>VIBL01000006.1:2405000-4805000 GCA_008271625.1 Lutraria rhynchaena | reverse complement strand
AAAATATGCAAGTACATCATTTATTGTACGAGTTGATTCCCTACATGTACCGATATCGAAACAGAATACAAAATAATAATAATAATAAAAATGATAAATAAATAAATTGCATACAAATACAAAAATACATGCAAATACATATATATGAATCAACTAATTGAATACTGTTAATGAAAGGAAAAGCTAGGCGAACGTAAAAGAAACGGACACACGTTATTATTATGACTGCGGTGGTAAAAAAGTCACGTGTTAACCGTTGAGATATGATCCTGAGATTCTTGACCCTTGATTCAGTAAAAAGGGGATGAAATTGACCTTGTCCTCTCTCCAAGTTATATAAAGTTCACATGTATGGCTATTGGCACGCTTAGATTGTGGCATTGATTCAACCAAAGGATGCTGCCTTTTCTTTTAAATATACAATCTATAGTATTTTATTGTATGGCGTAAGCCTATGCGCGTTAATGAATATAAAAGCTGAAAAATATGGTTAATTTAAAAAGTGTTAATTTATACACCAATTAAACGAGAATTTAAAAAGTGTGAATGCAAAACACAGCATCTAAATGTCCTTGATTCCATAATAGTCATCAACTGAAATAGTAAAACATATCAAACATATGCTGTCGATACACTTTCTATAAAACGCCGAAATTTGTTTCGAAAAAAAACTTTATTATACATCACGCAGGAATTAAGCAACTCATACAAAAACCAATGCAATACATGCATATTTTAATCTTCATAACTTCCATAAAACTCGATGTCTTACTTAAGAATTTCCTAAATGAGCATATTAAACTCTAATTTGTAGGTAGCTATTTAATTTCTTTCAATTTATCACCAATTAAAACAAATATTTGTTTTCAAATTTGATATCAGCCGTGTGCGTAATTTACAAATCTTCATAACTTCCATTTTTAAATCAATTCCTCAGGGTTTCGTATATGAATGTAAGAGACAGTAATTTTCAACAAACATCAACGAATGTTAACTTAATATCATTAAATAAAAAATCATTTGTTTTCAGTTGTTTTCGGTAAATCGACGAGCAAAAACCTAACAGCTGACAATAACCTCTCACATGCTCGATTTCATTGGCTAACTTGTACACACCTCCTAGTTGTTATCCATTCATAGAGCGGAATAATACATTCGGATAATCTCGGTAGCGATTCGCCATTTTCTGTAATGTCCGAGATATAGTTGAAAGGCATAAACAAAGTTTCGGAGTAGAATTTCAGTTGGAGATCAGTATTCACGCAAATCCTTCAGTATCAAAATGACACACAGCGAAAAACGTACTCATTGGTTCAAAGAAGGAGCAATTGGCCTTGGAGGTATTTCGTTTGTTGTTTGGGAGTATTTTCGTTCCACATTCTGATTGCTATTTTTTGCATGTTTACGAGAAATACGTAGACAAATGCATTTAATTGCCCAGCTGACCTATTAAACTTCACGTGATATATGGGTCGCTGACCATTATGACATTGGCAGAAAATATACATCGCATGGAGACAGGAATCAGCCCTTATGCACTGGCTCAAATTAAGTGTATATATTCCTTACAGCAGCGGAGTGCATAGAAAAAACGACACCCCCCTTAAAAACGCTCCTATCGCTTAAAGCTTTGCAAATATTATATTTATGTTTAGTAGTTGTCACATGCATAGCATTAAAATCTGCAGTAATGAATGATTCACTGTACATATGTCCTATGTTTTATCTGGCCTATTTAAATCTTGATCGCCTGGGGCCGTTTGACTGACTAAAGCACTGGTTTCTCTTTTATCTAGTCCAACTGATTAGGCTGTGACAGTGAGATATTTTTTTGCTTTGGCCCTCGTCCTGCTCTGACATTGGGGATGAGAGGATGATCCTTCCAAATTCATGTATGTATGTATGAAATCAGCCAACCAACAAGCAGAATATGTAGGGCTAAATTTCATCCATTCTTTTGTATTTGCTGGGTGGCAATCAATAAAAATGTCTCACCATCATTAAATTTTCTGTTTGTACGACTCATCCATCATTATCTTTGGAAGTCCATGTAAAAAACTTATTTATAAAAATATGTGTAAAACATGCACTGTGACTGTGGTCCAGTGGTTAGGGCACTGAACTTGTTACCTGGCGATCTGGGTTCAAATCCTGGTTGTGGCAGGTCATATCCTTCTTTGAAAATTTGACAAAGATATTGATTTTCCTCTATATCTGGAGAAATTACTGGCTCCTTGTGGATGGGTAAGTTAGTGCAGAAAAACTGGTTAGGTGAACCGGCCACTGTATATAACTGAAAAACTGTTGAAAAATGGTGTTAAACCAGTAAAACAAAAAACATATGTTAATATTTTATATGTGTGATAAATTGTATGTATTGAAAAATGCCTGATCTTTATTCTTGTTTATGCTGCCATAATTGATAAACTGCCCTGGTATAATGATGAATTAATATTCTTCAGCAAGTTGTAATAATTAGTCAGCGTAACACATTTAATGCATACACTGTACCATTAATAAGTCTTATTTATTAGCTGATGTATTAAATTTTATGAAAAGGGCATCATTCATAATAATAAGGTAAATTTAAATTGATTATGACATACTCTGAGTATTACTTAATTAAAGTTCATTACCAACTTTGACTTGGAACTGATCTGTTCGGCATGACAAATGCATAACTGTCAAGAGTCAGAAAGTTTCAGGTGTGACTTTTTAAACCTGAGGGAACCTCCAGGGGGCATGAGACCCCCCTTAAGCTCCCAAAATATTGGTATTTAAGGACTTTTCAGAGGTTCTTGATAGCTAGTAGGAAGAATAACAATATTCCAAAGTCTGTGTAAATTATTTGTAAATAAAAAGTGAACAAATTTTGGCAGATTTTTTTGATGGATATTTAAGTGTGTGAGCTTGATTCACGCAGAAAATGCATGTGACACACGTGCAATGCTTATGACCTGGCAGATATGCAAATGCCATTTTTCTTTGATAATAGAACATGACTTGTTGCTTCCCTGTTAATTGGGATATCTGTCTTATTTGGTGATTACTCTTGTACTATCATACTGACTGAGTCTTAGTTCTGAGGTCATGTATATACAGGGCTCTGATTTGACCAGCAGGACAGGGTTTAGATGTGGGGAAATAGCTAAATACTCACCAGTGACCTATAGTGAATATGCATTGCACGTCAACTTTGACCTTGGGCATTCTATGAATAGCTTCATCCATTATAGTCGGTGTACTCTATGGTGTAACAAACACGTGTGTCGGACACCCGTGGGACACTTTGAAGACAAAAATGCAAGCTCAAGCTGGATTTGAAAAGAGTGGAATGTTTCAGACATTTTATAAAACACTCAGAACTCAAGGAGTAGTGGGCCTTTACAGGTATAGCTGTACTTTATTTCACGTCTTATAATCAAACCATTAAACAGAAGAAAAGGTGATCTTTGTTGAAGGTATTCTGTATAAAGAGGTTGCTTTTTCTCTGGGGTTTAACATCACACCAACAGTGGATCATTTGGCAACTTTTCCAGCTTAAACATTGGAGGGAGACTCAAGGCATACACCAGGATAGAAGCACCAACTTTCCATATGTTAGGTGGATAGCTTCGGCACATGCGATATTCACCTAGTACCGGGTGGATTTGGAACTCACTCAACTTTTTTATTATGTTTTACTGATATGTAACTCTTAGTCTACTTATTATTCTTGTTGCCTAATGTTCATATTAAAAGTAACATTTATTTTCTAGGTGTTAAAACTCATAAAATTTCAATTATGAAGACTTTAAAAAGTTAAATTTTCATGCAGTCAGATGATAATGGAAGCTATTTATGAAATAAGAGCTCTCCTAATTTGTGACTTGGTCAAGAAAGTAGTCACAGCAATTAAAATACCGTCAAACCTGTGTATGTAGTCTCCTCCAAATTGAGGCCACCCTGTGAATAAAGGCCATTCTTTGAAATCTGTCATTATTTAACAGAAACTAATCTCTGAATAAAGGCGATCAGTCAATAAAGGCTACATTTTGTGTTTACCAAGGGTGGCCATTGTTCACAGGTTGGATTGTTCATTTATCCGTGTACAAGTTCTTGAGATTGAAATTTGAAATCAGTCCTTTTGCTCCTAGGAGTTTTTTTTAATAATTTGTAATATTTTGATTTTCTCTTCTCAGAGGATGTATTCCACCTTTGTGGGGTTCAGGAATATACAGATCAATGCAGTTTGCTGTGTTTGAAGGAGTGTAAGTTAACAAGACAGATACCTTCCATCTGTTACCATATAATAGTATACATACATATATGCAGTAAAACCTCAAATAGCAACCAAGCTGCGGCTGTGGTCCAGTGGTTAGTGCCCTGGACTTATAACCCAGAGATCCAGATTCGAATCCCAGTCGCGGCAGGTCATACCCTTCTATGAAAATTTGACAAAAATGTTGATTTTCCTCCATATATGGAGAAGTTGACGGAGAAGTTAGTACTGATTAGTGTACAGTCCAGGAAAACTGGTTAGGTGAACTGGTTGTCATATATAACTGAAAAATTGTTGAAAAACAGCGTTAAACCCCAGTGACAATATATTGCATAAAAACAAACAAACAATCAAATAGTAACCATCTCAATAATACAACAACCTTGTTATAACTACTTATTTTCAGACCAGCTTCCAATAACTCCCCTATAATTCAACTAGATAATGAGACTACCGCATCATTACGACTGATTTTTCGGATCCTGAAGGGTGGTCTCATTATCAAGGTTTTACTGTATGTATTTACATGTATATAATATGTGTGTGTCATATTTTTTGTGTTTATTCTGCACTGTTTACCTATCTCATTAAATCTACAAAAATTACTTCGAACATTAAGATGATTTCTGTCACTGGGTAAGAGCCATGTTGTTAGAGGTCAGTTTTCAAATCATGAATCAAAACCATTTATTCTACTTTGTACTATTTGATATTCCACAAAGCTTGTGATATAAACTTGTGTCTGTATTGACTACAGTAGGTTAATTAATTAGTACATCTTAATTAATTAAGATTACTGATATGTATATAATAAATTAGTATACATTGTCTTGTTTTATATATACAAGGATTATTCAGCCTTATAAAGTTCATGACTATATAATTACAATCTAATGATATTTCCAATAAATATTTACTGAAATTATATTGATAACAAGAAAATAAAACGGATAAAAATAGCTAATAAATAAATGCTTAAATTAGGTCCATGTCATGTCCATTATCCCATTGCCTCGTAAGCATATTTTGGACTCTTCCAAATTATTTATTAAGAAAATTGGATTATTTCTCTCTGACAGAATGGAAAACATGGTGGCAAAAGAAGCCATTACTCATTACATGCAGTGGCTTCTTTTGCCACAATGTTTTCAAAAGTCGTCTGCTTCAGATGCGGGGAAATGCGGTGTTATGAAGTAAAGGGTTATATGGCAGTGGGTGGCATTTTTTACATTATGGTCTTTATTAATATGAAAACATGAATTTATGAAATTTATGTTTAGATAAAGACATATACACTGAAATTTGAAAATTAGAGAAATTTGTTTGCTGAAAATCCAATGTTAAACCAACATTTTATATCAAATAAGTACAGTAGAACCTGTCTAATCCGAACTTGTTTGGACAGACAAAAATGTTCAGATTAGAGAGGTTTTTAGAATACAAAGGTTCTGAATTACAAAATTTTAAGTATTAAATGCATAATAAAAAAATTGGGACCAGCTGACTTTCTCGGTTTAGAGAGGAATCCGGATTGGAAAGGTTCTGATTAGAGAGTTTCATCTGTTTATGCTTAGACAGTAAATTGTACTCTCGTATATATAACTATGAGCAATAAGATGTAAGACCTTTTCCTGCATAACACGCACAATCTTGGACACTTCTGGTATTGCATTCTATAAATAGCCGTCCATTTTTTCAGGTACACTTACTTGGACAACCAAACTATGAAGTATGAGATTCCAGGCACAGCTGGTCTACAACTGTAAGTTATATTGTTGCTACAGTCCTAATAGACAGTAAACCTCAGTGTTAAGGCCATCTTTTGTTACCAAATAAATTGTTTGTAGGTTTGAGGTGGTCCCAATACCAAGTTGAAATATTGAGGATTTATTTTATTGTTGTTACTATCCTAAAAAAACAGGAAAACCTCAATATATAGACCATCTTTGGGACCTTATGAATTGGGCATAGTATGGAAGTGAACTTATTATCAAGTTGGAAAACAGAGGAAATATTGAAAACCAGTCCAAAAATAGTTGTCATGACAACAAGGTGGTCTTAATATTGAGATTGCTGTTAAGTGAAGTTTTACTGCAGTCTTTCTGTGGTTTCATTTCATTCACATTTGCAACAATATACAAATTTACCAGACAGTTAAGTATTGTGCTATTTACAATTCTACAACCTTTCTTTGTACTCAGAAACTTGCGAACATTTGCTATGCTATTTAATTCTAAGGTGGCTGTAAAATAAAATACGTACTTACAGTCATACTTAAAAATATTGATACAGTCTGAATTGAAAAAAGTACTAAATGTATACATTTTTATATACATGTATAATTCTTCTGAATTTTTAAATATTTACTCATATGAGAATTATTCATCGAATTATTGCAACTAGAGTAAAACCTCAATCATGAGACCACCCTTGGAACCCGAAAAATTGGTTGTAATAATGAGGTGGTCTTATTATAAGGTTGAATCATAAGCGAATTAGTGAAAGTTGGTCAGAAAATAAGTGGTTGTTATAGCAAGGTATTTATAAAATTCAGGTGGTCAGTATTTGAGGTTTTACTGTAAATGTATTTTTGAGAAAGTGATTCATTTCAGAAAAGTTTGTTTTGAACAGGAAATTTTAATGTCTTTCAACACTGACTACAAACTTGGTTATGAATTTTTCTAAATTCTGTACTTTTTCATTACTTTCCAACTACAGTGCAACCTCCCCAAAGCAACACCCTTTGGGAGAAGCAATACTATGATGTTGTTGTTGAGAGATTGTTGCTCTAGAAAGGTTAAATTAATAGTTAAAGCATACAGCGGGAAAAAAACATGCTGTTGTTGAAGGGAAGTTGTTACTGAAGACAGGGCCGCTCTAGAGAGGTTGCACTGTACCTTTGTATACCATATAATCATCTCTTTCAGGAGAGTGATAGTAGCGGGTGGTGTAGCATCTACATCTAGAGCTATCATAGAAACACCATTAGAATTTGCTAAAGTAAGCTAGAACTCTTGTGCTCGTGTCACTTTCACATTTTATACAAATATGTTAGTTTAGGCTTTCCTTAAAAAAAATTTTGGTTTGCGGTTTACCCTAGCCAATCTATTAAATATTTTCAGTTTGACCTTTTTTTTGGTTTACATAATATGCTTGTACTGACAATGAAATGTTGAAATAAAGAATTTAACAAGAAATTGTCAAAATTGCTAAAATAAATTTGGGGTCAGCGGTGTTTTGAAAGAGTCTATGGCATAAATGCAAATCATCAATTTTTTAAGGATGGTCTTATACTGGAATTTTCAACACAAATACTGTTTTTGATAATTTCCTTAATTTCTGATAATGTAAATGTATCATGTAGATGTGTTTTATAAGACAGTGAGATACTTAAAAATCATGCATTCTAAGTTAAATTTTTAAGCTGACAATGTGAAATTGAGCCTCGGTTATCTCAGATATTCTCATTGACTCAAAGGACAAGAAATTATTAACTTTTAATTAAGATGGAATTTAAAAATGATTAGGCTGTGGCAATGGCCTAGTGGTTTGCACGCTGGAAATGCGGGTTCGAATCCCGGTTGCAGCAGGTCATACCCTTCTATGAAAATTTGACCTCCATATGTGGAGAAGTTGCCAGCTCCTTGTGGAAGGGTAAGTTAGTACTGGTTATTAAACAGTCCAGGAAAACTGGTTAGGTGAACCGGTTGCCGTATGTAACTGAAAAATTATTGAAAAATGGTGCTAAAATCCAGTGACAATAAGTCACATAAAAAAATGATTAAGCATTGTAAGCATAGAAAATGAAATCATTTCTGATTTTTGTCTTGGTTATGATTTTGGTATGTTTTATGTGAGAGGTCTTATGTCTGTGTATTGTTAGTGCTAAGATTATAGCAATGTTATGCTTGCTTGAGTTTGACATTAATTCATGCCGATTTATATACAAAACTAATGAAATCAACTTCCTTGCTTTGCAAAGCCCATGCTGACAGATTATTTTGGTGGCAAACTTTTTTATAATTCTTGATAAAAACTGTGCTTATCAAAGGGGGCCTCTGTGGTGGACTGGTTATCATCTTTAGCCACATATCTTTAGCCCCCACCATTGCGAGTTTGAGAACCTCCTTGGAACAGATAAATATATAAGGAAGCTGTCCCGCTAACTTCTGAAAGGTTGGTGGATCTATGCTGATGTATGCCTTGGGTTGTCCTCCTCCTTTAAAACTTGAAAAGTCACCCAAAGACCTTGGCTATTGGTGCAATATTATACACTATAATATTACTATGTTTCTGTTATCACAGATTCGCAGACAGACGCAGCAGTCGTGGGAATTGCGGAAAGTTTACACAGTAAGTTGTGGTTCTCCATTGGTCCTGTCTCATACATTTATCTATCTGTTATGAATATTCAATCTGTCGTAATGTCGTGGTGGATGTCCATGAAACAACATAATTTATGTATCTTCATACTGCTAGTATTAGAGTAATGCCCCTTTTAATGTTCAAAATCTCCTCTACTGTTTATGTAGCTGTGCTTCTAATCAGAGTTCAACTAAACATAACCAGTTCTTTCTAAATAAAGAAAATGTTACCACACGAAATGATTTTTTGTTAAAAAATGATCTTAATGTTGAGAGCTGGTCTCATTATCAAGTTAAATTATAGAGGAAAACTAGTCTGCAAGGCCATAAAAAAGGTTTGTTTCTGGTTGCCTGACCAACCCAAAATTTTACCTGCTGTCTCATAAGTTTTAAGGCATCCAAATCTTAGTGCTATATTGTAATTTTCACTACTAATTAATATTACAGCACACATATTCCCATACAGTGCTGATAATATATGTAAAAAAAACATAAAATAAAAAAATCCCTACCTACCGACCCATATTTTTTGGGCATGTAACCAGAAACAACCCTTTGTTTTGTTTAGGCCTAATTGGTGCATATAATGTGTTGGTCTTATTGGTGGTTCATGAATAAGGTTTTACTGTACATAGTTGTTCATATGTATAAGTAATATTTCAGGGTTTTGGAATAACATGGGTGCGTACCATGGGTCTGATGACGTCCTATTTCATCCTTGTGGATACAGGCAGACGGAATTTTCCGGAACATTTTAAACGGCCCATACTCGGACCATTTCTGATCTCTGGCTTGGCTGCAACATTCAGTTGGTGGTTGGTGTGGCCATTTGAATACATGAAATCACAGGTTCAGAGTGGTTATGGAGGGTAAGACTATGTGTTAACTCAAAACAATTAACAGTACATAACTTGCTGTAGAACTTTATTTCTTTGTATATCATGAGTATTTTGCTGTAAAAATGTTATTTTCTGTAATTCTTCAGAAAATTCGTTCTTACGGATGAAACTGTTTTGCAAAATTGTCCCAGTTTTTTAAGTAAGCTGAAGAAGCCATTGAAGATATTGCTTTCTTTCAACTTTTTTTTAAATGAATAAAATATATATCTTACTTACCAGTGCCATATTGAACCCTGCAGTTTTGATTACTTCCAATTGTTTAAACAGGCTAGTTAAGGCTTATCGTTAAGTGTGCGACAAAAATTGTCTGACACTTTAGGATTGAGATTCATTTTCATACGCATGGCTGAAACATAATAATTTGGTGTATAAATTATATGATGGTAACATGTTTTTAAGTATTCAATATGATGTACATATCTTGTAACCACTGAAAAATAAGTATGATAAAGAGACTCACTATTTCACTAATTATCACATTTACAGGTGAATCAATGCATTGCTTTTTATGTGGTCCATGCAGTTTACTGTGCCAGTCAATCTGCATCAGCTATTATTGTACTAATCTGTTCATATATCTTTTATATCTTACAGGAAAGACATTCCTGTTATGAAGCGAATGCTGGCTATTATACGAGAGAAAGGATTTTTCTCATTATATCGTGGAATAATGCCGGGAACCATTAGAAGTTTTCTAGCTAATGGAAGCAGTATGGTCGTTATGACATATGCTCAAAGAAAAGTGTCCAAGTTAGGTCTGAGAGACTGAGCAACTAGTGTGACACAAAGACTTGATGCATTGATTAAGTGTAATACAGAATGCACTTTATTGATTTCATAACCAAAGCTTATCTGTGATGCTGCGGTATTGGTGACTATATAAAAAAATGTGATGTCTTAATTTATGTTTCAGACTTATACCTTTGTGTTTTGTTGTGGGATTTAATTTATTCTTATCCCAAATTATCAGATATCATATAAAAAAAATTAGGCATCCTGGTTTCTGGTAACTCTATTCTTTCTTTTGATCCTTGACTTTTTTGGTCCTAGTCAATTTTTCTTGCCCATATTTTCATTACTTTGGGTCCATTGTGGTTTATAAAGGATGTATGAAATCGAAAATAATTTGTCTTTCATAATTTCCCATCATTTGATTTTAGTTGACCCTATAGTTTCAGGGACATTAGTGGAAACCAGGTATTCATTTTTGGCCTTAATGGGAGTAATCATTTTCCCTGTTCCATGTTTTAAACATCTCAAGGTCAGTTACAATATTAATCATAAGATGTATGTCTAAAACATAAATCAATCTTGATTCAAAAAAGTTTATACATTAACAGATTTGCTGTAAATAATTATTGTATGTACATCAAGTTTTTGTTTCTTTCAGAAATCACATGCAATGTAATTGAATCATATGTACAGTGCAACCTCTCCAAAGCAACACCCTTTGGGAGAAGAAAATTATGTTGTTGTTGTTGAGATGTTGTTGCTCAAGAGAGGTTAAAGTAATAGATAAATCATACAGCAGGAAAAATTCATGTGGTTGTTAAGGGGAGGTTGTTGCTCATGAGAGGGTCGCTCTGGAGAGGTTGCACTGTATAAAGAAAAGATAGAACTGGACATGCAGCTGATCTCAGAACGGATTCCTAGTAATGTGATATTGGTGCTATTTTGAATTTGAACTTTGAAAGGAAAGATTTCTCTGTCAATTGGCTAATTATAATTCTGGTGGACATACTTGGTGCAACTTTGTTAGAATTAGGCATAAAATAAAAAAAACCTCACGGTTTCCGCTAACTCAACTGCTCCTCTTTTTTTCAGTCGAACATAGGCTTTTTGTTTGATTTTGGTTTTAGTCAATTTTTTTCATACCAGGCTTCCTGAAAGATGCCAGAATGTCAGACATGTCAGGCAAATTTCAAGCAGGTCCAAAAACTTCGGCCAGTACCGGACAAGATGTCTTGCAGTCGGGCATGATTTACTGCATTAATCACTTAGTTATAATACATTCAGTCAGACGAATTTTCATTTGTTCAGACAGAAAATCTAAATTTGCCTGACCAAATGTCAGACAAGTATTCCAGCAGTTTCGAGAAGCCTGTCATACCAATACTTTCAATTGAGCTATATCTCGAAACTTAAAAAACATGTTTGAAAAGTTTTGCTTTCTTACAAGCCCAATATTTTTTTGGGGGGGATGTTAGCGGAAGTCAAGTATTTTTTTTGCCTTTTGAGATTTGATAATTGTATTGTGTGCACTATGAATGTTGCTTGATGTGTAAATGTTGGTGCGATATTTTGTAATAATTTAATGGTTTTTATTGTTTTAGAAGAATCTCAGGTAATTACAATCAAACTTGCCAATGAAAATTGTATTTTTAGAGTGCTATGTGTTTTTTTCTATCAAAATGATTTATACATAGAAGTTCAGGTAGGACCACTTACTTTATATTTAAAAATAATGCTTCATGTGTTACAAAACCAGATGGTCTCTGTATTAAAGTGGTCTTCTGATTTGACCTGTTTACATAATGTATTACCAGTGTTGTATTACTAAAATGGTGAGAAGTGAATCTCATATTTTGAACGATATTAAGAGAATTCGAATGAAAGTGTTACTTCCTGTTATATTTATACAATACCTGACATAATTCAATATTTAATGTATCGTTAATCATTTTTTTCATATAAAATGCATCACTTATTGATATTATATTTCCATTGATGACAGCTTAATCGATTCGGTGCCTGAAATTAATCTGCGTGGTATTTTGAATGTATTATATGTATAATATCCAAGGGGTGGGCAGTAAGTTTTGAGACTAAAATTGTATGTTTTTGTTGTGATAATTGATACATTACATTTCAATAAGGAATGATTTTCTTTACTTTGACATTTTAAACTACTGCTGTACATTTTAATGATGTTTTTTTTTCACGTCAGCTTTTAAACAAATTATTTTTTAAGAAATTCTCATTATCAATTAACGAATTTCTTTTATCTTAAATTTTATCGACTCAAATTTTTCAGTGATGACATAATAAGTTCTTGTCAAATGTTCACAGAAAATGTAAAAACCTTTTTATGCAGGCATTATTATACCTTTCATGTCTTGACCCCTATTCAATGTTCATAAAATTTAGATTGGATAGTGATGGCATTTTATTTTATTATTTTGATATTAGGTTATAATCAACTGTGCCAGTCGCCTGGAGAATATTTTAATTCAAGTCATTGATCTTTCATTTGTAAATTACTGCTGTCTGTAAATTAGCTTATTAGTGTGTTCTCATAACGTATTAACCATTCCTTGTCCCTGTTCCATAATGGACAATAATTAGTTATTTAACTTATGATATGTGCGATGGCATATTGTAACAATGATGGCTTTTTTGTTTGTTTACAAAACTTATATACATGTATTTATCTCTTTGTTTTTGATACTTCTTTGCAAAATTGTTATAGTCATGTTTTTAAACTTTTTTCAATTTTTTCATAATTTTGACATTTTTGACATATTAGTAAAATGTTGGTAATTCATAAATACTCCCATCTATAAGTGCCAATATAAAAATTGATATTAACTTTTTTTTCCATAGGAATGCTCAACATTATTTTCATCAGTAGGATTTTTTCACTGGGGTTTTATGTTGCACTAAGTGCCAGGGTCATTTGGTGACTTTTCCGGTTTTAACTGAGGAGGAAGACTCCAGATGTCCCAAGGATAGAACCACCAACCTTCCGTTAGCGAGCTGGTCAGCTTCTTCACATGTAAAGTTTGTCTGGTTCCAGATGTGAACTCAAAGCGTTGAGGTGCAAGTGATTTCTAGTCAGAGACCATAACCACTTGACCACAAAAGCCCCTCAATAGAATATCATTCAATGTATAAGTTTCTTAATTAATTTAACAAGCATGTTATCTGCCTATTTCTTTCAATGCTTCTGACAATCTTTTTGCTTTTATGGTGAAACTTTCTTATTAATATTTGCTTTTTGCTGTTGCCTGTTTTGTATATTTTTGCTGAACTATTTAAATGGATGGTAGAGGTATTCTCAATTCAGCTGAAGAATGCATCTTGTGTGGACAAGGACTGTTTAAATGGTCAAATCTGCAGTACGTCATATTACACTTGTTTCAGATATTTTTTTGTAGGAAGCCAAGAAAATTTGATTTTTGTAATTAAAGTTGTCTTTTACTCAATTTTTGCGGATTGATGATATTGATTTATCAGGAAATCGACAATATATTGATACAATTATTCTTGTGAAGTAAACTGGGGATAAATGCTCTTCTCATATTTTGTGTAGTAAGGTATGTAAGTGTAAATAATGTTGTTCTGTGTACTCCAGAGGAAATAAACAGTTAAAGTAAGTTAATTTTCAGTAATTTCATTACTAGAACTTTTCAGTCTCCTTAGATAGTCTCAAAACAATTTTTCCCACTTCGAAATTCAGTTGATTGTGTTTTAGTTCCCACCGTAATTCCCTACCAAAACATCGGTGTTTTGAAATGTGTATTAGAAGTCAATTGGTGAAAAACAATTGTTAATATATCGATATTGTTCGAATGATGACAGCCCTTTTTGTAGTTACAGTCAGTATTATATATTAATCCCTTGAAATATGCAATAGTTTCTTATGTGCTACTCTGTTTAATGCATTTAATTAGTTAAATATAGTGCTAGAATTATCTTCTCTGAAAGATCTGTAATTGTTATACAATAATTTTTTTGCTATTGCAATAAATTCCTTCTTTTACATTGTATATATATATTATGTTGTTGTATGTTTTATTTGGACTTATTTTATATCATCTTTTTTATACATTTTTGTATATATTTTGGTGATCTTTTCATGTCTATGTATGTGATTGGTTGCATTAAATATAACCAAGATTTTAGTCAATATTATTCTGTGCTGGCATATCTGTTTGTTTTGAATTTGCTTTGATAGGGGGGTATCTGAAAATTGAATTATATATTGTTACCATCATGCATTAATTTGTGATGTCATGAAAATATGTACGTATCTTACCTTGTACAGAATACATGCTGTTGATTGGTTGAGCCAGGTCATGTGCTGACCTATTATTTTCTCATATTATCAGGTCAGTAGTAATTTGTATCCAGTCAGTAATCATAATTTCAAAATAAAAAAAATGGCTGAGATGGTATAAATGATTGGAAAATTGATTTATTAATGGTACTTGGTAAGATAAATTTGTTACATAGCTTCTTACTGACCTAATATAATGTGATACAGGGTAAGTAAATTAATACAGTCAAACCTGTGAACAAAAGCAACACTTGGGAAAGACAAAATGTGACCATTATTTACAGGTGGCCTTTATTTGAAGGTCGCTGTTCTAAATAATCACTGATGGTTTTTCAAAGAATGGTCTTTACTCACAGGGTGGTCTTTAATTGGGGGTGGCAGCAAACACAGGTTTGACTGTATTGGGTGAGAGTGATACCCTGTTTCTCACCAAATTGGGTCAATAAGAAGCCATGTAACTTATAGTATTGTGAGAAATGTTTTGGTGATGTGTTATTATTAGATAATCTTTCAGATCTGCGTTATTTTGGAAATTGTACGTCATGGATTACTTGTTGATTTTCAGTTTACCGAGTTAAATGGCGCACATGTTTTGTCAAGTAAACATTTCAATAATGCAGTGTGTACAATAAAATTTAGTGCCTTTAGTCCAAAAAATCAAGCATTATAGTTTCTTTTTGTATTTTTCAGAATTGATATTATAGGTAGTCCAGTTTACTGGCCATGACTAGATGCATTTCATATTTATTGATAAAGCTGAGGGCATTTTTCAAAACAATTTGCATTTTCCTTTGTGCTGCAGTTATTTTATTTAGGGACATAACTTGGGCTGCAATGATATACCGGTATATTGCGCTACAGTGTTAGGCTATACACACTGTGGTATGACGTCTGTACTGAGATATTTTAATACTTAGGCATGCACAGAAAAGAAAGCAGCAAATTTTAGAATTATCAAAATAGGATTCATCTACTCTGAATAACAATTTTCGTAGGAATTTGTTTTCTTTGATGACTCCAAATCAAGACATTTCACCAAGGTCAAGGTCACTGCAACCACTCAATCCGTTTGATGTTCACATATAGAGCGATTCTGCCTTGTTATCTTTCCTTTGATATGTGAGTGGCAAGTAATTGATTCCTACCCTAACATAACTTCAAACAGGTTTTTCTTTTTAGCTCACCAGAACCGAAGGTTCAGGGTGAGCTGTTAGGATGGGTAGGTAGATGCTCCGGCGTCTATCGTTTGGCATCAACAATGGTCTTCTCCTCAGAAACTACCAGTTTGATTTACTTCAAATTTGCTGTGCAGAAGCCTTTTGATGTTCTAACTGCAATTTGCTCATATTGTTCCGGTTGACCGCTTTTAGGGGTCACTAGAGCTAAAAATGGAAAAACCTTTAATCATCTTCTCATGAACCAATGGATGGATCATTACCAAACGTGGTCTGTAGCATCCTTATATGGACTTTCATCAGATTTGCTCAAAACAATTTGGTTGGCTGCTAGAGCTAAAAATAGAAAAACCTTTAATCGTCTTCTTCTCATGAACCAATGGATAGATGATCACCATTTGGTCAGCCCCTTTTAGGGGCTGCTAGAGCTAAAAATAGAAATACCTTAAAATGACTTTTTCTCATTTTTCTATGGATGGATTATTACCAAACTTGGTTTTTAGCATCTTTAGATAGTGTTCTATCAGATTTGCTCAACTAAAAATGGTTGGCCCCAATTAGGGACCGCAAGAGCTAAACATAGAAATACCTTAAAATGACTTCTTTTCATGAACCAGTGGTTGGATCATCACCAAATTTGGTCTGTGGCATCCTTCAGTCATCACGAATATTCTTTTGTAGTATCCTTTGATGGTCCTTTATCAAGTTTATTATTGTTCCCCATTATTTGCTCACAAGTGTACCTTTATTACCTTTTTAGTAACAAGTTAATTAATATTTATTCTGGTGAGCGATGCAGGGCCATCATTTATTATTAACCTGATCAGAAACATGCTTTATCCCATGAAAAAAAGTGGTATAAACAGTAAAACCTCACATTGCGACCATCTTGTTGTAACAACCACATATTCAGACTGGCTTTCAATAACTCCTTCATATTTTAACTTTATAATAAGACCACCTCATTATTATGACCATTTGATTAGTCCTGAAGGTGGTCTCGTAGGTTTTACTGTATTTTTTTATAGGAATTAATTTTTTTTCTTTAGAAAACAGTATTTAGATATGCTCTAAATGTAATAAAAAGATGCAGCTTGGTTTTGACCTATTTTACTGTAATTTGGAATAATAAGTACTGTGTTTTTGATGTCTTGCATTATTCTATAATTACAGTGCTATCAATTTGAAAAGTTGTAACATAATCCATTATGTATTAACTCCATTATGACGTGTGCTAATTATACAAATTTTTAAACCTATGTGGACTTTATAAAATAAAATATTTTAACTAAAGTGTTCAGCTGTTTTGCATCTTTCTGTTTTTTTTCACGGGAATTTCTAGTCACATGAACAGCCAGGGTCATTTGATGACTTTCCTTCTTTAACAGTGGAGGAAGACTAGGGTAGAAGTACTGACCTTCTGCAAGCTAGCTGGACAGCTTCCATACAAATTTTGGTCCTAGGTCCTGGAATTTGAACTCAGAACGGTGAGGTGCTAGTGATTACAAGTCAGAGACTATAGCATTTTTCTGAAAAGTTTGCTAATAAAAAAAATGCTATTATTGCATTTGCATCAGTATCTTGTGTTGTTTCAGCTTGTACCGCCTTATCTAGAACTTCAGCAGTGTATTACATCAATGAATATCTGATTGGTGACAAACATTCAAAGGTGGTCACTCTGTTCATCTCTAGCTATAGAGAATCAGATTGTATTACTAGAAGTAAAAAGTTTGAGTCCTTAAAAAGGAACCTTCAGATTGAACATTTAGGAGGGATCTAGTAACCACTTGTCCCTCATTGATGTGAGTTCAAATCCCACTCACGGCCAGACAAAATTCACATGTGAGGAAACTGTCAATCTAACGTATGGAAAATCGGTGGTTCTACCAAGGTATATGCCTGGGGTCTTCCTCCACCATTAAAGCTAGAAAAGTCACCAAATGACCCTAGCCTTTTGTGCTATGTTAAATATCAGTTTCTTGAGCAGACATTGGTTATATCTGAGTGGTACGAAAGAGCACTGAATATGCCAACTTATAACATATTTGACTGAAAAAATACTGCTGAAAAAGAGGTCATAGTCTAACTTAGACAAACATACAATTCAAAAAACATAAGAGCATGGAATACAATTCAAAAAACATAAGAGCAGGAATTCATGCATTATTTATTTTTTTAATTGAAGTTTAATATCAATAAAACAATTTTTGTTCCATATGACAATGATCTGCTAAAAAATATAATTATCAAAGATATAGATTTGTCCCCAACTATGTGAGAGAAACAATATCTGTTATTGACGTATTTTTTACATATATTTCAGTGATTATGACAAAAATAACACTTTATAAAGTACATTAAAAAGTTTATATTCAGAATAAAATGTTAAAATGAACAGCTGGTGTGACATGACTTCTGTGAAAGTAAAACATGTATAAATACATATCGAGCAACATGAGAAAGTGAGATCTACTTATTTTGTCAAAATGCATCGATCTTTTCTACCCAAATTATCAAGACTACCAGCTTTATTTTTATACAAGTCAATTACCAGACATTTAGCAGAGCACTTGTATGATGGACAATGTGGAAGTGTCTGAAGATCTGTTCAATATACATGTATCTGGTCTTTTTTTTAACATTTAAAATCTCCACAAAAAATCAATAAGACCATTTTGTTTTTTTTTATTTTGTTTAGTGTCAACCTTTTAAAAAAAACACCACACAAACTCATTCTGAAAAACAAATAAATTTTCTTGACTTTAACAGAAATATCATATTAAACATATTAAAAAGGAAAAACAGCTAACTAACTAATTTCAGAACATAGAAATCTAACACTTCTGATTCTGATTTTGCGAGTCACTGTATCCTACACTACAATACTAAACAACAATTTAAGATTTTAAAAAAATCACAAATTACAATAAAAGTCTATTTAAAACATGATTTGCAAACTGCAGCCATTAATCTTGGAAGCTGTAGAATCCAATCAAGAAACTGTGACCTTGAATAAAATGGTGTTTTTTTTGGCTGACGACGCTTAACAAAAAAAAATAACAAAACAGAATGGCCTAATGGACTACAAAAATTAAATTTAAGAAATTTAGTGATGTATGTTTCATCTAATTAAAAAAAGATGAAAGAAACCCTGAACTAATAAGCCATAAGTAATTAGAACCTTAAAAAATCCAGAGTTGAAACAAATGCATTAAAAGTCTCTGAAAGGAACTTGTTGCATCAAATGCAGTCATTCATAAAACAATAACATGTATACTACAATGTGCTGTATGAATGTTAATAAAAATGACAATAAAATGCATATTGGAATTTAAGAAAAATCCAACTTTAGAAACAGGACTTCTAGTAACATTTCATGTGCAATACATAAATTATTAAACAGTAAAAAACAACCTGTTTTTAATAAGCTTTAATAGGGAATTATCAAAAGTAATATGCACCATACTAGATTCGTAGCTGGATGTATCTTACACAAATTCTAAGTATACAAGAGTATTGATTAACAGAGTAACTACAGCTATCCCCCTTTACATGCATTACAAGAAGAAAATAATCATATATATATTTGATAACACAATTATTTAACACTAAACTGAACAGAGAAAATTAAGATATAAGTGACTATTAAAAAAGTACAGAATGGTCAAAATACTATAATGATGATTGGATTATAATTGGTAAAATAATGTAACTATTGCAAATCATTTTGAACATTAAAAATGATGCACGTGAGGATGATACAAGAGGAAAAAGGACAAAAATCACCTAAAATTAAAGTAAAGAAACAAGCATAAGACACAAAGAGTTGACTATTTTATTCCGCATCACACTTAGTAAATAGTCCACACAAAATATGAGTTTTAATTCCAATTCAATGTCAACAACACAAAAAATTTGGGCACTATATTGACTTTTAATGACTTGATTTCATGCGACAAAATGTCATATGTACATTAATAAACATATATCCCTGAATAATTTAAAATCAATCAGTTTGTATCTTGTGTTTTAAGGCATACTTCAAATGACAATGAAATAAAAAAATATACATAATGATTAAAAAAAGGATCCTAACATGTTTTACAATAATCAACATTCAATGTTTATCTTCTTCTTTTCTTGGATGGTTCTGTGCTAGATTCTGACTGAGATCTCTTGTTGCCTGGTTCATCAAAATCAAGTTTAAATCTGACATCAGCTAAGTGAAATAATATGAAAAAATTAAAAATCTATAAATCAATTATCAAACATTGTTACCATAGCCAGCATTCCCCATTAATTCCAGTCTTGACATTTTACAAATCAAACAAATGGCTGTGTATAATTTTTATACACAGTGCAACCTCTCCAAAGCAACACCCTTTAGGAGACGCAAGATTATGTTGTTGTCGAGTGGTTGCCGAGAGGTTGAATAAACAGTCAAATCATACAGTCAGTGAAAAACCATGCTGTTGTTGAAGGGAGGTTGTCGCTCAAGAGAGGGCCGCTCTGGAGAGGTTGCACTGAATGAGTATCCACTGCTTAGCCAATTTTTCCTGTTTTGATACCATAGACAATAAAAACAAAGACTTCATTATCTCAATCTTGATGTTTCACTGATTAAACAAACAGCTGGGTATAATTTTTACATATCCGAGGATCCCCTGTACAGCCTACATTTTCCTGTTTTTGAGACACAATAAAAACAGAGACTTGGTTTAACATTTGATAATCTTTAACAACTTCGAATATATCTTAGTATTATTTTCCCCAAGTTTTATGTTTAGTGTCATAATGATAAAATAGGCACTACTGTTATAAGCCTCTGCACACATAACAAAAAAATATTGCAAAACCATAAAATTACAGTTGATATTGTCTTTGCATCCCATTGTGACCCTTAGTGATGTTTGGTCTAAAGTGACCCTTTTCTATCCCTCCCAGTGCATATATAAAATGGTCTGCCTGTAAAAAGTCAAATGTTTTGATATAACTGTGACCCTTTGATTCTACTACAAGTCCTAAAGTAGCACTGTATGATTGATATTACCAGTTTCAAGAACTACAGGCTCTGGTAAACATTGTAGTACATAACATGTATTGTTATAATTCTAATGCCAATTCACCTCCCAGAAAAGCATAGAAAATGACCCCACTATAACTGGAAAATATGTGTGTACCAAAAGGATACGAGACAATGTCCACTTCCTGTCTAAGAATACCAGTAAGAACAAATTCTGCGGACATGATGGGAATTCCAGCTTTAACAGCGGGAACACATTTAGTTTTATCTTCGATACAAGACACAACAACTGTATTACCACTTGTATTAGACACTGGCATCTTATCACAATACTGAAAGAAAATACATAATAATCTTGATTGAATTATAGTTAGTCTTGTTCATGTGACCATTATGTATTGCTCAAAACAACCAGCAACCACTAATTTGTCGACAAAATGTGATGATCTTTTCATTAAGTGACATTTTTAAATGTCAAACTGTTATTTCCTACAGAATGTGCTATGTGAACACAGGTGTCCACAATTACAACATGACAAACATGTGAAAAAAAAGAACAGTACTAAGTTACAAATTATATGTATATATCAATGCTATTCTTTTGTTGTACATGACCAAAAATTTAACTAATTCTAAGACAGAGAGTACAATCATATGTTTTAATGTCTTTGTTAAACAACAGTTCATAAATAGTCAGGCCTAAACCAAAAACAGGTTTGTTTCCAGTTACATGCCCAAAAACATATGGGTCAGTAGGTAGGGATTTTTTTTTCTTTTTTGTGTTTTTTTTTTTACATATATTATTGGCAACACTCTTGTGAAAAATACAAGATAGCACTAAGATTGGTAACAAACCTATTTTTTAAGCCTCAATGAAAATGACTTACTTTAGCTCCAGCACACTGTAAGATATCTGAAACAAGCAATGACATATACAATGACTGAGTATTACAATAAAAAGCTGAAAAGTTGTAAAGAAAGAAACTGTAGTCTGTAGAACAGATTTCTTCAATTAGTAGAGATCAGCTAACGAGGAGAAACAAGATTACTGCCATCATGGTATTGTCATTTTCTTTAAAGTAAATCGTGTTGAGAATAGATATTTACAAATATACCAAGCTTTAGATAGGCATATAGCTGGCAACTGGTCATTAGCTTAGTAGGACAGTCAAGCGAGTAAAAAGCCTTAGAATGTCTTAACATTTAAAACAAAATCTCTCATTATGAAAGCTAAACTGGAGTTTAACCTTGAACCAACAGTCAGGGTCACTCGGCAACTTTTCTAGCTTTAATGGTGGAGGACCACAGTCCTACACCTGGGTAGAACCATCAACCTTCCAAGCTGGATAGCTTCCTCTCATAAGAAATTTTGTCTAGGGTGGGAATTGAATTCGTAGCAGTGAGGGGCCAGAGATTACAAGTCAGAGACCATAACCACTTGACCAGGGATGCTCCCAATGAAAAGCTCAGATGGAGATTCCTAAATTACCTTTCATTTGTGCTGGTTCGGGTCTCACAGATTTTGTAACATGGAATGTAAATCCATCAAACATAGGATCCTTGCTAGCTTTGTCTAAAGAATGATCCAATCTGAACTTGAACTTTCTTTCCGAGGTTTCATCAGTGACTAGAAATGGAGCTGAATCTGAAAGAATGCATGTAAAAATTATTATTGACTTATTTGACAAATTAAAACCAGCAAAATGAGAGAAACATCATTCTTTTTTTGTTTTGTTTTTATGTGACATTGTCAGTGGGGTTTAATGCCGTTTCTCAACAATTTTTCAGTTATATATAGCCCGGTTCACCAAATAAGTTTTCCTGGATTATATACTAACCAGTACTAACTTTCTCACCCATAAGAAGCCAGCAACTTCTCCATTATGGCATATATGGAACATTGACATTTTTGTCAAATTTTCATAGAAGGGTATGATCTGCCATGACCGGGATTTGAACCCAGATCTCTAGATTACAAGTCCAGTGCAATAACCACTGGATAACGGTCACGGCCCGAGAGAAACTTTAAACAAATATGCTGTTTTGAGCATAGTATAGTAAAAAAGTTTTGGTTTCAACTAGTCTGCAGAATCTAAACTTTTTAGGTCATATATACTTTATTTCTTGCCAATATTATCATATAATCTTTATTTGTAAACTAAAATATATATTATTTGAATAAAAACGTTCTGCCAACATACATATCCTAGAATTATGTGAATGTTATCAGAAACCAGGTATTCGTTTTTTGGCCACATACAAAAATAAGTAATTTTAAAGTAAAACAAAATTGCTGAAGTCTTTATTTTCTCAAAACAAATTGTGTGCCAGATCCTCTAAATTTGAATGTAACATAAAGTCTTGACCAAGAATAAAATACTGTGGTTTCATTTAATTTCGTTGGTATCAAATTTTGTGGATTTACCATAATAATTTCATTGGTACGTAAACTTGTGGTAATTTCGGATAATGCTTTTTTGGCTATATTCGAACTTATCCGATTTTTAATTTGTGGGTGCTTAAATTTGTGAATATTTTCACCAACGAAATCCATGAAATTAAATGTTCCATGAATTTAAATGTTCCATGAAAATTTGCGATACCATAGTGAATATAGTATAAACAAACCAACGAAGAAGCCACTGGTTTTACTGGATATCAACCACTGTGGTACAACTATGGGTATTCCTCTGGACAAACAACACAGAAACTTCACAGTCCTTCTGACCTATTGTATAAATTGTAAGATACAATATGATTCTTTATCAAGCAAAGAATAAACTAATCAAACAAAATCTGTTATAAACATTTAATGTGACTAGGATTCATGTTAAAAAAAAACAAGACAATACTGGATAAATTCTTAATTAAGACTGTGTTTTGGATGAAATAACAGAAAACAAGAAGATATGAAATTAGATTTTTGAAGTAAACTTACTATTAAATGATGAGCATTATGTATCTAATAGCTAATTATTGTTAATTTACCAATGAGAAAACTTATCAAATACCAGATTACAGCAAAATGAATCATTTGAGTCAGCCCGAAATTACAATGATTGCATTCATAATGCCTATAAGTCAATTGTAACATAATTTGGAACACATTAGGTAAAAATAAATCAGTTTAGAAATAGAATGAGTAATATAAACAACGATATCAAATTATACAGTTTTTTTAATAAAAAATAGCAATTTCTGATATTTTCAGAATATGACAATGAGTTACAGTTTATATAAATATAACACTGACCTGATCAGTAACAAGATGCGTACAATCCATCACGGAATTAACAAGTTCTCCACCCAGTTCTTTAACAATCTAAAACAAAAAAATGTGCCTTAAATCCAAAACAAAAATCTACAAAAATTACCAGCTGAAGAAACAAATGAAAGTATCAGATACAACGTTCGTTGTACAAATCATATGTAGAATAAAACCTCAATTTACGACCACCTAAGTATAACGACCACTCAATTTTAGACCAGTTTTCTACATTTCTTCTAAATTTGAACTTGATAATCATACACCTCAATATTACGACTGCTCTTCTCAAGTCCAAATGGGGGTCTTAATATCAAGATTTGAAAGTATTTTTGTTACAAGATTTTAAAGTACATTATATATTTCATGTTCCCATACAACAGCAAATGGTACTGAGTATAAGCAACTGATGTTCATTTGAAGTAATAACACATGCATAAAACCACATGCACTTGTATGTACGCTGAAAACTTCTAAAAACCAGAAACTATCAAAAACTAAACTTTTCTACTGATCCTATGGGTGATTGGTATTCAGGAGTTACACTGTATAAAATACAGCTCACAGTGAATTTTTAAAAGGTCATATACACTCTTTTATCCCAAAATGCATGTAATACATGAACAACTAGCCACATATCCACTGTAAGATAAATTGTCTGATCCTGGCCAAGTGAGCAGGCCACATTAGGAACTTAAGTATTTGACAGCTTTACTTCATATGCTTTGATTAATCATACGACACATATTTCATCCTTGCTCTATACCACAAACTCCTATATAAGCTGTAATAAAAGTTTTTTGCTTAATTAAACTTAAGTATGGTTTTAATTTGGTCGACATGTTTTTTGTTTATGTTAATTTCATACCTTTTGGCCCTGTTCATCAACCACACCTGTGAACATAACCTTTGCTTTTGTTCCTTCAATTGTAGTTCTCCTTAATGTTGGTGAGTTTGATACACTTTCATCAAGTTTTTTCACTGATTTCTGTAATAAAACAATAGCTAATTTACAACATATAATGATATCGTTTATATTCATTGTATATGTACATCTGGGGTCTCCATTGCTGAATGGTTGTGGTCTCTGCTTTGTAAACACTAACTCCTTAAAGCGGTGAGATTGTATCCAACCCAGGACCAAATCTTACATGCGAGGAAGCTGTCCAGCTAGCTTACAGAAGGTTAGTGGTTCCACCTGGGTGTAAGGTGGGGGGTCTTCCTCCACTGTTAAATCTGGAAAGTTTCCAAACCACTCTAGCTGTTGGTGTAACATTAAAGTCCAGTGAAAAAAAGGTACATCTTTACTGGATGGAAGAATATTATCGGTTGACCAAAGTTTTTAATTGCAAGCAAGTCATGAGGACCAATCTAAAGCAAAGCATAATCTCTCATCTACATTTTTAAAAAATGGATGAACATAAACACACATTTTTAATGGAAATGCTTCAAAATGAATCTCATTCAAAGAATACTAGTACTAGGGGCAACATAAACACTTAGGAATTGACAATCAAAACTATATTTCATAGTACTATACCATTACTAAAAAGTGACATGCCTGTTTAGTAGAACTAACAGGAGTTGACATGACAGGTGCTTTTCCCCTTCTCTGTCTCTTGGCTGGTGTATCACCTAATTCACTCTACAAATATACAAAATTTGAAAATACATATATTGACATAAATAAAACAAATGACATGACATGACATGACATAAATACAGTCATGAGTAAAAGTTGAAGATTAAAAAAAAATGCAAATCTTAACCTCAGTGCCGTGGAAACAATAAAAACCAGTGGGGTCGGGACCTGGAAAAAACAGAGGTTCTGGTAAAATATTGGAAAACTTTTAACCATGTAAATAAAACAAATGACATAAGTATTATGTGAAGGAAAATTACTCTACCATTCAAACAATCTAAATTAAAAACGTAAAACATCACAAGATCCACTTTTTTTTACTTTTTGCTATTAAATTGCTATGGTAATTGAAGTGAATGGTAAGAATAACTTAATGACAATACTTTTCCAAGAAAAAACTCTGTTAAAAAATAATAATAAAATTGACTCAGCCCTGACAAATAGAAATGTGCTCACTTAACCACTAACCATAAATTTTAGACATGATAGTGAGAAAAATTCTTTGGTACATCATTAAGCAATCAACAATTTTACCTACCTCCTGTGAGTCATTAGAGCTGCTAGCAGATTCTTTCCTCTTAAGTCTTCCAGAACTTCTTTTAGTTTCAGCAACTTCTTCAGTCTTTTTCACATCCATGTTATCGACTGTTTTATCTATGACACTATCACCACCAGCATTTCTCCTTGATGAACATTTATTCCCACTACCTTTCTCCTGCATTAGTTCATTCTGAGAACCATTTTCAGATCTGCTGTTGCTTACAGTATGACCTTTCTTTCCTTTTCTAGTTACAGTTTTTACATCCTTATTCATCTCATCCACCTGAGTTGTACAGGATTGTGATTCATTTTCAACAGTTTTTACCCTGGTATTTTTCACATCAGTTTTTGATTTTTCTGATTTATCATCCACTAATTCATTAAGTTCTTTATGCCTTGTAACTCTTCTTGATGGCTTCAGGTCATTATTGTCAACTTTTTTGTCAGCAGTTATATCAGTCTTTGCGGATTCTGTATTGACTTCTACAGACTGTCTTTTAGTGGTTGGTTTGTTTTTCACTCCATCAGAAACACTCTCTTTATCTTCAGAAGTACTTGCCTCATCAATTTTTCTTTTCGATGCCTTTTTGTTACTCTTTATAGTTTTATCTGTATCAATTATGTTATCAGATATTTTATTTTCCAGTACTGCAGGTAAACTTGTCCTAGTAGCTCTAACAGACACTTTCCTATCTGGTACATTAGTATTTGTTGACTTCCTTCCACCTTTCCTAGTAACTTTACAAGTGTTTTCTATCACACTTTCAGGCTTCTTTTCATTTTTTTTAACTTTAACTGAATCTTCTGCTTCTTCCTTAACCTGATCAATACTATTTTTTGCTTTTCCTTGTCTTCGCAAAGTAACAGGAACATTTTCTGTCATCTTTTCAACACTATCATTTATAACCTCCTCATTTTTGTTGGGTTCCAGAGTTCTTACACCTCTTTTACCTTTTTTATTTGATTTGTCTTTTTCTTCATTTTCCTCATTGACTTCAGACTTGACAAGAACAACCTTCTTCTTATCTTTGCTGTTAGATATTTGCTTGTAATCTTCTGCATCTTCAAGTCTGACACTAGCTCTACCTGAAATTGTGTAATCTATGATAAATCATTCAACATTTATATATGATTAGCTGATTGGTTAAATTTAATGTAACTATAAGGGCAACCATAACCATAAGTGGGATTTAAACACTATATTATTAAGTAACGTGATTCCACAAGCAGGAAGCAAACTGTTAACAAATGACTCTTAGGCTAAGACTAAGATAGTTATAATTTGCATGACCATATCATGTGTGACAACATGACTTGTATGTCAATATCTTGCATGACCATATCATGTGTGACAATATGACTTGTATGTCAATATCTTGCATGACCATATCATGTGTGACAATATGACTTGTATGTCAATATCTTGTGTAATATTATCTGGTAAGACAACATGACTTGTATGTCAATATCTTGTGTGACCATATCATGTGTGACAATATGACTTGTATGTCAATATCTTGCATGACCATATTATGTGTGACAATATAACTTGTATGTCAATATCTTGTGTGATATTATCTGGTAAGACAACATGACTTGTATGTCAATATCTTGTGTGACCATATCATGTTTGACAATATGACTTGTATGTCAATATCTTGTATGACAACATCTTGTGCATCATTATCTGGTAAGACAACCTGACTTGTATGTCAATATCTTGTGTAACATTATCTTGTGTGATATTATCTGGTAAAACAATATGACTTGTATGTCAATATCTTGTGTGGCACTATTTTGTATGTCAATATCTTGTATGACCATATCATGTGTGACAATATGACTAGTATGTCAATATCTTGTATGACAGTATCTTGTGTGACATTATCAGGTAAGACAACCTGACTTGTATGACAATATCTTGTATGACGTTATCTTGTATGAATATATCTTGTATGGCAATATCACAGATTATATGATTGTAACATAAACGGTTACAACTTGAATACAATTTAACAATCACATAGAAGCCTTTAAAATCATAACATAGTCTTAATTTTCACTGTATCACTTTAAAAGCATTTCTACACACAGATTAAAATGGGCAGGAAGTTTTTCACGCAGGTAGAATCCTAGTTTCCATGTTTGATGTAACCCAAGATAAAATAAGACATCAGTTACCTACCTTTATTGCTTCTCTTTGATCTTCTAGTAGTTTCACTGGATTCTGACTCTGTCTCTGATTTCTGTTAAATACAAAATTTTTCAAATATTGTAAGACATTTGCAACTTTTAACATTAAAACCAATACAGTAAAACTTCGTCATTATGTGCATTTAGTCTGTTCCGATGATTCCTCGAGATAACAACGTTTTACTGTACTTTTAAAAAAAATTGAAGAGAAGACAGATTTCCAAATATTGACAAAATGCTCAAACTAATGAATGTTGAACTTTTATACGCTGGTAAAAGAAACGACAAATTGAGCAAAATAGCGGACATTTTATTGCGTGGATGTATGCATGTACAATCAACCATCTGCAAAACAAAATTACTAAATGTATCAAATTTTGATGCTATACTAAATCATTTAAAAGGTTAATGGAGCATCCTTAGTCCAGCAGTTATGGTCTTTGACTAGTAATCACTAGCTTCCCACTGCTGTGTGTTTGAATCCCACCAGGACCAGATAAAGCACATGTGAGGAAGCTGTCCAGCTAGCTTACATACGGTTGAAGATTCTAAGAAGGTATATGTCCGGGGTCTTACTCCATCATTAAAGTTGGAAAGTCACCAAATAACCCTGGCTGTTGATGCAACATTAAACCCCAATGAAAAAAAAGTTTATGATCTGATTGTGTTCTCTACCTGTGATACAAACTGAACTTTCTTTGGTGATGGAGTGCGATCTTTTTTAGGACTGGCAAGTGCAGATTTTAAAGGTGACTTGGCGGGTATTACAGTTTTTATAACAGGAGTATCCACTCTATTTGCCTCTTGTGCTAAAACCTAAAGGTTAATCAATAAATACAGTTTTCATAAAAGAACTAAATATTGCTTATGAATTTTCTTACAAGATGTAATTCTTTACAGAATCTAAAACAATAATAACACTAGACAGCTAAGCAAAGATTGATATTCTGGTTAAGAGAAATATTAGGTAGTATCATATAAATTTGTTTTGGTCTTCAAATGTCTACTGAGATACACTAAAACTGATGATTTACAATTTCCCATGAATTCTAATATTAAGTAAGAAAGGTGATATAACTGAATTATGTTGAATAACCCATATGGAAGAGGATCATTAATAACAAAAGTCAATTAATTTCCTACTAATTAAGTGCACAGTACATACCGTTTCAATATCAGGAGTTAAATCCTCATCTTCATTGTCTTCACCATACCTTTGTGTTGCAGCAGCTGTATCCGACGTGTCTAAACACAAAACCATAGAAAAAAGTTCTACCAACAATTGTGACAGAATGTATCTATCATATATTTTATTATAATAACCCACAGTCCTAAGTAAGTGACAAAACATTGATGTCCAGGAAATGAAAAGAAATATCTTAAGGCCTAAAAAAAGTTTTGTTTCCAGTTACCTGACCGACCTATCTTTTACCTGCCGACTCATAAGTTTTTAAGCATCAAAATCTTAGAGCTACATTGTAATTTTCACAACAGTGTTGCTGATATATGTAAAAAAAGAAAAAAATCCCTACCAACCAACCCATATTTTTTGGGGCATGTAACTGGAAACAGACCTTTTTTTTGTTAGGCCCAATTAAATGGTCACTATATCAAAAATGTTTAAGTATTATTATAAAAATTGCAGTAGGTAATGGAATATATACCACAAAGATTGGTAAAAAAAAACTAAAGAAATAATATGCATGTGAACCATTCTTTGACTTTGAGTCACTTTTGAAATGTATAAGAACTTAAAAACACGGACCTTAACCATAAAATCATACCAAGTTACAGAATTATTGACAATTATATTTTAAAGCAAATAATTAGTCAATGAATGTACACTAATATATATATTTGAACAGAAAAAAGGCATAGACATCATCAAAGACAGAACTCTACAAATAAACGTACATATACTTGGTAGATGTATATATTTTTTTTTGTTTATTTGTTCATTATTTTTTTGCAGATGTTAATTACATGCACAACCCATTTGATCAGCTGTTAACTACAAACAATCACTGTATATTTGGCAACAACATCATATCATTATGATTCGCCCAAATTATCTACATATTTCAAATTCATCAAGAAATTTCGCGGTTGAAATTGGAACAAAATAAATTCATTCTTTCTCAAATGTTATGTAACATTTTGTATTTGCCCAACTCTCTATATAATAAAATGAAATGAAAATAAACTAACCATTATCATCATATATCTGTGTGGCAGCTTCTGTGTCTTTCACTTCTTTTTTGTTATCATCCTTCTGTTCTTCATTATTTCCTTCCACCAAGCTTTTATCATCAACAATATCTCTTTTATTTACATTCTTTTTACTTCTCCCACTTTTTCTCACAGTTCCTGATTGTTCCTCATTTGTATCAGTAGATTCTGCCTTTAATGAATTCCGACCACTTTTTCTTACAATAACATTTTTATTTGGTACATCAGTTTTTGCTGATGTTGTTTCTATGGTGTCATCATTGTCCTTCAGAGTTTTACTACCTCTTGTTCTTGATCTAGAAGTTCTTGTGTTTTTGTTTGTTTCTACAACATTTTCAGCATCTTTAGTATTTTCTTTGCAAGTTTGCTTTTTCCTGCCACTTTTTCTTTTACTTAATATTTCACCTGCTTCACATGCAGATTTATCTAGATCATCATGTTTTGTAGTATTGTCTTCTTTCACATTCTGAATTTCACCTTTTCGATCTGTAACATTATCACAACCAGGTTCATCAGGTTCATTACTTCTCACAGTCACTATTTCATCAAATATTTGCATCGGTGCTTCACATTCAGACTGTTCAATATTGGTCTTATCATTTTTCTTTAAACCTTTTCTACCTTTACCTTTTGTAGGTTTTCTAATCTCAGGTATTTCTTCAACTGCAACAGTTTCATCAAAGACTTGGGTTGGTTCATCTGACTCAGTTTTAAGTTCAGTACTTTTGTTAAACTTTTTCTTACTTTCCTTGGTTTCTGTTACATCTTCTGCCATTTCATGTACTGGAACAGTTTCATCAATCACTTGCGTAGGTACTCCAGTAGCAGATGTTGTAGCCTTGTTTTGAGGTGTTTTCTTTTGTCCTTTTTTACCTCTCTTTGTTAGTTTAACAACATCAGATGTTTCTTCAACAGCAACAGTTTCATCAAACACTTGAGTGTGTTCTTCTCCCTCTGTAATAGGAACTGTTTCAGCAATGTTTTGTTTCTCAGGTTGATTAATTAATTCAGACCTATTAGGAGATTTCACTTCTTTGCCTAAATCACTTCTACCTTCATCATCTACTGCTACAGTTGCATCTGCCTCATCAAATACCTGTGTAACAGCTTCAACATCATCAGTCTTTTTACAAGGACTTTCTTTTTGTTTAACATTTCCTGTGTCTGTTTCAGCTTGATCATCAGTTACCATACATGTTTCATCTGTATCAGTAAATACCTTAAAATATGAATAGATAACATAAACAACATTACAAATTTAAATAAGATAAAATCTGTTAAATCTGTGGTTTAACATAAACAACCTTTTTTATACTTAAACACTTAGCTTTTGACTCATGTAATAGGTTAAACAAATTCAATTGCATTTTTAATACACATGAAGGGACTGATTAATATTCTAAAGCTGTTTTCAACTTTGACACTTAAAATACATGACATGAAAACCACATGCCTTTTGATATCATGTCATCAAACTGAATCTTATCAAAATATATTTTTACATTTACCTGAGTAGCAAGATCATTGTCAGTGTTGGAAGGTTGTTTATTAGATGTTACAACTGATTCCTCACTGTCAATGTTATCAACAGCTAGAGTTGAAGTTCCAAGAAAATCAAAAGTATTTCCAGTCTCTTCATTAACAGTTTGTGTAGTGTCTGCATGCTTATCAAATCCTTGGGATGTCTTCCCTTCATCTTTCTTCGCTTCAGCATTATTTTCATTGTTTTTCTGGACAATATCTGAGACATCCTCGATAACTTGTGTTTCTAAATTTGGATCACCAGACGCTGCATCAGTCTTTGTTCTGACATTAGTATCAGTCTCAATTTCAGAATCTATGACCTGAGTATCACCTGTTTGAGATACAGGAGTAGATTTTGACACTCTGTTGTCACTTGAAACAGTTTCTATATTTAGAGTAGCATCATCAAACACCTGAGTATCAGCATGTAAAGTTTCCTTAGATGTCTTGCAGTCTTTATTTTTGTCCTCAAAGACTTGTGTCGCATCATCAAATACTAGAGTTTCCGTATCAATATCCATCTTTTTCATTGCTTTCCTTGTAATGGTTTTCTTGCCTTCTTCCTTAGAATCAACATCATCAAACACTTGCGTAGCATCATTTAACACCTGCGTTTTTGCTTCATTGTCCAATACTTCCTTTGCTACACTTTTTCTAGCCTTTGCACCACTCTTCTTAGAACCAATATCATCAAAAACTTGAGTTGGATCATCACAAACAGCAACTGTTCCATCATTCTCTTCAACCTTCTCATCTAAAACTTGTGTTGATTCAGCAGGCTAGAAAAAGGTAAACAAAATTGTGCAATAAACAGATTCTTCAAAATAAATTATTATGAAATATATTCTTTTAACTATTTAAAAACATATAAACTTTTTTTTAATAAAACTAGCAGTTAATATCTAAACACATTTGAATATACTAGAATGGAATTTAAAATGAAAATCAATAAAGTGTCACAATGCATTATTTTTCAAATTATTACCATCTAAAAAGTTAAGCCATTTAGTATTACCTGCGTTTCACCAACAATTATATCACTTTCATCACAAGCTAAAGTTGGCGCTGCAAGTATATTACTAGTGTCCTCATCATCTTCTTCAGCATCTGTATCACCTTCAAGCACAAACTCTTCAGAGGATTCAGACATGTTTCCATCATCTTGCTAGAATATAAAAAAAAACATTTACATACCTAAGTGGCATAACAATTTTAACCCTTTGCCTCATAATACCACATTTCCCTGTATCTGAAGCAGATTACTTTTGAAAACATAGTGGAAAAAGAAGCTATTGCCTATAATGAGTAATAGCTTCTTTTGCCACAATGTTTTCCACTCAGAGAGAAACAACCAAATTTTCTTAAATAAATTATTGTTTTGTATATTTGTTTTGAATTTGTAAGAGTCCAAAATATACTTATTAGGCAAAGGTTTAACCCAATGAGTTCACATTCTTCAAATATTTCCTTACATATATAGAAGTCCTGAGAAGGCTGATCCATCGTTTTCCTCAACCATGTCATATCAATGCTTTTTATGAATATCAAAACTTTATGATTACATAAATTTGAATGAAATACATCAGTTGCCTTATTTTTTATTCAATAAATACAAAAAATAACATTAGAACTCTTACCCTGAAAAATCAATTGTAGAGCTCTAGTTCAAATGAAAATTGATCTCATAATTACTGAAAGGTACTAAACACACACAAAAATAAGTATCATATGCAAAACAATTTAATACAAATTGAGTATTTACCCCTTTAGTTTCCTCTTTAACATATGCCTGGGTTGGTTCAAAGAGAATTCCAGACACTTTTTTACATTCATCCTGGAATAAAACAAAGGAAATTGTTATGTATACCAAAAAATGTTCATAGATAATACAAGCTGTTAAAAATAAATTTAGCAGAGTGATTAATTAATTAATTTGATTGTTTTTATGCGACTTATTGTCAATGTGGTTTAATGTCGTTTTTCAACGATTTTTCAGTTATATATGGCGACCGTGCACCTAACCAGTTTTCCAGGACTGTGTACTAACCAGTACTAACTTACCCTTCCACAAGGAGCCAGCGACTTCTCCACATATGGAGGAAAATCGACATTTTTTCATAGAAGGGTATGACCTGCCGCGACCGGGATTTAAACCCAGATTGCCGGGTTACAAGTCCAGCGCACTAACCACGGCCTTAATTAATTTGAGTATTAAACCTCACAGCATTCATAAGACTTGTTCTAACAGATGAAACATTTATCAATTACTCTTAGCATATCTTTCAGTATTTACCCCTTTGGTTTCCTCGTCATTTTTAACAAATGCCTTAGCTGGTTCAAAGAGATTTCCAGGTACTTTTTTATCTTCATCCTGCAATAAAACAAAGGTAATTGTTATGTATTTCAAAACAATGTTCATATATAATACCATCAGTTAAAAAAAAAATTAGAAGAGAGATTGAATAATTTGAGTATTATACTTCACAGCATTCTTAAGATTAGTTTTCTAGCAGAAAAAAAAAAACATTTATCAATTACTCTTGGCATATCCTTATAATGCCAACTTACTTCAGTTTCTTTTTCACTATCCTCTTCAGCATCCATATCATACCCTTGTGTAGGTTCAATGCCTTCATCCATATCATAAACCTGTGTTTTATCTATCATTTGTTTCTTCTTTGGAGACACCTGAAAACCATGATGATGACTATAGCTTAGGGTTTAACTTTTATCCGTATAGTAATAGAAAGAGAAGCCACTCAGTTTAATCAGAATGTTGCATGTAACATATCTTATAAGATTAAGACTTAAGATAAGATTTATTTTGGCATATAGTACATACATGGTAATAAAACAACATGTAGTGATACATATCATAACACAGCATGAGCATAAACACCATGACACGCACACCAATACCAGGGATAACACAAGAAAGGGTAAACACTTATTTCTATAGTTTTGTGTGTAGTATAGCGTATGAAAAGTTCCTCAAAAATTAACTGAACTATTTAAGACACAGTCAAGGCACTGTTAGCTCAGACTGACTGATAAGCAACCAAAATAGACTTGAAAGAAGCCATTGCTTTAACAACATACTAACATCTGAAAAATGTTTCTTTAAGTATTTGACTTTACACATCTAATGAACAGGCGCTCAATATTCCAATTAAAAACAACTTAGGCACTGCATGGTAAAAATATTTACGATGCATCACACCACAATATCTATTTGTGTACATAATGCAAATAACAATAATACGTACATCATCATCATCATCACTTTCACCAACAAATGCTTGTGTCGCAGCCATCATTAATTGCTTCTTCCTTGGTGATGTCTCGCTGCAAGTGCTGTAATATGAAGAAATAATGAAATGGTAAGTCTTAAGATAAAAGTACTGGATCACTTTAAAACATGTCATTTCTTTTGAAGTTTTTGTTCAATTTATCGTGTGTTCTATTTATCAAGAAACACAAAAAAGCACAAACAAACATAGCATTAATCATAAAAATATAAACCGAGAAAAACAATACCACATCACCAGAAAATAAAACCAGCGGAACAAGATCTTGAAACAAAAAAATGGAGCTGAAAGTTGATGTGAGCTTAAAAGGAAATCAAACCAGAATTATCACTGAAGGTGATTAAATACCCCAGCAGAGCCATTTTATTAAAAGTTAAAAGTTTTATAAAAATCCAACTAGTTGTTTCAGAGAAGAAATGCACACAAGATTTTGTCTACAGACAGACGGACGAACGACCTGAAACCAGTATACCCCCCTTACAACATTTTAAACAATTTTTACAAAGACTGATTGTGAACTGTCCAACTTAGAGAGCAACTGTAGTTGGAACAACCTGCCAGCCCCTCACAGATGTTCCCATCCTATGAAGACGGGTGCATAAAATACAAACCATGAATTATGCAGAATTTAAGAAGAAATAAGACTGGATTAGGAGCAAACCTGACATTATCATCTTCATCAATGTTCTGTACAAATGCTTGAGTTGGAGCCATAAGTAATGAAGACTTATTACCAACATTGTCATCAATATCTAAAAATGAATATTTATAACAATAACTAACACAAATTATTGTCCATGTTTCAAATACATATTTTGCGATTAAATGATGGTGCTCTATTTGTTCGACTAAATATGTTAAGCTTTAGGCTATTTTTAAATTTCCCTTCATCTTTTTGCATAATATTTTGAACATGTGATAGGGCTTTTTTAACAGGTAGTGGAAAGGATCTTTTTCTTAAATTTGGGGGAAAAACACATTTTGCAAAAAGGGGATGAAAAACTTGATGTAAACTGATTTTAGGCAAAAACTGCATGATTTTAAAGGTTTTTCCTAAGGGGAAGACACCTATAAATGACTCCTGTTATAGAAGGGGAAAAACCTTCTGTGAAAATAATTTAAATACTAAGCAATGAAAATTTTCAAGACAAAAGTTAATTTCTATTTCAATTAAATGTGATTATTAACGTAAGTTTTTAAATTAACCTTGAATTTGAATAGAATACAGTAATTATGGTGGAGTGTTGTGACAATTAGACATACCAGAATTATCATCACTTTCACAAACATAGGCTTGTGTCTCAGCAACCAATAATCTTGATCTGTCAGCGGAAGTTTCTAAAGTATAGAAATATATGATAAATATTATGTTAAACAGTTTATACAGCATCCTTGGTATATTTCACCTATTTATTCATCACAAAAAATATTGCATCTGTATGAAGCAATACTTCATATATTTTTTCATTTTCTAATATTATTCTGAAAAATTAGAAAACCCATAACTGTATAAATATGAAATACACAAAGATGGTACATCTTAATTTAATGCTAAACATGAGTATCAAGAACTCAAATTACATAACATCTCGCGCCCTGAGGTTATAAAACTTGAGAATAAGGATATAAAACTTGAGAACAGTCTCTGATCTCAATTCTATTCTCGAAGTATTATGGTTGAAGTGCTGATTAATGTTTACATACATACTCAGGTATATTATGGTGTGACAACAATGTATCAATAGAATAATTATTGTATGTGCATAATTAACTTTGAAACATTAAAAGACAAGATATAAGATTTTAGCTCAGAGACCTATCTCAAGTATTATAACCTTGAACCCTAAACTATCTGAATTTATTTAATCCAAATAATAAGATTTGTTTAAAAGAGAGTTTAACTGCATAGCTAGAGGTTGTATGTGTGTGAAATTTATGACACATGCATGTTCCTAAGATAACTGGAACGTCTACGATACTCTGTACAAATCACAAAGAGCGCCGCTTAATTCAACCTGCTGCTAAACATACAACAGAAAAGTTTTGATGATTAGCGTGCAACCAAACAGAGAGACAATCCAACAGAAAATACTGGGTTGATAACAAACCTTTATATGTTTCTCCTTCATCTTCAGTATCAGTCCCAGATTCTGGTATAACAATGTTGTCGGTAAACTCTGAATTAAAAGTAATTAATCAATGATATGTACATATACACCAGAACTACCTCCAATTAAAGAGTCGCAAATGTGTCCGACAATATGGTAAAAGAAACAAACACAGATTTTTATGCTCAAGTCTGATCTTTTGGGTAAGCTCTATCATAACTACAGATGCTTTGCAGTAATAAAAATGGAGCATGAGGTTAAAATTAAAAAAAAAAACTGGTCTATTCCTGCAAAATTATTTTTTTTAAAGAAAACACTTTATGTACTATTAATACAGTTAATACGCCTTTATAATTACATGTTCATATAGAAATGAATAGATATGAATGGCACAGCCTTAGATTTATAGTCCTCAAATGAGGTTCTGAGTAAAGATTCATCAAAGTCACATACTTTTTGTCCTACTTGGTGCAGGAGTATCTTTCACTGTAATGTCTTGTGCTACAAATTTATAAAAACTTAAGTCAAAAATGAAATGTTTCGTTTGAAACAAAATAACCAGAGATCAGTGAACACAGACTAACAAAATACATAATTGTGTCTTTGATCCATAAGGTCATAAATGGTGGATGTGGAGCTTTAATTAATCAAATCAGTTATTAAATTGCAAAGTTATCACAATGGTAATCATTGTTAATACAGTATAACCCCTGAGAAGCAGACTCTCAAAAAAACAAGAATTCTCTGAAAACGAACGATTTTTCAAGTCTCATTTCTTCTCTTTGATAATAAATAGCTCTCTGAAAACTAAAATTCTCAGAAAACTGGACTTCTGGCAGAGTCTGGAAAGGGTCCAGTTTTCAGAGGTTTTACTGTACATTTAAACATTGATACTTATGTAAATCTTAACTATGAATAAGATTTCCTTTCAGATAATGTTGTACATTAAATTGACAATGTTAAAAGAATAAAAGCTATCGCAAAACTTCATGGAGTAAATCTTACCAATGGATGTCTCTCCCATCATGGATTTTGTTTCTAACATAGACTGAGTATTTTTAGCAAATGGCTGAAAAATAATTCAACCTTTCAATGAGACAAGAATACAGACTTGTACAAAATAATGACATTAAAAATTGTCTTTGCTGTTTCATAGTGTTGTACATTTTACTTTTTAAGTAATTCAAAATGAAAAAAAAACAGAACACCATTTTTGTTCAGTGATTAACCTTGAATACAACCTAATGTGTTCATAATGTATGTTTAGGTTTATCACTATCAACTCAAAGATTTATCCTCAATTCTTCTTTCATACATTTCAGTGTGTCAGGATCACTTTCTGATCAACCCTCATTTCTTGCCTATACACACTACAGTAAACAATGAAGAGTTTTATGATCAACCCTCATTTCTAACCTGTGTAGGTTCAAGTATATTACTGCTAGCATCACTAGCATAGTTTTCTGAAACATCATCATCGGCTGGTGCTGTTTGAAACATTGATTCAGATTCTGTGTCAGACCCATCGTCATTCATCTGAAAAACAGGGTAATACAGTACAAGCAAAAAAAAAAAAACAATAGAAAAATGCTCAAAAGTTTTCAAGCTGCAATAAAAATTGACAACCAAAAGTCCATAAAATACTGGTGTATGGGTAAATGTGAACATCCATTGATCAGCGAGGGGAGTTTAAATTCCATATTGTTCCTTTTCATAACACACAAAATTATTATTCTAGTCAAGCATCCTATAAAATTCCCTTTAACATACAGTTTGAACTAACACTAGTTACAATGAATCAAGAGATTTAAGATATTAACACAAAAATTTGTTAAGAGTTCTTGTTAGATGCAGTAAAGGCCATAAAAAAATCTAAAATCCAAAGGACATTGAGACACTCCGTGCATCAACAATGATATTTTCACCTGTGACAGATTAATCAAATAAAATAAATCTATGCAATACATTTGAAAGGATGTTTTGAACGTGTGTACATATATTAATTCCACTTCTGTGTAATGGAATTTTTCAGGTTGTACCCAAGGGTTTTTTTTACAGGTAAGGGGCATTTTTCTTAAATTTGGGGCAAAAATAATGTGGTATTTCTGCAAAAAGGGAAAAACACTTGATGTAAACTGAATTTAAGGGGAAAACTGAATGATTTTAAAGATCTTTCTTGAGGGGAAGATGCTTATAAACGGCCCCAGAGGGAAAAACTCTGCACCCACAAATAAAATGCAATTTAATAAATGAATTATTACCTCTTTCTGTAGTTGATATTCACATTCTACGTCACCAAATGTAAGTTTGTCTTTATCTTTTAATTCGTATCTCACAGCGGCTGCCAAAAAATGCTGGAATATAAAAATTGTGTCCATTTACATGAACTAAGTCATGTTTCTGTTGATCTGAATATTACTCTTAAATATTTTTTAAACAAGATATTCCTGTGTTTGAATCTTACAACTCATTTAAAGATTATGAAACTTGATCAAGGTATTTTAGAATGATGAATAAACATTCAGTTTCTTAAAATCATATTGATGCCTCGAATCAGGATCCATCTCTCATATCAGATCCATCCCTCCAATCAGGATCTATATTTCATATCAGATCCATTCCTCCAATCAGGATCCATCTTTCATATCAGATCCATTCCTCCAATCAGGATCCATCTTTCATATAAGATCCATTCCTCCAATCAGGATCCATCTTTCATATCAGATACACCCCTCCAATCAGGATCCACCCTTCTAATCTGAATTCATCCCTTGGTCATTATATCAAAAATATTTGCACTCATGTCTAAGGTATGAAAACTTTTTTAATGAAAAAAGTTATCTAATTCATCCCTAAATGGAGAAACTTCAGTACTTCTTCATCACAAAACAGAATAGGACAATGTAGATTCAAGTACTGTCTGGTTTTTGATAAGCACCTAGTGGCAAAGTTTATATGCTTATACTTACTTTATTTCTCTTGGTTCTGTTTCTGCTGCCTTTATCATAAATAAAATGGGAACCACCCTTCACTTCTATACAGGCATGTTCTCTGGATAAGGCCTACAAATATAACAAATAAGGCAACACCTGCTACACAATCATAATATATTAGTACATAATATTATTACAATTACAATAGGCCCAACAACTATGTCAAAGCAGTTAGCAGTCACTCAACAAATACCGGACTTCACAATAAAATCCAAATTGACAGATTTGACCAAACGTAAAGACATGGATGAATAGCATAAAGTGATACAAAACAAATTGACAGATTTGACCAAACGTAAAGACATGGATGAATAGCATAAAGTGATACAAAATCACCCACATCTACATTATTAGCAACAACAAAAAACGATAATATCCGAAGAAAATATATCCATGAAAATTGCATCACCTACCTTTAATGGAATGGTAACCTGGCAACCTTCATGACGCCCTATTACATTATCACCTAAAATGAAGACAGACAAGGTTTGATATTATTTGGAAAAAAAATCTCAACACATCTTACATAGAAGTGAGAAACCTTATAATATTAGTCTGGTAATTCATTATTAAATATATGATTCCAATATGGTTTGCAGTATTTTCGGTACAAACGTATAGGAATTAGGAAACCAATACATTATTCTACAGCAAAACATGGCTGACTGATACATTAAACCCATCTGATTGAAACCTTGTTATAAATGTAAGCAAAGGATTCCAAGAATAAAAACACATACAAAACATTCCACCTTCCCAAAAATACTACCCTCCTCTAACTCAAAACCACCTAACACACTAGACTATACATAATCAATAACTGGAGCTTATGAATTTTTGCCACTACTAAGGCCTAAAAAAAGGTTTGTTTCCAGTTACATGCCCCCAAAAATATGGGTTTGTAGATAGCAATTTTTATCTTTTATGTTTTGTTTTTAAATATATCGGCAACACTGTTGAGAAAATTACAATAAAGCTCTAAGATTTGGATACCGTAAAAACTTATGCGTCGGCAGGTAAAAGATGGGTCAGTCAGGTAACCTTTTTTAGGCCTTAGAGAATGAACATATTCAATGAAGTATTTAATGTATATCCAATTCAATATCAATACAGGGCACTCCAAATACATAAAAATTGTTTTACGATGAAATGACACGAATACACGAATAATACAGCTAATAGACTTAGGCAGCACTCATAAACACATCACTAATGACATCATAAAAGACATGTTAATTACACGCATGTAAAACCTAACAGCAAACTCAAATTAAGAATTTATAAAATCAAATTATTTCTGTAGTTAGAACTGAAATAATTAATGTACCTGTCTGTCATTAGTTGATGAAGCATAGGCGGTTGCTCTGATGTGGGTCATTACATCACATGAGCTATACAATCATGATTGAATTTATGCACAACTGATCTCCTGCCTATATTTTATCAACTAATCTTATGTTACACATTTAATATTTCTTAATTTACAAAGCATGAATATTAATTACAGTATATAAATCAATAAAGGTGCAGCTTGTACACGACAATATTTAAGTTTCATAGTCATACCTTCAACAATGGGAAACAAATTTCCAGGAAATCCTTTTTGACATCTAACACTCAAATATGCAACCTTAAAATTAAATTCATAAATGTAATAATATTCATTGTTTTGAAGAATTATTGCAAAATAACAGAATTCTTTAAAAACCAATTTGAATTGATTGAAAAACAATGAATTAAGTTTTCAGCAATCCCTAATGTCAAAATAATACTAATGCCCAACAAAATGCCTTTACATATGTGTATTTAAACTACTAAACTATAATTAATTAAACTGTAAAACATAAATTAATTGTTCAACAATTTTTTTTTATTACTGGAGCATTAGGATCAATGTCTTCATCTGTTTCATCTCCATCATCCACAAAATCAAGAGCTTGAGTAGCTTCAATACCACTCTCATCCATACTGAAATTGCCTGAAATTTTAAGTTGAACATAGAAATATATGCAGTGATTCTTAGCAGTTTTATAAAACAATACAATTCTAAACATACAGAAACTACCATCGCGAAAATTTATGACATTCCCAAAATTTTGTCTTAAAATGCAGTATCATTACTCATGCATGAATCTCATAGCCAATTCTAATATATCATGTTATAATCATGATGTTTTTTTACCTTTTAACTCCTTACTTTTAGATCATTCGTATTTTAAACGTTTCGCATTTTCAGCAAAATATAACAATCCGCGTCCTTGAACTTCCCGCAACTTGAAGAAAATGTATTGCCCGGCAACTGCGCCGTGGAAAAGAAAAAGTGATGGTTTCTACGACTTTGTGCGTTTATTTTTTTGTTCCTGAACCAATGTTTATAAATCATGAAGATAGAGCTTTCAGCTTTAAGAAAATATAAAAATGTTAAACGCCTCAGTCTCAGAAATATGTTTTTGAACGATGCAAACATTCTAAAATTTTCGATAACATTATTTATATTGTTGCTTATCTTGGGGTCCGAATTTATTTTTTTTATTTATCAACTTACTTATATTGTTTGAACATCATCCTTTATTACTGATTTGTTCTAGAATACAATGTTTATTTTTTCATTTCTCTAATTGTTGAATACTAATAGAAACTTGCCTTAAAGTATTTTGAAAACATCAGGGACATTTCATTACATTTATACGCATTTATACACATAACATAGAGTCTCTGAAAACATTATCGAAATGCTATTATAATCATCGGCTATAAATAACGAATTTATGAAAAGTCCATTTGAAAATGAACTTCAATATCAAAATACGATTTAAATTTCAAAGATAAGTGCATGTGTGTTATATTTATCGGACCACGTAAGAAACACATTACGGTAGATTATATTATATGCAATGAATAATAATAATAATAATAATAACGTTTTGATTTTTTTCTGTATTTGGGGAAGGACACAGAAGACAGAATATGTTGCACAAAGTGAGAATGTTATTAGCAGTAATCGTCATTAATTGTCAATAAGTCCATTTGCTTGTTTATTATTAGTGTTGTGAAGTATAATTTTTATCTGGTTTTATAATATTTAGTCGAGGTTACGTGGTAGCGTTTGATGTTTCGCCTGATGATATTTGTAGATAACCAAAAGAAATCCAAGTTGATATTTGCATGTTATTGACCCTCTGATATTTTCTCTTTAAAAGAAACATATTTAGTTATACTCTTTCACCGATTATTCGTTTAAAAGCCATATAGTATATATTTTTCATGGTATCATTGAAAAATAATAAAGCTATTAAACATTGGCATACATTTGGATTTTTAGCATTGCAGCGATTGTAGGAATATGGGCCACTTTCAACAGCCTTGCTGTAGGGTTCACTCTTTAGCGACGTGGAATTTTTTAGAAGAAAATTAAATAATAACTCCCCTGAAATCAATTATTATTTTTCTTATTTATTTACAGAGCTAGTGACGGGAAATACACTTTGCAACTTGCTTGCGCATGCGCAAATGATATATATTGGTTCCTCGTCTATGCCAGTTAATGGGAACCATTCAATCATAGACGGCCGTACAGGGCAAATTAATTGGGAATTAACCAGAAATGGTTTGCACCGTCGAAGTGATAAAAAAGGGCGATGGTATGTTCAATATTTCTGTATAATTTAGACCCTTCTTCAGCATTATGTGTGTTCTGACGTCTGCGCAGTACGGGTGCAAATCTAGCGCTTTGTTTATTATGGTTGATTTATTTTCATTTCCCCACCCAGTCACTGGCATAATGTAAACAAACACACTGACACTGGTATGTCTGAAATACTTTCAACAAAATTATGATGTTGCATCTTATATGTCTATGTATATCAGGGATTTTTCCCCTGTAGCGAGGGCCGTTTACAGGCGTCTTCCCATCCGGAAAAATCCTTAAATTCATACAGATTTCCCCTTCAATTCAGTTTGCATCAACTTTTTTCTTCCCCTTTTGCAAAAATACAGTATTATTTTCCCCCCAAATTTAAGAAAGGTCCTTCTCCTACCTGTGAAAAAAGCCCTGTTTGTAAAATTGTTAATGATGAATGTAGACAAGGAAAGTATTCCTGGAAAAAACACTAAAGTTTAAACATTCACCCTACCCCAAATTTGGCCAAAATAGTTAAATACTACCTTTCCATGAATCCCCCCAACTGAAAACCCTCTCATCACTTAGGTTTCTTAACAAATGGAGGTCAAAATAAGTTCCATATGATACTGACTCAGAACATAAATTGAACATTCCCTATAATTGACCATTCTTCATGTTCAGTAATCAGTAAATGAATAACATATATACACATCTCATCACAAATTATGAATGATATTCAACTTAATTATTTACAATTAGATATCATTTGATTTGAATTCTGTCAGTTGTTGAGTTCAATTTGTATGCTGGCTTTCGCATGAGCGAATGTAATGTATTCTGAGTTGCATAACTGGGTCATTCTATAATCTTGCTAACTTGCAAGAACATTGGGACAATTTGTAAATGTTATATCATTACAGCCAATGGTTTTTGTTTTGGAACTTTATTCCTCATGTTGTTATTTTAGGCATACGTCTAGTTATGCACACTACTAGTTATGAATTTAATAGCCTTAAATTTTGTTAGTCTGGAGACAGCGTCATTACCTCAACATTTTTTTGAATGCAACTTTTTAGAAGCCAAATATTTTTTATCCCAGAAGAGTACACCACTTATCAAATGAAATACATATTTGTTCATGACTGTTGTGTCAGATTTATTTATCAGGGATACTATGTAATTGTGAGGACAATATTCTTTGGTGCCATTACCACAACTTAGTGTCTTGCCAATTTCCAGTTTAAAACACATCCATTAGTTTTTAATTCAGTTTGGTGTACAAGTAGTGGAGATTTTATTTTAAAATGTTATAACATATGGAAGAAATTCATTAAAAAATCTGGCGTTGTGGAAGTGACATTTGCATTTTGGAAATGTGGAAGTGATATTTGCATTTTGGCAATGACAAAATGGTAGGGGAAATGCATGAACAAAATAAATGCAAAGCAAATATTTATACAAACATTTTTACAGTGACATAGAATGTCATTACCACCACAATATCCCGCTATTGAAATGACTGTTTCGGTAATGACATTTTCCATTGATCTATATGATAGATTTGTATTGTTTACATATCAATATAAGGCAATGTTAAACCATTATTTGTCAATATATCATGGCAAAAATACAACTGAACTAATTATATGTTCTCAGTTTATCATTCGGAAATGACAACATAAAAACATAGAGTAAAAAAAGATATACATACTGGCAGTGTGGCGAGGTTCCTCCATTAGCTTCCACGAATAGACTACGTTTAAAATTTAAGATGTAGTATTAGTAACCTAACTCTGGCTTCTTGAAACTACTGGATTTGATCAGGCAAAGTTAGAATTTCTGTCAGACTAAATGAAAATTTGTCTGACCGAATATATTATAAATAAGTGATAAAAGCTGTAAATCGTGCTCGACTGCTAGACATATGGTCTGATACTCGCCGAAAAGTTATTGTTCCAGCTAGAAGTTGCCTGACATGTCCAATGGTCTGGCCACTCTCAGGAAGCCTGCTAACTAGAGTGTTGTTCATTTAGAGACTCCCATGAATTACTGTGACAATCAAGGTACAAACATAACACTGACATTTGCGAGATGTTGAATACATAAAAATTACAAACAACATTCTGGAGCTAAGTTTATGTTTTTGGGGAAAATTTTGTAATTTTGATCGAAATGATGATGGTGGTTTAGTCACATTCCCATTTCATCATACTGATAATATCGCAGGACAGAACGCAATCCAAAAATTTTCTCACTGTCATTAACAGTTTATTGTTAGACCAGGTGTAGCCAGTTGTGGTTACCAATTAAAGGTTTCTTCTTTAGTAATTTGATTTCTTTACTTCTTTTTACAGGTCAAACGTTTCCTAAACCAGGACAAGTAGTGAAGTTACATTACACAGGTAATACTGATTCCTTTATTTTCATATTAACATGCAGTAAATATACATACTGCTAATATATTGATACTGTCAGATATGAGTAGACCATTGATCAATAGCTGTTGGTACAATCATTTTGATTGTATTGTATTCAATCCAATGCATTGAAATAATGTATGTTTAAGATGCACCAGTACATAATTTGTTGCTCAGTGCAAAAGGACAGTAATGGATATGGGCTACTAAGAAGTCACTATTTTGGTTTGTATTTGAAAGTGTATCTAAAACATGCATAACTTGATGTAGTTGCTTATGGTAAAAAGTTTTATGCATCAGGCGTATTAATTTTCTTTAATTTCTGGTAATTATGAGTTGTTTTTGGTATGTCATAGGTATGTTAACAAATGGTGCCAAAATTGATTGTTCGAGAGACAGAAATCAACCATTTAAGTTTGTACTTGGAGCAAAACAAGTTATTAAAGGTAAGGTATAATTTGATAACCAGTTCTTCTCTTATAAGTTATAATTGTAATTTATATTCTACGAAAATATCATTTCCCTACCGTATTAAATTATTATCACTATATCATTGGCTTAGGCTGACTCAAAAATATTACAACCAAACATTGATCTGAGTTACTTTGTGGTTACTTTGAATGTTGGAATGAAACTTCTACTTCATCAACCATGAATATGTTTGACATTCATGGAGAATTTGATTTTTGGCATGTATAGAGTATCATATGGGGTCTGTATAATATTGTTAGGAAGTTTTGCATTGCACTTCTTCATTCTCTTATTCATATCTGTCTTGTTTGACCATTTCAATGTAATTTTTCAAATGCTAAAATAGACACAATGTTCCTGTAACTTATTGATGTAGTTTTGTTTATTTTCAGCATGGGAAGAAAATATACCAAATGTAAGTGTTTGTTTCTCATTATTTTTAATTTGGTTAAATATGTTAAGTTTTTTTTCCTTCACATCCACAGTGAAACAATACTTGACCATGTTTATAAATTTGCCATTCGTGATGACTTCTTCATGTGTTTCTTGTCAGTACTCTTAATTCTATAAGTGTGATGGGTTGTGATCTCACAGCCTTTTGACTTAAAGTATGACATTACATTTGTGGACCACTGTTCTTTCACTCATGGCATAGTTTTAGATTAATTTCAGTAAAAAGTTGTCCAATTCCTCTAAACATTAGACAATGTGATACTCTGGGAAACTGTTTTCATTTATTTATTAAAATGTTCATTCGGCTTGTAGAAATGTCCCTCTGTAATAGACAAATTATAGTAATTTATACAAAATCTTATGAAATAAGCTACCTATAAAAGCTCTTCAAATTGAAGTATAATCCTGTTTTAGTTTTTAATGTCTTTTCTGTTGGTGTTCCAGATTGAGTCATTTTGGGCCCCTGTAAGTTATAAACCTTAATGTTTACATACATCATGATGTAATGACCTTCTTTATCAGATTGATTAATACCGTATATTCCCTAATAAACGCCAATGGGGGTTACATTTTTGAAATATGGGGCATTTAATTGAGAACAAAAAAAATAAAATTTGAAAGGAGTTGCCAAATATATGTAAATAAATTTAAATCACAGACTAATTTTCTACTAATTCCTATTGTTCATCTTGGATTAAAATAGCCTGTCATGGAAATTCACTTTTGTTTTCTTTTGTCCAAAAGGTGGGGGGCGTTTATTAGGGGAGTGGCGTTTATAAGGGAATAGACGGTATTATAACATACTTGAACATATTCTTTTAAAATCATGTTAATTGTCTCTCTTTGATGTAGTAGACATTGCTGTTTGTATTTTGTTATTGCAGATGAGTATTGGTCAGCGTGTAAGATTGGTATGTCCGCCTGAAGACTGCTATGGAAAAAGAGGTTACCCTGGCGTATATCCTTTTCAGTGGTAGCTTAAGTTTTATTTTCGAGAGTAAGACTTATCTAGTAGGTGTACATATGATTTTTTTCTGGTCCTGGGCGGAATTGGAATGGCCAGTGGTGAGTGGCTAACGGTTTCTAGTAAGGGACCATAACCACTTGACCATAATATAGGCCTCGTGACACTTTGTTTAAATGATGATTGCATGAAAGGGAATTTATGTCATGATATTAAAGAATATATAAGCTGTTTCAAACCTTTTCTTCATGGTTTCTGATGTTTACCATGGAAGCTCTTCATTACTACTTACGGTGATAAGTGGTAAATATTTGAAAAAATCTTATGTAAGGGTTAGTTTGTTTTCATGATCTTATCACTATCGAAACTATAACACTTTTCAGTGTATGTAAATAATTATTTTTTATTTTGAACGAGAGATTGGTATTTCATGAGTACAGGGTATGTATTTTTTTCCTTAACTGTGACCACTATCCCACCTAGATCAACTTTGATTTTTGATTTGGAACTGCTTGCGTTGGATTGAATGATTATCATCTCACAGACTGTTAGAAGAAACATTACATTTGTGCATTTATCTGTTTTGTTTTAAAAGCTAAGCATCATTCAGATAATCACAGTGGTACAATATGACGACCGATCATTGATTAGTTCTATTCATCCACTGTGTAACAGCATTAGGGAGTTTCACCGTATAAAATGCATACTCTTACATGTGATGAATGTGTGACTAACAGAAAGACCAGCTTTTGTATACAAAGCTTGTAAATAAATGCAATTCTTCTCTTATGTTGTGTGATATGCACGTTGCCAATCTGTGTAGATGGTGTTAATGCATGATTGCAACATCGGAAGTTAGAAAAGTCACAGATTGATTGTCTGGGACGACAAATTCTGTTTTCTACGCACCTAATGTAGCAGCTTTACAGTCACATGGAAGAAATCTTCATGCAAAGTGGAGAAATTTAGTAGTTTGTTACTAAGATTGTGTACCTTTTAACATGTCCTTATCTCATTGCTGTGTCTGTGATGGTATAAAACAAACTGTCATATTTTAAAACATTTGTTATTTGTATAGTAAGATAGCTAGAAGGCTCAGACTTGAGGAAACTCACACATTTTTAGCCTAGTATGAATTGTTTTACCTGGATCCAAACTTTTGATTGAAGTATAAAACCAAAATATTTAATACTGATTATTACATGATGTGTAAAAACATCTTCTAACTTACACTTGATTCTGTACTCACTGATATCTGGGTTGAAACAATTTGCACAAAATTCTAAAGTTGATGTTTCTGTTTTATTGTTCTACAAGCCAGTCCTAGTTGATATCTTTTTTTGGCGTAACAAGTTGCTTAAATCACTTTTTTTTAGATTTATTTGGAGTACATAAATTTATTACCCTTCTCAATAAGAATTTTTGATGTTTTTATTAGCATTCAATTGTTAATGTATTTGATACATTTAATTTTTTTTAAGTGATTGGTGTTTCAGATGAATCTCCATTTATGTGACAGTCAGTATAAACTTAATATGTTTTCTCCACAGTATGATTAATATGGCTTTATGTGGACAATTTTGACTTAAGGCCCATTTAGTCAATTACTTCGGAATGAAACTGTTGGTGGGTTTTGTATTACTGGTTTTATATTATGCTTTATGTAAGAGTTGCTTCCCTTGATTATAAAATGTTTGCTTGCATGCTTTTGTATTATGTTGCAGATTATGTGTAATAAAAAATTGAACTTGTAAAGTTTAAATTGAATTGTATGTACATGTATAACCTAATCAATGACTTTATGTCTGCATTTTTGCAGATTTTTCTAGCTGAACTTCGATGTTATTGTTGAATGTTTACTATATTTCTGATAAGTGATTGTCATTTATCATATGCATTTGTTATTGCTTGCTTGTTCGATTCATTTAATCATTTTTTTTCTTTTTACTGGTATTTTATTCTGTTGGTTCTTAGTTTAGGGCAATTTTTTCTGAGGTGTTTGACAGGTCAGAAGTATTTGTCGCTCAATTATTGGCAGTAAATTGTGTGCAGCAAAGCTTGATTGTAACCTTAAGGAATTGCTTTTTACATCCATTTGTCTATACCAATTTAAGCTTCTCTGATACAAAACAGATAGTAAGTTTATAATGTTTAGTATTTTGTTTTCTACTTTAAACCAGTCACAGTTTCCCATCTTTTCTATACAGATTTTAAATAAGCACATTGTATATTATTCTGAAGCTGAATTATTTGTTCTTACGTTTGTCATTTGCTTAGGAATTATACCAACAAACAAACAATATATGCTGAAATTCTGCTCATCTCAACCTTTCAAGCTGACAATATATCAGATATAATTGTTTATTAATCAATGATTAATCATAGTTCTTAACGATTTCAACTTCCAATTAAAAAGGCACCTGCAATAAACTGTTACCAGTAATAACAGTAACAGGTGGTTGATTTTCACTGTAAGAGATACAATCAGTTGATGTCAACCATTCAGTAAGAGATGTTTTTAAAGAGGTATGGCTGTATTGCTGCATCATTTTAATTCAATTTTACCTTAGAATAAATTTTGCCTTTTTATGATGAGATTTCATTCTGGTCATTTCAGATTTGTAGCTCTGTTTCTTTATTAGTACATATTGTATCGTTATTAATGATTTTTACTGGGGTATGTTTATTTCTTTAGAAAAAATGAGAAAACATGCTTATAATTTCTAGTATAATTGTGTGTATTGTTTATTGGTTCTTTGCGTACGTTTTTTTTTTTATTTTTATCATTGACCTGTTTATATGAATGTCAGTTTTATTGATAAGTTTACGTCAAGTGTTTTTACCATAAAATTCAAAATCATAACTTTTCAATTCCTCACTTTCGTCCCCACAATATTTGATCAATCTTATCTGGTAGTTACCTGAATAAATACCTGTACTGTGGTTCCACTAATTTTCATTGAGGATTAAATTTCGTGGATTTTGTGGGTCAGCTTGTCTATGAAATTAAATCCCCATGAATAAAATACAGGGGTATCAGTAAATTTTCTGAACTTTTTAGAAAACCATTAGAAAAAGACAAAAAGCAAAATTTTCTTTGATAGTCCAATGCCATGAATTAATGTTCCAACAAAATAAGTATGTTTGTAAAAACCATGAAAATTGAGTCCAACAAAAACAAAATGAAACTTCAGCAATGAAACGTTAAACAATTTCTATTTGATGTACAAACTTTTTAATTTAAATAGACACTGGGTATAAGCTTTGCTCTTTTCATATGATAAGTGGCTTTGTAAAACTATTTGTTCATCTCTATGCTTTTGGGTCCATGTCTACTATGTATATGTGGAGTGACTATTTCCAGAATTTTGTATTTGCTTGGTTACCCATGCCAGCAGTATCTATGAAAAAGGTCAAGTTACTTCTAGCTTGTCTTGTGTAAAGAAACTGACCACTATTGTGTGCCTGTATCTAGTGCACTTTTGTTAACATTAAACACGAATACAAATTTGGCTTGAACAGAATATCCTTAAGAGTTTCATGCCAGGATTTAAGGTTATAAAACTTGAGATCAGTCTCTAACCTCAAATCTCACTTTCGATCTCAATGTTTTTCAGAAAAATCTGCTTACTTACAGTATGAGCAAGTCAGTATTTTTATCAATTGATTTTTAAATAGAATCCCTGTTTGAAAAAGGTAATTTAATCTTATTATGACTGATAGCAATTAAAAACAACTTATTTAGTTTTCTGGAACTTTCCAGAACCTCCTGTTTTTCCCAGGTCCGGACCCTACTGGTTTTTATTGTTTCCACAGCATCAAGGTTAAAATTTCCATTTTTATTTTCAACTTTCACCTATGGAATATTGTAAACACAAAGTTAGATTGACCACGGAACCAGGATTTTGTTCTTGCTTTTCATTTTTAATTGCATATTACTTATAATCTTCCGCAAGAGGAAACATATTCACTATATATTGTGTGGTAAAATTACACCACATCCCTGTGAGTCCAAGACTCTTATGTTAACACTAGTTCCTGTGACAATCCATTCTAGTAGAAAATTATTGTTCCAAAACATACTGGTGTCAATATTCACTGACACTAATGATTTTTTGCTAGAAAATAAACATTTTACGCCTTGAAAGTGAAAGTCAACTTTGATTTGTTATTAAATTTTGATATATGTTAATTCATTTTTACTTTGCTTGCAAGATTTTTCTCAAATATAAGACAGTTTTTTTTTGCTTCTGAAATACATTAAGAATACATTTATAGACTTATCAAATTTGTGAATGCTATTTTGAAAGATGATTTCTACTCAAGAACTACGAGTACTTGTGAATAAGGAAAACTGTGTCAGATTTGTATGAAATATTCAGACATGGATCAGTAGTTACCTCCCCTTCTGTACAAATGATCACTGCCATCATACAAACTGTATCATAATTTTGTAAAATATATACCTTTGTGTCTGCTATGGGCAACTAGTAATACTTCTCTGTTACTTGTTTTATTGAATTTTATACCTCAAAACTTGTGTTTTAATCCATCCTATGCGATCCAAAGCAAACATATATTCTTAAGAGTTTATGTCTGTATCCACGATCTGTGTAAAGTTTTATTAAGCTCAATTGCTTAAATGTCATTAATTAAATGTTTACTTGATTTTTAGTTTTGTCTTGCACAAAATGACGCTATTACAGAAGAACAACACTTCAGGTTAAAGCCCTTGTTTGGTATACATGAATAAATATTATCATTCAAAAGAGGATTAACATAATTTAGTGATTAATGAGTGTTTGTGCATTAAATTAAGAAAATGAAAACTCTCTAGCTGCCATCAAATCTTCTCTGCTAGATTACTCTACTATATGTCTGCTAGCTGTTATGATGGTAGAGGTGCTTTGTACTGGAAGGTAAGCTTGTCAGATTTTGATGCACTAGTATTTGACCTGTGTTAACCGGTTATATTTTAGCTGCTGTATTGTATTACATTCAATTTAACATAATGTATGTGATTATGGATAGTAAAAGTACAACATGTATTAAAGTTGTTGATGATATTTTCTCTTTGTTTGTTCCTTGCTTCCTGTTTGTTTGGGGGGGGAGGGGCTCCGTGGTTATGGTCTCTGACTTGTAATCACTAGCCTCTCGCTGCTGTATGAGTTTGAAACCCATGTCATGAATCCCAAAATTTCACATGTGTGGAAGTTGTCCAGCTAGCTTACACAAGGTTGGTGGCTCTACCCAGATGTAAGCCTGAGGCCTTCTTCCACCATTAAAGCTGGCATTTATCAAAACACCCTGGCTGTTGGTGGACGGTTTACTCCAGAAAAAAATTTGGGGTGGGGGCATGTAAAGACTAGTGATTAGATAAATGGAGGGTTGAGTTCAGAAAGATAGAAAAAAATTGTGATAAAAAATTTGTTTGATGTAAACTTTAGGAAAAGTAAAGCTGAATATAACGTTTTTTTGTGACTTTACTTGCTTGCCCATTATAAATCATTGGCATGTCCGAACTACCATACACTCTTTGAAATCATGTTTCCCATGATCCGTTGCTCATAAAGGAACATACGTTTGAAAAAAAAATCTTCATAATCTACCCCAGATGTTTGAGATCTGTTGAGAAAACATTGTTATTGGTTTGATAAATCACACAAGATGGTGCATTTCTAGACAAATTACATTGTGTTACAAATTTTTGTGTGCCTATATATTTAACTCCAAGTTTGTTCACATCAGACCAGTTTTGCTAATCAGATTTTTGTTCTAAGAAATTTTCAGTTGAGTTTCTTTCTGTTATCATCAAAGCTGCAGAAAGTATTTTTCCTTAAACCATTGTCTCTGTTAAGGCCTAAACCATATAGAAATAAATTTCATTGTACAAAATTGATATCTAGTTTGTATAATTTAAAGTAGTTTTCAAACTGTAAGTACCATATCTAAGGGGCCTCCATGGTCAAATTGTCATGATTACTCTGACAAGGTGATGATGTGTAAGAAAGTAAAATTTATGGAACAGAAACATTTTGTGAAGTTGAAACAAAAAACATGTATCAACAAACGCTTTGAAATTAAACATACGCATTTGTTTATAACAGATTTTGTGGATATATTTATGTACAATGGAATTAAATCAGTTTATTCAAAAGGTTTTATGTTAAACTATTTATAAAATAGATTTATTCATGAGTTATGAATAAATTAATTGACCAGACTAAATCTGTTATAACTATTATTGAAAATAAAATATACACAATGTAGTGCAAGTGATTATATTGCACATTTTATACATTTGGATTTAAACATTTGAACTACCTATTAAAACAACTTACTTAGTTTTTTTTTTTTTTGTTTTAGAGAAAATTCAGGGACATATTACTGGGTAAGTAACCTTATTTAGACAATCCAATTTAGCTATCATAAGTCTTTATCTAATTTCAAGAATATTGTAGATCATGACTAATGCATTTTGAATAAGTATCATAAAACTTGTACATTCAGTTAACAATAAACACATGAAGCAGATGCAACAGCTGTCCGGTGATATACAAAGAACTATGGATTCCTCTGAAGAGCTTATTTTCATAACATCAGTCATCATTATGGCTGGACTCCAATCATGAGTCATTATTAATTTTTTAGGCAGTTATTTGGTCATATAATTTTATGAACAATGATTGTGACCAGCCGTCACATGCTTACCATATCTAATATTCCATAACTGTACAGTACAATTTGATGGTATGTTTTTTTTCCAAGCAAAGAATGTTTCACAGTTTTAGATCACGCATTACACGAAAAGCACTTTTATGGGAAAAACTTGAGCCAGAGACTCAACATTACCTTTACTGACTAAGCATTGATTTAGGGGTGGATGGAGCTGGCATGCGCCCCCTCTAAAATCAGGCAAACATAATTAAAAAAAAAAAAACCCGGTCGGTTATGTGCTTAATATGCCCGTATTCTACATAAACATCTAGACATTACCCCACCCTAACGAAAAATCCTGTAACTGCCCTTGCTTGCAACAGTTTCAGGTGTGTTGATATTGGTTTCTTGAAGGTAACTTGCATCACCCGACTGCATCATCAACCAAATGATTTATGGTAATGTGTATTTATAAATTTATGTTGCGCACGATACAGGCATTTTTAATATAAATATAACTATGATACACTGAACATAACTTTCTGTTGTAATTCACGTTGAATCATATACTATCGACATCTTATTGATTTCACAAACATCTGTTGTACACCCCAAAGTTATAGTAAGTAGGGATTACAGACTTATATTTCAGATTTATGTATGATAAACATATGTGTACCATGTTATTTGTAATACACACACACACATATATATAAATAATCATAAACGCAAAACAATTTCATTTTCAGCCCTTGGAAGTTGTACAACATTCTCTGTTGCCGTGCAGTCATTATTGTGGTAAGTCGTAGCATAGTTCTATATTAATGCTAATTTGGTAATTTTATGGTATAAAATATGGAATCTAGATAAATATATATGTTATACATGTACATAAACTATTAATAATTGTCATTGTGTATTTCTTGGTACTGAAGTATTTCTGCAAAGCATTTTTCAAATGGTCTAAACTTCAGATACACTTAATCTCAGAAGTCTAGAAACTATTCGCACTTTGGTAATCACTGTAGTAGGTAAAATTAAGGCGCAATAATCAAAGTTTTATATGTTTTTATATTGAAACACTTTGGTTGTATAAAACTTAATAAATGTATGGTCTGTTCTGTTCTGATCTGTTCTGTTAATGTATTCAGAAAAATGTATACAGCTTTAGTCTAGCCGATGAAAGATGCTATAATTAAGTTGAAATTTGCCAGACTATACATAACTCAGTCACTGTGTATACATGTACTATAAGTTTGAACTCGTCAAAATATCAACGTATTGAATTTTTTGGAAATTTTCTACTCAAATATGATATTTTTCTTGAGTTTGTAGTATTGTGGTTTTCAGTTGCAAACCAGGAGTTGGGTGAATTAATCAAAGAGATATAGTTATACCACTAACCCGAAATCATGACTGTCGATATTTGATTCATAATACAGTCAAGTCTGTGTTTGCGGTCACCTCCGTATAAAGACCACCATGAGAATAAAGGTCATGAAAAACTGTTACCGATTGTTTGGAACAAACTGACCTCAGAGTAAAGGCCACTTGTCAAAAAGGGTACATTTTGTCTTTCCCAAGGATGGCCTTTGTTCACAGGTTTGACTGAACTTGTATTAAAATTCCTTATGGAATTACATTTGTATTTCAAAGACACGTATGCACACCTCAATGTTTGATTGTTAAATCAATTTAATGCAATCAATCGAATTCAAAATCGTAAATTAAGAACGTGTATTATAGCTCAGCAAGATTTCAGTACGATTAACCTACTTTATTTGACAATATATGATATTGTAAATAATGTTACATGTATTTTTAATTAATGCTACTTGTATTTGTCGAAAATTTGTTTAAGTTTTGATTTTCTGGATTAGGAAATAGTTACATTGTCATTTTAATGAATATTATATATGCAAGCAAATCTATAGTTGTATATAGATATCAGAATCAAAGCACTGAAAGGGCTATTGTGAACAGTCTTTGAAGTGTTATATATACAGTCAAACCTGTGTTTGCGGCCTCGTCCGATTAATGACCACCCTGTAAATAAAGGCCATTCTTTGAAAAACAGTCTATGATTTTTTAGAACAGACTGACCTCCGGATAAAGACCACATGTTGTCTTTCCCAAGGGTGGCCTTTGTTTATAGGTTTGCCTGTACTCCAAATGAACGAAGTCCGTAACAGTGAAGTAATAATTTTCATAATATCTGTCTGCCTGAACAGAAAAGTATATTTTTCATCAATCATTCACTCTGTGTTAGGAAACTTATGACCAAACGTAAAATGAGTGGTCATTGCCTTTATGTAATGCAAGTTAGAGGGAGGGGGTAGCACATTAAAAGATAGAGAATTATGTTGTATTAAGTCATAAAATTGCCCAGCGGACCGGAAAACGTATTTATCATGTATAATTATGTATATACATATACAAGTTGTGTTTAGTTTTTTCGTATGGCCATTTTAGGCCCTAATACACCATCCCCTTAACGTGCTGCCCCCACCGCCCCCTATGTTTGACATTATAAGCCTATTTTCGTGTACTGATGTGTTAGCTAGACATGGCAAGAAGACGAATTTCAGGTTACATCTACTTAGATTCACAAAATCATTGTTTAAAATGTCACAGCGTACAAATTGCCAACTTCTATATAAACTTGCTCTCGAGTACCATAGTACTGTCGGTCAATCGGACTATTTTCTACTTAATGAAAGTTTTCGTCATCTGTGTCAGTTCATTGTTTACGAAATCACAACATTTCTCGAAAAAAACTTTTTCAGGGTGTCACTATGCCTGGAAAGGATTCTGTCAAGTATGAGGACCTTCTGAAAGGAGATGATGACTCTAAGAAAGGATTTGCTCCGAATCTTGTCGATGTGAAAGACAAGGCATTCAGTAAAGCTGTTGACGAATTGAAGGCACACGTTAAATCTATACTGAAAGAAATCGAAGAGAAAAGACGTTCTGTGGAGAAGTTTATGATCGGTAAAACGTTCGCTCGGAAGAAGTCAAAAGACGAGAATAAACCCTTTAAACGGATGGATTTTGACTCGTGGAACCTCTATGGTGGTGTAAATGGAAAATGGAACAAAACCTACGAGAAGGAAGATTTTGATGGCTTGGTTGTGATTTGTGCTGTTACAAAAAATGTACTTCAGCGCAGCGAAGAAGATGATGACGACGATGAAGACCTTTATAATCACCATGACTACGCTTTGGCACTGAAACAGCAGCTGGTCCATTACTTCGCCTATGATGAACGTGACAAAAGGCTCGGTAATAGCACATTAGCAAGCGAAGACGGGGAGAACAAGAAAGGTAAAGGCGCGGTTTTGTACGTTGCCTTCAAACTGAAAGGAACGGAGGAGTAGCTGTTGACTTAAAGACATGTTTGAATAACTAAACAAAATACGTAAAGTGTAATAACGATACTTTTTTGAGTTAAGCGATGACAGTAAATACCAATTGCATTATGTCTGGTTCTACGTAGTTAAGCCTGCCTGTTGTGAATACATTACACTGTATGCGCAGCCTTTGTTTTTTTTCACACATTTTTTGTGTTACAGACCAAATGACCTTGTGAATAAAGGTCAACTGCGTATAGTGATTATATTTCTTCTCTCTGTTTGGTGGCCTTGGTAAAGAAGTTTTACTTCAGACTAAATTTGATCAAGGTCTGACAAAGGAATAAATAACATTGCCACTCTTTATTGATGAAGCAAACAACATAGATATGGCTGCGTTCACTAAACGATATAGAATCACACAGACCCTTGTGGGTGAATCGCTGGTTGAGATGAACTGGCCAAAAGAGACAGGCTTCAAATAAGCAGTAAACTAGAACTAGGATAAGTTATACAAGACTCTGTACATAGAACAAGTGTCTTGCCTCATAACTATGTAGACCTTCTTCTCTTTCTTTTTATTTTTCCCACTTCAAATGTGTTTCAAATGACCCTGGCTGTTGGTGGACAGTTCACTCCAGAAAAAAAACTTTTTGGGTGGGGGTATGTAAGGACTTGTGATTAGATAACTAGAGGGTTGAGTTCAGAACGATAGAACAATTTCTGATAAAAAAATTGTATGATTTAAACTTCAGGAAAAGTAAAGCTGAATATAACGTTTTCTTGTGACTTAACTTGCTAGCCCGTCATAAATCATCGGCAGGTCCAAACTACCTTACACTCGTTGAAATTATGTTTCCCATGATCCCTTGCTCATAAAGAAACATACCATTTGCAAAAAAAATCTCCATAATCTACCCCAGATGTTTGAGATCTGTTGAGAAAACATTGTTATTGGTTTGATAAATCACACAAGATGGTGCATTTATAGACAAATCACATGTTTTTGTATGCCTTTATATTTAACCCAAATTTTGTTCAGATCAGAACAGTTTTGTTAATCAGATTTTTGTTCTAAGAAATTTTCAGTTGAGTTTCTTTCTGTAATCGTCAAAGCTGCAAAAAGTATTTTTCCTTATACCATTGTCTCTGTTAAGGCCTAGACAACATAAAAATAAATTTCATTGTATAAAATTTTTATCTGGTTTGTATAATTCAAAGTAGTTTCCAAACTGTAACTACTGTAGCTAAGGGGCCTCCATGGTCAAATTGTCATGAAAACTCTGACAAGGTGACGATGTGTAAGAAAATAAAATTATGAAATAGAAACATTTAGTATATATATATTTTATCAAGATTTTTAAGCTTGAGCCAGAGACTCAACATTACCTTTACTGACTAAGCGTTGATTTAGGGGTAGATGGAGCTGGCATTCGCCCCCTCTAAAATCAGGCAAACATAAGTAAAAAAAAATGGTCAGTTATGTGCTAATTATGTCCGTATTCTACATAAACATCTAGACTTTACCCCAACCTAACGAAAAATCCTGTAACTGCCCTTGCTTGCAACAGTTTAATGTGTGTTGATGTGGGTTTCTTGAAGGTAACTTGCATCACCCAACTGAATCATCAACCAAATGATTTATGGTAATGTGTATTTATAAATTTATGTTACGCACAATACAGGCATTTTTAATATGAACATAACTATGATACACTGACCATAACATTCTGTTGTAATACATGTTGAATCATAAAAATTCATATACTGTCGACATCTTATTGATTTCAAAAACATCTTTTGTACGCATCAAAGTTATAGTAAGTAAGGATTACAGACTTATATTTCAGATTTATGTATGATAAACATATGTGCACCATGTTGTTAGTAATACACACACATATATATAAACAAGAAGAATCTTTAAAAAAAAACATAAGCGCCGAACGCATTAAATACCTTTTAATCTGTTATGAGAACCTGGAAATTAACTTGGCTTATCTGTATATGTTAAAGATGATTTCTGCATTTTGTTTTATCTGAGGAAATGTGATCATTCTTCATATTTCATAGGAGAAAGTATAACAAATCTAAGAATGGAAAGAAAAACACGGGACACTGAGCTTTTTTCTGAGATAACAGCTCATGTTTTGAGTACCGTGTAAGTGTGCAACTGTTTTTTAAGATTTGCAGTGTACAGAAAGCTTATCACTAAAAACAGTCATATTTTACTGTAATATCATGATCAAATCATAGTCCACCATGCAGTTTTGACATGTAAGAATTCATTTGGTATCTATTGTGTTGATTTAATACATTTTATAACATAAATGATGTCATTTTGTAATACTATAAGACTTATCTTCATCTGCATGCATGAAATAATGGGTTGCAATTTTCACAAAAAAATATAAGTTTTCATCTTTTATTCTCCTTCTTCTGATATTCTTACAATAGGACTTTCTAATTTGATACATAATATATCTTAGAAAAATGTCTGATAAACGTAATTCAGTCATAAAAAGCTGGGGTCACTGAGCTAATTTTAGGTTCAACTCAGAAATTCAGTTATGTTATCAACAAATTTTAAACCTTGCCAATTTCAATTAATTTCTACAATGTATATAAACATAATTATGAAGTTAATAAGATGAAGTTTTCTGTTTAATTCCAACAAAACTTTCCAGTTTAATGTATATTTACAATGTCTATCACATATTTCTGTTTAAAAAACCTGGGGTCATTGAGGTATTGTTAGCTCCAACTCCTAAAGTCTATTACATTATCAACAAATATTGGTTGCACATGATGAACCTCTACTACACATAGGAAGTTATTCAATTTTGAATTACACAAGTAGTATTTCACATTAACAAGTCACACTTGAACAATAGAACACACAAGTACAATGAAATATGATTGATGTTAAAGCCACCCTGAAAATCCAATTCCCCATCAGTAACAAACAATAAAAAACCCTTTATTTAACTAACTAATAAGTCAAAACATGTTCAGCATGGAAGCTCAAGTAAACAAATTATATAAGTAGGGCAACATTTTCAGCATTCAGCAGCAATGACCAGGTAAAAAAATCTTGCGCCAAGATATCTACCAACCAAGTTCGAGTACTATAGCTCATCATGCTAATATCAAGAGATATAAACATGGTTAAAATTTTTGAATGGACAGACTTACAAACAGACAGACAAAAACAATATGCCGATCGATTCAATCTGAAGACATATGAAATATAATATGCTGCATGAGAGAAGAAGTTTATGCCACAGACTATTTTCTATTTGTGTAATATTCCAAATACTACGCACACAAGAAATTACTCTTTCCGGCATTTATTTTCTCAGTCAGAAGTTGATAGACCATCATGGTCATATGCTATTTTGAAACTATCAAAGTGTAATCCACTACTTGTAATTTTCCAACACATATTTTTTGTTAATAATTTTGATTTGTGCAGTATAGATGTAGATTTCAAACTGAAATCTTCTTCATTTTGAAACAGGTACAACCCTACTGAAGAAGAGTCTTGCTAACATGATGAATCTAGTCAGTTGTCGTATGACTGATAACAGCACATTTATTTATTTTACTACATTTTTATAGAGCTCTTTTCATATATAACATAATTATGTACAAATGTGCTTTACAAGAACACCCATCAACAAAGTAGAGCAAACATTAAAATATATAAAAATATAAAGCATACAGGGATCATGTTTGCAAGTTAAAGGAGAGAAAGTAATTTAAATTTTAAGTCACTAAAACCATTCAAATATATTGCAAGCTACATAAAACAAAGTCATACTAGTTGTAAGAATCTAAGAAGTACGGTAATAAAATTGATTACTAGATATAATAATGAATCGAAGTATTTGTAATGATATGCATAGCATCAATAAAATTAAATGCATGTAATTCTTTTATTATCAAAAAATTACACATAGTAGCTTTTAAAATAGTCAGTTTTCAAAAGTTTCTTGAAAATGTTAACAGACTCTGCACATTTGATCTAAGAGGGTAGAAGTTCCACAGTCTTGGAGCCACATATTCGAAAGTTCGCTCACAAAAGGTGACTGACCTAACTCTTGGCACCACTAATGTCACTGTGCCATTAGATTGTAAGTTTCATGCTGGAGAATAAAACTTCAACAAATTCTTGATGTATTGTGACTATTGATTATGAATTGGCTTATAAGTTTGTACAATGATTTTATAATCCATCCAGAGGCATACAGGTAGCCAGTGAAATTCCTTCAGCAGTGGTGTCACATGTTCAAACTGAGTTTTTCTCATAGTAACAGGAGCTGCAGTATCTTGTACACGATGAAGTCTATTTAAAGAAGACATCCACAACTAAATTATCAATACAGAACCAAATCCAGTTTTCATGATGCTCATCAAACGCAAAGGGCTTTGGCAGTCATCACAAAACGTCAGCATGGCCACATCGTGCAGCTCAACAATCAGGCACGTCTGTTTCCACACGGGACTGGGCCTGTAAGATATTTTAATATTTATGTAAATATGCATAAATTAAATTTTAAGTCCACAATCATGAAAATGGAACAGTTTATTAGAAATATTTCTGACCAGGTTTGAATAATAATTTCAATCACACCATGGTGCATTAGTAGAACTTTGGATATCTTATTTAATTTACTATAGATTGTTCAAAAGTTAAAAGTGTCCTGAACTGCTAGATCCGAATCCTATAGTCTCACAGGTAGACCTTATTAAGAAGGGTGTAAAACCCAGCATACATTCATTGAGCATGGCTATAGATAATTAAACTCCTTCACTATCAATGTAACATGAAAAGGTTGAAAATAAAAATCAAATGCAAACTGTATGACTTTTGTATGTGGGAAATAAAGACAGGTCATTGAGCCCAAGTCTTTACCATACATTCTGATTAATATCTTGTCTATCACAAATAATGCAATAATTCATTAACCAATAGTCTTCAATATGATTGATTAAACGTTTGATTATTTATATCAAACCGAGCTTCGTTTCAAAAACGATCCTGTCAAGTGACGTTTTGTTAATGCTGGTCCAATTCAGAAAAGGCTTTTACATGCAAAGATAGGTCTTGCAAATCCGTAAACACTTTAAATTGATGGCACAAATACAACCGACAAACAATAAACTGTATCTCACAGATATGGTTTTACTCACGGAGCTTCCGAGTCGGTGGGTGGGGTAATCGTGCCATTCAGCGCGGTCGTTTCTAATGACGTTTTTGAGGCATCAGCACCCAGTTGTTGTAATTTTCATGCAGTTTGTAATCTGTTGGCTCATGCTACCATGTACCCTTTCGCAAATTTCCATTTAGAAGAAATTGCTGAGACACTGTTTTTGCTTTATTGTTCTACCGGATAACGTTACTCGTCCGAAAAATGTACAAGAAAAACCTTTGTGAGGAGTTTGATTTTCTCCCATGTCTCTTGATGAAATGTTGCGCATTACGAACAACCGAAATCGTCTTTAAGAGAATATTTTCTGACCGAATTAATATATTTAAGCTGTTTTCGTTACTTTCTTCTGGATGACACACATTTGTGTTTTATTCATTCATGTTTGTTTTGCTCTATTAAGCTGGGTCACGTGCAGTATTACTGAATATCGAAAACAAATATTTACCGAAAACAACTGAAAACAAATTCAGAATACCGAAAAAATGATATTTTTATAATTGATGATTTTCAAATAATATATCTTATTGTTTGCTGAAGAATAGTGTTTATTGAACTCATACACGAAATTTCGAGTTAATTCATTGATTTTAATAGAAGTTATGAACATTTATAAAATATGCTAGTATTTTGTCCAGTGTTAGAGTTGCTTTCCTTCTAACCGAAGACAAATCAGATTACCGAAAGCAAATGACAACTTTCTTATTAATGAATCTGAAATAATTGAATTTAATGTAGTGATAAAATTGTGTTAATTACAACTATACACGAAATTCTGAGTGAATTCATAGTGATTGGAATAAGTTACTGTTCATGTAAAACCTGAGACCATTTGTTTCAGGTAAAACGTACGTTGTTAGTTTCCTTTTTCATTTTTTAATTCAATGCCAGGAGATATAGAAATGCAATGTAAAACATAAATAAAATAACATGAATAAAACAAAATTGTTTGTCCATTCATTTATTCTTTCACATATCACACAATAAACGACATATAGATGAGATAAAATATATTTTTATAACGTGGCATTAAACTAAATTTCAAAACTAGCGCTAGTTTTGAATACTGTTCACTCATACATGTACAAAATGAGACGTAGGGGTGTGTGACAATGACAAGAGCATTCAACTTTGTGAGAGAACATTTTTCACTGAACTAGACGGCATGATGTAAGGGGTCAGGGACAATGGCAATTGCATTCAACATAGGAATATGACAAAGTTATCAATTATCAGTAAATTTGAATCCTCTGAGGAATCTGACACACATGGCACAGAGTCTGGTGCATTTGCGTTAGAACAAAGCGAAACTGTGTCAGATTCCTCAGAAACTTCGTGGCTAGGAGGAGACACACACTCATGTACAGTCAAGTGCATAAATAAGCATTTTCTCATCTGCTAACTTCAAAGGGATGACGCATCAATTAAAGTATTACTGGTGAAATTGTTTTCGACTTATCCTTAAATCTTGATTCGTTAAAATATTAAGGATACTTTAAATAACGAAATTATCACCTATAAAAGCATGTTTATAAATCAATTTTTATTGCAATCAAGTAAGTAATTTCAACCTCTAACAAACTGTTAATCCGTTTAACCTTTGTAATCGTTCAATTAATCAATTAGAGTGTGCCCGTCTAAATTATTAAGTTATGTAAAAAATTCAAAGCAATCGTTATTATTCGGTATACGGCTACCCAAAACAAGGATAAATCTAAACATACTTTGACAGTGTTTTAAACTGCATGGGAAGCAACTCATACAACATACTTGCATATTACACAAATCCTAATAACTTTCGTAAAAATCAATGAATTCAATCAGAATTTCGTGTATGATTTTATTACTACATTAAATTCAATCATTCCTTAATAATAAAGTTATCATTTGTTTTCGGTATTCTGATTTGGTTTCGGTACGAAGGGAAGCAACTCTAATACTGAACAATATATTAGCATATTTTATAAATCTTCATAACTTCCATCAAAATCAATGAATTAATTCGAAATTTCGTGTATGAGTTCAATAAACACTATCATTTAGCAAGCATTAAGTTATATCATTTAAGAATCATTAATTAGGAAAATATCATTTGTTTTCGATAATCTGAATTTGTTTTCGGTTGTTTTCGGTAAATATTTGTTTTCGGTATTCAGTATTACCCGTCGCGTGTGTTAAAAGTTCACATGCGTGTTGCCAATCTCTATCCACAGTTGTCGTTCGTTATCTCTCCCATACATCTCTGTCAACGTCTCAGCATTTTACAAGATTCTTGTAAAACAAGAAATAAAGCCACAAATGGTACGAAATTTACAACCAAGTGAAGCGATTTCTTTTGCATAATACATTCGAGACAAAACATGTTACAATTTACCAGAAAATCAGAGAAATTATTTTATTTATCTAGTGCACTATTTCTAGACGGAGGGTATTTGTTTACTTTGGGTAATTAGGTCACAGAATTACGCTGCTTTAATGAATGGAAATGAAACGCAGAAGGCGAAGGTAATCGTGTAAAATTATGACAACAAATATACATTTAGAGAAACAAAAGCGTGAGTCTGAGTATCAGATGGTAACTAAAGGAGACCTGGACACGTGTTTTTGAACAACTTTCCAGACGTTGACAGAGATGTATGTGATAGGTAACGAACGACAAATCTGGATAGAGATTGGCGTGTTGCCCGAATGGATTTTATTTCAATCGGACGAATGTAAGGTGCGAGACATTGTTTTCCAAAGAGTTTATGCACATACAAATTCGTGGTCAGTAGCAAAACCGCATTATTTTCAGCGTAATAAGACGTTTTTTTATGTACAAACAGTGTAATTTTTTACAAGAAAGCTTATAGGAAATGAGAAACTATTACACACTCGATTTTTATACAGAAACATTAAAGTTAACAACAACAGCCAAAGCATTCCAATATTTTTTGCTACCAACAGCGTCATAGCAACACAAAACAATCTAATAACACTTCGGCAAAAAAAGTTGTCCGGTAGCGCCACTTAGCGGGTTTTGCGTTGCTATGTTCAGTCTGGGTCACGTGTGTTAAAAGTGCCCGCGCGTGTTGCCAGAATGGATTTATTTAATCCGACGAATGTAAGGTGCGAAGCATTGTTTTCCAAAGAATTTTTGCACATGCAAATTCGTAGTCTGTGGCAAAACCGTATTTTTTTCAGCGTAATAAGACGTTTTTTTTATGTACAAACAGTGTAAGTTTTTACGAGAAAGCTTATCGGAAATGAGAAACTATTACACACTCGAATTTTGTACAAAAATATTTAAGTTAACAATGACAGCCAAAGCATTCCAATATTTTTCTGTTAGCAACAGCGTCATAGCGACACAAAACGATCTTATAAAACCTTCGGCGAGTAATCATAAACGCAAAACATTTTCTTCTTCAGCCCTTGGAAGTCGTAAAACTTTCTCTGTTGCCGTGCAGTCATTATTGAGGTAAGTCGTAGTTAATAAGTTGTATATTAATGCTAATTTGGTAATTTCATGGTATAAAATATGGAATCTAAATAAATAAATAAATAAATAAATAAATAAATAAATAAATAAATAAATAAATAAATAAATATGTTATACATGTAGATTGGTCCTCGCTGGTACCGCGGTACTTAATTTTGATGATAAATTACGATAATTGAAAGAAATTTTCAGTAATAATTTCTTATACTGAGATGAACAGTGGCATCTTAATTATCATTACACGTAACCATCAAAGTTTAAGTCGATGTTTTCAGAGAAATATATGTAGGTCAAGCTGTCATGTTCATAACAGGTGCTTCCGAGGGAGTCCACTCTGGTACCGCGGTAACTTTTGTTTATTAAAATATGGTGGCTATGTAGGCACATAATTTAAAATAAATTCACTTTTAAAAACTCTCAACAGATTAGTCCTGCCATACCCATCTTGCTTTCTTCGCTTTGCTTTTGTTTCTTAAATAATAATATAAAACTATATAAGATGAGGCAACAATTTTTTTCCACGATATTTGTTTTAAATTAAATGATGACCTTTTTGGCTTCTGTGGATTTTTTTGGACATGATATGACGTTTGTCGCAGACGACCTCCACATTGTCAAACTCCCGCTTTCGATTTGATGGGATTAAAAGACGATAGACGGCGCTACGTACGCAAACTAGCGCATTTTCGGATTACCGGGGTATCATCGGAGACGCGGTACCAGCGAGGACGACTATAAACTAATAATTATTGTGATTGTGTATTTCTTGGTACTGAAGTATTTCTGCAAAGCATTTTTCAAATGGTCTACACTTCAGATACACTTAATCTCAGAAATCTAGAAACTATTGGCACTTTGGTAATCACTGTAGTAGGTAAAATTAAGGCGCAATAATCAAAGTTTTATATATTTTCATATTGAAACACTTTGGTTGTATAAAACTTAATAAATGAATGGTCTGTTCTGTTCTATTCTGTTAATATATTCAGAAATATGTATACAGCTTTAGTCTAGCCCATGAAAAATGCTATAATTAAGTTGAAATTTGCCAGACTATACGTAACTCAGTCACTGTGTATACATGTACTATAAGTTTGAACTCGTCAAAATATCAACATATTGATTTTTTTGGAAATTTTCTACTCAAATATGATATTTTTCTTGAGTTTGTAGTATTGTGGTTTTCAATTGCAAACCAGGAGTTGGGTGAATTAATCAAAAAGATATAGTTATACCACTAACCCGAAATCATGACTGCCGATATTTGATTCATAATACAGTCAAATCTGTGTTTGCGGCCACCTCCGTATAAAGACCACCCTGTGAATAAAGGTCATTCTTTGAAAAACTATTACCGACTGTTTAGAACAAAGTGACCTCCGAATAAAGACCACTTGTCAAAAAGGGTACATTTTGTCTTTCCCAAGGATGACCTTCGTTCACAGGTTTGACTGAACATGTATTGAAATTCCTCATGGAATTACATTTGTATTTCAAAGACACGTATGCACACCTCAATGTTAAACTGTTAAATTAATTTAATGCAATCAATCGAATTCAAAATCGTAAATTAAGAACGTATATTATAGCTCAGCAAGATTTCAGTACGACTAACCTACTTTATTTGACAATGTATGATATTGTAAATAATGTTTAATTAACGCTACTTGTATTTGTCGAAAATTTGTTTAAGTTTTAATTGAGTTCATTTCTGGATTAGGAAATAGTTACATTGTCATTGTAATGAATATTATATATGCAAGCAAATCTAAAGTTGTATATAGATATCAGGATCAAAGCACTGAAAGGGTTATTGTGAACAGTCTTTGAAGTGTTATATATACAGTCAAACCTGTGTTTGCGGCCTCGTCTGATTAAAGACCACCCTGTGAATAAAGGCCATTCTTTGAAAAACAGTTTCTGATTATTTACAAAAGACTGACCTCCGAATAAAGGCCACATGTTTTCTTCCCCAAGGGTGGCCTTTGTTCATTGGTTTGACTGTACTCCAAATGAACGAAGTCCGTAATACTGAAGTAAGAATTTTCATAATATCTGTCTGCCTAAGCAGAAAAGTATATTCTTCATCAATCATTCACTCTGTGTTAGCAAACTTATGACCAAATGGAAAATGTGTAGTCATTGCCTTTATGTAATGCAAGTTAGGGGGAAGGGGTAGCACATTAAAAGATAGAGAATAATGTTGTATTAAGTCATTACATGGCCCAGAGGACCGGAAAACGCATTTTCATGCATAATTATGTATATACATGTGCAAGTTGTATTCAGTTTTGTCCGTGTGGCCATTTTAGGCCCTAATACACCATACCCTTTACATACTGCCCCCCTTTGCCCCCTATGTTTGACAATATAAGCCTATTTTCGTGCGTAGTAAGTGTACTGATGTGTTAGCAGGACATGACAAGAAGATGAATTTCTAGTTATATTTACTTAGATTCGCATAATCATTGTTTGAAATGTCATAGCATACAAATTGCCAACTTCTATAAAGACTTGCTCTCGAGTACAATAATATTGTCGGTCAATCGGACTATTTTCTACTTAATGAAAGTTTTCGTCATCTGTGTCAGTTCATAGTTTACGAAATCACAACATTTCTCGAAAAAAACTTTTTCAGGGTGTCACTATGCCAAGAGCGGGTCTCGTCAGGTATGAGGACCTTCTGAGAGGAGGAGATAACTTAACGAGAGGATTTGCTCCGAATCTTGTCGATGTGAATGACCAGGCATTCAGTCCAGCTGTTGGTGAATTGAAGGCACACGTTACATCTATACTGACAAACATCGAAAGGAACAGACGTCCTGTGGAGAAGTTTGTGATCGGTAAAACGTTCGCTCGGAAGAAGCCATCCGAGGTCTTTAACCATATGGATTTTGACTCGTGGAACCTCTATGGTGGTGTAAATGGAGCATGGAACAACTACGAGAGGAAAGGTTTTGATGGCTTGGTTGTGATTTGTGCTGTTACAAGAAATGTACTTCAGCGCAGAGAAGTAGATGATGACGACGATGAAGAACTTTATAATCACCATGACTACGCTTTGGCACTGAAACAGCAGCTGGTTCATTTCTTTGCCTATGATGAACGTGACAGGAGGCTTGGTAATAGTACATTAGGAAGAGAATACGGGGAGGAAATTAGAGGTAAAGGCGCGGTTTTGTACGTTGCTTTCAAACTGGAAGAAAAGGAGGAGTAGCTGTTGACTTAAAGGCATGTTTGAATAATTAAACATAATATATAAAGTGTGATAACGATACTTTTTCTGAGTTAAGTGATTACAATAAACACCAATTGCATTATGTCTGGTTCTACGTAGTTAAACCTGCCTGTTGTGAATACACTACACTGTATGTACAGCCTTTGCTTTTTTGCACACATTTTTTGTGTTACAGACTAATTGACCTTGTGAATAAAGGTCAACTGCGTATAGTGACTATATTTCTTCTCTCTGTTTGGTGGCCTTGGTAAAGAAGTTTTACTTCAGACTAAATTTGATCAAGATCTGACAAAGGAATAAATAACATTACCATTCTTTATTGATAAAGCAAACAGCATAGATATGGCTGCGTTCACTAAACGATGTCAAACTATACAAACTCTTGTGGGTGAATCGCTGGTTGAGATGAACTGGCCAAAAGAGACAGGCTTCAAATAAGCAGTAAAATTGAACTTGGATAAGTTATACAAGACTCTGAACATAGAACAAGTGTCTTTCCTCATAACTATATAGACCTTCTTCTCTTTCTTCTTATTTTTCCCACTTCATAATGTTGTTTGAGTTTCATTTTCCAGTTTCTGTGATGTTTTAGGTGAACAATATTTAATAGGTAGACGTGTGTATACATTGTGATATAATTTTAATAAACCATGCTATATGTGATAATCCTATTCATTGGATTACATCTAATAGGTCGGACAAGCGTATCTATCGAACTGACCTTTAACACAAAAAAATTAATGTATACTGCCCGTCATGAAAAAGTAACCAGTAAGTCATGTTCGTATAATATAGACAAAGTGCAAGCGATCGAGATGAATTTAATTCTGGAAATATCTGAAACATTTCATGATATGGTTAATTGTTATCCATTGTTGGCCGTAAAATTGGTGTATACCATTAAAATTTCAAGGTCAGTATATCAGGCCGAAATAGAAGATTTTTTACGATGGTTACTTTTTTATGACGGTCAGTATATTTCTTGTACGTGTTTATGGTAGATGCATATACAAGCGCGATGTATTAAATATCCTCGACAGGCGAGATAGGTAAGAACATAACGACACATTTAATATTATTATTCAAATACACATTCGTTCTCATTATCAAAACATTTTCCTCCTACAGGCTCTTTAAGACACAAATTCCACGCACTGGTTATTACGTCACACTGCCACCACACATCTTCACGTGAATATGGTTGGATCACGTGAGTGTTAAAATGGCAGATACACCAAGAGAACCTCCATGAAAGCGATTTAGTTTGAAATAAAAACAGACATCACGCTTTATATATGTTCTGGTAAAATCATGTGGCACAATTTTTGAGAAATTTGTTTTTTAACTAATAAAGACTTTCAAAAGTATTGTTGACTGTGACATAGATATTTGTTAGGGGAGATCTTTGAGAAAGAGATTGGTTTGTCTACATCTAAAATGTCGCATAATTTTGGTCATAAATATTTTTACTTTTCCACCATTGAAACCCTTACTTGCTTCAAACAGAAACGCTTTGATAAGGATATTAAAAAATTTTTTTTGGCTTAAATCTTTACTACGACTTTTTTTATTGCTTTTCATACAAAAATGAAAGAAATTGTCATAGCTTATTAAATAATGGGCTATATAAATTAAGTTTGAAAGGACAGATTCATGCATCTAATAAATAACATCACTGCTGTTATCTAAGCACAAGCTTGTCAGTCAAACTATTTACTTTTTATATTAAGTAATACATGATCCATTTCTATTTTTTGAATTTTATATAGATCACATAGAATCCAAATTTTTCTCCAACTGATAAGAATTCAATCTTAAACTGTCTGTCATTTCGCATTTATTACCAATATAATCAATAGTTGAATGAGTTCGAAATTACGAATTATTGACACTTACAGTCTTGAATAGATCTTCGTAAAATGTTTTGTGCTTGCAGTATATGCAATTTGATTAATGATAGATATGATCAAGGGAGACAACGGTAAATAGTAGTCGGCATAATTTACTATTTATTATTTCCCTTAGTCTAAAAAAGCACCCACTGTACATGTACAACAAGAACCTGATACAGATAATGGAAAATTGAACGACTCGCAGTTTACTGCTATCCTGGAATACTTTGGACCTAATTTGGTACCTTGACCAGGAATAAACCTAAATATCGTGTGCCATTCATATTAGGGGCTTCATGAGGTCATTGAATCGTGAACGAAATCATTTTCGAATTCATCAGTACACAACATTCGACATTTCGACAGTTAACAACGATTCTTATATACAGACATGGAAGAGTTAACGGCCACTTGTTCATGAAGACATACAGATGAACTACCGACTTGTATCGGAATTGTTTATTGATGTAAAAGACCAAATCAATCGCCGGGGAATGACGTAAAGGACACATTTTCATCTTTCGCTTTGGTCTTGTCCACAGGTACCTAGAATAAGCTTGAACACAATTACCGTCATTTTCATCATCTTCATCATTTCCCGCAATAAAACGCGCGTTTTTCAAGACTAACTCATTGATGTTTCTAATGACAAGTGAATGAAATTAATTGAAATCCGACGTAAGCTATGCTATTTACAGTCCCAGGGACGCATAGTGTTCTAGGGGGTAGGGCATCCGACCTCTGATCCGAAGGTTCTGAGTTCGAATCCCAGCTTCGACGGGTTTCATTCATGAACTCCACAATCCCATTTTTCGGACGCAGTACCGGTGTAGTGTCCAGGAAGAGAACTCGAGCGGGATTAATATATAAAACAAAATTGCTTGTTTCATAATCGAGCTAAAATAAATTAGTATAAACTAAGTCCCATTTTTGTACCAGAGTAAACGTGTCTGATGCTCTGAATCGAACTACATGTACCCTGTGGTGAAATTCACAGTAGCGATCTTAATTCTTGTCCTGAATTTTCATTACCCATTCCGTGTCTGAGAAATGTAATCGATACTTAAAATTATCTCGTATGATCTAAGCAACCGCTATAAACATGTCTAAATAGACAAATTAAACAAATAAAGTAGATACGATCTATTACTTCTGGTGCAGCGAGTGCATTTATTTTCCAAAATGATCTCATAATATCGTGTTGAATGTTTACCAAATGATTTACGATATCTGAAGGTCTAATTGTGGGCCCTAGATTTCAGTAGATTTTTTTGCTGCTTTTATAAACCCTGCACATTGATTTAAACATTAATTTGGACTGTCTGAAAGAATAAATTTCTTTTCAATGTTATCTCGAGACAATGTTCAGTGCGGAATCTTAACGTGTTTGTGGTATATTGGGGAGAATTCTACGGAGCCCCTAAAGTGACATTCTACACTTATATTTTAACTCTTAGTACTCTTTTTATTGCGTTTTTATGACTACTTCGTAAATACGAAATAAAAAAGTGCAGCAAGTCATAATATAAGTGTAGAATGTCACTTTAGGGGCTCCGTAGAATTCCCTCAAAGTGTTGTATTTGTGTATGTTTATAGGTGGATTTATTTGATATTTTTATCAAACACGAAAACTCGTGTTGTATTTGAAGCAAACATAATTCTCAGCTTAAATAAATGCGAATTTGATAAATCAAACCTGCGATCCGTACATTATTCTATAACGAGCTGTTTAAATACAAAATACGTAAAATAGGCCTAGTCTATCATTGTGTATTTTGCTATGCGAACATTACACATTTTATGTGAACGTGTAAACATCACACCAACGATAAGGCCAGAAAAAATAATACAATAAAACCTCAAATAGCGACCATTGTTTGCCGAAAATAAGTGATGGCTATTACAAGGTGGTCGTAATATTGAAGTGCTCGCTATTTTGAGGTTTTACTGTATGTATGAGTAGTATACGGCGATACCCTGGTACCATCGTAGGTACTTATGGTACCACATTTCCCTCACTATGGGCGATACTCTGGTACCAAATTTTCGGAAAATGAGGTCAAAATGTGTTGAAAAAAGGGGTGAAATTGTGAAAATTTGGCCAATGTTTTGTTTTCTTCTGGTACCCATTTTGGATAGGTGGGGGTACCTCATTTTGTGTTTTTGGGTACCATTTTTTTGAATTGTGTTTTTTGAATTTGTTTGGTGTGGGATTTTGTTTTTTAGAAACAAAACAAAGACACACAAGAAAAAGACAATTTGACACAAGAAGTGTGCTTTCTCAAAAAACATGGTGGCCCTGAAAAGGGCCGTTGGTTTTGGTCACCAGACCATTTAGTTAGCAGCAGGCTCCTGTTTGACGTAGACCTTACGCTTGTCAGAGTAACAGTCTTGACAGGTCGGGTCCCCGCAGTACCAATCTTGTTGAGGATAACAGTCTCGGCAGGTCGGGTCCCCGCAGTACCATTCTTGTTCTGGAACAGAGGGTTGAAAGTACTCTCTCTCGGCAGTGGTAATCAATTGCCAATGGTCTTCTTCTTCTTCTTTTTGCTGATAATACGCTTCCAGCCCTTGTCTTTGCTGTCTGATCTCAGACTGAAATTCAGCCTGCTCCCTAGCTGCTTGTTCCCAGACAGCTTGTTCTTTCTGCCTCTGTTCTGACTCGTACTCGGCAAACGCCCGTTCCCTATCGGCCTGCTCCTTCGCCTCGATATCATCCATAGCCTGTTGTCTACTTTCTCGCTCTCTGAGTCTATTCAGAGCCCGATCTCTAGCAGCCTGTTGCTCACGCCGCCGCTGCCGCCGAGGACTAGCTGTCCTGGCGGGTCTCTGGTTTCTTTTCTCAAGATTCAGAAAATGTTGTCTCATTCGAATCATTTCATCACGTTGATGATAGCGATCTACTTCAATACAATTCATGGACTCACCAATAGCCCGTTCTTCTTGTTCTCTCTTGTTAACCACATTAGCCGCCAGTTGACGGATGTTCCGCCATACCCTAGCCTGTCGTGCCGTCAATTGTCTAGCCGTTTCTAGCTGATTCAACAATGCATTCATCTTGAGCGCTTAGAAGGAAATGAAATGACGTGACGCAATGCATTGGATTTTTATACGGCAAGCGCGAACCTGTGTGAGAACATGTTAAATGACGTCACGTCCATATTTTTAGTCGCTAGTTTTTGGTGTGTTTTTGTGTTTGTTTTGTGTTTCTTAACTCCTAATAACAACAAAGTAAAACAAACAGGTGGTATTATTTTTTATATTTTTATTCAACACGAACCACATGTTTTAAACATAGAACAATAATGAACCATATGTTTTTGTAAATCAAGCATTTTAAACAAAACAGCATTTTTTTGTACATTTTTTTTTGGTAGAACAACATGTTTTGTACATATTTTTTAAACAGAACATTTTTTTGTACATATTTTCTTGTTAGAACAACATAGAACAATTAAATTTTGTTAGGACTTTTTTTGTACATATTTTTAAACAGAACAAGATGAAAGTAATCACACAAATTAAAGTGAATAATACATCATGTTTGTATTCATGATTCTATATTGCAAATGTCTTTCACCTCCTATTCTATCATTGTGTCGTCCAAAACACTTTTGTCCACATTTGTTCACATACTGAGCTTGTCTATAATAAGTGCCATAATATTGTTCAAACCAACGGGTCACATACGTATCGTTATCTCCTGGTCTATCCTCTAGCACTTTGAATCGAGTCAGAAGGATCTGGTTCAGGTCACATCCACGAGAAATAAAGTCCAGAACGAATATACAATACACACCACACACAGGTAAAACATTCCCTTGTATACACAATGCATTCCACTGATACGTTTTTGAATGTTTTTTCACAAAAGAGAGAATCTCCTCAAAGGGTGGTAGTCCATAAGAATCAAAGTACACGATGGTATGGTCTTTGATGTAAATAGCCACCCAGTGTTCTCCAGGTTGATTCGCATTGTGTGTATTCACAATATAAGCCTTTATATGATGAGGATTCTCCGAAGGTAACTGATCTTTTGCACAAACACGAGCATGCAATGTCGATAACATCGGTGAATGATCTAAGATGTATTGAAGTTCATTCGTCTCCATAATGCCAATGTCTATTCACACGTTCTGCCCACACACTTATCCAGGAATCGTTCAGTTCTGACTGATTCTGATAGAGTTCGTTTTTAAACTGAATCCATAATCGACAGGCATCTCCTTTTTCACTATCGGTCAAGGTCACGAGTTCAGGATACCACTTTTCCATGACCTTGAACACATCCAAATCTTGAATCGCTTTTTGAATGTACAGTTCTGTCCACTCTGATGTGTTCGTGAATAAGCACAGGACATGTTGTACTTGACTAGGATGATCCACTTGACAACCGTAACAGTCTTTATGCACTTGATCATAAATCAACGTTTGAAGTGCTTCTGTCACATGGTGGTTCAATCCCTCTCGCAAGGATTCCGTTCGTTCACTTGTATCACAAGGATACGCCAATAATTGCATTTCAAAGTCTTGTCCTGGTTCCATGTTATCTATGTCCATTTTTTCTAGATTCAACCATTGCATTTTAAAGTTTTGTTTGTGTTCCATTTTTTCCATTGATCAATAATCTAGAAGTACTTCTCTAAACTGGTTGATTTCAATCTGATTATCGTATTCCGCATACACAATCACGTTAATAGCTTGTCCTAGCGCTCTGGCAAAGTGAAATTCCAATCTCAGATTCCCCGTTTTTATAGGATGGAGTTGACCTTCCTCGCAACCTTGATCGGCTGTCAAATCCAGTCCCCAGAGTGTGTAACCGTGTTGATAATCATTCAAACTCAATCCAAAGGAACGATTAAGTCCAAGTGCTCCTGTGGCTTGATAGAGTGACATGTAGGACCGTAGACATTCTCCCGTTTCGAAATTGGGTTGAAACGGTTTGTTATGAATACTTTTTCCATCAATACTGACCTCCAGATGATTGAGATCAAAATGACGGAAATCAAAAGGATTGGTCCCTATATCCCCATTCATATCTCCATTTCTCACCATACCAATGATCAGTCGTTTTGGTAATTGACCTTGAAATAAATGATCTTCAATCTTGGAACGTTGACCGTTAGGAATAGTAAAGGTTTTCACCTCAGTCCGTCGGATGGGAATTTTCATGTTGTGTTGAGCAATGTGTTGATTGAGTTGATTGGCCACCACAGGGAGTAAATCCACGGTTCTCACATTGAAACCCGCTTCCATAAACTTGATTTTTGCAGGTGCAGCAGCCATGAGACAGAAATTGGGTGATGCTTTGTTCAGTCTTAGACGTATTTCTATCCCATTAGGTAAATATTTATCTTGCATCACCAGATCCAAATGAAGTCGACCACATAGTTCCACTACACGACTTTGATGGACACGATTTCGCCTTTCCACATAACCCTTGTTATCTCCATCATGGACTTTGGTATTCATCTGACCAGGGGTATCTGCGGCCCATAATTCTAATGCTTGAAGCTGAGTGCTTTTACAACTTGGATTGAAGGAGAGTAAATTTCCTAGGTAAGCACGATAGGCATACGTGTCCGCATTGCTGGTGATCAGTTTATTATTCAGATACACATCGATGCTACTGAACATACTGTGAAAAAAGTTATTGACGGTTGCAATTTCACTGTCATTCGCCAAGTCGGTATTATCCGCCTGTATAATTTTGATTTTCATATACAGATAAGACTGATTCAGATCTGTCCATTTTTCTACTTGTGCAGGAATCACGAATTCAATAGGAGCATTATTATCCAGGGCAGAAATGGGATAATGCTCAGTCCATTGTCCCTCCTGCATGGCAGTCATCGTAGGGGGAACGACAGACACGTCCAATTCTGTCTTACTACATTCACAAGAACCGTGTTGCATCATGATTGTTTTTTCTCTTTTCTCTTTTCTTTTAGTCGAAAATATCAAGTGGTCTGGCCTGCTTCACTCGACGACGATGAAGTTTCGAATGAGGTTTTTTCTTGATGGGTTTGGCCTTTATACTTTTCTTAGGTTTTTTGGTGACTTCACGTAACAAGGATGCGGTTACATTTTTCAATACGTTAGCTCCTCTTTTTCGTATCGCTTTTTTAGGGTTGGATCCTGACATGATCTCTTGCATGGCCGCTTTTCCTTGCTGGAGTCCTTCTTTTTTCAAGGTTCGAACTCCAGATCGAACCAAAGGATTCAGTAAAGGCATTATACGTTTCATGGCTTTCTTAAACATAGATCCTAGCCCCTGTCCATACTGACGAGGTTGACCTTGGTATATAGGCATCATTGTCGTTGGCGTAGATGTAGCTTCACCATAGACTTCCCATGAATAAACTGAATGGGTTGCCCTGTGTCACCCCTTATATGGATGGCGATGGTGTCAAAGTGGGCTTTAGCCAGTGGCACGTAGTGTACATTCAAGAACTCGAAATGAATATGTGGATTAGTCCCTGCTTTGGTTCTCGGGTCAAAAGGAGCCACACGTAAAATGGGAGCTTCAATGTTTCCCAAATAGGTATAAGCCGCCAGGTCAGAATAGACAAACAAATGATTATGACCCATGTTCAAGTCTACCCCGTGAGGAAATGGATCTGGATTCTCAGCTAAATAAATGGTAGGAGCATTATGAGGAGACCCACCCATTTTCATAAACATACTAGGATGAAACTGAATGCCTAAGTTCTTTGAACTATCCATCTTAATACGTTTACTTGTTCCTGAGAAACCTACAGTAAAACGGAGGTTTTTCTCTCTAAACAATTGACCAAGGTAATCTTTAATGACTCGATCCAGGGTCTCTATCAGATGTTGTGGTGTAACATAAGTTCCTACAGGAATACAAAGACGTATTCCTTTTTCATCATTGGGGAAAAGACAGTAATGGGGAAAAGCCTCAAACGTTTTGGCCAGGATAGGATCCCGTGTGACAATGGAAAAATGTCGCTCTTCCTCCGTGATATTAATGACTTGACTAGGTACAATCATTTCTACTAAACCAATTTCCCAGTCTTGTTTATTGAGATGGATGGGTTTGAGTAGTTTGGTACGAAAACAACATTGGGTATTGTCTGGGAACAGATCCATTGAACTGTCACTCATCAGGGTAATGTAAAACGAACTCATGCTGGTTTGGGTTTATTGAATTTCAAAGAGGGATTCGGTAGAATATAACCCAGAGAACTACTTAAAAGCAGGAGCCACAATTCACGATCGGGTCGTTCAAAACACAAATTAAAGAGTGACACGCTAATAATGATAAACACCACCGCAATTTGGGCAAAAAGGTGACCTTGTTCTTCGGCTCAATGGGTCTGACTTGCTCTGAGGTACTCTCTGAGGTACTCACTGAGGTACTCACTGCCACACTGGCTGTGTCAGACTGAGACATGCTGTATTTAAACAAGATGAGATTCAGGAATCCAACTGTCAAATTTCGAAGGGTATCCTTTCCAGTGCACTTTTATTTCTTGTCTTATTTTTCCGTCTACTTTTCTCTTACGACGAGCCAACACTGATTCAATTTCATAGATACCATCGTCTTTTATAGATTGTATTTCAGAGAGATAAAACGAACCCAGAATAGGTTCTCCATCTAAATCTGTCAATTGGACGGTCGGAGGTGAAGTTCTTTTGACATGGGTCACTCTAAATACTTCAGTCGTCCAGTTTGGTAGATAGCCTTTATCAAAGGTACGTTTGGTTTTATTGATGCGCACAATCTCTCCCACATGAAGATTTTGTTGTGATTTCGTTTTTTCTTTTTTTCCATACAAGGTCAAGGTCACCTCAGATTCATTGTGTTCATTTACGGATACAGGTGCCCTTTGAATACTTCGATGAAATCGATGATTATAGGCTTGCACCAGATCTGGTAATACATCAATATATCGTCGTGTGTGATGATGGGTAAAATATCTCCACATGTAGGATTTCAAAGTACGTTGAAAACGTTCTACTACACTGGCTTTGGTTTCTGGATTTTCAGTCGTGAAATAGTGAATACCTTCTTTCTCTAAAAACGCTTGAAATCTTTGATTCTTGAATTCAGTGCCTTTGTCCGTCTGCAGCGCTTTAGGTTGTCTTGTTTTCAGAATAGAGCGAAACGCTTCAATCAAAGTGAGTCCCGTTTTATCCTTGAGTGGAACGACCCACGCATATTTTGAAAATACATCAATGACACACAACAGATATCGATACGGTGTGTTGTGTTTGACTAAGGATTGCATATCCGCCAAATCCGCCTGCCACTGATGATCGATACCACCCACTTTGGTTTTCCGTCTTGAAAATTTCCGACGGATAGGTTTATGCAAGGTATACGTCTTTTGTCCTTTAGCCAGGATCGCACTTGATTCAAAGTAATGCCATGAGCTCGCACTGTCTTATAGAGACGGCGTATCCCTCCAAAAGCAGCAGGATGTAAGGGATCATAATAGATCTTCTGTAACACGGTATCTACTTTGGGATCCATAGAGGTCTAAGTAGTAGTAAGAGTCTAGTAAGGTTCCCACTGAGGCTCTGGTTTGATTTTTTCTTGTTTTATAGGTTTCTTCCTAGGAGAAGAAGTAAAAGACGCAGAAGGATCGACAAAACTATCGTAAAATTCATCTTCCTCAGAGTCTGACTCGGGTTGTTGTATCCAGGACCATCTCCGTTTATTTCCTACCACTTCTTGGGGTACATTGACTTCTCTTAATCCACGAGAAAACTGTTCCCATCCTTTAGGGCTAGACCCTTTTCTTTGACGAATCACATCATTAACTAAATCTATAATGTTGGATCCTTGTATGGGTTTTCCATCATATTCCAAAACACCTTGTTCATTCCATGACATATGAGGATGATTTTGAAGAAAGTGTAATAAGAGTTGAGTTTTTCGACGCATGGTTTGGGGAACACTTTCAAGAATCCTATCGGCTAGGGTTAGTCTATCGGTAGCTGCTGCTGGAGCTGCTTGAGCTGGAGCTTGAGCTGGAGCTGGAGCTGCTGGAGCTGCTGGAGGTGGCATGGTGGGTTCACGCGCTTTTTGATGTGACAATTGAAACTTTTGTAAGACTTGTCCATAGTGTTGTGCCTTTTCTGATTCGGACAAGGATTCATTTTGTAGAACTTCCCCATTTGTTTCTGTAAATCAGAGGTCTGTGTGACTTGTGGGGGAGGAGGTAAACGTGGTCGCTGTTCTGATTTCCATCGATTCATCTCTTCTAGCATTTTAAACGGGACAATAGCCATTTTCTTCATATTTTTTTCACGAGTTGAGCCACTCCACCACTGAGTGCCCCTGCCGCTACAGCTTTAGCAATGACTGGAGCGAGCGCCAATAATGGAAATAATCCTCCTTTTTGATTTAACACCCGTTTCTTTTTTTGAATCGATACTTTTATATCTGCTAAGGTACGGAGATGTTGACGCTTGGACTTCAACCTTTGCTTTTGAGTGGGGGATAAGGCAACATTGCCTTTTAAAACATTGTGACAACACTCGGAGACGCATTGAATCACTTCTTTCGGTGCTTTTTGTATCATCTTTCTTCTCATTCCCTCTGGGGCTTGAGTTAAACCCAACACCAGATGACCGTACTTGTGTAGGAGTGGACGCTTTGGAGCCATGATATCAACTGATGCTGCTGTTTCATACATCACTGTTTATATAAAGCATCTAAGGCTTGTTTGGAAGCTGAACTCATCGGTAGGGTTCTCATTAAGTTCACACGTCCTTGTAAGATAGGTTTCAATACCATCTGTCTTGATAATTGCGATAATTTCAAGGGTGAAAATCGAGTCACAGGGGTATCTGGTGATGAAGAACTGATGTACGAAGTAGAACTTTTACTTTTTGACCCACTTCTGGATCTGCTTCTGGATCTGTTTGACCCACTTTTGGATCTGCTTTTTTTGGATCCGCTTCTGCTCAAAGAAGAAGAACTTAAACTGCTTGATCCACAGGTCGAACATGTACTGGTTGACCCACTAGTGGAAGAAGAAGACGAACTCAAACTGGTTGATCCACAGGTCGAACATGTACTGTTGGAAGAAGAAGACGAACTCAAACGGCTTCTTAGCGTCCTGGGAGGAGTTCTCATTGGCGTTCTCATAGGAGTTTTCATTGGAGTTGTCATAGGAGTACTGGTGGCAGGAGGTGACCATCGTGTTGCCGTGTAAATAGGAGAGTTGGATAGTGATTGAGTTGGACTCTGGGGTGATCCATTTCTAGATAAAAGAGGTGACAACCCATTGGGAGGTGATCCACTTAAAGAAGATCCAATGGGTGACAACCCATTTCTAGATAAACTCCCATTTCTAGATAAAGAAGATCCTCTGGAACCTCGTCGAAGGGTGATAAAACGTTCATCGATTGTGGGTGAAACTGTAAATGCAGGTGTTTTCTTTTTAGGAGAACGTTTCTTTGCTGGAGCTCTCTTCTTTGCAGGAGCTCTTTTTGCTGGAGCTCTTTTTGCTGGTTTTTGTTTAGGAGTTTTTGCTGGAGCTCTTTTTGCAGGAGCTTTCTTTTTAGGAGAACGTTTCTTTCTAGGAGCTCTTTTTGCTGGAGCTCTTTTTGCAGGAGTTCTTTTTGCAGGAGTTTTCTTAGGGCCAAATTTACGAATGGTCTTTTGACCATTCCATCGAAGTAAACTTCGTATCATCACCCCTCCAAGAAATCCACTCCCTCCTGGTTTCAATATGAGTTGACGTTTGGTGTCCACATCCACTTGATCATCACCCAACTGCTCTAGTTCATGCTGATGTTTTTGCATAAAGTTTTGTGTTTGTTTAGGTAACAGCAATTTCTTTTGTAAAATCACTTTAGCAGCTAACGTAAACCATTTGACCATTTCTTTTAATCCTGATCGTAACAACTGCTCCCGTTGAGCAGGATCACGTTTCTGACTCAAATGTTCTAGCGACTGAGCTATGGTGTTCATTCTGTCTGCCATGATGACTATGATGACTCTCTAAGTTCCGTCTCCTTTATATATACACCGTCGGACCACGTTCCTCTCCAGTGATCCAATGATGAAAAATATCGGTTCTCAACCGATACGTGTCTGGTGTTTGAGGGTGAAAATCAATCACTAAATACCCATGGGGTGTAGAAATCGCATCTTGATACGCGGGTAACAAGTGTGGCAATTGAATTTGATTCGCCAATACTTTGATTTGTCCTTTATCTCTTGTGTTTTGAAATAAGATCATGTAATGTGCATTTAAACTTAATGTACGACTGGCTTTCGATTGTTGAAACATGTTTTGTGTAATGTAAATAACACTGGCATTACGATGATGACCTTTTCGTGTAAACCATAATTTAATTTTCTCTTCATCTTTATCCCCAAGCATATCATCAAATACAATTAAATGGGGAATGGAGGTATCCTCCACCAACTCCTCCTCATCCTCAGGAATACCCTGTAGGAATTGAATGTGGGGTTCCTGTTCTTGTAACTGAGCATAGGCTGTTTGCCATTCTTTGTAACACCATACGATACGCTCAGGTACCACTTGAAACAGATCCGATTTGTAAGTCAACATCTTTTTGACAAATTGTGTTTTACCAGATCCACTCGGACCTGAGATAAACATATTACAAGGATGCTTAAACAATAAACTGGACTCCATGACGTGACAATCACAACTAACATCAAGTGAATGAAACAAAAGTATTTTATTGACTTTTTTTTACATACAACAACAACAACAACTTTTTGTTATCACTAAAATATACAACAGTGACACTAACAATAATTTTTTTACATTTTGACATGTCAACTTTTTTTTTTGTGATCACTAAACATACAACATTGTTTGTTTTTTTGTTTTAGTTACACTAACAATAATTCTATATTATTACATGTCAGTCATACTTTACACTGACACACAGTTACAACACTGACAACAAAAGTCATGAAGTGGTGGTAGTATTTTCTCCGAAAATTCAAACACACATTCTGAATGTCCATATTCACTCAGAAAAGTGATGACTTCGTCCTTGTTCACTACATGGTTCATCCAATCCGTTTCACTAAAGTCTAGTGGCACTGTCTGTTTATAAAATGAATTCATCACATGAAGTCCATGTCTAAATTCTTCAAACAGTTCTGGTGTACTCAAACGTTGTCGAATCCATTCTCCACTATGATGACCTTCAGGTATTTTCATACGAAAAGCAAAAATCAATGCTTTTCTTAACATGGTATGCTTCATAATATCAAACTGTTCCATTCTTGAATGGTTTGAATCACTTTCTTGTTATTCACCACGTACGTATTCCAATCGTCTCGATGGATAGCTTTCAAGTCTAAATGTGCATTGATCATCGCCTGATGAATCATCCGTTTAAATAGTTCAAATGTATGCGGATTCAGAATCCAGGCGTGAATGTCCTTGACCGTGTCAAGGTCATCTAGTACAATACTGAATAAAGTTTCTCTGTACAACTCAAAATCCAAAATGTAAAATAAACTCACATATCGGGGTCGTCTCGATGGTCTGTCCATAATGGAATATTCCCCGCATTCATAATAAGTCTAGGTACATCCGCATGAAGAGCATCAATAGTTTGTGTCACTACACGTAAATGATGTTTTTGTTTAAAGAACACAGCACGGTAGGATAGAATCGATCTGACCTCAGTGAAAGGGATCGGTTCCTTAAATAACAGGATACCGCGTAGTTTGTATTGGGAATACACTCGCCATCCAGGTTGAGATATCCCATTGTCTTCTTCAGCCATGCTAAACCATATGACATTGTCCGTAGGTTTAAATGCATTCGTTAATGCAGATATATCATTCAAAGTAGCATCGTGGATACAAAACACCCATCCAGTCGATATCATGCGATCCAATTTTTGTTGAATTAGATTAAACTTTCGTAGCATAGGTAATTTCTGACTGACAGTCAAATCCTGGCGTTCACTGACATCCTCTAATAGTCTATCTACCCGTCCAGGGTCCATACGTTGTAAACTATGAATAGCACCATGGGTCGCCCATGCATGTACTAACTCCATCTTCCATGGTTTAGTGTTAGCCTCTATCACATAACGATAGATTTTAAGTCTTAACTCTATAGGAAGTAACGGTATCCAATCCATACTTTTGTTTCTTTCTGTTTTCTGTTTTGTATTTTGTATTTTTGTTTGTATTCGATCACTACTACGACTACGACAACGACTACATCATTTATATATCCAAAAACAACAAGGTCAAGGTTTTTTTTATGACCAAAAAAAAAACAACGGGTCAAGGTCAGTCATGCAGATATCCATAAGGAACAGTCATGTATTCGTCGACGATGATACGTTTGGTATACACAGAACGAAATGTTTTGATTTGTTTCTCACTCGTCACTGTTCTATCTCTATGGCGTTTAATCCTGGACGCATATTCAACTACGGTAGAATAATGTTCTCTGTCTTTCACACAGTCCACCATACTATTGAAATTCACTTGTTGAGTTGCATTATAGTCTAATGTAATGCCTTTCACTTTACACGCCTGATGTCGTTCTCCATTTTCAATGTATTCATAGCCATAGTTTTTTGGACCTAAAGCGACATATTTTACAATACGTCCATGAGGCACTTCATCCGTCCATTTTCCCAAACGACTGGAGACAATCGGTACATTGTATTCTTGAGGGTCATGAATGTACATACAACTGTCTGTGTCAAAATAGAGTACCCTTTTTCCCAGAGGTTCAAGCACTTTGTATAATTCTAATCGAGCATAAGCCGTCACAAAAGAAGCCACGACAGGATTAGAAGAAGAATGGGGATCAGCTCGATCCGATTCATCCGTGAAATTCATCAGTACGAATTCATCATGATCAAAACACTCGGCATATTTCACCGACTTTTTAGGATCATTCAGAATCTCATAGAAACGATCCAATTTATGGACATACTCCGTTTTTGGTAACAGGTTGGTTTGAGCATTTTTACCCCATAAACAATTCAACATGGTTTTGGCAAAAGCTCTTTTTCCTGGATTTTTTTCACGTGTTCCAAGCGAATTCCCTCTGCTTCCAAATAATCTTGTTTAAATTTCAATTTATCTTCCTCTGTGTCCACGCCGGGAGGATACCCGCTGGCTTCTTGCTTCATTTTTAAGTATTTGTCAATGTATTGACGGTACACGTCCGTACTCCATTCATCCCAATGCCATATATGATATACTTTCAACACTTTATACCCTAAAGAAATGGCTTTCGCCAATTCTACATGGGTCCACGTTCCATACAATGCCCGTTCATACAGTGCATGTGTACAATAATCTAACTCCTCTTCCGCACAGGTACGACAGAGAGCAAATACCATTTTGTTATTACAGTGCATAGGTAAGACAGGCATCCATAAATCTTGCGGTGCAAGAACACGGCATTTAATCAATCCTTTGTATGTCTCAATACGGTGTGGATCAATTTGCTCTTGACTCAAAATCACGGGATGGCCTAATGGATACTCTCTATACTTGTTGACATAAGGATACAGGGAACAAATGTCCACATACTTGATCTCTTGGTCTTTTTCTACTTCATGATATAGTCGGACGGCATTGGTACGACCTCCAAACAAAGCCTCCCTGGGTTGAATAGGGTCTTGACCCACATAAAATCGTTCTACTCTGGTCTTATATTCAGGGTCTTTTTGACAACGTTGATCAAATTCACATTCCCACATGACCACTAATGGATACCCTTGTTCTTTCAAATTCTCAAGTCTTTTTTGTGTGTCTTCATAGGCGTGACGCATGCTTTTCAACGTATATGGATTGATGGTACCCCGGTTGGGAAAACAGGTAGGACACCCATGATACCAACATCCCATGAATTCATACACGGTGTCTGTCTCTTCACAATACCCATCCACATAATATGGTCCAATTTTAACTTCTCCGCCTTTGTGATTCAAGGCATGACGAATATGAATCCCTTCAGTTACAGCAGTCATTTGTAACCAACGTATGCTTTTCAAGGAATACCGAGTTTTATTAGGATATCCTGCATCAGAAATCACGGCTAAACTATGAGGTGGCATGGAATTTTTCCGCCAGGCTTTATTACACACTTGGGCTAGCGTGGTTGCTTCCGTAAAGGGATCAATTTGATCACTGGCTAACAATTGTTGACGAAATTCACCGCAACCGCGTCTTAAAATGTCCACATCCGATTTACAGTATTTTTCCATTTCTTTTTGAAAATCAAATTCATCACCTTTTTTCTCATGGTACCAAGTTAGAAATTGTTGACGTTGCTCTGGCTTCATACTGTCAGGTTTGTAAAAGTGTAGCGGTAAGTAAGGTCCCACATAATCCTGATAGGATAAGGTATTGGCATAAAATGGAAACCATCCTTTAGCTAACTCAGTCAGTCCAAATGTCTTTGGAAAAGCTGAGAGTGGCATACTTAGGAAACTGAGTGAGTCAATTAATCGTATTCCATGCACTCTTAGCAGAATGATTTTACTTCCATTCATAATCAGTTGTGGTTTAGCTGTCCCGTGGGTAACGCAATATCTAAGAATAAACTGGGCATCGTAACCTTGAGCATTGTGAGCAATCACTGTAGATCCTCGATGGGTGGGATTGAATAGCCACGTGCAGAATTGTTCCAACGTGTTTTCTCCACGGAATACCATTTGTCTTGCTTCATTCACTTCTTCACAATACTCACATGGATCTTGCACTGACTTACACATACATTCACCGCAGGCGCGTTGCGCTACACAAAAGTTGGGTATATGTTCTCCAGAATCAAAACGACACTCAAAGTCAAAAAAGATGAAGGGGACTTCGGGTTGCCTGCCTTTTCTATCAGGTGGTACATACGTTGGAATGTAACACTCATGATCTGGTCCTACCATTTTTTCACAATACTTGCATTTCTTTTGTCCTGGGCAAATATGACTTCGTTTTGTTCCTACAACTTTTTGTCCACATTTTCTACAATTCCATACAGACTCACAGATGGTTTTACGTTGTTTTCCACTTTTTGTTTTGTGACGATCAAAACAGGTTTGACTTCGAAATACTCGATAACAATCAGGACATCGAATGGATTGTTCCACGGGGCATAGGGTGTGGGCATAACACTGGCAAATGTTTTTACATTGATGGGCTTCACGGTGATCATAACCCACATCACACCATTCACAATAATAACCCCGTCCAAGAAATCCTGCGATCGATATTATACTATCATAATGATTGTCATGATGAAAAATATGAATCACCCGACTTTTTTCAGTCATTGCTGGTGGTTTGAATAATAATTCATTTCCATAATGTTGTGGATGAATTTTAATGACATAATTGGGATAGAGGTAATCTTGTAACTTGTTGTATTCTTCTATACCGCAAGCACGATCCGATGAAATATCCACTTGTTTTAATAAGGCTTCAGCTTCATGTTGTTGTAGATTTTTCTTAGACTGACGTATGAGATTCCATCGTTTTTTCCATTCCGGGGTTTGATTTTGATTCGCTTTACACATACCAACCACAATAGATCTAGCTAAACACATCGAGTCCTTACTATTGTCAATACACACCACACTTCTCTTTGATTTCACCATGTTGAGTACGTTTGCCGACTTGAATGTCTTTTTTCCCGAGCCTTGTGGCATAGCAATATGTGTAATTTCCATCTGTGCTTCTCCGTCATGAATTTTAAACTCACGGTTGCTCTGGGCCACTCGTTCAATTTCATCCAATACTACATCTCCATTAATACGAGATGCCACATCAAATGGAATATGAATTCCAAATTCCAAATGAGGATGCTGTATGGATACACGGACTCTATCATTGGATCTTACTTGACATGTCCTATAAAGTTGATTCATCATATCATGAAACAGCCGGTTTGTAAATTCAAACGACCGATCGTACGGTTGAAATGTCACATCATACACTCTAGACTGCATCTTGAATTTCCTTGATTTTCTTTCCATACGAGACTGTATTTGATAATATTCTCGTACATGCTCCAACATTGTTCGTTTGGCTGGAGGCTCATGGCTGTCACTGTCGGTGTCTGACATGATTATGAATCCTATAGTCCTTCACACTCCTCTTTTAGATATGATGTTCAAGGTCAAGAGATCTATAAGGTTACATTCAAGGTCATATTCAGAATATATTCAAGGTCAATTATATATTCAAGGTTGCCTTCAAGGTCGTATTCATAACATGTTTCAAGGTTACCTTCAAGGTCGCATTCAAGGTCACTCACATCTTATAAAAGGGACTGCGCCACACCATTCTAGTCATTCTAGTCACTCACAATATGAGCTACAACGATCCAAGAATGGAAAAAGCTGACGATAATAATAGCATTTATCAACAATCTTCTTTGATGTATTCATTAAAGAAAAAAATAAAAGAGTTAAACAATATAGTGGATCAACTTTGTGAGCAGAAACATGTCACATGGGATCATATACAATGTTATCGTTGTGGAAAGAAAGGACATTATGCGACTACGTGTTCAGAAAAAGTAGGTAAAGATGAATGTTTTCATTGTCATGAAAACGGACATTTCGCAGCGAACTGTCCACAAAAGAACCCTCAAGTACCACCGCAAGGAATGAGTGATCAATTCATTGTTGACTCAGCCAACCAAATGGATCCACCGCAAAAGAAACGAAAATACAAAAAGAGAGAGGACAAAAAGAAAATGGACGATATGAACATTTGATGTGTTGGAACATTTGATGTGTTGGACAGTGTTCTTGAATAGTTCTTAAATTGTGACAGTATTTGTAAGTTACTTTGTGATTTTTGTATTATTGTAAGTTATTTTGTTTTTGCTGATTGTAAGTGATTTTGTTGTAAAAATAAAAACAATGAAAAAAATAGTTTTTGTTGTAGAGACAGTAAAACTTATCTTAAATATATGGTGGCCCTAAAAAGGGCCGTTGAAATGTATTCAATATTTAGCTTCAGCTAAATACAAATAGCGCCAATAATTGGCGCGTAACTCATCATCATAATAGATGGAGAGATCCGGATATAAATTCCCCATCTTGATAGGTACACTATCTTCCTCTACAAAGATTTCTTCAGGGGCACGTAAACAATTTCCCATGTTTTCAAAGGATTGAATGTAGAACACACAGACACATACGTTTATATACACAAAAAGTAGGTCAATCCGGTAAATTTATAAAAAAGTAGGTCAATCCGATTTTTTTCTTGATATTAGAATTGAACAAAACACAAACACAAAAACACACCAAAAACTAGCGACTAAAAATATGGACGTGACGTCATTTAACATGTTCTCACACAGGTTCGCGCTTGCCGTATAAAAAACCATTGTCACTCTCGAAATTCATTTCATCCTACTACAATGTCTCAACGAACTCTAAGAAACATCAAGGAAACGTACGCCTCCTTAGGGCTCTACATAGAGCAACTTGAGATGCAGTTAGAGGAGCTGCGTCTTGAAGTCAAAGAGTTGCGGGAGGCAAAGAAGACGGAGGGCTTTGCGGAGGAGGTGGTGGTGGCCAGTTCTGGGGAAGAGGACTGGGGGGATCACCCCCAGGAATCCACCCCAGCTGAAAACTGGGAGGAGGATGATGAGCCTCCTTTCAGGTTGGCTTCCACCGCCACAGAGAGAGATTTTAGAAAGTGGGACAAGTGGTGTCCCGCTTGTATGGGTAGATGTGGCCAACATCATTAGGTCACTCTACCCAAAAAATGGCCCTTTTCAGGGCCACCATATTTTTGCGAAATTGACTTGTGCCAAATTGTCTTTGTTTCTAAAAAACAAAAATCCCCCACACACAAACAAATAACAAAATTGAAAATTGAAAAAAACAAATATAAAAAAAAGTCACACTGCATTTTTTGTCTGTATAGTTTTTGTAGGTTGGTTATATTTTATTCTGTAAGCTGGCTGTGATCGTGTGTTTTTTGGGCTCCAGCATTTTGGCTGTGATCGTGTATTTTTTTGTACGTTTTTGCTGTGATTATATGTATTCTGTAAGCTGGCTGTGATCGTGTGTTTTTGTATATCAGCATTTTTGGCTGTGATCGTGTATTTTTCTGTAAGTTTTTTGCTATGATTATGTTATTTTACTAGCATTATTTGGCTGTGATTGTATTTATTCTGTAGGCTGGCTGTGATCGTGTGTTTTTTGGGCTCCAGCATTTTTTGGCTGTGATCGTGTAATTTTTTGTACGTTTTGCTGTGATTATTTTATTTTTTGACTCACAATTTTTACTGTGACTGTATATTTTTGTAGGTTGGCTATGATTGCGTTTATTCTGTAGGCTTACTATGATCCTTGGGTTTTTATTTTGTTGTTATTAGGATTAAAGAAACACAAAACAAACACAAAAACTAACACAAACACTAGCGAACAAAAAATGACGTGACGTCATTTAACATGTTCTCACAAAGGTTCGCGCTTGTCGTATAAATTGTCAGGCGCAGAGCCATTATTTATTATTTAACATGGAGACATACAACATGCCGTATGACATTCTGAAAGAAGCGTTAGAATCGTCTGAGTTGATAGGTCAAAATGCTGTTGGACCAGTGTATGGCACTAACCAGCCACAGTACAGTCAACCACAGTACAGTCAACTCCAATACAATCAGCCGAATCTACAGGGGAATGTACAGCCAGTACAGTCCGTGGTGAATGGACAGACTCATGGACAGCCTAATCCACCGACTACAGAGATGGCTATGCTACAAGAACTCAAAGGAATCAGGGGAGAAATAAGACAGCTAAAGCAAGTCATGCAACTCCGTCGTGAAATCGAGTTAAAAACAGACAAACTGATTGTGCCTGTACACTTTGTGACTGACAAATGGGATAGCCAAGAGCCCCAAAAAACAGAGGAGAAAAAAGACTCTAAAAAACGTAAACATGAGACCACAGAACCAAAGAAACCTGAGAAAAAGAAAACTGACCATGGTCGGGGTATTTATGGTAAAGTCATGAAGAAATAAGTCACTGATCAAACTGATCAAACCACCAACGGCCCTTTTCAGGGCCACCATGTTTTTTGAGAAAGCACACTTCTTGTGTCAAATTGTCTTTTTCTTGTGTGTCTTTGTTTTGTTTCTACAAAAACAAAATTCAAATTGAAAAAAAAACAAAGTCCACACCAAACAAATAACAAAATCCCCTAATTCAAAAAATGTGTACCATAAAAAAACAATTTCAAAACCTAATATTTCACAATTTCACCCACTTTTTTAACACATTTTGACCTCATTTTCCGAAAATTTGGTACCAGAGTACCGCCCATAGTGAGGGAAATGTGGTACCATAAGTACCTACGATGGTACCAGGGTATCGCCGTATACTACTAACACATCACATTTGAGTCAATCTGTGACAACTGATTCAAATTTATTTCAAAGCAACACGTTATACACGTTTTTCTATAACTTTCATGCCCATACCAATAGCGTGCATACAGCAGCATAATTAGATTGTATAATTAAATATTACACCAGCATAATATTATTTTACAAATATTGCATTAAAGTAACATTATCCTACAAAATAATTAAAATAGAGTAAATTAACGTATTAAAAATGCAGTTTCTGTTTCATCTCATAGAATAAAGTAACAGTTAATTATAATTAAATATAATTTCTAGAAGAAACAAATGCCGATATATTCTTCTAAGTATAACAAAAGAACGTACCCACATAACGTTGATTCTGACGACGATCCTTCAATTGATATGGAAGGCACAATAACTCCAGACTCTAATAATTCTACTTCTGATTGAGAGTTTGGTACCTTTCTATAGATCGCTGCTTTCAGTAGTTTATCCATACTAAAGTCTAAGCGATCGTTAAAACAAGCATGTTAGTTATTACTTACTTTATTAATCATGTAATATTCGTTACTGTTCAATTAGGTGTCCATCACGAAGTTCACATACACATGTAGTCCAACAATGTTCTAGTAACCTAATCAGAAACCGCATCCAATATTCCTCGGAGTTTTACTTGCGTGCGATAAAGCACCACATAAACATGCATTTGATTACTTTTCGCCATCACAGAAATAAAGTGGTTCAGGATAAAAGACTTGACTAGTTTGTCAGCCACCACGTTACTGAGACGAAAAATTCAATTATCAGTACAGCATCGTGCAGTGACATTTTAGTAAATCAATTCATTAAAGGTTTAAAGTTACAATGTAAGAGCAATAACTTATGTCAGGTTATGGCGCATTGGCATGACTGCTTGTTATCGTAAAATAGCATTACACCTTGTAATGAAAGAAAACTTATGAAAAGTAGTTGAAAAATGAAACAACTCTTATGTACATATTTTATAAAATCAGTTCTTTCATCTTTGACATTTTGACAAATTAATCAAGCTTTCGCTCGCACAAAGAACATGCTTCATATTTAAGGTGAAGCCAGTTTGTACTTGTAATTAAATTCTCGACGCTCTTTCTCTATACTTACTTTTAATGCAAGATACTTAAAGCCTGGGGCATAAAAGGGAGATGCATTATTTTATACTTAACTATCACACTATTGATTTAATAGATGTTGACACTACATTTCTGGATTCATTTACGACAACATCGTGGTTTGATCATCAATAAATGTACAGCAAACATAATGTCAGTTAACGCATAAATAACCACGACAATTTTCATGTAATTACTTCAACAACAATTAACGATAAAGGGTTTTGAAAATAATACTTGTAAAGGTGTACGCGTGCTTCCATTAAATGAATGCTGCTATTCAAAACTATAATTAACCTAAGATTTGCCTTTAAACTGAATCAAAATGAAGAAATAGAACACTTGTCTTGTTTGTAAGTCCTTCGCTTTTTTCAAGGCAATATAAATTGTATATTAGAATTCGGTACTGTATTAATAACATTCAATAACAATCGCATTTAACCTTTTTATCACTTGTGCATTATAGACATTTTTAACACAGGAAGGTAATTATTTTGATGTCTAAATGCTTATTTACTTTGGACTAACACGGAAGGCAATGAGACACTATCATACTCGTATTATGAATTATTTATTTGGTAAAAAGATCCTCTGTGAACCAAGGTCCAACTTCTGTTTCTTTGAAAAGCATCCAATTGTGTTAATAATCTCATATTTTAACCAATAAGAGTGAACTAAGATGAAAATGTATTAATGTGCCTATTTGTCCAAATTTAAAGCATTTTTATCAAAAAGAAGGTTTCCTTTCTAAATAATTAAGCCCACTAAAGTAACCTCATTCAGGAATGGCATAAACCATTCACTACCTAAGGTCCTAATTGCATATAATGCATTCTTTGAACAATTATTGTTTCAATCCAATCCCATGCACAGTAAAACAGCTGAAATCACAAATTAAAGCCAAAATATCAAATAAATAATTCAGTATTTCTAATTTAAGAAAATGCAATACAAAATTTTCTGAAACTCCTAATTATTGATAATTTGATCACAGAAAAGCAAGATGTTCCGTAAATAACTACTATTGTTTCAATGGTATGTTGCTGGCTGACACGATTAGCTTCGTACTTCATCATAAATATACACATTAATACTCCATCTGCATATTTTTTTTCAATCTGAATAGATGCGCATATTTCCTGCATGTCTATAATAAAACTGTCCTCATTAGTAACGCCTCTTACCCTCATTGGAGCATTCCAGTACCACCCTTAATCCTAGTTTTCGTATACTTATAGACCAGAACAATCAATAGCGAATCTACATGATATTGCTTTTAAAATCAGTGTAATTTGTATCAGGCCTGAATTAATGTTCATTATTTCGTGTGGATGAAGACATAATTTCCACTAGCCATCGATAATGTATGGTATCTCATGATATACCGAACCAAATCTGTATTAACACGGATCTGTACAATAACAATAGAATGATGATTTTGTTGCTTCAATATCAACCACTCCACACCCCAGAAGTGATTAATTCCCTTTTAAACGCATAGACAAAAATTGTGATATAAACTTTGTGGTGAAATTCAAAAAGAAACCGATATCTTTGAAGCCAAAACTGAGCTGCTGAAAATAAATGCTTTACCTAACATTACTGATGAAAACATTTTAATAAGGTCATATTCGGATACTTCACACTACAGATAAAACCCAACATTCCGATTCAATGTACAGATACTGCATATCAATGCATTTATAAATACGCTTGAATTAGCTGTATATGAATAGATTGTACTACAGAAGAAGACGATGAAACCAATTTTATGTCAAATCAAACGCAAATACTAATTAAAGCCTTGAACGCATTGTTTCTTTTCATCTTAATTTATAGTCTTATAAAATATAATCGAAGAAAAACTATCATCAATCCCAGCTATAAATTATTCATGATATCGATAAAGTCATGCAAAAGCCTCTACAAATACTATCCATTCAAAAAAGGTATGTCTAAGGCACGTGCAATCACTGTTCAGTACATACGAAGGAAATGATTTCATTCTTTGCCCATGTCAAATGCGATGGTTTCACAACAAATAGAACATAAATAGAATCTTTTTATTAATAATTTGCTCCCAGAATGTTGTATTAAAAGATAGAAAAAAAACCCTCAAAAGTCAATGTATCATCCCAAAAAATGGAAATTTTTCTCGCAAACCGTATGAAAATAAGACGTATTATTAATCTGCATTGATTTAGTTGGTTGTATTTTAGACACATTTACAATCAAAATCCTTTGCAAAAACAGCTCACCCTAAAACATCTAAAACGGATGACAGTTTTAATATTCTTTTTGCATTTATTTTGGAAACAAATGGTTATATTAACTACCATTATTATTCAATTTAACTTTCGTAACTATTATTATCCGCGTTTTATCCCATCAGTTTAACATCCTCCTATCTGAATTACACATAAAATGACATCAGATTTATAAGTTTTAATGCTCTACACTTCAACAAACATTGCGCAATGAATACTAAGCTATACACGGATCGTTGCAAAACTATTTAGTTAGATTTTTTATTGACAATCCTACTTAAAAATACAATAACTAAGCCCATCACTGTCATTTATAATAGTCACTTGACAAACACTTATTCCGAAGTGGTTTAAAACATAAAAGACGATGTTAATGGTTGAAAACAGCCATACAAAACTAATACCATCATATGTTACAACACGTTTAGACAACATCACTCATTCATGGTGCTTCTGAAGGCATTCCTGCAATGCATGCAAACTATTTAAGTCTTATCGAATTAATGGCTTTTTGTATCACTCTTTATTGAATTATTTCACGAGAGGACGGATCGAATTTAAGTATCGCGTGGTGTCTACCTCATAATTGTATTGCAACAAGCACCCAAAACGTACTTTACGTAATAAATAATTCACAAGTCATCGATAGGTCTAAACTCGGAAATGCCTTCACACATTTTCCTCCGGCATAAGAGAATTATCTACCAAAATTTGTCGATCACTCTCGTCTTGAATGCACGACCGCCAGTTTAGTAAAAAATGTCACCCAAATTATACGGACATTAGTCTGATCAAAGCGAACAGGGTATTGCATTTAACAACAATACACAACCATTGGCCGAAGTTTGTTCGTCACTTCCATTGACATATGGATGAAGGAATGATGTAACTCACTCATTGCAAAAAGTCATTGAACCGATACAAACCCGTTACCACATTTGATAGCGTGATATTTATACATGGAGCCCATGAAATATAATACATTAAATAGGCATGAGTACAAAATATTTCTGTTTCTTCCAGGATATGGTGAGAAATGATGAATAACTTCAGCAAAGGTAACTGAAGATAACACCTTATTTGAAAACCCATTCATGCATAGTAGTATTGGATGTTGGTTAGAATGAAAGGAAAACATATTTCCATCAATTGCCAAACCCATAGAAATGCAGACAACAGACCTTAACTCACTCTCATTCATGTCAGTAGTCATAAAAACACTGAAGTCTTATATGTTCATTCACGCCATATCAAACCTATATTTTATAATATACAAATGGACATCCCCGAATTTCAGAAATGTTTGGGGACTTATTATTCTTTGATGGGTACTTAATGGAGTACAATCTTCGCTATTAGTACTGAATGTAACTCATAGAGATGCAAAATATGGCCTCATTAATTACTTAAAACTCAACAGCAAGCTGTCACATGGTATATACTTAAGAACATCTGGGTATCTCACTGCTTCACAGGACTGGTTCATAACATTCAATCAAACAAGTGACAAGATTGTATGTAGTGTATGCAATCTTGATTTTATGTTGAGCTTATATGACCGGAGTGCTGCAAATATTGAGATAACCTCTGTTTGACATTTCCCTATGGACAAAAAGTAATCGCTTAAAGCTTTGGTTTCCTTTTAATATGGGAATTAGAAAATTGGGAAGGTAATATATATCAGCGATGCTTTGAAATGTCTCCGCAATTGAGCATTAAAAGGAGTTGTTCGTAGCGTTATGAGCGCCGGTGTTACAGATTTGCGAGGTTAAAATAATAAACTGTCAATTAAGTGATGATAGAACATTGATTAAATTCTAACAAAGAAAGTCAGATTGGTCCTACGGGCAACAAACTAGAGGTGAACACTAATGTATTCGTCTGTAATTAGATGAGATGGAAAGGCTGCTTAGGGAGAATTGAATTTACGTTCGTTGCACAAGTACGACATTCAGGCACCAAGATTTATAGGAAAAGATGTCTAGCGTAATACTATCAAGATATTATGTCCAAAGTCTAAGCTTATTATGATACTATTGTCAAAAAGAATTCATTTTATTTACGGAACAGTACATTAAAACAAAAGTTGAACAACCAGACATTTCTAAATACATAATGGTTTTCCCAGAAGAATAATAATGACAAGTTATCAAAGGAACTTTTCATAAACGCAATCAGTGAACTGCAGACTTCTTCTAACTTAGAGGAGGGCTGTTCAATTAAAGATAACATTTGTTCCAGACTGAAACTAAGGTAATAGTTTTATCATGTAATTTCCTGTCTTGTATAGAGTGTGCGTTCTTAAATATATCTTAAATAAATGTAAAACCTAATTAAGATTGGAAAATCAATCTGAATTTATGCCTGAAAGAAGATCACTAGCATTTCAGCATAGAAAACATGTACTTTCACATTCTAAAATCCCCCTAGGTTAATTATTCCATAGATTTCATAGAATCTATTCATTAGTTCTTAAATGCCATAACGACTTTCGTGCGATCGATTAGGACTTTATTAGAATATCGATATTCCGACAAATTACATCTCGTGTCCTTAATATGAAAGTTTAGTTCCCTAAGAAAAAAATAATCAAACGGTCGTGTCCGTCTTTTACACTCTTAATAACGAGATTGTGTCCTGTACTCCGTAGTATACGGCTACATCGGTAGACATTTGATTGGCATATTGTTGTAACACTCGCTGCTAGTATTGATCAAATCATCTTATAAAAGAAGCGCACTGATATCTATCTGCTTATTATGTTATTTTCTCCACTGAATGACTCCGTAATTGTGTATTCATTTACATAAGATTTTCGTACGCATACTATTTGCGTATTTCGTATAATGTTTTAAATGTACCGTACTGCCATGTACAGTCCATGAATGAAGTTTTCAGATAATTCAAGTGGAATTTATAAGAACAGTGTTGCAATGCTTCAAATGATTACATATTCATGTGGCTTATCCAACATTGCTCATTTCATTTTCTCAGCACATCAACATATCAAATATATTCAAGGCCACTTCTTTGATTAAGACAACTAACTGTAAGATAGGATTTCATATGTCATTTATATACCAACGTGACAATAACTAAATCGTAATAATACGACCATTTTTATAGGGGGGGGGAGTCTTAAAGTTGGTCTTAAATTCGACGGATTACGTCCAACATGCATACAAAAAACAGGACACTATGTAACCATGGAACATCAGTGAAAAGTTAAAACAACAGCCTACTGGTTAAGTCACAAGTCAGATGGGAATGACTTAATTAAAAAAAAATAATTTTGAAGATGAAGCAAAAGGGAAAAATATTGAGACGGTCGCACTTCCGACATTTCAAACATAGTTCGACAATGTCAATGTGCTTACTTCTTACATTTCATTCTGGGGCTAATGATGTTAGTCGCTCTAAAATATCACAAGAAATAATAAATCTGATAACTGTGTAACAATACATCTTTTATGATAATAGATGAACACATTAAAGGTTCAACGCAGAATGTAATATATACAGTTAAGGTAAATGCTTCACTAATTTACTTACAGTATTAAGATACTAAGTTGATATAAGTAGATAAGATAACAACATGAAGCTGATATCTATGACGTCTAATCTGCAGAAATACGATTACTTAGACGGATTTATATATAGCTTCCCTCAAAATTATAACAAAACGTGTAGCATGCCTCCATTAATATTTCTATATTAAGAAAAAGAAATTATTGAAGGATTACTGAGGTCAATGAACGAACGATATGAAATGATATGGAAATGTGCCAGAAGACAAAGATACTAACATCTGAAAGTTTAACCTTTGAGTTAAAGGACTTAAAATATGGTAGATGAAATTTGTGTCCACTTTGTGAAATAAAGACTTCTGACAACAATGGATATGAAATCTTTAGGTGTAATAATCTGTGTTGATTACAATGCATGATTATAATGCCACATACAAAATGGTTATATTTCTATAAAGATGCTTAGGGTGAACAAACCTGAAGAGAATGACGAAATACTAAAGACATACAACGTTCAAGGGCAATATATGACCTGCTTGCCATATACATCAAGTAAGATAAGTACATGTAATTCAAACAAAATGACGGACCGTGAATATAGTTGACAAATACGATTATAAACGGACCCCTATCGGATACGCAGGAAAACTGGATAAATGACCACACTAGTTTAATTAACCCATTACCCGACATACAAGGATTATTCAAATACACACAGAGCAGTAACATATGACTGAAAATGACTGCAGCGGCAAGACGAGGGAATAAATAAACTGGTACGTAGATAACAATACAAGAAAGCCACATTCACAAAAACAAATCATCCATCATAATCCATTAGATACAGAGAGAGAGGAGAAGCAAGTGAAAGAAAGTGGTTACAAATAAGACAATAAACTGGGCAGTGGGAAAATTAAATGCAGTATTAATAGCAAATAAATACGGACAGGATCAGAATGATTAAATAGTCATCCCTAATCATATTCCTGCTGCATTCAGTGAAAATACCAAATAGCAAAAAGTCATTCATCTCATTAGGCACACAGCTTTATGTGTCGCAGCAGATGTCGCTACGATTAAAACAGCCAATCGTTCTCATAAAGCAAAACTTAATGTGACGAGATTGATAAGAGTCTACAATGAGGTGTTTAAGCCCATTATGTCATAAATAGACAAGTTAATCATTATAAAATATAAATATTGAAAGTCAAATCAGACGCGTACGTCCTTAGCGTGATAGGAGTTACAAACCAGACCTGGCGCTATAACAAAAGACAGGACAGTACCGTGGTCTATGGTTATTTCTAAACTGCATATGCTTTCGCAGAATTCATCATCCAACTGTCTTATGTTAACCTTACAACCGGTTTTAAGAGCTCTGTGAGAATTCATTTTAAAATTAATTTAGTTCAATAATGACGACGCAAAATACTTTCCACAAAACATGCATTTAAGCATCGTCGATGACTGATTGTGTTTTAGTTAAGTGTTTGTACCTACGTCACCTTGATGAGAATCAATAACCACAACATTATCAAGAAAATGAAGCAAACGAAATCATAAACATTAAAATTGAATACTTTGTTGATGAGAAAATCTTTAACAAACCAGACGATAGGGTTGTGCATGATTTACAAACATCAATGAATACAAATTAATGTTTCTCAAACAATAAAATTCAAGGGACTGTTCTAACACGCGTACTAGCCAAAGTAAGAATCTCGAGCATATTGACATTATGAAACATTACATACAAAATATTACTCTGAAAGCAACATGATGAAATACTCATATGTTTCATGTTATCATGCGATTTTTGCAATCCTATCGCCATGTATTCTTTTTAACTCCGTGGTATTATCAATTGATTAAATCCCTGAATACAACATAACAGCAGATTTCATTGTGACACATGAATAATACGATGAATGGACAGATAGTACGCCGCTAAATGAATGAATTTGTATAATAAACTAATTATCTAGTCATAGTAATGATTGTAGCAGTGTCTAGATTATTCAGGATCGACTGGAAATGACGGAAATTCTATCATAAAATCGACTTTGAACTACAGCGGTATTACATAACACACATTCTCGTTTGTTGTTGATGTTTTAACGCAATTAGATAATTATGTTTATGCCTCCACGGAGCATTGTCTTAATATTCACTGACTGCTCTAGTCGTGTTTAATCAAAGTGATACAATTGAAATGAAATTGATTGTAAATTATGCCAAATGGCACACGGCGATCAGGGCTAGGAGATTGGATATCATCCTTCAGAATAATTGAATCGAATGTATAGCTATGTTTAAACTATTTCTACAAGCATTTTCTCCCATTCATCAAATCTCTTTAACTAAAATTATTTCATAACACATCATTCGTTCTATAACAAATTTACGCCACTAGAAAATACACAGTATCCTAGATAACAAATTAATGATACACTTTATTCTACAAATTCAATTTTGTAATCTCCTTAATAATTGTTCTGTGCATTTTATGATATCAAAAGGCAATATCATTCTATTAGCACTTCCTAAAACTATCGATCAAAACGTACAACAATTTCACTTTTAATAAAAGACCTCACACGAGGTGTTTACCAACATCGATAGACGTTTCAGGATATTTAAACAATAAATCCTTCACAATTATTTCCGAAATTTTCACAACTTACTTAAATTCAATTTACAAAAGCATTATAGAGTATTAAACTGCACGATGCTGCACAAGCTACCTACATGACACGTTACCATCCATAGACTCAACATCCCGATGAGGTCTCTATATTTGGAAATGATCTAACACATTTAATTCCACGATAGAACTTTGGTAGCGACCATAAACAGTACTAGATGCATGCAACAATTGTAATCAAAATGATTACTTCACAGTCCTTTATTGATTCCCGCGGTAACGTTGAATTCAAGTACAGCCGTCTGCTTTCAGTGTCTGCCACCCGACAATTCGTGTTGAATTACATTCACCAAAACTTTCGTGTTACAGACGTTGATTCAATTACGTTGTACCTCCTGTTTTTTACTTATTGCGCGCTTGTTACATGAAATCAAAGATAGGTTATTTTCATTATTCATTTACTACTGACTTCGATAATGTTTACCATGTTAGTGCACGTAACATCTACGCCAAACAAAGAAGCGAGAAACATTTGATCAGCCGCTTAATTCCAACAAGAAAGTCTATCAGAATCACCTAATCAATTGAATCCCTTACTGTGTAATTATAAACCACGAATGAAGAACATGAATCAACGATTTTAACAAGATAACAATGATTTTGTGATGTTTGCTTTAGTCGGTAGAATAAATTGTTCAGAAAACACCATAAGACTACACTGTATTATGTTAGAAGACGGAACAAAAGCACGAGTGCTCATTTTCTATTTTTAGGAATTAATTGATTTTTGTTTGATAAACTTCACGAGATAGACAAGTACAACCAATAAAATGTCGAAGATTCATTAAGTATTTTCCAAATAACAAGGATGATGTTGTGAAAAAAACGCATATTTTTCAATAATTGCACGAGCTTCATTTAAAACCAATATGATATAACATAAAAATACAGCATGCTTTTGATAACAAAAACAATATCGACAATGTCGCTTAATTACAACACAGCAAACAGCAAATATGTGAACCGAAAAATGGTTTTGTAGGAAATTGAAAAGAAGAATTCATTTGTTCAGAAGGGAAAGTGCCTATTGATCGACAAAATGATGTTACTGTATGATGGTCAATATCTGAAATAGGACTTTGCTTGTAAGAGGCAATTACCTGCAACATTTAATGAACACGTTAAAGGATTACTTTGATTGATATGTTATGTATATAGACGATAAAGTAATGAACTTTGTATTAGAAGCTGATAATCCAACCAATGAACGATGACTGTAGTTTGTGACAAAGAGCTAATTCTCGCATTTTCTAAAGCTTGTCTTATTACCTTCGGGTTTTATCGTTTCCAGTTGCAAGTGTGTCTTTTAAAGATTAAAAAAATCTCAGTCAACAAAAAGATTATTAGACGGAAGAAAGGTTCGTGGGAACAATGGGCGAGGGCAAATTACGCATTTTCAAAGATTCGTTGTGCCTCCGCACGCAATCGTTATAAAACATTATAGCATTGAATTTTAGATTTCAGTCGTGTGATTGCAACTGTTTTTTTATTTAGATAGCGGCTCAGTAACACAAACTGTGTCGCAAATCAACTTGAAGACCCTGTAAAGAGTATTTACGGAAACACTGCCATACCATATTTTCTGCGAGAGAAAAAAACTAAAAGCGCATCCTGATAAACACGGAAATGAAAGCAAAGAAAGCTCATCTAGTCATTCAAAGGTCTCTTGATACTGGTCGTTCCTAAGTTGGAAACTGGGAAAGTGTAAAAAAGAAATAAAATATCAGTAATTCAACTCCATCGGTGGAAAAGGAAATTTTCAAGAATCACACCCGAAATAGCTTTATTGTGACAAAAATGGATAAACCATTAACCATGGGACACGATAATAATAAAACAGCTTTAAAATCTTCATAAAATGCATTCAATAAAAATTGAAACATGCATCAATCACGTTTCAGAATGCAGAAAGTCACGTGATTTTTACTTATCGGCAAAATCAGCTTATTGGGAAAGGGTATAAAATGGGTTTATTGGTTTGCGTGTTAAAAGAGGGGATCACACCAACGGTTGGATTTTATTGATGACCTGTCCAATCAATGTTTAACCAAAGGCATAAGTTAGAATAAATAATGACTTCACAGATGAGATTGGGCATGTATCTACCGTGAATAATTGATATAAGACAAGTTCAAAACGGCTCTGCTTTAGCTTTAAACAACGTTATCACGAAACGTGCGTTAATGTGTACAATGCAATGTGCATTCTACAGGGAGAAAATAAAATAGAAGGCATCTAAATTTTTTTTTAAATTTGTTTAGCAACTTTTATCAGCAATATTTCAATTACCAACTTCAATTAACTTGACTAGTGCTCCAAAGTTACCTCCTGTACTAAATGGTTTCCACCTCACTCCTAAAGTCACTGTCAACATTGGTGTATGCTATATGAATGTTTGAATCTTTCAATTTGGATATTGTTCCTTAAGTCAGTCTTTCGAGGACTAACTAGTAGATTCGCTCGAGCATTGAAACTTGGATATTGCGATCAACAGCATTGTACGGAAAGAGCAAACCTTGTGAGCTATTTTGATCTTAATTTTTTCAATTTACGATATATACACGTACAGGCAGCAGTCCAGCCAGTGGCAAAACGTTATTCTTGTGCATTAATAGTTACTTGATAATGATGTAATTGATTATGGCTGCGCATGGCTTATTACATTCCATTGGATATAATATATATTGACATTATGAGGGGTTTTCTTTACGCGGCATTTTAGTTCGTATATATTGGCATGTTTGGTAATGATTGGTCCATGGTTACGATAGTCAGTACGAAAAGGTAGAATTAGCTCATGTGGCATTTCTAATGCAGCACAAACACAGATATAATTATACTTGACTTTCTTATCTCTAGCAATTTGAAACACACACGTTCCCCTTTTCCCACAGAGAATAATGGTGTGTATATAATTTCATTAGTGGTCCATCTTGTGAGGGTATGCTTACATAGATAAAAGCAATAGGCCAATGAATATTGATCATGAACAGAGTTATATAATCTGAAATACTATAAAGTTCCATATTTAGTTGTGAAAAACAAGACGTACGCTATTGCACGAGTATATAAATATAACATGGATGCTGAAGTGCGCATTATAGTGCGTACTGTTTGTATGAGACATTTGCCGAATACAATTCATTGAGGGAACTAAAGGGTCATATAACAGCTCAGATAAAGCAACCCCTACACAAGAATTCCTCACGTCAGAAGTAAAAGTGTAGTAGAAAATGACTGATGTACAAGTGTAGTGACTGTAGATATATCGGTCTCTTCCGACAGTCCAGCTGTTAACGGTTAAGCGACATGGTTGAGCGTCCGCCTGCATTCCAGGGTTACCGGGTTCAATTCCCGGTTTCGACCAAGTATTTTTCTTCTCCTAAATTGCTATAAACTTTTGTTATTTGTGAAAAGTGGGAGAGGAGTGGAAAATGAGGGAAACAGAGATCAGAATTGAATGTAGATACAAGTAAAACTTATATAAGAACATAATAATTAATAGTGCAAATAATATAAACCCAAATGATAAAAAATATACCCATTAACAAACAAACCGACAGGTATTCTATATGGCTGTCATTAAAAAGTAAAAAAAAAAGAAAAAAACACTTTGTGCATGAAAACTCTCAAAATATTATGCCGGTGATTTTTATCTTCCGGCTTACTTCGAGATCGAAATGGAACGTACACATAAATGATTAATAGTTCAGCGTATTTGAAGTCTAAAAGAATATAACTTATCTTAATTTGTTGGGCATTTAAGTGACGTTTCATCGGTCAAATCAAATATAATTTTCTTTTAAAATGTATATGAAAAGTGAAAGCATGAGCTTTTGAATTATTCAAAGGTTTGGAGTAGACCTGAAAGCTGTACTGTCATTGTAAAACAACGTACTGAAATACGACGCAAACCAAATGTTACAAACACAAGAGAAACGTGATTATCTCGTAAATATTGGCTTATCGACGGCTGATATGAGTGTTTTCTTTTTTTAAAATGTACTGAGTTTTTTTTATTGAAAACTCTCTCCAGGAAATCTTCAAGCTGGCATTTTGCAAGAATAAAATCAAAGTATTTCAGTCCTTTAGAATATGTCACTGTCAGTCGCTACGTAACTATTATCCGATGTTGCTATGGCAACGACGTTGATTGATAACATTGAGTAATGAACACGAGGAAACACTGATTTTCCGTGAATATTTACCGACATTTCTGAACAAACTAAGTAAGTGAATTGGAATGTATATATTGAATTAAGGATAGAAAGCTGAACATTGATATATATATTTGAAGGATATTGTAGTATTGTATAAAATGAATGTGATACGGTGCGCTTTCTTTCACCAAACAATACATCAATAGACCTCCCCAAACAACGATGATACTGAAGCATACATTGCAGAAAGGCTCTACATACTCTACACTATGTAAACAATTCGTGATTTATAGTCCAAATATTATTATACAAATATTACATATTTGAATGTGTATATAATGTATCAGTTAAATAGAGATTGACTGGTTCATCATTTCAATACATCGAAGTTGTATCATAGTACATTTATTAGCTGACAAACAATGATAAGAAAACAATTCCTTGGGGAAAATCCCACCTTCCTTAAAATACTTCTGCTACCCTCCCAATCCAAAACCTACCCAGCACATAATGCAGTACAAAAATGAAGGACAAAACACTTATCATATACTGCCAAATGGTCACATAACACCAGGATGATATAATAGAAACATAATCTCCCTGTTTTTATTCTAACGTTTATACGTCACACGCAACAAGACAACGTTGCCATGCCTTAACTAAGCATTTTGTGTAATGACGCTGACGCAGAGCATTGTTTCTCTGTATGAACCAGTCGCTAATACCTCATAGTCGGAGATCTAAACTATACACCTCAACACAGAACATAAGAAAAAGTGTTGTTTTCATACAATATTAAGATATTTCCAACAAGGGAATGCTTATCTTCATTTTTCTGGATCATGTATTCACTCACTAGAGACATAGTGCGAATATTTTACTATATGTGTAACATAAGAACATTTTACCATGTCTGTAACATAAGAACATTTTCTTATCCGTCATAATTAGAATTAAAAAATATAGCTACGCAGGAAACCATATACAGATCACAGTTCGCTAGGGACCCATAACAAAATAAAATACGAATCGATTTCTGCTTATTTCTCGTGACGAATCCATTATACAATTCGTGCGCGATCTTATATTGTTGTTTTGTATGTTTGTAGAGCGTGATAAACGCTATAAATCTACTAATGAATGATGAATCTTTTACGTGTGTTGTTGTACTGAATTATATTTACCGTATAATTAATAATCATTCCATCAATATGCTAACATTTCAAGTGTGTAGAAATTAAAGAGTCTGGATAAATCTTAAGTAGTTCGAATTATATTGTAAAGGGTGAACATTTTCTAGAACGCTCTCTTTCATATATAACAGACTAATTGACATTTAATTACTCGTATAAATTGGTATGATAACCCCCGACTCATATCAGAGCAAAATCTTGTAGCACATTTTACTTAGTCTTAAGTCATGCAAATAAACTTCATTCATACTGTAAGTATAATGTATATTATGAGTAAACGTTGTCTTGTTTGTTGTAACATTTTTGTCGCCAATATGTTTCAATGAGACGCCTTATATTTACCAAGACACGTCCATTATCACAACTCAAACATGTTCTAAACAGAGCATGGAACGAGCAAAGACCGTTGCTTATGAAGCTATACATTATTCTTTCTATCTATAGCCTGTTTATTTTTTTATTTCATGCACATTCTCGTCATTGCCACGATATTGTCTATTTTTTCACCAATACCAAACCTTAATATTATGCTCGATATGCATTACGTCGAGCATTGATTGGCATATGGAATTTTCTTCACAATAATACGTGTTAATTTTCTTAATCGATTTAACTTTTCTCTCTTTACCGTCTGTAATGAAGGAGAGTTGTGTTTACAAGGCAAACATCTCATGCTAGTTCATCCACCAGAATAAGAACGCTGTCCAACAAAAGTAAGATTTGTCCTCAGACATTGTAAGTTGTTACACTATAAGCTTGCTAACGGTCGGATAAATATGCTTCTTGATTACTATTGATTTGTTCGTAGACAAAGTACTGGTGCTTCTCTAATGTTATTGCACAGGCCACTCAGGAGAAAGGGAGAGAAATGCAGACATGCGTTTATGTGGTTATATCAAAGATTTTGATATAAGATTGCATGTCCCTAATGTAATGTAATGTGACGTAGATTATTTTTGACGTTTGTGCAGATATTACGCACCGATTCTACATAAATCTCTGACCAGAGACTATAGAGCAATTTGTTCTGACATTGCAATGAGTCCCAGAATGGCGCTCTCTTTGTAATAACGTAATTATGGACCATTGTTTTTGCTTACACATATCATCCAAATATTTGGCAGACATTGTTCTAGAGAAATCCCTTCAACTGTGTATGAACATTGTTGACTAAAAGGCACAATTTCATTACAACATTTTATGGTTATTACGTACAAAATTTACACTTTATGGAAAACAAATGTGCAAGTTCACTGGTAACTGAGACGAAAATTACAGAATAAATTCAGTTCGTCTACTTAACGATGTCTAGACATAGGAGTTGATGATTGTATATCAAACAAATTTATGACTTGTAGAATGAATTAAAGTTATTAGTATTGACTTTGATAGCTTTTACTCAGGAATGAAACGAATTCTTTTACAAAATCACATATTTCCGAAGCAAATACCGCATGATATGATATACTACAGAATTCGCCGACATATTTTATAGCTTTTCCAAATGTTTGAAGCAAAATGAAATACCAATTTGCACAGCAATCAAATCACATTTGTGTAATTTCCCCAAACACATCATGCGAATTTATTGACCAATCCATACCATGTAATTACATAAGATTTATGTCCACGTCAGAAACGGTATTGTGACCACAAAATTGTGTGAAACACGAACCAAGCAATGATCTATGGACCAATTATATAATGGTGCGCTGTGAACATCTATGTCGCAACTAAGTTCACGAAGCCCTCTGGGAAATGACCCGAACACTATTCACATATTCACATTATACGTGAGAATAAACATATTTTTATGGCGCACATACAAATTTTACCAGCATGAAGGACCAATAGCACTAAAATATGTTTTACAAGCGACTGCCCGACATAAACATACCATGTTCAGCTTTATCTCAGAAAGATGTATAGAAGAATATACCCTTTGGGAAAAACTTATATTTGTATGAATATTTGCATATGGTATAAACTGTTCTGTCAAATGTGCCGTGGGCTTTACATTATTCTGTCTGACAATTGCATCTACAAGAGACAAAGCTTCTTGAGAAATGATTAATTCATGTTCCTGACGAATTCATAAGCCAGCAATAATAATAGCCCGACATGAAATGTTCAATTGAATAATTATCAAATTTCATAAATATGCATATTAGACTTTGCACGTTCATGTAATTGAATGAGTATTGTGGTAGATTAATGGTACATCTTAAGCACAATTCCATATTGTGAGATCCCAAGCAAATTCAAACGTGTTTTACTAATTGAAACATTATTTAAATCATTTAACCACACCACCAAAAACTAAAATATGGAGCCATTTTTTAAAACATTTTTAAACCTGATAAGAGTGTTTGTAAAAACGACGATCATAACCAGGATAACAATGGATATACAATGTATGTGTGAATTAATGACACTACTGTTAATTAACATTACATAAACACATTAAAATCAATACTTTGGCGAATTCAGTGCTATCATTTTTAATGTCATAAAATGGCGGAATGAGATCAAATTAAGTTTATATCATATTGACATGGAAAAATGAATTTGTCATGACCATATGTTCGAATAATATGTTGTTTTAATGAATATACATTCGGGTTGATATTCCCTTTCACCACATAAAAATATGAAGTAGTTCTACATGCCCAGACATAGAAATGATATATGAAATGGTTTACCTGCTAGCTAACGAGGACAGAGAGGATGACGAACCCCTACGGCAAAATTTCATCCGTCTACGAACCATGTGGACAACGTCGCCTCTCACATAGTGTTCCCGCCTCCTCTGAGTCCATGCGAACACATTTTATAAAACACTTTAGTAAACACTTTATCTGGAGCGAACTGGAGTGAGGAGAATGAATCTAATCGCTGATATGGTAATCATTCAGATAGATTTAAATCACACAGGAAAACTTCATCTATTACGTACCAGAATGTTCAAAAGCATCAGGACCATTAAATCGGTCGTACTTCTTTATCCACGTGTACATGTTGTATCCTAACACTCTCATCGGGATCTCCACATTGTTTTGTCAAGAGTCTGTACACAAGTAAAAGCATAGTTCAATTAACACCTCAATGTATTATAGTTACCACATTATGCTTCTGTTGATACAGATTTCAGTAGGAACGTCAGAAATTCAGTATCTCGGCTTTAAAATTCTTCAATATTAAATCATAACAGATTTGATTCAAGATAAATCCATTCTTTCCTCTAATGAAGCATGATTAAATATCCACAATGTTAAATGATCTTCATTAAATAAAATTACAAACTGTACAAAATATGTTATTATATAAACCACGTATTGAAGTAAAAACACTATCATATGCCTATATCGTATTTATCTAGACCTTCTGGTAAAAAATATATAACATTTAGGGAAATATGACAGTGGTGCTTTCAAGAAACTATCAATTTTATGCACTCCATATTCTAAATATACTAAACGCATTTCGAAGAGAGTGATTCCCGTGAACGTCATATTGTTCCTTTTTCGTCTACCTTTCAATACGTAGGTTATATTCCATCAGAGACAAGATAATATGTTTGTTGCAAATGTAACACAGAATGACACAGTACAAATATGTCCAAAACGTGTCAACGAAAGCTTCTGTTAATCTTGTCTAATGGAGTAATTGTCGAACTTAACGTGAAATCACCAGACGATACGCATGTTAATCTGTAATCAGTCGCTCCTACTGAAGAAAATTCCCGAAATTTTCCCAGAATTCGTTCCATAAATAAAACGTCAAGTTAACACATTCACACGACTAGAGTGTTCGCACAAATGTTTAATCATACCATATTGCAGCAGAAGCGATTGTTACCAAATACATTTGCCGGAGGAGTATCACTTCACTGGCAGAACAGAATGAACATAATAATGAATGACAAACGGCAATGAAAAATAACAATGCCGATATCTTATCAAAATATTCAATCAAAACACAACGAACAGTTTTGTCTTCTCTGCGATGTTTGGGGAACGAATGTTATAAATAGCTTAACGATTATTAAGTTGAAAACTTTGATGTAACAGAAAACTATTATTCCTTCTTATGAAATTACTTACTTTGTCTAAACTGAATAACGTATCCGCTGAGTTATGATTTACTAAACGCATTTAAATCAATAGATAAACCTGATTGATAAACAGAAATATTTTCTCTACGACAGACTTAAAATGCCTCCAACTATTAGGAAGAGTTTAGTTCATGCAAATACCGAACAAACTGTGTCATCCGATATTTTAATGGATAGAACGAAAATATTATGAAGTTCGCCATCAATAGAGAACCTGGTATCAGTTATAAACGGAAAGAACTATTGAGGGAAGTCAGCGATGTCTGTATTTGCCTCCGGCGAGTCATCACTTATTCTATATAAGGTTATGTTGGTGATTCCGATACACAAATGACAAAGCAAAGGCAATGACGCGATTAGAAATGTAGATAGGTGCACCGTGTAGACGTCGCTCTGCTTACGATTCCGAGACAACCAAACATTTATTTTTTCAATTTGTAGCTTTTAACATTTTGTTACACTTTATATGGTTTTCGTTCATAATCATTCCGTTTAGCACGTACGATAATTCTTTTACAGTTAATTGGAAATTATTTGAATTACTGCGGATGGAAAGTAATCGGCAGTCCCGCGTTCCGCTTTTATAACAAACCCTGGTCATTAACGTCGTTGCCATGCCGTCTGATACTCGCAAAATACGGTGCTTGCTTACACATAAATTTAACGCGCTGTATTAGTTCCGCTGTGAAGTAACATCTCTCACGAGACTGGTATTAGTCTGTTAATGTCAAATATCTCTTGTGGTACTGGAAGTAAATCATTATGGAACTATTTAGTGAGAGCCTCATGTCATTCAACTGTTGGCAAATTCGAAGGCGGATGCGGATTACGATATGGTGACGTGTGCAACATTTTCAAGCAAAGAACAATCAATTCATTCGAGACCCTTTGTTTCTTGGAAAATCTTAAAAAAACAATGACAAGTAAATTGATTTAAATTCTCTTAACATTTCTAAGACAGATTTTACAAGGTTATCTTGGGCATATTGATTCTTTCTCTCTTCCTCATAAGTCATGTAAATTTTATTAAGCCAATCCGTAGAGTCAAAACATTATAATTAGAATCATGTTGTATTTCTTCCAAATACGGTATCTATGATCGCTTGACATCTACGGTCACGAGATATCTATGGTCACATGATATTTCATAGCTTCAGATTCCTGACCTTTTACCACATGTATTCAGTTTTACCATTATTGGTATCAAGCTATTCTAATTTAATAATGCTATGTATAAGCTAGTTGACTTACGTCAGGTGAAACTTCTGACAATCACATCTGATTTTCTTCATTGAATTTTTTCTTTCGGACTACGCTTAGACATCTGAATGTTTAAAGTAAAAAATGGGACACGAAGGGTTGTTCAAAATAGAATCTTATCATATATGGCAGTTCAAATCTTTTCAGTTCCGTAAATAATACAATATGCACTGGTCGGAAGGCATGAATGAAATAAGGATTAAATTTACATAATAATTACACTATATTTAGGTGTTTTAAACAAATAATTACCGAATAAATGGACCAGACATAGGATAAGTTATGTTTATTCATACGTTATACGTTTATAATATTGCCGTGATCACGATAGGATCTTTAAGTAAACTTATAAAAATGCACACCGAGTTCTAACTAAATGTAACGGATAATCATGACAAAATTACTTCTATTCTAAAATGCAATTCTAATCAAACCATTTAACGTGAATTTACGTTGCGAATATCTTTGACAATTACAGATTGTTGGAAAGTTATCAATGTCAATAAATGAGAATGACAGAAGATGAATGATTGCACTCGTGAAAGATTCGCCAATTGCAGTAAAATTGTAAAGAATCAATATGAAAGTAAGTACACGCATAAAAGATAAACGAGAGTGATAAGGACTTCTGTCACTGTCAATTATAATCAATGAAAATAAATACGTCTGTTATACTTAAATTTTCTCAGAACTCCTCAGATGTTGGCTGATTTCAATTGATAAGTATCGGGGAAATAGTAATTATACATTAATTGAAAGATATCAATATAAAGGACGTTAGTAAAAGGATATCTAAATTCAAGCTGATTGATAAACAGCAAAAACTGGAAATAGTTTTGACAGGAAGCTTATCAAATATTGACTTTTATTTCATCCATTGATACTAATTGAGTGCTAAAATATTCCAATGATTAATAACCTACGATTAAATTTATTTATAATCTACAAATACATAAATATTTACACATAATGTTAATTAATTGATTGTCGATTAATCCGGCTGTTATCATAAATTTGACTTATATTCTGTATCTAAATTTCCCCAACGGTCGAGAATCACCAACATACAGACATATAAAACGGGTAGAAAATAAACAGGATAACAAAGTATGCAAATGAAGGATTATTTTGTCAACAGCATCTAGTCAATGAACAAAAAATAATAATTGCGAAATTGTGAATTATTGTACTCACTTTCACTTCCGGGTTGTATAACATTTATATAATAAAGTTATTGGTAAATGGAAATGTAAGATTTGATGTATGTCAGTAACATATTCTTTTATAAAGTTTTAAAATAATACGAAAAAGTCCCAGTATGGAGAGTGGAATGATGAATTATGTCACTCATATATTAACATTTGCCCTGAACCACGTCAATAGCTGCATTTATATTTAAACGGCGTGATTCACCGAACGCCATGTTTTTTTTACATCTAATCTAATTTACGTTTCAGTAATAAATGATACAGTATCCCTCTCCAAACTAAAGCATATTTTACAATTTTATTGTCATTGAATTTGACATTAACACAATTCATTTGTAAATAATTGATGATATTTACTCATGCAAAATTTCATACATCTCGTTAAATGAATCGGAATAATTCGTATCATGTCAGACCACAAAAACACCAATACGGTGATTTTATGCAGATAAAAATCTAAATTAAATACATTATCTGAAGTGAAACAACAGTAAAGTGATAGAAAAATACACAGAGCCTTCACATAATACCATCGAGACTCACAAAGCCGTGATAAGTCAGTAAGTACAACCGTGTACGTATAATCAGTTCACCAGCCACATAATTATCCACCCTGTTGTAGATTAGACTCTCATTAATGCCGAACTTTATCCAAGTTAAGAGAACAAAAGCCATAAAACTGCGCACCAAATGTACAGAAAACATCAAATATTTATGAATACTTCAACATGTCCAACAACGCGATGTATAAAAATCCGTTTTTTCGTGAAATCACGCTCGCTAAATTTGTCGCGGTCGCCTTTTCCATTGCGATGCGATCTATCGATTGCAGTCATTTAAGTGAGGAAGGAATCACAACTATATTTTTACTACACACAACTTACAAGCAAAATCTAGTACTGAGGCAATGTCTTTAAGTGGTTCCATAACATTCCACATAGTGTGTTTCTAGCGTGAAGTTCTATGATCGATTGTGAAATTTTGTTAATTGATGTTGTTTACTGACGGGCGTATTGTAGCATGGATACAGTAATATAACATGACAAATACACATTTTAAAGGGATCTAACTGAAATTAGATGCAACATTTAGAATAAAACTGTTCACAAGAGACTCTTTATACACACAACAAAGTCAAGGACACCAAAATTTCATGAATATCAACGATGCCTCCTCCTTTGGGCGTGTAATTAGTACAATGTTGTACGCATTATTTTATGGATATGCAAATGAATTAAAGCGTCCTAAGAACACATAACAGTTCATATAATAACTCACACGAAATAAAAGCCTTTTTATAAAACCTAAATGGAATACATGTACATATTTGGTATTTATCAATTATTAGTTTTGTTTCTCCTTACACAATTGTAAGCATGCAAAAAACTGTGCAATAAGTGTCTTTTCAGCATGAAATAAAGGCCTCCCAATCACTGACCACTGGTGTCTGAAACTGACCGAAGAAGCCAGAAATATTTCAAATATGACGAATAATTTAACGTTTTCATATGCTTGTATTCCTCCATGTTTTATTCGATAAAACGTTCATTTCTTTTACTTCACAGATTGCATAGCGACACTGGTAACTTACCTTTAATATCCACGTGTAACAGATGGCGTTATAGAGGAAAAATACATACAAGCGATAACTGTTTCAATTAAACAAGAATGTCGTAGCGTTAGAATTGAATGTATCGATATTATGAATGACGCGAATCATGGGACAGTTTTCAAAGCTAGCGTTTTCAATACGTAAGAATCGTAAGATAGCTGTGTGAAGTAAACAAAATACCTGATAAAAGATATTAAAACTGAATTGCTGGCAAGACATTGGCTATTAATAGGAGCTCTAAATCTCGTCAGCCAGTGATTGTACTTTAGTCTAGCTGGATATTCATAAACATTACACAGGCGATTGGTTTGTACCGCAAACTCGCAGTGAGCTGAATAGAACAACGAAGATGAAACCAGCAAAACAATCCGCAATGTATCAATTCGTTCTAAACAAACGGAGGTTAAAATCAACTCTGATCAGTTCTAATAATGCAATGTTACCACAAAGGAGTCTGTTCATGTGTTAAATAAAGGAACCGACTCATTCAGACTGGTTGCTAATATTACATACAGAACTAATTCATATGTACCACTGTATCATCATTTTGACAAGAAATCAATGTTCATCATTCCGATTTCCCAGATGTGACTTTGGAAGTTGTATTTTGTAAGCATGTATGGGTTTAGTAGACCCTAGAGTTTCCAGACCAAATCGTCTGTATGTATCTACTGGCAGATGGGAAATTTGGTAGGCACGGAACTACTGAAGTTCGAAAATCAATCATATATAATTTATTTATTAATATGTCAATGAAAACCCCCAAAACAATCAATTTTAGTTAAACGAGACATTGATATTTATAGAGTAAGTTCTCGTTTCCGAATGAAACAATTGTTTGCAACAGAACTATCAAAACAAATGCTACAGATGCCAAAAAAGGAAGAAATAACAATTTTTCTTACCAAGGATTACATTTAATTTTCTTTTGGAAAGAAAAAAAAACAAACAACGGGATCTTAAACCAATTATGTTTTACCAATTACTCTTCATACAGAACGGGTGAATGAAACAATGTTAAAATATATTTGGAATAAGAGACAGTTGTTATCAAATTTGAAAGACTTCCGCCAGGTAAACGCGACAAGAACACTCTCTGAACATAATAATTATGTATAATTACAGAGGTGGAAGCAAGCATGTGGTTTGCGTTGCGCATAATAGAAAGTATGGCGAAATGTTGAAAAGGTTAGTAGCCTATTTCACAAATTGACAAGTGGTAAAAGTGATCCAGTAAATACTTCCCATAAACATGATGTCATCACTCGAAACCTTTTACTTCTGCCAGTTTTGTTATCTTATTATACTTGCCTTGGTGACGGTGTTACAGTGATTGAGAGCTTGCTGACTGAATAATGATCACATTGAATGTCATCGGAATGTCATTCGTATTTATACCATTTTAAGTTCAAACGGTGTAGCGCATAAATGAGAACAGAGGTATTTGCTTGTTTAATAGACACAGTGTTGTTTTTTTACTATTCGTAGGATTTGAGCTGAGTTTTGCAAGCCGTTGTAGAGTGGTTATGGTCTCTGATTTGTGATCACTAGCCTCTCACCGCTGAGTTCGAATCCCAGTCGGGACTAACTTTCACTTGTAAGAAAGCTGTCCAGGTAGTTTACAGACTTGGTGGTTCGATCCTGGTGTAAGCAGGGGTCTCTTCAGTGTTACGCTGGAAATGACTCTGGACGTTGATGTGACGTTAAACCCCAGTGAAAAAAACAAGGACCGTACATGTAGGACTAATGGGTACATTGATGGAATGGTGAGAAAATATATTATCTTTTATTGATCTGGGGTTTTTGTTGGACACGTTTTGCGCTTCCTTATTGTTTAACATTAATACCCGCGTAAAATATGATAAAAGCAGCCTAGTTTGAAGTTGCAATAGGCTATGAAACATCCCAGGGCACGTGAATTAATCAGCGAATGTCTGAAAATCTGAAAGTCAGTGTTAAACTGTCATTTTATCTGAGGACAAAGGAGACCATTTATTTACTCAACATGACAGTTGATCTAAAGCATTGATTATAAGATATAGGTCATGTAGACAAAACGTCAAACCAGAATGAAAGTATATTTGTCGAAACAATGGCAGGCAAGGGGGATATTATGGAGTAGTCTATTTTCACGCATATGTACCTACACAGATGAATGGAATACATAATATCCATACGAGGAATGTATCAACAAAATGGATGGATTAAGATGGAGATTGGCGACAAAGAATCACAAGAAAACTCACAGACAACGGTCCAAAGAATACACAAAGTGTAAATCACATGTTTTACAGCTTTTATGATAAAAATATTGTTTGAATAAAAGTCAGGTTTGCTGTTTTTGAAACTGACAGCTTAAGTCCATATGTACAACTTGAACCACACTTTAACATCGTTTTCGAACGAAACAAACTAGAATTCTGTAATTAGTAATCGAACTCCATAATTTAATCAACAGTATGCTACTACATACAAGTAAACATATTTAGTCTGAGTCACTGGAGAAGAGAATCGATATAATTAAAGTTTAATTTGTAGACGGTCCCGAGGAATACATTCATATATGAACATGGAAAACTAAAGATCAAGAATTTAGGATACTGGTATATACGTCTGTATTCAGTTATCTGCGCGTATAAAAAGAACGGATCGTGAAGTCAGAAAAATATAACATGAACAATACACGTATATACGTCTGTATTCAGTTATCTGCGCGTATAAAAAGAACGGATCGTGAAGTCAGAAAAATATAACATGAACAATATACGTATATATGTCTGTATTCAGTTATCTGCGCGTATAAAAAGAACGGATTGTGAAGTCAGAAAAATATAACATCAAAAATATAAATCTCATAGAATTATGTTGTTGATCAGAATGTTTTATAAGGAACAAGCGAGATGTGAATTACTCATAATCACCCACTGGAGACATCACGTTTAGTAAGGATTGAGACATTACGTCCATTGTTTGCTGCGCCGGTTTAATTCACTAAATTACAACAACGAATATCAATCATGAATTTTTAGGGAGCAAGTAAAGTCCTTTTAGTCGTATTGGATAAAAACAAGTTCACCTAGGAAGCGATAATTCATACCCCCCCCCCCCCAAAAAAAAACAAACGTATTATATGGAACACTTTTTTTCTGCAGATTCTATAACTTAAGAGAAACCCAGTTATTTTGAGAAAATCAATCCAAACAAAAGAATAAAAAAACGCTATGCAAAATATAACGTCAATGAATACTTTAATGATATTGCTAAACTAGTCCGCCCTATTATTCATGGTTTATTATCATACGAACCATCAATATGCAACTTTTCTCTCCATTGTTGTCATTAGAACATTATGGACTGTTGTGGGACCTCCGTGGTCAAGTCGTTATGGTATCTTGCTATTAATTACTAGCCTCTCATCGCATCGCTGTGGGTTCGAATCCCACCCGTGACCAGACAAACTTCACATATGAGGAAGCTGTCCAGTTTGTCTATGGAAGGTCGGTGGTTCTACACAGGTGTACGCCTGGTCTTCTCCCATCATTAAAGCTGGAAAAGTGGCAAAACAACTTTCAAGTTTGCTGTAGGTGCGACATTAAAATCCAGTAAAAAATGGATAACTTAATTGATACAACCGTGTACCACTGCATTATAATTTCTGAACAACAATGTATAAAACACATGTATAACAAACTAAAAAAATATACTCTCATGATTAGTACATGTTATTTCTCATTGTGAGTCATCGATCTTTATTAGGCAATCGGGATGATGTCAAAATCGGGCCAGTTATTAGACGGATTGCGTCAGCAATGAAATAGATTTCATGGTATAACTCCAGTATATATCATAAGCGTACGTGATTATCATTATGAACTTTAAAATGGAACTATCACATTCCCGCCATCGCTGCCAAAACATTCTAGCGATATACAAATTGTATGCCAAAATAGTTGTGGAATTTGTACTCCGTAAACGTATTTCTGTAATGATCTTACAACGTAATCGATGTTTTGTTGTAAAATAGAACAAAAACTATTCCATGATCGCAATACTCAACGAACTCATCTAAAATAAACGAGTAAAATATACAGTTAAACTACATGAAATATTGCAAAGCATATACTGTGCAACCTCTCCAGAGTGGCCCTCTCTTGAGCGACAACCTCCCTTCAACAACAGCATGCTTTTTCCCCACGGTACGATTTAACTATTTATTTAACCTCTCTAGAGCGGCAACCTCCTCAACAACGATATAATTTTGCGTTACCCAATGGGTGTTGCTTTGGAGAGGTTGCACTGTATTACAAAATGACGAGTTTACGAATCGATAATATAATGCATTTACCTCATCTGTATATAGATATGACAATACCTAAAGATATTTCTCTATATCGTTTTCTGCATGACATGCAGTTTTTAACGACTTGTTCTAAACTACTTTACAAATGCTTTTAATAGCAAATAGCAAACGTGTGTTAACAATATGACAATTATTAATAATTCATTGGAAACAAACTTAATGCTGCCTAATCCCTACTGACTAACAATTGTTGTTTTATTTACGAGACAGGCAAGGTGGGTGACACTTATCAAACAGCCGCCTCAACTGACAATATTAACAGAATGGTAAATCAGACGGGACTAATAAATGATTACCTTTCAGACACGCGAGACGGTCTGACTAAAATCAGGACAGTCACACCTTTGACAAAATAAAATGATACATCAGCATAAGGATAAAAAAAGTTTTGCAAAAAAATGCGACTACATCTAACCTAAGACGTTTATGATCCCCGCCAATTTCTCCCCCATAATGACGATATAGCAAATTGAATTACGGTTGTTATAGAATTAACCTTTCGGAATATTGAATACTAAATAGACTACGTGCATCAGTAGGCGAGGAGTTCGTTTATTGTCGACCAGAGAAACATTGAAAGGTTTACATCAAGCTGGTAAGCTATATGCTCTTGAGGAGATTATTAAAGCTAAAAAAGCTATCTCTATTGAGAGTTTGCGTCCTAGATTCACATTGTTGACATCTAAGAATAACGGAGCATACAATGCGGCTTCCATTAATGGAGATCAATACCGGAGACTTGCTTACAGAAATAAACTAAGATAGTGGATCAAGAAACTTAAGAGGTGAACACCAAAGAAAAAAAAACAATCTTTGGGATATAGAAGTTATCATTTTAAATGAGAGTCGAGTTATGCCAAACTGTAATGTTGTATGTATGTATAATTGATTCAAATGGTTTGGCGATTTCATTTATTTTGTATTTGTAGAACGACATACTGAAAGCTAACTGGCACAGAACTGAAATGGACGGCAGAGGGGGGAATTCATTGAGATAAATCAATAAAAAAAGTATCTCGATTAGAATTTCTCTCCTGAATTCGTAGCTGATATTAAACTATTTCCCCTATGACAGAAGCACCAATATTTTCCCAACTGCTAAAAATAGGCATACGCTTTTTTCTTTAATAATACAATGTCATGTTCTATAACTATATTTTTCACTGGAATTTAACGTCCCACCAACAACCAGGGTCATTTGGCTACTTTCTAGCTTTATTAGTGGAGAAAGACCCCGGATTAAATCGGGATAGAAACACCGACCTTCCGTAAGCTAGCTGGGCAGCTTCATCACGGCTGAAATTTGGTTCCAGATGGTATTCGAACTCAAAGTAGGATAACATAGGGGAAGGGGATAGTGATTACAAGTCAGAGAACATAACCACTCGACTATGGGGGTCCCGTTTCCATAACTACAATTTACAAACTACAATACGAAATGCATTAATTTCCTATTTCATGAACGCTTACAGATTTTAGCGATATTTTTTCTCTCAATAATTCTGTCTGAGCGTGAGGCATTGAAACATTTTGCATGATTTCTAGTTCCATATATTCTTAATGGTTCTATGATTAACACATTTAACCGACCGATGATCGGTTATAATACTTCTGTAATAAAGGAGCTGTGTCGATTAACAGTGAATAGCGTCGGCGATAAATGCTGCTTGTATAACTAATGTTTTCACGACCAGTTCATCAAATTGAATCATTGAAAGTTCTGAGAACACATTAACAGCGCATTAACATGGTCACTCTATCACGGTAACTTTATTTGCATTCGTTCCCCAGACATAATGAGTGCCGTAGAAGGTGAAGTATTTTCAAGTACGTACGTTGTATACAATTAAAAGATTTATGACATGGTAGAAACACTATGACTTCTTTTAGAAAACTTAACAATACGAAAATAATTTACAACTTGATTGCAACGTTATAGACGTTCATAGTCTACTTCTAACAAAACAGGTTTCGTCCTCCAATAATTACATTCTCTACTCCTCTAAATGACCATTCATCAAATTTGGGCGAAATTGAATTGAAAGAAAAGAGCAATATATTCAGAACGTGTAGTTCGCTTTTTTGCCAGTTGCTAGTGCCAACGGTGGTTTTTTGTCCCCATCAAGTGTTGTTTAGAATGTACACACAGTACTATTCCATGATGTATGAAATGTAATTTTCTTACATAAATTGATAAAAAAATATAATGTTAGTTTAGTACTTAGAAGAAATACTAGTGCAATTGTAGATGCTTTGTTCGTTCTGTCTAAGAAAATATTAACTTAAATATCAGTTTGTTGAATTCCTACTGCACCGGCTGGGCTGTTCCCCCACTTATGAACAAAAGAGGCTCCATTTCTTGCGATAATCTATTTGAGAATATTATCCTACACTCTAGACAAGAAAAACGACAAATCCAGTTTGCATAATTTAGTTTAATGTCAACTTACAGCTAAAGTTGTATTGATCTACTAGTTTCTAAGATTGTCGCCGACCAAAATTGCTACCAAACTAAGCCAAACTCTCACAAAATAGAGTATTTATGTCATAAAACAGAGACACCATTATTGACGAGGCCATAAAACAAGACTTTATGAGCAAACAGTAAACTGTCTGACGCGCGAATACTTTCCCATTAAAGTCAAACATATTTTTATCAGTTAAGATAACGAGATCTATTATCAACCAAATTCAGTAAATATCAATACGAAACGATTATATCGATTTTCACTTATAAGTCACATATATGCATTCTTGTTAACATTTGAATCATTTGGTACTGGTATTATGCATTGTTAGTTGTTTCCCTTTTTAGTTTTTGGCGATGTCCTTGTCTCTCATTATTGTGGTGTGGCTGTTGCTCTAAGTCATGTTGGCTGCTTCGTGGATTGTTTGGTTGCAATGGAGGCTGGGGAAGGGGCTTGTTATCAGCAGTGCTGGCGGAAAGGCGGGTTTAACACGTGACACTTCCTGGAAATTCTTATATATTTTTGCTTACTAGATACGCGCTCGAATTCGACAACAATACTGCATTTGTGTAATTCATTCTGGCACATTTTTCATCGACAATGTGAACGTAAAATTTGACATTTTGTCCTTAACTCATTCTTTTTCGTTTCGACAGTTCCACATTCTTTTGTTGTCTGCTTAATCATCTTTCTTTCGTATGCTTAGTGCTATGTTGAACCCATTTTGAATGTTCGTCAATCAGTTTTAGGCCTAAACAAAAAAGGGTTTGTTTCCGGTTACATTCCCAAAACAATATGGGTCGGTAGGTAGGGATTTTTTCTTTTATGATTTTTTACATATATCGACAACACTGTTTTGAAAATGACAATATAGCACTATGATTTGGATGCCGTAAAAACTTATGAGTCGGCAGGTAAAAATTGTGGCCGGGTAACCGGAAACAAACCTTTTTTAGGCCTTATGTGAGTAGGTCTGGTCTTATCTTCTGCTCTGAAGTGAAGTCTTTCATTGCACTTTCTTTACAAAAGCTTCATACGATATAATCGAAATATTTCTTCATCCCACTGTGGAACAGACACATTCTTATTATGAAATGGGCAATGTTGGCATCTGAGTAGCAAGCATCGTCGTCTGAATAATGATTTAATGGTGATTCTTATTCTTAAGAACCTACATTGAACGAACAAGTGTTTCTATAATGTTCATATCGTCTGTAAAAAGGCGAATGTTTGTCGATTTCTGTTATAATGTCAGAACATCGCCTAACCAAATTCAAGTAAACTTGTAAATAAGTTCGGATAGAGATATTGCATGTATAACTAATGACTTCACGACTGGTTCTTCAATTTGAATAATCGACTGTTCTCTTAAGGCCAATAATCTGACAACGTGACCTGTCCGCCAGTGTCTAAATGAATAACTTCTGGCTGAACCACAAACATCGAACAGTCTTCAATTTCATAATGCTTCAGAACAGAGATGTATTTCCGTGACAATCTGTGTTTTGATTGACACTGCGAGACAAACGTGGTGTTTGAATGGCAGTTCAATCTTAGGAAAGAGCACAATGTGGGTCAAGAAGAAGTACTTAAATGCCAAGGCGATTGAAATAAACAACCATTTTTCCACAGTAAGAACATATACATTGTCCTTGCCCTACATTACACAACAAACCTAATGTGGTGAATGATTTTATCTCATAATGCACTGGTATTCGCACAACGTTTTACACGTTATAGATAGGCTTACAAAAGAGTAACAGGAAATTGACCTGTTTTACGCGCATCTCAAGAGGTATATAAACGGTGGGTATCTCTATCAGGACTGATGTTTGACCCAGTTATCGTTCCCTGATGTTCGATTTATTTTTCTTAATGTGTACGATTGTTTGGTATTTTCGTTGACACAACGACAATGTAATACCCAAGTATTAAGTAAATGGCCTTTATTCTAATGCAGAATGCAAATATAACATCCCGATCACTATTCTAGTAAGTCTGCTAAAAATCACTTCTGATGCCCCCGATGGTCCTTCAATTTTATTCCTTTTATTATGGTTATCGATCTCGATTTATCCCCTCAAGTAATATGACTTGTTTTAATTTTTTTAAGCCAAAGACAAATAATTTATTTTTATCCCAATTGCAAATTCAAATTACTTCCAATAAAATTCATAAATTTAATTCCATTCTCGACGAGCCCCATACATCCATGCTGTCCCTTATATCAGAAAAATATCACTCTTATTTAAGCAACCGTGAGACGTTAACAGCCTCCACGAAACACAGGCTTGCGTAGAAATATTCAATCAAATCAAATGATTTATTATGAGTGTTAAGTTGTTTCCATGATAGACGAGCTGGCCATTTGAATAATTGATATATAGAGTTAGCAGTAAATCCGATAAGTTAATGTCTGATTTTATGTACAGTAATAACTGACTGACAAATACGTAAATGTGTCGAGTTTGACCAGAAAAAACGAGAAGCATTTCCAATCATGATAGATAAGCTGAATTAGGATGTTAGAATATTGATGTGGACTGCTTTTACATGAAGAAATTTGGACTAGAGGAAAAAGTATTTATTTGTTTTGCCATGGCAATGTAGTCCACCTTTTGTCAAAACGTATGATATTGTCTGAACTGATGCGTTACTGATATAAATGGCCGAGTTTATTAACTCCCGACATGAACACATTTCATCTTCTACATTAACAATAGGAACACTGGTATGAATGTAAGCCTTTCTTAAATGACGTAAACCAATTTAATTTACTAATTGATATAACAACTAGAACAAGGCATTATTAAAGCATGACCTTAGTGCCCGTAATGTAACGAAATTAGTTTAAGCGCATCTGTCATTTCTTTCGAAAAAATTGTTATCAATGTGTTTGGAATACATAAATTTGTAAGTTAATGTATCTGTTGGATCATTATCAAGCGAGTTACTAAGACCGTAGAGATTTCTCAATTTACTAGATTTATAACACTATGTGTTTTAAAACTGAGTTACGCCGAAATATCAGGAAAATGCTGTTGCATTTTATTATTTATTGCATGATATACAGCTAAATTTCTGACGCTTTCACTGAGGAAAGATAATCATAAATTACTTTTCGTGAATGTTAACATTTGAATAACAGTAAGCCCTCGATATTGAGACAACATTCGGGACTTGAAATCCGGTCGTAATGATGAGGTGGTTTCATTTTTGAGTTGAATTATAGTTATAATATTAATTATAACAGTTATTCAGGTCCAAACCAAAAATAAGTGGTTGTAATAACAAGGTGGTCGTATTATTGAGGTGATCGCAATTTGAGGTTTTACTGTATATTATTTCATAGATCTATAAAGATTTGTAAATGCCAGCAATCGCCATGTGTCCTTTAATTTGGTTGAGTTCATCATGTCGTAACAATTATTTTGCCAGTAACTGATACAAAATACACAAAGATTGCTTTGTTAATATATGAGGGCGAATGTTCAAACAAACAAATACAATGTTTATACACGAACGGTCCGGTCAATTTGGTGATATTTGTCCCAGCTTGAGCTTTAGAAAGATGTCAATGACGTTGAAGATGATGTGGTTGAAGATTTGGAAGATACGATAATGTTTCTGGGCAGTTTGTACAAGAAAAATTCGGTGCCTTCAAGAAAAGTGCTCAAGAGGCTGAGAACAAATTGAGAAGCTGGTATTAAAATGCAGCGTGAAAAATTGGATGATACGAACATATCAAAGTCTGTTTGAGATTCAAGTCCGTTGTTATCACTAGGTTCAAAGAAGTCGAACTTTTAGCAATTTCACCAAGTAGCCAAGTGGGAAACGCATGAAGTGTCCGTGTAATGCTACATCAAGCGGACCCGTAAAAACCTCAATGACTGAATGATGAGAATGGCGACCGGAGATTTTTGTTGCGATGTTATATTCTAAAGACAATGTGTGTAAAAGAGAAACTCATTATGGTACAATAGGCGTTTGTCAAATATTCTAAGGGCAAGTCAATCATATTGTTTGTCTTAAAATATGAAATGTTGTTCATCTAAAGTTAATTTTGTTCCTTTCTCACTAGATGGAAATTGATAATAATTTCTCAGACCCGCATGTCAATGCCAAACAGCATTTATATCAAGGAGTGTCTGGTCTATCGAAATGATTTTAATTTTAGAGCTAGTATTTGGTGTATTTTGTCTCGTCACGAAATGCAAATGGTTTATTTGAATATGTTCCGTGTGTTCAGCTAATTGTGCATTTAACAATATTTATGTTGTATGTCATACAACTGTTCCCGCTGATATCTAGGACAACGTACTGGTTAGAACCGTGCACTGAGAGCTTTCATTTTTTGAATTGGAAATAGGTAGTATAACCATTGCTTCGAGGATACAGTTATGTATATTGTTGTCAAGCACAAATTAGTATATCCCACAAAAGATACCGACTGTGCAGTGTTTTGTAATGAATTTGTGTTACTAAAACATATTGTCGCTATTTTTGCAACGTCTATATTTGGGAATCTTCTCAAGAGAAAATTGCGTAATACTTCATGAGAATGACTTCTTTCGGACTTTTCTAATATATAGTCAAATATTGTCATGTCACAATCAATTTGGAATGTTTTGTACTCATCTCGCGCGTTTGCATGATATAATCTTCAGACGACCACTCTGGTCTTGTTTATTTTAGAGCGAATGTATCAGTTTATGTTTAGTCAAGATCGGCAATGATGGATTTTATGACATAAACAAACATTGTTATTACGTTTGTAAATCATTTAGCCATATAGAGTTATAAATCAAACTGTAGACCCGAAGATATAATGCCTAGGAGATATTTCATTTTCTGACATATTACGAATTGGAAATGTTAGTGCACAAATGATGGCATAGAAAGTATGATTGGAAATTTACCAAAAACAGAAAATTACATAACTCTGTAAGCCGACTTTAATCAGAGATGGGAAAGTTTGAATACAATCAAGTTTTCAAATTCCTGTCAACTGCTCCTAATCACTTTTTGCTGAACATCTTTCAAAACAGGAACATAGCGAATTGCCATACATGTTCTTCGAAATGAAGAAAACGGAATCTAAGATTAAATCGTTTTGTCGGTCAGGCGAGTGCCAAAGTTCACTCTTGCCCACAAATATATTTATTACATTTACTAATTATATGAACGAGTCGCTCTATGAGTCTTTTAGCTCGGCAGTCATGACCAAGCGGCATCGATTTGATATAAACCTCAACTCAAACAATAAGAATTCTTTAGAAGTTTTTCATAAATATAACATAAAACATATGAAATACGACGTGATATATATTTCACCTCCAAACACAAACTAACACATGGAGCGATATTGTGTTTGCTATCAAATCGATTCATGTGGATGATATTTCAACATTCATTAATAAATCATGGATTTTATATAATACGTTAATTTATGACGGCGTAAATGCAAAATGCATATTGATTTAAACTGTACGGACAACAAAAACGGTATTATGTTAAAGTGACAACGTAAAAGTTATGTGGTTAACAAGATCTAACCAGAGCAAAACAATCATATTACCTTTCCTAGCAGACTACCATAATTATATACCAATCAACCTGTAACCGCTTATCTATAGTCAATTTTAGTGATTTATCTTTTAAGTAGTGTGGATAAGGTACAGAAAATAAGAATGCTTAGAATGTATACATAAATATTGAGATAATAATAGGCAGTTCGATACGATACGATGCGATGGGATGCGATACGATACGTTACGACGCAACGCAACGCAACACAACGCAACACGACACAACACAACACAACACAACAAGTTCATTCATGATTTAGGTCACGAGCCCAGAATATATTCACATTACAATAATTGTTTATCAATTATACTAACATACAAAATGTTTGACTGTTTGATCATGTCGTAGCAATATGACAATCATGCAAGATATAGTGTAAGAGATAAGAAAATCTGTTCAATCAGATTTTATAAGTTATTTTGTAACAAGAGCATGTAAATCTACAGATTCGCTGTTCAATCACTTAACTACATGCTCACCAAATGCAATTTACCGTGTTATTGTCATTGAAATTATATTAATAAATATAGCCTCAATCTGATTTTCCAAACCCAACGCACTTGATTGTCTAAATAATTGTAAACTACGCAGACTATTATTCTGAATGACTCATTCGTTGCATGGATGAAAATTTGGAAATAAAGCATGCAGACAATGAGATTTAATCCACATGTTTCAGATGAATGTTTCAGTTCCTCCATTGACGTTATCATAGATCGTGCTTAATACAGGGACTAATCCCAGAGTTTTCCCAGTATTAAAACATGTCACATTTTATGTATCAAACCATTCTCGATGTCTAAACATCCTTTTTAAGCTCGACTATTCGAACAGTAAATTGAGGTATTGCATCTATGCGACTTTCCAGGCAATCTTAGTTTTACTGGATCCCTATACTTTCTGCTGTAATTGATTGTCTTCAATTTTCACATTAAGAGTGGCGCTAGAATAAGGAATGGAAAATCATTGATTCAATTAATGAAAAGTCACTGAAAACTTTTTTTGAAAAACAGTTTGCAGGTTTTGCGCGTTTTAGAAGATACTGAAATTAATTCGTGTCCCATTTTGACTTAAAAAGTAAGATACAGCTTTCATTAAAGTGGATAAATACAGCAGAAGCTCCCATGCGAACCCCCTAGTCCGGACAAATTCGTCGGTCCCGGTTTTGTACAAGATTTAAAAACCCTTATTTTATCCCAACACGAAAGTCTTACTACCACATAACATTCCTTGTTTCATTGAATATCAGCAAATGACGACGAATACAATACAAATTTAAAAATCAAACTTCGGATAATATATAAACAAAAACAAACATTTTCATTGCAAGTCCGTCGACTACAAGGAGAAATGTGTAGTTGCTTCATAAATGACCCGTGTTGATATATATATGTATTTAATCTTGTTTGGATTCGACGTTCCCGCGCTTGCACATTTAGTCAATTTTTATCATCATATGTAACAGGTGTATAAAATACACTCATACAATAATTACATGTAGTAGAAACAGACCAGCCCCCATAGTTGTTTGATTTGAATACAGCATACAGCTCGATGTATTCCCCCTTCCCGGGGCACCCCCTTCCGGGACACCCACTTCTAGTGGCACCCATCCCCGATGCACCCTCTTCCCAGGTCACCCCCCTTCCCGTGGCACCCCCATACCCGGACCACCCCATACCCGGGCCACTCCATACCCTGGGCCTGCGGGGAGGGGGAGGCCCCGGGGTGTCCACAGCTCCCCGGGGGTCCTCCCTCCCATCCTCATGCGTTCCTTCTCACAGTGTACCCTCCCCTCCCACACGTTCCCTGGTCGTTTTCCTGGTCATCTCTCTATTTCCTGGCTGAAATTTATTGGTGCAAACAGACAACAATCAGAGAGCGGGAACTTATCGGAGCCTACGAATAAAAATCAATGGACAATTACTTGTATGTGAAAACAAAAACTGAGGGTTGATTCTTAAAAATGAAGATTACTGACAAATATGTAAGGTTAAATAGTTGAATATAATTTAAAGGAATAGCCAATGCAGACAACCGGTCATAATTTACTTCCAGTTTAAGACTAAAGTGATACCTAAAAGGTGCAAACAGACAATAATTCTAAGGGAGATGACTTACAGGATCAAACAGACAGGGGAGCTTTGCATGGTCTTTATGTACATACATGTACCTTCAGGGCATAATATATACACTCCTTACAAATCCAGATCCGTTATTAATGCGTTTGACACCCTGCAGCAATCATGATGGTCATCGTTTAATCTAACTATAAACAACATAGCATATAACATTGTATTTAAAGACCTGAATTAACTTCTTCCATTTCTATCATACTCTCAAAAATAAATAAATCTGAAACAATTTTCATATTTAATTCAATAGAACATCCGTTCATCTTTTCAGGAATACATTTAATTGTTTGCGAGATGACGGTCTTTGGTTCAATCCGACCCAAGACACGTTTTCCGTGTATTTTATTGACAATTTACAATGTATTTATTTCTTCTCTGAAACGTTGTATATTACATTTCTTGCGCAAATATATAAAACATTATTTCAAAGAAACAGAAAGAAGAAAGGTCATATGTTATAAAGTATAATTTATAAGTCTTTCTTTATCAGAAATTTAAATGTTGGTGCATGTTTATTCTCCATTGATTTACATAGCTGAGAGTGTTGATGGTGAAATGAAATTGCAATACAGCATGAAACAGTCAGTCATCGTTTTAAGGTTTTATACCCATGATGTCCAAAATTAGTATCTCAAAAAAGGAGCGGACACATTTTGGGAACCTTTATATTTTATATAGGATCCCATAAAAATGATTTATCGTGAGAATTTTTCAAAAACAAGGACAATTCTTTGATTGATATCTGTCCCTTTTAATTTGCACTGGAGTCTATGGGAGCTGCCAATCTTTTGGAGACTAAAAAAGAAAGATCCATTTCAATGAAAACTCACGGTAAAACATACAAAAACACTATATCAATGTAATATAACAAAGAAAAAATAGATCACAATATCTTCAGAAATTAACATTTTTCTATTTTCCAACAAGGGCAATAACTCTAATAAAATATACAAAATGTGGCGTAAAATAAACTGAAGTATCCATATGAACTGTCAAAATAATTACGATCATTGGGAAATACTATTTTTATAATATTACAAGCAGATATTGAGCAAATACGAAAAATGAGTAAAATGCATGAAGGATGGTCAACTCCGGGCAGACCATATTTGGAAAGTTAAAAATAGGATGTTCTAAAACATAGTATGACGTCATGAAATATCGGCGAAAAAGTTGGAGAGCCGCCATTTTTAAGTCAACTTACAGAAACAGTTGCATGAGGAAATTTTTCAAAGTATATAATTTACAATCATATTTTGTTTGTTTTTATGTGACTTATTGCCACCGAGGTTTAACGCCGTTTTTCAACAATGTTTCAGTGATATACGGCAACCGGTTCACCTAACCAGTTTTCCTGAACTGTATACTAACCAGTACTAAATTACTCTTCCACAAGCAGCCAGGCAACTTCTCCACATATTGAGGAAAATCGACATTTTTGTCAAATTTTCATATAAGGGTATGACCTGTCACGACAGGGATTCGAACCCGGATCTCCGGGTTACAAGTCCAGTGCACTTATAGAATATACTGAATAGTTCGATTTATGTTAAAACATTAATTCTAGATAGTGTTAAATTTTATTCGGTATATGCTAAGATTCTAAATGTACTGAGATTTCTGACCGGAATACAATTTAATTCTTCATCTATCATTGATCGTCCTAATTTCAGTTTGTCGCAAATTTTCGCGAGATCATATTTCTTTGTTCCCATAATAATTTAGAATAGAAAATACTATACATATTATCTGATTCTCCACACTGAAAGAATATCTGTAATTGCCTAAAGTGGAGACCTTTATTTATTTCTATTTGGTTAAAAAATTTAATGTGTTATAATTGAACTTTGAATAAATCAAAGACCAGTACAATATGGACCTTTGAATGAATAAGTTGGTTCGTAGTGCATGAGAAACAGAACTTGTAATACCAGTGTTAAAACTATCTTAAAGTATTGAACCATGTACGGATTATTGAAAATAAATCACCACCTGAATACACAATTTACTAGCCCAGGGTTTTGAGATAGTGAGTTAGCACAACGACTGAAATACTGAAGCATTTAGCATCTGGTGAACTTTGAAAAACCTGTTTTCATGATACCATGTATTTTGGTCTTGAAAAGTGATACATTTAACGGCTGAAGATTTCGCGACATTTAACGGCGGTTGCGACATTTAACGAAGCCACAATGTATTAAAATATATATAAAATATATTTTGAAGTCTTATTCTCTTCTACTTCACACCTACTAGCAAAACATTAGGACCACTTTAAATTCTAATTCCACACCCGACAACAGTTACATGTATATGAGTAATAGATGGACTAATTTTTGACATACGTTGTACATATCTGCATAATTCATAATTCTCATGGCATTTAATACATTTTAAGATCATAGAAGCTTTAATGATGAATTTAAACACTGAAGCTGATATCTTAGGAAATACTGAATCAAATATTTTATAATCATATTTACATGTTGAACATTCCTCACTTGTATTTTAACATACTTTTGGCCTTTAATTCTTTCATGTATGTGAGCAAATCATACAATAGACGCTCATTTAAATTCCACATTAAATTTGCTAAGCTGTACTTCTTGACCACTGACAACGACTTCTCGATTAGTCGAGCATGCCGTTCGTAAACAACTCTTGTTTTTCTCGTAATTGTCTTTTTGGTCGATGTGTTATGTCTAAACGATTGAGACAAGAAGAAATACATTAACCAGTACCCAGCCGGCCGACTGTTATTTTGAATTATCGAATTTTCTTTGTGCAGCTGAATAATTTGTCAATTTGACTGGTCTGTTAACGTGTCATGGAGTGCATACATGCTGTTACATAAATAAACCAATACGTTTGGATAACAATATATAACATTGATGAGTTTCACGCGTTCATGAAAAATGTCAGTACCTACAAAGTCTAATTACTAACACACAGTCGCTTGAAATCACGCGTACTGCGTAGGTAAATAAGATTTAAAATGCATGTTTTATGAAGGAAAAGCTTCTTTTAATGAGTTCTTATATACGCAAATAAAGATCAAACGCTAGTTGTACGTAACTTCTTCTGTGTTTTTACGTATCATTTCAATGACGCAAACGTATTGCGGAGATATGTTATTATCATATCAACAAATAAAAAAATAAGTTGAAAAGAGTACACATGAAAAGTGTATACAAACAAACAAGTTTATAACCAATCAATGTACAGGGTATTGAATCTTATAGATTCGTAACGCTGATAAGGTCTGCTCAGATTTTATGTTCAGAAATGTGAGACAGGTCTTCGAAATAAATGACCAAAGAGATCAAGACACGTCTTTAGAGAAGTATATTAAGTGAACTAAAACACATACATATAAGACATTTCGTAATGAAGCCGTCAAGCGCTGATTTTTCATTGGTGTTATTTATGTATACGTTTTCCAAACACAGTTTATCAACACGCTATATGGAGAACAGTTGTGGTTCAGAGTTGTTCAATGAATGGGTTTGATCTGTTTCCAGCAAAGAAAGGCTTGTCATTTCCATATGTCTGTATTGATTTTGTATATTATCTTCTCATATAGAAAATAACATTTTATGTAAGGCAAAGCACAGTACGAATTGCATGCTCCATCTATTTATGCTATGAAAGTCTATTTGTAAGCAATCATTTATTTATAAATATATTTATTTATATTTACGAAGATCACTGAAGATCGGAAATCACTGTTTGAACAGGAGTCATCATTATTACAGACTTTCTGAACTAAATCCCTACCTAGAGGTTGTAAACACAGAAATCAACTTTATTACAGACTCTCCCTTACCATAGATTGTCAGAACTAACAGAACTACTCTCCTGTCCCGTCAAAACAGACTTCACCCATACTAAAGACTGCAAGAACAGGAGTCGCCCTTTCTAGAGGCTGTGAGAGCAGGAGTTACTCTTACTAGGGGCTGTGAGAACAGGAGTTACCTTACTAGAGGCTGTGAGAACAGGAGTTACCCTTACTAGAGACTGTGAGAACAGGAGTTACCCTTACTAGAGGCTATTAGAAAGGAGTCAGCCTTACTAAGTACTGTTATTACAGGAGTCACCCTTACTAGGTACTATTATAACAGGAGTCACCCTTACTAGGTACTATTATAACAGGAGTCACCCTTACTAGGTACTATTATAACAGGAGACACCCTTACTAGGTACTATTATAACAGGAGACACCCTTACTAGGTACTATTATAACAGGAGTCACCCTTACTAGGTACAATCATAACAGGAGACACCCTTACTAGAAACTGTTATAACAGTAGACACCCGTACTAGAAACTGTTATAACAGTAGACACCCGTACTAGAAACTGTTATAACAGTAGACACCCGTACTAGAAACTTTTATAACAGGAGACACCCATACTAGAAACTGTTAAAACATGAGACAACCGTACTAGAAACTGTTATAACAGGAGTCTCCCATACTAGAGACTGTTATAACATGAGTTACCCTTACTAGAGACTGTTATGACGTAGAATCTCTTCCCCAATGCTGTCTGAACAGAAGACTTCTTATCAATACAAATAAGTGTTCTGAGATGAGATAAAGTATTCCTTTAACTGTTTTCATACATACATACAGTGCGTGCTTACGTTATTGAAACACATTATGATAAGAACAAGATCCATAAATATATGTATGGCCTCATTATTTTAATACCACATTTCCGGAACTGCTTGCTAAACTTCAATACGGCAGTTCATGTTTTATTCTGGTTTAAAGTTCGTACCGATACTTTCAAAAGATAAAATCATTAATCAATAATTGTAACAATATAGATATCAACTTATACTATACAGAACAATCAATACCTCGGCTTTGAAGCGATATTAATATTGTTCATATCGTTGGTTTTATTTCAAATTTTCTAATCGAGACATAAATGAATATAAAATGCATGAAATATTTATTTCGACATTCGTGCTGAAGTGAATTTTAATTTATAAGCGCTTTGAATACACTTTTATTATTTCATCATTCACTCGAGCAGACGATGATGTCGTAAAATAGTGTCATAAGTAAAAAATGGTTAAATTGCAATTAAGCTCATTCTGTCAAAATGTGCTTTTAACACGATTTACATAAAAGCACATTAAATTTAAGTCTCTTGGGGGCATGTTTGGCTATTTCAAAGTAAACGAATATGAATAATGCATTTTCATTACTTTGTGACACAAAGTCTCTATAAGCAACAAGGTCAAGGACATCTGTTATACGTGATTCTTGTCGCATCAGATCTTGTTGTAAACACCCCACATTTTACAGCTAGAATACCCCTGAAAATGATAACTAATGTTATTTAATGACTTATTCACTGAACGATTAACCAGAGATTCTCTAAGGAATTACGATCATCAAAACAAGTAAACAAGCTAAGAAACTAATTTGGTAGATTTCAGAATAAGATGTGTTGTCAAAGAAATACAGACAAAACAATTTTTTCAGCATATCAACATTTATAAATAACTTCTTGTTCGGTGTAAATTTTACATTATTCACCAAATACAAAGGTTTATATTACGTCCTACGCAGAAACATAAGTTGACACAAACAAATAACCAGTGTACTTTTGTATTTCGTCACATATGGATCGATCAAGGACACCAGCAGACGACACCAATAATGTAAACACGTAACAGCTCTGTTTTATTCAAAACTTTTAAGAAACAACCGCTTGATTAAAGGGAGATAACTGCCAGAATTTTTGAATTAAGGATACGCAGATTATTTGCTTGAAAACACTTCATGGCATCGCTCTGCATGTATGTAAAACTGATGATATTCAACTTTTGATTATGTGTCATAATCTCTTCTATTTAAAGCTATAATAAAACAGAATGAGAAAAACGCAAGCGAAGGCTACGAGAAATTTAGTCCGCCCTGACAGTGGTAGCGCATGACTTCAGATCGTGTGGTCGCGAGTTCAAACCCCAGATGAAGCGATATCGTATCTATCGCCATTAAATTTAAAAATACAGAAATAGAAAATAAACACCGTATAGATAAGGTGTGAGACAGGCAGCTATTTGAGGAAAAATAAAGTACATAACAAAATACACCATTAGGCAACTCAACATTTCTAACTATATTGCTTCATTTAGAACTGCAACCAGAACAAAAATTCGAATGCAAAAAATGGCGCTGTTGAACAATAAATCTGTATTACGTAAAAAAAATAATGAAAAAAAACTAGACAATAAAACGGGTCATAATTTGGATAATTACATTTTGAGATGGTGTTCAAATATTTCCCTAAAATGAAAATAATTCCACACTACAGACTATAGACGGTAATTTGAAAAAAAGAATTCACGAATTTTTTATACCTGCGTTGATTTGAGATAAAATTATTTTTCAAATGCCCAGATGAAAATAGAAGAATGCGTGAACGGGTTATCGAGAAAACACATAGTCTCAAATATTTCGTGATTCGTTTTCATTATCAGACGTGCAGTTTGTGCGTGTCTGTTGATTTTTGCAATCCATTGTGCGCATAGATGGTTTTGTTTTCAGTTGAATAAAATGCAGAATTAGCCTGGCGAATAAATCATTCTCTCAGCTGTGGACAAGGAGACGAATCGTGTCTGTAGATATTTAATGTAGTGAACTTGTTAACGTACTTGGATGCCATCCCACTAAAATGCTTAGCGTAGCGGTAATGTATAATTAATACTTTGTTATTCGTAAATAGGTGACCTGTTAAGGATTTCAGAGTCAGTTCATTGCATGACTACCCATGGGACAATTCGTACAAACCTTTGCATAGATTGAAAGTATCGTTTCTTACGTCTTTTAGCACGTGTTGCACGTCAATATAGTTCAGTTTGTGACACAAGACATCAGCAAGGTTTCATAGCGTTGACTTAACAAAAAAATCTAAATTCGAGCCTTTTATTTATGAGAGCTAAACTAAACTTTCTGATCCACAGAGAATAAAATTAGGTTTAAAATTCTAATTCTCAGATTAGATTTGAAATAATGTTAGCCTATTTTGTCCATGGTTAAGTTGGACTTTAAATCGGAACAAAAACGACAGCGTTGTCTTCAGCACAGTGTCACATATGGCGGCAGCAGTATTAATGCTAAGTCCCTTGTATGACATGTAATTAAAACTGCCAACTTCAAGCTAATTTCAGTCTCTAGGAATTAATGTAAAAAAAGAAAACAGACTTTATGAAACATTCTCAGAAAGTAAATCAAAATTGCGTTTGGTAGAAATATTTCTTACAAACAAAGGAAGTCGTGGTTTAGACTTATAAAACCATCAAGTTCAAATGAGTTTGCGAGGTGAACACCATGGATGTAAGAAACCACCAATTGCATTAAATTTGATACGAAACTAAGTGATACCTAAATATGGCAGCTGACGCCCCTCAGTTGTTTATTCAGCACGTATTTCTGTTAGAAAATATACCTGCGTTTTCTAGACAGAATCGATTCCCATGAGCAACATTGTTATTTCTTAAACAACAGAAACTGTCTATCAAGAACGGTGCTTGCAACAACTATTACGCAGTCAAGTTGAGTATTTATCACAGATAATCACGAAAGGCATTTAGTTTCGTAAGATGCCTTGGATTAAAATCAATCACCATAGTGACATGAAAATCACGTGAAGAATACGAGACTAGAACCTGTCTTAAAAATTTATGACGAAGTATCATAAATTTACGAGCCGCACTAAGTGGATTCAATTGTTAAGCTTAAACAGCGAAATTTTAATGAAATATTTGATTGAAGACCCTCTGAATGATGTGTGAAACGCGAAAACAGAGTGTGTTTGTAATTGTAAGTCATTTTACGGCGTTTCTTCATAAGGCATTTTTTTTATTGTGCTGCTTAAATTGTAAAATCAAAATACATCTTGTTAATGAACATTTGTACTTACCCAATCAATGCCAAATACACAAAAAATGCGTACATAATTGAAGAAGACATATACTAATTTATTATTTCGGATTCTGTTTTAGTAAGAGACAAAGTACATGTACATTTAAAAATCAAAGGTGTGTCATGTCTGTGCACAATGTCTGTTTATGTTAATACTTGAACAATACTAGCACTAATAAAAATCACCAGTATGTTTATCACTCTCATTCGAAAGAACCAGAAATCAGTTCACGTATGTATCGCCGCCAAACTTGATAGTATGGTTTTTAACACAATTTTCAACATTTCATGATTTGAATACGAGATTTGTCGACCTTTATCTGTGGTTGTTCCTACCTCTTAGAGCATTTTTGAGATCAGCTGTATGTAAATCATAACCCTTAAAACAAAACGAACAATAAACAAAACACGTGTTTGATTTCAAATATGGAGCCAATTAAACACATTTAATTAATGGACATAGCAATATGTAGCTTTACCATGAAGAATATTGTTATTAAGCTATATCGTGATCTTTTTGGTCATAAAGAGTATTAGCTATGAAATTCAGAACTGCATTTGTATCATCAAATTAACTATTTAAGTAATTCACGACTTACATAATTTCATACGCTACTGCCGGATGAACAGGTTTGGTGATTGTCGCTGTTGGTGTACTCCATACACCAGTCGTACCCGTGCTTCGCCTGCAAACAATCAACAAATTAATCAATTAGGTTAAGGCAAAGCATCACAGAGAACATTGCTTTCATCAGACAAATCCTCCTTTACATATACATAATCATCAAAGATTGCTTGACGTAAGACGTTAAACAAACAAAACGTGGTGATCAAGGAGGAGAATAAAAAGCACAGAGGATACAAAATGTTGTAAAATCGTTTTCTCTAAATGAGCGTTACGTTAGGTATACGCTATTTGGGTAACTAAATTTCCGCTAGTAAATTCAATATTTTTAAGTGATTGAGTTCTCACTAAATTTGCCGAAAACAAGATATGACCTCTATCACTGTCGTTCGCCAAATATTTGTTGAGCATCCAGTCATCTATCTCCGTAGCAGAACAATTTTTCATTCAATAAATCATGTTTCCATCTCGCAAAATGTGACTGTGCAATTTGATCACCGGAATTGGCATGAACATTAAACATTCGAAACTTCAGAGTCTCACGTTTAATGTTTCGAGTTAAGTTACATTGAGTTTTCAGACGAATCATGTGATGCCCCACATAGATGAACTAGCTATAGGAAACTCATTAATCGTGTCCTGTTTGACAGAGAAAGTTATATCTTCAAACATTTTATAAATGATTTATGCGTTTGATAAATGAATCATAGAAATGATGTAAAACATAAATAGAGTCTGATAGTTGCAGTCAGGATGTATGTAAAAACCGGACCCGTAACCTTATTTAATGCTGACTATTGCAGTTTCGAATTTTCTATAAATCAAAAGTTCAAAGGAGGATTATGTAAAATGACGTACAAATAGTTTGAAGGACGCAATTCACGTTCAAAAATTGAATTGAAATAAGTGCTGCGATCACATTTTTGCTGTGGGTAAATATATCATATTTAGTAATGGAACTGCCAAACAAAACAACAGCAGGGTGTGGTACAAAAAGGATTAGAGAACGGTGTAGCTTGTAATAGGACTGAGATAACTTGTCCAAATATTATTTACCCAATACCTAACGGTTTGCATACTGCTTCAATGTTATGACCTATTTCAGTTTGAAGAAGATTTTTAAAAGTTCAAATTAATTCCTCCTGTTAAACTTGCCGCAAGACTGTAGCATTAATGCAGTCAACAAACATACAATAAAACAGAAATTCATGTGCCTGTTCTATTCGTTAAGTAACCAAGTGGTGTTTGAAAATGAAGAGAGACGTTTAATTAACCAGATGTAACCGGCATACAAATTTCATCGTATCAGACAGCACATTTCCGTCAATTTCATTAACAAGTCACAATTGAATAAGTAAAAACATTTCTAGAGAAACTATTGAGATTTTAGTTTCAAAATGTTTCAAATAAGCATGCTCGTTCAACAGCGGAATGTTGAATGACAGCCGTGTATTTTTGGCTCCAAATCGCATTCCGCAACAACATTAATTCGTCACAGGTTTGATTTTGCATTATTGTTAGCGTGTTTCCGCTAGGACGGTGATTGATAAGCCACGCTATGTGCCACTGTGTTCAAAGAATTATGTGCTTTCTGAACAAACAAGGAGAGAGATGAAACGGTTTTATGATAAGAAAGTGCGTGTAAAGCTAAATGAATTTGAATATCATTTTGTCATTTCCAATGATACAGGGATAAATACATTAAACTAATATGACGAATTTGATTTTGATGTAACTTGTAGATAAGCCAAAGCAAAATTGTCTTTGATGTTTGGCAGATAATAGCATCGTTTATCAAATTACTCTAATGCAAATGTATAACCGCATTACGTCAAAATATATCTATTATCTATTTAGAAATTGGTTGCAATTTTTCAAAAAGTATAGTCATAGGAGCAATCATTTTGTAGAGAATACAAACTGAAAATGATAACACAAAACTCATGCATTGCATGCTCGTCTAAGAATCTGGTTTAATCTGGTTTATGCCCTTAATGTTCTATTGAATTACCTTAAAAATTGCAACATTCTCTAATATCATGCTGGACTTCGGGCATTGATTGGCGGTGTGGTAGACTAACATTTATTTCGTGATTTTACAAAATCTAATTAAAGTATTTAATCAAATATTGTGGACTTTCATCAATAATTAAGGATAAATGCATGAAATCTGTAGAATTCAGCGCTAAAAATCTGCATCAAATATGAAAATAAGTTTTTTTTGTTTTAAAGACATCGTTTTACAAGTAATTAAAAGGGGCTAGGCACCAGATTAATCATGTTATTTTCTTCTAAATCTGGAGACTCCATTAAATTCATAGAAATGTTTTGAAAACCGTAATGATATACATGTTTGTTCACTGTTTGCTTACTGGGGTCTCCGTTTGGGCAGCTAACGTCTCTGGCTTGTAAACACTAGCCCCTCAACGCTGTGGGTTCGAATCCCACTGGAGACTAAATTTCACCTGAGAGGAAGTCGATCAACTTGCTTACGGAAGGTTGGTAGTTCCACTCATTTGTAAGCCTGTGGCTTCCACCACTGTTAAAGCTGGAAAGTTTTGCCAAATTACCCTGGCTATTGGTGAAACTGGTGAAAAAGGGAATAAGCTAGAATTAAATATGAATTAACTCCGCTATTATCTGATATACATTGATATCAACAAAGATATTCCTAAAGAATGACACTTAAAGAGACTGTAAGTTTTGTTATCAGGGTTTTCTGGTGTCAGACAGGAGTGAAGTTCCTTTCAATGGGTAAATTGAAAGAAACACGAAACAATCGTAGAAATAAAGCTAAATAAACATTCCGGGATAAGGACATCCTTAAAATTTTGTTGGTTTGCAGTTACGATACCGACTCATTAAAAAATACCCGACAAAAATGCCGATTCTAACAATAAAAATTAGCTTAGTATTCAAACTGTTCCTTTTTTGTGTAAATATACAATGTATATATATGATGCTTCCCTACCCGTTGTTAAAAGTTGGGATCGCGTGACCGTAACCCAACATTTTTAAGGATAACTCGGTGTATGGTAACACTTAATATTGTTCTATTCATACACTAAATACTATCAGTGAATTTGATAGCTGGTTGGTCACGTATATTTCAATACGTCATCTTTGATGAGTGATGTACAAATTCGTCGTGGCAATGTTACATTCAATAAAGAGTTTGTTGTCCGGACATCAGACTTGCTTATATTTGCATTATTGGTTGCTTTAATACCTCCTGGATTAACCAGAAGGGGACAAATTTAAACAGACGTCAAACACCATTCTGACCTACCACTTTTTATAGCAAATGATTTTCGAATTAATATGCATTGTGTTGTAGCACAAGTGGGGCCACATACTCCATAAAAGTAGTTTTTGAGACTATAACTGTTTTCCAATATTTATCCATGTAATTTTATTTTATCTGTTCCCCTGGGGGTAAGTGTGTGACTGGCCCCTGAAACTAGCTTTAACTCTCTGTAGCTTCGCCAGGCGGTACCCTCCAGGAGACTGTGTTTTGTTCTCCATTTGTTGTAGGGTCTCGTGTTATGTGTGTTTTGGGCTGGGGTTTGGGGTAAGGTAGTATTTCGAGGAGATGGAATTTTTTATAATTGTTTTTCTCCAGGAATCCCTTTTTTTATCTGTTTTATTCTAATTAGTGTCAAATCGTTTTTAAATGTAAAAAATCTCTTATCATTATTCCTAGAATAATCATAAATATTATAACTTAGGCACCGAAAATCAGACCACACAAGCTGATCCGAAAATATGTGGTCGTTATGACAAGGTGGCTGTAATATTAAGGTTGTCGCTAATTGAAGTTTCACTGTATTGTTTGTATGCAGAAAACATTCATTATGATAATCTTAAAAATAAAATTAACGCTGAAACAACTGAGACTTTAAAAAATAAGTTAGCGTATGCGTTAAGCCGGTTTATGTTTTAGTATAATTTTACTCAGCGCCAAGTTATTATGTAGATGATAGTAAATACAATTATTTAAACTTCAGTAAATTGAATAATTATGGATTTACGGTAATTATTTTCAGCCGTCAAAATAGAATTAAACACAGCCTTAAGAAGTGCTAGTCATCATTTGCTATTAATAATTAATTGGAAATTTATATATACGCTACATTAGGAAATTGTTGAAATCAAATTAGCATTATTAGAGTAGTGCAGTTGTAATTTGACTAAAATAATAAACATACATCGGGCAATCGAATTCAACCAAAAAAGGCTAAAAACTTTCAAATAGTTTGTTGTCAACGACGATTCAATCGATTAATCGTTGTGGTTTCATCTCAATAATCGTTGTACATATTTTTACAAAACATTTCCACGCAAAACCGGCATCAGAAAATTTAGACAATAAGAAACACTATACAACCGTAGGGTACTTATAATAAATCTTATACATGTATATATATCTAGGAGCTACCGACATATTGAACGAACCGGGGATTGAGACTCGTTCAAAGTTATTTTCCAGTAAGAAATATTTGTAAGTAACTAATAACTCATCATGGTTAAAATCTACGGAGCTCAATTTTAATGCATTGCTTTGTAAATAAATGTCAATATTAGTTTGACCTAAATTAAGGAAATTGATTGATCCACTAAATCAAAAAATAAGACATAAAGAAAGGCATTTGCATGCGTCGGAGGACTTGTAGCAAATTGATTGATTGATTGATTGATCGATTGATCGATCGATCGATCGATCGATTGATTGATTGATTGAATCCTAATTATTTGAGGTTTGATATCGTAAATATATGAACTCAAGTACAATGTATATAACAATATTTACTTTCTAAAACGCATTTTTCATGTATTAAGTTATTATTTCCCCGTATAAATGTACGAGGGATGATAACAATAAAATTTCACTCGGACAGTGTACAGTTTAGTTTCGATTGCGTATTTGTGTTGCAGTATGTAGGCTCTATCTTTGATACTTAAATTCAAACCAATATTTTTTCATTGGGTTTAACGGCGTTTTTCAACAATTTTTCAGTTACATACGGCGGTCGGTTCACCTAACCAGTTTTCCTGGACTATACCGAACTGTGTACCAGTACTTTCTTACCCCTTCCACAAAGAGCCAGCAACTTCTCCACATATAGAGGAAAATCGACATTTTTGTCAATTTTTCGTAGAAGAGTATGACCTGCCGTCATAAGCGGGATAACCAATAAGCGACAATAATAATAAAAAAACGAAAGAAAAAAGTAAGAGCAGCTTCACTCAGAGAGGAGCTACAAACTTATGTAAAATAACTACATGTACTAACATTAATTAGATACAAATCACACCAGACACCACAAAGCAACAAATGCAACACGTGGAGGACACTGACTTGGTATATTGTTACAGATTTTGTACATACGTGGGCAGTTCAAGTAGTCTCCTAACAGGATAACTTGTTCTAGATACAATAAAAAATTAGCATATTTGTTGACTATAAATTAAGGGCATGTTACTGTACGTTATTGATTATTTCCTTTTTTCAGACATTATGCATCAGTGTTATAGATGTACAGACGTTCAATCATTCATTTATAATTGTGTAAATTGATTAATTTATTATTCGTAAGACATGATAGAAAAAGTTGGAAGAACAATACATTGACTTTCCAACATTTGTATTAAAACAGATATTTTTCAAATTGAAGTCACTATTTTACAATTGTATAAGTCCAGTAAGATAGAACTATGTAACAGTTGATTAACAAGCTAAATAATAATTAACACACCTCTGTTGGCTTGAGGCCAATCCACCGATTCTTGTACAGCTAACAATGAGAATAATGAAACATTACACTAATAACAATGTAACACTATATTATGAACTTATTTACAAAAGCACTGTTAATTTATATAACAGCCGACATCCTGAATTAAACATCGTTAAGACATTAGCCAGCTTTGTATATGAAGAAGTTCATCGAAGCACGCGGATGTTTATTAACGTTGACCATTTGCCAACATCAATGCATCAGATCAGTTCTATTAATTATCATAATATTTCTGGAAAATAAGGACGGCTTTGAAATATAGACCAATTAGTCGTTACAGCATGTTTTATCGGCTCTCAATGAACTATAAAAATGTTTACAAAGCACGAAAGATCAATAAGACATTGCAATAAATGAGACTCATAATTATTGCGGGGCCACTAATAACTGTGAAAAAATCGTATCTAAGCAAAATTAATTAACCGTCGTAATAAAGCAATGTGATGCTTTATGGATGAATTTAACTGTTGGACGCATGTACATTACATAGTAAAGTTATTTTCCGAATCGGATAGAGCTACACTTAGGATATGATTATGGATAACCGCCTTGAGACATTGAAATACCCTATCAGTTATTTTAAATAAAAAAGGCTAACATGATATTACTGTTATAGATTAGAAAAGGATTCTCACAAAACGCCATGTATAATAAATCCTATCTTCCCGAAAATAATAAGTTACCCCATTCTCCCATATCCAAAACACCCAGCATATGGGACCATACAAAAAAATGGAATATGAGACGGTCTCCCGGAAAATGGCTCGTAGCAAAGCTAGAGGGAGTTTAAACAAGTTTTGGGTCATACCTATCATTTGCCACAGTAGACTCAAGAAAAATAAATGAGATTGATTTGAATTTAACTGAATTTAGAAAACGAGTTACTATTTATGTTAGAAACAATGCAACTGGAAGCAGTGTACAAATTAATAGGAATTTGTAACAGCAATGATTGCGAATAGTTTTAAGAATTTACGGACGTATTTCCAAGGTAATTCATTAAGTTTGGATTAATAACAAGCTGCTAAGATTCGTGTTGTTCTTAATGGTCCATAGTGTTTTGTTCGTGCAACAAAGAGAATGTAATGTGGCATTTCCATAGCAACTTTTCACTCTCAAAAATTATAAAAACACACAGGCGCCACATTTACAACGGAAAATTTGCACAAAAAAAAACTGACACACCATTCACAGTTTTGTACTAAACTTCGAATACAGAAACACACACGTAGTTCAGTTGTATACAAAAAGATCATTCACTTTTCGTAGAAAAGTTAACCCTGATGTGAAATTTATGCATATTGGGCTTTCTCTTTAGACCAAAGCATGTTCAATAGAGTAACAAACCAAATTTCATTTTTCTAATCATGGATTTGCAGTACTGTACACATTACATTACATAACCGAACATTTTGTAATTTTCCTTTTTTCTCTGTGTATCAACGCTGCATCAACAACCAGGACGAATTGGCGACTGTTCCAGCAATAACAAAGCTGGAAGATTGCAGGCGTACACCTGGGTAGAGGCTAGTTAGACAGCTTTCTCACATGTGAAATGAATTTTGCCTGGTCCCAAGTGGAGTTCTAACTCACAGAGGGAAGGGGCTCGTAATTACCAGTTGAAGATCATAACCACTCGACCACGGAGACCCCTGGTTATCTGTGCGATATGAATCTTTATTCTCCATTAAAAAATATTTCGCTTAAATTAAATAACTAGCTTTGGTGTAAAATACATTGTTTCGATTGCTTCTACATCTTGTAGATTAGACGTGTGTTTACCCTGAAGCTTATTGGCCTAAAGACTTATTTCGATGTGATCCATTAACTATCATTTAGCTTCACAGACATACAATGAACATTAAGGAGCCCCCTTGAGATCTGCCAGTTAGAACGGGATATTATAATGAGTATAAGAACTTTGGATAACAGCCATACGGACGGAATTGTGTCAAAACGTTTTAGAGAAGAGAAATATGATATTAAGATGCTAATTTGTTGTTGGAACGTCAGTATGTTGGCATGGAAACGAAATTACGGGATCAGCAAGACTGATAAACGAATAAGGGTTTTCCCATTTCTAGAAATTTAAGAGGTGTGTTTATTGGACAATTGCGTGGAAGACAGTACAAGTCAAAACAATAAATTCACCACAATAGGTATTCATGAATGAACAAATAGATTATTTATAAATACATTTATTCTTTTTTAAACATTATCCAAAATAATTTGCCGCTTATGAATCCCTGTTTCCAACCTAGCAGTATTAATATACGATTAATTACTTTAAATTTGTGAAAATACTGAATGCAGTAAATTAGGAAACAAAGTCAATTAGAATACTTCCATAGTAATGGATTTATCTTCATACGGTATTCCTGTATGCGATACTAACTAGATCGATAATGAAAGCGAAGAGAGATAATTGACTCAAGAAAAGGTATAAAATGTCGTTTTATGTACATGTTATGCAATACGAGCCTATCAGATTTCAAGAATCGTCATTGTCCTGTTTCGATATCTCTGATTAGGGCAATTAACATCCTTATGAATAAATTCACGTAGTATAAAAAATGACAGAAATAAAATTGTTTACATAAAAGAAAAACGTAAAAATCACCTTAAATTTTCCAAGGCTAGAGATCTGTACCTGTGTTCAGATATAAGTCGCAAATTTTCAACCAGCATCGCTTTTGTCTTATCTGGATGTTTCATATTGGCATGAACCAGACCTTTTCAATGTCTGTTAACTTGCATTGTCATATTTACATCGCGAAAACTGGCGATAAAACAATGTCATTTATAACCAAGTTACATCAGTATGTCGATATTACATGTTTTCATCCATTGGTAGAAATCACTTCTTGCACATTTATTTATATCCAGAACTATCAAAATTAATCTCACAAGCGGTTTATTGACTTATCGCCAGTACAGTGAATTTTACTTTAAAGGTATCAGAATCATCTATTTATACAAGTATTCGTGTTCGTCATATTTCATTAATCCGATGTAATTATTACCGTTACGGGGGTTAATTTTATATAATACTACCCACGACACACCTTAAAAATTCCGTCATCCGTCAATTTCTTTCCATTTATCGCTTTAGTTGTTACCATAACCTGCTTGTAATGTGTCCAAGCTCCGTTTTATGACAACAACGTTTGTTCATAAACAGTGATAAGTAATATCCAAATCCAATTATGTAATACAAGCCAGACTTATGAATATTGATGTACAAAGTATGTTATTAATCCAGATATCATAGCGTTATTATATATAGGTTTACATTCAGCTTATATAATCTTGTCTACATACTGAATCATATCCCGCAGTACTCAGCAACGGCTTAATAATTGTATTTTCCAAGCCGTGTGAGGAATAAAACCTTGTGCGTAAGTAACCTGTCTTATATGGGTTAATTTAACAAAACAACATTCGATCCGTGATAAATTCGCCGAGATATTGTCCACAACTTTTATTAATAATTATATGACGTCACAAAATATTTGACCAGGTTAAGTCATATTTTTTATTTCACTACACAACCACTTTGCGCCGTATATAACAAAATTAAGCGCCTTTATAAGCAGATATCCTTTAATTTCCATGCGCAAATGACGCGTGTTGATACTTAAGTCCTTTGCAAGTTGTATTGGAATATGGAATGTTGCTCTTATTGAATGTACACGCCCGTCTCAGTCCACCTGTAAAACAGAACAAATTAGGTATACAACATAGACACGCAGTTAGAATCACCACGATTCGTTGCTAAGGTAAGTAACAATGTTGCTAAGACATCGCTGTTTAAAACAAATATCAGAGAAAAAAGAAGCAAGCATGTCACTAACGCAAGCGACTTAAACGAAGATAACTGTCTATCACTGGCACAAAAAATAAGAATCACACACACTGTTAGTAAAGTAACTACTCGTGGATGACACAATGATAGGATAAACTATAAAATATGTGTTATATATCTGATTTAAATAACAAAAATGCAAATTGTATGCGCATATGACACTTAATTGCATGTAAATATTGTTTTATCTATTATCATGTATTGGCTGTTCATATACAGTTCTTCGCGCTTAAGTCAATAATTCTACACCGGATGTGAGCATCGGTATCCTGAAGTCAAATTAAAGTTTGGTGAATTAACTAGATTTGTCTTGATGCGATCGATTAGGAGTTAAACAAACGAACAATTCTAGCGACACAATCTCTGGTTGTATCAGTCGGGAAAATTCAAATATTCTGGTAAGTATCTATATTTTAATCCATCGAAGAACATTGACACGAACAATGATAATACCTTTTCATTTGAAACAATTATCTTGAAATGTTTAATTACTGTCTCGCTTTTTTATTCATTATGGTAGTAACATAATTAATTGATTTCATACACGGCTTTATATGGTTACAATACTTGATTTAAACTTATCCCTGATCAGTTCCCCCTAAGCCCCCGTTTGTTGGTTCCGCATTTCCGCCCCCTCCTTTCGGGAGACCTCTTGAAGTGCCCTTTCGATGTCTGTGTTAAATGCCCCTTTTTCTTCGATAGTGCAATTTCCACAAATACATGTACTGATACAAGTCGAAGCCAAGAAACCATGTTCTAAATATGAATACCATAAAATATGCTTCTGGAATAGAAGGTAAATTCAGAAACAACAAAATATCTGTAATCTGAACTAGCCAAGTGATGGTTGAATGCAGCTAAAATGATACCGGAGTGATATTATGAAAATAAACACAAACTCCCGCAATTACATGGTATTAAATTGATCGTGATTCTATCAAATGTCAAATTCCAACAAAATTGCGGGATTGAATTTTTCTCACTGAGACGTTTCTTTAAATGAGGATTACTTGTCCAAACCTGTCCTAATGCTGCTGTTTTGTTTCAATTTCTCAGCTCGTTTATTTCTTGGCCGACATTATGACAAATCGGTAGCCATGCAATTAACAATACGCTCTTCAGAGACGCCTTTTTGAATGACTTGTGCGTCTTGATTTATTACAAGTCGTAAAATGGAACTGTTATCAGAATACGATTTAAAATATATGCTCCTCAGAAGGCCTGTATGATCATTCGTCACATTGGCTGCTCTTTCATGACCAGGAAGTGCAAACACATAACGTCTCCAAAACGGCAATCAAGCTGCAAAATAATTCTGCTCAATGGATGAAACACATTTATAATTATTATCAATACATAAACTCCATTTAGACAGATATCATGGATTTGAAACTGCAACAATTTAGTTTCAAACAAAACTTTAATAATATCCCATCTACTTAAATAATATATCTCCATTTTTGAGTGATTTGTTTAAATTCCATAAATATACGACTATGAATTCAACTAATCATAAAACACGGCCGATAAGAAGAATTTTAACGACCTGTCTACCAATGCGGCATTATGAATTAATTATTATTCATCGGCAGTGTATTTAATCGTCCCTGGTTCGTTTATGGTATATGGAACTCGTAATCGCATGAAGCACACACTAAAACTTAACAGCGCGATTAGTGATTACTGAAACGTATTTTTAGTTTAGTTTATTTTATAAATGGATGACCAAAGCCTGGATAAAATCTAATGTTCGACCCAAGTGTTTTTTTTCTACATTTTGACTGTAGAAAAGCAATGAAATATTGCGTCAACAACGCTCTCAGTTCGATAGTATTTTATCTCAACTTGAGCAATCTCTAAAATGTTTTTAGTCATTATCACTGAAAAGTTGACCTACCATAGATATTTTATTAAAACAATGAAAATGTATGGGAAGAATTAAGAAAGAAGACTTTGAAATTCACCGGTACACACACCATCGCTGATTTAGCGGCATGTACGAAATGTCCGCGCTCAACTACGTTTTGACCATGAATTATCCTCAGATAATGTTGTCGTCAAGTTTCGTTGACACATATGGGGTAATTCGTATAGACAGCTGATACACATACCTTCTTACCATGTTTCTAGAAAGATTTGAAAACGAATTTAAATATGTCCGTGCCAACTCAGCGTAACCTCAAGCCGGTCTACAGGACGTACTGAACAAACAAGACCATATCCAACAAAAAGCTCATGATTAAGTGAATCTTCAAATTCCTGCGGTTTGTACTGACCACATCAAGCCTGCAAATGCGGCTTGTTTTACTGGAAGAAGTATATTTCTTACCGTGTTTGCCTCAAAGTAAACAAACCACGCCGGAAATACTGTATTCCTGCGTACAATATTCCGTTTGATGCGTGCGTACTTGCCGTAAAATGGGCGAAGATGTGGGACGAAGTGTGAATACATTTATCCTTTGCCATCATCATTAACTATTTCACATATGTTCATTATACTCAGAAAAAAGGAACATATTATATGTACTCATTCAGACTGCTCACACATTGCCAATTATCTACTAGTAAACAATAGTTTTCCAACAAAAAGGAGCCTACGGTTAAAATAGACGTTCGAATTATTCCATACTTAACCATTAAGCAATTGACCAGGGTAATCCTAGTTAATGGTAATCTCTCCAGAAGGCAGCAACAGAAATTAAATTGGCATCGTTTTTGTTTAGGTTTTCCTAGAATCAAGTAGCATATGTCCTTTTTTGTGATAGGGCCAACTCTCAAATACACTAACCATGCCAAATTATGCATCGATAAGTATATTCAAAGAGTCAATGTAATTACTCTTATATATTGTTAACAGATGGAATATACTCCAGGCTAAAGTGGAGAACTAATAGTTAACTGCCTATGATTCAAGCGAATAGAACCTTACTACAATGCTCCCTCTCGTAACGTCACCTCCAAATACCGATTCTCTCCAAGAAACGACAGTAAAAGGCACACATACACATAATAAAAAACACCTGTCGCGTATGCATCAATTCCCTCCGAACAACAACTCTCTCCAAAGAACAACACTTCTTGCGCTACTCCGACAAGTGTTACCATTCGGAGGGAGCACTGTATTTACTACATTAAGTTTATTATCAGAAGTAGTAAAAACAACAATTATCAAATATCAAGTCGTAACAGTGAGACGCACTTTCATATTTTATAAGGGAGTATAATCTTTAGACAGAAACTGTGCATGAAAAGTTTTGTAATGATTATAATTAAACTCTGACCCTCAACACAAATTTTTGATAATCTATAAGAAATAAGTTTCTCTGCTGATAAAAGATGTACTGTTAGTATATAAGTATATAATAGAAAATTTCATCGTCCAGTCTATTCCTTGTTAACAAGAGTATGCATTCTATGTATAACAATGGGTGTTACCATATTCGTTTACATGCGAATCGCAATTACTGTAAGCTTTATGTTTAAAGGGAGCACTGACACTAATTAGAAAAAACTAGGAAAAGACATTTTTCCTGGATGAAACATCATTTTTCCAACACATGTTGAGTGCTCACGTGTCTTCCCATATTTTGTATGCATCATTAAATTTGTGATATACACCAAAAAAGACATCATCCCTGAAGTGGCAATCATTTTATTGATTGATGACAATAATTTGATGTTCAGTCTATCACATCATTCTGATAATGATATTGATGTCTATAACGATGTTATTATTGGAGAAGGTAATGAAAATATTGATGATAGTTTGAACATAAGTTACCATCGAGATAAAAATAATACCAAAGAATGTGTAACTGGTTTATAAAAATGAGAATTAATAAAGACGAAAGCTCTATATAAGGATACTATTTGTACAAAATAGTTATTATATTTATTGCAAAGATGCAATGATTGTAGATAATGACAAAAGTGTTTTGAGTTTACAGTTATTAATTATTACTATATTATGTATGTTAAATCTCAGTTTTTTCCAAAGTCGAACTGAATAGGAAAGTAACTGTGTACATATGTCAAGTCTAATTTGATTCAACCCTAACTTAACAATGAACTTAGCAACAATAAAACGAGGGCCGGATTTACTGAAAATATCAACATTTCTAAATGTGCCTTCATTTCTACAATGAATGATGAACACAGAAGAAAAAATACCAGCGCAGAAATCAGACAAATAAGGGAATCAAATGATAAACATAGGTGAGAACATTTTCAAAACACAAAGCTGTTCCTCTGGTGACAGAAAAAAGCAGGTTTACGGCCTGCTATTGTGTAACTCACGTACTATTAAAATGACTTGTCGAACCCGCATAAACAAATGCTTATGAGACATTGGCGTATACAACATTTCCTTGCTCAAGTCGCGTAAAACAAACTGTTTAATTACATTAATGCTGTGGTGTACGACCGTTATGACTTATATACAATATTCAACAATATGACGAGACAATGTGTCCGCATGGATCAATATATAAAGTCATCAATGTCATTCCATTTCTGAAAGCACTTTACGTTCACCCAATAGAGTAATGTTAAATCATTCAAAGGTTCAGCATTTCTCTAAGTAATTTTATAAATGTCAAGTCCCAATTCATTCTTACAAGATTTAGAACATAAAGTTAAGCATTAACTGTGAATCTAAACTGTTCATCAAAATATCAAGTTCAAGGATGTTATTTCAATCCGATTTACAGTTTTATTTTTCCTAGAAGTACACTTTATCTATTATGATCAAGTAGCGTAATTTCGATGTCTCGAAAATTTCTTTGCTTCATTCTTGAAATTTAAAATATATTTTATCATCGTACCAATATCTACACTTATTCCCACGGTTTGTTGTTATATAATTAATGTTTATATTATAGAAATACTGATGGATTACTTAATTCCTAAGTATGTGCATAAAAGGGGCATCCTTGGCTGAGTGGTTATGCTTCCTCTGACTGGTAACCGCGAACCCCCCCCCTCCCCCGCTGTAATCCCACCCGGAACCAAATTTTATATGTGCGGAAGTTGTCCGGCTAGCTTTTGGACGGTCGATGGTACTACATAGGTGTACGCCTGTGGTCTTACTCCACAGTTACAGCTGGTCACCAATCAACCGTGGCTGTTGGTGCGACGTTAAACCCCTAAGAAAAAAATATGTACAGTGCACTTATATCAGAAAGGCGAAGACCGTACTCGACACGCTTCAATATGAGTCACAAATATATTCTATTCATGTCGCATCTCTTGTTTCAAATACCTTTACATTTTTTTCTAGTATTTTTATTTTTGATGTGACAAGTTGGCAGAATTGCATAGTGAAGTGAGATCCAGACGCATTTTATCCAGACAAATTTATTTGTTGTCTGAATTTGTTAATTCTACACATGGATACGATTCGTTTTTAATAAAATCGTTCCGAATTAACACTGTACAAATACGCAAAAAGCAATATATCTATTGTATCTGCGATACATATGAAATATCAAGCGACATATCAAGAATTGACAAACATTGCCATTGCAATAAGTGCTTGCCAAACCAATGCCTAACGATTGATATTTTGTATCCCTCTTGTCAATATTAATGGCGTCTAGACCTCAACAATATGTAAGGGCGCAATGTCTATTTCAAACAAAGTTGAAGTGTACAATTTGTAGCATTCAGGTTATCTGCCAGTTAAGGATATGATCCATGATTGTGACAAACGCAGACAAATTACATAGTTGCAGCATGGATTGGTCGCTGAATAATACAATTGTCTGTGACCGATTGTTTCACTTTCGTTATTGTATGATGGAACGAGAAGCCAAACTGATTATTACCACCTACCCACATGGCCAATTTGGTAAACACTTGGCATTTTGTTAAGTTAGCATTTTCATTTTATATAGTCTGGGTGATATAGGACAAAATGTCCCGCCGGTCAAAAAATAATACAGAAAGAAATGAGCCATACTATCAAAAAATGTTCCGATCTTATGCCAGTTTTTACTTATGAATATATTCCGAGCTTTGGGACATGTGTATCTAACAAGAGTTCCAGACAAATATTCAACCCAGCCAATGCAATATCGTTAACAATATTAACAACAATCGTTTGTAAAAAATAGTTTTCTGAGAACATTCTAAAAATGTCAGTAGAAATAATAAAAGCACCTTATATTCACGGAGCACTATTCGTTAAACGCTTATGAGTTATGTTACACGCCACAATCACCATACAATACAATGGTAACTCCGGTAAATAATTTTATAGAGGGTCGTAAATATGTGCCGCGCAGTATCGACATTTTGCTGGCATTTAAAACGAATAATTAACAAGAAAGTAATGGTGACCCCCGAGAATGACCACAATCAGAAATTTCACCTAACTACACAGACTACAAAGTCCTAGATCAATCATCACGACACATACTGACACATCTTTACACTCACAAAACATACAGAAATACAGAACTTCGTAAAAACACAAACTTCACTTAATTAGAAATATTTATGTAGAAAATACTTAACACCCTCATAGTTTTATCTTCATTGACATCTGACTGTTGAATTTTCTTTCTGTGTGAATTTCGTAGGTATTCATTCTTCTCCAGAAAACAACATGGTATAATTATCATTGATGTGTCAAAAGTCATCTCCAATTTACATTTCCAAATAGAAGCTTTGGACGTTTCTTAAAAGATAGTGTCATTGGTAATTTCATAGGTAAATACATATAGATATTTTAGCTGTCATCAAAGAGTTTTACTGAGTAATGCAGACATTGTTCTTCAATAAAAAATAGTAATCCCAGAAATCTTCGTTGTATTTTATCCACGTGTTCACTGGACAGTGAACTAAGCACCAGTGACAAAGAAAAAAAATGAATTTGCCGTTTTTAGAAATCGTCCACTTTGAGAATTTCACAAGTTTGAAAATTCTTATAATAAATTATACGTATCAGTTTAGCAATATGTAATTCAGTATCAGGTACATTTTAATAACTTACAGTTTCCTCAATTGTACAAATCGTCAAAGATTTGGATTGAGAGGTAGGTGGTCCAACGCCTAGAAGAAACAATTATTGGAGTTAAAAACAATATCTTAAAGATTAACATTTTAGAAGTCATTTGTCTTCCGTTCTTAGGAAGCGAATCGGTAAAGAAATTCAGATAAACATACCAGTACAATCTTCAACCAAGGACTACTGTTGATGAAATACACGAAGAAACAAGTTGTTTACGTAAGTATATGGTCTGTATCAACATTGATAATCTTTGATTATGGTCCTTTGCTCTGGTACCGTCTATCCGTTTACATTATTATGCATCAACGAATCATAATACTAATGCCATTTTATCCACAAATATGTAGCTGTCTCCGTGAATGTTCGGTCCTTGGATATGTCGTTTTACTAAAAACATCGTATTCAGCAAAACACCAGCGATATTCGTTCACATGTTTATTATTTTGTTCCATGTGATATTCAACTATTGACCTTGGCAGACAATCCCAGCAGCGTCACAAAATCAGCCGGAGGCGATAAAACCAGATTTATGTACTTTTGAAATAATTACAAGTCCGACTAGAATGGGATGTTGTAATTAACGTGCCGAGAAATGATAATGTCAGTTGAGGAAATTATTCCCTGTTGTCTTTGCTTTTTTTATTTGATGACAAAATCCACCCGTTATTGCTCTGATTGTAGTAATATTGTAGAGTATGGAGGAAGAAATATCGAGTGCATTGAACAAGCCACTGAACATGGTAACAACCTAAATACATATCTATCTACATGGGTATTTAATGCCTCATGCAATGAGTATTGAAATGCGGCATTGATCCAAAAACCGGGGATAATTATATTATGAAGCATGCAAGGTAACATTCCTGTCTATCCGACGATGAAACGAGAATAAATAGTTTTATACTTCTTTGAGTATCAATGCAGCCAATCAGCTTTCGCACCGCCTTAAATAGTGATTACTTCAAATGAATGTTGGGTAGAAACGTGCTCCAACTTATTCATATCACTTTACACAGCTAGTGTTCCATTCTTATGCATACATTTCTACATTATGAATGAAGAGTATGGGATAGTGCACGTATTTCGAAATATTAGGGAGATCATGGAAAAGCGACTGGAATTCCACCACGATCAGTCCTTCTTGGAACAAGAAGCTATAAAAGCAATCTTCAATGGCATATTTGTAAACTGATTACAGCAATATTAGTTTGAAGTATCGAATTAATATTAAAACATTTGAAAAGCCTTGAGCACACCAATGAATGATAGCATTTGAATGTCGGCATTTCCATTGGGAAACACAAAGTAAAACCCACAGACAAATTCAAGTGACTTGAAACAGATGTTTCAGAAAAATGTCTATAAAATCTATAAACAGAACTTAGCATCACTGCAAACAAGCCAGTTGTCACGAACCATGACAACTTTTATTGCAACAGACACTGCAGAATCGTGTGTATATTTATATTAAGCATACTTCTTATAGCAATGGTTGACTCACTGATCAATAACATTTTTATTACACTATACTTTGCATGATTGTGCATCACATTCACTTAATACTCACATAGATAAGAATTTGGACACAAATGTAATTACTCGTGAATGAATATTAGCATAACTGAACCCATAAAATTTATTTTCAATACGGTATTTATTTCTTTCACAATAATAATAACGTATCATGTTTAAAACGTTGTACATTGTCCTATGTCACCACTGACAGCAGATATTCAACAAAGATGTGAACATATTTTGACCGTAATTATACTTAAATCCAGTTAATTGTCTTCGTGAGTAGAATTCTACAACTGCAGCTGTACTTTAGTTAGATTATCGTAAACAAAATTCGAAACTAAATAAATCTTTTCACCATGTGTATGAATGATAAGTAACGGTTAACACTTGTAATACATACTGTGTTATATATACTAGATTTTTTCACTCTAGTTTAACGTGGCACCAACAGCCATTTGACCACGTTTCCAGCTTTGGTGGAGGAAGACCCCAGGCTTACCCCCGGGTAGAACCACCGACCTTCAGTAAGCTACCCAGACAGCTTCCTTACATATGAAATTTTGTCCCGAGTGGGATTCGAATTCACAGCGGTGAGTGGTTAGTGGTTGCAAATCAGAGACCATAACCACTCGACCACGGGGTTCCTTGTACATTAGTATATGTACTTCAATAGTCAACTCAACGGTTTAAATCACGCATGAGAATTTGTTTATACGTTTTAATTTAAATATAAATTTGAAAATGTATTTGCTTACCTTTCGATATAGAATTAATCCGAGTCTCGCCATTGTTGACAGCTAACAAATTCTGTTACGATAATTCAGGAACTTTTGTAGAGAACCTGTCGACCAGTAATTGAAATTGTTCCCATTTTATTGAAATGTTGACTTCCGCAGTTAGCTAAAATAAATCAAATGTGTCGGGTCTCCATTCGAGTGCCATTTAGCTTAAATTGACACATGGCGTAACTGATAAGCGGGCAAGAGGACAATCTCGTGTCTCGTGCGATAGGACGTTAATTGTACGTAAGCATATCTGTAACTTAGACCTGCCTCAAGGACAATTATTAATATGGTTATCGTCAATATGGAAAGTTCAGTAATGATTTATGTCTCCTGAGAAATATACAGACTGTCGCTTGTCTTAATACAACCCATGATGTTTACTTTTCTGCTAGAAACAGTGCATGGAACTAATTTGTCTTCTATTGACAGTCAAAGAATATTAGATAGACGCTTACTAGGTGTTTATTTGGTTACACTAATTCTTAAGATCATAGCACACAGTTTCCAGTTAAGGTCAAAGAGATAATACATGTATAAGGCCAGTATGCGTTTTCCTTATGACATCGGGTTAATTGGCGGATCGCCGTCGTGATAATTATTACACCTGAACAATAAGTCCGACAAAGACATTTTTGTGGACTTCAATTCCATTTTATCCTTTAGACGTTTAGTTAATACTAATTTATTTTAGCCCGATGACGAAAACAAGCAATTTTGCTTATATTAATCACGCTCGTGTCCGCTTCCTGGACACTACACCAGTACTGTGTCCGAAAAACGGGATTGTGAAGTTCATGAACGAAACCCGTCGAAGTCGGGATTCGAACTCAGGACCTTCGGATCAGAGGTCGGACACTCTACCTCAAGACCAGGATGCCTCCCTTAAGACGTTTAAATACAAGGTATATCCGGATCAAAGAGTTTAACATCAGCGAATTGAAACTGTAGTCGTTATGACACTGTATAACCAATACCGACTGGGTACAGACATATCATTTCCGAAAACCAGTCATAGATTAGAGAATAAATAAAAGATCATTAAATTAGTAATAAAAATACTTCCTGGCAATCAAGTTGTAGGTACAAAATTGTAATACATTACTATATAACTCATTAACAATCTTTACCTGATTTTTTCCAACTAATCTAAAATAAAGCATTTGTGTACTATCTCTACAATGCAACAAAAATCACCCGGGTCTCATTAGAATAGTACAAATGCGTAGAATTTCTAATCCTAGTGAAAGATTGTCTAATTGATAATAAACAAGCTCCGGGAACTGCTTCTTTTGTTCCTGATTTGTTGTAATTCTGTCTGCGATCAATTTCGAATAAAACTGAAAGATTGTATCGGAGAAAATTAAGTCTAAGGAATTACTCCTTGTTGCAAACATTTGTTTTGTCGGTGTAATAGCAGAGATACAAAAATAGTGGATACCTGATAGTCATGGCCCATTGACCGTACGTTTGAATGTACATGTACAGTGCAACCTCTCCGAAGCAACACCCTTTGGGAGACGCAAAATCATGTTGTTGTTGAGAGGTTGTCGCTCTAGAGAGGTTAAATAATAATCAAATCGTACAGTGAGGAAAAAGCATGCTGTTATTGACGGGAAGTTGTCGCTCGAGAGAGATTGCACTGTATATGTATATTAAGCCACAAAGAGTTAAACCCGCGTTTAAAGGACGTTTTCGTGTCCATGTATGCATGTCATTTACTAAGTTGATTGGTAAGTTAAACTCACGAAGAACCAGAAGGACAAGTAATAATCACTGAATAATCTCTGAAGCTACGTTTCAGCCCTCCTATGACTCCTCAAAGTATCGCTTAACAGTTGTGTGTGCAAACAAGCGTCGCAAGGAGGCTGCATGATCACAGTCTATTCATACATTTTAGCTACATGGTAATGCCGGTTCGATCCTCAATCTATCCTTGAAAGGCGCTGACTGTTACAACAAGAAATGTTGTCGTAATAAATGAGCGCTACATAAATAACTGGAATTTTTTAAATACTTGAGAAACAAAACTTTACGCATTTCACAGTTTCTAAATGGGATTAATAAAGAGTCAATAAATCAACTATCTAGTATGTTGATAGGTTGCAATAAATACGTATGCACCCTTAAACTTTACTAACAAAAAACAATTTGAAACACTTTTTAATCAAATTTTGCTATAAACATATTGATACGATGGTTATGTCAACATGGCAATAAGTCGTACAATCATTCTTTACATAATCACAATAACTTGTACAACATCATTTAAATAAGTCATACAATTTTATGAAATTTACCTCGTGCAAATTTCTTCCATTTTTAGGTATTTAACAATCCATTTAATTCAAGTTTCATTTCACATATATGTATAATATGAAACATCTTTTATGAAGATCTCGTTTTTTTTTTTTTTTTTTTTTTTTAGAAAAAAGCTTGTTTTCAGTCAATCCCACTGATTTATAATGATTATAACTCATAAATGACATTTTTAAACCATGACGCTCGTGAACATTGATCATGCTGTTTACTACAAAATATATGAAAATATGCAAACCTCTCCATAAAATGAAAATGTTTTTTTTTTTTTTTACTGAGCAGTGTGTTTTTATCTGTTTGATAATGATCATCAAAATCACATCATCCGGTAGTGTGTACAGTTGGTTTATTCACTATGAAGAGATTTCTTATTTTCTGACCGGCTTTCTATACAAGTATATGTGTACAAGTAATAAAATCAAAAAATGTATCCTTATATTGAGGTCGTCTCAGTATCAAGTTGAAATATCCAGGATATACTTAAAACCTGTCCGAAAATAAATGATCGCTATAATATGTTGGTGGTTTTAATACTGATGTGTTTTGAATGTATTTGGAAGCATATGACATGTGTATTTGGAAGCATATGACATGTTTATTTGGAAGCATATGACATGTTTCGTATATTTACGAGAAAGGATACTAGTAGATTATATCTCTAATTTTTGTTTTATTTACTTGTTCATATTGTCACATTTAGCAGTACAAAACATGTATTTGGCTTGTACGGTGTACATGATTTACAAACATTAACAAACATGTAACATGTGAAAACCATGCTGTATTACAAATCATTTAGGAACTGAGAGAAAACCCAGTTACGTTGCGTTTAGGATTGCATTTTAAAGGCAAAGGCTGTTAATCATGATAAAAAAGATCGCCCTGATTTTCTTTATCTTGTGTAATATTTGGTTAAAAATCTCTATAATATAGATAAAGACATTTCCTATTTGTATCAAGTATGTTATATGTATCATTCGGTGAACTTTTTCATCAGCCCTCGTATATACTAGTACTAGTAGCCTGTGATAGCTTAATATTATTCAGTTGATGTTCAGTTAAATTATTTTTGGCATTATGAAGTCTGCATTGGAGGATGCGCATTTTGTTCAGATCATCATAGACAGTGCGAACTTACGGCACTATCAGATCGGTATAAAGTCCAGATCTCGGTCCTGAAACAAATTAAATAATATTCATTAACAACGTCACAACAGGCGGTTGGTTAAGAATTTTATTATGTAATTGTCTAATAATACCAGACGTCTTTCAAATGTAAACATTTTTATCCAATAAATCTTATTAGAGAATTCGTCATTTACGCGTGTTGTTGTCATGGTTTTGTTATGTGTTTTTATCAGCTTGATTTCTCAAAGAACGTTTATAACACTCTATTAGATATGAAAATCAAAGCGTTGCTAGGCTACATCCGGCATTGATATGAAATTGAGATCCTTGTAAACAAGGCATGTCAGGTTACAATAAGTCATATTATATAACACAAAAAATAGATTTACGTTAGTGGAGTTTCGATATGAAATGACAATTTCAGATATTAATTTAAAAAAAAAACAAATGACTGCATTCATAGTTCTCACTAAAAATGTGACTTCACATCTGTGATGGTTATATAATACATCACATAAAAATTTTCAGTAAAATCACAAAATTATCGCATATTAAATGCCTTTGAGAAGGGCACTTGTTTTCCCAGATTGCTGTATGTTTTAGTATAATGTTTTATTTAGCAATTAAAACCAGTTTATACCTTTCCACGAGCCATCGACGAAGTTTTTTTTTTGAATTACAGCTAATTCTTGATCTGAGGGACGAAGAATAAAATTAATGCTTCGATATTAACGTAGCATCATCACCAAGTTTAAGTATATCTGAAATACAGAAAATTTATCCGAAAATGTGCGGTCCCTATAATGATGGTTCCTAAATGAGATTTCATGAATCATTTAAGCATTAGATATTTAAAACATTGATATTCATAAAAAGTATTTTATAACATGAATAGTCTGCATTGGACTCCATTGTGTCGTCATGTAAGTATAATATACATGGTTTAAAAGATTTTACTATCAGTTAAACAATAAATTTATCAAACGAGACATTTATATGAATTTTCAAAAGTACCTCGTAAAATTATTGTACATATATTCACAAAACAAATTATCTCGCTATGAAAGCGATAGCGTAAACCCTAGTCTAAATAATATTAAACATGTATTTGATACTTCAACTTCACCTTACATGATATTAATTATTAAACATTTATATTTTATTGGTACGATCCGGTAATTATTATAAATACAATGTCATACAAACCAATTCAAGACAATTATTTCTACCAAACTTCTTTTTAAAGTTAATGACTAATTGAGTAGACTGTATGTAATTAAGAACACTTACTTACTTGTTATGAAAATAATAACATGACCAATTACATGTACATATTCGTACATCCTGGTTTAATTAAAGCAAATGAGCACGATTTGTTAATTTGAGTCGAAAATGAAATACAAGGTGTGAAGTGTCCAATTAATTAAACTAATTGTATGCATCCTTAACTAATTTGAGTACACACTTCTCATTTTCACACTTGAACTATCTGACACACGCCCGTGTTACATGTATAAAACTCCACCCGGACTTAATTCAGCACAAATCACAGTTCATTGCGAAGCTATCTAGATAGAATCGTATGAAAATTACATCAAATATTTTATACTATACTTGTTTAATTCATATTAACTTTCTGAGTTAATCATCATGGTTGGTACAAAGGATTCGTCTCATGATAATTCTTCCTATCTTAGAAAGGTAAGTACAAAATATGTATCTGATATTTATATAAAATTTAAAAGTTATGAAAAATATGCATTATTGGGACAATTATTTTTGACAAATTGTTTTATAGCAAGTAATATGTATTTGCAACACTAGGACTAGCAAGCGACTGTATTATAGTTGAGCCTATTCAATATTACAACAGAAATATCATATGTGTTACAAATAATTATTAATTATATATTATAAATGGTCCATATTTATTAACTATACATTTGTTTTTATTATAGGTTAGAAAACCTTTGGTTGAAAAGAAAAGACGAGACAGAATGAATCACAGTATATCTCTACTAAAAATGTTGATTGCTGATACCATAAAGGATCAGGTAAGTGTATTATTTGTTATTTTATAACTGCAAAAAGTACGACAAATACAAGATACCATAATTTATGTTATCGTAATTTTAAATAGTCAGAATTACTGAAAATTATACTCATGTAAAGTAATGAGAATGACTCCATGTCTTAAACTCAGTTTCTAGTCTTAAATATCTTACTTTAATACCTGATAAATACCCGTTATTACGATCTACAAAATGTGTTACTATGGCAAAACCTCAATAGCGAGACCGCCTTCCGAAATATAAAATTGGTAGTAACATAAAGGTGGTCTCATTATCAAGTTCGAGTATAGAGTACGTACAGAAATCATACTGATCGTTAAAATGAGGTTGTGTTGATATTAAAGGGGTATTGAAGTGAGATTTTATTTATCTGACATTCTCTGTTGGACAAATCTGCTGTACATTAGACTTTAAAGAAACTCTTATTACTCTTACAGACGGTTCCATGTACAAAGGTAGACAAGGCAGACATCCTTGAGTTGACAGTGTATCATCTCACACGAGTACAACAACAACAACGATCTGTTGCCTTGGCAACACAAGTGGCTTCTTATAACAAAGGTTTTAAAGAATGTGCACGCGCGACTGTACATTATCTACAAAACTACAACAGTGTTCCTGAAAATGTTACCAATAACTTGAACAGTCATCTTCACCGTACCTTCTTGTCACGTGATCAACAACATAAAATTCGTCTACAGTCTCAGCAACATTTACGTGGAAACGGACACGTATTTATGGGTACATCTAGTATAGATATCAACAAAACTCGTATTAATCGGTTGTCAACACCAATTAGAGACGACAGACCTGGGCTATCTTCTACACATGGAATGAACACACCAACTTTTTCACCGATCTTAGATGCAAACACAAGTTTACCACATCTCTCAACATCATTTGTACGTTCCAGTTTAGAATTTACTCCAAACTCATCTTCAACTTCATACTCTGACATGTCTGTCTCAAATTGTTCAAGTAATTCTGGATCTGTATGTCAGAGTGATTCTAGTCAGAATGGGAGAGAGGACATTAAACTCATTACCGGAAGTGGAGTGATTACCATTGGCGACAGTGCAGAGGACAAAGTTGGACACGTGATCAAAGAAACAACATGGCGACCATGGTGAAATTTTCAAAGAAAATGAAGAACTAAATGGCATGCATAAGATTTAATCTTAGCGTGAAATAATCATTGTATCATACATCTTGTTTTTGGTATTGTTTATGATTTTGTAAACACGTGTGAGTATATATACATGTATATATATGAAGAATTAAATATCTCAATATCATTACAGCTTTCTTATCATTATTATGTTTTTTTGTTTTTGTGAAATTTGTCTGGTCTTGGATGGGAGTCGAACGCACGAAGGTGGGGTCTTAGTGATTACTAGTCAGTGGCCACTGTGTATTTACGCCTGAGATGAAAAGGAAGATTAAAACATATGTACCTAAAGCCTTATATATAACATAAACACGGGTAACAATTCGCCAGTTTCTTACTTTCAGACCTTCATATGTAATAGTAGAATTAAATCTAGATCCAAAAAGCATTTCACAAATTAAAGAGGAACGCAATTAAAATCTCAGTTAAATTACATTTAGTATAAACTTTAATTGCGTTCTTCTTTGATTTGTGGAATGTTTGATTTGTGCTACTTTTTGAACCTAGATATAGATTATTTAGATATGATATGAAGTGAAACACAAAAAAACATGCAATTTTACAATGATTACATGCATACCTATAATCAGCACCATGTCAGTAACTTATCAATAAAAAAACCTCAATTAAAAATGAACAGATATCTTAATACCATATATGGTCCCTTCTGTACAACACAGACACTTATCCATATAATAGTTGATTGATTAACATAAAATAAATATATGTGTTGACAGAAGTATTGCGTTTAATGTTGAATAAATAAATATTTCACTACACTATATTTAAACTACTGACATTACCCTAATAGAACATCATTATGTATGATTCAACCGCACTAAGTACATTAATCAGTACATTATAATTTATGAAAACTCGTAAAATTTACGAAACTAAATTCAATTATTTTAGGCCACCCAGTCTCATCATGTAGGTCTTTAAATACATACAACTTTAGTTTCAATTGTATAAACTTCGATTAGTAATTAGTTTGTTCAGGCGAATATTAAGTTACACGTTGTTAAAAGACAATGAGCGGACGCATTTTAAAGATACTGATTAAAATAACACTAGGTATGCGATGGTTTCATTACGAGAATCCGTAGTTTTTTTCTAATTCATTAAGCCTCTTAATTTGTTTATTAACCAGAAATAAGAAAAAGTATTAGCAGCTAACATTCTGCTCTTGACTTTGTAAAACAGATATTCCGTGAATTACGTAGCGTTTTAAAACATCACAACGGATTTCAGATCTTTTTTACAAGAGCATCATCTGGGTTTTTCACCGTGAATACAATCCACCTTACAGCATGAGATTCGGTTGACGGAACATATACATGCATCACTAAAGCTATTATTTAATCCTCGATTTTATTGTAGTAATCTTGTTTGATTATATTATTCAGTCCTTAGGTGAAATTAATATACATGTATTCTAAATGCAGTGTTTAAAAGTTAATTTTGAGTGTGTTTGTGTACATATTAGTACGCATTGATAAATGGTAAAATTTCTTAAATGATGATTGGTTAACAAAAAAATGATAACCAGGAGATATAATTTAACCGCGAGATGTGTGATCAAACGAAACTTGTGAGTTAGGGGCGTTTTATTTCTCTAATTTTGTATTACATTTATAAACAACAAGTGCGTCATAAAATTAGAAATTAATGTATATTAGCCATCCCAACCAGCAACATTATCATCATCATCATCATCATCATCATTATAATCATTATAAACGCCATTGTTATTATCATCGTTAGAATCATCATCGCAACTATTATCACCGTAACATTGTAATCAGTTCCTACACCAGATAAACCATTATCTGAATAAGTGAATAACGAGTACTCTGCTGGCTCACAGTTACATATCTAGTTAAAATAGTTGGACTTACATGATAGCGCTATTTCCTCATTCTGTCATATCTAAATTTAGCTGTTCGTATTCCATTCCTTTTATGGACATTCGACGGTGTTTCGGATGATTTTATTTCGTTGATCAGTTTTACCTTATATGGAAATATTTATTCAAACCATGACACCTATGTCTCTTAGATTTTGATCATTTTTAGCGTACGATACTTTTTGAAATTTCAGTATTAAGTAAATTCTAGTTAGATCTACTAAAACCTAGTGACGCCGGCACCGTCCCGGGGACGATTCATGAACTTCATGTGTAAATACGTCTAAATATGAACCTTCGGAGAATTAAACAGCTAAAAGGCCTTTCGATAAGGCACTGCAAATGATTAACGACAGAACTATTTATGAATATTAGCGCAACTAAGCGATGGTTAACTAGATTGGTTTATACATGTACATCTGTTTAATTTTAAATATGTATTACAGAATTAGACATAGTGCAAATACCAATATTCATCTATTGATCACTGAAGCATTCTGCCCTGAAACACATAAAGCATGTTATATACCGTCTATCAAAATAATAGTTAGAAGTAAATTAGATTTAGAAAATAATCTATATTTCTATTTAAAAGAAAACCTGGATTTTGTATTTAAACATTGTGCTTTTTGTCATGGGCAATATAACAATTATGACTGCTTAACGAATTATATAAAATTGAGGCAAGAGGCTCGTTTTTAACAACATTTCATTAATCAATATAATCGATCAAGATTATAATGGCACAACGGCGCTCCATAGTTTATGTTTACTAAAGCGGCTAAAAATAGATATGATGATTTAAATACGTTCAGTGTTTACAGTATTTGATAAATCTAAAAATATATATGAATATTCATGACGCATATATTATGTTGTGCGGAATATGGTATTAACTACATGTACATGACCATATTTGTAACACGATTCCTAGAAGTAGTGCCATCAATTTGGGACGTAAATTGTTTAACAGTATAAATAGGACGATGAAAGTCACTCTTAACAAAAAGTTGAAATTATTCAAATTGAAACCATCTGGATTGCATTGTTTTTCTCAAACACGAAATAAGTAAGTTTTATTTTAATAATAATTACATGTATTAATAATCTGAACATAAATTTGTTATAACATAAATGTAATTTGCTGTATGCTCTCTGAATTATTATTTTACATTTGTACGAGGTTGATGATGATTAAACAAAATATGCTAACTTATCATATGTGTACACTATGTTTTTTTTATTTATTTGCTTTTGGTTGTTATAATTATATAAGAATATTTGTTTAATTAGCTAAACAATTCATATTTGTATGGAGCTCCAGTAATCAAATTCTTATCACTGAAAACAACGAAATTCTAATTCGTAAAAATGAAATTTATTATATTTTACATATAAAATAAAAAAAATGCAACATTTCAAATGAAAGTTTCGAATGTCACTTTTTGAGCTCTGTTTTACAGTTCTAGTTAGATATTTTGGAAGAAAACGTAGATCAAAGACAAAATATCCTCAATAATTCAAATTTGACGTTACTGGACGCATATATCATTATTTTTGTTCAAAACTTACAGCACTTACAGTAGTATGACAATTGCATGCATGTTCATAGTGATAAAACCACACTAATCGTAATAAAACCCACGTTTTAATATTAGTTTTATTTTCGCACCGCCGTGTTTAATCGCATATACAGCAACACCTCACCACTGACTATAAATACCTTCTCATTATAAAGACCACTTATTTTCGTTGGGATCTCAATATTTTCTCTCTAATTCAACTTAATAGTGAGACTAACTTAATATTAAGACTCCTCTAACTGTGGTCCTGAGTACTTTGGCTCGTAATACAGTACTTGGAGTTTTATTGTTGACTTATTTCAAATACTGTTATGTGAAATTACGTATGATTTACATGTTTATTTTTTGTACAAGTATAAAATGTAATAAAGCAGCTAAATGATACAAACGAATAGGTGTAAGAAGGGCCTATCTTCAATTTAACAAAGAAGGAGATGGACCCTTCTTGTATTCACCCCTTAAAATGCAGTGCAGCTAAATTTGAGTCAATATCCACATTGGTGATTAGTTATCTAATAGACTTACATTTTAAACAGAGATGGAAAGCTACGACGACGGTGCTGCATTGGTTATAGACAATGGTTCCGGTATGTGTAAAGCCGGGTTTGCTGGGGATGATGCTCCGAGAGCAGTGTTTCCGGCTGTGACTGGACGACCTCGTTATGACGTAAGTTTGTTATGCTTTATAAAACAATAAACCACGACCATTTTGCTGATTTTACAAACAATACATAAACAGTTATTTCACTATTGAGCGTAAACCGATTTCATGCAACTCCATAAGAAAACGAACAAAATGAATAAATACGAAGCAATTGTGGACATTTTTAAATTTAGAGCTTCCCTTTTTGTCCGCTGATGATCTAATAGAAAACAAAGAAACGGTGCATATAAATTCATGTTACTTTTTACATATCCATTTTACATATCCATTTTACATATCCATTTTACATATCCATTTTACATATATTATACAGCATTTTGATACAAGATTAGCGTTTTTATAGATTGTAATGGCGGGTATGGGTGGAAAGGAGTCGTACGTTGGCGATGAGGCACAGAGTAAACGTGGTATATTGACACTTAGGTATCCAGTGGAGCATGGAATTGTTACAAACTGGGATGATATGGAGAAAATCTGGCATCATACATTTTACAACGAACTACGAGTAGCACCGGAAGAACACCCTACACTTCTCACGGAGGCTCCGATGAACCCGAAGGCAAACAGAGAAAAAATGACACAGGTGATAAAATGAGTATAATGAATCCATTTTAGTTCTTAAATTGAAGCTATTAAATGTTTCGTTTAAAAATCACTCAGAAATAGGAGTGATTAAAAAATAGAATACCTTAATGTCCGCATGCGAAAATGTTTGTATTTAAGTTTAGAAAGATAAATCGTTACACAGATCTCACTGTTAGGGCTAGGTCCCGGGTTGGACTCTCTTGTTGCATTTTTTCGCTCTTTGACACCAAAGAAACATTGACAGTTTCCGATCCGTTGCAAAAAATAAAATAATATTATATGAATACGTTGTACATGTATATCACTTTTGACCCATTGTGTATATACATTTGTATGTATATGCAATGGTGAATGGTATAAAATATCTTTTAGAAAATGGATTTGATTACGCACCTGATAATGCCGAAACTGACAGGTACAACTGTTCTTGATACTTTATCTGAGAGTTTCTTCTAATTCATTTATCATTGCTTGCAGATTATGTTCGAGACCTTCAATACACCGGCATTCTATGTGAGCATCCAAGCCGTATTATCTCTGTACGCTTCCGGTAGAACAACAGGTGTTGTGTTCGACTCTGGTGATGGAGTCTCACACGTGGTTCCTATATATGAAGGTTAGTGAAACATTAAGTTAAACTAGTACATGTTATGTGATGTTTATTTTTTTTGGTTAAAAATGAAACAACAGAAAGAACAAAAAATATATATCAATGTTGGTCGTTTGTTATGCATTCTTCAAGGGCTATATAGTCATAGTACTTTATTCAGGTCTTAAACACAGCCTTGTACAATCAATTCATACCCTGAAATAATTTAATTTGTAAGTTTCACTGATTTCAGGGTACGCTTTACCTCATGCCGTGAAGAGAGTAGATCTCGCGGGACGAGATTTAACGAAATATTTGGGCAGAATTTTACATGAAAGAGGCTACAACTTCACTAACTCTGGTGAGTCCACACTAAAAGTATTGTGATGAAAATAACAATATGAAAAATAAATGCTTTAAATCAAATAAAAATAGTTTATTTAAAAGGGGAAAATAATTAAACTTTGTTATTTATTGTTCTATCTTATTTTATTGGTATACACAGAAATATTGTGTACTCCGATATTTCAAAACATCAATTTTCATACGATAGTTATTACACATGGAAGTTAGCTGATTATAATACAAATGTATTGTGTCAATTAATAAAAAATATACAAAAAAAAATCCAAATTGGTACTGACGAGGATTTTCGACTAATAATACAAAAAAAAACATTGTAAAACTCAATGCCCACCTAGTCCATGTTCAATAATTGAAGGGATTAATTCCCGTTCGACAACAAACCTGGTGTTATTTATTAGTATAAATTTCTCTTTTCAGCTGAAATGGAAATTGTTAGAGACATTAAAGAAAAACTCAGTTATGCAGCGCTAGATTTTGAGCAGGAAATGAATACCGCTGCAAGTTCTTCACAGATTGAGAAGTCTTATGAACTTCCGGATGGACAAGTCGTTACCATTGGCAACGAGCGCTTCCGGTGTGTGGAAGCAATGTTCCAGCCTTCATTTCTTGGTATGCCCATGGGATATACAAATTATATAATATTCGCATAAACATTATTTTTGAAATTCTTGAAATAGACTGCAAATAATAGTAAAATAAACTTTTGTCAGGGCGACTCAGTGATTCAATTAAAAAAATCGTATAAGAACAATTTATTATTCTTAATGGGGCTATATTTTATCATAAGTTAACTTAAAACAATTAAATATTAGGATTACCCTTTGGGCAATAAAATGATCTTTATATTAAGGCAGTCTATGTACTGAGTTGGTCCAAAAGTGATTTTTTTCAGTATCTATTTTTGTCATTCCATTGATTACAGGTATGGAACAGTCGGGTATACACGAACTTGTTTATCAGTCTGTTATGAACAGTGATATTGATATCAGAAAAGACTTGTTCGCTAATACCGTGCTATCAGGAGGTTCTACAATGTTCCCGGGTATGATATATGTATAAATAATTCACCATTGTCATCCTATTAGTATCAAGCAAAATAATTTACTTAAAAATCAAGTTAAGAAAATGCATAAATGTATAGTTAAGTATTTTATCTGTATCGAGTAAAGCGTTTTAAATATTATCTGGATTTATGAATGATGTGCATGCTTACAAGTAAAGAGTTTAGTATATTGTTTTGAACACTGGCGGTGGTTGACCCGTAAAGGTGGAATTTGCTCCATAAAGACATAAAAATAGGAACTACCGAAACTGACTTTAAGCAGAACTTAAAACTTTCTTATTCTGGCTACTTTACAATGACACGTGTTCCATTTGGCTCTAAAATACTGCATACTACTGTAACATAGTGTATATGTAAAACGCAATTGAGTATGTTTGGATTTTTGCGCTATAGAAGTGTGTTTGTATTTGTATTTTATATCATTTCATAGTAGATATAGTCCGCTTTTACTTTTAAAAGAAAAAGGTAATAATGTGCATTATATATCAGGTATTGCTGACCGGATGAAGAAAGAATTAGATGCTTTAGTACCATCTACTATGAAGGTCAAGGTCATTGCTCCACCAGAACGAAAATACTCCGTGTGGATAGGAGGATCAATTTTAGGGTCCCTGTCCTCGTTCGGTCAGATGTGGATTACAAAACAGGAGTATGACGAATGTGGACCATCTATAGTCCATCGGAAGTGTTTTTAAATTAATTAACAACCTCATCTGAAATTTTGAGACATTCATAGCATGTGCTGTTGTTTGGGAAGTCAATGCTTAACAATGCAGTGCAATACTCTAAACAAGGCTGTCGCATACACAGAGACTGAAAATTCAATTTTGTATTCTATGCATATTCGTTTACAGGTTTGCTGAAATCAAATTATTCTAATTCGATTCATACATTGTAATAAGCTTAAGCTTACATATACTCATTATTATGTAAATCATACATAATAATACATGCTTGTAACTATTTGACGATTGTTAAGAAGGATTTGTGAATGTTAATTGTGAATTTGGAGCGGTGATTTGATTGCTGTTGATGTATTTGAGTGAGTGGATATATTTGTACATATCAATATTTTGTAGGTAGATATAAAAGACTGTATGTTCTATACGTTTGTACCATTGTCATAATGAATAAACTTCAGTAAACTTATTTATTGTCATTATTATCTATCGAATATAAGTCCTGACAAACATGAAGTCTGTCAGAGTATTTTAGAACACTTAAGAAGACGAGTAATTAATTGGATAGTGCGCAATAAAGTGAAAGATTAATGAATATTTCAAAATATAAATCAGTGATACGACATAGGAGAAATCCGGCAAAAAGGGTAAAAAATCATGGAAAAGTTCAATCACGTGTTAATCATGTGATTTTTGTGAACTAAATTGAGTGTCTGGGAGTATTCCTTTTCGGTTCGCTGTTAATAATTTTTCAGTCGTAGCTAAATCGTCTACAGAGGGAACTACGTTGAAAACAAAAATAATGCAATTAACCGATTCATCAATACTCCAATACAGACCGAATCAAATTTACAGCAAAATCTGATCGAAGTCCTCATTTTCAACATGAAACTTGCTGTACTTTGTTAATGCGACATAGTAAAGTCTGCGGCCTCATTAGAGAAATATTCAGGCGACAAGACTGAACAAACAAGCTCGTACCAATACATCTTTAATATCATTACAGAAGTTGTCTGCTTCGTCTGTGTAGAATTCATACATTTTGCTTGTATTCTAGATTCAATAAATTATTTTTAATTAAGTCGACAGTTCTATCTATATTAAAACAAATGAGTTTATGAAACAGCGCGTCTGGGATATTATCTAATTAGACACGTAACCAGAGACGTGTCTTCTCTCTATTAATTGACTCCGTTACGATTTTACGTCTACTTCAAATAGATTGCATCACAAAGACATTGCTTTTTACACAGGTACCTTGTCGATTCAATAAAAATAATTATGCTGCATGTCCGGAATCTGATTTTCAAAAACAGCAGCATTGTACAAGCTGATGTCTGAATATAAATGTGTAAACTAAATACATGTCCATCCTTGTTTTTGTCAAAACGAGGTTGTTCCTGTTTTAGTGGATGTAAAGTTACCTCACGACTACCCTAACAAGCAGCGGTGACGCTTATTGTCCCATTGTACGGTCCTTTCAATATGTCGGTATTTACGTCATATGGTACACTGGACAAATGAGTGCATGCACCTGTTATTACTAACTTTTTCTATTTATCAATGTTCCAAAATCAATTCCTTTCATTTAATATTATGTATTGTCATTGGCTAGTCCACCATGAATTCGGTTATTAGATACGTGGGGATATAATCGTACTCAAGATAACTGCTCTATTGTATTGTATTGCATGTATAAGGCTCACAGTTATCTAAAAATCTAAAAAACCCAATGGATTTAAATATTTACTTCGCAAAATGTATTCACAAAAACATCAACATTTTATGCAAGCAAATCGTAAGGTATAATGATAACAGTCGTAATATTAACAAAAAACAAACAAACATCTGATGCCCATAGAAAATGTTTCACTAATTTTCTAGATCACATATGACATTCACCATGGTCGCCATGTTGTTTCTTTGATCACGTGACCAACCTTGTCCTCCGCACTGTCGCCAATGGTAATCACTCCACTTCCGGTAGTGAGTTTAATGTCCTCTGCTCCATTCTGACTAGAATCACTCTGATATACAGATCCAGAATTACTTGAACAATTTGAGACAGACATGTCAGAGTATGAAGTTGAAGATGAGTTTGGAGTAAATTCCAAACTGGAACGTACAAATGATGCTGAGAGATGTGGTAAACTTGTGTTTGCATCTAAGATCGGTGAAAAAGTTGGTGTGTTCATTCCATGTGTAGAAGATAGCCCAGGTCTGTCGTCTCTAACTGGTGTTGACAACCGATTTATACGAGTTTTGTTGATATCTATACTAGATGTATCCATAGATACGTGTCCGTTTCTACCTAAATGTTGCTGAGCCTGCTGCTGAATTTTATGTTGTTGATCACGTGACAAGAAGGTACGGTGAAGATGACTGTTCAAGTTATTGGTAACATTTTCAGGAACACTGTTGTTGTTTTGTAGATAATGAACGGTCTCTCGTGCACATTCTTTAAAACCTTTGTTATAAGAAGCCACTTGTGTTGCCAAGGCAACAGATCGTTGTTGTTGTTGTACTCGTGTGAGATGATACACTGTCAACTCAAGGATGTCTGCCTTGTCCAATCTTGTCATTGGCGTTGTCTAGAAATGGAAATCAATGTTAGAATCAAGCGCTCTCTAAGAATCATCCAAATAATCAATACATGAAATTAGCATTTTGCTATTAAAGTTGATAGAATCATTATTCTAACAAATTGCATTGTATCATTATAATCACGCGTGCACAAATCTCTGTCTTGGATGTTTACGATATGATTTTCCCTTTTTCATGTCTAAGTAATTAAGATGACACATAAAATTGATTTACAACAGGGCGCTTGTGTACTTAAAGAACCATACAAACTGATTGGTTTGAAATATTATCGTGTGGAATGAGTAACAAGTAATGTCGGATAGATATATCTTCAATGTCTGGATCCAATGTGCATACCGATATGAACATAGTTGAATTCGTGTACACAATAAAGGCTCAACGTCAGAAATATTGAATATCTTTATATATTAATATGTGTATATTTTTAACAAATTGTTATCTTGACCATCTTGCCATTAAAATTATTTGTAAATGGTCTATGACATTATATGCCATTTAAACCAAATAAACTATAAACTATTATTTGACGTAAAAATAATCACATCATATTACATAATCATATCTCAAAAAGAATAAGACGAGTGGGAAATTAAAGTCCTCCCACGATAGTTATTTAATGGATACAGGATAATGAGGATGTTTGTCAATGAAGTCACTCAGTGTTAATCTTAAATTCTGTTATTTTAATTTGACCTCTTGGTCGTACACTTACCTGATCCTTTATGGTATCAGCAATCAACATTTTTAGTAGAGATATACTGTGATTCATTCTGTCCCTTCTTTTCTTTTCAACCAAAGGTTTTCTAACCTATAATACAAACAAATGTCTAGTTAATAAATATGGACACCTTATAATAAATAATTAGAAATCATTTGTGAAATATATTTCTTATATGACAGTGGATAACCACGGGTCGAACATTATTAGCCCAATGTTAGCAGTATATTATACTTACTATAAAACTGTTTGTTATTATCCGAATATATAAAATATCCAGATATATTTTTTTCTTATTCATAACAAATTTTGTACTTACCTTTCTAAGATATGAAGGATTTTCATGAGACGAATCCTTAGTGCCGACCATGATGATTAACTCAGACAGGTAATATATAATAAATACTGTAAAATATAATCTTGTCATACGATTCTATGAAGATAGTTTCGCAATATACAATGATTTGTGTTGAACTATGTCCGGGTAGATTTATATATAGGTATACAGACGAGTGTCACATTGTCTATGTGTGAAAATGAGAAGCGTGTACTCCAATTAGTTAAGGATGCATACAATTAGTTTAATTAATTGGACAATTCACACCTTACGTTTTCAATTTGTCTAAATTTAGCCAAATTATCTATTCGTGGTTCATACTCTACAGTTGTAATTAGTACGGGATGTACATAATTTTATAATGTAGTTATTCTGTTAATCATTGTCATCAATAATTCTTAATTTTAGCCATTCAGAGTATTATGTTTTAAATGAGCGCTTGTTAACATGTTGTTGAAGTAAATTATAAGTGTTGCTACAACCATTACAAAATGCTACGATACTGTGATACCATTCAAATAATGAGCATTAATAAATCAATGCACTGGGAGGATTGTTGTGGTTTATTTCTGGTTAAATATTTTTGTAAACCGGTAAAAATCTCTGCGCACGAAGACAAAAATGATATTTTATGAAAAACAAAACAATCAGCATGGTTTATATACGTTGACATTTAAATAAACATGGAAGATAATCAGACGTCCATTAGTACATGTTATGGCACGTATTCATAACTAACAACTATCATAAAATAAACTTCTTCTATAGCTCTTATATTTTCCCTCTTTCTGATGATATTATAATTTCCCGAGACCAAACATACCGAAACTCGTTTAGTTTTTAAGAGTTATAAGAACCTAAAGCAGCGTAATTATTCTTTTAAAAATTCGACAGAAAAAAACCTTGATTTCTTCCACCAAGTCTTCGACTAAAAGCTTTAATTAGTCATTTAAAATAGGCTAAAAATTTGAAACAAAAAAACAATGGTTTCATCAATAGGAATGGTTAACTGGTCATATGTAATGAACGTGTAAAAAAAGAGACTCGTAGCTTTGATACCATCATTTAAGAACATTTAAATCATTCATCATTTATTTAGTATTTAGTACATGTATATGATATATGTGTTTTTGGTCCGAGTGGCTATTTTAGGCCTAATACGCCATAATACTCCATCCCGTCAACGTGCTACCCTCCTGTGTATAAGTCCATAAGCAATAAAATGAAATAACTGATCGTCCCAAATGTATTGTGTCATATTGAAAAGTTAAGGTGACTCACATGAAAGTTAAACAGTGTACTGTATACAACGTTCTTTCTATAAATCCTAAAATCTATCAAATAATTACAAGCTAGAAATTGGCATGTACATGATATTAATTGTCATAAGGTTATTACACGCAGATTAATTTCTATATCGGTATGTCGTAGTAAGAAGATGATAAAGACTTAATGATCATAAAATGATTTTCATGAACTTAGACGCCAATCAGTTTGTTTACCTCATCAAAAACACAATGTTTACGTCGCTTATTCACAAGAACATATTTTACTTGTAATTTGACAAGACAAATTGAAATATAAGATTATGTGTATTTCATTAACACATTCATCTCCTTCGTATGATATCCTAACTGTTCCTACTTATCAGATGGACTTTCATGTTCAACAGAATCATGAAATCTTTGTAAAGACATTCAGAATTGTCATCTGTGGTTTCAGAAGTAACAAAATACTTGCAACATTTAATATAACTAATTGAAACGTGAAAGTTGTGTTTACGCTAAACCAAAGTGTATGTCATTATACGAATATTGCTTAGCAACGCTTCTAACAATCTGATTGAATTTTATGAGAAATCTGATCCAAATACATTGAAAGTACGATGCTAAGCAACAACAACAACAACATTGTGGTATTAAATTTGTAGTATTATGTTTCCTTGATGATAAGACATGAAATAAATTACAAATGTATAAAAAATAATCCGTTTACTCATACATTGTACTTATGTATATCTGGATGTTTCCGTGGTTTAGCATTATTGTACAAAGTAATCAGGCTTTCCTGTATATTATTTAAATTGCTCAGGTTTATTAGCCTGTCGCCTATCGATTTGGCGAAGACGTTGATTTTTTTCCTAACATGGTCAAAACTTTCAGAAAAATAATTCAAACTTAGAAACAATACAGTAAAAAAAATGTGAGGGAAGGCCATCCTTGTGAAAGACAAGATGTGGCTTTTATTGACAGTCTTTATTCTGAGGTCAGTTTGTTCTAAATAATCAGTGACGGTTTTTCAAAGAATGGTCTTTATTCATAGTGTGTTTTTATTCGATGGTGGCCGCAAACACAGGTTTGACTGTATTCTATTTGGATCATTTCTAATTGCAACTTAAACTTTACGTTTTTTGTTTCTCCCGTTTTGACGATTATCAAGTATTTCCGACAATCGGAACTCCGTCTCGTGAATCAATGTTAGGATGAAATCAATTGATTGCTGTTATTTTAGTAAACAACTCGTTTCCAAAAGCAATAACAGTGCATGCAACCAGTTATCGATATGAATGCGCTGAAGCCAATCCGGTGTCACGTAATCGACAAGCAAATACTGTTTATGCCACGTAAATATCCACTTAATGACTAGTCCTGTATTCATAAAATTTCAATCTTATCCAACATAAACCCAAACATCACAGTATTTTTTTTTAGGGTTTAACGTCGCACCAACAGCCAGAATCATTGAGCGATTTTCCCAGCTTAACGGTGGAGGAAGACCCTATTGCGTACACCTGGGTGGAAACACCGACATCCTGTAAGCTGGCCGGGCAGCTTCCTAAAATAAAAAAAAATGATCCCGGATGGGATTCGAACAAACAGCGGTGAGGGTCTGACGATTACTAGTCAGAGCCTATAATCACTTGACCACAGAGAACCCCTCCCCCTTATTCAGTATTTACAATTTATAAAAGCTTTCACTTAAATGATGTTTTAGGATGAACACGCTCGAGAAAACTCAATCTTAGTTAAGCCTTCATGTTTGGGGAATTGTATAATTTGATATTGTCTCCATATTTGATTGAATGATGTATTATACCGATCGAGTACCTTATGAAAACTATGCAGAACACCATTGGCTGAAAAAGAATTATACAACACGAATGAATTATAATGCATGAGTTTCCAGTTCATGTTTAATGACGTCCCAGTCAGGTTTATGAGAAAGAAAAACAGTATTGCAGTCTTATCAGGTGAACACATTTCAACAATAAATATTGCGCTGCTTATTTCGTTCGCTTAACGACAAAATGACAAATGAAGAACACTGCACACAAAAATCTACATCTAGTGTTAGACATGAATCAGACAGTTCATATTCATCTTTGTCTTCGTCCTAAATTTTGTAAACGTAGTTTTGTACTTTTTAAGATCTGATTTTTTACGAACAATTACAATATGTCAAATCCGTAGTGCTCTATAGATAAATATTTCTGTTTTCGTCTTGTTTGTTCGATGATCATTTTTATCAAAACAAATATTATGTATATACATTGCATATAAAAAACATGTTCCGAATAAATTTTGAAACTTGAAACTTTGTACTTAAAAGACAATCTTAACAGTTTTGTGGTAGTACATCATACTATAGTATTAACCGTTAATCCACGTGATAATCTGTCTACCTCTGGTGGTTGAAAGCTGTTGTATGCAGTACTGAAATTATACTTTGCACACATATAAATATTATGCTATCATACACCGATAATAATTACAGGTTAGATAATTCTACAGACCATTGTTGTTCACCCGAAGTTTAAACTTTGGACAGAGAAGCATCACTACTAGACACTGTGTATTAAACATGTTATCAACCCATATGCCGTTCATGTATATCCAAAACACAATACTTTTTGAGATTCTCCTTTCCGAACTGCCAGAAGAGAAGCATATGATTTTATTTTCATCAGTTACTTTCCCCAAGAGTTGTAACGTCACAAATGTACGGGAAGACGCGCGTTACGTCACGTCAGCGTGACCATAACAACGTGACTAACAACTGATCAGACACGACGCAAAATTCGTAATGGTTTTCTTGTTTGTTTAAAATACAATGTCATTAGAGGAAAACTTGGCGGAAAAATGCAAAATTAGCTCAGAGGACAATGAGTCCCCATCTACAACATCGACAAAAAGTCTTTCATCGGGAAAATTTGGCAGAAAAACAGGAAAACCGAAACGAGAACGCCTTTCACGCCTGGAAAGATATCTTCAGAAGAAAGAACAAGAAAAACATGTAGAACATATTTTGGTACCAATTGGCAGTGTAAGAAATGATTCGGCGAAAAGTGGTTCTAAATCTATGACAAAGTGGGTAGACGTGGCTTCAGTCATTTATCAAGGAGAAACAAATCATAGGGTAAGAAAAACCAAATTGTAGTAACAAATATTTTTAACCTGTTTTATTAATCCACATTTCTATGGAACGCTATCTGAATACAAAAATCCGTTGTAGAACCTATTTAGAGATTACTTTAACATAAAGGCTACCGTCTTATGTAGACCACTTATACTGAAATTCTTATTTTCTATTTCTTCCGTATTTCAATTTGATAATGTGCCCGTCTCAATTTTATGAATATTCATTTTGGGCCCAAAAGGTGATCTTAACATCGAGGTTTTATGATATTTAGCTTTATTTATATGTTATTTTTTATATTATTTATGTAATGTACCCCGGAGTGTTATCGATTGGCAACCTATGTTACATTTTGTACACGTGTCCAAAGGCTTCAATTAGTGCAACTTTTATGGAATATTGAAATTATAGTTTATTCATGCAAGCTTTATGGATAATGAAATAGTGCTAAAGGGAGGAGCTTTATTTGTTTATGTAAAACTGAATAACCCTATTTTTTCATTGTTACAATTTGATATTTCATTTAGGGAAATGAATGTTTCTCGTAAATGCTTGCTAAATGATAACATGAAAATGAGAAAAATAAAAATATCTGAAGTATCAACAATTTGCTATCGTTTACTACTTATAACTTATGCAGCCACTACCGCGAATGTAAAACTTAGCGAACCGCAGTGTTGTTTACTGGTATTCAATTCATGCAGGGCGGTATTTTTTTGTAGTAAATAAAGTGGCAATCATCATGCAACAATAGATTTAAGTTATTATACGTGTGTTCGTAGATCTAAAGAATGGGTAAGAATATTTCATTGCGTACATACTTAATATTTCGTACCTCTAACATTATTATTTCAGAATCTTGATCCATATCGAACTAAACACATGGTAGTGGCGTCAACACTATCATCCGGGTATGTAAAAATTGTACGCATTTAAATAATACAGTGCAACCTCTCTAGAGCAACCCTCTCTTGAGAAACAACCTCCCTTCAACAACAGCATGATTTTTACCACTGAACGATTTAACTAATAGTTTAACCTCTCTAGAGCAACAACATCTCAACAACAAAATAAGTTTGTTTCTCCCAATTAGTGTTGCTATGGAGAGGTTGCATATACATGTACTATGTTATTCAAATTCTAGTATATATCTCTATCATTATTATAGTCTCGTTAACACAAACAAACATCACAGTATAATTTGTGTAACCGTGTTTTGAATGTATGTGTGTGTGTATGTCTATCTCACTGGCTCTCAGAGTATTATTGAAAAACTAAAGCATCTATCTATCACAGTGTGCTCATAAATGAACTATCATTGCCTTAGTTACGAGAGACAGGACATTTATATAATAAAATCACACAAACTGGTAAAACACATTACTTTAGAATAGAGGAACTTACATATTATTACGAGTACATATTCTTATTCATCGATCCAATTAAAATCATGAAATTAATATAAGAAGGGTAGGGCTTATTGTGCCTCATAAAAATGATTGTTGTAACATTTTTCGATAAAGTCAGAATAAATAATCGTGATTTGTATCGTTACTTGCAGTTTGGCCAATTTACAAGAGTGGTGTACGAAAATGTTTATCTATATATAATGCAATGATATATTATGTTTAAATGCATGTATTGTATCATTTTACGCGCATGCAATTAACACAATTAATATTTTCTGCATTTTAGCGCACTGACGTCCATGTTAATTAAAGAGAAGAAATATGCGGCGCAAGTTTTAAAAGAAAACAGTGTGACACTTGAAGACCTGTTGGCAGCTGAAGAACAAAGGTACATTATTGATGTAACAGTTCTCCTCCGCATATCTTCGTCTTATTGCGTGACTTTTTCTATTAAGCAAACACAACCTCGGAGATTAGAAAAATAGGACAAATGCAAATGCATGAAACAAGAACAACAGACAAAATGGTGATCCAGTAATTAGAGAAATGTTACACCACTAATGATCCGCATCAAATTCAAATGCTAAATTCCAAGACAATTTGTCGCCAATTTTTTTTTTTATTTCGATTCTTTTGCTCACCAGTGGTGACTATTAACACTGTCTGATATTAAGATAATAGCTGATAAATATAATAGCATGAATCATGCATTTAATTTTCTCACTCACAGGAAGGCTTTTGCAGAGACGCATGGTAAATTCTTGTGCATCAATTTGATGATGGCTCTGAGGTTTCTACACAAGCATGACATATTTCACGGTTCTGTTTGTCCAAAGAAAGTTGTGTTCAACAGTAAAGGATATCCTCTTCTGGTAGTAAGACTTCTATAATTGTTTTAACCGATAAATTATTTCCATTAGTTTAGGAATTTATATTTAAAGAGCATATTGTAAGATATATACATTTATATATCTGGATAATGTCATTATAGTATTTTATCATTGTACTGTAGACGAATGCTAGTCAATTTTCAGGGACTACAATTTTACACCAAATTAGTTTTATCAATCGCCAGTTCAAAACCGATCACAGACAAAAATTCCACCCAAGCAGTTTTAAATCACGTGATTACGTCGCATGTTTTTTTTACATAGACTGGATTTGGAACGGCAGATATAATCGATGAGAGACAAAGTCGTCCGCGTGAAAGAACGCTGCTTGAGTATACCAGTCCAGAACAGCTTTGGTATGAACATTTGACTGAAGGCACGGATATATTCTCCACAGCATGTCTCGTTTACGCTACCATGTACGGACGGTAAGTGATTATATGTATGATTCTATTCCCCAGAATCACCGATCTACAATGAATGTACGATTTGGAACTCAAAGATTATAAACATAATTGGTCAATAAAATATCGCGTTTTTCTATTTCTTTGAAACAAATCCATCCCAATTTTGAACCGTTTCAGGGTATTTCTCTTTGTTCACTAAGAGCACATCCAATGACTCAGTGCAATTTTCATCAATAGTGTATTAGACTTTACAATAAACATGTCCATGTTATTGCAGCCCACCGCACCAAGGACTTGACAAAGCACACACGAGACGAAATCTATGCAATGCTAAGTTTGTACCCGAATTCTTACCACATTCAATATCCTCCCCGGGGAAACGATTTATATTAAAATGTTTGAGGTATGTACATAGGCTAGAGAGTCAATCAACAGTATCTAACAAATATACAATAACCGTATAAAAAGTATGATTTCAATTCGTCAATCGCTTAGCTACTGCTATATATACATATAGTTTGATCATCGCAGTCTGTCATCAGAAGTTTTGTTTGTTTTTTATGTGACATTGTCACTGGGTTTTAATCCCGTTTTCCAACTATTTTAGTAATATACGGCGGCCTATTCACCTAACCTGTTTTCCTGGACTGTATACTAACCGGTACTTACCCTTCCACAAGGAGCCGGCAACTTCTCCACATGTTAAGCAAAATTGACATTAGTCCAATTTTCATTGAATGTTATGACCTGCCGCGACTGTAATTTTTCATACTATAATACAACACACAGTCGAACTTTCATGCTGAAGCTGCAGCTTATATTAAACTTGCTTATACTGTAATGAATGTTATTACCAGTATACAATCTACTGATCAGTAACCGAGCAATATAATTGGCACACAACTTTAACGTTTGGAGAATGATGCCGACTGTCGCATTTCAGACAAATACGGAGTATCATTCGGAACTATTAGTGAATTAATTTCGTGGTTCTTAAACTTTCAATGACCAGTATACTTAATTATTTCCAAACGTTTCTGAGTACCGCGCATGCGCACGCACAATAGGTTTGACGTATCTTTTCATAACAATTTTACTACGATAGGAAGAGCGAACGCAGACGACTCAGTATCCTCGATGTGAAAAGTTTCCCGGATGAGGTCACGTGAGTATTAACGAAAATTAACAGACAAACGTTATATATTAAAATGACTTGTATCAATGTCATCGAGTTGAACCATGTTATTATGGATAAATGTATTTGACCAGGGTATAGTGGTTACCAGTTAGGCCATGTCAATACTTCACCCATGATACTTCCGCTCCTCTGCTTTTAGCTAGCGCATCATTTACAACAAAAGAAACTATACTAGTAAATGTTGACATCGTCGTCATTCTACTCCTTTGCTACAAACTAGTACATCGCGTTATATTTTTTATGAAATACTCACAACCCGTATCACACTACATACGCAAATTAAAAAAAAAAAGAATTTTATCAATTTGTACAATAATCACTGCATAAGAATAGGCAATACAAATCACGCTGTATCCTATGGTGCACAGTTGCTTGTGATCGACACAGCCATATGTATTACATGTACATGTATATCCTTCGTTTGTTTCAGTTGGTTTAATGGACTGAATGAGGACAAACTGTACAAGCAAAGTCTTCAGTCGCCGTTACTCGACGCCATTAAGAAATGTGGGGCTAATTTACGAAAGAACGTTTAAAGTCTCCGACAGAAATAAAATGTAAACACCAATACGAGGTCGTTCATTTTAGCACTCACTTCAGGCAAGCACGATATTCAATGCCTCAAGATAACTTCACAGATCACATTTTTTTCACTCAATATAATTAAATAGAACATTTCAACCAGTGGTTAAATAAGTTCACCACATGACGTGTGTCAAGTTCCACAAACTACAATTTAAACATTGGATAAACTGAAATTAACAAAATCACGGTACCACCATGATAAATAAGTAATTGAATTCAGTTTTTTTTCACAACGATAAAGCTATCAGAAATGACAATGAGCACGCGAGAATGACTGGCAGTTTATATGGATTAAGCTTCAATTGTCTGGTTTACGTGGAAAACAAACATCAGTATATGGGATATATCATGTGAAAATTCAAATTTAATCTACCATGATTTTGCATTTTACAGATAAGCGTCATCTGCGGTTGAAATCACAGGGGGCTAGCTCGTTGAAGGGATGGAGTATAATGGCGTATTAGGCCTATAATTGCCACACGTGTTTTTGGTCCGTGCGGCCATTCTAGGCCTAATACACCATTATACTCCACCCCTTCAACGTGTAGCCCCCTGTGGTTGAAATTAATCATTCATTAAAATGTGACAAGTAGCGCTAAAGCGAACGGTATCATACGAGTATCGTCATAAACATATCTGAGTAATTGAATCCCGAGGTTGTAATCTTACAATGAACTTTTCAATCAATGTCTCTACAGACTCATAAACATGTTCAAAGTAAACATTCTCTTTGAATTCTGCGTTTTCCAAAGAATTAATGACATGCTAAATGTATCTCTACTTTGATACAAGCACAGAGCTACGGAGCATGTTTCAATTACACGAAATGAAATATATCATTTACATCATTACATTTTGCATTTATTTATTCATTAACAGCATCTTTACAAATGATTTAAATGTTAAATCAGGACTTGGAAGTTACAGAATGCAGCAGTAACGAACCCGTGATGGTAAATTTGCGATAAATTTATTTTTTAAACCACAAAAATTCAACCCCCCAAAATGCCTTATATGACATGCCATACGTGATAATGTGGAATCTATAACTATTCGGGTTTCTAAGCTAGTATACGAAAACAATACAAATTATCTTGAACTCATTTGACTGACGTTATTACAAACATCAAATCTATTAACACAAATAAACTGACGTAAAATCACGTTCAATCACCAAAATAAAATCGGGAAATATACATTTCAAACGAATCAATGCTTATGCCAGAAGATCCAAACAGCGGTTAACGCAGTATCGCCTCCACCATAGGAGAACAAACAGTACAGCAACTCTTCCGGTGCCTCTAATGTACCTCAATTTCCAGAGTCAAGCAAAATAGATAACCGATGGAAATAAAATTATACCAATTCATATCTACAGTTACTAACAGGAGTACTTATTCCATTACTTCTCAAACAAGGTAATACAGAAGTCCATTATAACATGTATATGGCAACAATGTTGGTCGTGTGATGATTTGAGAAAAGCTTGAAGACCCCCTCCTGTAATGTTCAGTTAACCATTTGCATCATAAGCATATTTTGGACTCTTCCAAATTCAAAGCAAATATACAAAACAAATTTATTTAGGAAAATTGGATTATTTCTCTCTGACAAGAGTGGAAAACATTGTGGCAAAAGAAGTCATTACGAGCAATGTTTTTTGTGCCACCTTGTTTTCAAAAGTTGTCTGCTTTAGATGCAGGGTATGCGGTATTATAAGGCAAGGGGTTAAGTGTAACTAATTAAGATCATAGTTCAGTAAATACGGAACAAAAGTTAGAATCAATTTCATACCGTCTTCTTGATTTGGCTGGAAAGTCGTGTCTACAGCAACTTGACCAAAAGTAGGTTAGGTAGGTAGCAAAACTTTTCCTTCCCGATCGTACTTTAAACGTACCCTTCATACTCAGAGGTTCGATTTGGGCTGGGTATAAAACACAGATGCATTGTGCAGACAGCATAGAAATAGGGAGAATACGCAGACAACTAAGTAATAGGATATGGGAAAACGCAGACTACAAAGATATAGGGGGATACTAATATAGTAGATGATATGCACTGGTTGGGCGCACATAAATAACGATTCGTCCACAAATATTTTCCGTACTTTGAATTTTGCTGTTAGAAACTATTGGTTGTCATGGAGGTTCCGGAAAACTTTTAATCATCCAAATAGCACAGTATGGATCATATATCACTGCTCTACTGTTGATGTGCTGCTTAAAAACTCTAAGAGATAAGCATGCTATGTTTTGCTGCCTGAAATAACACTGGAAGTGTTTTTTCCCTAGAAATTACAGTAGTTTCTGACCTTTAAATAATAGGTCAATTAATAAGCCGTTTCATCTTGACAGGAGGTTAACAATGCCACATTACACGTGACAAAGCATATTATGTGCAACAAGATAACTATTCCAGTCTGTACCTTCTAACATGTACTGAATCCCGGTCACAGCAGGTCATACCCTTCTATGAAAATTTGACAAAATGTCAATTTTCCTCCATATGTGGAGAAGTTGCCAGTTCCTTGTGGAAGGGTAAGTAAGACCTGGTTAGTATACAGTCCAGGAAAAACTGGTTAGGTGAACCGTTGGCCGTATATAACTGAAAAATTGTTGAAAAACAACATTAAACCCCAGTGAGAATATGTCACATAAAGACACAACAACCTAACAGGTACTAACAATCAAACAACAAAGGTGTTTATTTTATTCATAATTTAATGCTAAAAATATGCGACAAGTAAGCAAAAAATAAAAGTCATTCACCATTGTTTAACAAGGCAATTTAAAACCATGAAAAAACTTTTTCATCTTAAAATTTTATATAACATTAAAATTTCAAGCTAAAATTTATGATAAGATTTTTAAAGTTTTAAAACTTGCAAGAATAATTTAAAATCTTTCGACGGACATGACCAAAATAAACAGACAGACAGGAAGCGGAGTTGTCACAAAAAATTATCATAAGCTATAAATACAAATATTGCACTTCATTATTCATAAAAACCATAACTGTCAACAACTTCTTTGATCCCATGGACAAACATCGACATGTTTAAAAATGATAAGCTAAAACAAATATCTTGTTGTGTTTATACAGAACACAGTAGGTGGTAAATTGTTTCAACATTATAAGGCTCTCCCACTGAACTAATTTCAGTATCAACACTATTTCTGAACTTGTTCCATCTTCCGTGTTTCAACACTTCCCGGATGAGTGCTCTCCTCGTAGAAAACAACACTTCACAACTTATTCAAACTTCAATCAAGACACCGGCCCCATTTGTTTTTCAACGATAAAATTCGACAGACCCCATTTGTGCACCAATGATGAATTTCATTGGTCCCTATCATAAATCAGAGTGATCCCGTAAAGCATACATGACATCGTCCTGGCTAACGTTCAGCCTCACTCTCATATTGAGGTCATGACGTCCATGTTCTATCAGTAATAATCTCACACTACCAAGTTTATGACACATTGCTGCAAGCTCTCCAGTACTGGGAGGCATCAGACCTGCAAAGAAGAAAATTTTACACAAATTTATTTTTCATACACAATAAATCAGGTTTACAGTAAGTATGTACAACAGTTCCAAAATACCAAAGTCCTTGCACATTGGCTTAGGAACCCATACACATGTATAACCAAACCTCAGTTAACAAGAAAAGCCACTAGAGTTTGTTACACTCATAAGTGAAAAGTTGAAACTAAAAAATTATTGTGGAAGGTCGAGGGTGAAACTGGTTAGGGTGTAAATCCATTGAATGGGCCTTGGAAGCAAGTTTCTGGACGCTCATGCAGTTCAGCGGTTTGAAACATTTTTTAACAATGCCAGGAGTAAGTTTATGAAATGCAAGTAAATACAAGGCACCTAACAGATGGAAGATGTGTTAAGTTTGGGATAAGAAAACAGTTTCTCTCACCTTCCAATCTACACAATGATATATGCTGATCATACAGCTTCGTAAATTCTGCTTCTTCTAATCCTAATCTCTGGAACTCTGCAACAACCGCTCGTAGAAATGTTTTCTCTTGTTCAGATGTATTCCTGTTACAAAAAGTTCATTTTATCATTAAATATCTTAAAAGAACCATTAATTCATCATGATTATATTATCTCAATATAAATGAACATCCACCCCATCTAAATCTGAACTCTTAAAAGTGATCCATGTAATAAACAAGATGCTAAAGACCAAATTTAATACAAGTCAAGGGCAGTAACTTTAGGATACTGATATCCATGTCAGATGCCCTCTCATCCTCCCATAACATCATCTTGCTTTAAAGGCTAATTGTTTAAAGTCAAAGTACTTTTTGAAGATGGACTAGATTCTGAGATGTTATAAAGCTGAAAGGTGCAGGAATGCAATCAACAGGAAAGAAGTAATTAAGAAGAGATTAACTGAAGAATTTAAGATTTGTTAAAATCAGTCAATTATTGAGATAGTATGTATGTGTAATCAATATTATAATAGTGATCTCTAAAACCTATTTACCTGATAGCTACAATTTTAGGTGAAGAAAACATTTCCTGCAAAGCTGCATCAACATGAGTCATCTTCACCAAGACATCCTTGTTCTGTTTAACAGCCATACTTTCTGCAATCTCAGTAGATCTTCTACAAATATCCAGAGCTCTTCTAGCATCACCAGACACAGCAGCAACCTTTCTAGCAGCAAGCTGTATGGCATCTTCATCAAATGCTTTCAATCCTTTCATACGGGACAGAACTATGGTTTGAAGTTGTTTAAATGTGTAAGGTTGGAAAGTCATTCTTGTTAAACCCTGTATGGAGTTAAGTAAATTTTCAATAAGCAATCATTTTAGAGGTATTCAATTGTGTACCAATTAGGTAAATAAATGGACCTGATACAAAACAATTAAGTACTCATCAGCTTATTTTCATAGCATTTGATTAACTTTGATACTTTCTTTTTCAACCAAAATACACACCCAACAGAGAAGTTCAGTAGATTATAACCCAACATAAACCCATTTTCTCAAGTCCACTGTTGATGTATGAGCAGAAAACAATGATAAGAACACCCAATAATGGAAATAAACAACACGCATTTACACATGTTGTTAACATCATATCCTACAAGTCAGATAGGACTTGAGTACTGAGTAACGGGGGATGTTCCAAGTTAAAACACTGATGCAATAAATGAATGTGTATAAGTTTGATATATTCAAATCACTAAGAAACAACAGCAGACATAAGCTATTAAAGTCAATGATTACTGTACAGCCAACGAAGGTTCTCCCAATGAGACAATTTATTTCTTTATGATCAACTAAGGCATGTTTGCCAAGATATTTTTCAAGTCCCGGGATTTGTGAAAATAAGTACTTTCATAACCAGTATTATCATAATTGGCACAAATTTGCACTAAAACATTAGATAATTACATACCAATCGACTAGACACTCGCTTCATCATAATTCTCTCCGGTAGATCCATAGTATTAGCTACAGCAAGAACAATCAATCTAGCATGTTGTTTACTTGGCCAATCAAATATATTATACATCACATCTTGCTTCCTAGTCCATAACAAGTCCAGCTGAAATTTTCGAAACATCCTATATAAGTTACATGTCTTTAAAATACTTAAGTTGTAAATATCAATCAGGACAATTAAGAATTATTTTTGTTTTGATTTAAAACAACACACAAGGGGATAATGTGGAATCCACATTAAAGCCTGATATTTTGTAATGCCGTTTAAAACAGAGGTATATGCCAGGGCTGATAAAATATGCATTAAAGAATTATGGTTTTTGCACAGTGCACTGCTCTTCATTGAGAGCTACAAACCTATAAAGTTTCGTATTGATACCTGCAATAGTTTTTGAGTAATGCTCTGGACAAAAAATTGTTTACAATGCCAGACACCCACCCAACCCCCAACTCCACCCGCCTAGGTTTTAATCAATCTATAAGCCAAATTTTTTTCATTGAAAAATTTGGCTAAAAAGTCAACAAAAACAAGACGAACACAATAATTTATCGTCATTAAGAAAATTAGGAATACCATAATATCAATCAAGAATTACAGATTTCTAAAGGGCATTAAAGGTAGGTTTATGTTAGATAAGAGTTCAAGTCATCAATGATATCAAATAATTAAAACTTTCACCTCATCAACAAGCAGTACAACAGTTTCTCTTGCACTTGTTCCACAAAATCTTCTGTTAAGTAAATCTGCTGCATGATCTGGTGTTGCTTTCTGTCCTGTTAGTTGCTTTAACAAATAAAACAAAAAGTAAATAACATGTTACACTAAATTTTCATCAGCTGAACAAATAACTTGTAATTCAAAATAGTTTTGTATCAAGTTAACAGTATCCAGAGGAGGAAATCTACAGTAAGTTACATTTATCCTTAAGCTGTTCAATGAGATTTGGAGTGATAATGACCAACTTGGTTATAAAACTGTAACTACTGTATTGTCATAAACTAGAGCTCCGCAGAAGGGCACCAACACTTGTTACATGTTGGCATATGGGGGCACATTTAAGATTACCAGTTTGAACACAATAAGATAGCAACAATAACTGTTCATAACATCTAAATCTGGCAGCTGGCAAATGTATGAACTGTGAAGACGGAATTAAAATTGTCGATCATGGAAATAGTAATACTCTAATAAAATTACCTGTCATGTTTGCGGTTCCACTAATAGTCATTGTGCTAACCCACGAGCCCGAAAAACCCAGGCTAGTAATTTCTAATAGGGCTAATGAACTTTCTAAAAATTGTGCATTTGGGTTAGTAGTGAACTGTTGACTTTCACTAGCCCACTTAAAGTTTGGGACAATGCTTACAAAAATTATTTCAAACACTGAACTAACGAAGAAATTAGATTATATTACCTTCAATATTTCAACATAGGCTTGACGAGGTTCAGTTAATTTCATTCCATTAACCTCTAAATATCTAAATGAAGGAAGCTCTCCATCTTCGTACCCTTGTACCAATGATCGTACCACTTCATGCACCGTGGCCGTCTTACCCGTACCAGGTACACCAGATATGTACATACAACTAAAATCAAACCACAATTTTTAGAATGTTATAAATAATCAAAGTTACCCATATTCAAATAAACAACTTAAATCACAACAAATTCATTCCTTTTTGAATAAGGCACTTTGACAAAATAAAACAATCTTCTAAATGTATCCAGTCCAATAAGTATTTACAACAGCACTGAACTGTTCATGCAGTTATATTTTAATCTTAAAATGAAGACAATTTATGCAGAAAACAAAATATCATTTCAAGATACATCCAAAGAGCATATTTTTAAAAGATGGCATGAGTAGCTGCAATAGGTGACTTAAGAATACATACCAGGATTTACAATTTACGAATGAGAAAACAACAAAAAGGTTTTGTCTTGGATTCTGTATCAAGTCAATACCAAGAACATACTGTAAGACAAGCACCCAACCTCACAACAAACAGTCCAAGAAATTATTTAAATTTGACAAGAGTCTATTTTCCTCTATACGTGGAGAAGTTGCCAGCTCCTTGTGGGAGGGTTAGATAGTACTGGCTAGAATACAATCCACGAAAACTGGTTTGGCGAACATACTGCTGTATACAAAAAAAAAAATTGAGGAAAATTGGCATTAAGCCTACTGAAAAAGGAATTACTTACCCTCCTGTTCCATCAATGACTTTACTCTCAACAAATCTGTAAATATCATCAAATTCTTTCTCTCTACAGGGTAAGGTGAGGGGCACAGCAGACACGTGTAGTCTGGAATGGTTTATAAGTATAAATTATCAACATTATGCATTATTAGGGAGAACACAAGAATTGTAATTGTTCCATTACAATACATTTTTAATACTTTTTCCCACTGGGGTTTAATGAAGTACCAACAACCAGAGTTATTCAGTGTCATTCAATTTTAATATAGGAGGAAGACCCTAGGCATACAACTGGGTAGAACCACTGACCTGTAAACCAGCTGGGCAGCTTTTTCACATGTGAAATTTGTCTAGTCTCAGCCGGGAATTGAACTTCAAGCTATGAGAAGCAGGTGATTACTAATAAGAAACCATGGCTACTTGCCCCTTCCACATTACTGCAAACCTTTGCTTATTTTCATGAACTTTTTGAATTTGATATCATACAGGGCTCTACAAGCATGTCATTCTAAGAATAAAAATCATAAAATTCCTGTATTAGATGCTACTTTTACCTTGCTCTGGCTTCCTCTAACATACTGGTAGGGGACAAAAGGGGTTGACGACGACTTGGTACAGTTGGAGTGGCAGCATCAAGAATTGATCGTCGAGCCTAAAACATCATAGGTACGAAGGTTAGGAGAAAATCTATATGTTAATAAATTTCAAATTATCTTTTCAAAGTACTTCAATAAATTAACAAAATGATAATTCAATATGCAATAATCAGTTTTTAAGTTTAGTAGTAAAGTAGTAAATGGTACATCACATCACATTTAGTTCCATTAGCCATGTTTATAAAGGCTACGATAATATGATTTTTACTTTTGGTGTTCTTGTGCCAGCAGGCGTCCTGGTTGAATTTCTACGACTGACAGATTTTGGTGTTTTTCGTTTCTTACTAGGAACATAATCATCTTCAACATCATCATCTGGCTCAAAGTCATCATCTTCATCTTCTAATGTTTTCTTTCTGAAAGGTTTCAACAAACAGTTTGATATTTAATTGACATCTTATTGCTTAACCCCTATCATTGCACACAATGCATAAATAGATAAACAACAAAATAGTACAAGAATATGTCCTATTAAACAGACAAATCTATTTAAAACAACTTTCTCAATTGCAGGCATTTTAGAATCATCCATGGTGAAATAAGTCCAACTTTCTCCAGGTCCAACAATGTAAGCAATATTTTTTCATCCCACCAATACATTCATCTAAAACTGGTATTAAACTAGGGTGGGGTGCACAGTAATAGTGCCAGATTTTAGGTAAGGATAAATAAACTGAAGAAATCATACCTAGATCTTGAATTAGAGGTTGATTGCTTTCTATCAGATTTTTTATTTTTTGATTTCACAACATACAAATCCTCATCAGAGTCAAATCCATCGCTTAAACTTTCCACATAACTCTTTGGTCTGTAAAATATCAAATATTATATCAATTTTTGTATTGTAAGTCTCAGGGAGAGGTATACATATTGAAATGTTAAATACCTATAAGATACAAGCACAGACATTTATACATGTATTCACAACAAACGTTATCATATTTCATCAAAGGGACTAGATTTATTATTTATCTTCCACTATTGTTCAAATGTTAACCATATGGTGAAAATTAAAAAAGAAAATCAAGGTGCTTCCTGGATCTAAAAATGGTGTTGTGTAATTATCACAATATTGACTGAAAAGTTTCAGATATGCAGAAAAGTAACTGTAGTATTAGTCATATATTATAAATATATAATAATAATAAGTGTTTAAATTAGCTAAACAAGTACTTCATTTTCATAAAATATCAATACATTTAAATACATGAATGATCACTAAACATAAATGACACATTCCAAAGTTCATTGTTTTAATTCTTGAATATGAACCTGCACCTTTAATGTTAACTTACATTTTAAGCACAAAATAACATCTTAATATCTTACTGTGATTTTGCTGTTCTTTTCTTTGGAGATTTCAATGTCAAAGGTGATCTTGTATTTTTAATTTCTGTAAATGCAGTATTTCGAGTCTGTGGAGAATCATTTTTATCTTTAAGTGATGTAACACGTGACATGGCCCTAGGCAAAGTCTCGGGAGTAGGGTTCCTAAAAGCTTGATACTCATTTCCAAGTCGCTTTATCCTTACACTCTGAACTCGACGAACTTTGACCTCAGTCTTGGGTACAGGTTTATCGACTTGTTCCTGGCATACTGCCAGACTTCTACGTCTAGGTTCAGTTCGACATTTCTTTGTTAAATCAAAGTCACTTGAATCTTGAATACTTGATTTTTGTGGCGTTAAACACTTTATATTTCTCTTTCGATCTTTTGATTCGTTACTGTCTGTCAACTGTTGCTTTGATCGTCCCTTCACAACAAATTTACTAGGCGAGGATGCAGTACGTTCCGGGGTGCCTGGAGCAGTGGACTGTCCACGTACAAAAAATTTATTAGGAGTCACCGGCTCAGCTGGGATGTCACGAGTAGGGGTCAACCTAGCACTTCTACGGGTTCCACAGCTAGAGCTTGATGTGGAACTGGACAATGAAATACTTGATCCATCAGAAATGTTTGACAGAGCGTCTTCTTCAATCAACTTGGTAACATCAGAACCTTTCAGCCAAGGGTAATTTTTACTCCTAAATTTTGGACTTGATAAATCTGAAAATAAAGATTAAAAAAATATTTGATATGTAGATATAAGTCTTGCAACCAAGAAATATTTTTATCACTCATAAAGCACTTAGTGACAAATAGCACTCTTATCTACAGCAGATTTTGTAGCTAATTCAATAATAAATAATAAAAGCATAATGAACAAGAACACTAATTAGTAGGAGCCTTTAGGATTTTGTTGACTCAAGAATGATTGTAACTGTTAGCAGACGACACACAAAAATGATCACAAAAGTGACGTTTGTACTTGGATGAATTTGTCAGAACTCAAGACCATAAACTATTGATTGAAAAGTTGAGAGGAAATTCTTAACCACACACCTATAGAACAAGATTTCTTTGCTGGACTATCTTTCTCTGACTGTTTACTTGACAAAGGGGAATCAGTCTGTTTGTTTCGGATGCTATTTCGTCGACTCAAGTTTCTATTACCATCGCTGTTCTCTTTGTCTTCACTGATATTGACAAATTTTCTCCCATCATAACTTAAACAAGCGTAAAATATAGCTGCTCGTTGTTTCCGACTGCTGGGAGAGTAGGATGGAACATGAGGTACAATTTTTACCTAAAACAAAAATGCTTAGATTCAATTTGAAAAAAAAATACTTGAAATAAGACATAAATTTATCAAAAACTAAACATTTCCAATAAAATTTCAATTAGAGTGAAACAGTGTAATAAGAAAAGCACTTAAAATGTCTGATATGGGAACACACTGCTCCATTAACATGGGCAATGTCAATGTAAAATTACATTCTAAATCCAAGCATTTTCTAACATTTACATTCACAATATTACAAGATTTTCTTGTTAAGCATAAGATTAGATTCTAAAATGATCAGCAATATTGTCAATATAAACATACAAGGAGGCAACCCATACTTTACCATAAATATAGTCGACAGTTCATAGTTTTTTAAAAATTCCACATACCGACTGATAGAATATTACATATGAACATTTTAATTATTACAAAATGGACTAAAGGTAATAATACAATGGATAATAATTGATATATTTTCCGATCAGCATACCTCACACTTTCCAGTGATCTGGGTCAAATCAATCTCATTGCTGTCACGGGGATCCGTACTAAGGAATACTTCATTAGATTGGCAATTGTGATCTTGAAATGCAAGCTGACGTAATGCTGGTTTCTGTAAACAATCTTTCGTCAGAAAGTATTTGGCATGCGCCAACTTTCGCTTTCCTGATAAGAAAAGATAATTAGTGACACGTAATACAAGTTGAAATAATATTTCTCTGTGTTTACACATTGTTTTTGCACTATTTCAGCTGCACACAAACAGGCACTTACTCATACTATTGATCTTAGTTTCTATATAAGTAATAACCTGGTTCTCCTATAAAAACTGGCCAACTTCTCCACACATTGATCAGCAGCGGAGGACAAATGGTCCTAGATACAATGTGTTTAAACCCATACAGCCAGGATCTGAAGACCTAACGTTATCTCTATTTAGCTAAGCGGGCAGGCGGTGATACAATTTAATTAGAAATACATTCAAAGTACATTATTTGAGAATGGTTACAGCAATTTTATTAATGCTTAATGGTGTTTTATGGCACATCAACAACAAGCGGTCATGTTGCAATTTCATTTAGTTGAAAAGCTCATTGAATTTAAATCAATAAAAACAACAATTACGTAATTAAGTCAATTCAACAAAAAGTTCAAATTATAGAAATGAACATATACCCGTGTCATATAATTCCTGCAACTGATAAACTTGTGTATTGCTGTTGTTAAGTCCACTCGATACAATCACATAGTCATTTTTTCTGTACTGAACACCTTTTATTCTAAATGCCCTGAAAAGAAAATTAAACCATGCAGACTCTTAAGTAACAAGGGTGTACATAGATCCCATGACTGATAAGTCTGCAGTAAGCTTTTCTTACACATAAAACAACATGAAATTTCATAATGACAAAAGTTTTCAAAACAAGTGCAGTCAAAGAAAAAAGGCAGTGGGGAAAATTGCTTAATGGTGTTTTATGGCGTCTCAACAACTAGTGATCATAAAAAGGATAACAATGAAGTCTTTTAATAAGATAACGTAAACATGAGAACGAAGGAGATATATGAATTAGTTAAAATTGGACAGATGCAACAACAAAAGGTGTATACTACTTTGCGAAGTTAAGTAGTGTACAAAAAGTTTATAAGTTTATAAAATCACTGTTTATTGTAAAGTCTGATTTCTTTAAAAAAAAGTAACTGGTAATTGTTTCAGGTGAGACAGTTACACAAAAAGGAGTGTTTATGTATATTAAAATGCTTTGTATGGATTGGTTGAAGATCAATCCAATCAATAAGAACATGTACAGGACATTGCAAGGTACACATTTAGATATTTCATCTCCGCTTAGAAGCCAAGAATGGGTCAAACAAATAACCATCCAGAGAATATCACCTCCTCCCAATGGATGGACCTGTAAGCTGGGTGCTGAGTTGTCTGAGAGACGTTTGTTGTTAATGTCGGCATTTCATTGAGACTGCCAAGAAGATTGGATAAGGTTAAAAATTGAAGATTAAAAATCAGTGTATGGTGTTTTGATAAATAAAACTGGTAATTCTGGGACTGATTTAGCACTTGCTGGCAGTGGGGACAAGATTCACTGTCATAATGAATGAAATTAAATAAGTTAAATCAGAATCAAAATGAGAGAACTTCATAACTTAGCTGATATTTTTGTAGAACTTGGTATTTTTATTTGATTACAAATCCATAACACCTCTGAGATGTGGCATGCTTCAAAAGAATTATATGCATTGATCTTTTGAAATGGAACTGACTTGTTTTTAAGACTATGCCTGGAGAGTGTAGCTAAGGAAAACAATAGTCAGTCAATGGAAAACATTTCTCCTAATATTTGTGAAGACATAGAACCAAGCAATGGGTTGAACTAAAAGAGTAGAATTTTTCATCAATGACACAAACCATGTGTAATATTTTCATTAAGGAACATTATAGAATGATAGTAATACAAATACTAATACGTGAAAACCACCCAATGATTGAATATCAGCCAAGCAATCTAATGTTTATGAATGTAAAACTGTCAACTATCACAGATACATGAAGTTACATTTCAAAATGATCATTAATTTAATTACTTTGAGCAACAGTCAACTCTCATCATGTTGAATATTTCACGCCGGAAAAAATACTTTGTCTTAATAAAAATTTGACATAAATGTCGAACGAATATTGTATCAGCCATTTTGCTCATCATTAGAATCACAACTTCATGATAATTGGTATTTGTTGTAAAAATTACATATTTTGTACTTAAACTCTGCAGTTAATCTCTCTTCTTACCTCTACTATCAGAGACTGATCTAAGTATCCCCCTAGATTTTATACCGGGTCCTTCCTTATTTGCTCGGCCATAGTGGAGATTTTTTTGCTGATTCAGTTATCCCCCTGGGTTTTATACTGGGTCCTCCACTGAATTTCTCAGCATTGTTTAGATTTGTGTTAATAGCTTGTTCATTCATTATGAATAGTGAAGCTTGTTCTGAATGCAGGATATTTATACAGACTACAAATATCGCTCATTATGACAAATCCAAGCTGTTTTGCCACTATTAAGTTATGTATAATGACAAGTTTGCATTTAAATGTAAACAATAACAATCTCCCTCTTGCTATTGATTAAAAATCAAATCCAATAAGTTGTATGGTTCATCAGCGAGGTACAAAAATATTCGTGACAAGTATATATTGTCTGACTTCATAATAAACAACCCAAATTAGGGGCGAAATCCTTCATTTGGGCTTCAAAAATAATTTGTAAACTTTGAGAGCAAAATTCATCATAACCAATAGAATCTTGTATACCTTAAGAAGGAAAAAAATGGGACTTAAAAAAATCTTCAACATAATGGAAAATTTGTCTCAACTTTGCCGTAACAAGAGTCGACTGTATATATTTATAATTTTTCATTCAATAATGTTTATTTAGTCATCATCACTATGTCAGAAGTAAACATATCAAAATACGACTCAGTGCTCAGAGTTCAGGTATTAAAAAGGTTATCATGGAACAAGTTCAAATAGTTAAGACTCAAGTTTCCCACATGACTAAATAATTGGCAAGCAGAATGTCTGTAACAGGCCCCCCACAGACTTGTGATGCCAATTGGCAACAACTTAAAATATATGTTTCGATGACATTGTACAGTTCTGCATCATAATATCTTCATAGACATATTTCATGTAGACAGTTATAAAACCTAATAATTGTGTTTATTATGAATTAAAACAAGAATGTTTCATTTCCATGGGGTGGGGGTGGGGGGTAGAATTGTTCAAGACTTGAGTAAGATAGAACTTTATTCAGAATAAACAGAGAGTGCAGTAAAGCCATTATACAAACTGATACACAACATATATAACTTGTTACTTTTCTAATTATACTCAGTAAATGTCAGTCACCTGGTATATCCCGAAGGTGAGGGTAACCATACTACATATTAGACAAACTTGAAAATCATGGAATGAAAAATCACATTATTTGGTGGACAGTTATATAAGCTGACTGGGTAGATTTTGCAACTTCGACTAGAAGCAATGTTGAATGAATACAGGACATCGTATCTCTCCCGCTATGAAGTCTACCTTAGGTGGTAGAGCAATCAGATAGAACATGGGGCTTGAACACTGCGATGCTGAAGTTCACAGACCATCCACAACACAACCACCAATTCCTGATCTTTGACTATTTTTTCACCAGAATAACATTGATGAAAGAACTACTCCAACATGGTTTGTATATGTGTGGAACAGTTCAAGAAAACAGGAAAGGTCTTGAAAGCTCTGAAAAAATTGACTTGTGTTCATTAACTGTGGGAACTTCAGGGTTCTACAGAAGCAGGATTCCAACTTATTTGCTTTAGTATGGAAAGAAAAGAAGTTGGTGTGCCACTTGTCAATACTGAGAGACCCATAACAGGGTCTTCCTGCTCAATGTTGATCTAGGGTTACCATTCTACAAATCATATGGGATTTTCAACCACTTGCTTTGTTGATAATGTGAATAAGAAAAGACTAAAGTGTAAAACCACTCTCAAATCCTACAAGAAAGGAAGGAAACATCTTAAGGCTGTACCATATGCAATGTTTATCAGTGTAGACACAAGTTCCATCCAGATATCACAACTAGGGACCCTGACAAGTGTATCTTTTAACTGTGAATATGTGACATTTTCGGACTATAAATTTGTATTACATTCAGAAAATAAAAGCAAGTGACAGTAAAGCAACGAAATCGCTTACTGATTAAGGATTTGCTAAATCTATAACACTGTCAAGGTCAAGCTCATCAGCTGAGCTGTGAAAAGTGGTAACGTCACTACATTCTACGAACTGTTTGGAGAACCACAGTCAAACATAAACCCACTGATGAAATAAAACTTGGACCCGACACTTGGTGTGACAGTTAGTGATTTAGGACATTTCTATGATTGGAAAAGGTTATTATTGATGGCAATGTAGTAGCTTTACAGTGGTGCAAGTGGTCAAAAGTGCTAAATGCAAAAATTCAACGGCAAAATCTGGTTCAACTAACTTGCAAGTAAAATCGAAGGAAGTGAAATATGTTTATGGGAACAGTCAATGATAATATGACTTATGTGAATTACTTATGATTGGCATATTATAAGGAACTGTGTATTTGCTAGTATTGATAGAGAATTATGAATACAGCTAAATAGATTTATGCATTCTTCCCAACATTGTCCATTATTTTAATACTAGTAATTAAATAGCGATATTCGCTCGCATTCCCAATGACAAAAAGCATGTTTTTTTTCCCAACAGCAAGACAAAAATTCCCAATTCAAATGAGAAAAAAAAATGAAAAAAAAATTTTTTAATTTACTGCAGTTCAAATGTTTATTGAATGTCTAAATCATTAAAATAACAAAGTTATCAATATCCAAAAACAAAAATAAGCATAATATTTGTCATTTTTAGTTTTACTTGATTATTTTTAGTAATTTTATACAGTGTTACTTTTTCCCAATTTGCTCAAAATGTTGCGAAAATTCCTAATTCAGATGGCCATGTATTGGTCAAAAGAATGTCTGTTTGGTAATTTTGGTGTGTGGCAGGTCATGAAGAGAGACCATTTAGACAAGACCTAAATGACCGATCACAGAACCCAGCTAGAAGCCAACATGGACATGACAAGCTACATCTTGTATGTCCAATTTTAACAACTGTACTTGACAAGTGTCTCAGGAATTACGACCCTCACCAGAATGTCAGTGTTGATGAAGCTATGGTAAAATACCTACCAGCTAAACCCATGAAGGATGGGATCACGGTGTGGATGCAAGCAGACCATGTAAATGGATAAACAAATGAATTCCAGGTTTATACAGGTCGTGAGGAGGGTGTTGCAGAGATTCAACTTGGGTCATGAGTTGTTAAGGACATCATCAGAAATATATGGGGGCATAATTATATATTGTAAATGTGGACAATTTCTTTACAAGCTTTATGTTATTTGATGAACTTTTAGAAAATAGACTGTATGCACAAGGAACTGTTAGATCAAACAGAAAGGGATTTCCTTTAGCGCAGTTGAAAGTGAAAGAAATGAAAGATCAGGGGGAGTTCAAAATGGCACAGAGAGGTGAACTGACTGCTTGTGCATGGAAAGACAAAACACTAGAGGTGATAAGTGCGGTCATTGCAAACAATGTTCAAAAAATAAAATCAGGAGGGAAGTAATTAACTCTTGTAAACAGTGTGGAGTCCATTTGTGTCTGGATTGTTTCCAGAGTTTCATAGAGATCTTCTGAGATGATACTCCCAGGAATTGATGGTTACACCTATATATACACATGCAAGATAAAAAAAAACTGACAATCTCATAATTTCGAATTAATATGATCTCAAAATAGTAATTTTTTATTTATTTATTCATTTATTGTGTTTTAGTTTATAATTAGTTAAAGTGCCTTAAACCTGGATTAAATTGTATGTTTGAAATATTTGCTAGCATTCAAATTTAAATGGACCAATATTTTTTTAAAAAAACTGAAAAATATGAAAATTGTAGTTTACATGTAACTGCTTATATAACTTGTTTTACATCTGTAAGTAAAATTATAGGAAATGATTTATTAGTGAAATCTTATTAAAATGCAAGAAATTTATTGCTTTTCTTTACTTTATCTATACATTGTGTAGCTTTCATTGACAAGTTTAAAATGAAAATTATATCATCATATAGGTAATTTATTGGCAACAGATGTGTTAATTTTTATGACTGTATGACAACAAATGTGTTAATTACAGCCATATAAGTAAAGCAACCCAGGATGCTTTTGATCAATTAACACCACTTATCAATTAGCTTCAGGGAGACAGAGCAGATAAAATCAATATTATGCAGAGGTGGCTTAAGCACAAGCATACTGTTTTTTTGTACATTTGGTACAGGTCTCTAAGACAGGAATCCATGTTTTACACTTGATGGCACAGGAAATGGTGCGATAGTAAACATGTCGCACAATGCAAAAAGCTACAGAAAAAAATGCCGATAAAATTGGTACGAAATGTGCCAAGATGGAAGTGTTATTCAACCAAATATCCTTATCTACGTCGTCCCAAACCTCATCTGATTCTGATAAGATTGCAGCTGCTACAGCACCTCTGCCAGAGGGTCTGGTTCAATGTACATGTTTGAATTTACTTCTTCAATAAAATTTTAAGCAGGTTATGTTATATTAATCTGACTTTTGAAATTCGCCCTTAAATTGAAAATGATGCGAAATTCCCCCCTCCCGCTGCCCTGGCTCCCCCAAGAGAGAGCCCAGGTTGCCATGGTAATGAATATCTTGAATCATGTTATTGCTACAAACATTTAATAGAAGTTACTTTGATATTTTTCAAAAACTGTTGCAATGAAAGTTGAATAAAAAATCAGTGCACAATAGACCTGCAACCTCCTGGAGTCTTGGAATTCAAAGAATTTCCTATAGTTTCATCAAAATCATTTAAATTTAAGATATTTTATTTTTGACCCATTTTTTTTTAAATTTGATTGTTATATCAGTAACAATTCAAAGGGATATATTTTGAGGATTTTTTTAGGATACATGTAACTTTTTGGCTATTTCTTTTAGTTCAATTAATTGTTATTAATTTCCAGTAGATTTCCAATACACAAATTAGATTTTTGATTATACTTTGTAGATTTTTGAAATTAGAAATCATTTAGAAATATAAATTAATATTGACAATTAAATGGTCGGCAGTCATTTTGGCATCTAAATAAGCTGCATGTTCAACAATTTACACATGCAATCATGTTCATGATATTATATGACTGACCATTGGACATTTTGAACTTAAAATAACTTTAGTTTGATATTTATTTTGGATAAAAAAATCTCAAAAAATCTATCTATGTCTATGATTGCATATAAGGTACATCAAGTTGAAAATTGCTTTTGTGCTTAGCATGTGTTCCTTCGTTGCATTTATTTCATACTAAAATATCCAAGACTTTTTTTGGTTTTTGTTTGGTAAACAATCAAATGCTTAGGATAAGTAGGGGTTTTTTTTGCTATGTAACTGTAGCCGCTTAACGGCTACTTCCCCATCCGAAAAAAAATTCCCATCGGACCGAAAAATTCCCCATTACTTGTTTATTTTATTTCAAAAACTCATATTATTTTCTAAAAAAAATCGCCGATGTTTACACACACACAGAGAATCCATTTCCGTTTCCGGAGATAGAGTAAAAGCCGTGACCGGGTCTAATCTGCGGGTCCCGCATCTGCAGTCATAGATTTTCGGCCGTTTGTCTAAATCATAACCAAAACGTTTGTCTCTCATGAACTCGTTACACAATATCCATATTTATTATAACCAATAAACGATATTTATGGACTGAATTACGATGTCACGATCACGGGTTTTATAATTTGATCAAGGGAAGTAAGGCCAGAAAAAAAATAGTTGTGTTTATGGTTACCTGACCGACCCTAATTTTTAGGGCCGACCCTAACGTTTCTAACCGCAAAAAAATGTGGTGCGAAAAACCGGAAGTACGAAATTTTTGTGGACGAATGATATTGCGTACAAGCAACAATTTTTAACAGCAAATATGTGCAATTACACGCTGTCTGTCGACTTTGTACATCACCAACAAAGCCAAAGTTTACAAATTCACCAATAAACCAACGTCAGCTTCGAACGCAGGATGATTGTCGCTACCAAAATCGTCGCTCCAGCGTGAAAATAGGCTTCGTCGTGAATGGTATTGTCTGAAAACGGTAATCTAATTTATCATATTTCATTGAAATTTGAAAATACACGTTTTATTTATACCGTTACAGTTTAATGACAATTTACTTTGATGATTTGGTGTCAAAAAAAGCGAATATAGCCACTTCCGTTTTAAGAATGACAGTTTACATTTTCTACTTTCGGTTTGGAATCTGGTCGCTGATAGAATACAAATGTTGTGCTGGATTTAATTTTGTTAAGTAAATGAATGCTTAAAGTAATTCGACATTTATTAAGAATGCATAACTGCTGCAAAGACATGATTTAGGAAAACAAATAAAGACAAATCATGGGAATTTGGTAGCATGCCCGATCTTTGGATGTTTAGACCTTAGGCTGAAAATAGAGATACGCATAATTAACTAATCTAAACTGTGACTGACAACGAAATGAAAATGATTAACTTTTTATTTTAAAGTGATGTTCATTTCTTAATCTGCATTTCAGGCCAAGGTATGATGTGTTCAACTTGTACAAAATACCAAAGGAGACAAGAGTATCCTGAGTGACGTTTTTTGTGTTACCTATCCTAAATAAACATTTGAACTGAAACAGTTCTGTCTTTTCTCTATAGGATGCACCAGATTCCACCAAGTTCAGGAGAGCTAAACCTTTTACACACTCCCCTTTGCCACTGAAAGAAGCTCAAGTTAGTATTTGCAATATACCTCTAAAAATTCCCAGTTGCGGCAGGTCATACCCTTCTATTAAAAGTTGACAAAAATGACCATTTTCCTCCACATGTGGAGAAGTTGCTGGCTCCTTGTAGAAGGGTAGGTTAGTACCGGTTAGTATATAGTCCAAGAAAAGTGTGAAGGTTAGGTGAACTGGTCACTGTATATAACAGAAAAATTGTTGAAAATGGTGTTAAACCTTGGTGATAATAAGTCACATAAAAACGAACAATAAAAAATTTCTGGCCAGAACATTGGAATCGTTCCAGAAAATCAAAAAGGCATGTTGGCTAATTGCCATGAAGATTGGTGCTTGTGAATATGTCCAAGAGAGGAACTTATACATGTCGGTATGGTCAAGTGATATGTTTGATGATCTCTAATCATCAGTTAAACCGAAAATGAAAAATTAATTTGGAGAAATTTCACATAGATTATACATGTTTTGCTTTGTTTGATGTCTCCTGAATATGCCAATTGTTTTAAGGTGACTTTTAGATACACAAATTGAAAAATACATGACACATTAATATGCAGGGGCAGTCTAGAAAAAATATCAGATACATAAAATATTACATGCAATTAGAATCAGAGTATAAAAATTACCATCCCATAGAAAGGGGTCATCTCTGTATACATAGTTCATAATTACTGCCCAATATATATGAAAAATACTTAATATAATACTAGCCTTTATCATTTTCATTGTTACTATAAATAATTACGATCTTAGTGTATCCAATACAATTATAAAATGTGAGTCATTGCTGGTTAATGCCTTATTCATGCAAAAGAAAAGTTTAGAAAAAAAATAGAAAAGAAAATTTTTTCGACCTACCTACCCTAATTTTTTTGGTCAAGTAACCCTAAACACAACTATTTTTTTTTCTAGCCTAACTGCTCTGTCGTCCTGGTCCCGGTCGTTCCAAATTTCAAACAAACTTCAGTTTACTTCTGCTCGATCGCGATGTCGCACAATAGCAGATGTTACACAAAAAAGTTAAAGAAATCTGACTCTGCTGGTTCCAAAAAGATATAGTCATATTTCATAAATCCTGTAGATGAATCATCCAGCAGCATTGATGAGCCTGCCACCACTTCATTCCAAAGTCAATCGCCACAAACTCTGACGGAAAGCCAAAACCCTACCAACACTGATTCAGACAAAGATCCTAGTTATTTCGTTGATGAAGCGTAAGTTTACTTTTGATGAAAAAGTTAAGTGAAATCAATGCTTGTGTTAGTTTATTTTAATGCATTTGGAGTAGAGAGTTATGAATATTTTGTTCTGCTTAATCCATGTTTGGTAATATTATTTATTGTGACACATTTTTTCAGAGTATCTGTGGAATGTGTTCCTCTGCCAGAGAGTGTGGACAAGCCAGTAAGTGTTGAAAGTGGAGATGGATCATCAGTTTCCACTGTTCAAATGAAGTTTGTAAGTCCATCATCCCCACCTAACAACAAGAGATCAAAAACAAGTGAGCATGACAGTCGTCTCTTTCACTCTGCCTGTTATGAATCCAGATTTGCGTGGGTATATTACAGTCAATCCAAGCAGGGGTATATGTGCAAACTCTGTGAACTGTTTTCATTGTTTAATTTTAAGTTGTTATCAGTTTTGTTAATACATGGGTTTTCCCCAAAATGTGATTTTCTCGCATTTTTTTTCCCTTCTGAAAAGCCAGGCCTTTTCCCCAAAATCAAAAAAAAACCTGATAAGATTTGCATGTTTGCAGGTATCTCAGCTTCAGAGGACCATCATGCGGTTGAGCAGGGTGTTGAGATATCCTTTACGTGCCACCTGTGTTTGCTGCAAGAAGCTAGTGAAACAATGCATAATAGAGTATGTGATATTCATGATGATAGTGATGAGAGTGAGGCTATGGACACAATCATAAGTCATTAACTGTTGAACCTGAGAATGACACAGCTCCTGATGAGCCAGAGACTGAGACTGCCCCAGATGATAGTATCAACACATCAGTGAACCGCCTGGAAATCAATGAAGACTCCATCCAGGAACCTCCAGTAGACGCCCCCATCCTTCCAGACACATCAGTGACTTATCACTACCTTCCAATGTGGTATCCCTATTGTTGCCAATTCAGATGGTTACTCATACGCAGTCATGAAAAAACTTAAGAATGGTGGAACAATCTGGCTTGTAGTGCACGCAATAAGAAAGTGAAGTGTCAGGCAAAGTAACAAGCCATGGTGACAACTACCAACAGAACACGACGCCCCACATAGGCCACTCTGCTGACCCAAACCTTCTGTACAAGAAGTCCATCACTGACCTAAAGGAACAAGCCTCCATACACCTGTACCACTCAGTGAAAGACCTTGTATGTTCAGCTCTGAGTGACAGAGGAAACCATCCCAACTTCCCTACTGCCAGCCAGCTCCCTAGACAGGCCAAGTGACACAAGGAAAATAATAAAAAACAATCAAAAGGGGTATAAGTATCTCAATAGGTGTTCTAATTGTCATCTTGTCTTTAAAATCAATTAGTGGAATACAATAGCAAGTATAATATTTATACTGGTAGGAGTCTTGAGTAGGGTTAGTAGGAGTGATGACCAGGAGGGGTAATGACCTGTTGAAGCTGTTACCCCCCCCCAGCGGACATTTGAACTAAGACGTACAAGTGACGTTTTTCAAATGCTTTTTTGAAATACCTGTAAGCTAAGCATAACAAAAAAATGCGTTTTTCAGTTATTAGGTGTTACTTGGTTTTTCAATGGACCTGTTTATTCTACGAGTTGACCATGTATACATGGGGAGGGCTTTACCAATTAAAAAAAACTTTGAACTAGTTGAATCCTCCAGACAACTTATCATTTTCCATACAGCTTGAGTTGTCATGAACGAAGGGAACCTGCTTTTCTCTCAAATTTCAGAATTTGACAAACATCAATTTCTGAGCTAACGACTACGCTGCATTACTTTTAAGTTCATTAAATCTACTGACGACCTAAAATGTACATGTAACACTCACTCATAAAATGTTTTATTTGGTTCATGTCTGTCTTTACATTTTCCGTCTCCTTCCCAAGAGATGTTAATTTTATTTTTCGACATGTATTTGGAAGACGCCATGATGTGATTGTGAACAGCTGAGCAATTTCCCGCCGTTACTGACACGCTTGTTTCCCTTGTGAAAGGAAATATTAGGACGACATTTTAATCGATTGCCATGTATAATTACTGTAGTGATCTCCCTTTTCAGATCTAATAATTACCAAAAACGTTTTCATGTGCGTTTAAGCATAGATTCTGGATCCATACATATATGAAATACTTTATCCCAATATGTGTATATAAAATTTTCAATATTTACAGTGTGCTTACTGAGGCTTCTCAAAGCACTTGTAAACAGTTACTATTACCTGGGACCGATATATACATTTGGTCCCAGCTATTACCGGGAACTCTACATTACAGGGACTCGACGTAACGCTAAAATAATTAATGTAGAGTGAAAATTATAATTAAATTGTAACATAAGCTTAGCAAATGCCATTTTGACAGGGAAATTGATTATTGTATCAGAGACTCTACATAGAGTTTGTAATTATTTGTACTTTTGCAATATTGTGACTATATCCGTTGATATGTATTTATTTTTTGTAAATTATTAAATCACTTTCCTTACCTTTGCGTAACTATACTCTGTATAATCAGTTTTCTTGTTTCTTTGTCATGCGCACCTTTGTCAGTTGTGACCATTATAGTCAAATGTAAGTTAGAACATGTTCTTTGTTTTACATTTGAACAAGCGTTTGTAAAACGCCGATCTCAAAAATGGCAAACCGAACTGTGAAAGATGCGCACTCTATTAAAGGCACAAACCCACAGTATTTGATAGAGAAAATCATACGTACTAGAATTTATGAATGCCGTTATTGGAAGGAGGAGTGCTTTGCGTTAACAGGTGATAGATATGATTGATTTAAAAAAAGTCATTCGCAGTATGGTATTCGGATATTTCATATTTCGGATAGTTAAATCGATTAGGTATGACTGAAATGGTTGGTCTATAAAAAGCAAATTTACAATGATCCGTTTGTTTAGAGTTGAAGATCTTATCTATTGTATTCTACCCTAAGCTACATTCGTGTTTACTGTACATAAGCATGGAAAGGGAATTTTCAGAAAGAAGAATGTTCACATTTTTTAAAGTTGATGATTAAAGATCTACAGCATTGAAGTTACAGGTCTGACTTGAATATGGTCAAAATCAAAAAGATATGTGAAAGCATTATGTTTTGTGTTAAAGTTTTCAGGTATGGCTATACTAGTTCTTCTTTGGTTCTGTTTTATGATTTTCATTTAGACATTGTGCTTTACCAGCAACAAAACTAACTTCAGTGCTTCATGTCTGAATATTTGGGTTAGAGGACAACCATAATTTATCTGTGAATGTCATATATGTAAAATAATGTTCATAATGCATATTTGCAGAATTGCACCTTTGCACTAATTTACTTCAATGGTGATACTTTTTACATAAATTTATGATATATTTCAGCTGAGCTACTTGTTGACAAAGCTATGAGTTTGAAATATGTAGGAGGTGTTTATGGTGGCAACATAAAACCTGCGCCATTCTTGTGCTTACTGCTTAAGATGTTACAGATTCAACCAGAGAAAGATATTATTGTTGAGTTCATTAGGAATGAAGATTTTAAGTATGTTTCTTATCAAATATCATTAAATGCTTTGGAAGAAATTGTACTTTTAACTTAGACGATCTTAAACTTTCAAGATCAATATTTCAGTTTGTTTGACCTTTGCTGTTTCAATATTTCCAAGCTTGAAGTGAACTTAACTTAAGAATTACATAAACCATATTGTAGTCATAATGATTATGTTTGCATGTCTTTTCTGTTATTTAAAATGAGCACTTGACAGACTAGATTTTATGATAAAGCTGTGAACATTGTTGTATTTTAATTATTTATTTTTATGATGATGTCAGGAAGTGAATATATAAAGTTGTGAACTTACATTTAGGTATGTGCGAGCTCTAGGGTCATTGTACATGAGACTTACTGGATCGTCCATTGATTGCTACAAGTATCTAGAACCTCTTTATTTAGACTATAGAAAAATGAAGAGACAAACTAAGGATGGAGGTATATACTTTGTTTTTCTATGTTAGTTGTAACTGATGTTATGCTGATCACTAAGTTGTCTTCTGCTTCTATGTTAAGTAATTGATGACTATTCTTTGACTAATTTGACCATACTATTCATAGTCATAATGCCTAAACACTTTCAAGTATCAGCTAAATTGCCTCAGACTTACTAGAATTTGTGTCATTGAATTGAAAAAAATTGGCGGTTGGAAGACTGCATTCTTTCCTTGGTACAGTAAACCCCTGAAAACCATACTTCCTGAGGACAAGAATCCTTTGCAATTCAGATGATTTTTTTTGTCCCTTTTTTCTCTTCTATAATCAATAGTTCTCTGTAAACCAGACTTTTCTGAAAAAACAGACCTTTATCCTGAAGGTCTCCAGTTTTCAGAGGTTATGTTTTAAATGTTGTCCCATCTTCTCTCGCTTTGTTACAGTATTTTTAGAGATAAAATATATAATTAATATTCTATAAACAGTTGACTCTCCGGAGTCCTCTGATTACCAATAAATATTATTTTATATTTTCATAATCTCACCTGTAGGGTGGTACCAGACTGGTTATTTTAATGGCATTTTGTTCACTTATTTAATTCCAATAATGCTATGGAATTAGTTTTGCATGCTGAGTTATATTCTATTTGTTGGTTTTCAGGGTTTGAGCTCATTCATGTTGATGAATATATTGATGAACTTTTGAGAGAGGAACGTTGCTGTGATATAATTTTACCAAGAATACAGGTAAACTTACAATGCAATACTCTCCAGTTGTGATTGTTAAGTTACCCCCCAAGGCTGTTTTGCTATTTTTTTCTCACAATGATAGAATGCAAGTGACACATTCTGTATGTATATGTGGTTTGAAGATCACTCAAGTCATACCTTTTAAGATGTTTTGTTAACTATTATGCTGATTTGTGTACATGCCTTCATAGTGATTGTCTTCACAAGCTTAATCTCTCCTATTGATTTAATGCTGATTTCTTATTTATCATTTTATTTGTTTTAAATTCAGTGAGTGGTCATAAGACCACATATAGTCTTGTCATGTTTTAACTGTCTTATATGCTTGTGTAATTTTGCCTTTCACAGAAACGAATGGTTTTAGAAGAAAGTAATTTGTTGGACTCCAGAGTGAGTGCCCTTGATGAAGATCTGGAAGATATGGACACTTCTGATGAAGAGGATATTATTGTTTGTACACAAATACATTCTTTTTTTCCTATTTTATTGATTAAATTATTACAGAAATACTCAAAACTGTCCTGAATAATGCACCTTACCTCAGAACATTCTACATTAAACAAACTTCAGGGTTTTTATTTGACTAAGTCTGTTTTAGACATACAAGTATTTTATTTTTTTGTTCAGATTATTTCTATTCCATAAAAGTTACTTATGTTGAAGTAGCTGACATACCATAATTTTCACCATTTAAAAAATGTTTCTTCATTTGGATTTTCTTTATGTCTAGGACATTTACAAAGATGCAAATAAAGAAAAGAAGAGTTCAAGAGCTCATAAAGATTCAGATAAACCTAAACGCAGTCCATCACCTAAGTATGTGAGGTCACAATCACCCCACCACAGGTATGTTATATTGTAGGGGTGTAATAATATGGTAAAAACCGTATTCCCATATATTACAATACACAAAACCCATTTATTGCAATACATATTGTTTTTTTTGCCCAGAAAAGCAAAGCAGGAATTGATGCACACACATTGTCTTAAATGGATCAATATTATATGTACATGAATTTATATATGAAATTCATATGTGGTTTCAAATGATCTCTTATACTACTGTTTGAATAATTTGTGTAAATTGGACTACCTGCCAGAAAATTGCATATTTTGGGCGATAATTCAGAAGGGATTCACCCTCTCATATGATGAAGTGTTTAAACTTATTAAAGCACAAAAAATCATTTCAAGTTTTCAACACATTTTAATATTTATTCAGACCTTAAAATTTCAATAAATGTCTTGATCATTAAAAATGAAGCAAAACAATTAGTATGGCAAATAATATAACAGAATGGAAGAACTTAGACTGATCACTCTTATGAGAGCAAAACAAAACAAAATTTTAACAGAAAAACGTTTACCTTGAACATTGTGTGTAACTAAAAACATCAGAGCATAAGGACAAAAAGTCCTGGAGTGTGATAATAAATTTTATTGTGACTCAACCAAATTAGAACCAAAGTGCTAGAATGAAGTCAACAGTCCTATCATTTATAAAAATGAAATAGCATTTAATTAATATCTTCAGGCATTTACAAAAATGTAGCAATGAATTTGTTTGCTAGTAAATTTGTCTTATTTCTGAGATCTTTTCATCAGTGATGTTGCCATGACTACAGAGAAAAACGAACCGGTAAATAACCATCAGAATTCGTATTGCAATATTAACCAGTATATTGGTTAACTGTTACACCCCTTTATATTGTAATTTTTCATCAGTAATGCCTTGGTTAGTATTTGATGTGTAATTCACTTAATGCTGCAAAGTTCTAATATTCTTGTTTGTTTTTTTTTCCAACATTCATATTTAGAAAAAAATATTTACTTATCTAGTGTGTCTACATGCCCATTGTCTAAATGACGAATTAGTTTGTGGCCAGTACGGTTGTATTCTTTAGCCATTAATATAATGTTATGTAGGAATGTGAAGTAATACTGTAATTTATATAATCAGAGTGTACACCTCTATGCAAATCACTTATAAATCTTTGCATGTAACATGTTTGGCATTTTTTATAGCTTTAAATACAATGGGAAAAACTGAGATTTGTTTAACAATGAATCATAAAGCAGACAGTGTTTTTCTTACAATGTTTTATTAATTTGTTTACTTGGTTGGAATTACAGACAAAATATTGATTCATAGTCAGACCTAAGGTAGAATTGTCTGTAAGTAGAGACCTTCAGAATTTAAAGACCCTAAAGTTTCAAACCTTGGGCTGTTTATGATTCTTTCTTGATAAGACTGCCTCAAAAGCAGACTTATTTTCTCCGCACTTGGAAGTTGTCCTGCAGGAATGTTTTCACTGTAATGATAATAATCTTTTCATAGCTTTATTAAAAATTTGCTATTTTCTTTCCCATTTTCAGAGATAGAGATCATACTCGGAAAAGATCTCGGTCAAGGGACAGAGATAGAGACAGGAAGTCAGGTAAAGTGGTATATTGTTATACACTTCTTGTCCTAATTTATATTAATTTGGTTGACACAGTTGAACTGCTTCATTTGAAATATTGGAACTTTTTACATTTTCTCAATTAATCTGAAGCAAAATGGTTAAATACCTATCCTATGCTGAATTATATATGCATTGCACATTGCTTACAATAGTTTAATTTATCTTTTTATTGAACATTATTTTTTGTCCCATTTTATCACTTGTTGATGAAGTACTTCCTAATAACTTTTTTGACTTAATGTTGATTAGTTGATCATCCTTACTTGAAACTGAAGCCGAGTTTGTGGTCTTTGTTGATGTTTAAATCAGTTTGTGCTGAGCCATTTGATATTGTCTTACTATCAGTTCTCAAATGCTTTATGAATGACATAAAAGAATATAAATATTATTTATGTTTTTTTTTTATTTTGAGGAAGTAAACTGTTTATGGACATGTTTTAAAATTTATATGTTTGTTTTTAGATAAGAGACATAAAGAAGATGACAGGTAAATTTATTCATTTAGCTAAGATGATTACCAATTTTTTTTTTCATTTGAGTTATTGGTAATTGCCATAACAATGCATGTATATCAATAATCACATTGACTGTCTTGAAGTTAATTGCTATGTTTATGGGTGGGATGTTTTGTTTATACTTTACCCAAATCCAGGTGTTGCTGTTGATGTTTTTATTCACTTTCCTAGTGTTTATTCTTCTGTTGCATTTATCTTTTATCTTCTGTTCATGATAAGATGTTTTTTTATGTTAGATTCCTATTGTTTGAGCACGTAGGCATTTGGGTTGGGTCTATTATTCTCTGACTGGGATACTGCTTGCATTTATATGACTTTTTATCCTGTTTTGTATGCACTGTTGACATAAGCATTACTGATGTTAAGTAGATAAATGATTTTGATCTTGGCTTCTCCTTGACTGTTTAACTGAAAATTGTAATACCTAGAGCTGTCCTTGTCTCTAAGTTTTGATGTAGAGTTCACGTTTTGGAGTTGTTGTTTGTTTTAGGCTGAACAGTGCTTGCTGATAACTCAAATGCATGATGGTGCTAGGTAGGCACTGGAAAAACTGGCAAAGGGCATACAATCTATTAAAACGTAGTTATTTGCCCTAAATGTTTAAATTAATCATTGTCAGTTGATTAAGATTTCTGCTATCATTGAATTTTTATATGTCTTGATACAGAAAACACAAGAGTCACAAGAGTAGTAAAGATCATCGTGACAGAGATCGTGGTGATGACAGGCACAAAGATCGACATAGAGATCGTCATCGAGACCACAGTAGTAGACACAGTAAAAACTCATCAAAAGATGGTTTGGACATTCAAGAAACTAATGAGCTGAGAGCAAAATTAGGATTGGCTCCACTGAGACCTTAATTTAATTGGATCTTGTTTAAATTGAACGAAAATAATGACTTAGAATTTTACAAAATTATATTGTAAAATCTCTGAAAAGATGTCAAATTAGTGAATTTTTGATTAATTAACTGACAATTCTTAAGTTCTTCATTAAATTTTAACTTTGTTAGGATTCTTTTTGTTTCCTTTTTTCCCTTTATTTTTCATGAGATTTGCTTCAGAAAGAAGTGATGGATTTTTCAACAAATTTTGTTAGAATCTAATGTCACTTCTATTTATAATTTTTTTCAACATGAAAAATGAACCGACAGTCTATCAAAAAATATTTATTGAGGAATTATTTAGTGCATTCAGTCACATGGTAACTACCAAGGCTCATAGTTTACACCATTTTTGTCATTTTTGAAAAAGCCTGTTATAAAAAATGCTGCAGAGGTAAACTTAGGCAAAAACTGTCATTTTGTTCTGTATCAATGAACTTATCAAATAAATGTTTTTCACAATGTCATGTAGTTTGTTTTCTGTTTAACCAATATTTATTGATATGTTCAGACGGTTGTTAATTATACATCATGATGAAACTCAATGTTGATAAATGGATTTATGATGATACAGATCAATATCTCCTTTAATATAATAGAACCTTACACAATACTTTGCTAATTATGTCTGCCATTATGAATTAGATGTATGAGGCTGTATAATAAGTCAACTCTGAGGTCATGGATTAGAACTTAATATGCGGCCAAACTCGAACTAGATATATCCTTGTTGTATCTTTTCTACAACCTATTATAAACAATGGTCAATCATGTAAAATACGAATTGCTTTAGTCAATGACTTACAGGTCACTAATCTGTCGCAACATTCTCATTTGATTCAGAGGAAGGAGGATCACTTAGTAATGTTAGTAATCATTGAATATTGTTGGAAAGACTTGATAGCCATATGTAGAGCTTTAGCTCATAATTTAAGGAATTGATATGTTTGAGACATGGCAGTGGCTCACTGAGATCAGTCCAGGTTCATAGTCTAAGTATGTGCTTTGCATTGTTCAAAGTAAGTTCAAAGAATGGTTGGACAGTTTAATGATTGGGTGGAGCATCATCTTGGCCAGGTACAATCTTCAAATAGCAGCACCATGTTCACTTCAAGTAGATTCCATTTTCATAATTTTATCTAAGAAAGTTGATGGTATATAAAAACCAGCACAAATTAATCGTTATTAGTTTATTAGGAAGGAGTTTAATTAACAGTGTATGGTCCAATTATAAGTTAATTTATTATATATCAATTTGGCACTTCCCTTCATTTAAATTATGTGATTGACGAAACGAGTATAAATTACTAATTAATGTGATTGTAATTAATATGAAATACTATTTTGTCAATTTCATGAGAGTTTTACATAATAAAAGATTTTATAACGTAATTTTATAACAATAAGGTTTATTTTATACTCTTACAGTTTATATATATCTACTTTGCATTAAGTCTCAAATATATTCTACATTCAAATATCTATTGTTAGATCTTCACTCTTCATGTGAATATTTAAGTTTTTTAAGACAACAACTTTACTATAACGATATTTGAACATTGCCCTCTCAGTTAAAATTTGTCTAAAAAACAAACTGGTACTGGTAAAACTGACTAGGAGTAAACCTTTCTCTGTCAAGTTTTTTTAAATCAATAAGTTAAAAAGCATAATATTATCTAAGTTTTTTTTGGCTCAACTGAGTGCATAATATCCATTGAGTTATAGTCATCACTATGTCTGGTGTCCACACCTGGGGGTTGTTAAAACTCAGTTTTGATTGGATCTTCACCAAACCTTGTCAGAATGTGTGTCTTAATGATGTCTCGGGCAAGTTTGAATATGGATCATCTTGCGTCACAAACTAGGTCACCAGGTCAAATCACAGGAAATTGCAATCTTTACTCAGATGAGCGAAAAAGGGACATCATGGTTATCTGTTTTTATAAATGTTACTTTTTACAAATAGACAAACACCCTTATGAAAATACTAAATATGTACTTTCTATGTTATGACCAGCAATAGACCAATGATACACACTATCTCCTGTTTTCCCTGAAATAAAAACTTGCTATGATGACTGGTGCTGAATAACTGTTTGACTGAGTAAATCATTTCTCTGACAATATCTAATGAGTGAGGTGATTACATTCCCCGAGAGATTAATGATGAAAATGTGCTGGCTACATGTATGAGGAATGTGGTAGAAGCTAATGTTTCTTTTTGCTAATATAATATGTATGACACAAATATTAGATTTGTAATGACATGTACTCATGTAGAGTCACAAATCAAATATTATCCTCTAGTTTTCTTTCAAATATTTCCAATTTATGTATTCGTGGACATTTTAAATTGAAATTCATTGACCATTTTTTCAAGTCATAAATATTTTATACAGTGTCTTATGATTTCAATTGCACTCTCATCTCTCGTATATCTAATTTTAATTGGATAATCTAACTAGTAATTAATGAGTAACTTAGAAAACTGTTCTTAAAAAATGGAGTCAAGAAATTTATCTAATTCCTGGGAATTGTTATAACCTATGAATAATATGTGTAAAAAATAATTACTGCGAAATTAAAAAATATAAATGGCACGATAAAAGTGCATTAGTTTACTACATGTTTTAATAATTTACTGGGTATTTACTTCTAAAAAGCTTACTTCAATGGTAAAAAACTCTACAAAGGAATTCAGTGGTACATTCATTCAAACTTCTTGCATTTATTCCATCGGAAGATACTCAAATTTGATTAACACACAATCTAACCATGGTAATCCAAGGTTCAGCTTTGATTTATCAAAATACTGCTGACTCGTTTACCTATATATTATTCTCTATGTATTAGTTCTTGTTAAATCATTCCTTGCTGTTTAAATGGCTGCTAGATTTTCTTCTTCACATCCTCTTGTGTCTTCGTAAAATACTGATTTACGCATTGGGACCTAATTATAAAAACTGTCAGGTTTCATTAATTTATCAATTAACGGATACACATGTGTTAAAAATACAGAGTTAACGAGTAAAAGCTAAGCATGGCAATGTTCAATCAACATTTCTTTATAATAGAAGTTTGTTTTTTCTGTGATATAATTATCTCATGAGGTCTCTTCAAAACCTTTGTTTGCTCAATGATATTTAGAACTTTGTCAAAGTCTAGTTGATGGGTTAATATTGAGCCCGCAGTAATCAGTCTCTTTTGACAGTACTTATTTATATTCCAGTTGTAAGGATAAATGGTAAGGACCAATGACTATATTACGTACATGGCAATTGACAGATCACAGACATTACAGTGATCCAAACACGTGCAATATCTTGACCCATTTCTGAAGATTTTCTAATTGGTTGTACGAAGCACCGGAAACAAGTTTAAAACAGAGCAATATTTAACTGAAGTAAGTTTTGTGAGAATTATCGTTAGCAGCAAAAGTTAACACATACCTAGCAACATGATTATAACGTTAGATACAAAATTTAGCGTTGGTACGATGTTGAACGTTTTTACATTGAGGACTTTGGAGATAATCAGTCATGTGATAAATAGGTAATTTTTCATGTCAGGTTTTAAAGTAACAAGACTAGATTTGTGAGTGTTCTTTTAAAATCTAGAAACCTCTTGCATTTGATAGTACTTATCTAGTTAAGAATCTCCCCACTTAACTCAATTTGAGAGAGATAGAGAGAGAGAGAGAGGGAGAGAGAGAGAGATACTAGTACGCGTATATGGACGTCGAGTTTGAGAGTTTAAACCCTAGGCGGCTCATGTTACTTGTGAGAGTTTTATTGGTCCGTCTTCCATCATTTATTTATATGAAAAAGTTGGCAGCTACTCGGGAAGAATAAGTTTACCTCTGGTACAGAATCCAGGAACACTGGTTATGATAATATACTGTTGGAAAAATGAGTAAAAGTTGAAAAATGTGTAAAAGTTCTAACTTACGTAAACCACACGAGGGTTTGCCCTGAACCCACTGGTGGCCTTTGCGGCACCCTGGACCCTTAGTCGTTTTTTCAGCTGATTTTGGAATTGTCTATTCACAGTCCTAGTAAAACATAATGCGTATCAACGATATTATTGTTTTCATTTCCAAAAACGAATGTTAAGTATTTCAGACATGTAGTAAAAAATGTAGAAATATGCTATGATTTAGATTTAATTTAGATGTAATTCACTTCCATATTATACGACCAACAAAGTTAGCATTTATGAAAGTTTCTTGGCCGATAAAGTAACTGTAAGTTTTCAAAGTGTTCATGTATCTCTATTAACAGGCAGCTGTTGATCGTATTCCTTTAACGCCGGCTAATTTTGTTCAGAATTTTTTTGAACCAATATGTTTAAATTGTGCTGTCATTCCTGTCATGTTGAACCAGCATATTATCTTACATGGTGGTGGTTAGTACCTTAGTAATCATTCTTAGAAAGATTCTAGTCTCAAGTAATTAACTTCCAGCACATCTATGCTGAAAGAAACAAAAAATACAAATGCAGAACCATGCATCTTACTTAACAGAGGGATTATTTGGAGGTGGTTTTATATATTCGACACTTTCAGAAGTTCATTATGCTTTCTTTAAGTTGGTGAAGGTAAAATATTGGAACTAATCATTTTTTTTGACCGCGGTATATTAGTTGTTTTGATATCGTAGTCATCCGACAGAATGGCAGGATAAACATAATTTTCTTTTCAAACGCAGGATTTAAACGATATTTAACCAGGAAAATCGAGCCAGTAGACGCCAATGTGAGCATTTGTAGCGACCACATGATACAACATTTTTTTCCTGTTTTATTGTTAGTCCTGTTTAATACTGTACAGTTGTGTAGCAACTTCATTAAATTGCTCCTCCGTGTTGATTTATTGAAAAATAACTAATTAAACATAAATTTCACTTAAGATGATACACGGTTCTTGAAGATGCGAAGAATGTTTTTTTCTGTGCAAAACTAACGTATTTCCTAACTAACTGGATGCCACACATATCACACAAGCTACAATCAAATGAATGACAACATGATATCAAAATGTTGAGTTACTGCAAATGTAATCACACTTCGTTGTGTATCTATGGATTGTTTCAAGTCATCGTATAATACCATATTCAGAGATTTAGAATGCATGTATTGCAACTCACACGCTTGTAAAATGTGTTTTATTTTCATGTTGTATCGCAGAAGGATATACTGTGCACTTTAATTGATCATTTTCATCTCCTCCGCATTCCAGGCGAACTTCATCTCTATATAGGGCATTGTTCATTGTTTATTGAATGCTCACTTGCTTTCGCTGTTTCTCTATGCTAGGCTTTCGCCTAAAATTACGCAGCGTATACATACATTTCTTTCTTTTTCGAATAAGTCATAATTTCAAAACGTTGACACAAAATATTTAATGTAATATTTCTTATTCACAATATATACTGCTCATCACGAAACTCGCGGTACTGGATATGAAAATCAGAAAAGAAAGTATTCAATAAACTTTCAAATATCTATTCCGTTTCAAAAGTCAATTTTGATCAATTCCTTGAAAGAGACACATCTAAACATGAACTGAATCACCATTGTCTTAAATTAATTAGGTCATATAAATATCCTAATGTCAGCCATCTTGAAAAGGGAGGTCATCACTAAACTTGCGGTGGACTGTGTTACACGCTTATTTTTCAATAATGGGTTACACTCTTCTGGTACCAACATGCAAAATAAATGTAGGGCTTTTGGCCTAAATTGTATGTACCAGTCTACAATTTAATTTACATAACATTTAGTGTGAGTATGCCTAAGTTTAGCGGACGAGATGTAAATAAAACAAAGTTAATTGTACCAACTGATGATTTTTAATCAACTTTTGTAATTTTGGGAAAAAATAAATAAAATAATGTTATTTCAATGAAACTTTCCGAGATTTGAGTTATGGTGAATGAAAATTTAGTTTCTTTGGCAAAAAAAACCAACAAAATATGGGTAAGCTTTAACCGATGTAAACTCCGGCTAGAGTAAATACCATGAGATTAGTGATGACGCGAGTTTAATGATGGCGAGTATATTGTAAGGCTCGATTTGGTTGAGCACAAGTGTCACCTTTACTAAAAAAGCAATGAAGACCCTTTTACCCAATGCTGTTGAAAATGATCTTATTTTGAACAGGTGTATGGAGGTCATAGACAATGTTTTTTTCCGATGTCGGAGTGCACGAGTACATTTGTAGGTCGGCAGTTTTGGCAGTTGTGAGAATCATCAGTTTGCTGAAAGATAATCATCAATGTTGATCCATAATTCGCATGACCTCCTGACGAAATTATAATAACATAGTTTTAGATGCCACTTTGATAATCTATTCTTTCATTCGGGATTTTGATTATTTTCCAATTTATCCTAAAAACTAGACGAAACAATCGCTGGCATGCCTTCCGGCCAGTGAGTTAAGTGCGCATTAGTTTGGTTACTTCTGTCAATTTAATCATTACCTTGTAGCCATTTTGATATTTTTTACAGTGCACCAGCGTGTTAATGTCTCATCAATATGTGCTGCATCGGTTGTTGGAGTAAAAAAATGTTGCCGATCTCACCAACGAATCCCACAAAACGTTATCTCAAAGTATGCAGTTTTTTTATACCAAAGCGTTAAACAGAACATATCGCCTCTCAACGGAACAACCGGAATTTTCCAATTCTAATTCACAGTTTACTGAACTTTGTCTACTACGAACATTAATTAAATAAAGTTTTTTTCATGCTGAAGTGTTTGATATTTGTCTCTTCTAAATTCCGAATTTTACAGAAAATTTCCAAATTTACGAGGAAAGAAATTGCGGTATGTGACCCGTGTAAAATGCTGCTTATTGATGCCCTGTATCTAAAGTAATCGCTTGAACGAGTTTAGTGAAGGCAAACCTCAGTTAATTGAAAAAATAACATGATTTCACACCCGATGAAATTTATTGTCAACCATCTTGCAATATTTGATTTAAAGGAGCAGTTTTGAACTTAATAAAAATACAACAGATCTTTTTGTTTCACAATGACTGAAAGGCAATTACGGAAGTTGGAATGTCATTATGATCAGGGGACACGTGTTACACCTTAAACACCTAACTTGATGCACCAGCTCCGGTAATCATTTTGGGGCTAAATAGTAGGCGAACACAATTTAGGCTACATATATTTATTGATAGGAAGAAAGAAACGAGTTCGTCCGCAATTAATACAACAGTACTTCGAGCATAATTTCAGTATTTAAACTTATCCTGGCTAGCCTATTTAGATTTTAAGATTGAAACGAAAGCTTGTGAGCCCGGTGGTGGTCTACCGTGGACTGCCCTCTGCTCACCGGACGGCCCATTCATATAATGTTGTTATTCCTCCTTATGTCAATCAAAGTTTGGAACTAATCCAATGGCTATGCGGCGGTCAGGTGGTCGACACCCCACCTCCCTAAGCACGTGATCAGTCCCGTACTAAGCATTTTTTTCACATGGAGGATTATAGCTTTTTAATCGCTGGTACTAAAAGTTTGGTTTCCTTATACAGAGACTTTATGGTTGCCCTACAGGGTCCACCACCCATTTGAAAGTTACTTGACCAGGTTGTAAGGGTATAAAACAGCAACTGATAAAAGATGAAAAGCAATGGAGTTAATTTATGCCAATGGCTTGGCTAGTACCACTATACTATAACACACATCCCGGCCGTGTATGAACATCGTACAGTTTTTTCACAGTACTTTCAACTTTCAAACATACTATTATAGACAGAAGTTATCCATTAAAAGTGATTCTCCGAGTTAATATTCTCGGCTTTGACAAATATTTTTTTCCAATTAGTTTGTCCTACTTTCTAGTTTGAGATTCTGAAACGCTATCAATTCCACTTCGATTATAAAAGAACAAATCACTTTTTAGTTCATATACATCTTTGGTTAATCAGCTTTCTACATGAGCAATTCTAATTCCAGCATGTCACATGTGAGTCATTTATTCTTTAATGAACGGGTCAAAGTTATGGGAACACGAAAGTGGTATATATTCATCCCTTTCCTAGATTACATTCCTTTAAACTCGTGGTTTATATATCAATCTGATGTGATTTTCCCACAAAATGAGCACAAAGGTTTTTCATGTTATTCATTTCATATTCCCAGTCGTTAGTCTGTAGAAGTGTAGGCATCGATGACATTTTGTCATTATGCCATGAACTGCTTCTATTCATCACTTACAGTGTTGATCATTGTTCACTTTGATGAAAGGTATCGTTCAACTTTAAATACGTTTAAAAACGTCGTGCATATAAGTATTTAGAATTTATTTAAAAACAATTAAAGCAATTATAATTATGACAATGTACAGAATCACAAAAATTCAATGCGACTGATGAGGTTTTAACTGAAGAGTAATTCGGCGGCTATTCCAGCTCAAACGGAGGAGGAAAACTTAGTAGAACCACTAGGCTAGCTGGACAGCTCCCTCACATGTAAAATTTGCCTGGTCCCGGATGGGATTGAAACTCACAGAGCTGAGTGACTAATGATTGCACGTCAGAGACCATAACCACTCGACCAGGGTGACACCTTTGATGATGCTATGAACGGATTGCCAACACCAAATTAAGAAAAGCTATACATGCACCTAGTTACAATAACATGCTTTCAAGTCTCCATCTTGCAGTTGTTAACAACTTTCAATTTCTGTTAAACTTTCACAATAATGTTCGCCTTTAACTTTCAATAAGCATCTACTGTATGCATGGCACATTAACATGACCATCCTCCTGACCTATTGGTATGATCCTCTGTTTTTCAACATGTATCATTCTAATGTTCATTTATACAACATATTAGAAAACATCTGCAAAAATCCTTTCACGAGATTGGTTTAAAAAGATATAGGCGTTATTATTCGGGTTTTGAATTTGGCTGCCCAGTTGTAAAGCGTGTTTTCGTTGTTACTTTGTCTACAAATCTGCAGTCACAAGGAGTGTCCTGAAGTTTTCATGACGAAGATCTAAAATATCAAGATAACAATAACTCAATGCACTGTAGATCAAAGGACATATTTATTTTTATAAATTGTACAATGATGCCATTACATGCAATGTGTAGGTGTGCATTATTCGAACATTAAATCAGTTCACTTCGGTTGTATCATGTTCTACTTCCAAACCTTTCACTTAAGTCAGGATTTTATAGTTGTCATATCATGTTCATAGTCAAAACGAGACATTAAATGTCGCTTTTACTTTCATTGTACAAATTATGTTCAATTGTATAGACTTGAATGATGAAGAGTTGCCTAGTATATTGAACATTCTTCTGTCCTAAATTGAAATTTACAGAGCGCTGTTTTAAGTCTTTGCTGTTATACATAATGCTCAATTTCTCTGAAGTCTTAGAGAAATGATATCTCATATATCTAACATTAATAAATGGATAATTTAGCTTCCCGCTCAAGGGAAATTAAGAAAATATAAGAAAATTGTAGTATCCTAGGAGACCAATCATATATATACATTACACGTACACATTGTCATTTACAATGAGCATTGGGTGTAATACTGAGTAACATAATTATTACTAAATAAGAAAATATAGCCAATATAATGTGCAATCTGGAAAAGTGGAAGCCTAATTTGGTGTGAATAATTAATGCTAGAATATATTCTGGGCATAATGCGGAACATTTTAGTGCAATACTTCAGTCTGTTCCTCTGATCATGTAAAGAGAATTGGTTCATTTGTACATGGAAAGTCTTAAGTTTATTATCAGCCAGAATCAAATTCATTAAATAAATGTGTACGAATTTACATCGATTCACACTGGCTGCTGAGATAGGTATTGTAATAAGCGCAGTATGGGTCCCCAGCTTCTAAGTTGTACAAATGGGTTTTCCACAGAATATTTTTTACAAAGTGTCTTCCTGTTATTATTAAGTAGCTGATATTACACTGTCTGTGTACATTATGGACATAATCCTGTTTCAGCCTTCATTATTGTTAAAGGTTAATGATTTGAATGGTTTCAATACTGCACAGTCTGTAAGTGTAAAAATGAGAAAAATATCGCAAACATCCAAGCCGCTCATAGTTGCACCAAGCTCGTATAAAAATCACATAAAACGGATATAAAAATACATATGGGACAATATTATAGAAGGATACGCAGGCAAAAATAGCAGAAGGGAAATGGTTGATTCAATATATGAAAATTTATTTACTCATTGCTTAGTAATGATTTCATGAGGTGAATAATAGATATTCCGGTTGCCAAACACACACTTTCAATTACTGCCAACCTGTTCAGCCCAGAGCGGACTTTCAACAGCAAAAAGAAAAGATAACACGTATTACTGTTTTACAGATTAAAAATGTACTAGGATCAGCTAAACATTTACAGCTAAAACGCATTTATGCAAATGTGAAAGTAATGAATATTATTTCATCAATCAGCGCCAAGAAGTCATTGCATTATATTTGGTATCGTCACTTACAAAGTACAAAGTATTCTGTACTGTAAAATCCTCATTATTTTCTCATTTGGTGACAACACAACAAATTTTAAACCGTATGAATATTTTCATAGTCTACAGAACAACTGTCGATACGTAATTACGCTCAAATAGGACTTTTCTTTAACCCTTTGTCTTATAAGCATACTCTGGACTCCTCCAAATTCAAAGCAAACATACAAAACATCGCTTTATTTAATAAACTTCTCTCTGACAGCGTGGAAAACAATGTGGCATAATGTTTTCAATGGCATGTTTGCTTCAGATGCAGGAAATGCGGTATTATGGGGCAGAGAGTTAAGTTAATCGCATCCATCCACCAATCTCTCCAATCTACAAAACTGTTGTCACGCATGGTATGATATCGCCCATAGGATTCGATAAAGTGAATAATACAGGGTGTTAAATATGCGCCGAGAAGATTATGTACATTACACTAGCTGAGAGCACATATCTATAAGTTATATAACACCAAGCAAAACATATTGTGGTAATATCTGGTAATATTGCTTTTCGCACCGTGACATCAAATATACGGATAAAGTTTCTTAAAATGCGGCATTATTGGACAAATTGACGAAGGCGTTCCGTTTATGTTTTCTGACAATAATGCTGAACAATAAGACGTTACGAGTTAATTAAAACTGCGCACTCAGTGTTTGTGTAGGAGCTATGAAAACGCCGCTGGTTTTATGGATCGACAAGACCTTCACATATGAAACATTTTTTGGGAGACTTAAGGCCCTGAAATGAAATATGTCATTTGAAATCGGTAGAAGTCTGAAACTTCTTTGTTTTATGTTCTTGTTTGTTTTTATGTGACTTATTGTCACTAGGGTTTAATGCCGTTTTTCAACAATTTTTCAGTTATATATGGCGACCGGTTCACCTAACCATGTTTTCCTGGACTGTATACTAACCAGCACTAACTTAACCTTCCACAAGGACCCGACAACTTCTCCACATATGGAGGAAAATCGACATTTTTTGTCAAATTTTCATAGAAGGGTATGACCTGCCGCGGCTTTGTATTATGGATAGTATTCCACAAGGATGTTTCCTCCTGAGTGTTAACATACATAAGGTTTATTTGTCTGTGGTATTTAAACCTTTCTAGAGAACTGTCATAAAAAATGGCGTAGATAATTCTGAAAAAAGTGTTGTTTTTTTTAAATTTATACCTATATAGAGAAACGTTACTAACTTTCAGTTTGTAGATGGCCGTTTCTGTTTGTTCAAATGGCAAATTGCTTGCAAACATATTTGCTTCGGTTTCAAAGATTTGCATGCATAAATATGTATATAGAAACACATTCATGAGACAATATTTGGGAAACATAGACTGTGAATGAGGTAAAACATTTTACGACCTCATTTAGTTCAACAAAATGTGTTCATAGAAAAGGGAATATATCAGTATGGGCAGACATTTAATAGACACTTTAGACAAAGATGAATGGTCTGCTGTATCCGAAGTTATGTACACAATGGAGGTGTCTATGTCTGGGTGCACAACACATTTTAGTTGTTGGTCTTGTTTTATCTATGGTTCTTACTACGAACAGTAATTGAAGAGGTATCAAAGTGTTGTTAAACATGAAACTTTGTCTGGAGTTATAGGATTTAGTACTTTTGAGTTGAGGGCTGTAATGCTGGAAACGTACAAACTTTTGCACTGCAGACAACCATGTGAACAAAGGCCATCCCTTTTTTCATGGTCTTCATTTGGAGGTGGCCTCCAACACAGATTTGACTGCATTACTTTTCTTTTAAATGTTATTTCAAACAAAGCTTCACAGTATGAATATGGATTTAAAAGCATTCGGTGGCCAACTTCACATCAATGTTTTGAATATCACTAAACACAAACCTTTCCATATATACAGCTTTCTGTCGGGTCCTCTGAGGTCAAGTGGTTATGGTCTATGACTTGTCATCACAAGCGCCTAACTGCTGAGAGTTCGAATCCCACCGGGACCAAATTTACATCGTAACATATGAGGAAACTGTCCAGCTAGTTTACGGAAGACAGACAGTTCTACCCAGGTGTAAGTCTAGGGTTTGCCTACACTGTTCAACCTAGAAAGTCGCCGAATGACCCTATCTGTTGGTGTGACGTTAAACTCCAGTGAAAAGGTGCTTTCAACAACAATTGTGGTTTCTGCATCTGCGTCCTCGGATGAGAAAATAATTATATGCAACAATCACTTACACGAAAACAACTTATCAAATTGGGTCTATCATAAGGCCGAAACCCATCAGCTCAAAATTCACCCCACCCAATTCTAAGAAACAAAAACTACGTTTTATTGTACATAAGGCTCTTGTAGTGTATACTTTAATATAATTCTGATCAACATAGCAACGCACCCTTTTATTATTCTAATAATAGATACTACGGATGGCTATTAACATACATGGAATACCGATGGCAACATGAAATCTTTTAATCACAGAATAATTATGCTTAGGTGCAAAAATAACGGATATTACAGCTTCGTTAGTTTCAGATTTATGTTCAATTTCAGCGGGACGGTCAGTAGTTCTTTTATTTTAACTATGGAAACCTACCATAGTTCAGAATCTCAGAGTTCCTCTTCCATTTCGGTCTGTCTTAATTTTACATCTTTTTGTGTTATTTGGCATTTTTAATTTGGTATCATAATTCTTTGGTATTACAAAACTTGGGAGACAAGCTTTTGTACCTGCATTCACTGTTCAGACAAGGACATTTTCGGTGGTCAGTTTCATGGTTAGCTGTTCTTCTTTATGTATTTGTCCCTCCTTATCAAATGCGGTTTCAAAAACTACAATAGTACATGTATGACACGTAGACTTCAAGAGCAGGAGTGGGGTGAGGAACATTTACAACATTGTTTATGTATTAGCGTTTCCTCGTGTAAATCGTCCTCCCCCCTTTTGTATTAAATGACTTCTTACAGGGGAACATTGATGAAGAAAATATCCAGTAAAAAGAAACGGAGATAAAGACAAAATACCTAACAGGTGTTTACTAGAGAATTAGTTCAGTCGAGTAAACGTAGTGGTTCTTACTCTACAACTTCTATCCAGACTCTATCATAATGAGTTGAGTTCCCAACTGAACTTATAAAATAATATAAAAGTAAAATGCATAAATTATTTTCTTGCAGGGATTGTAACCGTCGGTCGTTCGTTTTTGTGATTATTTTGCTAACTCAGCAACTTATTGCGACAAACACAAACAAAAGATTTCCTGTATGATTTACAGCAGGATTTACTGTCGTATTCATTTACAGATATTCATATACACATATGAAATTTCGTAGACACTTCCAAAATAAGAATATATGAGCCTTGTCTAAGTTTCACGCGCATGCCTAATATCAAAGTATATTAAAGATAAAACAACATGCGACACAATAATACCGACGTTCTGTGGACACGCGGGAATAGAATAGAGACAAACAAAAAGGCGTCAAAAATATTCCAGACTTAAAACAAATGAAAGAATGGATTCAATTCAGACACGAAAACAGTTGTATACTTCAGGTGTGCATAGCGTTTACAAGTTTATACGTTTCAAAAATGAGGATTTAGTTAAGTGTTTAATTCCAAGATTTAAATGAGGGAGGGGTAAAACGTTACAGGCAGCCATGCATTAAAATTATTGAATAATGTATATATTGGTTTCCTATATCCTTACATTAGAAATACTGCTGAATTATTATTTTTTGCATTCACTTTTGACCATCGTAAAAATGGATCCCATTGGTGAGTTATAGCCAGAAGTTGGTAGACAATATGACGACCGTTTTCTTGAAAATGTTTTTATATTGACAACATACAAGAAACTAATACTGAGTGTAATGGTTAATAATTGATGTTCCACTTACATAATGTCGACACTTGGAGACCTACTATATTTCATTATATTTGATATACTTATTTATTGCAAAACGACAAATCCGTTATTGACTTCACTTCACGTCAACGATTTCCACTCTCTAGAAATCATTCATAATTTACCACAGCGATTTCATAAGAGAACTGTAAATACAAAATGTGAATAAGTTTTCATTCATAAACGCAGCCTTGACGACAGGTCTATAAATGTCTATAAATGTGATGGAAAAGAACAGCGACAATCTACAAAAAGTACATGTGGGTCTGTCATTTCTACACATCGTTTAAAAAGCAATATCAGACTTTAAAATGCTGTCAGGGTTTTATTAAACTACAGTACCTACTTATGAATACACGATTATACGCTGCTGTCGTCATTGGTAATTGAAGTAGCATTGAACGATTTACGACGTCTTTACTTCAGAATTTTCAAAAGAGACATTTTAATATTTAATATAACTGATGAAGGACAGTTCACAATTCATCCACAATGTCTGTTTCAGACTCGTGCAGACTAGTACATGCCAGTCCAAACACCATTATGTCATTGTCAATTTACCGTCGCACAACACAGAGACAGACATAATATATTTTCGTCGAGTAGCGTGTAGCGTGAACGACAATTATAATACATCATTACAGTACGATATAAGAATGGATATATTTAACGGAGAACGGGTGAATCATGTTCTCCCACAGCCATTGTTGAATATTACTGAAACGTATGTAGTTACTCGCATAGTCCAACAAACGGATGGAAACTCCGACGCGTAATAAATACTGTACGCGTTGGCATAATTTCGTATGGATGATAACCTTCAGTTTCATGTTAAATTAAATTAAATTAAATTAAATTGATATCGCCATACTGCTGTACAATTTCTAGCATAAAACAATTTGAGTATACACATACGTAAATTAGTGTATTACAATAAGTTGTTGATAAAGCCAATATGACGAACTCTTTGAACAAAAGCAACAAAATATCGGTAATGGGATATACAATTACAATACAATGTTATCTGTCCTACCACAGAGCGCTTTCTAGTACTCGTCTATGTAGCAAGTAAAGACGAAATTCAAACAAATACCACAAGCAAAAACCTCAACGATGTACTTAATGAAGAACCATGACTCATATAAATATAATACATTCTATCCGGTCTCCGTTTTGACTATGTCAGCAAGAAATCCAATTAAGAAAAGAACAGAGAGAGAGTCAAATATTTAAGCCCTCTGTAGAGATTTTCTTTCCTCAAACTGCGTTTCCCATATTAATACATGAAGAGCTCCAACTTTGTGGTTTTCAACCAGTTTTCATCTTTAATACAGGATATGATTAAGTGTTTACTCTCAGTGCTTCTTTGATCTTTATTTATCGATCTTATGACCCGTTAAGGTTATATACTAGTATTGACAATAGCCAAACGAGTTTTAATGTAAAAATGATGGTCAGCAGTTTATTGCCATTTTAATGAAATGCGGATCGTCTTATGACTATCATTGGTACTTACATAGCATCTCACATCCGCAAAGCTATCGTATTGGGGCGAATTTGTCATACAAATCGCTGAAGTTCAAAATCCCAATTATACAACAATTGAATTATTAATTCTGTCTGGTTCTTCAACGTGAAGAAAAGACAAACAAAGATTTACTATTTGTTCTTCTAGGTGTCTATAACTAAATGGAATTGTGTCACCTTCTCAAACGGCCGCCACAAACCTGCGAAACATTATTTATTAACCATTTACGAGCCAGTCCCTTGTGTGTAATAGGGAAACCGATTTTATTTATTTTTTTTTTTGGACAGTCGTTCAAATTACAAATCAACTCCGGAACTGATTTGCATAACAACGTAACAAACCATTATTTCATCGACATACCAAATTTGCCACAAACCAAGCACTATTACTTTCAAATTGTAATATAAAGAGGCAATGGAATCAGTCCGTATAAATAATCAAGTTGTTCATTGATACATCGATAAACAATGCATTGACTTGAATAGGCTGCTATTTTACATTAGCGAAATTTACCATCCCATTGAGATATCCCAAGGATGATCGATACTAAATAAACCTATCTCGTGTCAAATTAGTTCTCTCTTCTAGAATTAAAATATCAATAAAATATATTTTATAACTGCGCAAAATACGTGCAAACATCTGAATACATAATATGAAATTACAACGAGTAAAAGTAAAGTATTTGTCAACGTTAATGACCTTTAATCTTCACTCCAACAGCTAGTGTGACGTTTATATGTTTTTGAAAAGTATCTAGCAACAGAATGTCGTATAAATGTCATTTTGCCATTATTTATTTGTTACTTCTTTGTTTTGCCAGTATAAATCCTTAATGTTGTGTTGTATTACGCTTGAACTTTTCATTGATTACCGTTGGAAGTGTTCGCAGAAAGCTTTGCGGCAGACCGTTCTAAGGCGGTAACCCTCTGGTGACAATATTTTTTCTACGTTTTAAGTGGATTTTGGGTCGGTGGGTTTTGCGGAAGTCTAATCTAAAACTAAAATGATATTTATATAAATAATTAGCTTTATTTGATTTGTCCGGAATGTTTTGCATACACAGACCTTCATAACAGTATAAGAATCACATGGTATAAGCAATAAACGGTATGTATTTTGTACCCATAATTATGCTAATAGCTTTCCTAATTGTGACTTAACATAAAATGTAATCGGTATGATCGTGGCATTCAGACAGTGAATGGATCGTTTTTTTATACGGACCTTTGTGAAAAAGCGTTAGACTTCTTTAGCAGCTGATAAAAATCAGAGAACACAGTTTTGTATAATCAGATGATGTGGTAAATAATCTTAATGTTTGCCTGTTTTCATTTAAACAACGTGTTCTTTAACAAATATTTTTGCAAAGAAATCAAACATTATGAGTGTTTATTGTGTGAACGAGTGCTGACTCAACCGATAAAACAGTGTTTGTTAGGTTTTTATGTAAATTAGAAATTCATTACAGGAAATTTAATAATACTTTTCTTAGTTTACCCTTTTTTAGAACAGAATGTGTTATTTTATTCTGAAGATTTAACCAGGTCTAAAACTGATCTAAATTATCTGGTATCAATACGAATTGCTTCCGATACATTTCTTTCTATAGTATGATTCAAATGAAGTCGGAAGCAATTGCTTTATTCATTTATTTATTTATTTATTTATTTATTACAAGATTCTAAGAGTTCTTATCTTGCACATGAACAAAGAAAATACGATGTCGCATGAGACTAAATGTATGTATTCGGGGTCTATGCAAGTCGTATAATTATATATATATATATATATATAGCACATTTTGTATAACCAGTTGGTACTTTCGCAAAGGTTTTGCGTAACTTAATAACATACGGAATGAATAAATATGCACTTTTTGTACTTCAAACCCCGTCAATAACTTTGCGAGTTGGTGCAGAAACAAGATTATAATTGCAAGTTGGGTGATAATGCACAAAGCGCGACTGTCTTCCCAGTATTGTCACGTTTCTGCTTGTCCAAAGCAATTTATCATTTTACAGGAGCATCACTGCGGAAGTGGGCATTATTTGTCTCTATTAACGCAATTAAAATCCAGAAGACAGTTAGAACATGTTGACCAATTTCCTGGAAGCGACATAATAGATATCCTAGCAATAACAATATCGTTCGTTTTATTACAACAGTAATTTTATTGTCTTGTTAAATCAATTTCAAAATTAACGAAAGGTACAAGTTACACAGCTTAAGGCACCTTTGTTTACATACTACGTGTATATTATAATTAGCGAACTCCTTAAGCGTTTGAATAAAACGGGATTAACACTTTTACCAACTTTTAATGTTTGACGGTCAGCTGATCAAACCACTTCTTATATTGCCGATAAATATTTACATATTAGTGTGAGTATTTTGTTTTTCTAGAATCTATATTCGCAAGCATCGTGAGGTTGACATTAGACTAACGACAGTAAAATCTGTCAGACAGTCAGTGAGAAATTCCAATCTTTATGCTTTTATATTATCTTGAAAGAGCGCATGTCTGATCTTATTGGATGGGTCATATCATATTAAACACACCGGAAGAATGTATGGCCGATGTTTTTATTTTCTGCCTTTGTAAAGATACATGACTAGAACATTAGTTTGATGTTTGGCACACTAAACTAGTTTAACCCCATTGTAGCTTTGCTACAGATCGTTCAAAGGCGATATCATCTAAAGACTGTACTTTGTCTTCCATTTTTGTATGGTCCTATTGTTGGGTTGGTCATGAGTTGGGGGATTTGTGGGATTATGCGGATGATGGAATGTTTTGCATGTGTTTTTTCTAGGAATCACTTTCTTATATATGTTACCAGTCAAATAGTTTCAATCACCTGACTGTACATAACACACTTAGGCAGAGATTTTACAACGCCTTAGATTAAGAGTAAAGTGAATCCCGGTTGCGGCAGGTCACACCCTTCTATGAAAATTTGACAAGAATGTCAATTTCCTTCTTGCGAGGAGAAGTTGCCGGTTCCTTGTGGAAGGGTAAGTTTGTACTGTTTAGTATACTGTCCAGGAAAACTGATTAGGTGAACCGGTCGCCATATAAAACTGAAAAATTGTTGAAAAGCGGCGTTAAACCCCAGTAACAATAAGTCACATAAAAACAAACAAAATAACTGTAAAGCCGTTTTATATTACTAAATTGGTCCCTCATAAGTTTATTGGAAAATAATTTCGCTAAGTACTTTTTGTAGCCATGTAATCTGAACCCTGTTCATGCGTCATGTGAAATGCGATTGAAATTTTATATTTACTTCTCTGAATAATCTTAGTTCATTAGAATTGATACTCTTAATTAACTTTGCTATGGACCATTTATTCAGTGTAGAAAGTGCACAAGATGTTGATTGAACAAACTGAGCATTTAAATACGCGCTGACTGTTATGAAAGTGTTCACAACGGCTGAGTCATCTTCATTGTTTTTTGTATTTTTGTACTTCATTAATTTGCATACAAGACGAGTTAAACCAACTTTAGGTGGATTCAGCATATATTCTTAACTGAAAAATATTGATAAAAATGGTATTTATTCCTTTGCACTTGGTTAGCACCATGGCAGGACAAAGTTATATGTCAGACTAAGGAATATGACATCTGGTCTTATTGTCATAAAACATTATTCAATAACGTGTCTGTTTTTTATTGCAATGGACTAATGGTAGTCTTTGACTTTTTGTATAATTCATGAATATTTAAGCACTGATGAACTCCGTTTGCGCTGAAGTTTTAAATTATTTGCCTTTTTTTTTTAAAAAAATTAGTCTGGTGTTTGGATATAGTACATTCATCTCAGGGCATACATCAACCACAGTGACAATCCAGCTATTGATTAGAAGGGAATTAAAGAAAGCTGGGAAAGTTCACAGGGCGATTTGTACAGATCTATTTATTTACATGTTTCGTTAATTTACAGACATGCTACTAATCGGGGAATGTGTTGTAGATCTCTGTCATGTATAGCCCGGTGTAGATTTGTGGACTATATTACTTGTGGACCGTTGCATTTTCATAGACATTGAAAAAGACTATTTTACGTACAATGAGATTCTAAATGGTGATCAAAGAATGGATGACTGTTATAGACTGGCTTCCATTTCTTTCATTCTTGTTGGCACCCAAGGCGATTACTTTATCTTTGAATGTCTTTTCGTCAAGTCAAGTTACAAGACAGTATTAATAATTTATTTCAGCAATTTGTTTTATTTCTACACAAGGTTGTAAAATGGTAGAGTAATGTTAGATAAAATAAACGTACCAGACAACTCTGGATCGTTACAGATACGTTCTGGTTGTTATTGTCATTAAAGAAGACTCATTGTCGTGAAGTCGGCAGTAAGTGGTACGTTTTATGGTCGGTGTATAAATTGTGATACGAATATAACTTTGATAGAGCGACTAGACCTCGGACATATTGATTCCTTGCTATCACATAAGCCGAAAGGAAATTATAATCCTGATTAGAAAAAAGGAAGAAATGTATGCTCCGAATTTCTCTAAAACCTTTGAATAGCTGGCGGACATATCTAACCAGATGTGCATTTTACTGCTGTTAAAATAGAAATTTATGAAATAAAAATCCATAAGTATATTAATAAATATAAATCGGTTTCTTCCGGATGGAATTAGTAAAGCATCTTGTAATAACGACTTAAAATTTACCCGTTTGTTTTTGCATGTTATTTTTATCGAAACAATATCGTGTTCAAAATTAATATTTATATTTCATCAAATGTACTTAATTACCTTTGGTCTCGAAATATGAAATCAAACTGGCTACATTGCAAATGTTTCTTTAAAGTCTATCGTTTTACTTGAAAGAAATGTTTGATTTGTACACAAATACATGTAAACCATTACTTTGAAGACTCCTGATTTTATCATTGTGTTGGATATGATTATTGGAAATAAAGATTTGCCGGTTTCCTTTCGTTAAAAGCAGGGTGTGTTGTTATTTATCAGGAGAACAAAGTTTATAATACAATGGTTCTTAATGATAAATATGGTTTGAATTGAATTGTTTTCGAACTTCTCCATCGTGTCATTTATGCGCAGTTTGGGGGAATTTAGAAATCATTTTCTTATCCATATGTAAAAACAACACGAGGACAGTGCTTCTCTCATTCTCAATTGCAAAATAAATTAAACTGAATGATAAGTGTTGGCGGCATCAAAGTAATGGACGAAACTGGCTCTTTTTTATTCAATTTCCAGAAATTTAGTAAAAATGCTTTTTCCGAAAAAGGAATCAGTTGGTTACTTTGTTTTAGCTGCATTAAGTGCAATATTGTATGCCAGTACTTAACGATGTCATGCATAATTTACTAAACCAAATTTCCTTACCCACTAAACCAAAGTAGAACAGTGAACAAAAGTGGCAGGATCAATTAAAGAAAATCATTAGCAATGTGCAGCATCCATATTTAAAACTTTTAGGAGAGAAAGTTATTTGTTATACTATGGTATGCAGGAAATTACGAATTCTGGAAAAACGCCATGATTTTGTTACATCACTGTGTCGCTGCTTATTTACCAGCACATAGGATAGAAATCCTTTAAACGCTAAGGTTGGTTTTATAGTGATAATAAATACAGAAAATAGGCCACTATGGCTCGCATTTATTTACAGACTAATGAGGCAATGGGGAGCAAACGGTGTTCATTAAACTCTGAGTATTTTCATTGTTCACATCCGTTTAATTACAAAATGATGCCAAACGTCATGAAACAGTTGGATTGGTAGCTATCCCAGACGTGAAAAATCTAAGAAGTTGTTCACGATAAAATGACACTTCTGACAAAGTCTAATGAAGATCCAATCAAAACTGTGACCTTTAAAGTGTTCACAAGGTTTTCCAGTGATTTGACCTGTTGACATAGTTTTTGACCCCTTATAGTCCTTTTTCGAAGTTGTCCGTGCTATCATCAACACTAAGCCACTGAATAATTTTCAAGACCCTTTGATGATAAATGTGGCCTCCAGAATGTTCACAAGTTTTTTTCCATTTGACCCAGTGACCTAGTTGTTGACCCTACATTACCTTTTTTCGAACTCGTCCCAGTTATCATCAAGACTAAGCCACTGGCCAATTTTAAAGACCCTTTGGTCAAACATGTGACCTCTAAAGTGTTCATAAGGTGCCGACGACGAACGACACACATATCACGGCGCACGACGAGGGATGCCGGACATTGACCCATCAATATAGATCAATCTGAGCACTTCATGAGGTGAGCTAAAAGCACAAAAAGCCCTACTTTCCCCAAAACACGTAAGTACATGCAAAAAGTCTTCCTGGAGGTCTACAAAGAGGTAGTGTACTGACACCTGTGAGATGACGTTATTATTATGAGAAATCGTCTGTGTCTATGATGTCCGCAAGATCAATGGAACGGGTTTTTTAAAAGTATGTCTAAATTTTGCATTAAAAGTCTGTATGGAAGGCTTCTTTTAACACTTAACGGACATACTTGAGAGTTAACAACGTACGTCAAAGTCATAAACAACAAAACACAGCCAGTACAGGCACTGATAGTCCATGTACGTTTTCAGTACTTGTTTTTGCGTTTTCATTGAGCGTCAATATACTTTTATCAAATGGCGCCAAGTCAGCACAGTTAAGGAAACGAGGCACACCTTTTATTCTTTTAAACACACATCAAATGGAATGAAAAAGTGATAAGAATACATTACAAAATCAAATACACATAAAACTTCAATTGCGTATATAACATAGCTAAACTATGACATATCTTTAAACTGCCATATCTTGAATTTAAGTCGACAATCATAAGACTAAATTGAAATGAGTGTATATTTATTTCTGCTTTACCAGACGCTTTGCATGAATGGATATATTTTCAAAGACGATTATTTATATTTTTATATTTAGGGAGTAAAATTTAGCCGCTCCTTCTTGTAATTTTATTGATTCTGCAGATGTCATGCAATATTGTGCCAAAGGTGAATAGAATAAGATATTACATGAGAAAAAATCTAAATGTAAAGTGCGATGAAGGTGATATTGAATACGTCAAGTATTTATCATGTGGGCCAAACCTACCACTATCCCAGGAATTTGCAGAAACGCACTAACGCCATTTCAGAAGTAGATCATTTCATATTTTTGAAGTAATAACTTTGATATTTTATGACTGAACGACCCAAATATTCGTCAATATAGATAAGAGAAGGATTCTCAGAAAACAAATGCGTACAAAATAGCCCACCTTCCTCAAAATATTACATTCCCCAAAATCCACCAACCCAAATCTCAACAACCCAAAACCCACCAACCCAAATCCCATCCAACACACAGGAACATGCAAAATCAATTTGCTTTAAAACCCTTCTAAGTCTGTCCACACGAGTCCTCTGCGTGCTTTGATTAAAAAATACTGTTGCGTGGGTCTTATAAAATACAAACCATGTATAATTGGCTGGTATCTAACCACGATGTATGTATGTTTAAAGCAAAAACGTATCAAGCTGGGACTATTAATTATAGTTTAAAAAACTGAGAAGTACCTTTTGAGTATTTTCTAAAGGTGATTTATGCTTGTCTGAAGATTTGTTTTTTTCTGTCTCCTTTTTTCCCCATATTGTCATTGACAGTCGGAATACTTTATAGGAACACATAAATCCTGACTTGTGAATAAATGGTGAGCCTGTAAATTGAGGTTGAAGCTCTAGACGTATTTTATGTCTTCTTTGTCTGTGACTCTGGAAAAGTGTGAAGAAAGTAGGGCTCCATACTTATAAGATTCCATGAACACCTTTTGAGCATATTAGATATAAAGTATCCCCGATATTTGCAAATGATTTATGTGTATACTATTTGTTTGCTGTTGTTTTAACAAATATCACCACTGAGATGAAACTTCCATTCTTTCCGTTTTACTCTTATAACCACTGTCCCACCTCGGACTGTTGGTGCGACGTTAAACTCTAGAACAAAATGAGTAACGATGAGTGTCCTGACAATGCTTGACTTTTTACACGGATGAGACTGTCTTACAGTTATATCAAATAAATTTATTAATAGATAATTCAATTAATTTAAATATGAAATTTATGTGGTGGATGTACATCTAAAATTTCAAGTATACTGTATTTCAGAATAAACGATACTGGAAAAGTGTGTGTTTATGGTACTTGAATAAGTTAGTGGACTTTTTTGTACAAAAATATGGCATTTAACGCGCAGGTACGTTCGACATTTGAACAATAATTCCAAGAAATATTTAAAAAAAGATTTTGTCATTTTAGCAATGCGATTTATCAAAATGTGAGGTAGATAAATAATAAATAAGATAATAGATAAATTAAAACTACAAAACGATTGACAAATGTTTGAAGTACAGTAAAACCTCAATAATGTGACCACCTGTGGGACCCGAAAAATCGGTCGTAATAATAAGGTGCTCCCATTATCGAGTTGAATTATAGGAGAATCATTGAAAGCCGGTCCAAAATAAGTGGTCGTAATATTGAGGTGGTCGCTATGTGAGGTTTTACTTTATTTGTATATGATATCAAAACGTTCGTTGGACTAATTGACACACTTGATTGTAGGTTTTAAGTTTCAGACAATGTAATTTGGTATGACTCAACCACGAAATGCCTTCAAAGACAAACAAAAGAATTTTCTGAACAATATTGTTGTTTAATATACGTGTTAACGTCTAGAAGTAGATTAAACAATATATAATTCTTCTGTATGGCAAACGACACCAAACGAGTCTAGTCAGTTAAGCTTAATTCCATTTTAAGAAGGCATTATTTCTTAGTTCCGTCTATTTACTTAGACTAAGGTTGTATAAAGTTTGTAAAAGAACTCATAGTTGTCACTCTTTTTCCCAATGACGCTACCTCCATAGAATTCATATACGCAATAACTGTCAGCGAATTTACCATGTTTTGACTTTGCAAACAATCTCATCACATGGTAGTTGAATATTACAAATGTTGTTGTCATTATTAGGTGATTCCATAAAAAGCATTATTTTGAAGCAAAGCAAAATTGGTTCCAATATATAACTGCTCACATGCGGCGTGATAATATTAGTGTACGATATCTGTACGCAATTATGTAAGACGACACAAATTGTCGTTGGAATGAGACAATTCCGTTTCACGTACGTCTCCAGAGAATAAGAAATGTTCAGTGTCTATTTATACTTCCATGATTGGATTATTTATAAAAACTTGTACATGGAGCGCTTGCATATTTGTTTATCAAGTGTTTTATGATGGAACGTTTTGATGAAATTGAGTAAAGTGCTTACTTTATAACTATATATTTCCGGGGATTTTCGATAATTTTAAACTTGTACATCCCTGTTTGAACAAAGTCTAGATTTTGATGAACGTGTTTTTATTGCTACATATTCAACTTTCCTGATGGTGGCAGCGGCCACAACATACTGTTTTTGAACATGATTTTATGAATTATTTGAATATCAGGGCAAGATGCCATTACCATTCTTTGTAAACTTAGTTTATCATCAAAGCTGATCTACAGACCATTTGTTACCATCTGTGTATATATACCAGAAATTTTCTTTTCAATACAAATACAATACAAATATTTGAACATTTCGTATATAAACTACATCCAATAAAGAACACATTTTAGTCACCTTAGTAGTTATAAACAGGTTTGACTGTATTCTGTATAGTAAAAGTAAGGTTTACAACAATCATTCGCAGGAACACTTTGTCTAATGTACAATCCTGCATGAATTGTGTCTTATGACACATATATACCATACCTCTAACCCCCTCCCCCTACTGACTGAAGAAGAACTCGAGATTTGACTTTCCATAATGAACACGTTAATGAAAGATTCACGAGTTATGTTATAGACAAAAACTTGGTTTCTTGGATTTTGCGGCTTCCTACAAGTACACATGACATTGGAAAGCTCTGCAAATGTTAGTTTTATTGCTGTTTGAATATGTGATGACTTAATTGTTGTTTAGCGATCGAGTTCAGTAAATACCATGACTGGCTAATTGCACGTATTGCGGATACATGTGTACTGGTATAATCTGCGACTCGTTTGTATCAAATTAACTGCATGTTCATACACATCACCAAAACGACTTCAAACAAGTGTAGTTCATTTGTAGGATTGATTTCTAGGAGACAGATTACGAATGGTGTTACAGTTAACGAAGATAATCAAAGGTAATATAATTCGGTTTCTAGTACAAATAAATATGCAACGTACAAGACAAACCAATAACCTACTTAGTGCTTCCCAAGTTGCGTGGAATTCTTCAGTTTATCTAAACCTCAACCATACTAGAGCAGGTAATCAGCAGGAGATACATCATTTATTCTTTTCATTTTATATCTGTACTCAGACAGGCTTGACATATAAGATTATTCTCAGTTTGGTTTTGTTATGCCCAAAACTGTATACACAAATGAAAGCAGTGCTATTACCCATGTCATTAGCGGATGAAAAAAATCTCTGTTATGTTAATAATTCAAGGTTCTGCTATAAAAGGTCTCATTGACATACCATGGATTCGACTCAATTAGGCTTTCGCTCTGATAAAGTCAAATTTGTCAGCCGGTACAATGCTTGTATTTACATGTGGCGTCCATTTGTAACACTCTGTGTTGTGCTTTGTTGGTTTCTTTAGAAAGTTTCGTATTAATAAATACATTTAGTTAGAGTACTAGCAGCATTTGACTGTCTTCGATCATTTCGATTGAATACATCACAGCCCAGTGACTAAGGATGGATGATGTCAGTCACCATTGCAAATTTTCGCCAGTAGAAAGAAAGCTTATTATAAGGATTGACGATATTTAATACACTCCCAGCATTTCGCGATATTTTACTCTCTATCTCATTAGCATGTTACCAGAGATTATTTGCAGCGTTAAGTCATAAATCATTCACATTTTATGTAAAAACCTATATTTTGAAATGTATTATACATAGAAGAGGATAGGTCCGGTATAACAATTAATGCTAAATTATGAATAAATGTCGCGATTAAAACTTCATTCAGAGCAAATAGGTTTAGTAAAGTAGACATACACTGCTTCAGACGTAGCGTTTATACAATAGTGTGATTGTATGATGATAAAGATGTATCAAAGTTTCACATAATCTGCAAAACATGATAATTACAGCATTTACTGTATTTCTCTGTATCAAGGAAGCTAGCAATGTTACTTAAGAAAACTATTTATTATAAATGGCTGCAATATTAATTTATTATGCTTGCCGATATTATATGATTCTTTAGTCATTTTGTATTTTAGTGATATCGAAAGATTCTTAATGATTTTCATGTTTGCACATTTGTCCCCTGTATAACGTAAAAATAACACACTTGTAATCGTTGTCTGTCACCGGAGTGCAACAAAATTAAGATAATCATGTCAGTGATAAATACACACAGTCGAACCTACATTGACTGTCGTCTTGGTATAACGTGATCTTTGTTAGTACGGTTGAGTCCAATGGAACGAATATCCTCTTGAATAACTGTTTACGGTGTGTTTTAGTTAAACGCAGTCAGCAGGGACGCATTTTAGACCATACCGCTTTTTATAACTGTCAGCATATTGATTTACGATTTTCACAAGTGTGAAAATATTACGAACACTGTACTGTCCTAAGGGAAAAAACCTCTGTTTAAATGTAAATACGGATGATGTTAAAAGGTGTGAATAACATGTTTATTGGCGACAAATTACTGCTGTTAAATGTACTGTATTTGGATATTTTTTCACATACATTTTTAATGTTTCTTGTATTGTTTTACTGCCGCACGAGTTCATTGTAATATCCTTGTTCGCTTGAGGTTGTTTCCTGATTTTTATTACTAATTTTACGCTCTGATGGAAGAGTTCCTTATAATTTTACAGCCAGTGTATTAAAGTCTGACAAAAACCAACAGTAAACAAGTGTAAAGATATTTTCTGAGAAGAAAAATAAGTGATATGGCATGTTTTGAACCTGGCGAACTTTGTGAAAATTAGAGAATCTTTAGGTATTGCTAGAACGCAAATTCGGCAAGCACTGAAAGCAAAACATTAATCTCTGTCAGAAAGTGGCATTAGCTCAGAGAGGAAACGATAGACAAGACCTCTCGGAAACTGCCACTGTCGATTTAAATTGTGCCAGGACAGAACAGTTACTGTATCGTAGACTTATACACAGTGCATTTTCTATAGACCAATTATACCAATGCTTATTTGTCTATTCCTTCTTGTCTGAAATCGATGCTTTAAATCATGATAAAACATACATAGTCAGTATCGAAATTTTGTATGAATCTTTATAATTGTATTGCATAAGCCCCGATGATCTTTTGAATGTAAAATCTGAATAGATTTCGTTCAAAGTGATTATTTAGAATTTACTTCCTATTGTTTTACATTTAAGTGTAATGGAAATGTCAATAAGTTAGTGTGAGAGCGTTTTAAGATGCACATGCCAGAATGATTGCGCTGTTGGGATCTCTACCACTAGCAGAAGCGATCCCATTTGTACTGGAATCAGTGAACTCAATATTTAAGTAATCAAACGTCGGGTCCATAGCTTCGTCTTGACATTTCACAATTCCTAGGCATATGAGTGATGCACCCGGGGTCATGGCCGCCACTTTTAAGATTATCGACGAAATATTCCATAAAATTACGATGGTTGGAGTGATGATAATATATTTAATACGAACGAGACATTTATCAAAAATGATTTAATCTTAAATAATGTACAGACTGACAGGACAACCACAATCTTGTCATTTCGGTTTCGATTTATTCGGGAATGTTCGGGAATATTCGGGAATGTTCGGAAATGCTCAAAATGTATACATTTCATGTAAAATTCATCGCTAACGTCTTTTCGCATTACAAAGTGCATAAATGATTTGTAGTAGCACACTTTTTAATAGGCAGAACATAATACATTATTCTATTATTATAAAATCAGTCAAATGACACTACTAATAATTATTAAATTCACGAAACGCTATCCTTGATAAGCATATATGACGAGGAAGTGAGTTATTGTGACAATGGGAACTAATTATTTTCTCATATTACGCTGGTGCCTAAGGTCGCCAACACCACATGTATTGTGATTATCGTGAGTCTGACAGACAGCCTCAGAGGTGTGTATTAAAACTACTGATAGAATTAATGGCCTTCTGAACTTTAGTCTGTTGATTTCTTGCTTTGATTTGTTAGGAATTTTAGTAAAATGTTCAATACATTGGTAAAACATAGTATTGCAATAAGATCTAAACGTATTGTGAGTTTTTGAATCTGTATAAGAAATAAGACATTAATCTGGAAGCTCGGATTAAAATTGAGAAGATGAGGATAAGATAAGCATGGAAAAACACAATCCCCGAGCAATGCAGTTTAAACTATTTTCGACATCAAGGACATCTTTCCAAAGCCAAAAATCATTTATCACGGAACACACGCAAAACCATGAGACAAACGATACAGAAAATCGAATACACACTCGTTGAACTAATATATTGCGAAGGGAACACTCACTGACCACAAATGCTACGTATGTAACATTGTCAGGGAAAACAAACGGATGCATGATAAATAATATCATACATGTATCAAATGAAATTGTTTAACGTAATGTTTTTGTCAATTTTAATTTTTGTACGCAACATGTCTCAGCGGTAGGGGGTTAAGTGGCGCGAGGGAGGCATTTGAAACAGGTTAGATTTATCGTTTCCCTTATTACATACGGAATCTCGAATCCCGCAGAAAAACATGTTTTTTTCTGATGGTCAAATCAACACCCTGTGCTGTATGCTTTCTGCATGTGGTTTATGCTTTGTTTTTTTAGGTTTTATGTGATGTTCTGTCTCGTATATGAAGTAGCGTGTATATTAGTACAATCCGTGTTGGTTGGTTTGATACCATGGAATGATTACAGTTCAATGTTGCATGATACGAATACTTACTATTGTAAATTCAATCTTAAATGTCTTAGATGAATCGCCAGCGCTCAGTACACCTTGAATTCAGTGAACCAAATAAGACAAACAAAGTGAAACTATCTACATGTTTACTGCACGTTATTTGCCGTCAGTCAATTATGTGACCAATTTACACCAAGGAGCATTTATTGATTCAACACTGAAAACTGCTCTCCCCGTGTTACCAAAACTGCCGTTACCAGTTAATGCCAATATATGTGATGTAGGTCTTTGACATTTTTGTGAAAACGAATCCGTTAAGGCACAATAAAAGTCACCATTTAGATCATACTTCTAATACAGTTGGCAATGTTAGTACAATAAATCTTAATTGTTTTTCACTCAGACATTTTACCGCACGTCAGTCATTCTATAATGGCTGGCTATCTTAATCGGAGAATCAGACACCCATTGCTATAAGTTGCTTTTTGATTGCTGTAATTATAATTCGTTTTGATATTTTCTACCTTATAGGGAACCTGACTATCCAATAAGAGAAAAAATGTGAGGTTAGAATTAAGTTTATTTGAATCCTTATTGTTTATGTCGACTTAAACCTCTTCCAAGGCGGTGCCGCTTTGACAGTATTCATTGTTTTGGATCTGATATCAGTTTTTTTTTATTTTCTGTTGTCTGTTTGTTGTTATAGGGCTATTGATGTTGGCCCTGTCGATTAATTTATGAAGTGTGTTCTTTTTCAGGGCTTGGGAAAGTGTATAAGTCGTGTTGGCTCATAATGTACCGGTTGTGGGTCTGCTACATTGTTGCCGTTATTACTATTTACCACCAATGGACTAGTCATGTTTGAATACATTTTATTCATCTATCTCTTTTATTTATTATGTTCTTACTAAATACTACTTTAAAAAAGATATGCTCTCGGACGATACATATGGTTATGCCATCGTGTCATTCGCCTTGAAACTATTTCAATCAATTATTGTTAGTGGCATTCAATTTTGCTTGTTTCTAATAATTTTGATGATTTAGAAGTTTTTATGCTGCAAACACTTGTGAAAAACAGCGATACTTTCATTTCTCAAACCTATTCTTTTCAGTACAATATGTAGCTATGTTAAAAGGTTACCTAACATTCTTTTCTGTTTTGGTTTGGACAATTGACGTCATTAATCATGGCATTGTATTCTTTTTTATCATGAATTTTAATATTTCGTGTTTTTGTAAGTGGAAGTCTTGAATCCGGAATGTTAAACCGTAAATATGACATATAATCTAAATTCATCAATTCTTTTTTTTCAAGCATAACGTCTTCCTATTCCAAGCAATGTAGTATCCAATATGTAACGACTCAGTCCATTGAATGGAACGAAATACCAATTCCGCTGAAATATATTTTGGCACAAATCCTCTCGACTTATGTACGGACTTTCAAAATATGCTCGTTTCTAATATAAAGTAAATAGCCGCCCATTGGATTATGTTATGTTTCTTTATTTCTCTCTCTCCATAGAGATAAGGATAAAGAATACTGGCCTGTTGTGGTCGCATTTTTTAAACTATTCCCTCACCTAAATATATTAATAGCTCAGTCACTACCCATTGTAAGCAAAGACTTAGCACAGATATGGAGTTCAAATCAGTTGACGTCCCCAGTACCGCACACGGTATATGATTAGGACTATGATATTGTATGACGCGTGATTAGATCTCGGGACAATATGCAGTTGTTGTGAGACAATAACAACTGTAAAAATCGTAAGTTCCGGAAGTGGGATGCAAATCAGTCTTATTTTCAATTTTCTAAGCTGTGATTGTGTCATATTTATGTCATAGCTATAAAAATGGTCTTACTCTAATTAACGTCGACTGACACATTTTCGTTGATACAATAATGACAAGTACTGATGCTATCAGTTTGGCCAGATTATTATTTGTCGCTTCTCAGTGTCAATATACCTCATATCAGTTTTGTTTTCTATTATATTGGACAAAATTAAATACAATCAGTGATTGGTATCTAATTCAGCAGCTTCAACAGCTACTTAAATGAGACCCATTTATAATGTTTCGTTGCGACATGGAAATACCAAAAGCACATTAAAGAAAGTCAGTTAAATTATACCCACAATAGGTATTTAAAGAATTAAGAGACGCTTATTGAGTACGAACGTAGCAATTGACCAAATTAATTTAAAGAAAAAATATATTTCAAATATTGCATGCATCTCAAATGTTTAAAAGGATTGAAATAGTGGGCTTTTAGAGATTGCCCTAAGGAAATTATTCAAACACGCAACTTAACTGTGAGAAAATGTTTATACCACGCTTACATTGAAACTTTGCCAACAGTTTTGTTGATACATTGGAAATAAGAGGGTTACCATTGAGCTCTAGTTAGGTCGACTGACCATTGCGGTAGCTAAACATCCGTTTACATTAATTGTAAACTCAATACATACAGACACTGCTCAGTTCTATCTTTGAATATTGAGATTCTAAAGCTCTGAAATTATATCTCGATAAGCATAAATATATGTACAGACACGGACGTTTGCAATTTTATCAAAAAGCAGGTTTGTTAAGCGCTAAAGAACTTCAATTTGATATTAATGCACGTATATACTTGCTTCAATCATACTATTCTGAACGGCATAATCACCGGATACCACATCTCAAAATTTGAAATCCAATTTGTCGGATTGCTGATAATTGTTAAAGTCAGTTTGAACCATCTTATGTAACCATTGCGTGATCGAAGGACGTAGACTTACATTAACGTCTCCAGAGAGAACAATTTAGTTCTTATTATTAACGTTTGTACAACTTTTAACCAATAATTGCCATGTCAACGTCAAGTTAAGTCGACTTAATTTGCAATAATCAGACTGTTGCTTTCAATAAGACGGCTTCATACATGCAGCTTAAATTGCTCTTAATTGCTCGTTAGATAATCCTATAATTGATTAAAACATTATAAAAATTTTCAGTTACGGTGAGATATAAGAGAAGACGAACAAAATAAGAACTATATCCTGTAAAATCTGTATGAAAGTAAATGTCGGCCCAATGTTGTTATACCGAGGAGTGGTTTCCCGGTTACTAAAATAATTATCAACAACTATATAGATGCCTCGTCTCTACAAGCAAATGTGAATTTCACAGTAGATCGAAACTGTTCTTAGTGAGCAGATTTGCGTCGTAACTTAGATGAATAATTGGAAAAACACTGTTAATGCTAATCCGAAGCTTTTGAACGCAGCTGAAATACTAATAATTGTGCGTATAATCCCCCGTCTGTTTTGCAATTTGAACATTATTCATACATACATTCATTTGATACTCATATCATTTACATACTCCTATTGTGTACGTACATTTTGTGATTTTCTACTTTTAACTTTCCATAAACATTTATAAATCAGATCTGAACAACAATGTCAAATTTGTGTCATTTACTTGTTGTTTATGGGTGCATTCTCGACATGATATACTCGTAGTAGTAATTAGTAAAGTACAGCATACAAATGAAGTGACAATGATCATTTGAGAGAGACAGACAGACAGACATTAACTCGTGCGACCTTATATTGGTATTTAATTGCCTACAATGACACAACACGGCGATTTGGATTTGTCTCATGTTAAATTCTATGATTCGTTAAAATAATGCAGGCAGTAAGGCTATGTTCATATTCCCATACAGATCATTAGTAAAAGGAACAGTAGTTGATGAATAAAAAAAATAATAGAACTAACTAAACCGAGCTTGCAATTAAGACAACACAACGGCAGAGGATCAAAATTTAATTTAGCAGCACAGGCTGAAAAAAATAAGAAGTGAAAATGGCAATCTGGTACACCACGTACCGTGACAAACCACACTATTACATTGTCTATAACAGGTTATTACTATCTTGTCTATTTATGAATACCACGTGTTTCCATGTATCGTTTTGATATTCAAACGTGCATTTCAACATTACGTTTGGCTTAAATTGAATTAAATGTGTTTTAGAAATTGTCCTTTAAACGTGATTAATTATTCATAATGAATTTTTCAGTTCCTGTGCCAATAATTTACATGCGAAAATGCTCTGTCTCTCCAGTGACTCGCAGAAATATGAAATCAATGCTTGCGACTTCGGAGTCCGCTTCTACAGCATAAAGCGTGCTCTACTGGTATCGTGCGGCTGCTTGCTGATAGCGTCTATTGGACATTAGTTGTGTGTTACATTTCTAATGATCTGGTCTCTGCCTTTGTATACGAACATGCTCTTGAACACTTGCAAAGAGTTTTACATATGAGACAATATAATAGAAGGATTTATAATTTATATAAGCCCTGTATTGTTAAATTGTTAAAAACGTTAATTCCATTGGATCTTTTTAAACAGTTAAAAAAGTGAAGGTTTTAAAAATTGTACTTGTAAATATATAGTAAACAAAATGGAGAATTTGGACAGCGAGTATGATTTTGACTTCGATGGAAGTACCTTATCAAGCATGCTTAATTTAACCAATATGACAACTAATACAACGCCGATAATTGATTATGAATATCCGATAATTACCGATCCGCCTCTCGGAGAACTTATACCCGTATCTATCGTGTATGGACTGACCCTGGTTCTCGGCATGCTTGGAAATATACTAGTGATATTTTCCGTAACTAGGTACCTGCAGATGTCGACTGTAACTAATACGTTCCTGCTAAGTTTGGCTTCAGCGGATTTGTTGCTGGTTCTGGTTTGTGTACCAGTGAAGGTAAGGAAATTGAAAATCAGTTGTATGTATTCATAACATTTTTTCAAGAAGGAAAAGTCAACTTCCTAATTAATACAAAAGGTCGATGTCGTAGGTCTTGTAAGATGTATCCGGATCTTGGAATATTATAAGGTTTCACACACATTTTTATTATTTAGTTGCCAATTGAATTCTTCCGAGTAAACACTGTGACTAATTCTTTCAAGGGACAATATTTATATGTAAAGATATACAATCTTATACTTTCAATGAATTATTTATTGTTGTCTTATGGGTTTTCGAAACATGCGCAAAACCAGAAATTGTTTGATCACATAAATTTACCATTGTTGGGAATTTATCATTCTTAGTAACATAATATTTTAACAGGGTCCTTTAATTGCAGCGTAACGTTTTTTTTTCTGAAAGATGCCTATCGCCTGAAAGAGTTGAAGCATATTACGAACATTTGTCTTCTTTTAGTTAAGTTTTACAAATATTAATGTTACAAATGAACTGTCATGTATGAGGATTTGATTTGAATTCGAAATACATAAAAAGTCATTCTTGAAGACTCTTCATTACGAATCGATTAAAGGATTTCATTCCAGATTCTTCTGAGAACCAAGTTTGGTGCTAAGACATTTCCTATCACTAAATATTAAGAATATATGGATCATTAGCACCATTCCGTTGATTGAAAATTTGACATGATTTGTATCGTCTGTGATAATTGAAATCTTTATTTTTCTCTTATATGGTTCGCATGTTTCTTTTCTTACCACGATAAACTTGACATCGCACAGAGAGGTGTTTGCTGTTTCCTCTTTTTTCGCACAAAAAGCCAATTTGATACTCCCCATGTAATTGTTATACACTTCTGTGTACTTTTATCTCCATTTTCAGTGCAATTAAGAAAGAGTGTTTTTAATACATGTAGCACAAACTATTTTCGCAGTAACCTACTTCTCTTAGTATAATGTGAGGGAATGATTGTTAAAAATAAATCACGGACATTAAAATACATTTTATGAATACATTCAATGATTATACCAAACTGGAAATGTAAGCAATTTAAGATCGTGTAATAATAGTCTGTATTTTGAACAAATTATTCTTTTTTATTTCTTTTTAAAACCTTTATATTCTATTTACCAAAATATCATGCCGCTACGATAACATTGTGATTAGAAATGGTGCATTTATATATTACTTGTGCTTACGGTTTTGTTTCTAAATTATCAAACAAATACCACCATGAACGGAGGCCTTCATATTTCAAATTGTATTATCTACGGATTGTTGAGAGGTAAATGCATCAAATCTGAAAGTGCTGCTTTTATGTTCTTTGCAAGCTTATGTCGTCGGTGTAATTACGCCTCCGTCCGTTATCTTAACGGATCTGGATTTTATTGGCGCTTAAATCACGACTTTAATATGACGGCTACATTTTATGGTCATATTTCCGGGAATTCATTACGTTTTCATTCAGACGTATGGAAATGAACAGTCGCGTATCTGAAGACAAGTCATCAATACCCACGTTAAATCGTACTGCCCGTACCATTGTTTATTAAAATGGGATTATTTTTTTAGTATAAGTACAGATTAAATTTGTTCGTTAATTAAAAGATGATCAAATACGTTCAAGTGAAGGAATATCCACAAACCTTTTCAAATAAACCGTTGTTCTTATTGTCGATCATATGAATCTCATACACCGATATCTTCAATATACAGTGCATTTCATTATAAGGAGCACAATATTTCGAACAACCATTCTGTAATTCGTCCACATTTGAGCTAAATGATTGGTCAACTTCAAATTTGGCCAAGCATTTTTCCTTTTCCTTGGATACCAAAGATCTTTGTATAGAGATCTTAACGCACATGTTTTATTTTTTTCTAAAGTCGCCAAATAAAGCTATTTGATCGGGTGATATAATTTGCTACAATTCATTTTTCAAAGCGCGTAAGTATATGACGTCATGGTAGCAAATCGTTATTTACCCATTATTTAGATACAATTCATACTAATTTCTGAAGTCAGTTTACGGAAGGTTCGTTGTTCAACCCAGGTATACGCCTGAGGTCTCCCACCACCGTTAAAGCTGGTAATGTCGCAATTTTCCCTGGCTGTTGGTACGAGGTTAAATATCAGTGTGTAGCTTAGCTTTTGGTGAAGTTATAGTATAAAGTAATGTCACTTATTATGTCGTTGTATTTACTTGTCTTGTCTCAAGCTCGACCCCCCACCAAAAAAAAAACAGCATCAAAGCATTTCCGGTGAACATGTTTTTATAAACAGAACTGTAAATATTTGTGGTTATAGAAATTATTTCCACTATGTTGAGTGTGCATCACTGGTATGATAAGACGTTGTAGAAAAAAACCACAATTCCTTGAAATGTTTTAAATGGTGAACAAAAAACGTACCGATCCCTGAGATAAAAGTCGTCTATTTCAGGATTATGTATGATTATCGTAGCTCAGACAAATATTGAATGCGTTGAAAATATTAAAGTGTGTTGTTTTTTTACATTTCAAAGAACGTTTCACTAAATGAAGATGAATGTAATTCTTTACAAAGGACTCAGTGTTAATATCAGACAAAAACTTAAAAAATGACAACCAAAAGCAGTATGGTTATTTGTGAAGTTCTAGTGTTACTTTTGTTGATATTTGATGGAAACAGAAATCAATGAAAGCTATCTTCAGAATGAATCATTTTATATTTCTATTTCTTTACTAGTAATATAGATATTGTTACGTACTTTAAGGCTTTAGTAAGGTATTTTAAGACTATAAATTCTTGATCATCTTTAGTTTATTCGGCCTAACTGTCTAATATCAGTTACATATATCATGACCACAAATAGTTCGGAAAATAAAATTATTATTTAGTGCAAACTGAAAGCCTCGACGTCTGCCAGGGTTTCGGGTGTCACACATTTTCTTTCAGAATTATATTTCCGTATACATTAAATAAATGCATAATCCTGTTATTGTCGAGTTTTAAGATCATTTCCGTACATTAACCACTCATTAATGATGTGTTATTTTTCAAAATAATACGTAGAGCATGTGGTTAGGATATGCGGGAAAGAAATTGTGCAACTATTATATTTACAGAACACCCTTTTGTGTAGTATTTCCAAAGATGCATCATTCCTTGCACTGCGATCGAATGTAAATCTTAAGAACGCGTTTTTATGGCCTATTTATTCCTATCGTCAAAAATTTCATAAAGATAAGAAAGTAGAACAACATTGATCGTACTTTTGGTTTCTACAGTGTAAATAAAATCAAAGAAAAAAATATTTTTTCATTTCCACACCGTTTGTTCCCGCGCAGCATATATGTTATGGAATTAAAAGTATTTTTTTGCAAATTTACATCGACTTTTGTTGCCGTTTTGACATATGTAATCTCAGTCTTTTGTTCCGTTATTTACATTGTCATACATGGCATGTTATACATTTTCTATAAACATTACAAATGTACTTACAAAGTTTGATTATACAACCTGAAAATTTAAGGTAACGAGTAAAACCACTTTGTAATTTATTTACAATTTCATATTCTTATATGCTGAAAGTCCTTCGACAATAAATGCTATTTAATTAAAATATAAGTAATACAACAAGAGATATGACTTAATATGACTTATATGATAAGACAGAAAACATCTAAGTGTGAATTTTTATTCCATGCAATGTCTTAATGGTTACGTAATTAGTTCGCTGTACTACAAAACACTTCAATGATTTATGATGTGATGTACATCACTAGTGTACTGTTAACATGCAGAGTATAGAACTGGGATCTGCAATTCTTATTATTTAATTTATTTTCTTTGGCGCAATAGCAAACACATCTATTTAATCATATGCAGCGAAAATCACGTATTCGATGTCAGATTGTATGTTATTCACCAACTGCTAATTGCGCCTCCCCAGGACTAATGACAACAAATAACAAAGACTAGTGTCTTCAGAGCCCAAGTAAAATGTACCCCTTTAATCCAAATGAGTTAGATTCATGTTGGTATGCCATTTCTTCATAAACCCCTCATGGGGAAGGGGACGTGAGGTATTGTTTCTGTTCTGCCTTTGGCCGTGATTGCTCTGGTTCCCACTGTTTCAGCTACAGTAAAGTTGTTGAATACCTGTATTTTGTATCAAAATTATAATTCTTAACGCTTTCAAATAAGATGTCATAATTCCATACATGACGTCACTTATTTAGCTTAGTAAACTTTTGTTACTTCTGATTTAAGTTAGGCAAGACGTGATCTTTGATTGCCAATGTTGATTGTAGTGTCTTTTGTTGTTTTTTTATTTTTGTGTGCGTCTATTATTTATGTATGTAACTTTCTTTTGTTTCCCCGGAGGTAAGTGAGGATGGATTACTATAGTTACTAACCGTTGCAAAGTGGTACCCTTCGGGACGCTCTTTATTCCTCCATTTTTTGTCTGGACCTGTGTGTTGGATGAGTTTTTGGGGTGATGGACGAGGAGAGGGAGAGTATCATGTTTGAGAAGGTAGGATGTTTTGTGTGCGTGTGTTTTTCTATGAACCCTTTTCTATTTTATATGCTATCTACGTAATGTTTACAGAAGTTCAGTGACTAATCCAGTCACATTTTATATGTACACTTTCCTGTGCATTTTCTTCAACATGTAATTAATCACAGAACTAATATTTGTTTATTTAAAAGTATTTAGAATTTTAACATATAAAGTAGCCACTGTTATAAATGACATACTTATTTCTGTAGCTGTTTGCTTTGACAACATCAATCTAGTCAGCCCTTTGTACCTAGGTGCACTTAACTATTCCAGTACAACACGAACTTTTGCGTGACTTACACGTTATCTCGTTCGAAAAAGTCCAGCTCCAATCATGATGGTCAATTAATGCTTTGGCAGGGCCTTTCACAGCTTGTCAGTATTTATTAAAGACTGTAATATTTCTGGGTCTAGTGTTTGTTTATATTTCCTGTCACACAACATACGAATATATACCGACGTACAATTTTTCCCCACCATTACATGTTTGTATTTCTATAAAGCGGTTTACATATATTTGTTAGCTAAACATACAACGAAGTTATTTTGCAATCTAAATGGACGATTGCTGCCAGAATTCTAATTTTCTCATCTAAAAGAGATAAAACTCCATTTTCAGCTCTTCTGGCAATAAAATAGTCGTTCATTAATTCATAAAGCTTCATGAAATTGGCAAAATGGTTCAAACATTTATGATGATTACAAAATAGTTGAATCGTATAATATAATGAAATAATAATTTTCTGACAAACATCGATTGTTGCAAACGCTACAAATCTTTTTGAAAATAAGTTTCACTAGGAGTTTTATAATACAAATAAGACACTTATTTTGAATATATATATATAAGAATTTCAGCTTTAAATAATTGTTTTATTCATCTGATGTAATATAAAATGTTTGAGATATTTTAAAGGATTTCCCACAAGAAACAATAAAATTCCCATCGAAACTGCTGCATGGAATCATACAAACCCTAATTCTCGTGTATGCACATTGTGTGACTAGGAGATGAGGTCCACCATCTATTGGAATGTAATAATTCCGAAAATCAAGAAAAAAAGTATAGCCAATCAAAATACCATGTTCACCTTAACACTTTCAAGACATAAGCACACATGAAACAAAGTCATATACTAACCTTTGTATATTTATAAAAGAAGTTATTTGTAAATTTCAGCAATAATAAACAATATCGTCTTTATTATTGTTACAACCCTTATCCTAGTTATAGTAACTTGCTTAAACTTTCTATTTAATTATTTGTATGCCTCTTTTGCATATACCATTTCTTGAATATATGACTCATGATGCTATTGTGAATGTAGACTGAGAATATGAAATAAACTTGTAAAAAAGAGAAATATGATTTTATATCTAATATGCGGAAATGACCATTCGAAATGTGCTGTCCTGTGATTTAATGGTCGACTGATTAAACATTTTGTATGTGACAGAAGCTTGCTGGTTTCATGTACGAGTATTTTGTAGTAGTGTACTTGTATGTTTAGAATGGACTAATTATATCAAGCTGATACGCTACAGTAAATGTTGCACAGCTCAGCTACAACAGTATCACTAATAACAACAATCGAATATATGGCCTTATCTAAATCAACCCTGATGCAACTGTCACTTTTATTGTCATATTTCATCGGAAACAATTCGGTTCTATTGTAGTCTTATTGTTTTGTTTTACATCTCCAGATAATCTATTTTTATGATAGCAATATTTACATTGTCAATAGCCCTACCGTAGACTCAATCTCTGAAACTTAAATTCCGCACAATACAAATCAATACAAATACAATACAAATGTTTTTTTTTCACCTCAAAATAACACATAAAGACTTAAGACATAAAAACTTTGACTACTTATCTCAAAGTGAAGAAAAACATGAATGCCTTTTAACAATTGCCTTTTTTGTCGGGTAATGGTTGCGAAGCATGTGGAGTAGGCGCATTCTGTACTGTATTTCAGTTTCAAAGATTGATTTCCATTTTCGGAGTATCGACTGAATTTACATTTTTCCTGAAGGACAATTACATAAAATGAAACAGAATATAGCATGGTATGACATGTTTGCGTGCTAAGCTTCTTTTGTCAATATGTTATTTTAAAGAAAAAAAAGAAATACAATGGCAATCATCTAACCATCCTGTATCACTGCTAATTAAATGTGATTTGCTGAGAGTGCTTTTATAATTGTGATATATGAACTTAATCCTATCTTAAAATCGACATTTTAATAGCTGTTATCAAGACGCATTCGGCAGTTTTATACCAATCTTTATATCTTGAAAGAACATATAAAATGATAACGTTATAACTATTTAACAATACTTCTTAATAAAACATCCAATAATCTAGTAGCGGTTAAGTTTTGACTTTTGCCATGGTTTAAGGTCTAATTTCAGAGAAAATTGTACAGGGTAATGGATGTTACGATGACGCCAGATGCTGGCATCTTTAAAGTAGTTATGTTATAATTTTAGTATTATATTTGGATTAGTTATTTTTGAAGATTTCAATTTACAATGTAGTTTCATGTGTGACAACATTTACATGTATCACCAATTCCTTAAGTGAACACCAACTTTCAAATTGTGTATGTACGGTTCACGGCTTACCAGTTTCTAGATTTCCTCAAGATCCAAAGGACGAACCATTTTTAATGAGCTAATTCGATGATTTATACACAATCTCATAGCTGAAACAGGTACAACTATTTAATGCACTAAGTAAGTGGGCCGCGGCCGTGGTCTAGTGGTTAACGCGCTGGACTTGTAACCCTGGAATTCGGGTTCGAATCCTGGTCGCGACTGGTTATACCCTTCTATGAAAATTTGACAAAAATGTCGATTTTCCTCCGTTTGTGGAGAACTTGCCACATCCTTGTGGAATGGTAAGTTAGTACTGGTTAGTGTACAGTCCAGGAAAACTGGTTAGGTGAACCGGTCGCCGTATATAACTGAAAAATTATAGAAAAACGGCGTTAGACCCCAGTGATAATAAGTAAGTGAAAGACTGGGTCTCATTAGTGGTAAGGTCATACATTAAGATCGACTAAATACTGACAACTGTCGGAGATTAAGATAGTCCCATCGACAAAAAGCATTTGCTGACCCAATTGCAATCATTTGATGACAAACAAAGAAAAAGTATAATTTCCCCTTGAGTCATATAGTTTAAAATAGCACCAACCACGTCGACAGTGTTGACAGTTTTGTTAACCGCTCACCAAAGGGTTTAATACTAGTAAATTGGAGATTTCGTTTTTAATCGATCTTGAAGTTTTGACGACTTCAATTCACACAAAACAAATCCAAGCGAGGAAAAGGTATACAGACGGACAATTTTAACCCTGATAGCCAACTAAAATTACTTAAAACATTATGCAAAATGCTATCCGAGTCACCGAAACAAAGGATATTTGACAGGTACCACTAAACCATTTTATTGAGTGTTAACCATCTTATTGAGACACAAGTGGACACACCCATTTGGTACCTAGAATTTATTAAGTCCAAAAACTGCAATTCCTTATGTGCTTGTGTTTATGGAGTAGTATTAATGGAGTAGGATTATTGAAAAGCATGCAGATAATACATCACAGTCGATACTTTTTGTTGACAATCGAGTAAGGTCGTTCTGTTTTATTATTTTGTTAAGCGTCCGCGTGCGCCCAGGGTTTGAGCGCCATCAGCCTCCCCCCCCCAAAAAAAAACAACACCATTTTATTCAAGTTCGCGGTTTCATGGATTCTACAGCTTCAAAGATTAATGGCTGTAGTTTGCATATCATGTTTTAAGTAGACTTTTGTTTTAAATTGTGCTCTTTTTAATTCTTAAATTGTTTCCTTCTTCAAATGAGTTTGCGTTTGTTAATATGTAGCTAGGTTTTGCGAAATGAGCTTGACACTTAATAAAATAAAAAAACAGAATGGTCTAATGGGCTAAAGGAATGAACTATACAATATTAAATTGCAGTGGCAATATCGTATTAAACGTTTCACTGCTGTTTGTTATTTTGAGATAATCGGCCTTTCAAAGTTATAATTTCAGACAGGCTTACGCCCTCTTCATGATTACGGTATAAATACTATGGTTACCAATAATATCAGTGTAGCCAAACACAACTGACATATGACATTATGAAGGTGTAATTGGTTAAAAGACGAAAATGTCATAGACCGAATAATTAACATTTTATAGAATTTATATTAATCTCTGCAGAACATCAACAACACCGTGTCATTTCGATTAAATGAGTAGGTGTCGCTCAAGGAAATATCCGTTTTTATAATAAGCTCAGCCAGTGATGATTTTATAAGTCATCTTTACAAAGCTGTTTTTTTTTCAATTTCATGGTTGATTTAATTGCATCTTCGTTTTTGCGGTATCTGTTTAAGTAAAAATGGATTACAAGGAACTGCCTCAGATTCTGAATTCAACATTTCCAAGCGACCATACCTAATTTGGAACCCAATCAACCTCGATTATACAAATAATTGCTCAAACACCAGCAACATAAAACTACCGAATAATTCATAATTATAACAGTAACAGTCCAGTATAAAGCCTTAGAATTTTCTGCACAGAAATATTTAAAACTAAGTTATATTAAGTACAAAAAAGAACTTTTGTTGGAAACACGACATGAAAATGAATTAAAAATGCAATTACTGAACACAAACTGTCATTAGTAACTCCATTAATTTTGTCTAAAACATGTAAAACATGAACTGCTTCAAGATGCTGATCCGATCTAATGTTTTGTTCCCTTTCAAATGCACTATGACATTGAAAAGTTAGATATTCAATTGTTTCTACATAGATGCGAACAGTTCATTAATTCATGCAAAGCATTCAAACGTATCATAAAACTGATATAAATAACATTGTACACATGGTACATTACTTGACAATATACCTACCACTATATGTGAAAATGGCAAATAATTTCAACTGAAACAAATGAACTGTGCATCCTATAGTGTGTTGAGAGAATCAGTAGCACAAAATTTAAGACCATTATAAGACAAATCTTTACGTAAAGCCGCTACGTCTGACGAACCAGCATTATTGCATACTGACTTTACTATATTAGAAATAATTATATTATTTACACGTTCATGAACATGTACATAAAGTATGCCTAGTATTATCATGAAAGTGTTGGCATTTTTAGAGTATATTTAATCGTTATGTTCATTAGAATGATAATTGGTTGCGTGCTACGAACCTTAACAAAGGTCTCAAATGATACATTGAATACACACAGAATGCTGCTTGTTTGTGATAACTTGGTACAGCTAATAACATTTCCTAGAAGTTCGTTTAGCAGAACAATTACAGCGAGGGGATCCAATATCGCACGATACTGCGATCGACAAGGGATAAAGTTGCAAGGAAGTAATACTATTATTCGTCTGATCTGCTCTCAACATCATGAGATGAACTGGTCAATTGATGTTTAAATAGGTTATGAGGCTTAATGTGACATTTATGTTCCAATCACGTGCACTGTTTGTATGTTCCCAGGCTGCTAATACAAGTTGTGTATCATTCAAGCTGAAATGGTATGACATTTCTTTATTTGCTACTTAACCTTCCATGCTAGCACTACAATAACTTAGCCAAACAATGGAAAACACGTTATTTTCCCACTCAAAGATAGAGCAAAAGAAGCGGCGGTTCGAGATGGAATTAAAATCAGCGTCACCTCGTCGAATGAACAGAATTGAACTGATTATATAACTGAATACACCATAAGGAAATCAGGACAATTTCAACCATCAATTAAAAGTTACAACTGTTTATCAAATTAAACATGGACACGCTTAAATGACTTTGTCAGTTTTTATTTGTACGTCCGTCAGATATTTTATAACTTGCTTATAATAGACGTATATTATATTTCTTCTACAGAGCGTCATATGTCGATCCGTGATAAACAATAATAAATCATGAAATTAAAATACAAACATCTTTTGAGACGACAAAATATGATAATTTAGTAATGTAACTTAGTATCATATAATCATTATACATGTACTCCACAGACCTATGTTTTCATAAAATTACAGTCTGTTGTTTTATTTTGTAATACTACCAAGCACGTTATCACAACGTAAAGTCATAGATCTACAGTTTTTGTTCATTTTAAATATTACTGAATACATACATTCAACACATACATAAAATATAAGATTCATCAAGGTAGAATCACAAATTTAATACCAAGCTCAACATTTATTTAAAAAAAATGGAAGATATGCATGTTTAAGGACCCCAATTTTTATTTCTATTATTAGTGAATATTTCACAGTTACTTTTCGGATACATTAATTAGTTAAGTAATGCAGTAGCTTTAGTGCTATTAGTCTGCGATAATAATAATAATTTTAAATGTTGCTATTTAACTTCCAGAAGCTAACAAGCTTTCCAAATAATTCAAGATTGCTGTAAGATTTAGTTCTGAGCCATTTCGTCACACATTTATAATAAATGTGCGCGGAGCAATTTTGAATACTCTATGATGTATGTGGCAAACACCATCTTATGACAGGACATACAACTAGCAGGTTCGCTTGCCATAATTCGCTGCGGGCATGGATTATGTCTGCAAGATAAAAACAATCCTTACGTAATTAAACAGAGGGCTGGTTTATACTAATCAAATACTGGATAATGACTTCAGTTATTACGTAAACATTAGTCCGCAAATTAATACGAAAGATTGAGTAATAACTGGTGACAAATTAAAAATCTCTGTTCGAAGTAACGTCTGGGAATGAATCAATGATTAACAGGAAACTCTGAGCCTGATTACATTATACCAGTTACAACAATTGTTGACACACGACATTACCATTGTAGAAGAACTGATGCAATTTGTTGTGAACCTAAGACACTCTGTAATGCAGTAAGTTAAGTTGGGGAAAAGCTCAGGGTCAAGTATGAGGTTGTTAAAAAAGACAATAAAATGTTGTAACTTATGTAGTTCATGCCATTCATAGACTTTAATCAGTTGTGTGATTAAATTCGTGTTATTATTATCTGTACGCGATCCTCTGTGGTCATTTTGGTGTTTTATGTACATAAGACTCCGCGTGCGCAGTATACTGTAGTTGCTTGGAAAAGAGAGTTTTGTGATGTTAATTCGTCCGCAACAACGGACGTTCTTTTTATGGGATAAGTGTGCATATCTTACCGACATATAATCAGCTTTTTGAACAGTTGCATGAAATAAAGAAACCAAAATTGCCTTAATCGTATAAGATTGTCCGTTGTTCAAAATGCTTAAGTAGAACGAACTGAAAACAGAACGAGAGCACTTCACTCCCTCCTAATAATCATAATCATTAAAGTAACTAATTAAAGTTGTCACTGAAGAAACGTTTAAATAAACTTCGGAGGAAATTAATTGTACTGAGGCTAAAAGTGGGCTTTTTTGTCATTAATTTTATTTCTTTTCCTCCGCATTAATATTGCAAACAAATGATTATTGACTTCAAACTTTACCCTTTTCACATTACCAGGAAACATAAAAGACAATCTAAAATGGTTGGAAAATGAAATAGAAGTCACATAAGTTATAAAGACCTTCATCAATTGAGGAGCAATTTTCTCTCCCAAATAAGTGCACGTATTTAATTTTGAGCGATATACTAATTACTGTTTAAATTGTGCCTTTCTGATCACATCATATAAATATAGATACGAAAAAGATGCCAAGAGAAAAAAAGACGTGCAAAAAACTTCACCTTTTTCAAAATACTACCTTCCCTAAAACACATTTAACACGTAGGAACATAAAACATGAAAAACAGATCAGAATTGTCTGTAGCAAACGTTCCATCGGTTTATGTTACTTGATTTTATTTTCTTATATTTCATTCTTTTAAATATGATTGATAATCATGAGTTTGTTGTCAAAAATGTAAAGCATTTGTACCTATGTTTCACTCGACCATTTTTAAATTAATGCTGAGATTACCATTACGGCTGATAAATTCGTCTATTTACTAATTGCACATTTGGTGATAAAATAAGAACTTGCGTAATGGTAATTTTTATTTTAGACAATTTTGTTACATTGACTTATGTACCAACATCCTATGTTCCATTATAAACCATTACTGAAATCTCTTTAGAACATGTAGTACATTTAGTTGCCTTTCATACGGACATCTTACAGAGCGATGGTGTCATTCTGGGTGATGTTATGTAATTTGACATAAACATTGTGAAGTTGGAACAAGCACGCCATGTGAAGGATGAGAATGTGTCAACCACGATTAATAGCCTGGTCATTATTGGCGCTTTGGCAAATGATAAATGTGATTGTTTTAGAAAACAAAGTACTGTAACAATATTTTAAGATTTGCTCACAAAGATAATTTGCATCAACTAAATGTTTTATCAATGAATGTGTATTGTCTAGCTAAAACGCATACATCATATAAATATGAGACTGCTGATCGTTCGATTATAATATTTGTCTTAAGACAAAACAAAACAGTTAAGACGCAATACTAGGAGTGAAAGTAAAAATGAATTCCCAGGAAATGTAGCATGCATGCAAAATGCAAATATCCACCTAACTAGACAGACTACATAACCAAAAACAACCAAACACAGCAGACACTAATATAAACACAACTAAATGAAAACTAATCTCGCAAAAAACACAAACCCGCGAACACTGCTCTGACAAATGCTTCTAAAATCCTTCAGCAACACAGTTCTCAAAGCAATGAAATTGGCTCACATCAATTACAACACAAGAACACAGTCGAAGACAATAAGGACGACCAATAGTCACATATAACATTTTAGTCCTCTAATAATTCAACAAGGCTCACCGCAAAAGCTACACAATATCATAGTCTACAAAACAATCAGCAAGGCACATAGCTTTACACACAAATCATAGTTCACAAAACAATCAGCAAGGTTCATCCTAATAGCTACTCAATATCACAGTTCACAAAACAATCAGCATGGCTCATCCTAATAGCTACTCAATATCACAGTTCACAAAACAATCAACAAGGCTCATCTTAATAGCTACTCAATATTGCAGTTCACAAAACAATCAGCATGGCTCATCCTAATAGCTACTCAATATCACAGTTCACAAAACAATCAGCAAGGCTCAGTCTAATAGCTACTCAATATCGCTGTTCCCAAAACAATCAGTAAGGTTCATCCTAATAGCTTCTCAATATCACAGTTCACAAAACAATCAGCAAGGTTCATCCTAATAGCAACTCAATATCACAGTTCACAAAACAATCAGCAAGGCTCATCCTAATAGCAACTCAATATCACAGTTCACAAAACAATCAGCAAGGCTCATCCTAATAGCTACTCAATATCGCTGTTCACAAAACAATCAGCAAGGCTCATCCTTATAGCCATACAACAACTCCATACGCAAAACAATCAAAAATGAAATATCTGTTTAAAGAGATTCTTTCCTGGATTATTCGCTTAATGCAGTTTTACTGAATTTGAATGTTTTGATTTTGCAGATGACATTCAAAACAGAGTCATAGCTTTGTTTTCTGCTGGTCCAATGAACTGCCCGTTAAAAAATCCTTAGCCAATGACGAGACTTAGCTAAGAGGTATTCCAAATAAAGACTTCCTGAATAATATTAGATAATATTAGGTAAATACTATTGAAACTGCATCGTTGATTTGAATGAATTTGACTTATTGATTACTCGTCTTCCTAAAGATATTTGTGTAGCTTGATTAAAACACATCAGACGACAAAACAAAGAAGTGCTCGATCTAAGATCTTAAAGATGTGAGAATGCACTATCAAGAATTGAATTGTATTTTCAATATTAAAAACACATTGAAGTAAAGTTTGCATTAGCGTTATGTTAAAACAAGTGGTTTCTCGGGAATGTGTAAATGATATAATATTAGCATCAGCATTATTACATTGAAGCCTTACAATAAGTCTTGTTGTTTTAAAACATTTGTTATTCTGACAGAAGCAAAATATTACATCGATGTTTCTTAAATGATGTATAAAGTGCTTCTAAAAGCTTTCAATACGTCTAGTGTGCCTGTCAGCTGCGTATTGAAATAACATGATTAAAATCAGATGGAAGATTTACTGTTGTTATTATGTAATTGGAGACCTGCTTAGATTTATTACGGCTCAGCTTTGTATTTATTTACACTTGATATCATATCATATATGTGATATTATCAGGCAAGACATTCGACAACTAATCAAAAACACAAAAGAGAAGCAAAAACCCGCGACTCATGAACAGACAAAAATGCAGGGAAATCTAATCAGATATGCAAATATCGATATGATAAAAGTTCATATACTGTAAAATACATTATTTTCCGACGTTTTTCTGCAGTATAACAAATGTAAATGGACACGTGTTGTATAAGTGGTGCAGAGTTTGCTAAATACCATCCAGCATGGGATTTTGAATCCAAAGTCAAACTCATTTAGCTGATACGAGTTTTGCAGTGACAGAAACCAAAATGTGATTTCAAAACAGAATACCGGTATTCACTCCTATGTACTTTTTCAAATGCTGCCAATCACTGATACCAATACAAAAGAAATTGTACCAATACTTAAAATCATTTACTCTGCTTACAGCATTTCATATTATCCATTCGTAACGATCGTCTTCGCCAATTGAGAGCTCCCTTATGATAACATTTAACAATCCTTGTTAGAAACAGATATTCACGTATCTTACTGTTCCGTGATACTAATTGAACGTTTCATTTAGTTAAATAATGCCATGAACAATATAACGAGGAGTTGAGTCTTAGTTACATTTTTGTCAGGACTAAGTCTAGTCATTAAGAAGTAATCATTTTATTGCTTTAGTATATACTTTCTATGGTGATATAATTGATAACGCATTAATTAATTAGTATTTTGTACTAAAGCAGCAACAATTATATTAATTTGTGAGTAGCACCTTCAGGAAAAGAGCTTTTGATAATTAAACGTCATCAACAAATGAATATAGCAAACTATTAGAATATATATTTAAGCCTTAGACTGCCGAGTGCGATATGGTCTATTTTGCCATCATTAGATCTAATTACCTCAAAGAAACGGGTGAAAAAATACAGTTTAATGATCCTTTAACACAAATTGATGGTTAATTGTAACTCAAGTATATGTATTGATGTACGAGTTACTAGCATCAATCTGATGATCTGTTGAAGACGTCTTTACGCATTGTCTATTTTGTTGCTTAGCGGAGGCAACAATGCTTTTAGTCACTATTGACCAGCGGCCTTCTATTGCGTCGGTTGTAATGCATGTCATTATATGCTATATATATATATATATGTTCACATGGGCTTCCGGCTAAATGAATTTGAAATGAAAATATCTGTTTAGTCCATGGGCAAACTAAAACGAAACATATTCTGAACAATTATCATGGAAGACATGTCAACATGCTGATTGCTATCTTGACAAAGTTTCTGAATATTTCATTGGTTATATGACATAGTTTTATGGGCAAAAAAATGCAATATTAAAGTATATAATTTCTCTGTATTAGAAAACAAAAGAAGGATTTCAATGGATATACAATGTAGGCTTACTTGTGCTACATTATATAATTAAAAACGTTATTGAAACATCGTAGTTACCTCTTATAACAATGTTCCCAAGTCACATAATTTCAAAATTCGTATGAAATAATCTGTAAATTAATCGAAACAAAATGGACCGGATTTAACTCTTCACGAGTTCTCAAAAATGTGCTAAAAGTAATTTCGAATACAACTATACTATATTTTCATATTTTGAATGACACGAAACCCCTTGTTGTTTGATTACACTACCATGCCACCGAGGTGTTGAGTTCCCTAAAAGGGGCCCGTGGCATCAATTCAGTACAGTATCTTTAAACAATAAAATTCTTACCCATATATAAAGAAAGAGCATCTAAATGGACGTAACTATATTGCATGCAAAGTAAATACTCAGACGTCTGGCTATTTTGCATCCTTAATAATTCGTAAATGAATCCATGCACGTGATTTCGTCCAATCATTAACCCCGTGGAAATTGAATGCCAAGTTTCAAAACGTTAAAATGTTGCTTTGTATTGCCATGTCTGTGACGTAAGATGTGGTTAGTCTGAAAGGGATGCGTGTAATGAGATAAATGATTGACATAAGTGTCAAATTAGCTTTTATCTATCGGATCTATCAACCTAGCAATTACACTATCCGACTCTGAACGTCTAAATAAATGTCTGATACACCAGATTACATAATACTGCTCATTGTATGCAATGCTTGTAGACAGCTACTGGAAATGCACCATCATAGGTTTTGTCATAATTAAGAATTCATTTCAATTCTACAAAGTAAGTAAATACGACACGACATACTTCAGACGGTGTTATTGATGCCATGGCGGCTTTTGCTTTTTGGACACATCATTAGAGTTGCAAATTCTTTATAATGGTTTTTGCGTTTATCTAACCATTTCGACATGAGGCGAACCTAAAGGAAAAAATACTGTAAGGAGAATCACAGAAAAAGAAGATTCTTACCCTAATATGATAATATTAATATTGGCAGTAGTAAATAACAACTCCATTATTTAATGAAAAGTACTTTTCGTTAAAAATATTTTATAAGTATGAATAAATTAGGACAAACATAATTATCTCTCATACTTAAACTCTGTTGACTTCGATTTGTGTTCGTACAGTAATTAACGTATATGAGAACACATTATTTTGATACGAGTACTCCATAGATACGTATATATGTTCGGAGAAAATATTATTTACTTATTTAATCTCTTTAACATGCCACTATTTATCCATAATTAGTATAAGTTTGTAAAACTAAACAAGAATTCAAATGAGCGCTGGATTCGTATGAACTGACCGGAACCGTCCATTAAATATCAAGTCATATCACCCAACATTTTCTCTCCGAAACTACAATCGTGTTGTAAGTTGCCTTCACACATCAATTACCGATACCAATAATAAAAAACAAGGATATTACATCGCCTGGCGTCATATCTCATGCAAGCAATTTGTTCAGTTTATGTCTATGTTCTAAGTGTTTAAATTACTTATCAAACAAAGTGTGTAAATTACCAATGATAGATGTGTCTGTATCTCTGAGAGCTTCATTTACTTATTCCATGTTCGCATCAACCTCTCACAAATAAATGTTCTTATTTTGAAGAATGTGCAATGTTGTTACTTTCACTTAGTTCGCTGTCAAAGTGTACTTCAGACATACAAGCGATTAGTTCACATAACATGCGTTCTAGAATATTTGTTTTAACTGGCATTGAAGAAAATTAACATGGAAATTTGACAATAATTTTGACATTCCAGAGCGGGCCATCAGAAAATTATTGCATGAACGGGAAGGCATGTATGACAATAGAACAGTTAAACATGCAGACGTTTTCTTATCTTCAGAACAATGCTATTGTCTTATAGAATGGCGTTTTAATAAATGCAAATTTGATATTGATAAAACCTCTGTGTGATCGAATGCTTGTTCCTTCGTTTTATTATATTTGTGCATTAAGCGCCAATGCTGTCGATAATAGATTTCCGCCATGAAACTCTAGCAGACAGTAGATGTCTTATATTTTCAAAGCAAGAAGAAAACACTGATAAACTACGTGTAAAATATTAAACTCTCTCATTAATCAGACTATGTGGAAATAATTCAAGTCGGTTTGAGTAAACTGTTTTGATATTTCTCCTATTCGCTTCATTCTCAGAACATGCCATACTAACAAACAACAAATGTTAAGGTATATTCACAGCCTTGAACATCGAAGACATAAATATCAACGCACCTTTGAACGCATTTACGCCATCTGACGTACACGTTTCAAAAGTCAAATGCACACCACACCTATTATGGATTAATTAGTAATCATTTAAATTTCATGGTAATACTTATATTGAAGCAAGAGCAAACATATGGCCAAAAATTAGTAGACGCTGCGTGCACAAAATCACGATAAATTCAGCCATTTTACTTGACGATCAACAATTATGTTTACTTCTATTACCTTAACATTTGGATTCTGTCCACCTTCTCTATTGCAAAGTGTCCCAACATGACCATCTGAAGAGGACACTGAACTAGTTTAGAACACCATACTGAATCACTATATAATGTTCATATTCTTTGTTACAATAAGGAAATCGGACCGTCAACGAACATAATGACACAGAAAGTCGTGAACATAAAACATAAATATAACGTACATAGTCACCAACTGAGTGAGAAATCTGAAAACAGTGATTCAGAGTATAATATTTTGTCAATCTTTATTTTACACAAAGATAACTAATGAAGATTTAACGACGCGTTGTAAACACTAACTGATCTGTTATCTTTCGAAACATGTCCGATGTACCGAATGGTCATATCAACTAGACCTTCAGTGAACAATTATTCGTAATCCCAGTTTAATAAGATCAGACTCGACTTGGTTAGCTACATGACAATCGCCAATTCAATATTGGTCGACAGAATATCAGACAAAATTAGATTTGTTAGAGACATTACTTCTACCAAACGAAATGAATTCTAGGGTTAACATATCGCTCAGCGTTAGACTTTGGAAAAGCTAAAATAGAATGGTCTAGTTTTATTCTTAATCAAAGATGAAAAACAAGGCGAGACGTTTCAATTAATGGTCATCAGTGCGTACAATAGTGTGGCGAATAAATAACATGAAAGATGCTGATTCAAATTATTACATATATGGAAAAATCTAGTACATCACGGTTTCATATATTTTAATAACTTGTGTTATTATGTCTTTTTGTACATTGGTGTATGAAATTAAAGAATCAGGGAAAATATTTGTATCTCATCGACTATCATTGACACAAAGAATACTCACATATCTAATTTTCAATGAAGATTCTATGTTTCCGTATCTATGATTTTCCACTTGCGATTCGGATATGATTGACTACAATGCTTCTTAAATAACACCGCTATCCGAAATTAAGGAGCTGTATTCATAAAAGCCATCATGGCATGTTTACAAATCCTTATACTTGAAATGTTTGTACTTTGATAATGTTTTCCTGTTCATGTTATATTGTGTAAAATTGTACGTGGACATATGTAATACTTACTTAAATGAATGTTGTTTAAACTTACTCGAAACTAGAGCAACACTGGTTACAGAAACTTCATACAGTCCGTACCACTGTCTTTAAAACATCACCACTTCGTCCAGGAATGAGGTAAAGCTTATCAGTTTTTAATGATAATAATTAGTGTATGTCTCTTGGGATTTTCATATAGGTGTTAATTAATAGTACTATAGGTTTCTTTAGATTAAACATTGTGGTGGAATCATATTTATTATCAAATGTTTACTAATAGTTAATAATAATTCGTAATCTATGTCTAACAGTCCAAATAATTGAAAGATGATACGTAATACCCAGCGCATTTTAATAGATATAGTTCTTCACCATTATTTGTTACACGTAAATATCATATCTAATGTAGAGATAAACGTACAAAGTCTCTGAAGTGTTCATAATAGGACTTTCGATTTAATGGAATAATCAAAGCATTGAGAGGACCGTCGTGGGTAGGCTTTGAAATGTTCCAAATAATCATACAGACCGGATCATGGAATATTGATGTGAATATTGTGATGGGCACGTGTCTGCCTAAAGCGAAAAGTATATTTTTATATACGAAACTTACCTTATCTTTGGACTGTTATGAAGGTATAGTAAAGATTCGACCGCAATAAAGCTGTAATTCCATTAATGAAAACATAGTGATAGCAATATCTTCGATGTGTTGTGAGATAGATTAGTGCTTATTAATGAAATTAGTAGACAGTGTAGTATTTTTGTTTGGGCCTTGTTAGTTCATAGATTTGTCTACATGATATTGCACTAAGACGAATCTCTAATTATCTTAAATGTCCTTTCTTTTCAAATGTTATATCAAATGACATAGGGATTAATTAATATTCGACGTGTATTATATAAATATGGTGGTAGATATTGATAGATGCAGGAGCAAAATCAATTTCAGACACATTAACGAACTACTTCAATAGGGCGTATGATAGACATGAATCGTACATAAGATATTCCGATCCGTCTCTTACATTCTTTGTTTTAAATTTCTAGTTTTGAGTCGCATTTATTTATCAGCGATGAAAAGACTTATGTATTGTATTTTAATGAAAGTACTTATAGTAAGTTCGCTGAATGACGGATCAATTGATGTTTTGTCAATGTTAATTCTACCCAAGTGGATTCTCAGACACAAAATACTGTTTGAACAAATGTTTGATGTCTGGTCTTCACAATAAAAACATTAAAGATTTGATGTAAATCCTTGTACTTCATATAATCCTGATACAATGCCATTTAAGTCTAGTTCTGCTGTTACAAACTATTTGAAACTGTCGAGTATAAAGATATGTCATGCATTAGTTCGTGTTTTGTGTTGTCCAGTTTGTCTTCCAGAAATACATGTATATCATTTTTAGGATCAATGTACTTTCGATCGCACGGATAAACTATGAATTGTGCTTTGAAAATAATATTCACATTTAATATACTATTTATTTAGAATAAACTAGGGATTATATTATGAAAATAAGACGTACATTAAAACAAGTTTTGCATATTTCAATTCATGAAAATCAAATTAAATCTTAAAGATTTCCAATATGACGCCATAAATGCGTGACTGATACAAAATGGAATGACTTGTATCATAATTTTAATTTGATTTTCATGAATTCAAATATTATGCAAAACTTGTTTTAATATACGTCTTATTTTCATAATATAACCCCTAACGATACAATGCAGTATATACATGTCGTACATATACTGTTCAAGTGCTTGTTATGGTTCTTTCTTGTTTGCTGAATGCGTGTATACAATATCAAGTATCAAATACTATAAACCATAACAAGCACTTGAACAATATATGTACGACATGCATATACTGCATTATATCGTTAGAAAAAATAGGGTTTTCGAATAATTTATCGACGATGAGTGATATTTAAGAAGACACTTGTCATGATGAGTTAAATGTAGAGGTAAACATTAAACACCTCAAGTATTAAATACAGAGAAGATGACAAATTAAGTTCAATTTTAAGAATAATATTTGTGATACACAAGTAGTCCAGATCTTTTTCTGTCTTGTTTCTTGGCGTCATTGTATTGTAATTAATTAATACAGCGTTATAAGCATTAAAACACTTTAGTTAAGCCAAGGATGTTCCAAATGTATTGATTTCCTGTAGTGCAAATTCTGTTGGCTTAGTTCAACTATAACCCTTTTAGATCATAATTAATAGAACTGATGGCAGCGTAGTGCATATGTGTTTTGCACAAATTTTCTGGACGTATCGAATGTTGAAATGATTCTTTATTTCATGTCCATACTTCATTTCAGCCACATGCATGTATTTTCTCCGTGACAAATATTTGCATGTTGCCAATATTTTAATAGATTTACTGAAACATTGTGAAAGCATAATTCAATAAGCTGTGGGAGAAATTGTCGATAAGAAGAACATAAAAGCTGTCTGAGTACATTCATGCGACCACTCTGTCGCCTTGTTTTCAAAATAGGAAAGAGAAGAATACTTATCAACAGCCAGGTCATAGGCCTAATGATGAGACTCTACACTGAATGAATAAAGTATGCATAATAAATACAGCATGTATTTCATCTTTGTTTCTAAGAGTTGACGTTTAGCATCTGTTCATGATTTGATATTACTTTCTTCTCCAGTTCGCCGCCTTCTTCTCTTTTATGTGGAAGTTTGGTGCGTTCTTGTGCAAGACAGTCCACTACGTACAGAATGTGTCAGCTATATGTTCTGTTGCAACCCTCACCTGTATGAGTTTAGAAAGGTAACTAAAAATTATAAGTAATACTATGTATATACACTTTAAAGTGATAACCAACAATGCTTTGATCTCGGTGTAATGGATAATGTCATAATCATTTCAGCACATGTCATGATATTGCTCCCATATTCTATCGTAAATGAAGCTCGAGTTGTGCGTCATGTCTTCCATGATATGACACTGAGTTGACATATCTTTTTTCACTTTGTAATATATGCAAGGTACCATTGGTTCATTCAATGTGGATGTGGTAATGTCTATATTGTCTACCGATAGACATATGGCTTCGAGCTGTCAGTTGTGTATGGCTTTTAGACGTTTTATATCCACATCTGTTAGCTGTACACTTCTGAAGTCTACATTTTGAAATACGAGTATAAACGTTTTCTTTGTAGGTATTATGCGATTGTTCATCCAATGAAAGCTAAGTATTCCTGTACTGTTGGAAAGGCTCGACGAGTGTGTGTCTTCTTATGGTTTATGTCATTTATCCTGGCATTGCCCATTCTCATTGGCAGAGTAAGTATCGTCATAGTTTGAATGACACTAAAATAGTTTGTGATTGCGAAAATTTATTAAGGTATTATATTCATAATATTATACTTATTTTATGTATTTATCTAATGCTACTCAAAAAATGTATTATTGTAAAAATAGTTTTACCAAAATATCGTGACATTTTTGATATTCACCTTTGATACTTCAAACGAAACATTTTAAAAAATTGTAAGAGTTATTGCTCTTGTTGAAAAATAGAAAAAAACAACGGTTTTCACTGGGTTTAACGCCGTTTTTCAACATTTTTTCTGTTATATACGGCGGCTATGTAATATGTAATACACATTTTCGTATTTGACATGTGTCTGGGAAAGGTGTCGAATATTATGGAATAGCGATTGGTAGTATGAACATTTCAGGTTCATATAACTGTCGGTGTTTACCGAAAGGCCACATGGTGTATCAAAGAATGGAAGGAGTCAGTTTACAGCATTATCTATGAAGTCTACATGTTCTCATTGATTCTGGCTATGCCTACCAGCATTATGTCTTTCGCATATGTTCGAATATGCCAAGAATTATGGTTTATGTCCCAGCACAGGTCTGCATTGACAAACAAATCGTACGTATTATAATAATAATTATGTACATTCATTTTACATGTTCTAATTCACTAATCAATTCAATGTTTTTGTTATAATCGATTAATGGTTCTTTTAAAATGAATAATCGTTTGTATTATCTTCATTTAAAATTCTTGAACAAAAATGTTTCCCATAAGTTTAACACTGTTCGTTTTCACAAACCAGCTCTTGGAGTATGTGGCTTATTTGAGATTTTGCGTATCTCGGATTCATACAATTTCGTTTGTGCAGTTTTAGATATTTCACAGAAATGCTATTAATTTGTTTACGTTTTCTAAGATTAATTTCGTATTATGCGTAATTTTCAGAGCAATAAATCGGTTGCAAATGATGACTTCAAATTACACTAAATTAGGAAATAATATTTTCAAAGAATGTTTTGTAAAGAAATAGTGTGCTAAACGTGTTCAAATTTTGCTATTGGAGTTATGGATTGATTTTTGACCAACTTCAAATAAATTACATTTCCCCTTCTAGTTAGAAAAAAATCGTTTGATATTCAAGTGACTGCATTCAGTTTAAATTAAATTTTGTCTAAAGCCATTTGTGAATTGATTATAGCAGTCGTAAAAGTTTCCATTCAATACGACAATAAAATAAAATGGGGATTGAATATTCGAATGAATGCTTTATTTGTATTTGGTTTACCTAATTTTGTATCACGGCCGATAGCGTTACCGCCGGATGTTTTCTTTTTAATCCCTCGGGGAAGTTTGTTCTGTCCTCTATTTTGTATGATTTTGTGTGTTTGGATGAAGGAGTGATATTTTGTAGTCATTTCTGGGAGTCATTTTCTTATCTACATGTAACAAAGCGGTGTATGTGGCGGGGTTACCTTATTTAAGTCCTTTGCTAAATGTGGGAAGTATGGCAATTCTTACACAATAATTGTTTATAGAAATTATGGAAAAGTATTTTTTTCAATTTAAAGAATATGGTTTTGTATCACGGCCGATAGCGTTACCGCCGGATGTTTTCTTTTAAATCCCTCGGGGAAGTTTGTTCTGTCCTCTATTTTGTATGATTTTGTGTGTTTGGATGAAGGAGTGATATTTTGTAGTCATTTCTGGGAGTCATTTTCTTATCTACATGTAACAAAGCGGTGTATGTGGCGGGGTTACCTTATTTAAGTCCTTTGCTAAATGTGGGAAGTATGGCAATTCTTACACAATAATTGTTTATAGAAATTATGGAAAAGTATTTTTTTCAATTTAAAGAATATGGTTTGCTTGTGAATTCTACATTGCTTCATACGCCTTTGATTATGAAAAAATTTCATCAAGCAAAATCATTGTACTAGCACAAATAAAACTTTTTTTTGTTGATGTTACATTGTTTCAACATAATACTCGATAAGGTTTGTAAAATAAATATTTTACGTATAAAATTCAAGATAAAGACATAACTTTAAATAAATTGTTGATGTATTCTTAACAATACTTTCAATATATATGATAATAACCTACGTTTGATGTGTGATGCACATTCTCCATATCGTTATTCGGTCATTACTTTCTCTGAGTTCTGTCACGAACAATGATTTATATTCCTATCACAGATGTCATGATGGATGCCCATAAGACCATCTGACATATAATGTCGGTCATTTTCAATAATCACATGGCTAATCTAATTCTAAGACGTGATTTGCGTGTTAGGTAAAAAAATCACATACGTTATATCTGACTCTGATTGACGCTTGTTTATCGGTGTGAATATGGAGGTGATCATGGTATGTGATCATGCCCGTTTTTGAAAGGCATGAAAACATTGAGAGAAAAATCTTTATCGTGCAAGGTTTAAAATATAAAGCCCCGAGTCGGTGAAAACACACATGGTCAAGAAAGTCATTGGTTGAATAAAGTAGTTGCATGATTATTTGATTCTGTGTTTATGTAATCAATGATTTTATTTACATTGCTATTCTTTCAAGTCCAAACGAACAGAAAACGACAGTACAAATATAAGTACCACTCAATCGCGCCTTAAATATAATTTTATTGATTGATATTATTGACAGTATTAATACGAAAATAAATAACAAAAATAAAAGAAAGGTATAAAAAAGCGAACTCTAAAGAAATATTCGCTTTGACATACAGGCAGACCCTAAAACCCCAAATCTTTCAAGGTTCCTACTAATACTCTCACATCAACATACATCCTCAACGCAGTAGGATGTTTTCTGATTCAGACTATATCGCTACGCTGAAAATAATGTTTCGTAAGTTATACTTTTCAACCACAAATAGACCGAAATGCAATCTGAAACTTTATTATGCAATAGCATATAATGAAACGGAAACAGACTATTCTGGATGCTTAGTCGTCTCTTACAAAGAGATTCTGTATCTAAATACTATGTCAGCATTGTGTAGATGTGTCTGCTATAAACTGACAGGCGTCTGATTAAATTCCATAGAAATATGCAAAGAAGACATCAAGCAGGTTTCAAGATGTATGGTACATTTGATAGAAGGCTTTGTTTTCATATTATTGGTAATATATATATATATGTATATAAGAGAGAATCTGACTTGTTCTGTAATATTCCATCACTGGTTTACGAAATTGAATTTATATGTTAATATGAATTTCTTCGTTTAATATGAATAATGATATAACTATAACTGAACTGTACACTTATTTGAAGGCATTAAGAAACAGCTGAGAAATGGAATGCTTAAGATCTTATAATTTGACATGTTGGATTCGGTGTTTTAAAGTAAATTATTGTGCGGTTAATTCCCAAGTCATTACACAACATTTTAACTAAAGTCATTAATAGTGTACGAAGAATAATGTCTTTAAATTGCCAACAATCATGAACAAATTCGTAGATAAGATTCAGGGACCATTTTCAGACACGTTGCCAAAGCTCATAATATTATTGGATAAAGCAATTTCTGAGCATAACATTTATGAGTTACTTCACTGATGAACACTGATCCTTAACAAATTATATTTGAATTTATTTACTAACAAATAACTTGAAAACATCATGGTTAAAGGAAACTATGGTAGATATTATATAAAAGACAGTCGAGGAAAATACATCAGAAATCGACATTATAATACTTAGTGAATGTAACCACGTTGTGTTAAATGTCGGGTACAATAATGCAATTATGTTAATTAAAATTAATGCAAACTTGATAGAAATACGGAATGTTGCAAAAATGAACAAAAATTCATAAATTTGGGTCTTATTCAAATAAAATTTAGGTGAAATGATACAAGTAATTACTGTCATGTAGAGAGATTATTAATGCCTTAGAAAGAAAGCAATTTTCCCTCGTTATAATACCCAGATGTATAAAGTTGTGATATTGTTGAAATTACGTCTGAGATGGTACTTTCCAAAAGGCCATAATATTAGACTTGTCTTGCTTGGGGCCCTGACATTTTAGTTGATGTATCGTCTCGATAATATATAATCAAGAAGCCGTGAGGAGCAGAAAAAACAAATTGTTAACAAAGAATATTAGTGCTCTTTTTTATTCTTTATTGGAACTGGAGTACCTGGTTTTCGGTATAAAGAACAATCTAGATTTATTATGAAAAAAGTAAAACATTGTCTGATATAGGGTATTGTAGCACTGAGTGTTTTTTGTGTGATATGGGATTAGCCTTTCGTTGGAGAAGTTAGTGAAATCGAAGAAACTGAAGTATGAATAATTTATTTGTAAATTTTACATTTCAGCCGTCATAAATTTACTTCTACAAAGAATTCCCTATCAAAAGAGAAATATGATGACGACAATACAAAGAAACAGGTACAATAAATCCCTCATGTCAGTGATCATACATTGATACGTATATCATTGTATTAGATTTTGGTGTTATATCGCTTTATATCAATTTCTAAACAGAAAGTAAAAACGGAATTCCTTGATGGCACGTCAAAAAATATATTTTATTGCGCAGAATACTTAGCCGTAAACAAACGATCATGGCAAAGACCAACTACCATGCAACAACAAATTACAACAAAACCAAACTAAAAAAAGACACCTGTCAACATCAATTCAACTCAAATTCTAAAATGAATGTCTAAAATGCTTGTCTGTACATTATGTTTTGTATTTGTCCGATCGTATTCCTTTAAGAAATGTTTCTATGCAAACACTAAAATTATTCCAGACATTCCTTTGCAGTCTACCATTCCCACAACCAAGCCGTTGTAATTTGCTTTGTCCTCCGGCACTATAAGGTCTTGTTTGTCTTGATCCTCATTAAATTCAAAACATTGCACAAACATGTTCAAGTAGGAATTCATATGATCAAAGGATCAAAGAGACAAATAGAACTAATGTTGTTCCAGACGATAATTTAATGTGTTAGATATGACGTAAGGCATATACTCTCGGGCCCGAAATTATGACAATACCAATAGTATTATAGTCAAAGAGAAGATATTAATTATAATATTTAATGTAAAATATGAATTTCATGCGTGATTCATATATTAAACAAAACAATGTGTAGGAATGAATCACATTGATTCTACTTGTCATTGACAGTATCCAACAACTATACATTTTTTTATATTCAATATTCAAAATGTTGATATAAAAATGTGCCCCCTCATCAGAACCTGGTCATTTAGATTTATTGTATATCCCTATCTCATTGGTAATAACGCATACTCACTGGTTAAAAAGCAATCTTATTAATGTCTTTCAGCATTTTAATACATGTTTCAAGCCTGACAGCGAGAAAAACTGACGAAGACAAATGTAATATTAACATCGTTAGCGGAATTTTAGAAAAATGCCATTTCAAGTATTGTGTTGATGTTTCTTGAAGGCAACACAGAATGCGTAACCTTGTAATCTTGGAATAAAGGTTCTGCGAGTCATTTGCGTTACGGCAAAAAGTGAAGACCGTTGCCCAAAAGTCATTAATATTAATTTGATTAGTTGCTAAGCTAATCGAAAAATGCGGGCTAATAGAATGAGATTTGGGTTTCATTGAGACTGACTTAATGTAATCGCTGTTTATACAACATGCTGCGAGCCATTTCCATTCAAAGACGACGTCTTACTCCGCAATGTGTTCTTGGGAATATGACAGTAAAATGGGTACCGACTAATGTAATGTCCTTTCATTTTAATGAGTTTACTTTTGTTTCAGGTGATCAAGATGTTAGTCGCGATCATTGTGACATTTTTAATCTGTTGGGCGCCGATAACTATCAACAACTTACTGGTGGCGTTTAAGATATTACCCACGCTTCATCTTGGTGATATAAAATACATGCGGGAGGCTTTTCACGTAATGTCATATTTCAACAGTTGTGTTAACCCTATTGTGTACGGATTTATGTCAAAAAACTTTCGACAGACGTTTATCAAATCACTATGTGGCTGTTTACGTGGAAAAGAATATATCCGTAGACAGATATTTCGCAGCCAGACAGAAGTTTCGTACTTGGGCGATGATCACTACCCCGCGCGCTGGGCATGCGCAGAACAGAGGAATATGCTATCCACACAGAGTACCATGGATGAACATGGTGACCATATTGTTTATGATGTAAGCGACGAAGATATCACCGGAGTCTGAACAATGGAAAAATGTAGCACAATGTAAATTAAGGTGTTGACATGTGTTACGGACAGTTTTTATGAATTAACATATCGAAAGTAATGGGTTATTAAAGACAGTATCGCTAACTTCAATCCAGAATCATAGTTTGGTACAAATGGTTTGAATGAATATAACATTTATTTTAAAGATTTATTGAATATAAATATGAAATCATTTAATGATATCATCATCAATTCTACATAGTGCTATGGTGATATGACTATAATATTGAAACGATACATCAGATAGTGGTATAATTGGGGGATATTAGTGATGAGTATAACTAATAGTGTATATATAAATCATTTCATAAATTATGTCATTTGTGTACAAAGTAAAATACTACTCTGTATATATTTATGTTAGTGAATCATTGTGCATTTTGTTGTTTATCGTCGAATTAATAAAAAAATGTTTCGTATCTTTTTTGTTTCTTCAACACTACACCATACATGTAAGGAAATTTCTTCACGGTGATGACAAATCTGTGAGAAGAAACTCGTTCAAAGATATCCGTTTTAATAGATTTAATTACGAAGAAAATCTTGCCTATGTTTGATTGATATCATCTGTGACTCCTTCAAGTTCTTGAAAGCATCACACGCCAATGCTTATATTAAACATTCACCATGAACATCTATCTTTTTAAGCGGCCAATATTACCCGTCTAACTAGTAACCCAGTATGTTCAACAAAAGCGTTTCACGACAGGAACGGTGAATTGTATGCGTTCATTGAAAATGCTATGGTCATATTAATGCCCCGAAATTACTCAAGTCACGCAAACTGTATAGATACATTTTCGGCTAAGATATGAATATTTTAGTTATCTGAATAGAAAATGTGCAGACTGATTTAAAACATATGAGAGTCTTCAGACAATGAATAATTCATGCGCACAAATAATTAATCATTTGCATGTTATTGCGATTCAAGCCATTTTTTACTAGATTAATAAACAAGGCTAAGATAGATACGTCTGGACATTTACTGTTGAAAAACCTGTTTCATCATGGCAAGATGTTTTCATCGTCGTAAACACCATTGTCTGTTTCAAATCCACTCCTAAAAATAAGACTGACGCAGTGGACATTCATTAGACCATGCAAATTTACATACTTTATTTTCATGGAATGTTACTACGAATAACTAATTAACCAGTTTTGCGCATTAAAATGTAAATTAAATTGAAACCTTACTCTGAGACGGATGCAGAATCTTGTCTAAATGACATCTGCGTAACATTTGATACAAATGAAAACTTAACCATACGATAATTCGTACCTAAAAGTCAGCCAATACAGATAAATCAAATAAGTAAATACATTGTAATACAAACTTATTATTTCCTCATCTCCATTTAGTTCGTACAAAATATAAAAAATGTAACACATTCGTTATTTCACAATGGCGTGTGGAGACAACAAGATTTACTCCATACATCACAATACATATGTATTTTAAATAATGTTGATACTATTAAATGACAAAGTAGAACCAAACAAACTCAATAATCAGTATTTGAATATGTTTTATTTTAACACGAATAAATAAAGGGATATGCTAATTTAAAACGGTCTCAACTTTGGGCTTAAACGGAAAGAATACAAAATGGATAAACAACAGCAAGTAGGTTAAAATAACTTAAAACTAACAAGAAGAGACATTTTTAACCACGAGGGATTTGACGGTACGTTTATTTATCTGAACGACATAGGCATGTCCATCTACAATTTAGAACATAATTTAATTCACACGCTAAACTTTGGACCTCTGGAGACGAATGTCACCTACAACAAGTTTTCAAAAGAGTAACTATATCAATTTAAGTTTGTTTTTTTTAATTTGAGAGCTAATGAAACAAGTTGTCTAGAAAAGTTCACGCCAGTATAACAAACATTCCATTACGAACAGAACGAGAACGTGACAAGCTTTTTAGAAGAAAATAAAGAAAAATGGTGAAAGAAAATTATGACTTTGTTGAAAATCAGTAATTGGAAGAATAGAGTCAGGTGCACTCAGTTAAATTTTGGTCAAGTCATTACGATCGGTAGTTACGAATCAACACTAACGGACGTCCAAAAATGTCGGACATTGGTGAACAACTACTAAGCCGATAGAAAATAATGCATGTTGAGGTATAGTTATTATATAGTCGCTGCAGTTTTATTCATTAACATACAGGCCGCGGCCGTGGTCCAGTGGTTAGTGCGCTGGACTAGTAACCTGGAGATCCGAGATCGAATCCGGTCGCGGCAGGTCATACCCTTCCATGAAAATTTGACAAAAATGTCGACTTTCATCCATATACGGAGAAATTGCTGGCTCCTTGCGGAAGGGTAAGTTAGTACTGGTTAGTATACAGTCCTGATGAACCGGTCGCCGTATATAATTGAAAAATATTGAAAAATGGCGTTAAACCCCAGTGACAATAAGTCACATAAAAACAAACAAACAAATCATCAACGCTCACATCCACTAATGTTGTACAGCGCTTACTTCATTTTGTAAACAAACGTAGGCGAAGCTATCATAGATCTTCCTAATTATGTTTAGTTACAATAATTTCATACACATGATAATTCTGAATAAGTACTGGTAGACGCAGTAAGTGATTCCACATTTCAAGATATGAACATTGATCAAGTTAATTTACACTCACTTCGATGAATCTGTGTTTACATTTGCAATGTTTTATTATTATAGAATTTATTTGAATACGGGGATAGTTGATTTTTGTTTGAATATGTTTTTTTTTTTTCACTTGAACGAGACGTTTGTGCAGAATACATTTGCAATAACATTGATTGCATGATAAATTTAAGAAGAAAAATGTTTTTTTTTGTCACTTGAACGAGACGTTTGTGCAGAATACATTTGCAATAACATTGATTGCATGATAAATTTAAGAAGAAAATTGTTTTCTTAAATAATGAAAAACTAATTACCAATTAATAAAGTACCAACAAGCTGAGGGCACTAATCTTAAGTGATGATCATTATACCGGAATTAGACCAATCTTTCTGAAGCAAATAACACGCACTTATACGAATGTGAAAAACAAAATTTACATACTGACAGCTAGCGAATGAAATATACTAGAACATACTAGATACCGCAATAAATATATCCAAAGGACAGAAAATGATAATCAGGTAACATTTTTTGATACATAACCCATACTAGTATAAAAATAATGGTACGAAATAATACATTGCAACATCTCCAAAGCAACACACTTTGTTAGAAGCAAAATTTTGTTGTTGTAGAGAGGTTGTTGCTCTAGAGAAGTTAAATAAAAAGTAAAATCCTACAGTGGGAAAAATCATGCTGTTGTTGAAGAAGGGATGTTGTTGCTCAAGAGAGGGCCTCTCTGGAGAGGTTGCACTGTACTACGTTTACATTAAAATCATGCTGACAGATACACAAACATGTAGTGTGTTGATCAGTTACAAAAAAGCTGTCGTTCAACATTTTAATAGCGTTTCTGATTTTCTCAAGCTTTGTCCTATTAAAGTATTTGCCAGGCTTTCCTATCATTTTTTCTATTGTATGATTAACCAGTCCTTTCCCGTCGTCGAACTTACATGAGTGAATCTTGAAAGAAGCTCAAGACAGTAATAAACAACCAAATAAAAAAGCCACATCCATAAAAAGTGGCTTATATAAGCCGAAATTTGATCATGCTTTTACGACTTCGATTAGACCATTCTTCTCGGTTGAATAACACGATTTTCCAGTTTAGAAGAAATGTGGTTACAGTCATGTCATTCAAATGGAATTTCATCGCGAATATTGTCCGTTATATTGTTGACTCGTTAGCCTTCGGAAGCAAACTTAATTCTATGTTTTCAAAAATACTCATCTGAGCAATAAATGTTGAAACTGATTGAACATATCACAGTATATACCGTTAGAGTATGCATAGACAAAAGAAATGTTCTTATTGGTAAATTTATTGGAGCTTACTGTTTAATGCTGGTCATAATTGAAGTTGTCACTTAGTATATAAGGTCTTTGCCTCTCTAATTAATTTTAATAAGGTTAAAGTGAAGCATGACTAAGTATAGGTTCAACACAACTGATTAATTTCGCTCTCTTTATGAATATTTACTTGGTCTCAAATCCCCCACAATTCTTTTCTTGGGCCTGTGAAGAAATGAAATATTGGAACATTCTTTCTTCAATAATTTTACGTTTTCTAATACAGAAAAATCTATTCGTCGTCGGAACTTTTAGTTCATACCGTCGCCTGGAAAAATATACCACAGGTTCAACGTGATAGCAAACAAAACTCAAACACATGTTTGAATCAATCAATTGGTTCGTTTACACCAATATCAAGGATTAATACCCATTGCTTCAGACCTCAAAAATCTGTGTGGATGGATCTAGATTAGTGAATATAGTTGTCCAACTACTGCATACTTCTATTCAATGGACGAGAAGTAGATTTATTCTTGCTTGCTTATCGTACGTTCTTCTCTTCAATCAGTAGCATGGTTTTACTTCTTGGTTCATTAATAATGTTTATGGGACAAATCACAGAAAATGGTCATCCAATAAATCTTCAAATAAAAACGTTCTCGTGTTTCGTGTTGTTTTTTTTCATGAAAAAAAAATATAATGGTTTTCAGAATTTTCTCAACCGTGTAAATGTTATAATATAAGGGCACGCGATGTGATTTATAATTGTAGCAAACAAGGATCAACATTTTTAGCTAAGACTGCGTGCACATTTGTAGCTGCGCTGTTTCCGTTGTCCATATATTGCGACTTGTACTCCGACTGGTTCAATAATATTTGTGTACTTCTGTTTCCGCCCGATTCTACATCACCGACTTTCGATGTCACAAAATATAATCACATTTGTCATATTTTAATTACGATTTCTACAGCGGAATTTCCTTGCTTATGCACACGTGAATAGAGTTTGATATGGAATGAAACTTGGCTTTTACTCTTTGGTTGTTCTGGTACTTTACGTAACGGATGTCGCCAATTTTTTAATGCATGGAATGATGCAGATATGTATGCGTCTGGGAGATCTTAGCACACAATCTCGATTCTAAAGAACACCAGGTAACTGAATTCACTTTGTTTCGTTTGCAAAATTTATGCTGTGATTGATTAATTTACAGATCCCATCGACAATAATTCGGACATGAATACATAAAGTTTCCTCTTGTATGAGACTTTACTGCAGTTCCATTGCTACAGTATTACAGAATGTACATTTGTCTGTCGCTCCGTGTGATATTTCAATGGTTCTACTTCAAAGAATTGTTTTATTATAGTTTAAAATTTTATCGCTGCATCTGCCGATCTCTTTTTTTGTATTTGTTCTGTTTGTGATTTCGGTTTATTTCAGTCGTATTAGGTTTTTGTACATGGTTATTTCTGACAATTCTGTTTTTACCCATACTGTTACACCTAATTCGCAGTTCCTCTCTATTTGTTTCACAGTATGTCTCAGGTTGGGATGGTCGGGATCGTGTTTCTTAGAAAAACAGTTTACTTTTTATGTCTGTGTTTTGTAGTTCACATTCTGATAACAACACGTGTCCGTTGTGTATGCTTATTAACTTTGCACAAGTAGGACTCTAGACACTGTAATAATGTTTTGGTGTATAATTAATGTCTGATGTTTCAAAATCGTGACACTCAGCTCAGACTTAAAGCTAGTCTGTAGTGTGAAATCTTCTTGAGAATATCAAAAAAACGTGATGTCAAGCTTCCGCGGGGTTATGAGTGGATGAGGGTTGAATCTGCATTTTCCCACATTTGTTCTGAAAATGTTGGATATATTACTAGCTATATGCCATTAACGAACGACAGATTTTAACTAAAAGACATGAAGGTACGTATTGACACTGAAAAAACATTTATTTTTCATGCATTTAAACGTTGAAGAAATTACAGATTACCTAATTATGAAGCGCATTCATCTGATGAATAACATGGTGGTAACATGCCTGGTACAAAACTGTAGTTATGTAGTGAACAGAAGATTAATTAAATTAAATAAAAAATGTAATCTTTAAGTATTAAATGCGTAATTTTAACAAACTTTATGTCCTGATGTTTTGTTTTAATAATATATGTTTCCAAACAACAGAAGCACAACCACCCATGAACCACCAAATCCGTTTCAAGATCAAATACAAAACAGTATCAGGTGCTTATATGGACATTTATACTGCATTTTTAGAACTGTAACAAATAAAAACATCTCAACCATAGGATTGGTTAATTTAACTCAACCGTTTCTCTATCTTATCGCTTGAATAGTTTCGTAGAAGACTGGTTAATAAAGTGTATTTGAGACTGTTTCCACAGCATTAAATTTTGAATACATGGTAGGTAGAGCCAATGCCTACTCATAACAATGTCAAGAGTCAGATATTGGAACTGTCAGGTATCATAACGAGGAAGCATGATATGTCAAATAAAACATGGAAGATAAAACTTAGTGTGGATACTATTAAGATTCTAATTACAATGTTCGTGTGACATTTTCAACATATAGTGATGCATTTCTCCACTTTTTGTCTAAATGTTATGGAATATGTTATTTTTGTTCACGTGTACGTAGGCGATGATGTATTGAATGTTATTTATTTAGGTGTAGTTAAAATACAGTTCGTGAAGTATTCGTCGTAATCAGCTTTTATTTTATGTTTAGCTTTACCGAGTTCGTCAACATGTTTGCCGGCAATACATAACTAAACCTACGATCCTTGGTTATCAATAAACATTAACAAGTTTTTCACCGAACTGTTTGCATAATAAGAGTATCATAGTAAATATAAATATTGAATTTTAGCATTATTGTAAGGATTGTATGCAATTTAGAGCGTTTACGTCAAAGAGCTTCGTTTTTTATCCTTTCGTGAGTGCAACTGAGTTATCAGAAATTGAATTTCTAAACAATCTTGTCTAGTTAAACTAAGACTCGTGTATGCAAGCACATCATTCATGAATGTGTTGAAATGCGCTGCATTATTTACCATAACGTGATGCCTTTATTATGAGGCATCTGAGAACTTTTTTATGCCCCAGATCTTGAAGATTGATGAATATTGTCTCTTTTTATCACGCTGATGCATTTTAGGATAATATTGACACAATTTATTCCACAAAGTTAGTTATATGGATATTTAATTTAAATTCCACTTGATAAATGATGTTTAAAAACGGGAAAATGGGAGAAATGGTGAAAGTTGGTAGCAAAAACTACACAATTCAATGAGACAATTCTCCGTAATAAGATTAAGTAAAGAATTACTCAATTCCTGTATTAGTTTCTTGGTATTGTCTCAATTTGTTCATTGTTTTATTCGGAAAATGTGTTTAACAATTTGATGTGATGATGCAGAAGGAAACTGTTAGTGCAATAGGTGTTCAATTAATCCATTTAACTCGTTCGTTTAAGCACTTTGCTTTGTGTTAAGACGTCATTAGATGGAGACCCCTAACGATGCAGAATCGGACGGACGTGAGTAAAAATTCCCGACATTTTTACGGAATCCCTCGACATCCACATTAAATTTCGCCAGTACCTAGCGATAATTATCGTTTTATGGGCGATAATTATCGCCTGATTTAGAAATCACAGACGATTGTGCCCCTTGCCCATCAGGAGATAATTATAACTTTAAAACGGTGATTATCGCGTGGTACAAGCAAAATTCAATATGAACGCTAGAAGATTCTGTACATTTTGCTGTTTTTAAATTCAACGAGCCAGAAACATCAAAATTCTGCCTTATAACTAATACTGCAAAAAAGGCATATTATGATTCATTTTAGTCGGTTAAAATTTGTAAGACGATGATTATTTGGCATTCAATATGGAATGTGTTATTCATAACAGGAATATGTATCAGATGAATAGTTGACAACATTTGATCTCTGAATTCTATGTTTGAATTTACATGCAAATGGGAGTGTGATCGTTTCGTAAAATATGCAATGCTTGATGCAAAATTTAAACGTATGAGAAATATGACATTTCTCGGTAGACTGTACAAGAATCGCTTAGTTTGAAGTACAGTGCGACCACTCCAAAGCAAATTCCTTTGCGGGGAGCAAAAGCAAAATTATGTTGTTGATAAGTTATTGCTCTTGAGAGGTTACATTAATAGTGAAATGGTACAGTGGAAATAATCATGTTGTTGAAGGGAGGTTGTTGCTAAAGAGGGCCGCTCTGGAATTTTAATGTGCTGTTACCCCAAGAATTGAATATATAATTTTATTGAGCAGTTCGGATGATCTCAAAATGCTAAGAAACATAAGTGTTAAGAAATATGCTCACTTTGTCCTCAAGTTACTACACAGATCCGGAACTGCAATATATACATTTATGTCAAACTAATTAATGAAATATTTTCTAATATTTTGTCTAAAACCAAGTAAACCATTTATTATCCGCCGGTTGACAGCACCAAAATATTTCGATTCAAATTTACCGTCAGAAATCAGTAGAAATAACTTTTTATGGCAGTTGTACACAGTTGTACTGAAATCATGAACAATTCTCTAAAGGATAACTTTGTTAATTGAAATCAACATTAATACGTTTCTAACAACCTGAGGTGCTAATTAAACTCTTATACATTCAGAAAAGATGAAGTGATCACAGTATAAATGGATTTTTTTAAATTAGATGAAATGAAAGTGTTCTGTAATTCCACTCCCCGCTGGCTTTTCGCAGAATTTGTTTGAGACGAGTGTCTGTATTGAGTCGTTATTTTTGATTTACCATTGAGCTACACTTGTAAAGATCATGTGTTTCATCACAAAATCAGAAAATATCGCCTGGCAGTGTGGTTAATGCGTGTGTAACGTATTGGAAATTTTGGTAAATTATGTTCCACGATTCTGGACCCACTAAAGCATTTTAGGTTTGATTTAATGATTTAATGTCATTGTCTTGAAACCAAATACGTCTTCCGACAAATTTCAACAAAACGTAATCGTCTTTATTTCTCCAAAATCAAGTCCGAAGCTGGGAGATCTAATGTCATTATTAATTGTACGTACGAAATCTACCCAAACACATTATGTGGTTTTATTGCTTATATATGTCTTGTTCCCTATCATACTGCAGTCTTCCATACATCAAGAAATACACAAAATTTAAGCGCTAACAACTTCTCACGACTCCTGAACTGTTTATTGATATAGCAAACATCATCGTTGAAATGCCACTGCCCAAAGCAAAACAAGACTAAATTACTTGTGAATTTGAAAGCACCCATTCAGACAAACTCTCATATACGTGTCTTGTACTTTACTTACATGAAAAAGAAACACATCTGGGTTCTTCGGGGCACAATTACTTTCCGTCCACATTGATAACATAGGCCATAAAACAAAAGTTTTTATAGGACATTTGCTTTCACTGTGTATCCAAATTGAATATATGTGATAATTTGAACCACTTCTTTTCTCTTTATTGGCAATAATAGTACAGAAATGAATGTTCTCTGTAGATATTTGAAGGAAATAATTACATTTCGTCAGCTGTGAAATGAAACTAAATGAGTGAATTTTGACGTGGTTCATCAATATCACATAGCTTACTATCCTAAATTCTATCATTTTGAGCTCAGTGTATGGCTGTGCATATTTCAAAATATGGTGTTATATTATCATAGCATTACTATCTTTATTTGTTTTATGTGACTTATTGTCACTAGGGTTTAACGCCGTTTTTCAACAATTTTTCAGTTATACACAGCGACCGGTTCACCTAACCAGTTTTCCTGGACAGTATACTAACAAGTACTAACCTACCCCTCCACGTATGGAGGAAAATCGACATATTTGTCAAATTTTCATGGAAGGGTATGACCGGAATTCGAACCCGGATCTCCGGGTTACAAGTCCAGCGCACAAACCACTGGACCATGGCCGCGCCTCAATATTAACATCTGAAATGTTGAATCTTTGGAGTACATAAAATGCACAATGCACTTTCATCGAATTAAATGATAGGTCAAAAGTAGTTTAAATGTTTTTGTTACTTCATGTCATATTAGTTTCAAAAGTTTCAAAATTAAGATCGTATATTGAAGGCTTCATTAGCACACGATTTTATTAGTTGGATGGGTTTAACCCCTGAAGAGAAATAGCTACTGATTTATTACTTTATGTCATGGGAATCTGATTTCTTCTTCATTTGGTGTAAATACGATCTGTCGGTTAAGAATTTTTTAATTGCGAATCATTGTATTTAAGAAAGTATTATTCCTAATGGCTATAGATGAAGCGTGTTCAGGTAAGGAAATACACATGAACACATTGTGTAGATTTACGAAGTTACTGTTACTACATGCAACGGGTCAATTCACATCAACAGTTTCTATTTTTTTCCTACAAAGACATTAAAACGTGTTGGGAAACTGAACAATTTGTGAATTAGAAATCCTCTTACAAACAATATTCATTGATTTAAAACCGGTCTTTCGTGAAGTTAATATATGTGTATTGTATTTTGTTTTCAATCTGTGGCAGACTAACATACTGCTGTAAGTTTGTGCGTCAATATTGTATACTTAGGATGACATAATTAGGAAAGAAACAAAAGAAACATGAAAAAAGGATATTTTCACACTAATTGTGTTCAGTAAAACCTCAATAATGAGAGCACCCTCGGGGCCCAAAAATCGGTCGTAATAATGATTTGGTCTCATTATCAAGTTGAATTATAGGGGAATCATTGGAAGCCGGCCAGAAAATAAGTTGTCCTTATAACAACGTAATATTGAGGTGGTCGCTATTAGAGGTTTTACTGTACGTAGAAATGTTGTTCCCGATTCAAAGGTGACCTATATATTGATTTCTAGTATTGACGAAAACGGTCAGCAAGTCTTGAATTTTACCAACTTGAAATGGTCCGCAGATAAAGCTCTCCAATGAAAGAAACTTTAATAGGTCCTTTACGATGCACAATATCAACACAGTTTCAACAACTTGACAGCACATCAAAATCCAAAGAATATCGAAAATACGATTAACAAAATATAGCTTCATTGATTGTAATGGAAGAAAGTCATTTATATCTTCATGTTTAACAGTTGATAAAAATCTTAACTATTTTATGTAATGGTTGTTGGTGGTTACTTTGTCCTAAACATTTTTTGTTTTGGGGATTTGTAACACTTTAGGGTACTTTAACCGCTTTGAGGCAATTATCATACTTTCCAAGCCATTCGGCACACTTTGACCGACTATACGTCTAATCTAGAAAACCGACTTTTGCCTCAATATTTAAATGACAGAAATGAACAGTGTCACTGGAGTGCAAAGAATAATCGAGGAAACTTGTGCACTAGTAATTCCAACGATGCTGCTTCCTTCGAACCACAACAAAATATTAAAAGTTCTTATTTGATGAACGAACTGTTCGTGGAATTCCTTTCCTGAAATCGTTGTGTAGTAGTAGACCAAATATTTACCGAGCATTATTTAAAAAAGTGAATTTTGTGCTTAATTACACACAATATCAGGAGCATGAATTCTTCACAAATGACAAAATGGACGTTCGAGTTATTTTATACCATTCTTTATGTTCGGGTATCTAGTTAACTTTAGGCACATAACGAAAAACATTTTATCATAGTCCTTATAACCGAGGAAAAGACAAAAAAGACATCCTTTTGGTAATATAAGCATCTCTGAACAGACGACTTTGCTTCCATCACAGCAAATTCTAAAATCCCATATTAACTGTTATAAATATATTTTTGTTAATGTAGCTTTGCTTCAGACTGTTCACAAGCGGTACCCTCCACAGGATGATGTTTTCTGTCGTCCATGTTTTGTATTGTTCTGTGTGTCGAGTTGGGGAGATCTGTGAGAGGATCGTATTTTGGGGAAAATGTGATGTTTTGTGTTTTCCGAGGAATCCGATTCTTATCTATTTTTATAGAACGTTGTTTCTTCATGATATTTTAGTTTTTAGTATTTAATATGGTTCTAAATATAGAAATATGCCTTATTCCGATGAATAGATTTAATAAAAGGATTCGTCGAAAACATCACCACCGGTACATTTGCCCTTTTCGGATAAACCAAATCCTCATTTAAATAAAGGTGGATTAGACATTTAACCTAACATCTTCGGGATCACGGATCAAAGCAAACGAAGTGAAAAACATGCACAGCTTACGAACGGTCTGAAAAGATGAAAAGGGTTTAATTAGTTAGTCTGATGCTATACTTTCACTTAAAAGATGGACACGCATGTTTTCATCGCCATAAAACCATGATAGGATTAGTCTGAAATTTTCCGATCATTTTAATGCAGTGCAATCATACGATAAAGAACACTTCAGCGGAATGATGACACTGTGATAGTGTTTATGCTTTTAAGTCATACACTATTTTGTTTAGTATTACCAAACCCGTTATTAAATATCAATAAAATGCGCTCTAAAACAAATTACTTACTGCGTGTTCGACTGATTTTTTTAATCACTTCACAATTCACTCCTTTTCAGAGGCGATAAAGTTATCATTATCCCGTGTTTGTCACGCAAACTACACCTTACAATGTAAAAACTGACAAGCAAGGAATGTGAATAAACAGTAAAGAACTATATTGATGTATCCGTGTAGACATTCTGCAACAAAAGTCCCGACAATTGTCAGAGTATTGTGATTATAATACCCTTGGGGTGACAGTCGATGCTTCATAATTGCAGTTATACAATGCCCCGTCTGGCTTCTTTATTAATTAGACAACATTTTAACGACCAGCATTTTCATCATTATTTTATATCATTATTTATTTAAGTTGATGTTAACACTTATAGGATCAGACTTTTCAGTACTTGGCATACATATCACTTATCAATTATATTCTCTTTTGTATACATGCAATTTCGGTTCTGCCTTTTGGTCGTAATTACTCTGGTTATCTCCGGCATCAGTAAAGTTGTTGAACGCATGTATACACCAGCGTTTATACACCATTAAACTTCAAATTCTTAAAAACTTTCCAATATGACGTCATAACTCGATACATGGCATCACTCATTATTTGTATAATTTTGCTAGTTAGGGAGGATAAGGTATTAAAAATCATTTTTTATTTATGTTTGCTGTTGATTGTAGATCTAGCATCTTTTATTCTTTTTATTTTTGTTTTCATCCGTAATTTATTCATGTAGCGTTTTTGTTTTTCCGGAGATATGTACATGTGTGAGGTTAGTCCCTCAAAACTCGTTTGCACTTCTTGCAGCTTTGCTGCTGACCATTCCAAGGTGGTTCCCTCAGGTAGATTGTTGCCTTTATCGGATGCTAAATAAGAATAACATTATCTGACCGTAGTTTGCCATATGCTAGTATTTCCTTCATATCTAATGACGTCACATATAATTGATTAAGTTCCTTTTTTGTATACTGCATGCTCAAATACCCAAGAAAAAAAATAATCTTTTTATTCCTGTAATACCTGCGGTTAAATATTAATCCCTAGTTTGTGTATCGTTCCTGGTTGCTATGTGCCTTAAATTAATAGTCACTCGACATTTAATCACAGACCGATAGTAAATTAAATTTACTTTTTGTGACACCGGTGTGAGATTGGGTCCGCCGTTCCGAAGCTGTATCTTCAGGAGACTGCTTTATGTTCCCAAAGTATTCATGGTGAGCGATAGTGATCGTCCTGTCCGCCGTCCGTCTTCGTGTGTTGTAAACTATTGTTTCAAATGAAATCTCTGAAACCACATCAAATTTCAACCAAATTCACTGGAATGGTATTCGGTGGATGGATTTGAGGGAATGTAGTATTTTGGGGAAGGTGGGATGGGTTTTTTTGCTTGTTTTTTCATTTCTGGGAATTTTTCTCTATATTCATATTTTCGTTTTACAATTTCCGTTCCAATTTCTTTCACACAATTACCATATTATAGGAATAGAAACAATAAAGGTATCTTATCAATTGTTATTAATATATATTCACGCATGATACAATATTATCATGTAAATCAAACTGTTGTCAAGCAAAAACAATCGGTTTCCTTCCTACATTCACGCAGAAAGGATTAATTACCAGTTTATTACATTTTGTCAACACTTACGGCATTTTACACGATTTATGGGAACGATTGGTTATTATAAAGCACTTTGTCTGTAATTTATACAACCAAATCTGGCAAGTTTGGTTTGGAGTAACTAAGATGTTTAGACTTGACTAACTTCAGAATATTTTGTGACTCGAAACAACAGTTTCAATACATTAATAATGTTTTGCTTGATATGCTTCATTATTAGGTTCTTATTGTCCTTGGTCAAATAAAAACATTTACGTCGACAGTCGTTTTTTTATGATATCGGTATAAATTTAATCATAGAGGTCCGAGTGGTCACTGAGAGGTCACTGTTTCTCACTAAACTTCTTCGCGTCAATAATACGTTGAGAAGACTAAATTATCTTGATTAGGCAAAAAACGGTTTGTTTCCGGTTACATGCCAGAAAATTATGTTTCACATATATCGGCAACGCTGTTGTGAAAATTACAACAAAGCTTTAAGATTTGAATGCCGTAAAAACTTATGAGTCGGCAAGGTAAAAGATGGGTAACCGGAAACAAACCTATTTTTAGGCCTTATGTTTATATCTGGTCTCGTAGATCTCTTTTTACATATTTAAACGTTCAGTGTCAGTACGATTAATACTTAGAACAAACGACCCTTATATAATAATAATTACATGTATATATTTATTTGAAGTTCAATTAATTTTCACACAAAACATTAGACAAATTCTTCAGCACGTTCAATTTAAGGGTCAATTAAAATTGTTTTGTTTTCCATAGCTTGTTTCTATTTCTTTGTGTCATTTTCTGTTTCTTACATAATAAAATGATAAGGATCAAATGGACAGGGAAATGGTTCTTGCAACAACGAGCAAAAAATACAAATGCAATTATAATAAATCTATCCTATGACTAAGATACACGCAACGGATTGGCTTAATTGTATATGCCGGTAATGTTCTCAGACAATGCAATTAAAATGATGTGCTGCCTTGTACTTACATTTCACTTGATCTTAAATTGCATGCAAAGCCGCGGCCGTGGTCCAGTGGTTAGTGCGCTGGACTTGTAACCCGGAGATCCGGGTTCGAATCCCGGTCGAGGCAGGTCATATCTTTCTATGAAAATTTGACAAAAATGCGTGACCTCCATACGTGGTGAAGTTGCCGTCTCCTTGTGGAAGAATAAGTTAGTACTGGTTAGTATACAGTCCAGGAAAACTGGCTAGGTGAACAGGTCGCCTAAATAACTGAAAAATTGTTGAAAAACGGCTCAAAACCCCAGTGACAATAACTCATATAAAAACAAACAAAACATAAATTGCATGCAGGCTTGGTCAGTGGAATAGTCACATTGAAACACAATTTAATGAACCGAATCTTCGTTTGTTAAAATATTCAAAATGATAAACAAATATATATACTTTGAGAATGTTTTGACCTCGTTGGTAAAGGTTTTACGTAAAGTATCACTTTTCAAGAAATTGATTTGACAAAATTACTAAATTATTCTGCGATTGTGTGACTAGAGGCAATCTGGTTCAAGAGTCTAACTTAGTGACTTCAATTAATCTGGATTTTATTAAAGGCAATTACGCTTCTTTTTGTTACAAAAACCAGGTCGAGTTCAGTTAATGAAATCTGAATTTAAGATGAAACGAATTCTTATGTATTTTAAGACTTTTCACGACGTCAACTCTTATTTGAATTGAATAACTATTTACAAGCAATCATTTTATTGCTTTGACATTGTTATATATACATCCCTTAATAACTTCGCGGATTGGTGCTATGAACGTGCTCATTAATATTTCATTCACCAAGAAATGCCACCGCACCAAACCAATATACTTTGTTCATGTATCTCTGATGTTTGAGTTAAAGTCAAATGACGGTTAGTTACAGGATAAATACTTTCCGCTTTAGGATGTGGATGATAGTTCCTCGAGTTAAAAAAAATATTATGTATACAGAGATACCAATAAGAGCGTGATTCCCTTAAAAATACTATACGTCGGACACTCATCTCATGTAATAATTGTCTAAGGACAAATGAAGATCAATTGAATAAGAAGACTAGTGCAAGTAAATTGATTAACATTCGAATTGCTTTCTTATTAATATTGATTTTTCGTACCATGGGGATCTGTGTGCAGATGTCCAGTTTTGCGACTTCTGTGACATTCCGTGCGATAAATTTCCGTAGAAAAGCATAATTATCTACTTCAAATGAAATCTGTAGAATTATACGATATATCGATATATACAATTAGGTTTACTTGACAAACGCGGTTGAGAGAAAAACACTTACTGTAGCAATTCAACTTATTTACGTTATCTTTCTCTTCACAAAATATAATTCAAGGACAAACTGTATTTAAATCCTTATAATTTGATACAATCGCACGAATGCTGTATTCTCTTAAGAGAAATGAATCAGAAATTCTTGATAATCGTTTTCCTTGCTTAACCATACATTACAAATTATTTATTATGTTATTTATAAATGGAGCCAACATTCTCTGACGTTTGTTCACATTTGAAACTGTTTATGGCGATTGATATGTCAATACACTTGTAGAATGGGTCGTAAAATTTATGTGTGGTCCTATAATACGTCATGAATATTGCATTAAAAATATCAATGATCCATTTTTGCGTGTAACTTCAATGTTTTTTAAACGTTCTTGTTAATATAACAGTCAAGTGTTCTTTGTCACCTTGCTGGCAGTTTTAGATGTTTAGAGTTGTACCTTTACTAATTTCATGTTGTAAAAACGTTTTATGTTCAAACAATATGTCAGAATACATATAAAATGGTATATATAAAATGGTGAGACACACGCGCGGCATTTTTTGACAATAGAAAAGACAAGTATTAGTTGCTGGTTCTGGGATATCACTATGATATTTTCCCCTAGAGTTTAACGTCGCACAAAAAGCTAGGGACATTTTGCGACTCTCCTGCTTTAAATGTGAAGGAAGACTTACACCTTGGTAGAACCACATACTATCCGTAAGCTAACTTGACAGCTTTCTCATGTGTTAAATTTGAAATTTGGTCCAGCGTGGAATTCAAACTCACAGTGATCAACGGCTAGAGATAACAAGTCAGAGACCATTACCGTTCTATCACTGAGGCCCCCACTATAGTATTAATTAAACATTGTTTATTTTTCAGTTCTTAAGACTTCTGTTCAGATATCGGACACATTGTAATCATTGGTTTCCATTTATCCGGATACAACTTAGTTTTCGTCCCTCAACATTATTTGAATCAACAAGACAGCAATACTTTCGTTGCTTATGATAATAATAAATCCAATTTGAACTTTTCTGAACATGATTAAAATTCATGATTGTCAACGTTTCTGTCAACAAGATAAAAGATTGTTTTACGTTCTGACTGTTGGTTCCGCTAATTTTCTCTAAGTGCGACTGTGCAGTAAAGGCCGAGCGTATATTGTTATACTGACTTTGCATCAAACGAAGAAAACGGAATATCACACAACTGCCTTACGAAACTAATATTGCGTAGAACGAAGCAAGCCAAAGTGATGTGACACATAAAACAACATTCAAGAGTTACACTTAGTGTACTTAGATGCCACAGTTAAAAAGTACTTTTGATACAAACTCGCCTGGCCGCCTGTATTAAACTTATTGTTATTATTGAAATATTATAGATTTCTGTAGGTTTAATTTACTTTCAAAATGAGATTCGCTGGCTCGGGATAATACTCGGATTACAGAAACGGCACAAGAAACTTGAGATGTTGTAATTACATGATCATTACTACTGACATTAAGTATTTACATAATATATAAGACATGCGAAGTTTGCAATAAATAATAGAAAAATCCATTGAAATCTGTCTATTTCTCATGGGAAACTGCAAATTATTTTCTTTTCACAAATTATTCATAAGAAAAATCAATCACAGAATATCTATTCTGATGAAATGAACACATTCTAATTAACATATAAATTCAATACGAAAGTCAGTGATAAAATACTGCGAGAAGATACTGTCTCTCTTCCAGCTGTGCCAATATGCAAAAACATAAATTGTATCTAATTGATTGTTTTCTCCAAGACATTATATTACTAGTGTCCCATGCATGCCTTACCGCATTTTTGCATAATTCTTTTTAAAGCATCTCTCTGTTGTTCATCGGTTCAAAAATAAATCAATTGATCTTTGTTATTTTCTTTTGCGTTATTGCGATGCCCCAAAAATGGGTCCTACACGCACAATAGCAGTCAAACATCGGGTGCAATATTAATAAGTATGATTAATAAAGTACAGTCAATTTAGTGATTAAGTAAAGTATATTATTTAGTTCTCCATTACAACGATGTATTCTTGTTGAATTATCAACGCTATAAGATGCAATTTTCCCTATGGAATTTGTCGTACAATACGAGTACCAGTTATTGGCTTTTATTGTTTTTTGAAGATCATAAAAATAAACTTTTTAATAATGCGGAATCCCCTACATATCCTTGTGCGGTATGCTTGTATATCTACTTTGGAACTATGATAATATTTTAACATATTTGCTATATAGATAAGTGAAAATATCGATTTGCCCATTGCCCTATTCTTTGGTGATAAGAAGACAACTTTTGGCGCATATAATTGACTATTGTTCCATTCATGTTTGAGCGCTTGACGATACTCGCCGGAGGGTCGGGATGACGTGTCACTCGTCCGCCCAGAATATCCCAGACACGCTTGATTACGTTGAGATTAGAACAATGCACTTTTATCGGGTCAGGCATCAAGGAAACAATGATATTTGTTATAGAAAATACGGTGTCTCCAGTTAATAGAGGATCTTGAATGAGTGCTCATTCCTTACCATTTTTATTAAACGAGTTGACTAAATAATATGACACGAGGCTCTGCCGAGTGTCATATTGTTTTTGTCAACGAGTTTAATAAAAATGGTAAAGGATGAGCACGAGTGTAAGATTCTATTTATCACATAACCGTAAAAACGACCACAGAAAAATGAAACAGACTACAGAATGACGTCAAGATGACGTCAGTACAAGACGTCTAGTGTAGACTGTTCACTACTGTGCGCAAAAAAGTAGTGCATGTTTCTATTAATCGTTTGGCGATAAAATGCAAGATAAAAGACATAAAATCGTTATTTTATTTACACAAACATCATTTTATTAATTAATAAAATTATTCCGAATCGAAAGTCGACCATGTTTACAAATATCGTAGTAGCGTAGTAATACAAAATATGCAAATATAGTGATTTGGCTAATTTGAATATTTATTGCACGGTTTGGCAGTGCCGAACGATATTTCCGGCACGGGTTTACGGCACTCCTGGACCGCAGGTTATGTGATAAAATGTGATTTGAAATTATCATGTTTAAATGACGCATTGCGGTGTACAATAACCATGGGCAATGGCTGACAAAAACCATGACTTATCCTCACCCGATACGATTTTATTCAAGAACAGTCAGCATGGCGTTCATTTCTCCTATAGTGGATACTCACCCTGTCGTCTCCACAGTGTTAATATATCTGGATTCGTCCGAAAAAAGGGTGGTTTACCAGCGTCGTTGTGCTGTGTGCATGTACCCAAACAAGATTTGCACAATCACATTGCATTAAAACGCATCTGACATAAAGTCGTCGTCGGTGGAAATCGTTCACCCGCAAATACGGAAACAAAGTTTATCAGCAAACAGTTTAATTTTAGTTAAGAGACCAAACAAAATAATAGCTAATCCAATTTGACTACACGATAAATCGGTAACTCTTTTTCTTTTATATCAAGACCCACTTAAATATGCCATTGTTTACTTCATGTTTTGTAGAATACAGTATAGAATTGAAATAGAATTGACATCACGTGTGATTGAAAATAGCAGGTTGGAACTTGTATGAATATAAATAATAAAAATGATTTCTTTAAAAAAGTGCACAAAACATTTCACCTGCCCCAAATACTACCTTTACCCAAATGTCATGAAACCCACATATTTAGTTTTACACCAATATCCTGGATTGAATATGTTGAATTCGTCCTATAGGAGAGGTTAGGGAGAATTCTCTGATGCGATCTTCGAATGTTAACTCCATAAATTAGCCTACAAACGACACAAATATTGTATCATTCTCTCTTTAATATTCCATGCATGACCTGCTTGCTGTAATCATAACTGTTAATATTTGTTCGTAGCAAATAGGATTTATGTGTGTACTTTTTGCCGTCTTATAGTCTCGTTGTGTACGAATATAACTATTTTAGCGGGGATGTTGAAAAAAGCAAAAGCTGTCAGAGTTCGCAAGATTAGGAATTATTCAATTTACCTTTTATGGCTGATCCCGAGATGAATTGGTTATTTAACATTCATGTTTTATATATTGGACTTGCTGACAGACTTTGCTATGTTTGATTGATCATTGTCATTTGATGTTTTAGCAAAACTATTTTGTAGTCTGTTTCCAGGCATATATTATTTTACCCTTTCAACTTAGTCTGCGTAATTGTTTTCATGACATACACCATATTTAAGCTATTGTCATAATGAGATGTGCAATAGACATCTGGAAAACAATGCTAGTCACGTATAGAGGTGACTTTCTCAACTAGACAAGCCGTTAAAAGCGGAATGTCACTACTAATTTGCATTTTCATTGATGTTTCATTGTTTCCTTCACTGAACAAACAAGTCTTTTTTTGTTTTGAAATTGTCTCAGATAAATTTTTTATTTCATGGGATTTCTTCAGGATTTGTGATTGCAAGCATTGATACCATGTTGTTATAACACAAACACTAGAAAAAAAAACAATAGCAATGGAATGCAGCAATCTCTTGATCGTAATGGAGGCCCGTCAATGTAAAAAATGATTTACAAGAATTAAGGTTTATGTACAAACGTACCAAATATTATTAATAGAAGACTCGAACTGACTCACACATGAATGGCTGGCGAACCAGCGGAACGAATTCAAAAATACATAAAATACGTATTGCATAAGTCAAAAATGATGACTACTATCATTGCTGTTCAGTTTAAACTTTTACAGTTTTACAATGCTTTACCAAACAATCATGGCTGCATTTTGTTAAATATATATAATAAATATACCCTAACACATGTATAATGGAAGCAATTTATACTTGACTTATTTTTGCACTTTAAGTATGGAATCTTCCGATTTGTGTACGTGGAAAAATTGAAAATAAAATATGTCTAATTGAAATTAAATTGTACTGAGTAATGAATTAAGATTATTGTTTAACTCAACTTTCATCTGTTTTCAAAATGGGTTTGATAAAATATTATCATTTTCGTTTGGATAAAAAGGTCATTGTTAGCACACGTGATTGTCACAGTAAATTGATGTACACGCCATCTATAAGATCGACATTGTCACCTCCAACACGCGTCTTTCTCAAACAATAATATTCTCTTACATGCTAGTTCAAGGTATAATGCAGATAAAATTGCTTTGTTGTGACGGCAACTTACATTTCCTAAAATAGTTATGCTTACAGATCATGCAAGTTGTGTTATACGTAATACACTGTAATCATTACTTTGTTTATTGATTCATTATGGATTTAACTGAGTTATTCTATATTAACTGTATGGATGTTTCATAAATGCAAAGTAGTCGTGTTATCCCTAATTTCAATGTCGCATTCTTCTGTTTATTCTCTGAAAACCGTTTTAAAAGCAATTTGTGATGGAAAAGATTACATACCGCTCGCATGTTGTCACGTGATGATGATTATGCCTAAACACAAAGTATTCTCAGTCCTTTAAAATGTGTTCGTTTTCCTTTTAATGTTCTAGTCCTTCCTTTGCATGTTTGTGTTATGATTATAGACAAAAAAAGAAATTCTAGAAAAAAACACAAGAGATCCTATTTTCCTCTAAACCCAGCCAATACAAAAAATGGAGGCTAAAACAAAGTATGTCGGTGGGTACCGCATTGAAACGGTCAGTAGCAAAGCTACCGTTAAAAATAGTTTTGATGGCCCTACCTCACATTTACCCGTACTTTAGACGCACACAGTGGGTCATTTCCCGACGTTTATTAAGGCCTAAAGTGAGGTTTGTTTCCGGTTACCCGACCGACACATCTTTTACTTACCGACTCAAAAGTTTTTACGGCATACAAATCTTAGTGCTATATTGTAATTTTCACACCAGTGTTGCCGATATACGTAAAAAAGAAAAAAAAGAAAAGTCCCTACCTACCAACCCATATTTTTGGGGCATGTAACCGGAAACAAACCTTTCTTTGTTTAGGCCTAAATAAATTTGACCTACCTTCACCCGAGTTAATGACTGTAGGTTATGTTCTAAATAATATTAGAAAAATCAAATCGTCCGTCGTATAAAATTTAAATCCCAATGGAGAAAATGTCTATGAACGAAATGTGAATCTACATCAATTTAAGATAAATACGGGTCAATATTCCCCAAGAGATTGTGAGATAAAACATTAATCGTGACATTGGTGTACTAAGAAGTAAAAACACGTTTGCAACGAAATATGATTACTTACGGATAAATATACTACGCCTCTCCAGTTCTTGAAGTTAACAAAAAAGGCTACAAAATGTACGATTGTTGAAGTCTTGTAAAGAAATAAACGTGGATTCTCTTTCTTATTTATTTCTGGAATCAATAAAATAATAAATTGTGGCAAATATCAGAATCACTAACAAAAATTTGCAAATGTTTTCAATCTTAATTTAATCGCTGGTGTAATTGGCGACAGGATATATTTTATTCATTGTAACTGTTCACAGTCTATTACGATAAACAGTGTACTCCTTTCATCCACATTACTTTATCAGCGAGAATAATCTTTGGGACGATGTTGTAGGGGACTCCGTAAAGTACAAATTAGTATCAATCGAATAAATAGAACAACATTCACTGGCCTTTTTCAAGAATGCATTTACTATTGTCGCGCCAACAATCGACTTCCTTAGAACGTAGTTCATTTAATCTGTACAAATTCGTTCAAATCATTCGACTAAAAGTTTAAAAAGCCCTATTTTTATGCACCAATTTCACGAAAGGAAAAGTCATTCTATTCACTAAGAAGTACACATTTTTTACCAAAATACACGTAATATTACTGAAGATAGAATAGTTACCTCCTTTACTTTGTTGCAAATTTTCGCGAGATTATATTTTTTTGTTTCCATAATAATTCAGAATAGAAAATACTTAATAGCTGCTATTCTCGCGACATTATCTGATTCTCTTTACTGTAAGAATATTTGTAATTGCCTAGAACGGAGATCTGTATTTATTTCTATTTAGTTCAAAACTTTTTATGTGTTATTATTGAAATTTGAATAAATCAAAGACCAGTATAGTATGCGCCTTTGAATAAATCATTTGGTTTGTAGTGTTACCAGTGTTCAACCTATTTTTTCAGAGTTTTGAACAATATGTGGATTATTGACAATAAATCACAATCATTCTGAACACACAATTTACCAGCCAGGGCTTTGGGATAGTGGGTTAGCACAACAACTGAAATTTAGCATCTAATGAACTTTGAAAAACTTGGTTTCATGATATTTACCATATTTTTGGGTCTTGCAAAGTAGTACATTTTTAATTGAACAAAAAAAGACTTAATACGCAATTTTAAACAGGTGCTTTTTTACCTTTATAGCATGGTTGTCACAGAATTGGATTTCCTTATAAATATATCTCCTGAGAGCATAGTTACTCCTTATTGCTGTTTGTTTGTAAAACAATCTTCATTCATGTTTCATGGAGTAACATTTATAGTTTTCATATTGCATTTTATGTAGATGTAATATATATTATTCAGCTTCTCAGTGGTGTTTATGTGTCAGGTGTTCCATGCTTGAGTGTTTATGGTCTCTGACTAGTAATCACTAGCCCCACACAACTATGAGTTTGAATCCCACCTAGGATAAAAATTTCACATGTAAGGAAGCTGTCCAGCTAGCTTATGGAAGATAGATGGTTCTACCCGGGTGTAAGTCTGGGGTCTTCCTCCATTGTTCAAGCTGGATTCTCCAAATGACTCTAGGTGTTGGTTCGACATTAAATCCAGTGAATGAATGTGCCGTTTCAGATCTATTTCTATCAATATATTGATTCCCGCAATTTATGATCAAGTCATGTAATGTGTATTTTATTTGTTGTTTGTCATAAAAAAATAAATGATGTGTAAGTTATGTGTTTGTCTGTATTTGCTTCAGTGTATTTTCATACATTAGTGGGTTTAAAGATTTCTTTCGATACGTTTCATGCAGGCTATGACAATACTATTCAAAAGTAGGAAACTCCACTTATAAACAAATTATAATATTTAGTAGAACGGTAAAACCGCATGCTTACATGCATGCAAAAGTACTTGTAGTTAAAACGCAAACATACATAACACAATACACTTTAAAAAGATATTTTACTCATGGTCCTCATAATACAATGCACGGTTCCCTGCATGATACCATGATTGCTATTTTAAGGGTAATTGTTGCAATATATTCTTATATACAGATCCGTTATCGTTATTACATTTGATATTGGTTTATAGAAGACTTATCAAGGATAATATTTGTTTCAGATCACTTGCAATGAACTCTGTTTAATGGGTTTATTTATGTATACAATTATGGATAACTTTTAAAACTATGAATTGGTGAAACTTGATATCACCAAATAGCCACTTGCACCACATTAAAAGTAATTTTAAGGCGTCCAAACTGAAAAGATACAGATTTTATATAAATGCTCAGACAATTTCGCTGAATGGACTGGGAATTCATCAGAACTTTGGCTCTCAAACAGAATTACACTACGATTATGTTTATTCTTCGTCGGATAAAAAGTGCATCATTCATGCGTAATATTAATTTCATGTCTGGCCGTCAAGAATTATCGGACTACTTTGAGGTTATATGTTAGACGAGCTATTGAATATACACAAGAGGTCTCGCAGAAACAACCACGTTTAAAATATCAAACCTTCCCCAAAACACCACCAGACCACAGACCCACCAACCCTAAATCCATCCAACGCGCAGAAAATGGGAATAAACACGATTGCGCCGAGAGGTATCGACTGAACTGTTTGCAGCAAAGTCACGTGGGAGTAAAATATTTGACAGACTCAACCTCATTACAAGAATGAATGAAAGATAGACATAAAAAAAACAACAATAAACATAATTTGTTAGTCGATTGCTCCAGTTCTCTTATACCAAATACGAGATTTTAACATTCGAAGCGAATTAAGTGACATATATCACGTTATAACGCAGCTGGCAAATTACCAAGCTAAAGTATGTTATTTTAATGTTGTATACCAGTGTTCCACAGCTTTACTGAAGCCGAGCTGAGTTTAATATTGAATTTTTAAAATTTCTATGAAAATTTATCAAAAATGTCATTTTCCTCCGTATGTGAAGTTGTCGGCTACTTGTGGAAGGGTAAGTTAGTACTGGTTAGAATACAGCCCAGGGAAACTGGTTAGGTGAACTGGCCGCTGCATATGACTGAAAAATTTATGAAAAAAGGCATTAACCCAGTGAATATTCAATGCAATGGGGAATTCATAATGAAATGAAAATACTTGATACACCTACTTGTTGATATTCGGCAATTCTAAGCAGTATTTGTTTTAGTAATAAAAGATGATTGATTTTCTATAATTTGCTTATTGTTTTATTCACAGAAGAATGAAATGCGATATACCTGCAGTATCATTTAGTTCCCTAAAACTCGCCAAGGTTTCAAACCTGCAAGAAACCGTCCTCGCAATGCCGACTTATGTTAATTGAACACAGAATCTAAAATGAATGATTTTCTTGAATGTCAGAAGAAGAAACCATTTTTGATTGAAAATTGGATTAGGAAATCCTGTTCAGGAAAACCTCATCATCTATTCAGTCGTGCTCAGTTCGATCCAGTCGTACATATGCAATATCACATTCATCTCCATAACTTTTTCTCACAAATTCAATTGTGCAACCGCTAAATAATATCTTTGTATTAAATTATTTCAGTATGACATAAACAATCATTCGTCGAACCAGATGTAATAATGTGAGATATGACGAAATCTTTGTCTGGATATTGTTTTATACTATGATAACTTATTATGTAACATGACATGAAAGTTAACCAATATTCCGAAGCGTAGGGAATGTTGCACATTTTGTTAAGTTTTTTTCTCTGGTTTGAAGACATGAACTAGTTTTTAACTAATCATAAAGGACATGGATGTTGTGGGTTTTCTCGACTAATGGATTTTTTCATACAATTTCAGTTTTGACACAACCTTTGGACATTACAAAATAGTATTACAGTGTTACAGTTTATTATATCAACATGCAGCTATTGGAGTCGATTCTGTCATTAGAATCCCTGGTAATGCATTTCCCCGAAGCTGTGAAAAATATTAATACATCATGATGCAGTCTTAGGTTTTGAACTGTTGGCTAGTTATGTTGACATGCAATGCTCATATAATGTAACAACCAAACGTTCGCCTTAAACATATTTATACGTTAGTTATTACGTATTTTATTGAATGTTCTATAGAGACAGACATTAAAGTCATAATTGAACTCAAATAACTGACATGTGTCACTATGGTCAACACAGTACAAACAATTAACTCGAATCTTTTTATTGCAAGAAAAGATATCAGGAGCGAAGTATTACTCGTCGTCTGAACTACAACAATACAGTGTGCGTTTAAACTGAAACTAAAACAAATCCCAAGGGATGTACGGATCTTAGTTTAAATCATCATACCGCCGAAAATGTTTCTAAAGGCACAAAAGTTAAAACAGGAACACTAAATAGCATTTTTAGACTGCTAAGAGTTTGCATACGTGCATCAACAATATAAAATTCTGTTTGACAGTTCATGGAATTTGATTTCACCAGAATTATTACGTAAATCTCTGACGGCCCAGTGTACAATTCGTCATAGGTACTGTTGTAAAGGACATGTAATGTTGTAATGGGTATTTAATTGCAATAAATACTTAATTCAGATGTTGACTGATATGCATTGTAAAACATCGCTCTTGTAGTTCGAGTCTCAGATAAACTTTTATCACATAGCACCAAGCCTATTAATCTGATCAGTTTACATAGAGTAAAGTAATAATAAAAGCTTTACATAACCAGTAATTATCACGGTTAGTTAAAAGGCGATCTTACTCATATTACAATAAATCCTATAATGCAATGTATTATGGTGTCAAAATTACATTAGTCTTTTTACAGAAACTTGTATTCAAGAGAACACCAGAATTTTCTATTCTTACTGTGTTTCTTGACAAAGTAACATTCCGATATTGAATGTATCTACGATATAAATAATGAAAATGTTCAACGGATACAGTGTTCGTTGTATTGAGCGATTTAGACTGGTCAAAATAAACGCGAACGCATTTACCTTCGCAAATAAATGTTTCATTGCAACAAAGCTAATGATAAAGACCCCCGCTTGTTTTCCTGAGAGTATTAAAGTGTGAGGTTGGATCTGTCAAGCAAATTAAAGTCCTTCGTTTTTATGTGTTTCTAAGTGTTGGATGGGGTTTGAGTTGCTGGGCTTTGCGGAAGGTGTGATTTTTATATGTTTTTCTAGGGATCATTTTCTTATTTACATCAAATTACGCCAAATTTCATTATTTGGAACCTACTTTCCTCGGCACAGCATAAACGCCCACCCGTCGTCATTGTAATTGATATCCGAATTATTACCATGTCTGTACGTTTAGTGTTTCTGTTTGATAAAGCGTACTTTAATAATTATTACACATGTTACCTAATATTATTTGCTATCTTAAGTTCAAACACAGGACAGTAACCAGAGGAGAGAATATTACAACAATGACTCACGGAAATTTTAAAAATATCTTCTTTGTAAATGTGTAGCTTTGTTGCGTTTTTTACGCAATAAATTTAAAAAATACAGCGGTACACAAATATTATTTAACGAAAGCAAATGGTTTCGTCCACTGTTATATCCTTACGATAATAATATGAAAATAATACATAAAAATAATAACGATGTGCATTGCGAACGTATTGACGTCAGGTTTAAAGATTTCTGGAAGAAAGCCTCTTTTCAAAAAAGTGTTCAAATGAACAAATTTGCTAAAATTATACTGTAACTGAGTGACTAAAGGCAATTTGATTTGAACTCAGCGCGTCCAATCGATCTGACTTTAATTAAGTTAATTACATTCTCCATGATATAGTAAACCAAAATGAGTTCAATGAAATCTGAAATTACGATTTAAACTTGTTTAATTCATTACTAGCCGACTGATCGTGTTTCTGCGTGACGTTTGGAAACAGATTGACTTGTGAGTTTGTTTAAGCCACCTTGATAATTTTGATTTCTCATGGCAGTTTAGTTCTTTGTTCAGACTGTGTACCTATGAACAAGGTAGCATATATGGAAATGTGTACTCTTTCGTATTTGGCGCTGTCTTAGATTCCGAAGCTTAAATTGCCTTAACTTGGTAATCAATAAGTTCCGAGTATTTAATGCATTTGGTAACCTTAGCATGGTATGGCAAACTGAATTTCCATAAAAATGGCGAGCTTCTAACTCACCTCACATGGAATAATGAGCTGCATATACTAATAAATGTTGTTCACACTGGAGTTTTTTTTTTTTTCGTAGTAAAACCTATTTCATATTTGGAACATGTTAGTGCATTGTCGCACCCCATGACGCTCGCGTCGCAAAACGCTCACTTCGCGAGCGTTATACGGCGGAAAACGCTTTTATGCCATGGGAGCGTTATACGACAAAAAGGCCACCTAACGCCGCATAACGCTCGCCGAAACATCATCATGAATTCAAATCCACATCAATTCTAAAATCTCAGTATCACCTTCACACGGCCTCAGCATTATCAAATTAACTCTTCAGTAAAGTTCATTATCATCTACAATTAAATCCGCATTACCACCAGTTCCAGCAAGTAAATGCAGAGAAGCAGCATGGGAACGATTATTCCTCCATGCGCATACTGCATTACTTCTCAAGGCCCATAACTCTGACCCAAACAAGTCGACCATATACGTATCTCTTCTTGGTAATGATGTTTCCCATAAAGTTTCGTTCAATTCCAGCCAGTAGTTGCAGACAGACAGACAGCCAGAATGTTTATTGTCGTAAACTTCTTGACATACAAACATCTACATATTTTACAAATAACAAACAAACTACAAACGTCACGTGCCATGGGACAGAGAAGTTGCGCGGAATCGGTTATTAATTTCTTGGTTAGTAATTGCTCTGTATGCTTTTCAAGGGCCAAAACTATGCGTTGAAGGATCAGAGGTCGTTTTTATCAAGCTTAGTGCGAAATTTGCATTTTTTTTCAGCACTGGTTTCTAAAAATATATTTTTACAATGGGTGTACTTATTTTCATGTAAATTAATGTACGAAGCTTGATAAAACGATCCCTTGACCAGCACAAATCTTCGACATGCGCATCTCCTCTTGCTACTACTACTACTACTACTACTACTACTGCTACTACTACTACTACTGCTACTGCTACTACTACTGTGCTACTGCTACTGCTACTACTGCTGCTGCTACTACTACTGTGCTACTGCTGCTGCTACTACTGCTGCTACTGCTACTGCTATTGCTACTGCTACTGTGCTACTGCTGCTGCTATTGCTACTGCTGCTACTGCTGCTGCTGCTGCTACTACTGCTACTGCTTCTGCTTCTGCTACTGCTACTGCTACTGCTTCTGCTACTGCTACTGCTACTGCTACTGTGCTACTGCTGCTGCTGCTGCTGCTGCTGCTGCTGCTACTGCTGCTGTTGCTGCTACTGTGCTGCTGCTGCTGCTGCTGCTGCTACTGTACTGCTGCTGCTGCTGCTGCTGCTACTACTACTACTACTACTGCTACTGCTACTGCTACTGCTACTGCTACTGCTACTGCTTCTGCTTCTGCTACTGCTACATGCAGCGTTGTACTGATCTCCATGCAGAATAATAAGTCTTAAGGTTGTACAAAGAGGCCACCCATAGGAAAATAAAATGGCCCTTAATACAATAACTTTGAATAAGAATCATAATCCTTGGGGCCAAATTTGGATGGTCTCTTAATATAATATGTGGTCGTTTAACACAGATGGTCGCTTGTAAGTAAGTAAGTAAGTAGGTAGGTAGGTAGGTAGGTAGGTAGGTAGGTAAGTAAGTAAGTATGTAAGTAAGTAAGTAAGTAAGTAAGAAGAAGTACATAATGAATTTGTTGCTCAAGAAATAACTAAAGAAAATAAATAAAGGGCGACAAAACAAAAGTTTCAAGCACAACACATTTCACAATTGATTTCATACTGCGTAAAAAATGATGAGCGTTTTGCGACAAAAAGGTTGCGCCGCAATTCGCTCTTAATGACAAATGTGAGCGTTTTGCGGCGCTGTCGCCGTATAACGCTCGCGGGTGAGCGTTTTGCGACGCGAGCGTAATGGGGTGCGACAGTGCATGACAGTGTCCTGTTTTGCGTTTGTGTATTTTCATAATCTAATTATACCTTAAATGTACAGTTTATGTTTACATAAATTACACAAAGTTATTTGGAACAATTCTCGGAAATGTCACATGTAACAACAATATACACTAAGCAGAATGTCGCAAACACACAACGCAAACACACATGCAACAAAAGTTCTAACATATAGAAACAAATATTAATACTGGGGTATACTGGAATCACCCTGGTTGTTGGTTGGTTGGTCGGTTGCGCGGTCTGTCTCCAAATGATATGGAAGCGTGGGGTTAATATTTCTCTTACATTTTTATAGGAACTTTTTCAAATCTTTGATCCTTTATTTTTTTATGGAAAACTTTTTTCCAATTTGCATGGATGATGTGCACAACATATTGATGATGTTAAAGTTGCCATACTTTGCAGAATTGTCTTCGTCATATTAGTCTTCCATTGCATTAGAAAGAGGAACATATTTTTTAAGGATTTTTTTTCATTTTTTTTGTATGCATTGCGGTTGAATAGAAACTGTGCTCTACATATTGATAATGTTGTCAGAATTGTCAGTCATTTATTGCATTAGAAAGAGGAACAATTTTATTTATTTTTGAGGGATTTTTTCAAATTGTTTGTATGCATTGTGGCTGAATAGAAGATGTGTACAACATATTATTCATGCTGAAGTTGCCATACATTGCACAATTTTATCTCTTTATAGACTTTAGTTATCTATAGCATTATAAACAATAGCATTTGAATTGATATGAGACCTTGTATCATGTTTATTCATGTCCGTGTAAACGAACGGTAATTGTGTATTGGTATGTTAAGGAAATGTATACATAGTAATCATAGTTTCTTTCAGAATTGTTCAAAGCAGTAAATTTATTGAATTACTGCAAGAAAAAACTTAAGCAAGTGTTTTGTTTAAGCTTTTTTCAATTTGAAAATATTTATATCCACACAAACGAAGTTTTATACCACCTGAAAACTGTATACTGGAATCCCTCAGCTTGATGGTTGGTTGATAAGTTGCGCAGTCTGTCCCTAAATGAGATTGAATCAAGTGGTGAAAAATTCTCCTACATTGCTGTCTTGCACTTTGTCTACTAATGTCATTTTGCGGAGGTATTTAATCACAGTTCGGTGATGGGTCTAGTTTTATAATGAAATATAGAATTCCAGCCAAACTGTATACAGCGCAATAACGCGAGTGATTTGAATTGAATTAAAAGGCTATATTTTGTAGATATGCTTAAACAAAGTTTTCCATTGAACATGGATTGTGAAACATAATGTGCGGACAAATAGCTAACCTCTTGACAAATGGAGCCAACATTCTACAGTAAATCTATGTTAGCATCTATAACAGTTTTATAGCGATTGAAATGGCATTATATTTTAGGATGGGTCGTAAATTAATTAGTGACCCTATAATACATTAATTATTAATGTTGTACGTTCTTATATTTTTGCACTGTTGTTTTCTATTCATGCACCCATGATAAACAATTAATATTCTGTTTTGTTCGATATTATCGCCGAAATGATAATCCACTATCGGTGAATCATTTTCATTTGTTAGCTGCTATTAACAGATATTTTACGAGTGACTGTGATGAAAAAGTCGAACTATGCTGACATATCAACAATCATAGTAAAGTCAACGTGCCTCCAAATCAGCCAGTGACCCTTAGGTTATCATGTACAGTATCCGACCGGTAGTATGTCACGTAAGAACATAGTTATACTTACTGCGTTTATAAGCATACATAAACGAAAGATTTACTAATGTAAAGCTTTACATACATCTCAACCAGGCTGTCCGTACATATCTGAAATTTTTTAACCAAAATAAATAACCGAAATGAAATTGCCAATGTTCAAATGCAAATAAACAAGACCTATTTTTGTTAAATTTTAAAATCACTCATTGATTTCAATTGAATATAAAAGAGAATATAATTCCTAGAAAAAACTCACACACAAAAAGCACACCTTCCTCCAAATACCACCTTCTCCAACCCCCCCCCAACCTAGTATCCACCCAACACAAACACACTCCTGCAACGTACTGCCTTGGAACGTACATGGGATTTAAATTTGTTTTGAGCGTCCAACGTCTCACTTGCCCCGGGGGAACAAAACGTGAAATACACAAATCTGTCAATAGAGGCCACATTTTGTCTTTCCTAAGGGTGGCCTTTCTTCACAGGTTTGACTATATTTTTAAAAAAAATATTCGATTGACCGAGTTAATGACTTCCACTACCTCGTCAAGCGCCTGAGACATTACATCATTTAGAAGAAGTAACGGTCAGCTTGTTTTAAAAACTAAACATTCATACAATATTTTAACTAGACGACAGTCGACCAGTTACGTTTATCGATGTTTCTATTCAGAATATCAATATCTGATTTGTTTCATGTTTCTTTTGGAAATAGCACAAATAACGCGAGAAACTTGAGTTATACTAATAACATGATTATATCATGATGTTTGTTTTCTTGAAAGAATGACAGTAACTATTTACATAACGTTTAAAGCATGTGAAAAATGTGATAAAGAATCAGGAATTTTCCATTGAAATCATTCCGTTCCTCTGAAGGAAAATTGAAAAAGCAGTTTCACACATTATTCATAAGGAAACCAATTACAGTATATCTTTTCTGATGAGATGAACACGTTCTAAATAACATATAGATTCATTTCGTTAATCAATGATAAAATAGTGAGACGGGACTCTGTCTCTTTTCTAACTTTATCAATATGAAAAAGTCAACATAAATTTAAGCCAGTTAAGAGCATTCTCTAAGACTTGCATATAACTAGTGTTTGTCCATGACATCTCCCGTCCCATGCAGCACCGTACATTACGCTTGTACAATCATAGTTGTATCATTTCTATGATGTTCAATGGCTCAAGTCAAATGCGTATGCGTATAGTCCGGATTTCAATATATTTTCTATAATATTGGACAAAATAACATCTACACTGTTATCATTCACTTAGGGTGTTGTAAAAGAAAGGCCAGAAGACATCAATTTCTTCAGCATGGAATATAATTTTATTTTACACATCCTGGGAGTCAGGTTGAAGTTTTGCGCGTTGAATCGATTTGAAATACCTTGTAATCCGTTACATCACATACGCTCTAAACGAATCTGAGCTTAATGTCAAGAATCTAGAATTTGACATTTAATATCTGTATAACAAACTAACATAACATACACTAAAAAGTTCATTGGGCACAAAACAAACTGTAACGGTGTTTTAATTAAATTTTCACAAAGGAAAATAATTACCCGTCGAACAGAAAGTAAAAACAATTTCCTTATAATTTACATGCAAGCTCTTAATGAATGTACTTTAATATATCTAATGCTCAGTACCATATTATACATATTATATATGTTTTTGCTTTTATAATTATGAGACTTGGAAAACCAGTTAAAGTAATAGTTGGTAACCACAAACTAGAAATTAAATAATAAAAAACATGGCAGAGGAAACTGGAATTCATCATATGGTTTTTGTGTAATCGCCTACTTGACTGTACCATTTTAATTGACTTCATGTTTTGTTGCATAAAGTAGATAGATTCATCAGTACATTATAAAAACTGTCTACCATCTATCATTTCAGCACAGAGTTCGTATTCAATGTATATCTTCTTGTAGAACTACCAGCGACACTTGTTTCGTTTGTGTATCGTTTGATATGTCCAGAACTCCCGCGGAATGAACTTCTGTCTGTCGTTGTATACACGTGACATCTTAAGGATTTGTTCACTTAAGGAGGCACGGTGTTCATTACCTAGAATTTGAAGAGAGATGGTTCTAGCTCCACCAGTATCTTGATCAATTTACGACAATTTTTGTATCTTTATCAGTTATTATCTAAAACATGTCCTCCCCTTAAAGATAATTCGTGCTTGAAAATATCATAATCTGGGGTCAAAATCAGAGATTGTGTTGTTGATCATCTTAATTGTCTAGACTACGTTTTGATAAGGACATGGACACAACAGGTATTTTTTCTTTTGAAAATGATTCCATTGTCGCTCGACAGCACAAAGCCAGCTTCCGTATCAGTGAAATTATTCTTTTCCATTCATTATGCATACTGCTATTGTAGTGTCTGTCATAATTTGGAATTAATCTCGCAATATGTTGTAACACTTGATATGGAATGATAGTAGCTGAATGAAAATTGCAGAAAATCCGCATTTCCGGTTCCTGCATAGAATCATAATGGGGAAGTTTAAAGAGAACTCTCTGATCTGATCTTCATATGTTAACTTTATAAATTAGCCAATAAACGATAAAACGAAATTGTATCATTTTCATTTTAATATTCCACTCATGACATGCATACTGTAATCATAACTGTTAATATTTGTTCGTAGCCAATAGGATTTATGTGTGTACTTTTTGTCGTCTTATAGTCGTGTGGTTCAAGAATGTAAATATTTTGGTGAGAAAAATAATTCCTTGAGACTACAACAAGGTCGGAAATTATTTAGTCTTACCATACCCAATGGATGGATGAATTGGTTTTCTTAAATTTGGAAATGGAGACAGTGAGATTTGAGTTTTGTTTGACATTTTTTTATTTTTATTTTATTTATTCTTAATGCTATTGGTCAAAGTCATTACATGTAACAGAAAAACGATTTCGATTTTTGTTCGCAGTAAAACTCATGTATACTATAATTTAAAGTGTCAGTTGTTTTTCTGTAACTGAGGTGCCATTGTATTTAGTGTTCACCCGATAGCTTATTTATTTAGATAATTACTGGTAATTAAAGTTTGTAACTGTTAAATTTACAGTTGGTTTAGTTTATTCGCTAGTGTTAATGATGTTTAAGAAATTGGTTAAGGTCTCGAACGTTATCTTCACGAAATAAAACACCATTTCCAAGCAATTCAAGTTTCTGCGTTTCCTAATACTTGTGTTAGTAAATGCAGAGTCTGTGACAACGCAGTCTATATGATATGATGCTTTTAAATGTGGAGTCTACAGGGAATCCAGTTCTACTTTCAAAAGTATAAAGGAAGGTTTCAGAGTTAATGAAATGCTCTATCAGCACGCGATTTCCATATTTAATTGATATGCTCGTATTCCGTTATTTTTTTATTCAAATCGTGCTTGCCACCGATATCTGAAATCTTGTGCATTTGAAGATTTACCAAAGTACTCTATAGGATTTCCTTTTCTTAATTCAGATATCATCAGTATCAAGTGACTCCTTCTAATGAAGAATTTTCTCACATATGCGACTAAAAGACGTTAAAACGTAGACCGAAATCTACTCATGTGGCAGAAACAAACATTTCCGAAGATCGTGATGCTTACAGGTCATGCAAGATCCGTTTAACGAAATACGATACAATCATTACCCTGTTTATTGACAGTTTATTGTGAATATAAATGAGGTTTCTCTATTCCTTTCACGGATGTTTCCATAGAAACGTGTCACTTCTAAATTTAATACCGTATTCCATTGTCTTTTACCGCCCTTTATCATTGAAAAGATTGCATAGCGCATACATACTAACACTCGCCTAGTGTTAATGATGAAATATGATGTAAATACGTCATATTGTTGTCTGAATCCTGGTTTACAGATTTGTATCATTGGTCATGTAAAGCGCATATTTAAGACTCAAACAGAATGTTTACACATGTATAATGTATTGATAATCAGACTGACGAATTAATAGCTTAACCAATCTAGGTTGAAACATAGTATTGTCAAATTGAATACAATCTATAATCTTGTTTTTCTTAAGAGATAATTCTTCAATTCCATGTAAAATGCACCTCACTAAAGCACTCCATAGGTTCTACAGTTGTTCTATTAACAATAGTTTGTACACAGCGGAAGATGACAAAACATGTAATGCTGGGTTATCTTTAGTTCAATCATTCCAATTACACATCTTATTTCATCTTAGGATGTATGAAGCCTAATTCAAGATATGCATAAAACTCGGGGCAACAAAATGTGCGTACATGTGAAATCTGAGTTCTCCGCATAAGTTTGATTAAAATTAACAATTATATGAGAAGAGTGTGAACATATCGAATACGCTTAAAGTACTTAATTATATCAGTATCCACGATATTTTGTTTTGGAGATGAAACGTCTTCTTTGTACAATGCTAACAATTTGACCTAAATAATTCGTGTATATTCGGCGTATACTAAGGTAGATTTTAGAATAATATCACAGTTATCAAATTGGCTCTCGCATTTGATTAACACCCTCTGGAGAAACTGCCCCTAAAAAACTGCCTCCAAGTCAACATTTCCCTTAAGAATGCCATAAAACATGATGTCTGGCATAATTATCTTTGGAAGTAGGTAGTGCCCGTGCTAAAACCGCAAAGGATATAATGATATTCTCTGCACAGATTAATATTCCAATTCAATCTAAGTAAATATATATATATATATAAATATTGTGCGCTAGTTTGTACATAGTGGAAGATGACAAAACATGTAATGCTGGGTTATTTTTAGTTCAATAATTCCGAAAGCAATTCCTATTACATCTTAAGGTGTATAAAGCCTAATTCAAGAAATGCGTAAAACTCAGAGCAACAAAATAATCTCATGCGTACATGTGAAATCTGAGTTCTCTGCATAAATTTGATTGAACTAACAATTAAATGAGAAGAGTGTGAGCGCATTGCTATACGAAGTTATGAAGTCATTCTTCATATAATTAAGATAACTGATTACCGAACTGATCATAGATGTAATTTTATCAAACACTGAAGCATAGAAAATGGAACCATTTGAATGTTTACATTCATCTTTAATTGCTGATGACCTAGCTGCTTAGCTTATCATGACAAGTTCATTTATTTTATTTCCTGCAATCTTCATCAACGACACCTGCTCAAACACATCATTTAATAAAACTTAAGCAGCATTAAAATTATGATATGCAGTTACTGGCGCCATTTTCCTCATTTGAAACCAGAAGATGCATTTCTACTCAAGGGAACAGAAACGTGTTACAAAGTTGTACGTCATAGTACGCTCGTATGTTTTGGGGGTTTTGAAGTGCCAATAGTTTTCTGTTTTTTATTTATTTCATCGCATAGTGTTTGGAAGTAGTTTTGAGACAATCCTACCACGGGTTAATTCAATGAATTGAATTATGTCATCTAAGGTCGACTTAACTGAAAACAATTAACCCGAAATTTTTCGCTAATTGTTTAGGTGTAATTAAACAAAAGCAATGTACTGATTCTTGCTGATATCAAAAACATCTCTGGGGAAATCCAGTTTTCTGGAGCCGTGCTGAAATTAACGCCGAACGCCAAATTCCATCATGTTCATCTTTGTTTCAGGATAATAATTCAATAGTGTGATAACTTCAATCATGATTATAAATCCGTAATAAAACGTATTTTCGGCGAATTACAAGTTTGAATTAATACTCATTCAGGTATATGCTTTTAAATACTGCATTCTCAAATGATTCCATATTATCTCCCGGACTATACATTTATTTATATTTAATGTAAAGAACTTTAGGGTGTTGATATAAAACCGGAAATGCAGTTCGAACAATACAGACAAGAAACAAATATATACGAACCATGTGGGACGTCATACTCATTTTATTTTTGAACGCCGTTTTTCAACAATTTTTCAGTTGTATACGGCGGCCGGTTCACCTAACCAGTTTTCCTGGACCGTATACTAACCAGTACTGACTTACCCTTCCACTAGAAGCCAGTAAATTCTTCACATATGGAGGAAAGTCGACATTTGCCAAATTTTCATAGAAGGATATGACATGCCGCGACCAGGATTTGAACACGGATCGCCAGCAAAATTCTCCACATATGGAGGAAAGTCGGCATTTGTCAAATTTTCATAGAATAGATGACCTGCTGCGACCAGGATTTAAACCGGATCGCCGGGTTACAAGTCCAGCGTACAAACCACTGGACCACGGTTGTGGCTATACTCATTTTAAAATAGAACAATCAATTCAAAAATGCTGAATGATGATCCGATCAGAATTGATTTTGAAATTGAAAATGATTTATACTCCAATGTATGCTCTAAACGAAAAATTCAGTAATAAATAAACGATACGAATGGGTGAATTAAGCTGTCTATATACTCTTATATAATATGCATGAATAAAGGTATTGTGCCAAGAGTTATTAGCGAGGTCAGCGTAAGAGTCAGAATAAAACACCGTCTTGTTTCCAGTAAGAAAGGAATACTTAGTATATATTTCCCGGAGTTAGCCAGAGCGTTATAGTTAACTGTATTCGTGTTATTTGCTTTCATATCCATTTCATTACACATAACATCATTTATGATCTATCGGAACACGTGTATCTATGGCGTGTTTAATATTTGCATTGCACATTGCTTTGGATCACTTGTCATATGTAGTTCGTTCTAATCAATGCGCTGATTGGCAATTGTTCGAATGATAGGGAACTTAATACGGAGAATTTTGCAAGTGAAAATATAACGTTATTGATAGGAAATCCAGTGGTTAGTGGTAATAAATTTTTACATGACTGAATATGAAAAATAAAAATCGATGTCACCATAACTTAATATGCGTGTAATCAATGCGGCGGTGAAACTTACTGTACAGATTTGAGCTTCTGTGAGTGGGTTTGCGGTATTTGTCAAGATACGGATGTCCTTTCGCATGCTTATTACATACTTTACAAAACACTTGTGAGCATGTATTTGTAGATATATATTTTCGCTCGTGTGCAGCTCTATGTTCGTTATCTAAAATGGTCGTTTGTTCATATCCAAGGACTTATATTGCGAAAGATATGCAAGGTGGAAATCCCTGATGAACAACTTCGTTCGCAGATCTCAATTTAATGTAGTTTCTCGGGAATATCTTCTTGATAAATGTTCATCGAGATCTTACACAATTTCTGGTGAGTCGAGGTAATCATGTTATCCTGATATACAGCTGACATACATGTTTCCTTTGTCAAATTACATTTTTGTGAATTGTACTTTCATTATATTTTCTACCTTTTTTCATTGTCTTGATCAGATTGGGGAAATTATTTCTCTTCTCATGCACGCAAGCAAAAAACCAACACAATATCGGTCATGTTTTGCGCAAATTGTCATTTCGTGTGTCGTGAGAAGTGGATCTCAATAGATAAATCGGTCCAAAAATTAAATTACATATACAATTATATACAATGTATTGTGTATGTTGTTATATTTTACATAAGGACATTATATACAACTAAAATAAGATTTTATTAAAACCAATCTAAATTACAGTTTTTATTACTGCTTCTGAAATTTATTCATATTTCCAAAATAAACGAGGATATCCTTTTGATTATCTAGTTATATATTTATTGTGTCTTCCTTATACTGTTCACCTAGTTGTCAAGTATTTTGTGTCATGGGCCAGTAAAATGTCTTGAGGTATGGAGTTATTAACATAAAAAAGGTCACATTCCAAAAAACAGTCTCCCAAGATAGATCCATTTAATTGACAACAAATGACGAGGAAGGGAGGTTAAACAATGATTAATGATCTAACAAAACTTAAGATAAATTGCAAGGATGGTTCAAACAGTACAAACCGAAAGTAAAAGTTGTATTTCTGGAAATGTCGTACGTAAAATTCGACCGTTCCCACAGACTACCTTATTTATAGGATGAATACCAATAGTCTTGAAAACAGTATCAAATCGTATCAATCAGTAAAAAATAAGTAATTAAGGCTTAGAAAGCCCATGTTACTTAGGGAGTAGAACATTAATAAGGAAACTATCTGATATTCAATCCACAACACGTTCTAAAGAAATGATACCAGTAGCTTTTGCTTAAGCATTGGGTTAATGCCGTTATTCGCAGTAGTATTAGTTACCTTATATCAACATTCATTTGAGGTAATTTATCATCTAATATATTCGTTTGGTGGCAGGAACACGTGACTTTTTGTCTTCTGGACACGTGTTCAGTACTGAATTCATTTGACAGCAGATTTAATAACCATCCTACAATAAGTGTAGTCAGAAGTTTGAGACAAATGACAGTGAAATACCTGCAGACTATTGAGAAAAATGTACTCCACCTTCTTAAACAACATACATGTAGTTATCTCACAGACGAAGTGCAGGGCAAGGCTACGAGTTCAAAATGATACACTTGCTTAACCAAAATTAGGGGAAAATATAAAGTGAAAAACGAGGGGTGTGAGCTTGTACTGGTGGGAAACTTTGGAGCACTTGATTGTTCACCTGATTGCCAGATGTAAAAGAATTAATGTCAATTAAAGGCTAACAAATAGATAAAGAAACTATGATACTGCTTCATGTTTCTTTCAACAGATCGTATATGAGCTAAACATTGTGTTGTCTGTCTCATTGTTTTTCCAATAGAAGAAGATATGTTTTGATTGATTATAAGCAACAACAGAGTACAAAGGAAATAATTTGTCAAAGTTTAGTCGACAGAAAAAATAAATACAAGTAAAATATGTGTCTACTTCTACGGGTTTTTGTAGAACAAATATGCTGTACTTGATGTACAATATAATAATATTTTAATCAATTTTAAATTGTTTATACAAGCATGTGTTTGTAATAAAGTAACAGAAAGAAGTGACATTTTCTGAGAATTTTAGATTCTCCATTTTTGTCATCATCTTTGGGGTATCATAAACAGAATAGTAAAAATCAAAATAAAACATTCACAACATTAAAACGATTTACTGTGAAGATCACATGCTTCATTAGGATAGATGGCAATGTACTGCATAGTCAATAAAGCTCACAGTGAGGCAACTCCATAAACAGAATTGTCAAGTAATCATTGGTGATTAGGCCTTAAAAAGTTTGTTACCGGTTACCCGACCAACCCAATATTTTACCTCATAAGTTTTTACGGCATCCAAATCTTAGTGCTATATTGTAATTTTCATTAATATTACAGAGCACATATTCCCATGCAGTGTTGCTAATATATGTAAAAAATATATATAATAAAAAGAAATCCCTAACTACGGACCCATATTTTTTGGGCATGTAACCAGAAACAAACTTTTTTTTGTTTATAAGGGTACAAGTTGATGGTCTCACCCTTACCATTTCTTCTTTATACTACATTGAGGTTGTAATCATGAGGACCATCTTGATACTTTCCAGGATTTTTCCACCTGACCTCCAAAAAAGCGACATGGATGTTTACCTGCTGTAGCTCTGTGTTATAAAACAGAATGCCTATTGTGCATGCAAGTTACTCATGATAAGATGTTTCGAGAGGCTTATGCTGATGGGAAAACTATCGCAGCAGTAGTTATTGCGTTGATAAGCATTGTATTGTATTGTATTGTGTTATATTGTATTGTATTGTGTTGTGTTGTATTGTATTTGTATTGTATTGTATTGTATTGTATTGTATTGTGTTATATTATATTGTATTGTGTTGCATTGTGTTATATCATATTGTGTTGTGTTGTATTGTATTATATTATATTGTGTTGTGTTGTATTGTGTTATATTATATTGTGTTGTGTTGTATTGTATTTGTATTGCATTGTATTGTATTGCATTGCATTGCATTGCATTGCATTGCGTTGCGTTGTGTTGTGTTGTATTGTATTGTATACAGCCACTAAATTATGAGAAGGGGGACAACTTGATCAATACTTGTTCTGTTCCATTTTTGTCAAGAAGTGTTCTTCCACTATTTTGATGAAAAGATTAAGTTTCATCTTGCTTCTTTTGAGAAATTTTAGTGGAATGAAATCAATGAATTTGAATTTGATCCTAGCCAGAGCTTGTCCAAATAGCATCCTATAGAGCATGTGATTGTTGATTAATGTGTCTGGTTTGGAACCATGGTCGGGTGTTCATTTTACTCTTTCTCAAAAGTTTGACCAAAGATTTTGCTTCTTGAAAGAATAATATATAATTAGGGGAAGTCGTCTGTTGCCTGGCATATAGCTGCCTATTTGTGATTATGTGGCTGAATCAACACAGTTCTGACAAAATTTTTTTCAGTTTTTTTTTTAGAATACTGAGGTGTACCGAGGTGACTACATGCTTATATGAAAAACCTCAGAACTCCCTAGATGCACCAAAGTGCAAAATTTTCCATGAGGGAGCCCCTGGACCATAATTTGCACAATTATGAATAGAGGGATAGTTAAACCCCAGGTTGTTGGGGAGTGGGTTAGTAAAGGCAGACATAAAATAAGCGTTGTTCAGGCCAACTGTTCGCACTAAAATCAATAAACCATCATAAGCCCACCAAAAAAATGACACCAAATTAAATAATCTTCACTTAAGAAGTTTACTATATGGATTTAAGTCACTTTGATGTTTTTCATAGTGTTTTAAATTATTGTTCATACCAAACACACCAATAAAAATAATTCAAATGGAAAACAAAATCATCAACAGAAGTAACGTATGTATATATCATTTTATTGCAACTTTAATTACAAATGTTCCTCTTTAATATCACAATACACTAACAATATCACTGCACTTAGATAGTTTATAATATTCTATTCATATTTAAAGTAAGATGTACATATATTAATACAAAGACAATCATATTACTGTCATTTACAAAGTAGCTTGTCATACACGGACCATATACTGTATAAGTTTCATTAATAAATACAGTTGAGGTCTAACTTTTTATTGCTAATGTGTCATATGTTCTCTTTTCAATACTTAAATAGAATTTAATTCTGTGGTACAAGGAACAACACTGCAGAGTACAAGTTTAAAATACATATATTGGCTGCTTGTAGCAATTCAATGACATAAAGGCAGTTTTATATATGTTTACAGATGAATAAATGTACTGTATAGATGTATTGTTATTAATGCTTGTAGTAAAATGCCTGTTTAAGTGAAGAATGCATGAACATCATTTAATATAAGAAACAGCTAGTCAATGATTTGTTTGTAAAATTAACCCAAAAATCATGCAAATAATACTGAATAGGACATTTTCGACTATTTAGGATGATGGTTAGGCCAGCAAAAGCATAGTTGTGTTAATGGTTATCTGACAGATCCTTTTTTGTGCCCATCCTAAAGTTTCTAACAGCAAAATCTAAAGCACAAAAATATTTATGAATGAATTTCACCTCATATTCTCACAAAAGTTGTTTAGCAAAATTTTAAATGTTTTTTGACTGACCTACCCTATCTTTTTTTTGGTCGTGTTACCAAAAACATGAATTTTTATAGCCTAATGCCAATTGCCAAAATCTCAATAGTGAACAATGATAAAAAAATTATTTTATTCTTGTTTAGATATAATTACTATAGGTATATATGATCTTACTAAGTTCAGTCCCATCAGTTTAAAGTGTTATTTTCAGTATTTTAAAACATCCCATAATAACATATGGCAACATTTCAGTAAACTGTCACAATAGATGTGTTGTACATAAATTTGCCATAATGCATAAACAAATGAAATATATTCATACTGGTACGCAGGATATAGGAATTCTAATTCTACACTTTTCAAATTTTTATGCACAATAAGCTGAATGCCAGACATATATTTCACTATTGTGCAGCATTTGTAGCATGAAAACATGTATATAAAAAACTAATCAATGCTAAGCATTTGTATGTTATAACAAGAAATAACTCGCATTTAGGTAAATAAAAATATAACAATCAGTTACACACCCATAACCTACCAGCCCAGTCTTATGATATATAACATACAACGACAACAACAGATAACAATCAAGATAAAAAAAATCCGTTCATGGACCATACATAATGTCTGAAAGTGATTTACAAAGAATTCCAAATCTTCAAATAGATATTTAAATAAATATTTTCAGTCAAATCTTCAAATAGATATTTAAATAAATATTTTCAGTCAAATAAATATTTGATTTTAATCATGATTTCTTTTTCCTGGTTGTAATGAAATACGTAATTACAGTATCAGACAGCCCACATCTAACTGAAAAATAAAGTCTATGACATAAGTCACTTGCCTGCTACTAGACACTGGGACTATTGCCTTGCAATATTACATTATTTCTCTTTTCATATCATGTATATAGCACAATAACAGGATTAAACAATTTCAGACAGTCAGTCTCTGAATCCTTAGTCTCATACAAAAAAAGACATTTTCATGGGTGAAGGTTAAAACTTTCCAAAAACCAGAAATCTTGACCTTGGTGCTATGGAAACAATAAAAACCAGTAGGGTCCAGACCTGGGAAAAACTGGATGTTCCGGAAAATTTTGGAAAACTTTTAACCATGCATTCTAACACTGACAAATAATACACCGCTGACTCTTGTGAAAATGTTCGCCTCAGACAGCAAGCACCTAATGCTTAAACAGAACAAATTTTGTTTACAGAAGAATGGAAGACTAAAATAATGACAAACAAACCTGAGACAAAATTTGAATAACATAAAAATTGCAAATGAAAATTAACAGTTTGACGATAATGGTCACATAGAAAATAGATCAAAACAATCAGTGAATTTAATGGTTCTTAAAACGTTACCTCAATGTGGAAGTATGAATTAAGGTATTACAATAACACCTGTAGAAATTTACCTACTCCACAGACACAGACAGAGAAATTTGTTACAGTTTCATAATTTTATGATGTATATGTATTTAATACAAACGTAACTTCAACAAGAGCAGAAATCCAAGACCCCAAAACTGTAAATTTATGTCAACATGTAAAGTATATATAATGTCTACATCAACATACATCAGCTTATAGCATCTATGAAGTCTACACAAAGATAATTCAATGTAGAAAAAAGTAACAAAATACTAATTTATTTCAAATATCTAGAAAAATATTTAATATATTTCAAGAGCACATGACTGTACACAAAGTAACCTAGAAAAAAAGACTAAATACTAGAGTTTTACAGCTCAGACCCTTAACAAGCAAGATAAATTAACAGCACCACAACATAAATGCAAATTACATAGAGGGAATTGAAAAACACCAACAACCTAATTGAAAGGAAATCACTAGAGTTCAACATTGCACCAACAGCAGGGGCCATTTGGGGATATTTCCAGCTTTAACAGCAAAGGATGACCCAAGGCATACCTTTGAGTCGAACTATCGACCTTCCATAAGCAAACTGGACAGCTTCCTCACATGTGAAATGTTTCTGGTCTGAGGTGGGATTCAAACTCACAGTGGTGAGAGGCTCGCAATTAATTATCAGAAAACATAACTACTCGACCATGTAACCAAAAAAAAAAAATCACTAACAAAATGACACTGTGATAGTGCCTAAATAAGAGAACCATCAACTAATAAATAATGCATTAAAAATTGAGTAACAAAGTAAGCATAGTAACTAAAGAGCTAATTAATTAAAAGAACAAAATTCAAAATGAGGCAGCTAAGATAAATGGTAGACTTGTAACAAGAAATAAAGTTATATGTACAAGGTATTAAAAATTGAACACGAATGTATGGTTAAAAAAAAAACAATATACAGGTGTCTTAAAATTATTGAAAAGTTTCCCATATGACTGACATTTTAATAATTCATCATTTGGAGGGTGAAATATTAGGTACATACATTAATTGAAGGAATGCTACAAAATCTGTAGTTAAAATTAAATAAAAATAATAAAAACTGAGACACAGATTGTGTATATTATGCAAATACTGTAAAGACACCAAAATTAAAAAAATAACAATTCAATTTGTTAAAAAACCCCAAGACTTCCGAAAGTTACCAAAGTTGGCTCATTCAAGTTAATAAAAATAACCAAGAATTAAGAAATTGTACAAATTTGATTAATTTAAGCTAATGAAAAAAATAAAAATTCCAAAAGTGAACGAAGTTGATCAAGTATCGACAATCACACATATTTACCAAACATCATAATAATAATAGCTGGTAGTGAACACATCTGTATTCAGTAACACCCGAGTCGTAATATTATACAAATAACAAGAGAATTATAGTACAGTAAATTGTTCCCGGTATATAACAATATAAATCATGCAACATTACATCTGCATAAAAAAATAAAATAAAAATATTAGGGCAAATTTTACGCCATAAATGTTTAGCTCTGTAAACCAGGCCCTGAGTTTATAAAACTTGAGAACAGTCTCCAAGCTCAAATCTCAAATTTGTAAGAGAAACATTCCTGTTTGAAAGATATTGTAGTTTAATAATTAAATACATTTTCAGATCATTTTAGCTGGCAAATAACATAGAATTGAAATCTTTGTTGTTTAGTAATAATTAAGTTACTAAGAAACTTAAGAAAAATTAAGAAACACTGAAAGACAAAAATTTGACCTTGGAGACCGATCTCAAGTTTCATAAACTTGGTCCAAGGTTTTCAGTTCCATCATAAAGACAATAAAGTAGTAATAATGAATTCACCTAAAAACTAAGCGACTGATATGAGAAATAAAAGCCAGTAACAATAACTAATATTCCAAAGTTAGCCAAAGAAAATAAGTTGTTATTGCTTGATAAAAATTATTTAAAAATATGCGGTCTAAATATTTTAAATATTTAATGTGGTATTTACCGAACATTAAAGGATTAAACACTTTGAATAATTAGAGAGAAGATGGTTCATTAGAGTATACACAGAAAAAAAAACATTTAAACATAGTTATTACAGTCATTCTTCAACAAATGCTGACTTGGTGCATTGATCAATGTCTTTAAATAAAACATCAATGTGACCTACATTGATATGTATGTTAAAAAAAATCTAAATAATGTATTCTTTGTAATAATCAAGGATAATTGTAACTCAGTATACAGCTGGGAAAATCCTGCTTTGTCAAAATATAGAATTATAATTATTCTTGGGCTACAAGAAAAAGTAAATAAAATCAGTTGAAAGCATTACAAATATCTCATTGCAGGAATGAAATTTTTCTTGTCTCAATTTTGTAATTCTCTAAAACAGTAGACAGAAGGAAAATTAAAACAAATGAATAAAACAAAACCAAAATAAAATAGCAAAAATATATCATTTATTTTAAAACTTGACAGAGTATATATGCATAACCAGCACTGACCAAAGCCATATCTTTTAAAACAGCTCTAATAAAATGAAAAATCCCTTCACAGTAATCTAAACAAAAATAAAGACAAAAACACTAAATTTCTTTCACAAAATATTCTAAATGAAGTTACCCGCAAAAAAAACTTTAGCAACATTGCATTCATAAACCCTAAATGAGTAATTTACAACTTGAGGAGTCGTCTACCATTGGAGGAATTATCTACTCAAGAATGAGTTATATACCCTGGAAGGAGTTCACTACCCTGGGAAGTTTTCTACCCAAGGAGAAGTTATCTTCCCTGGTAGGAGTTACCAACCCTAGGAGGTGTTACCTAACCTCCAATCTTGGCTCTATCCTAGATTGGGAATGTCACTATGGTTGCAAAAATTACATGGAATATTTCGATACAATATATTTATCAAGATGGTGACTCTTCTTCTGTACTTTCTTGGTTATCCCGAGGTTCATAAAATAGCAATGGTATCATACCTAGAAAACATCCAAGAGATACACCTATTGCTTTACCCTGAAATATACAAAAATCAAGTGCTTTATACTATATACTGATCACTTTACATGGAGAATTATTGAATTAAACACTGGATCGCAAATTTCTGAAGTGCTTGAAATTCACATTTTACAAGAGAAACACATAACTCCATCTTGGATAAACATGAACCACCTACATTAAGAAGTTATAATGTGAGAATATTGGCATTAAACCTAGGTAATGACGCGTCAGTGCCCCAATTAGCAGTAACCATAAAAAACTGGTTATTAAAAAAGATTTCAATCAATCAATCTTTTTTCAATACTTTTGTTTTTTTAATGCCAAATAATTTGGTTTATTTATTCATAACCATACCATCAAAGTTATGACTATATATTCTCTAATGGTGACATCACTTAAGTAAACAACAATAGCTCCACGAGACCACTAACAGTAATCAGAAACCAACATAAGTAAAATTTTCTTTAACACTTCATATATTTGTAAAGAATTAACTTATTCGCAACACATATAAAGGGAACTAACTCTTACAAACAAAAATTGAAAATATTTACAAGATTTGATGCCCATCTTGTGGAAGACATGTCAACTTGTTCTGGAGTCAAGGCTGGAGCCTTTACACCAAATTTACTGGTCACAACTTCAATATAGTGAGCAGATCTGTAACAAGAAAATGATCATGTGAACAGTATTTACGTAATAACAAGGAATAAGCATTCAAATTGGGAGTTTTAGATTGAGTAAAAAAAAACTGTGGACAAGTGTCACTAGCATAAAACAAAATGTGAAGTTTCAAGCACAGGTAGCCTTTATTCTTATGTTTGGTACAATTAAACTTAAAGGGCTAAATATTATCCAGACACTTGGAGTATGACATTTATCGTAGCATGGACAAACCAATACAAATATGTACAACAGTACATGACTTCAATAAAATTCCAATAAAAATTGTGTTTCAGAACTTCAGTCTCAAGAATCTCTGCAATTAATGTTTTCTAATAAAACATGAATTTAGGACCTCACTAACATGATTAAACCAAGCATAGACTTAGTCAAGTATTTCTCTATCTTATATAAATCTGAAATATGCTCGACTGTATCACTGACTGGACCATGACCGTGGTCTAGAGGTTTGTGCATTGCACTTGCAACCCAAAGACCCGGGTTCAAATCCTGGTCATAGCAGATCATACAGTTTTATGAAAATTTGACAAAAATGTTGATTTTCCTCAGTATGTGAGTAAAAATTGTTAGCTCCTTGTGGGAGGGTGAATTAGTACTGGTTAGTATGCAGTCCAAGAAAACTGTTTAGATGAACCGACAGCCGTATATAACTGAAAAAGTATTGAAAAACAGCGTTAAACCCAGTGAAAAAAAAATATTGCAAACCACTGATTCAAGTCCAGGACACAGAATAATGAATACAAGAACAGCTCGATACTATTGTACCAAAATAGTTAATAGCAGCTTTTTTGACACAATGGGTTTTTTAAGAAGGGACTCACTAACAAGTTTAACAGTATATTTTTAAGATTATAATCAGCATCAACTACGGTCTGTTCAATATAGGTCAGAGTATGGAATTATGCAAGTTTAATACATACTGATTTGAACACAGGTAGAGTTTCAAATTTATTTACAATTCTGCAGTTAAAACCTCGTATAATGTATTTGACATTCTTGAATGTATGAAATATTCAATGTGTACATTGATTGTAAAACAATAATGGTCCTATTATATCATTTTGAGCAAACAACTAAAAGCACAATTCCTAGTTGTTAACAGACATTAATAAGTAAATCAGTAAACATTATATCAGAAACAAATTACAGAAAATTCTCGTTACCTCGAGAGGTCATCGGAAAAGGCTAAATGCTCTAGATAAACGTGGTGCTTGTAATAACGAAGTATTTGTTTTGTTTGTTGAAAATTATACACAACTAATAACTAAAAAATTGATGGGGGGACTTTGAAAAATCCTTGAGAAAGTCAAGTGCTCATGATATCGATGCTCGTAATAACGAAGTTTTACTGTAGTTCAAACTATTAACTTACTGGACACCGGCCAAATCTGAGATCATGTTCCCTAAGGCGGCAGCTGAAATGAAACAAAGAAGCATCTTCAACAGGTTGAATAGCACTTTGATTATAACAAACACTAATTAAATAAAAAAATTCATTGAGATCCTGCACTAAAAATGATTGTATTAAATGCAAAAGCAAATGTTTGCTAATTGTGACAATGAAAAGAATGAGAATGTTTGCTATAATTCTATCAAGATATGCTGTTAACTAAGTAACCTATACACTGATTATTCCATTTGTGTGTAGTATAATCATTATCATCTATTTTGAAAATAGACTGATGTATACAATTTAGTTATATATTAATGCTGATACTTTGACTAATACATATTAAAGATAATGTGTATCATAGTGATGTTTAAATCATACATGCACCTTTTTTGACAAAAAAGGTAGATATTTTTGTGCTCTAATTTATAAAACTTATAGGCATAGAAATTACCATATATTTCTTAAAAACAAAATACATATTTTCTCGAACTGACAATTTATCATCAAAAACATATTTGGATGCAATACACATAATTGAAAGAAAATTAAAGAATTAACGGATGACATTTTTCTTTTTTCTCAAAAAGTAGAGTGGCAAGAACCAGAGCAATCTCTATCCAGAGTTGTCGTTCGTTATCCATCACATACATCTCTGTCAACATCTGGAAAGTAGTTCAAAAACACGTGTCCGGGTCTCCATTACTTTCCATCTGATACACAGAATTACTCTTTTGTTTCTCTAAATGTACATTTGTTGTCATAATTTTACATAATTACCTTCGACTTCTGCGTTTCATTTCCATTTAGGTGGCGTAACCTAGTGACCTAATTACCAAAAGTAAACAAATACTCTCGGTCGAGAAATAGTGCGCTAGATAAATAAAATAATTTCTCTTAGTTTCAGGTGAATTATAACATCTTTTGTCTCAAATGTATTGTGCAAAATAAATTTGCATCGCTCAGTTGTAAATTCTATACCGTTTGTGGCTTTATTTCTTGTTTTACAAGAATCTTGTAAAACGCTGAGACGTTGACAGAGATGTATGGGAGAGATAACGAACGACAACTCTGAATAGAGATTGGAACCAGAGCTTCATTAAAGAATATTGTTTGGTGTTTTTCTGAGAGGTACAGACTTCAACACAGGGCTTTCATTTAACAATTGAAACAGCATTTTGACTCTTGAAATCAGTAAAATAAAGCTTTTGTCTCGGGAGAATTTGTTCCAACCAGTCAAATTTACAATGAAATTAGAAGGAAATTTTGCTGACTCTTCGAATTAACATCAGCCAAGGGTATTTTTGACCCTCAACTGTTGACATCTAATGAAAACCCTGTAATAATAATATGGAGTTACATAACCTGTCACAATGGTAGAAGTGAACAGGGCTCCAATTACTTCGTACAGACATTCATGATACAATTTTCAGATTTCCCACAGAAATATCAAAAGGATTGTAATTATGTAACACTTCACTTACTATCTGAATCAATACAATAATCACTAATATACATGTAGAAAACACAATCTACTTAACAGCCACACTATTGATTATAACACAATCATTTCTTTATACTTCAATCATAGGGTTACCACTTAAACATGAAACAGCAACATCATCAATGTTTAAATAATCATGCAGTCATATGCAATTAAATTCAGACAATGGAAAACACAATAATCATCAAATTTACTCAGCAATTTCACTGATAATTTCCATTACAAACACAATATATTAAATTACAGTAAGTCAATTATCACAAAATACGATACAACAATGGCTGGTAATGTTAGACTGTTTATTGCTGCTGTAACTGACTGTACAGCATATATTATTGCTCTGAATACTGCATTATTTAATATCATTCACAGCTAAAAGTAAAAAATATACTCTATACACCAGCAATTTTACAATAGTCAAATCAATACACAATTACACAACTGATAGAAAATAATGTTCACAACTCACATGGGATAAAGCTAAATAATTGGACTTTATTCTGAAAATTAATTATGGTGCAAGTCACACACTTTTGGGGGAACAACTTCGTAACTTATGATTTTGAAGTTGGGTCAGTAGAATTTTAATTTAAAAAAATGTGACAAAACAATGCCATTAGATAGCTAAAGTAGATGAAAATACCAGCAAATTGTTGCTTTTTGCACATCAGAGGAAAGGCAGCAAACATTTTAATTACAGGTGATGCCAAGTCTGATACTTTTAATATTTCATGAATTTAATTACTTAAAAAGTATGGCTCAGTGAATGAAAATATTGATTAATGCTCCAATATACATAATACATACATTGTCTGTATATGGACTATATTAGACCAGAAAAAATAGTTGAGTGTATGGTAACCTGATTGAACCTATTTTAGGGAGCCCAACCCCTAACAGTAAAATACAAAATACACGTATGTTTGGGGATGAATTGATGTACATGTACCTCTGATGTACGAACGGAATGTTTGGGAAAAAAAATGAAAATACAAAAGTTTTATGATCGCACTACCCCCAATTTTTTTTTTCAAGTAACCATAAATATATTATTTTCTTAGCCTTAAGAGTGTTTGCTAATCTTTTTCTCCCTATAATAAATTATTTCCAACAACCTAATCTGTCAAAAACTTATAAATTTTTAATTACCTGCAAATACTTCTCAGTCTGATGCACTAAGAAGAAGTCAAGTTCTAATTTTATCACAACAAACAATCGTATCATCTCTGTTGTCATAGCGACATCACTTCCATAGAAGCATTTTGAATTTCAAGAAATTTTTCGGCCAAGTAAGCTTTTCAGGAGGCTAGTATAATAATATCTCAAGGAATCATATAGATGGGATTACAGCAACTTGGCTTCTCAACTTGGATAATAAAATATCTAATAAAAGTACAGATGACATTTAGATCAAGAGATTTGCTCTTCATTATTACAGTTTCATGAACACCAAACTAAAACAGGGGATGTAGCCATTCACTGAATGGGAAAAATCCAATTATTGGCAGAAAATAAAAATCTTTTCACAGCATTTACTTGATGATATTCAGGGGAATATGATAACAGAATGGTTTTCATGAAAGCTCGACACGAACTTAGACAATATTGTTGTACAAAATAAACAGGAAAATCTACTTACAAGATAATTACTCACTAATTACTAGAACCCTTCACCTGATATTGATTGACTTAGAGTTAAGTCTAAGCTATTGTAATTACAGTACAGCCCACATTTCCATAAAATGATTGTTAACATTCTAACACAGCATTTACTATATCTTCCAAAATAGTTACATTCTAAGTTTAACATTTATGATATTTTCATCCAGATTTAGTTGCATTGCATGGTAAACTTACAAGCCCTAAAAAAACAAAAGAGTTCAGCATAGAGAAGAAATGTCCAAAAAGACAAATATTAACCTGACAGAAAGGTTTTTCAGATAGTAAGGTGTTTCAGATAGTTGGTAAATATTATTCCACTGGCTATTAAGATTTAGGCCATGAAATGCAATGTTGAATGTTCAGAAATAAGGGATGTATTTGGTACATATTATTATTAATTGATGTAAATTAATTTAGCCTAATTATCAAAAATTATTTATTAAATATAACCATAGTAACCTAGTAAATGCATAAAATTTTAGCTTTGAAAGTATAGATATTACCTGCCATTGTAGAAATACCAAACAATGCACCAAATTTAAATTCTATGTATTCTCCCTGAAAAAGACAGAAATGAATATTTTATGACATGACATCTAAAACATTATCATCAACCATTTAAGTAATTCTGAGCGCAATAGTTCACCACAGATCATACAGACTGCAGATACGGAGCATACAAAGATTGATATATTTCTGTGCCACTAAAGATACCTGGATCTTACTAACAGTGATAAAATGTACAAAAATCAATGAACTACTGGGAAAAGAACAAACTGCTCTGAGGGAAGTCAATTTTGGTGAAGTATATTCAGGTCAGAGATAAAAACCAGACAAAGCAGGGAGAAAAAATTCTCAACAACTTGATAATTGGAAAACAATATATTAAATTGTTTCTTGTTGCAAGACCAGCACATAATCAATTTATTGTTTTTATTAGGCCTGAAAAAAAGAAGTGTTTATGATTACCCAATTTTATTTTCTTGGTGCCCTGAAGTTTCTTAGAGCAAGATCTAAGGAACAAAACATTTGGGATGAATCATATTTTCTATTCTCACAAAGGTCTTTAGAAAAAAACTTGGACCTTCTTACCCTATTTATTTTGGTCAAGGGACCCTAAATGACATAATTTTTTCGAGCCTAAGCTGAAATGAAGGCTTTCACTTTTCATTATTGAGCACTGCATCCAGATGCAATAAAGATCAGATATGAATATTAATCATACATTATTTCAATGAAAACATGACCTTTACAGATACAAAGCATCTAATTAATTTAGCAGAAAATGGAAATCTCACAGATGAATCATTCTGTGAAGTTTTGCACAACAACTCAACATTGCAACTTTATTGATGTATCATTGAACAGCAAACATCAACATCAAATATTTGCTGTTGTACTGAGATTGTTCATACATTGGAATTACCAATAACAAAGATAAATGTCAAGATATAATGAGAGTCAGTCTGACGTTCCACAATGTATTGTTGCAGGGGAATAAAAATGAGCCGGAAGCCGGTAAAATCTTCAGGCTATTGAACATTCCACCGGCAACTTTTTCCAAAACAACAGACACAATACTGCATTGAACCCCCAGACTTCCCTGCTACTTTTAGTAGCTTACCGGCTACATGAAAACATTTCTACACCCCTGATTGATGGGCAACTGAATTATTCAAAGAAATGTCCCCAATGCACACTACATTACTCAAAACACGTTCTTGCATTCACTCAAACAAAATTACATGAATTGTTAAGCTTACAGGCACATTAGTGACTGTCTATGGGATTGGTCTAGTTGTACCAGCATGTAAATTATCACTTAACTCCGAGAGGGAAGGATTGTTCTCTGTTTTATATAAATCCAGCAGTAAGCTTTGATATCAAACAATCATCTGGAAAGTATATGCCTGTGGGTCATCAGAGACTGATCATGAAGACAGATAAATACAGTAATAGTTAAGTTGAAGTATGGTAAATAAAGCCATCTGCCATACAGGTTGTGTTTGTAAGACATTAAGTAGGAAAGGCATACATGATAAACACAAGAAATGAATCATTATGAACAGAGCTTATCAACATGCTATGTAGGTTAAATTTTGTGTATTTTGATACAAAATTGTATGTAGTACTTCATTAGGGGCCTCTGTGGTTGAGTGGTTACGGTCTCTGACAATTCATCACTAGTCCCTCTCTGTTGTGAGTTCAAATCCTGTTCTGAGACTAAAAAAAACTTACAGCAGGTCAGGTGTTTGCCTTGGGGTCCTCCACTATCGTTAAAGCTGGCAATGGCACCAAAAGACCAAAAAAGCACCTGATTGTTGATTTTGTGATCATCAGTTTTAAATTGAAAGTTTCGTTAATTACATGTATAACACAATTACTAAAGACTTTTGTTTTGATATCATTTTCAAACATAAATGTTATAAAAAGCATGAACAAGAACTATCATTGAAGGTGATAAAATGCTGTGAAAATCAATCTGAATACTTTTTTTTACAATGTACACAATATGACCCAATGCTTAATGAGTTGGTGAAGTTTTATAAAAATCCAACAAGCCGTTTAAGAGAAGAAGTGCACACAAGATTTTGTCTACAGTATATGATTCCAGTATCCACTCCTTTCAACTTTGTTGTGTTGTGAGGTATAACTAGAACTGTTTTTTTTATTATTTTTTTAATTAAGGAGACAACAACATCACTTAATAGCAATGCTCAAGACCATTCATACAAGAACACTTCAACAAATTTTATATCATCCACTATAAATGCCTCTTAAAGACAATGATATTTTAAATAATACACATACCCTGTATACATATACTGTGAGTAAAACCCCTGAAAACCAGACTCCCTGAAAACCGGTCCCATTTTTTTCGCTTCAATAATCAATAGTTCTCTGCAAACTGCACTTTAGCCAAGAAGGGGTCCGGTTTTCAGAGGTTTTACTGTATATAAATCAATTATTCGTTAAGTGCAGACCAAAACTTTTCAAGGTCATATAACCAGTAGCTATTAAATCAGAAATTTATGGAGTTAGCTGTAATCAAACTTGTAAGTCACGTACACAGGAACATAACAAGATAATAGATTTGACACAACTTAATAGGATTTGTCAATCAAATCTATTGTAACTATTAAAGCTAACTTGTGAACAGTTTAAGGCCTGTATCACAGAAATTCAGTTAAAGAAAAAGCTAACATTTCGCCAGGAGGAACAACTATTGAAAATTAAAATTTTCAAAAATAAAATTTTCATAAATAAACATTAAATTTCTCTCAATTAAATCATCCAAATTCAGTCATGCAGTATATATTCACTGTAATTTTAAATAGATCTTTGACAAGGAAATGACATACAAAATTCTTAATTGTTTTCATCATGTAATTATGTGCTACTGATTAACTCATAAAACAAGTCTTCCAATGGAAATTGAATTCAGGGATTGGATGATAATGACTATAAAAGACCACATTCTATAATAAATAATACAATATCTCAGAAAAATGTCTTGGGCGATTAGTTTTTCAGGAAAATAAATTGTATGCACTTTGATCAATATTATTTAGAACCAATTTTCCAGTAATTATTCGCTGTATATGTATATTGGCACATTTGTATTCATGTTTATGTAAATCATAGCCATTTATTTTACAAAATTACACCAAACAAGATAAATAACCCAAAACAATCATTCAGGCATTCAGACATATCAGGAAAAAACATCAATTATGTCTGCTTTTACTTAGATTCTTTACCTAAGAATTCCCAGTATTTTATGGTAATTGGAGAAAAGCAGTTCAAAAATACCATCTGATTTTTGTACATTTTATCAGTTGAAAATTTTATTTTTTTGCTTTAAGGCTTTGCATTGGGTCAATTAAATAAAATTTATTTTCCTAAGTCATAAAAGTAGACAGAGAGAAGTATTTTTTGATGATAACTGTAAGGTCACTGATAATTAAAATTTCAAGGCCCACCACCATCATTGTATACCATCATTATCACAGAAATGATAAAAATTGGAGACATGTGGTAATGAACAATCAGCAGTTTTTTTTATTTTGGCCTTACAGCTGCTAAGCTATGTCAATATGTGGATATTATCAGAAAACTGTATTATGATTTATTGTGACACATATTGCAGTGCATTACTGTTTCTTGTTTCATTGTAAGACGGTAGTTTTGACATTATTCAGGATGAACTTAGATTCGGTGATCAATTCTTTGGTTTGTTTTCTAGCCAAATCGGTCAATGTTTAGACTGTGACGGTGCAATAAATAAAGTTCAACAACAAGTCTTTGAGAAAGTTTGGATTGTCAATCAGCTTCTTCAAACACTGTAATTAGTCTTTTTCATGTTAGTTCATTTATACTTCCTACCACTTAATGGCCCATTTAAATGTTGGTACCCATCTTATCAAATCTGAATCATGACATATGTGTAAACTGATAATGCACCATATCCTTATATACTAATCACTATTAATGAAAACAATGTACATAAAATATTTACTTACTGCCAGGATCATTAGGAAATTGTCTAGGAAACCAAATCCAATAAAAGGTAAGGCATTGTGCAACATAACTGAAAAAATGGAAATAAATGATACAAACATATTATAATATAAAAAGCATATAAACATGGGTGAAAGTTGTAACTTCTCAAAACACCAGAAAACTTAGCCTCAGGGCCACAGACAAAATAAAAACCAGTAGGGTCCAGACCTGTGAAAAACCGGAAGCTTCAGAAAATTCCGGAAAACTTTTAACCATGGATTAATAACATAGTTTCAAGGAAATACCTGACAACAAAAAATCATACAGACTCACACAAACAAATGGATGGAGACCATAACCATATCCCTTTTGCCAATTGGCAAGGGAAAATACAATCAATATTTTGAACAACAAAACATATAGCATCATAGTTCTGACTTTCATCAACTGAAGCCTGCCCGCATATTCTTTAAGTGCAAGCAGACATTAGTCTGGGCAATAAACTTTAAACAAATCAACATCAATAAGGTACATGGTAGTCATTGGGAGGAGATTCTGCACCATTATGACACAAGGGAGTACCAGAAGCTTTGCTGGAGACATCGAAAATTTGTTCTGGAATTTTAAACCATTTTATTTCCAATAAATTGGACTTGAAGATGATAAAGACTGGATCAACTGTAGCTGATTTAAACAAATTACAGCATGCTAGTCAGAGCTGTCAAATACCTGTAGGATTTTTCTGTTCCATTTCAAATACATACAAATTCATTACAAAACAAAAATGTAAATAAATGTTTGCTACTGTATTTTTTTGTACATAAATTTTATTGGGTGAAAATTTTCCAACGAAAAAAACAAAAAAAAAACGGAAATCTTAACCTTGGTGCCGTGTAAACAATAAACAGTAGGTTCTGGACCTGGGAAAAAATGGAGGTTGTGGAAAATTCTGGAAAATTTAACCATGCATTTTTTACCAACTTTTACCAACTAAATAAATGTAATTATGTACCAGTGTGACAAATCATTTATACATCAATCAACTAACTCTGAACTTATCATACAATATCTCACTAGCATCTTTATGAATAATTAATCAGTGCCTTGCAGAAATGTTGTTATATAAACACAGATTAACAAAATCAACGGCAGCACATTATTTTCTTTCAGGTGCTAGCTTTCTCCTTAATAATCTGTACAGATAGAGAGAGTTCCACTTGTTTTTATGTTTTTATAGTACTATAGGAATGTCCATGAGGGGGAGGTTTATATTCTTCCAACAATATTAATTAGTTACAGCTTAAGTAGTGAGAAAATACAATACTAAGAAGCTTTATAATTCTAGAGGCATAAGTTCATACCATGGCTTCCAAACATACCTGTATAGATAATGGTAAATGGAGCAGTACGTGTTTTTAGAATAATATCAGAAATATCATTCAAAAAATATATCCTAAGCAACAATATTATGAGAATCAGTCTTTGTATGGAAATAACGGAAACATTTTGAGAATTTGTAGAATACAGTTAAACCTCACTTAGCAACCAAGTCATTAAGACTGCCTCACTAGGACAACCACTTGTTTTCAGACTGGTTTACAATATTTCAACTATCAACTTAACAATGAAACCACCTGAATATATATCATCAAAACCATTCCTAAAGGTAAAAAAATAGTCTTTATATCAAGGTTTTACTGTAGCATGTTAAAGGCAAATCAATACTTATAGGTATGCTAGAATGCTAAGAACACAACCTCCTTTAAAAAACGAGTACAAGATGCCACTAAAACAAGATGAACACATGTAATGACGTAAAGTTAGCGAGCTAGTGTTATGTTAGACAGCACAGTCTGGTTTAACACAACTTTTAACATGTTGAGAGCAATTAGTCTCACATAGTATATATATATCTACCTCTTTTCAGCTGTGAACGTGTAGGTCGACTTGACGCACCTATATCTGCAAATATAAAAACAGATAGTTTCTAAGCAAAAACATTCTATGAAAACAGAATTCACATTGGTATTATGAGATTTTTGATCGTAAATAAGTATACATTCTTTACGTGTGACTTCACTATCAGTAATTGAGATTTGTAGAATGAATGCCCAGAAATACAAAGTTTCAAGATTATTTGTTTCAAAACCAGTCAGAATTTTTACTTGATAAATTCAAATTCTACATGAGTGCTTTGACTGCAGGTTAAAGTAATATTTGATACAGCATACAGCCTCAGACAAATTCACCACATTAAAACAGACATGACCTTTACCATGAGATCAATCTGAAGAAAAAGTTAATAATCTGTAAAAATGACAATAATCAACAAGATAACCTCAGATTTAGTGATCAGTTCTTTGGTTTGTTTTCTAGCCAAATTGGTCAATGTTTAGACTGTGACGGTGCAATAAATAAAGTTCAGCAAGTTTGGGTTGTTGATAAGCTTGTACAAACACTTTAATTATGACAATCAGTAATTGAGCAGATAGTGGAGAAAAAATTAATTTTAGAATGATAGGAAACAACCTGATATGCCTAGTTGCTCAGATGTCTGAGACAGTTTATCTAACTGTAGAAGATAAAGAAATAAGGGCAAGGCACAAGTTTCCACAATTGTATGATAATTTCACCAAAGATGTGATTACATCCACAGAACTAGTTCATGACTCAGTAATAATGGTTAAATCAATGATCGAGTCATTCTAATCACAAAAAATGAATTTTAGATAAATGGTTTTGCGACATGACTCAAAAGAAACAGGTGTCATTTTTGAGTTCATGGAACCCTTTTTAAACAATGTATCCCAAGGCTTACAAGCATTGTTGATTTTTTTTCTCACTGGGATTTAACATCATACTAACAGCCAGACCATTTTGAGACTTTTCCAGCTTTAATAGTTGAGGAGGACCCCAAGCCACAGCAGTGAGACGCAAGTTATTGTTAATCAGAAACCATAATCACTCATTCACAGAGGCCCCCACAGGCATTGTTTCAGCTGGAGATGTAATATGTGTAAAAATGTACAATACTTATTTTGTCTACAACAATCTAGCAATCAATCGCTTCTCATGAGTTCATGCATAGTTTATCATTTTGAAAGGTCAAACATTATATAAATGTAATGATGCACTTCCCGAAGTAGATTTCTGCCAGTGATATCACTTAAATCAAAGCTTACAAGGACAAGGCTAGATTATATAAATGATTAAATTGTACAGATCTATATTTTGCAAATGATTCATATTCTAAAATAGGTCTTGAATATACATTAGTAACTCGACTATGTATGCCTTATCTCATTGTATTTTATTCATTATTACAAGCAGTAAGTTCAATTATTGATATTAATAATGAATGAAAAATTCACAACCACATCACCAAGCTGTGACAGACATGCTTTGACATTGTTCTACCTGATTACAGCATAGATTAACACACAATAAAAAATCCATACAGCTATTATACAGTATGTATATATATATGTATAAGCATGTACGAACAATATACGTATCATATACTGAGGTAATTATAATGCAATCAGCATATAAGTCACAATATAGTGTACAGTCAAGGAAACTCTAGAGTTAATGCTTAGGCCTAAAAAAAGGTTTGTTTCTGGTTACCCAACTGACTCATATTTTACCAGCCGACTCAATTTTTTACAGCATTCAAATCTTAGAGCTATATTGTAATTTTCACAACAGTGTCGCTGATATATGTTAAAAAACATAACCCAACCCATATTTTTTGGGCATGTAACCAGAAACAAACCATCTTTTGTTTAGGCCTAAGTACAGTACAACCTCGTTATCCTGAGGTGCCATCAGAACAGAGTGAAGGCTCGTGATGAATGTGGTGCTTGTAATATCGAGGTATTTGTTTGTTGGTTGAAAATTATACACAACTAAAAACAAATATTGACTGGATTTTAAAGACTTTTCCAGATAATTCAGGCGCTTGTGATATCGATGCTTGTAATAATGTAGTTTTACAGTAATAGGTATTTGATTAGCAATTATCATACATCAAACAAAACTAATGTTAATATCATGTTGTGTGATACAGACATACACAGAAATGAGTTTATATCAATAACAACATGTATCATTATGTAAATTGTAAGAATAACTTTGGAAGCTAAGATTCTATGAAGTAGGCAATAACTGTCAGGATATACTCTAACTGCAATTATTAAGCGAAACATATTAAACGACAAGCACTTAATGTAATGAATTAAGTATTTCTGTCTGACAATCAAGTAGGAATTTGGCAAATACATAAGAAACACACTCTAATAAATGCCTCTTCCTTTTTTAAAAGAAAAAAATACTCGAGACTTAGGCCCTCCTTAAAAATTTGTTAGTTTACAGTTACACAACCCAAACCTATAACAGTGGGTAGACAGGCATGTTTTTGTTAACATTACATTCTTGTACTAAAACAAAAAGCTAGGTTAAAGAATGGAACAAAATTTTTGTCAAAATTGCTATTTTTTGTTTTTGAATGAGTCAATTGCATAACTGCTAACCAACAATTTTTCAAGAATGACTTTAGTATAAATCAGTCAAATTATACTAATACATCCAAAAATTAATTAAAACAATAATCACACAAAAAATCTGAAAAATGTAATGTCCAAAGAGTGTTCACAGGGAAAACAATTTGTACGTATATAAAAAAGGTATTAAACTGTTTCAATGTCAATTTGTCATTAATCATGGAAATGAGATATTTACAGCAGTCACAAGGTCACTAGATTTAAATGGAACCCAACACACAGGGAAATTCAAAGCATTTTTGTAAACAATCCACTCTGAATATTTCATCCAATGACACATTTTTGTTCCAAAAACAATTCACACTTTTAATGTATAAAACTTTAAAAGCCCAAGGATTGTTCTCGTTTTTTTTATCTTTCCAAGTAACATACCAGCATGATGATAGACATATTTGAAAATAAATTTTGTGAAACTGCAAACAATAAATCAGCATGGTAGAACCATGGACTTGAAAATCTATGACAACTAAACAATACAATTGTTTACAATTTACAGCAAGAATTGGTAATAAAACAAAACTTCCTAGACAATAATGGAAATAATGAAAACTAAAAGCTTTTCAATAACTTTGTAATTGGTTTGAATTCCGTCAGTGAAATTCACTTTATTTGCCATATGAAGCTATAGAAGCAGATTTAAAATCAATTCTTAAAATGAATAATGGTATGTAATTCAGCTTAACTTACAATGGGATATATAAAAAAACATTTTAGCTAAATGGCATTTGCTCCGTAACAAAACACATAGATTGTGACTTTTATTAATGGATTTTAATTTATAAATCCCAGAACAGCAATAAGAAATTAATTTAACTGCAAGATCATGACACAATAACATATTTCTGAATTTATTATTTAATAAGAATAACTATTTTTTAACATAATTAGTAGAAATTATACATTGCAATGGTTTTACTATTAAATATGTACATCTACTTTAAAGAAATACAAAAAAGTACAGATGTGACAGAAATTCATTTAGAGGCTTTTCAGGGATTTCATAAACCAATACAAATTTGAGCAAGGGGCCAAGTCTATCCAGAGTGATTTTGCCTTACACTCTTTTTCACATGCTTGGAGTCCAGTAGGATATTTTAATAGACAGAATGATAAACTTAGATTAGTACAGGCCACAGGACAGGACAGGTTTAAAGAAAATACAATTTACAGGACAGTTGGTACCCAAATCAATGCATAGGTTCGAAATGAAAATATCTGCTTACATTGAACATTCAGGGTCACATTTCAAGAAATTTTACTACAGTCTATACACTATATCATTTTTCCCAGAGGTCAAAATCTCTCTCATACATCCTAACTATTCCTGGTGATGCCTTGACTGCAACAGGAAATTGGTATCAAATATGGCCCGAAGTCTGATATTTCCAATAAATGTTCTTCCTACAGATTCCAAAACTGATAAAAAAAACTATTATTGTGACAAATTGCATCAGTGTCCTGACAACATCTTCTGTTCATCTCATTTCCATGTGAGAAATTCTAATCTGATCAAACGTTCATCTGCACAGCCTAGGGGACAACTTCAGACTGAGTGTCTGATTAAATTTACAGTAACACACTGATAGTGATAGAATCAAAAGTACAAAAAGTGACAACATCTGATGAACTGGGAATGAAAACGTCTAAGAAAACTTTTAATACAATTAGGGAAGCCTGAAAGTAATAGAAAGATTCCGTATGAAGAAGGGTAAGTTACATAAACACACTAATACTTTCCTCTTTGATATTATACTGGGGAATAGGTCAAAAACAGTTGTATATATCTGATCAATATAATGTCTTGACACAGTGGATAAGTGGTACAGAGGAAGTTGCTAGATAGATCAGTAATTTGCATAAGTGGTACAATGAACCAAAGAATATAGTAAACTACCTATCATGTTCTTTTTGTCCCCTGATAATATGTTAATGACACACATAAGGATGTAACGGTGACCTTGTCTCGAGGCAAAAATATCATACAAGTACATCACGTGTGGTCCAAAAACAGAAGATGAATAAATTTAATGCATGAATATAATGATTGCTTGGTTTATTCCATGAAGAAATCTTGATATTCAAATTAGATGCCGATTTCAAAAAGACAAATATTCCCAAAACAGGTCTGCATCTAAATGTGATTTGCACAACTTGTCGCAAAATTACTCCCAAGAGAATTTCATCGCAATAACCCTTTGCATTTGCCCCCATATGAAGCAGACAACTTTTGAAAATACTGTGCCAAAAGAAGCCATTGCTTGTTCTCTGTCAGAGAGGAATAACCCAATTTCCTAAAATAATTTGATGTTTTGTAAATTAGCTTTGAATTTAGAAGAGTCCAAAATATGCATATGAGGCAAAGAGATAATAAACAATTGGAAAAGGAAATCATGATTCTCAACAGGATGCAGCATTGTGATATCATCAATATTTGAATTTTGCCAATAAATACACAAAGTGAGTGAAAATACAAAGTTAAATCATATCATGTTCAGTTCAAAGTTTTCCTTCATGTGTATGACAGAACAATTAACACATTACTGTAAAATGCCAGAGTCATTTGGTGTTTCTACCTAAGTGTATGTCTGGGGTCTTCATCCACCATTAAAGCTGATAAATTCACCAAATGACTCTGATAGTTTATGTGACCTTCAACCCCCAAACAGTAAAAAATGGTCTCATTTGCAATAAATAATTATGCAAGTGAATAGTAAGGAAATATTAGAAGATGAAAAAAATAACTGAACAAGTCAAACTCCATTGTATGTAGTGCCAGCGATTTTTTCCTGCTTTGGGTCAGTAAACAGACCCTTCCCAATCGAAAATAAAGACATTTTTCTCAATTCCCGACTTAAAATTCCCGATTTTAGTATCACAGTGCACATTTTATCCCAACTGGACTAGATCCAGACACTTTCCCAAAATTGCCAAAAAAAGTCACTGAATGCATACATGTATATATCGTCACTCATCATTATATGTAGTAATAAGGTATAGACTCATTGAATCAACACTCTTTGTTTAAATGCAATGTCATATATGTTTCCTTACATGAACTTAGAAACATGTATGTGAATAATGCATATACCTATGTATGTAAGTTATCATAACTATTCAAAATATGCAATATGAATCATTACATGATGAAATAACTTCATGAGATAAAAGTTTACCATATTCTCCCGTAATCAGGTTGAATTTTTCTAACTCCGCCTGTAAGAGAGCTCGTTCTTTTTTATTTAACGCATACACGAAATCCCTAGCAGTTGACGAATCTTCTACAGCCCCATGTAAATCCCTATAAACAGACGTGTATTTACTCGGTTTGAGATCTGCTTGCGCGTACTTATGCGCCACTCTCACACTCGTCAATGAAACAAAGTTTATTCCGACATGAAATCGTTTAAAACAATGTCCACATGTTTTAAAAGTCAACGATGCCATGATATAAAAGTTTTAAATGTTTACGTCATCAGATATTCAACGCACACCACGTTGTCTTTGAAAATTATTGAGCTGTCAGTCATCCGTGTTGTAAACAACATTCACTAAACCATGTGACAGGCCAGTATGTCACGTGATAAGCATCGGGGACCGTTAATTTTATAGGCTAAATTGTTTAACGGAATTAATCACTTGATGAGTATATTGTATATGAACTGCTACCAAAAATATCAGAAATGAATAAAATATTCACATGATAAAATGTTACTACTGGAATTGAATGAACTGATCACGTGATTTATTAACATTTGCTGCTCCCTACAAATAAGTCATATGATATCAACATGGCTGCCGAGATGAAACTGAGTTTGTTTGTTATTTTTGTTGCGTTTGTAATTGCTGCAAATGGCCAAGGCAACCCAGTTCCAGTGGTGATCTGGCATGGCATGGGTGAGCTTTTAAAAAAAATTATCTTCTTGTATACAGTGAATTATGTGCGTAAAAATAAAATCTGGTGAACATCACTACCAAGGAAACTATGTTTGAACTTTATTTCCTTCTCATCAATTTTCTACAAAACATTTCTACTAATTACAAAACTCGAAAAAGTAAAGTTTTTCAACTAGGATAAAAATAAAAACATATATATCAAATAAGAACATAACCATACTTTGAAAAAGAACTCTGAATACTAAAGCTTCCAAAAACCAAACCGTAAATGAGGTACCTCATAAATGTCATCTGAGTGGAAGACAGTCACCATGGTTACAATTTTCTAGAAAAATTATGGTGGAAAATGAATATTGAATTAACTAATCCTTTGTATCATAATCTGTTAAAACTTGCATGCAATAATATCAATTAACTTGAATTAATTGCCTCCCAGTTATAATCAGTATTGATTGATCAGGATGTAAAAGTTAAGTTTGACAACATGAAGCAGGGCTCAACAAATGTTTTCAGTAGGCTACTCATCCTTCAGATCACCAGCTTGGAATTATAATTCATTCTACTACTGCAATATGCACTGGTCCTGCAATTTATATTTCTCTCCCCCCCAAAAACTCAAAATGGCTATAGTCCATCTGGCCTTGTCTGTTTTACTATGCACTTTCACCTAGACTATGAGTCAGGTTGTAAAAAAAGTTAGAGAATGGATAAAAAGTAGAAGACCATATTTTTAACCACATATGACCTCTTTAGTATGCTTAATTAAATAATTTATAGCTCAAGAGCGAAGTGTAGTCATGTACTGATGTAGATCTAGATCTCTGGATTCAAGTCATATTTTACGATTATTGAAATCTGTCTTAGAACTTACATTTTTATGGCTAGTTTTCATTTTTGCTTCCCCCTTATCACTGACCCCTTCTGAATTAATTTTTTTGAATATCCTGCTGAGTTTGCCGTTCAATATTTTGAGATGGCATGTTGATTCATATAAAATCCAGGGGTCAATTTTTACTCAGAAATACATGTGGGCAAGTAGATTTGTCAAGCCCTGAGTAGATGCAGCAAGAGTTCAGTTTATGAGGGAAACATGAATAAACATCATACTAGCAATATGATTAACAACCTTTTCTCCTTGAATTAAAGCCAGACTTTCTTGTGGGAAAAGAATTTCTAGAATGTCATGCATCCTCTTATATAATTATGTAGAGTCTGGAGCTCCATTGGGAAGCTTGCTTGGGCATTTTATTCAATATGTATTAATCTTAATTATTTAAGCTAGGTATTACTTAATGCTCATTTCCTTGATCAATGTGCTGACCTGATATTTAACGTTCTACATTGTTCATCAGTGTTTTATCTGGCACTAGCACATGGTGCATGCTTGAGATGTTGCAAAGAATGACTTGTTATAATTTAAAGTACACTGTATTTACCACAACATGTTTGAAAGACTTCACTTCAGCATTTATGCAGTGAGCAAAAGCCAAGGCCATTATGATGAACTGAATTGTTTGTAATCTTATTTATATCTCTCCAGATTTAAGTTGATTTTGCTAAAGTGGTAAAGCTTTTTCAGTTAACTGAAAGCACTCTGCTAGAAACATGCTTGCATGCATAAAAATTATGAAAAAAGTTTCTTTTTGTGTCTACTGAATTATAATTTTTATGCTGTAAGAAAAGAAATTAAGAATAGCACATTTTATTTCAAGTATTTTTATTTGCACTGCGTGCAACATTCCTAATGTCTTATTTCTGCTACTGAAATGTCATCCTTCAGACAGCCAAAATGGTTGATCACAATAAATAAGACATGGTTGATTTATTTCATACAAAATGGGTGCGAATCATTTAGATGCTTGCTGACTTTTTTAGAATGTGTTTAATTGATGAAGTCAAATAGGCGCTTTATTCAGCATTAAACATTCAATGATTATAACTTACCAAGGGACCAAAAGAGAAAAAATATCGACTCAGTTTTTAACATTTTACATTTTCTCATATGTTGTTAACTATTGGTGTTGTTATTCTTGTACTATATTAACAGTACAAGTATATCTAATTATTTCATTTTTAAAATAGTGAGATTTTCATGTACCGGTATAATTAAAAATGTCTGAGAGGTTGTTAGGTTTACTCTGTCCTACTTATCATCTTTACATGCAATAACTTGAAATTTATGTGGGGATAAAGAAGACGTTCTAATAAAGATGTCATTCACCTTCAGGCTCAAACCAACAGTGCTTTTTACAATTACAGGACTGAGTAACATCTTGTTCACACATCTAAGACTGAGTTGGTTGCTACTAATAGTTTCAATGAAAAGGACAATTTTATTTATATTACTACTAAAAGAACATTTTATTAAATTTATATATTGATTTGTATAATTAAATACAGAATAGTGTGATTGTTATTATTAAGATTTATGAATTTATCAAGTGTACTACTGATGCAAAGATTATTTTTCCAAGGTTTATTGTATATCTTACATGATTGTGAATTGTGTGTTTAATAGATTTACTATGATTTAACTGCAGGTGACAGCTGCTGTAACCCTCTTAGTATGGGATCAATTAAAAAACTGATTGAAAAAGAGGTGAAGCATGTGTATGTTAGATCATTGGAAATTGGATCCAGCATCGAGGAAGTACGTATTATTGAACAGATAATTCATGTTTCTCTTACTGGGGTTTTACATTGCACCAACAGCTGGGGGTCGTTCGGCAAGTTTTCTTGTTTAAACTGTGGAGGAAGACCCCAGACTTACATCTGGATAGAACCATCAACCTTCCTTAAAGCCGGATGGCCGGATGGGATTCAAACTCACAGCAGTGAGTTATTGCTAGTCAGAAACCATTACCACTAAACCAGAGATCATTCATGCTTCTCTAGTTTGATACTTTACCTCCTTATCCTCAGTCCATAGATCAGTCATTTTGTCACCTTTCAAAGTACAGTTTGTTTGAAATTTGATCAGATAAATTTCTTTTCACTGAATCCCATTAATGTACATGTACTTCAAACTTAAAAAAAGGTCAGTGCTTATAAATATGAGTGATTGGAAAATCATTATTGTAATAAAGAAGACAAATTTCTTTGCTCTTAACTCTTGCAGAGTACAAGCCCCAATATTTTGTGATTTTCCGCTTTTAGAGAAATATTTTGCAAGCATAAAATAACTTGAATTTCTCATTTTTTATCAATATTGTTAGTGCATGCTCTGTTTTATTTCTATAATCCCATACATGTACTTTTAGCTTTTGTAATATTCTAACAGACAGAAGTAGGGGCATTGATTTTTCTACATAAATGCGAATCATATAAAATGTTTGTTTTCAGGACACACTGAATGGCTTCTTCATGAATGTCAATGATCAAATTGACATGGTTTGTCAGAAATTAGCTTCTGATGAAAAACTTCGCTCTGGATACAATGCTATTGGATTCTCTCAAGGGGGACAATTCTTGTATGTATTTGTTTATTACTTTTATCTTTATAAGTTGTCTTCATGTACTTTTATTTGATGTCCTTGAGCAAGGTTCAAGTATTAATCGTTGTAGCCTTGTGAGACTTTAAACTTTGTATTTCTGTGATGTTTGTATTTTTATGAAACAATTGTACACAACGGTCAACCTCTGTTCATTTTCAGTTCTGTATTAATTTATATTGATGTATAGTTACACTTTTTCTGTTGACAGTTTCTGACTTCATGCACCATACTACTTTTTTTGGCTAATTATACCTCCAATGTAAAAGTGCTAACCTAAACAACTGTAAATAATTCTCTTGCATGCTGATTTCCAATATAAAATCTAAATATAACCATTACATAGCCACTATATTGCTCGCTAAATTCCCTTAAGATGGAAACAATGCATATTAAGTGGCCAGTTTAGAGCTGTTTATGTCTGACAAGAAATACCGGTATGTGTACAAATGTTGATATGCATAACTTTCTAAGGCAATTACTCTGAAAGACATTTTATTTACTGCTTTTATAAATTTAACATCATGTGCACAAGTTTTTAGAAATACTATTATTAATATGCTTATTCATAAATTCATACACTTATTTTTGTGGTAATGGTTTTATCTGATTATATTTACCCCAATTTCATACTTCTAACTGCTACTAAATATTTTAGGTAATATGATCAGTTTTTGTTGCGTGCTAAAGTAAACAAAATCAATCTTATTATGTCATAGGAATTCTAGTTTATTATTTCCTGTGAAAAGTGTCACACGCTGTTAACTGGCTAATGTCTGTTTATTTGTTTGCATTGATATAAATATATCTCTTCATCTGTTCTGTTCTGTTCTGTTCTGTATAATAATTGTGAATGTATGGATAATCCAGAATGTTACTGTTAGAAAATGAAATAATCAATTGATATCTCAGTATGCCTGTAAACAAAATAGGTCAAGAAAAGATATTTCTTGAAAACAAAAATGTTGTTATGGACAATTTTAAATCATCATTGTACTGAAAAGACCCATTTACTCTCAGTCTCACATTATATTAACCCTTTGCCTCATGATACCACATTTCCCCACATCTGAAGCAGACATTTTTTGAAAACATTGCAGCAAAAGAAGCCACAATGTTTTCCACTCTGTTAGAGAAAAATTCCCCAATTTTCTTAAATAAATTGATATTTTGGTTATTAGCTTTGAATTTGGAAGAGTCCAAAATATGCTTATGAGGCAGAGAGTAAAATTTGCATCTCTCTATTATCTGAGTTTGTATAAGTACAATAAATCTTAATTAATCTTTGTGTTGATAGATAATTTGATTTTTTGCAGGAGAGCTATAGCTCAGAGATGTCCTACACCGCCAATGTTAAACTTGATATCTGTTGGAGGTCAACACCAGGGTAAGCCTTGAATCAAATCAGTTGAATACTGAGTTATGAAATTAATACACAGTTTTTCTGGTTATTGTACATGTAATAATGGTGATAATATTGTGATATCATTACTATCAGCAAGTTAGTATTGTTATCATATGTACTTATATTATCTTTCAGTTGTTATAAATAAAATCTTAACAACTTAATTATCATATGTTTATCTTTAACTCATCAAGTGCACTTTGTGTTTGTATCATAATCTTCAATATTGTAACTGAACTGTTCAAATGATTAATTTATTTCAGTCGATTTCTTTGTTTATCTCGAAGGAAAATCAAAGTCATTTGAAATTAATTATTTTCGTTGTCTTTGGAGTTAGTTTCATATTATTATGCATCAAAGTTAATTGATTTAAAACTAAAACCATACTTTTTTATTGTACTGGTTGCTCTTATTTTTGTAATGTGAGTCTTGTTTTAAAAAAGTGTTAGTATACATTAAATAAAAAAAGCATAACAGATGGACATAATTTAATATTTTGAGATGAAACTGACTCAAAAGATTTATACATGTTTAACCATGTGCTGTTAGAAATCACAGACTGACAGGATTTTATGGAATGTTAGAAGTTTTGTTGCTTATACAATATGTAAGTATTTATCAAAAATGGTGAGACAATAATTATACACAGCTACAGTGTAGTCAGTCAGTCAGTCAGTTAGTTAATTAAGCAATTAATTAATTGATTAATCAATCAATCAATTAATATTTAGGTGTGTTTGGGTTTCCTCATTGTCCTGGTGGCAATGAAACTCTCTGTGAATATGTTAGAGAACTCCTGAATGTTGGTGCTTATGTTGAGTGAGTGATTACTTTATGAACAACCCTTTTCTTGATCACTTGATGTACATTCCTTTTATTAGTCTGTGGATTGACAACTGTACTAAATATGCTGATATTTGACAAAATTTTGCTAGTCCAAATTTCTTTCATTAACCAGGACTTTTAGTACATTACATATTGAATGTTTTCCCAAAATGAAATGTACCATAGCAAGTACACATACGAGTATCAGCATTTGTCAATGTTGTCTTTTGTTGCTGACAGCCTAATGTCAAATATTCATGTAGCTGCCACATTTCAAATAATGTTTTGCGTCTTGTGATTAAAATGCACACACTCCTGTATTACCTTATCTGGGAGATGCAAGTGTCTTGATTCTTTGAATTATTGATTATTATATTACACACAGTTATTCTATTAGCCTTAAATGCAATTTAGCTTATTATATCCCCACATAAACAGCAGGGTTCAACATTAAGCTCACTACTGGCAAAATGCAAGTAAAATTTACATCAACTTGCAAATTTTTTTACTAACAAAATTAATACTGTAAGAAAAAAAATCCATTATCAGTGTTTTCATAGATTGACATTAAATTCTTGATAAGTGTTTCATTCTGGCATTGTTTACTACAAAATAGGTCAATAAAAATTGCAAGTTTGATTTTTATTTTGCTAGTGGTATAAACATTAACTCGCAAAAATTTGCAAGTTGAAAATCCTCCTGGTGTTGAACCCTGCACATATTGACCAATGACCCCATATGCATATTTAACCTTTGCACTTTTCCCTGTTTCCCAGGTGTATTCGGACTTCCCCATTGTACTGGCAGCAATATTATTTGTGAGACAGTTCGCAAACTGATTGATGCAGGAGCTTACATTACGTAGGTTTTGTTTTCATGTTCTTCATAATTGTTAATATCTTCACCTAATATTTGTACAGTTCACTGTTTTTTTTCACTTGGTTTAACGCCATTTTTCAACAATTTTTCAGTTATAAACGGCAGCCAATTCACCTAACCAGTTTTCCTGGACTGTAATCAGTTCTAACTTATCCACATATGGAGGAAAATCAATATTTTTGTCAAATTTTCATGGAAAGGTATGACCTGCCGAGATCAGGGTTTGAACCCGGATCTCCAACTTACAAGTCCAGTTCACAGTGGAGCCAGTTTACTGTTTATATTCATTGCATTTAGAACCTTCAGGATGAATTCGTTTTTCCTGACTGTGGCAGTAATGCTGAGGTTGGAGACAAAAATCTTATTTTAGAATGAAATGGAAATAATGCTTACATAAACTGCTTGATCCAAGGGCAACAACTCTGATTATAATGTTACTGTCCATTGAGAGGACTTGTTGCATTTACCTCCCTTGAATATTCAATACTATTAGCTGTAGAATGTGTGAATGTTGATTCAGTTTGTGAGTGGTTGACCTGCCATGTTGTCTAAAACTTATCTGCACAGTTGTTAACCTACTGACAAATGTAAAAGAGGACCTGTATGAAGCATTAGGGTCTGATCAAGAAAGAATTAACAGTTAGATAAATTTCGCCGTTTTAATTATAATTTTTGAAAAAATCCGGAGGGGGGCCCGCATGATCTAGTGGTTATGGTCTCTGACTACCAATCACTTGCTCCTTGCTACTTTGAGTTTGAATACCACCTGGGACCAGACATATTTCACAAGTGAGGAAACTTTCCGGCAGGCTTACAGAAGGTTGATGGTTCTGTCCAGGTGTACACCTGGGGTCTTCCATAATTGTTAAAGCTGGAAACATTATCAAATGACCCTGGCTGTTAGTGTGACTTTATACCCCAAATAATTTTTGTTTTTGATTCCTCCCTTTTTCTTCTTTGCCAGACTATCTGGGAAAGAAATGCCCTACTTTTCATATGAGACACTTGACAGCCTGTATGGATAAATTATCATCAAAGTGTTGATTTCTCCATTTTCTTTTTGCGTATTTACTGAAGTAAATAATAAGGTCAACAATTTATAACAAATATTTATTTACATTGAGAATTGTTATAATGTCTTTCCTAGTTTTTTTTTTCTATGCTTCTTCATAATTATATCACTGAAGTTTTAGGTAGTTTATTCATTGTTATAGTTTACAATTTCATTATCAAACTTTATGTCACTCATTATTTTATTCTTTCCTTTGCAGTGAAATTCAAGACAGGTTAGTAAACTTTGTATTATCATTTACATGTAAAACATGATTATACCTGGTGGTATTTTCAGCATCTCTTTGTTGATGTTCCAGTCTTTGTTATTTATAAATCATTGCTCTTAGTTCGAGTTTCCTAATACATTGTATTCAGTTTCACATAAAAATAACAACAATGATATTTCATACTAGTATGTCACCTTGATGTGTATGACTATATTTAATGATGGTGTTTTATAAGTACAATCTGTGACAAAATTATGTTTGTTTCCTGAAACAGTTTTAAAAGGTTTTTAGGTGCAATCATGTCAGTGATCTTCAGTCGATATTAAATTGGGCAAAATTTATTTGTTGAATGCTTTATATCGGGAATTCTTTTTCTTGTTTTTAGCTTGTTGAAATAATTGACTGTTGTGAGTCCAAATCTTTGAAAAGAAATTAAATTGATAAGTAAAATCCAGATGTGTTTTATATGCTGCATATATTTACCAGTTCTACCACACTTGTGTGTAGATCTACAGATATGTACAACCATTTCTTAATGTTAATCATATCATAGAATTAAGCCATAGTTATGTTTGAAGTTAGCCGCATGTTTTCATTTAACAAAATTAAGGTATAATAATAACACCGTACCCTCAGAATATGCTGTTTTTATGTTTTATCATCATAGTTTTTGATTCCATCATAAGTTAAGTCCCTTGAAGGAAATAAAAAATTCCAACATCTGGTATTAAAAGAATTCCCAGCTATTTGCTCACCTATTTATTGGAAACTTGATAGTAAAAACTTCGGAATTAACTTGATGAGGTTTACTGCTGATCAGAGCACAGAACTGAAAGGCAGGCGACTAAGCTTGAAGATCAGTCACTTAGTTTAAGGATTGTTTTTTGTTTTGATATCAGCCTTAATGTCAGCCAATGGTATGTCTAATTTTCCAAGAATCATCTCAATTAGTATTTTATAATCTAAGAATCAAGTTTACAAAGTTGTTAACGAGCATTTATTTTTATAAGATGCCTAATAGTTTAGCAGTATGTCAGCATTATTAAAACAGGAAAATTCATTCTTAGAGTATAAACATCTAACATTGATGTATCAATTAATATTGCATATTGTTCTGAGACATTTTTGCCATATGATTTATGATAGGCTGGTTTTTATCAAAGTTTGCTACTAATGGGCATGCTGATATGTTCACAGTAACCTTCTGGCTCAGCTGCTTCGTAGTATGCCATACAAGTATAGTTAATCCAGCATCGCATTCAGTATGATGGCATACTGTGTTTTGTATTAATACGTAAATTTTTCTGCCATGAAGTTGGTTTTATGACATTGCATAAATACAATGTTATATGTAACACTGTCTTGACGCATCTTGTAAACCAAAACCTTTTTAATGCTAAGGACTATAAGAACAATAGTTTTATTACAAACCGCACCTGTTACCAATATCTTATTGTTAATGTGTCATGTTAATGTGATTTGGTATCAATATATTCTTAATAGTGTCAGATTTCAGTTTGTTCAGATCATCAGCTGTAAAAAGTAGTACTTTTAGAGATATGGTATTTTTAAACTGCTTATCACATATTTTTTACCCTCCTCTAGAATGTGTTAAAATTTTAAGTGATTTTACTGGTTTATAAATGTATTTTTCAATAAATTACTTACCTAAATGAAAATTACTTGTAGCATAACTTTTTTTAGTCACTCAGTGATTTGATCATTTCTAAAGAATAAAATCTGGTTATTTGATTGGCATTTGTCAACTGGCGAACGAGCAGGCATCCACAATTTCTTCTGCATGCAACTCCTCTTTCAATAAAAATCACCAAGTCCCCCACAGCATATTGTCGGGTTTTGTGATTCGATCATTTTTTGCCTTTCCCTTTGTTTATTTTGTTCACATGTAATGTTCTGTGCGTAACACCAACATTTCTCAAGGGATTTCAACCAAACTTTCACAGAACTATTGTCACTAAGTACCCCAGAGCTTGTCTTGAGATTTGATCATTTTTGTTGGAATTATGGCCCCATGTGTCCCTTTTGGGCACATGTAATACAGGTATATAGAAAAATACTCTTTGGTGCTTAATTGCTTCTACATTTCTCAAGGGATTTCAATTAAACATTCATAGAATTATTGTCATCAATTGATCCGGCACATGTCGGGGGTTTTGTGATTTGATCATTTTTTGTGCAATTAGGGCCCTTTGTGTATTTGGCACATATGCAATAAATAGAGAAATACTCTTCTGTTCACAACTCCTCTAACATTTCTTAAGGGATTTTGATGAAACTTTCATAGAACTATTATCATCAAGTGACCCAGTGCATATTGTTGGGTTTGTGTGATTTGCAGTTGGATTGCATTCAAATTTCTCCATGGTGGGCTCTTATATAGGTTATGAATATACTGGGGTGAAATTTTTGACCAAATGTAAAAAAAAAACATTGTTATAATTCCGTCACTGAGTTTATGCAAATACTGTCATCTACAGGTTGGTTCAAGCAGAATATTGGCATGATCCCCTTAATGAAGATGAATACAAGAAGAAGAGTGTGTTTCTCGCTGATATCAACCAGGAAAATGTAAGTTATATGATATACAGTAGAACTTTGTTATTACAAGCATCGATATCTCAAGCACTAGACCTATCTCCAGGATATCTTGAAGTCCCGTCTTTTTATTCTTTGTTGTATATAAATTTCTATGTTTACAGTTGAGTATTTTGTCAGTTACTTTGACGCCTTGAGATAACGAAGTTTTACTGTATTCAGCTTATAAATATAGTGACACTGTGCTTAATTGTTTGAATTAGGCCAGAATGTTGTATCTTTGATTTCTCTGAGTTCCACATCTATTTTATAAAAGTATCTTTGACGTCGTTTCTAATTTTTTACCGATTGAGTTGCTTACTTCACTTTTGAATAAAAAATGGATTTCGAGGTAGGGATTACTTATAATTCTAACACTGATGTTGACTTTTCAATATAAGCATACTGTGCTAAAATAAACTATATTACATGATACTGTTCACAGTTATGATGTCATGGTATAAACAAGTAACACTGGTGTCTATTCAGCCACTATTATGTTAATGACGTGTTAGAACGGAAACAAATCTTGACGTTTTGTGCACTATTGTTGCTACAAATGTTTTAATACCATGCATGTGATTTTTCTTTTATTAATTTTATTTAAAAAAGTATTTTCTGTTGATACAAATGAGTATTGTGTTTTTCAATGTTTGCACATTTAAAGAGCATTTGCAAAATGTTCTAAATGATAGCATGCTCCAATATGTTGGTGAAATAATACATTATACTAGTAAGTACTAGTTTATCACATTTACTATCAGAATTTCATTACATTTCTATAACTCTAAATATAATTCAAAATGACTAGAAATCAATTTTACCTGCATAGAAGTTGTCCAGCTTGTTTATGGAAAGTTGTTGGTTCTTCCTCCACCATTAAAGCTGGCAAAGTTGCCCAATGACCCTGACTGAAATTACACAGCTAAACCCTAAAAAAAATGTACCTATGCATATTCATACATGAAGTATTGAATTAGTCCCCCTTTAGCAATGTGGTATCACAATTTCCCCCATAGTTTTATTTTAATTCTTGTTTGCTCTGCATGGTGTTATTTTATATGTTGTCTTGATAAACATATGTAGAATATTCTGAGCACTTCAGGTGATTAAATACAATTTTATACATCGGTTATTCTTCCATTGATATTTAGGTTATTTCCTTGTACATCATCAAGAATTATGTCTTTCAGTGTAGTTTATTTCCTAATTAGAATCGGGAAAAGAAACATTATGTCATACCGAGGGATCTAGTTTGCCTTTTTATTATGATTTATTGTAGTAAGTCTAATTTTAGTTGAAAAAATGGACAAATAATTGGATTATGGTTTACATAATTATTATAAGTTCTAAATTTGTTTTAATGTATGTCAGGTCTTTCTGACAGATACATGAATTTATCAAAACAAAACATGTGCATTCTACCATCCATAATTTTTTTTATATCTTGAATATATTTTTATTATCCTCATCCATAGAATATGTGGGGGTTGATGGCATCCCCCACCATACCATACATTGTTGTAATTAGTACATCATGACATGGTTAGTGTTCAGTAATATACAAAATTATTTTTCTATTCCATAAAAAATTGTTGGTTTGCTGTTACTGGACTGACTCATTAAAAAAACACCTTTTTTACTAATAATTGTGTCTATGATTGTTTGACTGTGTTATTATTCTTTTTTTTCTTCTGTTTTTTTTCTTTTCTCTTTTTTCTTAATGAAATCTTTTTCTTGATGTAGTGTGATTGGCTTAATACATAAAAAGGTTAAAAAAATATTTTAAGTTATTTACAAAGATAAAATATTATACTTTCATATTATGCAACAAAAAATCTAACTAAATATAACTGAGCACTCAAAAATTGCGTTTTATTGCGATAGACACAGTACCCCTTAGTATCGACTTCTCTTTATCAGCGATAATCATGTAGGGTACGGCGCTGTAGGTTGCTCTGTAAGGTACAAATTATTATCAATTGATACATTATTTAGTATCACTAGCATAATATTGATTTAAGAGGTTAAATTGATAATGATTACTGAAATTTATTTATTCCAGCTTAAGTTATGTTTTAAGTACATTTGAATGCAATATTTAGAACTACAGCATATTTAAATTGCCAGTATATTAATTAATACTGTTAGATTTAGTGAACAAATATAATTGTTTCAATATTTCATTCACATAATCAATAAATCCATTTTATTTTAATGTAACCTTTAATTAAAAAAATCTGTGCATCTTTGGTGAAATAGTGAAAATTATGCCAAACAAACTATTGTGTAGAAAATTCGTTTTGTGTAGAAAACTTCTGCATCTGATGAGCATAATTTTCAAAATTACGTAATTCCATTAAATAAATCATTTAAACTTTTTGTGCATGTATAAGTGTGTTTTTAAATTTTATGGGAGTGTTTTCAATAATTGAATCGTAAACGATTAACGACTTTGATTGGCTATCAAAATTGAATGTGTTGCATTAATTAATCAAAGTTGATTACGCGTGAAGATAATGGTCTGGCACTTTTATTGTTAATTTTTGCTTAGCAAAATAAAGGTAGTGGGTGTCATTTTTTAATAACGATTGCCACCTTATTTGACAATGAATTTCAAAGCGGAATTTTAATTTTGTAGCGGAAATGCTTATCTAGGGAACCGTGTCGCAGAATTTTGATATTTGTTTTTGTTTTTAATCTATGGTGTATTGCATAATTGTCAGCGGGGTTCAGGCCACAGTGTTCAAATGTTTTAGTTTTTTAGGATAGTCTTTCCTGGCCATATTTTTCAAACTCTGTCAACTTGATATCAATCCTCTGTCTTATTTCTGGCATGCTGAAGATATGATAAGTGATACTTCTAATTAGCCTGATTGTTTAGTTAATATGTAAAAAGATATGAGAACAAGCACATAATGAAGATAGTTTTGCATATGATTCACCTTATTCTTTGCAATAGTATAACTAATATCATGAATTAGCATTCTTTTTACAATATGATCATGGTAATTTGAAACATATACCTGTTGACAGTGTTATTTTATACGAAAAATAGTCAAGTTATGAATTATGTTTTAAAATTTGTAGAATTAATGAAATTACAAAACTTTAATATATTAATACATGATATACTTACAAAATGCAGCATACAATTAGTTTAAAATGGATTAAGCTATTGAAACCATATGATGTTAAAATTTGCTGTTTTGAAAGGTCTCTGCAGCATAATAGTGAATTATGATTCAAAGTAGACTAGTCTTTAATTCAATGGAAGGATAATTTATCACAGTTGTCCTCTTGTATGTTAAAAATTTTTATATAATTTCACTCGAATTATTATAAGGTTCTGTCATTTCATTTTTTATATACATGTATAATCATACTCTGATTGAATAATTTTCATGAGGTTTTTAATTATTGAATACTTGCTCTTAATAAGAGATATTCGATCGAATTAAAAAATTTAGATTACAGAATTTTAATAATGAGATAAATACAGTTAAAGTATAGTACAAACTATTCATTTGTTCTGGAAATCTGCACTTTTTATTAATTTTACAAAATATGATTTCTGCCATGTTTTAAACATCGTATCATTTCTGAATTAAATTCTGCAGTTTTACTCAATTTTTTTATTATACAGACTGGCATTGCTTCTAATTTGTCATATGATTCACTTTTGACACCGCCATAGTCACCTGGTACCAAGTTTGAATCATTTTTTATTATTAATATGACCTTTCTTTATCTTCTTTTACTGAAGAGCTCCATTTTCTCTCCCTACCCTTTGTTCTCTGACTGGCAATAAACCTTCATCAGAAATGTCTCATTCATTAACAAAGTTGACTCCTGTCGTATCTTATTACAGACTGTGAATCAAACTTACAAAGCAAATATGCTGAAGCTTAAGAATCTGGTTTTGGTGAAGTTTCTACAAGATACAATGGTGGAACCAAAAGAAAGTGAGGTAGGAAAGGCGTATGATTGTATATCTGTCTGTTTTACCTGTGTGTGTGTGTATGTGGATTGGTATGCCTCAGGTGTACAACTTTTGTCAGTTATTCCTTTGATAGCTTACACTATCTTTCAAAGTCTCTGTATTAAAAATTCATTTCTCAGGCTACACTCAACAGTCTCCTTGAATTATTTGACTGTAGATTACACATATTATGTTACTTATCTCTCAGTTGCATTTATGTTCAAGGAAATTTTTGTCTGTGCAATGATGATACAATATAGATTGCTTTAAACTGATGTGCATTAACAAAATGAATTTTGTGAGACTAATATCATTTATATTGTATTATACATAGTGTATAAATGTATACATAGTTAAAAAAAGTGTATAAAGACACTACACTTTATTGTAAAGTCCGACTTCCTTCATGTAATTAATTATTGCTTCAGATATGACACTTTCAATAAGTGCATTAATGTTTTCAGCATCAAAGTGTCTATAAAAAAACATACAATTTGTAAAAACCATTACAATATACCATAGCTTCTTGATTCCATTCTATTGAATAATTATTAATTTTTTTTTTGTATAAAATAATATTTAAATTACATCTTTGAATTAAGTGTATGTTTACATGTTATGAACCTGTACTTAGTTATTTAATAAATTTAAAATAAAATATGATATGTGAATATTAGTAGATTTTATAGTTATAATTTATAATTACATTAGTTATGACATAATTTAAACTACAAGTAGGGTATCAAAATATCATTTGTTTGTCCTAGTTTACCTGATCGCAGTTATTTGTCATATTTTTGCGGAAAAAGTTCACCATTACTAGTGCAGAAATATTATTTATACAGATTTTGTATTCAATGTAAATTGAAGATAAAATACATTTCTGAGTCTGTGATTTGAAAATAATTTGTTCACTGATGACAGTTTTGTTCAGTTCAGTGTTATATAAACTTACGTATGAAAGCAATTTATGTTACAACGAGTGGATCATTTTTAATTCTTTCTTATTAAAATGAGAAAGAAAACAATTATAAGAAGATACATTTTATCACCAGACACATAAGACTGTGAAATAGGAGTTTATAGATATCAAGGATTCTTAGATAATGATTTATTGTGTTTTTATGTACAGAAAGCTTACTGGTACATATATCATTATCCACATCAGTCTAGGTTTGAATGTATAACAAGATACGAGGTCATTTTTTATTATTGTTCTATTGCAGTGGTTTGGTTTTTATACACCTGGACAGGATAAGAAGTTGTATACTATGTTTGAAAGCCCTCTCTACACTGAAGTAAGATAATAGTTTCCATATGTTCATAGGAATAGACTTTTTCCTGTACAAATAAGTTTTATATTCTTTTTGTATGGTATTACATGATATTGTAGGTTTATCAATTAAATCACCTATTGCATCTGTATTGTTATTTTGTTTTAGTCTTGTATTTTATTTAAATTCATCAAGACATGAAAGAATTTGTAATTATTGCAACTCTAGAGTTATAGAAAATGAATATCACTTTCTACTAATTTGTCCAATATATTCTCAGATTAGAGAAAAATATATCAAAAAATACTATTACACATGGCCAACAATAAAAACATTTTTTGATATTATGAATACAACCGCAAAACATACTCTCATGAACTTATCAAAATATATATACATGTACAATGCTAATCTTGTATGAAATGAGTAAATGTGTAGTTATGCTTTGTTATAATATATAAAAATTTCACCAGTCATGATTGTGCTTTTCGAGTAAACAATGTTTATTTTGTTCTTTTTACCATGAATTTATTTACCTATGCTATAAAACATGTAATTTTTTTTTATGCAATAAGATATTTTTAGTTGTAGTTGTTTTGTGAATGGGGTCTCACCCCTTCAGTCTCTGTAGGGAAGTCAGTTTGAGGCTTCTTGCTACTAGTGTCTGTGAACTTATATTTAGTTGTTGAATTGTTGCATATTTGAATCAGATGCAAACGTAATCATGTTTAGCTGTGCCAATAATTGTATTAATTATTTATCCTAACTGATTAAACAAAACACATAATTTCTGCAATTAATATCTTTCAAGTCAGGTTTATTTCTTTCAACAGTAGCCATGAACAGTGGTTTATTTTCCTTTCAGGACAAACTCGGCTTGAAGACACTGAATGACACTGGTCGTATCACCTTCCTGTCCAGCGACACTGACCATCTTCAGTTTACTGAAACCTGGTTTATCAACAACATTGTTAATAAATTCTTGAAGTAAAACAAGGAGTATTCGGGGGTTCTATTTCAAGAATAACCACATTGAAGAGATTATTAGTGAAAGAGTTCATCAAATTTCTAATTTACAATACAATCTAATTATGGAAGATAAAAATACTCAAAAATTATTCATCATTTAAACCAAAACACTGAATGTATTTGTTCTATTCACAATGACAAACAATATTATGTAATCAATATTATTACAAAAATGTGTGAAATGCTGTTTTTGAAGCAGTACAAGAACTGTTATAATTCATTTTTGTGAATGTACAGAGCACTGGCTTTTAATTATTTTTTCTATGATATTGGTAAAGCTTACTAGGTTTGGACAATGTTGTACAAGCTGAAGTTTATGGTGCATGCTTAGGGGATTACACAGCCAGACTATATGCTTTCTATGAAATCAAAATGCCAGTTTACTTGTAAAAAGCAAATATCCTGAATTTCTTCATGATATTAGATCACTTCATGTATGAATGAACATAACATGACATTATTTATTCTAACATACTAGTATTTCTGTCCCCATGGTACAACTATTGTTGATTGGTTTGTATGTGTTTACAGCGGCGTCCTAGTTGTACTGATAGGATGGCTTGTCTATTCCTTGCATTCTGTGATAAAAGTTTACTGTGCTCCAATCTTTGCCTTGCATGTAATAAAATAATTAATTTGAAGTAAGAATATATGATTTTGTCTTAGATTAAAATACACTGAGGAAAATAAACTGCTGTACATATTATAAAATATCCAAAGGTCACGAGGTAATTAGTTTCCTTCCAATGAACATTTAATTAATAAATAGATATGACTTTGCAGTATTTATATCTCAACAAGTGCCTCAACATTTGATATAGTTTTCAAAAAGATGTAAAGGGACCAGTCTTTTCAATTGAGTCCCCCAAAAGATAAAATCTCTTGTTTCAGATATTATAATAATGTGTTCTTGTTTCAAATTTCTTTGTAAATAATTCTATTTTCATTTATAATATTATTCTGTTCTCTATCTATTTGATTATTTTCATGTGTGAAATTTGTAATAAATTATTTCATGTCATTTTGTTTCGCATTTGTACTGTATACTCAACATAAGTTCTGTGGTCCGGTTGCGGCAGGTCATACCCTTCTATGAAAATTTGACAAGAATGTCGATTTTCCTCCACGTGTGGAGAAGTTGCCAGCTCCTTGTGGAAGGGTAAGCTAGTACTGGTTAGTATACAGTCCAGGAAAACTGGTTAGGTGAACCGGTCGCCGTATATAACTGAACAAATATTGAAAAACAGGGTTAAACCCCAGTGAAAATAATTCACATGAAAACAAAAACAAAACGTTCTGTGGTCAAGATTTTATACATGGCCTTTTATACATGTTGTAAGCACCGTTAGTTTCAACGTGGTAAGAGACTTTTAAAATGTCTATCTCCATCATGAATTGTGGAAAATGATGTAAATTGAATTGGGTGTTTGATGTGTCGGCCAGTATACCAACAAGCACTGTTCCTGTTGTCCCTAAATGGGGTTTGAAGTCACACCAACAGTTAATGGTCATCTGGCAACATTTCATGCTTAAACAGTACATGAAGACCACAGGCTTTCTTCTGGGTAGAACCATCGAACTTCTGTAAGTTAGCTGGGCAGTTTCCTCACATGTGAAGTTTGTCTCATGCCGGGTGGTATTTAAACTGACAAATGAGTCGTTAGTGATTACTAGTTATAGAACATAACCACTCGATCATGGAGGCGCCGGATGAACCATCAACCTGATTGTCCAAAGTGGTTAAAGTGTAAAACTAAAGAGTTTGGTTACGAAAGTTGTTAGTCCGCTCTGTTTAGGGTTAGGACAGTAAAGTCTTTAAAGTCTGATGGATAGCATCCAAATAAAACTATTTGAACTTTTAATGCAACCCAGATGAACCTTCAATGCAGATAAGTAAAATAACAGCTGCGACTGGTCCAGTGGTTAGTGTGTTGGACTTGTAACCCAGGGATCTGGGTTCGAATCCTAGTTGCAGCAGGTCAGATCATTCTATGAAAATTTGAGAATGTCGATTTTCCTCCGTATGTGGAGAAGTTGCCGGCTTCTTGTAGAAGGGTAAGTTAGTGCTGGTTAGTATACAGTCCAGGAAAACTGGTTAGGTGAACCGGTCACCGCATATAACTGAAAAGTTGTTGAAAAAACGGCGTTTAACCCCAGTGACAATGTCACATAAAAACTGATTAATGTACATGACGACTAACGCTGTAGGTTAGCGTTATTATGGATATTTTTGTGCGAAATTTTGTCAATTGTTGAGTGCGAGCGCGTGATTTTCGGTCAGAAAGCGTTAGATATAACAGGTATGTGACTGCTGCCCAGTTGTTCTAATGGGAATGTCTGATTTGTAGAAATGATGCCCTTATAGGCAATGAAGCATTCTGGCTATTTTTACTATGCTTAATTAACATGTCTGTTCACCATACAACTGTATGTATTGTACGCTTAATTGTTTTATATAGTTCGTTCACCCTGGGATCAATATACACTGTCTAGAGGTGTCATTGATAAGAATTTTTGTATCGATATATCGGTAGAGAATTATCGACGATACTGGGATATATCGATTGACAGGCATATATGGCAAAAAATCGTACATTTACCCTAAGAATTTCAGCTTACGGGTCTTTTTTGTTTTAAGAGGGTATTTACCAAATACAGTGATATTTGATCATATGCATAGTGAAAACAAAGATCAAAGATAAAGGATAAATGAACAGTCGAAACTGAATAACTTGTTTCTTAATATTAGTTGAACTGTAATTGAGTTGACTAGAAACTTCTCTATAAACTTTAAACAGCTTAACAACCACTGGGATCACTTTCATGTGATTCGAAACTCGATATTTTAAAATTGGAATCGATATCGAATCGGATTACAAAGATAGTTGATATATCGATATCGGCGGAATCGATTACACCCCTAACACTGTCTGTCTACACGGAACATTATCATGTTATAACATCCATGATAAATTACTTTAAAGAACTCGTATTATATGAATAATCAAGGAATCTATTAATCAAAGACATGACAATAACTATAAATTGTAGCCAGCTATTAATATGACACGATTTAAAACACGCCATGACCCAATTTATAATATTAAAAGTTGTCGAAGTAGTCTGATGTTTTGATTGAAGCAATGTGGTCACGAAGTTTATTTATAAAATCGATGTTGTAACTTATTAAAACCTGTACATATTATGTATCACATGGCGAACAATGGTTTTTACATATTGCTTCAAGGGAAGTATATAAAAATGATATTTGGAATACCTTCCAAACATTTTATTACGGATATTAGGAATGAGACAGCATAGTTCCGAGATTCCTCTTCTCACGCTTACTCTATCCATATACGTGTGTGTTCTCTTATTGAATGCCATCGAGATCTACATTGGGGACAACGTGTTGTGTTTCTAAGCTTCCGTTTGTAATTTTAACCCCACAGCTGCATTCAATTATTTCTGTATGAAATTGTTGGTATTGTACAGTAAAATTTCGTCGTTGCGAGCATCGATATCACGAGCACCCGTCACCCGTCAATTGTTTTGGTTCTTAGTCAACAAACATACACCACATTATTACGAGCGCCACGTTTGTCTCGAGCATTTAGTCTGTTCCATTGACTCCTTGACATAACGAGGTTTTAATGGATTTTTATGCAACCGTATATTTTACGTACGTGTTTGTGTAGCTATGTATGTTTATTTGAAATATTACGACAAATGGTCCACTGCCATAACTCTTTCTTCTGAAGCACGCTTCATGAATACTCTATTGCTCTTATTAAGTAGAAAAAACATTTATGATGAGATGGCAAATATCTTCAATAAAAACTTCTGTTGCTGAAAAGTAATTTGATATTAGATTGTACTTCATTTTGTAACCAACAGTGTGCACTGTGAATGATCATACCCTGAATAAATAAACATGCAGTTTGGTATAATGATCTGATATACCAGTACCTCGATACATATTGTAGTGCTATGAGATACGATGAGAGCAATACAATACTTGCAGTATGCCTTGAGTGATTTTATGAAGATGAAATTATACCCTGGACGCCTTCGATCGAATATTGCAAGGCCACGTAATTAGCATCATCAGACGATAAATCGTATCAAGTTACCAGCTGGAATACTCGAAGTCATTTAAAATGGTCATAGATTATTGAAAGGTGATAGTAAACGAAATATGAGACTATCTAATATCTGCTCAAGTCTAATAAATCTGGTTTTTAGTTAAACGTGATATTACATGTATGGTATGATTTTATATCTTTATTGAAGCGATTACCTCATCTTATCGTATTCATTATTTTGTTTACTTTTAAACAACATTTCGCTGACTGGCATTTTCTCTATACCGGCAGTCTCAATTCATATTGTGCCATTCTTATTACATTACTTAAAAGAAGAAAGAACATACATGTAGTTATAACGATTATAAACTCGACGTCCTGCCTTTCAAATGATGGTTTACTTATCCGCACTTCTCGAATTTCCCAACATGTTATGAGCACCCAATTAAGTAATAATCATTATCCTATCACATGAGCACTCTAAAATCAGTAGAACCCCAATTATTCTACAAGGGATTATCCGAAAACCTGTTGTAATCTGGAATGAATTTTCAGTCCAGATATTTCCTTATACATTGTAATGCAAACTAAACTCGATTATCCAAATTGTGTAATCCGAATACCGTGGCTTATCCGAAGTGACATACAGTTCTTTAAGATCACCCAAACGCGTACTTTCTCTCTTCCACCAGAATCACATTATTGAACAATGCAATGATGCATCCGTGCTATCTAAATTAATCATTACTTGATAGTTATATAAAAGTTACTTATTTTCCCCTCATGGTTATAAAGTCGCACAAACAACATCATTTGGCGACCTTTTCCACCTCTACCGCTGGAGGAAAACCCCGGATGGACACCTTGGTAGATAACCGACCCTCTGTTGGGTAACTGGACAGCTTCCTTAGATGTAAAATTTGTCTGTTTCCCAATGGGATTCGAACTCGAATTTTGAATTTGAGGCGCAAGTGAAGCGGAAGCCTCTTTATCTGGTTGAACATCGGTCTGAAATGAAGTAGTCCTTAAAATGTGGTAGCCTTAATATCAAAATGGTCTCTATAAGTGACTTTGATATGTACGTATACATTTTCTTGACTGGTAAGTGAACCAGGAAAGCAAGATATGATGTGGTTTCTCCATGGCTCTAGGACACCTTTGACGTTTCATCAAACAACTATGCTGGATCAGTTGTATTCCCTGAAATTTGTCTGGGCAGGTAGACATTAGTTGTTGTACAATCCTTGGACAATCAATGGCAGTCTAGTCTAACATGCACGCAAGCTATCAAATGTTAATATTTGTGTTTAAAAGGAAACAGCAAACATAAATACTGTCTCATAAGTAGCACGCTATATTTTAAAAGTTTATTTTTGACCATACGATCATAGGTATCACCCAACCTGACTTTAGTAGTTGTATACATGTATAATGTATAGATGTTGTGATATTCATTTCCATAACTTTCTAATAAAAATGAATAAATTTCTTTTCTTATTATTTTCTTACATTTCGTTGTCTCAGGCGTAAGATAAAAAGTTTCTGGTTTCTACCAACCCAACTGACTCTATGTTTCCGATCCTAGACTGTTTTTCTACCTGTCCTAGACATTTTTCTACCAATCTTAAACTATTTTTCTACCAATCCTAGACTATCTTTCTACCAATCCTAGACATTTTTCTACCAGTCCTAGACATTTTTCTACTGATCCATAGACATTTTTCTACCAATCCTAGACATTTTTCTACTGATCCATAGACATTTTTCTACTGATCCATAGACTTTTTCTACTGATCCTAGGCTTTCTTCTACAGATCCATAGACATTTTTCTACCAATCCTAGACATTTTTCTACTAATCCTAGACATTTTTCTACTGATCCATAGACATTTTTCTACTAATCCTAGACATTTTTCTACTGATCCATAGACATTTTTCTACTGATCCATAGACATTTTTCTACTAATCCTAGACATTTTTCTACTGATCCATAGACATTTTTCTACTGATCCATAGACATTTTTCTACTGATCCATAGACAGTTTTCTACTGATCCATAGACATTTTTCTACTAATCCTAGGCTTTCTTCTACTGATCCATAGACATTTTTCTACTGATCCATAGACATTTTTCTACTGATCCATAGACATTTTTCTACTGATCCATAGACATTTTTCTACTAATCCTAGACATTTTTCTACTGATCCATAGACATTTTTCTACTGATCCATAGACATTTTTCTACTGATCCATAGACAGTTTTCTACTGATCCATAGACAGTTTTCTACTGATCCATAGACATTTTTCTACTAATCCTAGACATTTTTCTACTGATCCATAGACCGTTTTCTACTGATCCATTGACATTTTTCTACTGATCCATAGACAGTTTTCTACTGATCCATAGACCGTTTTCTACTGATCCATTGACATTTTTCTACTGATCCTAGATTTTTTTCTACGGATCAAAGATTTTTTTTACCAATCCTAAACTTTTTCTACTGATTTATCGTCGCTCAATGGGTAAAATAAAAATTCTGTTTCGTTTTAATTTCCAAATAAAAACGTGTGGAACGGATTAGAATTTTTTGATATATATATATATATACATGTATATATATACGTTCAGAATCCAGTAGATATTGAAAATTGAGAAATATATATATATATCAATGCAAATACAAAATGTATACGATAAAGTTTAACTCATTAATATATATTATAAAGTTTAACTCATTAATATGTAATATAAATTTTAACTCATTAATATATATTTATAGTACGAAGTATATATATATATAATGAGTTAAACTTTATCGTATACATTTTTTATTTGCATTGACGGTACAGTCTACCTATATGTCGCTTATGTTCAGAATCCAGTAGATATTGAAAATTGAGAAAGAATTCGTATTCGTAACCATCTTAAGTGAGTGGTTTTAAAATTTATCATCAATACTATCAGTAGCCTGTGGGAAAATATTAATTAATGCATACACTTATTTGAAGATTATAGTAAAAATGTGTATGAATAATAATTCTCTTTAAGTTAATATGATAATTATAATGATTATATTACAAGTAATTCTTTATAAAACAGTCTGTCATATTGTGACCGAATAGACGACCAACCCTCGGATTAATGTACTCGTGTCTGTATGTGTACGTTTTGTATCAACTATATGTATTTGTAAGTATTGGTTAGTGTGTTTATGTATTTGTTTATGCCAGTTTGTGATTTGTTTTGACGGTATTGTAATAACTTGAGAATATTTATCACTATTTGACCGCTCCTCATTTTAACCATAATTACTAATGAATTTGTATGAAACATATTGTGATTAATTTGGAATCAACTTACCGTCACAAAAATTAAGAATATACCTTATAATTCTGTGTATAATAATCTGGATGATGAACACATGTTCAAATTCAAATTAAAGTATAGTCAAACTTGGGAACAAAAGCCACCCTTGGGAAAATGTGACTTTAATGACAGACGGTCTTTATTCGAACGTCAATTTGATCTAATCAATAAGAGACAGTTTTTCAAAGAATGACCTTTATTCTTGTGGTCTTTATTTGGAGGTGAACATAAACACAGTGTTGGCTGTATATGTTCGGTTCTGTTCTTTATGAAGCCATTGGTTTTGCTCCAGAATATTTCTATAAATTTTATTGAAACAAAGAGTGTGTATATTATTTGCAGTACATCTTAAAATCGCAGCCCAATGTGTGATTGTAACGATTTTTCAAAAGATTTAAATGTGATATGAATGTTTCAAAACCAAGAAGAAACACAGAAATTTTTATTAACATAATTACATATTTCAATAAACATTTCAATGTACAAAATCATTCACTACATTTATTTTTATCGAAGCTTAAATGTACCAGTGGAAAGCTGGTAATCTTGCGAGTCAGTAACTCGTATGTTGTGAACTCTTTTCAATACATGTAGTCGGTTTATTACAATTGTACCTATATAAGGGAAGCCTGTATTATCTGATGTTCACAATGGTGCCGTATTCTTGGACACAAGGCAAATCGATATCACATTTTTTTTCAAAAATAATTAATCAACTTGATCGCCAATTATTTTCTAGCAAATCGCTTGTCTTTCATTCACTATTCAAGAAGAAAATTTATTACTAAGGTATTAAATAGCAATTATAATTTGTCACTGGATCAAAAATCAATGCGTTTATACCTGTGTTACAGATATTAACCACGTGACTATTTCGCGAGATGCTAATGGCTGATGTTGCCGACAACTGCTCGGGTGAATTCAGAAGGCATTGCTTTGCGGTTATCCACGAAGTCACTGAGAGAGAAAAATACGCCTTTGTTAAGATTTCTGAATTTTCTAGAAGTAGGCAGTAATTGGTGCAAGTTTGTGTTTAAAAAATGCCTTAGACTTTGGTTGTCATCGACAAGAATATCAGGAAAGGAAGAGGTATGACAAAGATCATACATTTCGCAAGGTAAGATTTTAAGAGTGATTTCTGATTAAAGTCCGTAGTGATTTGTTTTTTTATGGCACCAAAAGTTGAGAATTATGCTCTGAATAAACTTTATTTACGAATCTTAGATAATTTTGAGTTTGCCCGTTTATCTTAAAACTCTTAATTTTGGAATTAAAATTAAAATTTGAGTTACTTTCGTTTATTTTGCAATATTCTAACAATCACTTTGGCAGAGGGAGTCATCTAAAATTACATAATACAACTCGTTGGGTTATTTCTATTAACCAGTTTGCCATTTTTTCCCATTTTGAGAAAATCTCGTTTGAAGTTTTGAACTGCAATAGCTTTAAATGAGTTACGGGTTTATGGACTTGGGATTTACCCTATTTATGATAGATCTACAAGCAGGTAAGTATGATCATTGTAAAGAGCTCATCCATCGAGAGAGAAAAAAATGATACCAAAGTCTCAATATTGCCAAAAATTGAGTTACGGGGTTGTAGAAATATGCCGACGAACTTTAAATGTGATTATCAATAAAAGGTAAATTTGTGACAATTATGCTTAATAATGATAATACATGTATTAAGTTTGAAACATGAAAATATACGAATGCAATTAGATATTACACATGGAGACAATTTTATAATGCTACAAAATGGACAACAATCCATTTTATGGATTATATATCAATATGGAGCCGCCTGATACCTTAAATCATATCAATTCTATTAATTGGTTCATAAGGCTACACGATATTCAATATTCCATTCAATGTAACAGTGGTACATATACATATTTTGAATCTATTCTATAATTTTAGAATTACTTTTGTTAATCTGAAGCACATTTGATACACTTGCTGTATTCTCCGCTTCCTGGTGAGATAAAAGGATAACTTATTACTTGTTTCCAGGTGTGATTCTTTGTCGATATAATAAAGTAAGGTATTGTCATGTATATATTATATGAAAACAGTACGTATCTAGTATCTCCATGTCAACGAATAGATCTATTATAGTCACTAGGGGTAATTGTGAACTATTGATATATATCGCATTTGGAGGGAAATACATTTATGCTTAATTTGCATCATATCAAAAAGGCATGTAGAGAAGGGCTATATAATTGTATGTCTAGTTTATTACGATATACAAACATAATTGATATGTGAGAAAGAGCATGACGCATAAGGTCGTGGATAAATAATTGGTATTATATTACTAACGGACCATAAAATGCAAGGTGACACCAGTTGAGCCTGCTAAAACTCGATAAACCAAAGGTAAACCGTAGTTCCTTCCACTTATTTGGAACACCAAAACTTGTTTGAAATATCTATTTTGTGCTTTATGCTTTCTCAAATTGCAAAGTATTAAATTCCTGCGAATGCATATTGAGTTCTGTGAAACATCACTATAGCTGTCTGACACCATTACATTATTACACACACATGTATGTGAATCTGTCCATTTTATTTGAGTAAATGAACTTATTGTAACCATATTTTTGAAATGATATTTATGCACCCATGTTTATCGGAACAGCTATCAATGCTTTATAAAATTATTAAATGTGGGAACATATTTATTATTTCGATTCTAACTACAAAAATAATTTTGAATTAACATATGTTTTACCTTAAAAACCCCCTAAAATAGATCCTACTTCTTTTATATAAAATTTGTAGTCCGTGTCGTCATTAGCCATTAAAACTGAAGCCTGTAACCAGGCCCCGAGGTTATATTGCGTGAGAAGAGCCTCCGAGCTCAAATCTCAAGTCCATCCTCAAAGTATTACGGTTGAACAGATAAAGATTACTAATCTTTAAATACATACTCAGATCAAATATGCTGTCAGAATAATATATCAATAATATCTTTATTGTATAATTATAATTAGCTTTGAACATGAAAAGACAAAGATATGAGATTTGAGCTCTGAGACGGATCTCAAGTTTTATAACCTCGAACCCAGGAGTAAAATGAAACAGCAAAGCGTGTTTTGTCGTAGGTCAGTTTAGATAAGGCGATATTCTACCTGCTTATATCGACAAGGTTGCAGATCGTTTTCGAAGCTGTTTACTTTATGAAGACACATTTTTATTCTTCAAAATGATTTTCACTTTCCGCTGGTTGCTTGATAAAACCATTAAAATATAGGGGAAAAATAAATTTTATTCCATTAATTACACCTGGTTTCAAAATACATTTGCATTTTATATGTGTATTCGATCCGAAATCAGTAATGCCACTTCTAGACATTGTAAACAAGGTTCAGAATTCGTCTAAAGTATTTTTTAAATAAAGATATGTTGTCTCTGAACGTAGATCCATTATTTCAAACTGGTTTCTTTGGTAAGAAGATGTTTTCTGTTGAATAGCAGGAAGTAATGCAACCCGCATGAAATAAAAAAACCTCAAAGCTTACAAATAAATGTTGTCAAAGGTTGGTTTTTAACCTAACTAAAATATTATCGTGAGTTTGTCATTTTCCTCGAAAAAAGTAGCATGCGTATTTATCCTGTCTGTCACATTTTAAAATTTAGCTGAGCACAAATAGAAGAGAATATAAGCTTGTCTAAGTTTACTCAACACGTGCTACATTTGCGTTTTATTCGAAGTATTGCGTGTTGACAAAGGTAAACATTGAAGAGCTGATTGGACCAGACAATATTTTGTTTTGAAGACTTACATACGCAATAGTTTATGTTATTCATACAAGTAAGATTTCAGAAACTTTAAAATACTAGGGTAGATATTGACCAGATTAATATTCAGTTTGGCGGCTTGGAAGTAGAAATGATGAAAAAGACAATTCATTCACGAAAATCACAAATATTTAGTAGAGTGAGTTTACAGAATGAATTTTCAATTAATGCCATGTACCTTTTGGTCAATTATACTAAATAGTTAATTCTAAGTCAATGCAGATAAGCAGGCCATTCATAGTGAACAGTATGGTCATACTATTTTGATGTTTTAACGATCTTTCCGCTACAAGCGAAATTCGGTACAACTCGGATTCTTTCGGTTTTCTCCATAGTGCTTTACATTATATGATCTTAATGTACTTTGTAATGATTGGGTAACAATGATAACAAATTAGAAAATTAAGTAACTCACAGTGCTTTTCGAAATGCTCACATAAGTATGTCTGAGACTGCAACCTTGTCAATGAAATATTAATTCAATGTATATACACATTTCATTTAACATTAATTTAATACACACACTTCGATTCCTTACATGTCAACTTTGTCTTTTAAAAGCATTCCATTAAAATCAAAATAATGCCCTTATCTTTTTATTTATCTATGTATATAAATATGTACTGACATTAGCGTACGATTGATTGTTTCCTTATATTTCTTGTCAATCATTCATTGTGTTTAGTGATAAAAGTCATTTTTTCAGCAGCTACTAAAGTGGCAGAATAACTGTCACGCAATGTTAAAGTGGACTATATAGTACACCATAGTGCTAGCTTTTACATAAGAGGAAAGTATGACATCGCGGATTCGTGAGTTCAGAAACATAATAACAACAATTACACCATTCTCTATAAAATATTGATATCAAATTTCGATCATGAGCGTGAGATGTTTTATAATACTTGCGATATATCAGAACTAATGATTATCATAAAGAATTATCTCTACGTATCAACATTGTGTGCAGTATAACTTCTTTTGTTAGGCAGGACAAAGAGAATGACACGAACATACGTCGTATGTGCAAATGTGATATTTGTTCATCTTAACAGACGAAATTATCCACAAGTGAATCAATACGCCTCATACAAACAGTCGCAAATTTACGAAGGCGCAACTAAACAAACGCATGCACGTACGCTCACGCTACCTTCGCCTACAGTCAATGAACTCACGGTTACGTAATAATTTGAATATAATTTTATCTCACCAAAATGTGTGGTTTTACTGTAAGAATTTCTTAAGATTAAGATTTGTATGTACTATTATTTAACTTGTGCACAACAAATTTTAAATCATCAAACTAGATATTATGTAGACATGTTGTCAAATGCAAGTGGAAGGTTATGTCGACACGTTGTCAAAGAGAAGAAGGAGGTTATGTCGACACGTTGTCAAAGACAAGCAGGAGGTTATGTCGACATGTTGTCAAAAACAAGAAGTAGGTTATGTCGACATGTTGCCATATAGACAAGTGGGTGGTTATGTCGACATGTTGTCAAAAACAAGAAGGAGGTTATGTCGACACGTTGTCAAAAACAAGAAGGAGGTTATGTCGACATGTTGTCAAAAACAAGAAGGAGGTTATGTCGACATGTTGTCAAAAACAAGAAGGAGGTTATGTCGACACGTTGTCAAAAACAAGAAGGAGGTTATGTCGACACGTTGTCAAAAAAAGCAGGAGGTTATGTCGACATGTTGTCAAAAACAAGATGGAGGTTATGTCGACATGTTGTCAAAAACAAGAAGGGGGTTATGTCGACATGTTGTCAAAAACAAGCAGGAGGTTATGTCGACATGTTGTCAAAAACAAGAAGGGGGTTATGTCGACATGTTGTCAAAAACAAGAATGAGGTTATGTCGACATGTTGTCAAAAACAAGCGAAAGGTTATTTTGACTTGGTGGCATAGGCAGTCAGTACTTTATGGAGACGAAAGACGCAAATCTCTGATATTTTGATACTTAAGTTTCTAGACAAATTATTGATTATAATACATTATATTAATAAATAAACTTTAGATCTAGAAATGTGATACGCAATAATGAAATGTTATGTAAGTTTATGAACATGCAGCTCGAGTACAACTCAATTAAAATATATTTATTATATATTTTACATACTGATTATACATAATTGCTCTTCAATTTAACATAGTATTTGTATTGGCATGATAACAAACATATGTCTGTAACTTTTCATATGATTTATATTTTATAATCCTGTAACAATTCTGCAACTAGTAATCTGATTAATCAATGATATAAAACGTATTAATTATCATACGGGATAGAAAATTGAATAATCTGTTTCTTGTAAAAGCATTTTGTGTAAAGATTTTAACATCAATTAATGATCATGGTTCCTGACGCCTCTGGTGCTGCGTTTTTATTGAATGTGACTGTACTAAAATATGTAGTTTGCTTAATTTATCATTTTTTTCACATTAGTTAAGGCCTTCATTCAGACTGTTTCATCTAACGGCGTGTTTGAGCGCATACTTACCCTTACTTTCATCTCGTATTTCTTTCTGTGATCCAAATCATGGTATCCTCATGTACTTGATCGGAGTCATGTTTTCAGTGATCCAAATCAGGGTATTTACGTATATCCTCAAGTACTTGATCGGAGTCGTGTTTTCAGTGATCCAAATCAGGGTATTTACGTATATCCTCAAGTACTTGATCGGGGTCCTTTATTCAGTGATCAAATCAGGATGCTTACGTATTTACCCAAGTACTTGATTGGAGTCATGTTTTCAGTGATCAAAATCAGAATACTTACGTATATCCTACAAAAAACTTGATCTGAATCCTTTTTCTCTGAATACCACTGAAAAATCTTATATAGGTCTAGGGTGTTGAATATACCTTGTAATATAATCACATGCTTTGTTTCTAATGAAAGTGTGTCAGTATTAGAACTGATATGAAGGGACCAATTATTTAGAATGATCAACTTACTTCAACCTGATATTCTAACAAAGTCAACGCATTCTCCTTTGTCATTCGAGTCTTCTACTTGAAGTAAAATCTCGAGTCTTATAACTCTTGAACTCAAATGATTTTGATATCAGTCTCTCGCTGAAACCGTTTAACTCTGCATAATTAATGATTACATCGGTGCCTAATCGACTATAAATTTTACAATCTCTAATTTATCCTTGTCAAGGTATTACGTTACGAATTATTCTGCTGTCATTTACACACGCTTCAATAATGATGTCTTGTTTTCTAAAGATTTCACGATGTCATGCATTCCGCCAAGCGCTGCTATTAATGTATGAAACAAATGATTAAAATGCATTTTGATGCCTATGATGACATGTGAATCTAGACGTTGATACTGAATGTTTAACTCAATGAAATATAATAATGTTAATATAATAGTGTCTTTCAAAATATTATCTGAAATTTGAAACTACTCGAAATTAACATTCACGGTTTCTGGTATAGGACTCTATACATCACAAATTGATAGCAACTAAAAAATAAAGTTAAGTTTAACATGATACTAGTATGTGATACAATGTATACTGGTCTTCTTTGCAAAAATTAGTTTTTTCTCCTTGTGTGAGATATTGATTCTTTTGAGTGCGGAATGGGAACATGACTTCTGTGATGTAAAGGCACCACAGGACTCGTGATAAGCTACAAAACGCAGGTAGGCTCGCCTAAGATAATTTTATGGCTTACAAAATACACTGACTTAAAGTCCTGTTTGTCACATAAAGTTAGGTTGTCAGGAAAAGTGAACTTATGATGTGTATCTATATTTTACACCGCGCCGCTCTAGTATCATATAATTATCACGATGATGTTAATAAGCTTTTATTTTACCTAAAATGCTTCCAATTCTTAGTTCGGCAGGTTATGCATATTGATATGACAGTTGCAATGTAATCTCCAGATTGCCCCTCATAGATGTTTATTTTAGACCACACCTTCCTTGTTTTACGACTATCAATGTAATCATTTAAGTTTGGCATTCTTAATGCATAATATTGATTAATTTAATAAAATATCGGCTGATAAATGGATCAAGGTACAACGGATTGCGATGACTGGGTATGCTAATGATGTAACACCAAGAATGAACAAACCTAGCCAAAGACTGCCGCGTGGTATTTTTTGTTTGCTTTTGTTTCGTTAAGCAGTGCTATCTTACAATTAAGGTTAACTCATGATTCTCCTAATACCATTTACAAAACACCACGTATCGTTCTTATGTTTCTTAAAATGAACGGGAGTCAATTATGAAAACCATATTGTGTGCTTTCAGATGCTGATGAATGAACAAATGAACCTATTGAAGAGATTACAGACCTCTGAAAGAAATATAATGAACTAATTAAATACTTCCATTATTCTACAAATGACTTTGAAGACATGAAGACTTCATCACAGAAAATCGTCAAACATGTCGTGTATTTGTTAAATATACATCACTTTATACGCTTGGCCTACAGTTGATGGTATATAACGCATGCGCCTCCCTCGAGAGAAACACAGAGATAGGGGGGGGGGAGACTAAGAGTATTATAAGTTTTGCAATATTTTCTTTGTGTTCTTTCAGGAATACATTATAAAGTAATTTCATGATGTCTTGGTCCATAATTAGTTGAAGTCCGTATAAATTAATTATTTCATACCGTATGTACAGTATATCCCTTCAGCATTGGGCAAAAAGACCGGTTTTCAGAGAATTCCGGTTTTCAGAGAACTACTTAATATAGAAAAGAAACATTCACGTGTAAAAACGCCCGAATTCCGAGAATTCCGGTTCTTAGAACGTCCGGTTTTCGGGCGTTATACTACATATGGCTGGAATATAACAATTGACGTTACCCAGTTATTGCACAACGGGCTGAAATGGCTTTTACTGCGCCTCCATATAATTTTTAAGCGATAGACTGTTTGGTATGTTATTCCGTGATTTATATCAATACATTTCTACTTAACTAATAAGTCTTAAATTTTCCAGACGATACAAAAACACAACAAAATATCAGAATCCCTACAACACGTGTTGGTCTGAGGACAACAGTTTTCTAACATCTTTGGAACAATGAAGTCTGCTAAATATAAAACTGATGATTTAAAAAAGAACAATGTTACCTGATTCATCACCCGTTTTCTTGGTCAAGGTCATTTTTATGCGTAACAAACTGTTTCTAATTCCCGGTCTTATTGCGTTCTTTAAAGGTCATTTAAAGGCTGAACTTTTCACATCTAATGCTCTATTGATGGATAATGACGTGTGCTGATTTTTTACATGTTCGTCATGATGGCGTGTTAATATATCGTCTGCTTCTGTTCAATCTGAATTACCAGTCGATGTGTGTTTTTAATAATTATACGTTTGGATAGAGGTAACGGGAGCAGCAAGGAGGACTATAATTTACTTGTTATTAATTAGCGGTTTAACACGAAATGCTTTAATATACAATGCAGTTCTTTATTTAAAATTGCAATCGGAAAAAATATTAATATTATAATCAATGTTTAGTTTATCTCCATTAGCTTAATAAATATGATTTTAATACTGTAGACATTTTTTTGATATCTTCACCTGCCATCGGCCTATTTCTACAACGCCGTAACTCAATTTTTGGCAATATTAAGATTTTGGTATCATTTTATTTCGTCTCGATGGATGAGCTCTTTACAATGATCATAATTACCGGCTTGTAGATCTATCCTAAATCGGGTTAAGCTCAATTCCATAAACCCGTAACTCGTTTAAAGTTATTGCAGTTTAAAAACTTCATCTGCGATTTTCTCAAAATGGGAAAAATGACATACGGGTTCATAGAAATAACCCGACGTTATGTTGCAAACGATTTACAAGTGAAAGGTTCGCAAGTCTGAAATAAATGACAGTGACACCGTAAAAGTTATTATAACTCGTGTCTTTATAACGATATATGCATCTTAATGTATTTACATGTATTTATTTTTTTAAATAAATACTTGTAATGCATGTCCTTATTTTTCAATATTGTTTTCACAGGTAGCAACAACAGAATGAGAATGTACTTATTACAGAATGAATATCTCGTGTAATTAAAGTGTTTAAGAAAAAACTACTTTATACTTACAGAGTCCATTTCGGATGCCTTTTTGTTGGATATCTCGCCTTCAAACGAACGGTAATGATAAGCTACTATATTTAATTCAGTCAAGTACCCAACAAAATATACATCCGACAAACATTGAATTGGGAAATGATTGGTGATACGTTCTTCTTTTTACACGTCAGACTCGCCTAGTCGAATACGGGTATTCTTGGGTTAATAATACAAAATAAGGCTGTTATTGCTTGAGAATACACGTAATTGACAGGCACGTACCAACGACACAGGAGTGCACGCTGTTGACAAGGATATTTAAACGAAAACTGATTATACGGTGTTGACAGACATGTTCTAGTGAGATAGAATTACAACAAAATAGGATTTCGCAATATTGAAACGACTTGAGGTATATTACGAAGAAATTCCTGCACGTAGAAAACACGACAAAGAATATTCGAATGTGATATTATTGACAATCTTGATTATATAAAGCCTATGTCTTCGAGGTTTATAGGTTGTAAAAGATGAATCACAAATACCATTCATATCCACGCGCACAACAGTCGTGTACAAATTAATTGCGTATCGAATTTGCAGGTAAAACATTAAAATTCCCTGATAGGGAACATGCCTTTGACAGGCTTCTTTCAGACTTATTGTACTTTTTCAATTTTATTAGCCTGACTCAGGTGCATAATTACTTGTTTCGAGCGCAAGGAGCATTAAATTTTCAGTTTATTTTCAAAGATTTCCATACTTTTTACCCGCCAACATCTCGGTGGAAATGTGATTTTATCAGAAGGCTTCAATCATAGTGAGAAGTATACCAGCAAGTAGAAGCGAGTTAAAACCATCTTTTCTGAATATTTTCCTCATTAGTGTATTCTTCTATCATTAGTTCATTTTTGTCTCTGTTCGTACATACATTACTAGACGCCTTTATCATTTAATTGTCATTTTTATGTATTTCGTGGTTTACTACATGTGCATCGTTTTATCTAAACAAATTTCCATTCATAGTCATTGTTTTCGCATTCTCGTATATCGTCATATGAAGTCCGCATGAACTACAAAATCTCTGAGAAATATCAAATTCTAAACGTTGATTTTGTTTTGAAGTTAATAAAATATCTTTATATAATTTATATAACATCTTTATATAATTTATATAATACCTTTATATAATTTATGTAATATCTTTATATAATTTATGTAATATCTTTATATAATTTATGTAATATCTTTATATAATTTATATAATATCTTTTTTATAATTAAGCCGGATTCGATTGTTTTAGTATTTCAAGCTTTATACTCATTGACCTATGGTGATGATCATGTTTATATTTCAAATGTACGTATAATTCTGAAGCTCTGATGTTCAACATTCTTTTCCAACGACGCACTTTAAACCACAAGAATCGACGGAAAGTGAGTATCACCTTCATGTATGTAGCTCTTTTAGGCCAACATACAGTTCCTTCAAATTATTATTGATGGTATTGATTTGCTAAATGCTTATTTATCAGGTACAAATATGCAATTATTGAAGATTTATTGTTAAGTAAATCCTTTTATCATTAATAAAAGATGGTACCAAACATGTTGAATTTATGTTTTATTGCAAACTCCCTATATAAGCATGTGCTGCGACAGATGTACCGTAATGTAGCCGGACAAGCCCAGTCGATAAAGTACAAGTACAAAAAAAATCATTATTTCTCAAATCTAAACACTCATATCCCACTATGATATACTATCATAGTCTTAGCAGAGTTATGAACGAAAATGAAAGTATGAGATCTTTTTTGTGAAAGATTTCTTTTTTGGTACATTTCAATAAGAATATATTGTAATATGAAGCCCACATGAGTTCTTATTTGAGGAACGGGTCTAGATTCTACTAGTGTGACTAAATACTATACACAACATTCTGAACCAACAATAATTCACAAACATTTTTTTTGCATTTAAGCCATAAATATCGTGGCATAAAACAATAAGTACTCGTATATTCGGCTGTCTGATAATATGGTAATCAACTATTTGCGTCTTAAATCTCGACTCTGAGAGTTACAATGTAAGCGTCTGAGAGATGTAATTTGAGTATACCAGATTTGTTGATGGTCATTCCTTTGGGTTTAGAACTGTTTATGGAAAGTCAATAATATGAAACCAGATACACTATTTTGTCATAGCATTTGTATTACTCGGACGACATTTCGCCCAAAGTACATGCTCTACAATCTTTATTTCACACACTACGTAGAAGATGGTCAATTTGTTAGACTGGAACAGGTTAATAAATTTGAATTGCAGAGCACTGTAATTGTTAACTAACCGCCTTATACAGCCGCACTTCAGTTAAAAAACCAAGTTCAATTTCTAAGTCAAGCAATTTTACTGACAAACAAACCAAATGGACAAGAAATAAATATGTCATAGTACATTAATACTTATTATTCATAGCATACAACGTGAACTTGAGACAACATTAAAACAACACAACGCCTCGTCGCTTTAATTGTGCACACAATTGTAATGTAAATATTACTGGTAAGCGTATTAATATCATGCAATAAAAAAAATCGGGACCACAAGAAACAGTTTGACATAACCGAAATTTTGTTATAAGCGAGCTTGACATAATGTGTACATGCATCGGACGGATTTGGAACTGTCGCTAGTCATACCAGAGATATAGCGTTTGAGCAACTTTGTAGCGTTAAAGATAATTCAGTTTAAGCTAGGTAGCATGATGTATTTTCAATGGAATGTCTTTTTAGTTTCTGGAATCACGTTCGTCAAATAAAAGCGGAAGATTTTTACGATGGTTACTGAATTCTGTGTTATACCATCAAAATGTTGGCCGGTGTTCATGTATCATTCTTTCATTTTGTTGGTTACGACACAATTTGAGATTGCATAGGAAAATATTATTAGGAAGAGTACAACGTTATTAACAAGATCTATGATAAAAATGTATATTTCTTCTTCCATTTATATCATCATTATGTAAAATATATCATCCGGTCTTGAAAGCTGATAACGATCACAAAATAGGAGATTCGTGGTTGTCATAGCAATGAAACAATTAATGTCATTGTTCAACTTATGTCTATCTGATGAAGTTGCTAGTTTTGTGTACGCACATATGGTTTTATAAGAATTTTAAAATACAATCACACTAGCTATCTACAATCGGGTTTCGAGTTTGATTTTAATGTTTCGAGATTCAAAACTTTATTAACTGAAATTAATACTAGCCAGATAATTGTTGATAACATAATTTAAAATCTGTAGACGCATCTACAAGGTATTTCGAGAACTATACATGGTAATAAGGATTTTCAAAATATTTTTGTCTTAAATCAATAAAAACGTATTAATAAATTGAGTTGGTATATTAATATCCCAGTTTTTAATCAGCTAGTTTTAATAGAGTTGACTTTTAAAGCAGTGCGGTTTCAAACTGACCCTAGAGTGTGAAAGTAGTGTAATGATGTACATATTAAAATATATTGCCGTAAATGGTACTGACGAGATCAAAGCCCACTCCTCTACAAGAAATCTCACCATTCCCAGTGGTTCTGCCAAGCTATCGGCACATACTTGTATTTCATCCATCGACTCACCTGTCACGTATACAGCTGTTTCATCACTTACACCAGACAGTCGCCATTTTAGTACAACAATTTATCGAAGTGTCTGCTGACATACACGTGAAGAAAATACTTCGGTATGGCCTTTCATTGACTAATTTTTTAAGTCACCATGTTTAACCTTTGTCCAGGAATATCTTGCTCGCATGGATTACACATTTCACACCCTTTCACACAGCATGTGACAGTTTGATTGCGGAGAAATAGATAAGTACTGGTTTTATTTCAGTGATATGTACCCTATATAAGCATTGGTTTTGAGGTTCATAACCAAAATTATGCAATAAAACCGGGATTAAATTAAACATTATGGATCATAAAATGTTACTTCTACGTATCTGTGTATTGTAAGTCAAATGAAATTCAAAACAGTATATTGAAATCATCCCTGGTGGTTCAACTAATATAGATTTGATCTTATGGTATATAAAAACGATAATACACGTAGCAATAGTGTATTAGGCGTACAATAACACGCTTTATTATGTAATCAATGGATAGAATCTCACTTTATTAATTCATAAAATTGTAATATATGAAAAAAGATAATACATTGTTCGCTAAAATAAGAACGCCAGGCTTTTCTCGAACGGTTTTTATATCACCCACATACACGAAGAATGTACAGAACAAAACAAGTCTATTTAAGGATTTGTCTACAGACAATTGATTTATTAGGATAAATTCATAAAGTTTTAATGGATATGAATTCGTTGTATATATGCAAACACATGACGACAAGACATGCATTCATGATGCAATTGCCATGAGTTTGTATGTCTGTCTGTTCGTCCGTCCGTCCGTCCGTCCGTCACGCTATATGCCGACCCAAACCGCTTTATGAATTATGAACATATATAGAAAGAGATGTACCAGTTGAATTCACACAAGCGTTTTGTTTCTGGGAGCATTTCAAGGAAGACAGAACACCGACATGTTTCACCAGTCTAGACAAATGACAAACTAGGAATACCAATTTCGAAAATCTTTAGTGATTCTTGGAAATACATGTTTTGTATTGTGTGATGCAATTCATTATTTCTTACATAATTATGAACATAGCGCTACAGAAAAAAACGCCCTTTGGAGGTCAAAGACAAGTGATAACATCTTACTACATGAAAAATATTTACAAATACATGCTGGTGAACCTCTTTTGTTGAAGGAGCTATTTTGCATCCAAAATCTCTAAACCGATCACGTGATAAATCAATTGAACCCCGTATAAATATTTTATACAATGTAACTTAGTAAACTTGTTATACATATACATCCATCTGTGATATATTTATAAATGAAAGAGGGTTACAAGTTCAAATGGTCTACAATAGGTATAGTAAAACCTTGATAATGACACCACCTTCGGGATGCGAAAGATCGGTCGAAATAATGAGTTGGTCTCATTATCAACTTATTGATACAACCGCCACTGTTTGGGGAAATAGTCTTATAATATCCACGCTAATCGTAGTAGGGGCTTTGTTACTTTCAATCGACAACACAAAGTAAACATACAAACAAGTCGTCTCGTGTACATATACCAATATAATACTGCATTCATGCGTAGATTTCATTTTTAAGCATATTGAACATTTGGGCTTGATATTTTTCAAAATTATGTAATACTTACGTATAATTACATTTATTTTCTCATGCGTCAGGCTTATAATATCAATTGTGATATTCGTAGTGTTCGATATAATTATCTAATATATACAGTAGTGCCCCGCAAGTGGACCGCCCCGTTTTGCGGGACACCCCGTTTCTCGAAACACTTTTTAAAAGAACGGACTTTTCCCCTTATTAGTTTAATGTCCCTATTGTCCGACAATAGGACCACCTCGCTACTTGATTCTGAGACACTATTCAGAGCACCAAATAGTATTATTACTCTTTGTTTAACCCTCATCATCGGACCTCGCTAACCCAATAAACAAGATGACACAATTGTCGAATTTCCGACAGGCACAGTAATCAGCATAACTAGACGCTTGTGTCACACATATACAGATATGCACACGACAGCATATACACAAATATTAACTCGATGATCAACCCCTTAAATAGGACCATCCTGGTAATGGGGCACTTTTCAAAAGTAGCAATGGTGGCCTTATTAGCAGGGTGCCACTGTATTTCTGTCTCATTGCATGTGCCATCCTGTGACCTGAGTACTTGTTTGATACTGGCATAAAGAAGAAACTTTGATGGTTTTTTTACATTTTCTAGGTCGCAAACAGTGTTTATAATCACCTCTTAGCTTCATTAAAGACTCTTCAGGTACTTCATAGGAAAAAACAATTTCTAACTATGACCGAAACTCATATTAAGGTTAAAAACGCTTAATAAAAATCTTCGCTGCTAATAGGGAGCAGCGAATGTCTAGAATAGCACCGGCTTTCAATTAGTACGAATGTTTTCTACAAAAGTAGTTACACATAACGAAAGCAAACATATCATACTGTCATTTGTGAAATAGAAAACCAATCGTCAGCACAATATGACACCACCAGTAAAGTCTTTGATTCTCCGCGGAGTAGCATCTGGCAATTTAACCAACTATCGTCAACAACTGTTTGAAAGTGTTGTTTTATATCTTGATATCTCATACAACAATTTATTATTAATTCTGAACATGATATTCTCAGATGACATACCAAATGATTTACTTGCTTTTTGCACATTTACTCTGGCAAATTTTCAACGATCATTCTGCGTATGCCGTAATATTCAATATAAAAATATACGTTTCAAATTCTGATATTTTTTCATTTTATTGCGAAAATGTTATATAGATTAGCATTGTGTTATTTTTTCTTTTAATATGCGACCATATGTGTCACGGTAACCATGCCAACGACAACTGTTGAATTAAGAGATACATTTTTGATAAGGAAATTATGCAAGTAAAATGGTTATAAAAGTTATGTACTTCCACATGTCATTCCCCTACAAGTAAGTAAATTCAAGCAGGAAACATTCCATGTCTTGTTCTTTTCGTGGTTTTACCAAAAACTTGATGTTCAATGCATACCGTTAATGATTATGTCTGAATTTGTTAAAGGATGACTTTTTTTATTTTATCCCGTGTTATTGAAATTATATTGGCTACGTTCTCTACTGTAAATACATAAACAAAGTACAAAAAATGAAACATGATTATTTCAATGTGCGAAACTAACTTTATAGCAACAAAATCAATAATGGTGTTGATAATACCATCGTTTAAAATGGCTATATTAGTTCTGTTTCTAACAAACTTAACTTGTAAGATAAAGTGGAGCTACAAACTACGCACATAAGCAAACATAACAAAACGACAATCTCAAGTTTGGTATAAAATAAAGACATTCTATTAAGGGTTATAAATAATTCAATCTCGAAGCCACGAACAGTCGCTATCAGCGGCGGTTGTGGTCCAGTGGTTAGTGCGCCGGATTTGTGACACGGAGATCCTTCTATGACAAAAATGTCAATTTTCATCCATATGTGGAGAAGTTGCCGCCTCCTTAGGGAAGGGTAAGTTAGTACTGGTTAGTATCCAGGAAAACTGGTTCGGTGAACCGGTCGCCGTATATAACTGAACAAATATTGAAAAACGGAGTTAAACCCCAGTAACAATAAGTCACATAAAAACAAAAACAAACAAGCAGTCGCTATAAAGTGTGATAAGTTACATTAAAGAAGATATGTATTTTTATTGTTTAGATATTTTAATTCTTTATCGTCGTATTCCATACTAAAGTCTGTTAAAGTTTGTTTAAAACTTCGTTTCTTTTCAACAAATTCATTCACTACCGACGGATTTATGCATTGATTTCATTGTTCCTTCTGCAGCGTAAAACAACGTAAGAAATTAATATTCATTAACCCCCCCCCCTGTTGGCCAAATATTTCATCTGTATCAGATGATTATGTGTGTATCTTTATTGAACAATACGGATATATGTTTAAGCAATAAAGCTAATCAAGATTGTACGGTATTAGACCGCGGCCATGGTCCAGTGGTTAGTGCGCTGGACTTGTAATCCCGAGATCCGGGTTCGAATCCCGGTCGCGGCAGGTCATACCTTTCTATGGAAATTTGTCATTTTCAGAGGATAGTGTGTTGTTGTACCAGTGTAAAAATAAAAAAAAAACGTAGCGATGGCTAACCTTTTTTCACCGGGGTTCATCGTCGCACCAACAGTCAGGGTCATTTTGCCACTTTCCAGCTTAAGCGTTGGAAGAAGACACTTTGGGTTGAACCATTGACCTTCCGTAAGCTAGCCAGACAGCTTTCTCGCGCGTGAAATTTGTCTAGTCCCAGGTTTGATTCGAAATTGAAAGGGTTATTAATTACTAGTCAGAGACCATTACCAATCGAACACAAAGTCCCCATTACAGCACTAGCAGTACTAATAAGCAAGTTAATAACATTTTTCTTGACTAACGAATTTTAAATTAAAAATTCTTGTTCATTAAAATGATGTATTAAGACAGCACTTTTCGTGAAAACATAGATTCTTTCTTGTACATAGTTTATATATGCAATTATATCGTTCTTGCAGACGGTTATTGATATACGAGGATATTATATTTCACGAAATTTTCGCAATATCTCAACTCCGTTGAACAATTACGCGAATTAACGAGCGACCTTCGTCAGTAGAAAGCATCATGTGTCCTACGATATTACTCTGACTTTAGCGATACATTCAAAATAAGAAAGATGGTTATTGCTTAACACATAAATGACACACTTAATATGTCTTATGCATGTTTTATGTAGAATATTTCGATTACCAAAATGAACTTTAATGGGTACACACATAAGTATACCATCGGTAATATACTGGCCGTCATAAGAAGGCGACCATCATAAAAAGTCCTTTATTACGGCCTAATAAACTGACCTTGAATTTTTTTATGGTATACAGCAATTTTATGGTCAATAAATTGAATAAATTCACATTTTTATGCTAAACCGTATCATGAAATGTTTCAGCTATTTCCAGAATTAAATTCATCTCGATTACTTGCGCTTTGTCTATTTTATACCATCATCACTGACTGGTTACTTTCTTATGAAGGTCAGTATATTTTCTGGCCGTTTAAAGAACGTGGTGACAAACAAATAAGTCCGCACCACATTTTGATTATTTGTGCTCATATGGACGTATAAAATATTTTGACTATTACACGTTGTCATGTGTCATCAAGTTTTCGGGGAAAAAAGTAAATGGGTAGTTTTATTGATAAGAAATGCAGGTTCGTTAGAGCACGCGGATGGAAGTTTTAATCACGTGACCATCGACCCTGTAACAATCATTTTATATTGCCAGCATAAATAGGAGCAGGAGTTCCCATAACACCAAGTCCTTTTATTCTGAAAATAGATCCAGCTAATGGTGTGTTGTTTTTTTCTACCTCAGATAATCCATACCGTGAGCAGGTTACATACATTTCGTCATAGTTTTGACCACCAAAACAACATGAAGTGGTCCGCAAAGCAGGTACACTGACTGAATTGAGCTCCTCTCCTGAAAAAATATAGAAAAGAAAACAAATACGCACCAACTCGAATCTTGGTTTATAGTCAACTTACGCGGTTTTGAACCTGTATCCTGAGCCTGTCGCGAAATATACAAGTTATATTAATGTGATAGTATATACTTGCATGAAAACGCAATGAATATGGTTTAATTAACTTTAATTTGGACATGAACTTCGTGTCCAAAATGAATTATACTGTGTTATAACCATTACCACCGTTAGAAAGTTTCATATATCTGGTTATCCAGTGTTTTATTCTTAAATAACACTGAAATCTAGTCTTCTTTAACTTCAACTGATTACTATTCTTGGGTGAACGTCTATGCTATAATATGTTGTTTTACTTCAACAATATCGGTCAGCAAATTCCTTGAAAATATGATACATAATTATTATGTAAATTATAAAACAAGTGATGTCGAAAATTATGTGCTTTAATATTAATGTTAAGAAGTTTAGATCATGTTTGGCTGCGTTAAGAAGTTAATGCCAGTAATTATATAACTAAACGTGGGTGATATTACGATTTACCGAGGGAAATGCATTCGTGTCTTTATTGAGCATTTGACTTGAAATATATGTATTGACAGGAATATCATTCTATTGTGATATGTCCATTGTATCCTCACATATACAGTAGATATATACCTATACAACATATTTATATTATCACTCGATGACATACATGTATAAATACTGAATTAGTCCACAACAATATCGCTTTGCACTTCGATTATGCTTTTAGATCCAGTTGTATCCAGACAGCATAACAATTATATAAACGACTTAAAAGTGTGTTTGCCCTTGAAATGAATTATTGTCACGTTATACGCTAATGTCTCTCTTTGTCTCTGATGTTACCGCACATTCATTGTATACTATACATGTGCATCTTATTGTAATGTATTATGTTAATATATCAGCTGTGGTCGTAGATATCAAAATTAAGAATATAATTTAATAATGCATAAAAAATACTTGGTCGTAGTTCTTCTTGATATTTCTTCCGAATAATTTCGGCAGCCTGGCTGGGACACATTTATAAAAATCAAATAAACTGCTGAAATATGCCACAGTTCTGTGGTAATACTCAAATAAGAAGCCATGTTACTTAAATGTTAAGTCATAAAAATGATTAAACACTTTACCTGTATTAGGATTGAACTGTACAACACGACCTACAGAATAACATGCAACCCATATGTTCCCGTCTGTATCTATAGCCATTCCGTCAGGATAACCTAATGTTGCCATAGTCTCTTCTCCACCGAAGTCAACAGCCACACGTTCGTTATCTTGTTATTATATAAAAAATCAGATTCATATTATTAAGTACAAACTTACTTATTATCATCAAAGTGTAATGTCATTTTCTAAAACATAGGTCCGACTTTTCTGATTCACAAAGCGTTTTATGAACGTGTTTGTCTCCACGTGTTAAGGTTCAGATTAGTGAAAATTCATCAACATCATCGAAGTGTAAGTGAATAAATGAAATGTCCGTTAAACGGGTTATATATTGTTATATATATATTGTTGAATTGACGCTAGTAATAATGCAACAAAATGCCTCAGACATCAGTTCGTTAAATGGCATTTTTAAATAAATATAGGAACAACAACTTGTGCAGCATGTTATAATCAAATACCGTACGAGTTTTTCCCCTTGAAAATATAATACAATGTCATGCAGGAACAAATGCAATTTAGTCTGCTTTCAAAGAAATAAAATGTACTGTACGTCATCCACCTGTGGTTTGTAACAAACATTTACTCGACAACTTTGTAACGGCCAATTGATTCTTTAGTGTATACTCGTTTGAACATTCTGTCAAACCTGTGAACAAAGGCCACCCTTCGGAAAGCAAAATGTGGTCTTTATTGACAGGTGGTCTTTATTTGGAGGTCAGTTTGATCTAAATAATCAGCGACGATTTTCAAAGAATGGCCTTTATTCACATGATGTTCTTTATTCGGAGGTGGCCGCAAACACAGGTTTGACTGTATACTGTAAGTTTACATGAAGGAACTTCTTACGTATTGATCCGTTTGCAATATCAAAATCGAAGGCGTAAACTTTTCTTGGGATTGAATCAATGTAATACATGGTTTTATTGTCAGCCGTCCAGGCGAGGCCGTTGGATATACTGACACCTTCTTTGTGAAGTTTAACAGAACCGTCTCTTTCCAGGGTGTACAAAGCACCCTGGTTTTCATGCACCACTGCCGGAGATTTTTCAAGACCCATTGTTCCTAGAAAGAAATATCGATTGGTTTTCGATTAGATAAATAAAAAGACGCAATGAATATTTCTAGTATATAGTGTAAGATTGTTTTTATTATATGTATATGATTATTTGCTCAAAGTACTCTATGTATGCAACGGTGTGTGTGTGAGTGCATAGAACTAGTGTTGGAAAACGTGCATTTCCGATTTTAAGTCTACTATCATATATGTAGAAACAACATAATATATTGATAACGAATAAAGTATGAACGTTTTAAATCTCGAGATTTATTCTCAGCAAGTATAACTATTGAATTCATAAAAAAACTTTAAATTGTCTAATATATTTATGATGAACTTACATCAAATTACTTCTTCAACAGAATTGCAGTTCTGGTTTTACTAGACACGCACCCACGCACGCACGCACACACGCACACACATACATATATATATATATGTATATATATATATATGAGTTGTACATATCATTGTCACCAGTTTTTGCAAACTTCAGAATGACAGACGAATTCAACTTTCACTTGCAAGTCTTATTCCGATGTTAAAATATGGGTGTATAGTCATATGTTGTATATACATAACAATAGCATGAAAAAAAACTATTTTTGTACACAATTCAGTATACTTTGATACGTTTCTCACTAGTATATTATTTTTATACTTACTTTTATTTATCTTGGTTGTATTGATAAAATGCTGCGTGAGATACACAGTAAATAGTCATAACAACATATAGGTTTAAATCGGTGAACAAGGCACTTAGGACGATTTGTTACATTTATGTAGATGCAAATTTACAGATAACTTCTCTCTGTTACCTTCAACTGTCCGAAGAATACTACCCGGTATCACCACTACTACCACTGTGTTTGAATGTATCATCATTGATGATTTTGTACTATTTCTGCTAATAGTTTACGAGGAGCAATCATCTGAGTGCATCATGATATAAATCCTTATTAAACAAAAAAATACAGAAATTTGAGTTACAAACCAAACCAAAGCCGACCACTTGCGTCACATTTGCCATCATTAATCCGAGTTGCCTTCTCACCATCTACTGTTTGCAATGGTTTTAAACGCTTAGACCCCCAATCAAAGTGACAGATTGTCTTCTTGTTAGATACGATATACCCACCATTCTCACATGGAATGATTAGTGAACAAAATGCACCTGCAATGATACATATAAATCCTTTGTCCAGTATATAACACGAATATTGTAAATATTTTTTTATTCTTGCCTTTGTTCTCGTGATATTTTTTATACATTACTATAAAACCTTATTTACCGACCGCTTCAGTATTAAAACTACCCTATTATGAAGATCATTTATTATTGGACCGGTATTTAGTAGTTCCACTAAATTTTAACTTGATAATGAAAACACCTCAGTCTTAAGACCATTTTATTCAGCCACTGTTATAGTCTAAATGTGAAGGTTTACTGTACATATCAAACCACGATTTACATTATTTTTATATTGAAACACCGCTCATTCGACCGCAATAGTTAAAGCAAATGTCTGGGGAAATATTAAACACAATTTGTCGTGCATTGTAAACTTGTGAAAACGTTTTTATTTGATGTCCAAAATGAAGTATCGGACAAAGCCATCACAATTTTCAAATATCCATTAACATGCTTCAAAAGAACAAAAATATCGCCATTGCCAAAATAATGATAAGTTATTTCTTCATTTTTTGTCATATCCACTGGGTAGACCCTTTGTCAAGACATTTGTGGAGACTCCCACTAAAATTTAAAATCATTAAAGAAAGTGTGACATTCGTATCGATTGTATCAATTTGATTCATGCGTGATCGTAAATAAGTCATTATGTATTAATTCTAACATAAATACTAACCAAACCTGTGTGACTCATTACGACCAGTTTCGGAAGACCATTTGTGTACCACACCATCATGGATGTCGACATACAATAAACTCCTCGTCCACTCGTCCCAGTGTGGTCCTTCTCCTATAGAGGCACAACTTCTTTCAACCACTGTCTCCACCTCGTACGCCGATGTACTTACGAATCTCTTTGATCTGATGGTCATCGCTGACGGTCGAATTAAACCTAAGGTTCTCACTTTTAAGCTTGCATTTTTAATGCCAACACACTTACGTACACAACGAGCAATCAACATTGTTGAAAATGAAATGGAGTTAGATGTGATGAAGCGAACACTTACTGAAGCATTAGAAATCTAAATTATAATTCACACCGTTAGTTCACTAATTTTAAAATCTAAAACGAAAGTCTAACCTTGAATATATGACGCTGGAGTAAAATAATCTACACGAGTATTTACATAACCCCTTCATAAACCCTTACCGCTATCAGTGACGTTTGTAATCATGAGAGGACGGTGGCCTTGATGTTTTATGTTTATCATAAATTATTCTGATATCTCGGTTTTGATTCAGGAAGATTTAATATACCTTCCGTCTCTTTTGAATAGTCAAACATAGTGCAACAGCCACCGTAGGAGGCTATTATGTGAACAATGCTCGCTCTTTGCAAACTTTTTCTAACATAACAGAAGCAAAATACATGGAAATACAAAAAATATGAAAGCAAATTAGAATATACAAACTGGAGGGCGTTATGCAATGGAAATGAAAGTCCAAGGAGTAATGTAAAACTGTAAAGGGGAGGAAAAGTGACATAAAAGTAGAAATAGGAGGAGTGATTCAATAATACTAGAATGGGGAGGGGTTTACAATATTTCTAGAATAGACAGTGAGATCCAGTGTAATTTGAAATGAAACAATAAATGGTCCGTTATTTGGAGCAACCATTTGAGTCTCCGAGCGGGGAGTGAAAATTATAGAAAAAAATAAACAATGTATTAATGTCTTAATATTGAACACCTGGGCTTAACTATTGAACATCAGTTACAGTTACATGATAAAATGCGTATCAAATATGTATAAAGAACATACTTCACACTAAAAGCAACAATTATCAAACGTGTGTATTTTACAAACGCGTTACCTTGGACAGTTTGCCAAACACAACACGAGAAATGGTCCAGTGGGTAATGCGCTGGACAGGTAACCCGGCGATCCGGGATCAAATCAAATCCATTCTAAGAAAATTCGACAAAAATGTCGATTTTCCTCCATATGTGGAGAAGTTGCCGGCCCCTTGTGGGAGGGTAAGTTAGTACTAATTAGTATACAGTCCAGGAAAACTGATCAAGCGAACAGGGCGTCGTAACAACTGAGAAATTGTTGAAAACGGCGTTAAACCCAATAAAAAACAACGCTTGATCTATAAAGATAAGATCAAATTTTAAGCAAACAGCCTTTTTATTAAAACTTCACAATATTATGTTCAAGAAAACAAAACAACATTGCAGTGTCCGTCCAATAAGGAATTATATTAAACCCAGAAATCCTAGCCGCTGTAAGTGGACAATCAGCACATTACTAAAAAGTTTAAAAAAAACTAACCAGTTTGTTTGAGGTGCATTTATGCATATAATCATGTCACCAGTACAACATTAAAGGCAATTGAAATGGTTAAGATCAATTAATATGACGTTTTTCGTGTTGCCAATGTAATCAATTGATTCAAAACATCAAGATTCGGGCTTCGTACAGGTAGTGCACCCAAACTTTCAAATCGCAATCTAGAATATAATAATCATCATACTTTTCAAAGAATTTGAAGTTGTTTTTTAACCAGTAAAAAGACCTCATACATATACATATAGATGACTGATATTCATTTATGATCATCACACGAGAATATTTACAAATACACATGTATTAACAGTTACTAAAGACATGCAAATGGGTACAGCTCGTGGATGTTGATAACATAGTGAATAGTTGACTGCAATGCTAATATGGATATCGTATTTCCGAAACAAACATTCTTCTCTAGACGTAAGTGGAGGTAGATTGAGGTAAACAGTGGCTTACAGAGGAATTGGTCATGTTTGCGACAATTAAGTTCATGAATTGATATAAAAATATGAATAATCACTAAACGCGGAATAGAATATATAGAGTGTATAATGTAAATAAGCAATTAATTCTATTCAAGTAGCCATGCCAACTTGTTAATCAGAAAATGAATAATGAAGATAATGTACAAATGAATGAATGGATTAACAGTATTGTCATATTTCGCTGAAGAAACGTGGCAGACAGTTTTGTTCCGTCACATTAAACTGACGACGTGTCCTGCCCGAATTATCTTCTTCTTTCAATACTGTACTCTCTCTCTCTCTCTCTCTCTCTCTCTCTCTCTCAATCCCCCTCTCTCTCTCTCCAACTCTCTCTTTGGAACATTCTCATACAAGATGATGCTAGTTACCTGACGATCGGAGCAATTCTGCGTGTCTTTGTCATTAATAAACATGTGCAGAAATTTCTCTTGGTCGCAGGCCACGACTTTTGAACTGGTTCTTATTCTACTTATAAAACTTCATAATAAGTTCGCTAAGAATTACGTTGAGCAACAAGAATGGTGAACTATAATATATTCAAAATCACAATCGCGATAAGCAGATATATAATTATCAAACAACAAGTATTCGTTCTTACACGACCTGCTGATGCAACAGTCCTTATGTATTCGCTTGCACACATGTGGTAACCAACTGTAACTCTCGGTATATTTGTGAGCTTCGACAACTCTATTGTATAGAAATCTATTGAAGTTTCATTAACATACTCTTTTATTGGCTCTATTCTGTCATCATATCTAAAGTTGGCGCTGAAATTTTCATATTCCTGGGCATCTAGTGTAACTTTTGGACATGTTAATTCTCGAGCATATACAGTCACGTCCGGACAACGTTTGTCGTCACGATGAATTCTAAAAGCACCTTGAGAAAATCCAACTGTATCTTTTATGCTAAAGATCATATCACAATTATATTTAAGCCATGATTTAGTGGACCAATACCTTATGTATATATTCATCTGTTTCGAATGGTCGTTCATACGTTGGTATAGATCATTCCAGCTACATCGAGGAGTCGTGAAATAGGTTATTTGAGCGACGACTGCTGTAGTGTTAAATCTTACAAACTTTACATTACAAACGTCACATTTCATCTTCAAAACGTCGATGAGTGACTGCCTCAGGGTGTTGAAAAATTCAGATGACGTTTGTTGTGAGGTCATGTACTGAAGGCTTGAATTATTCACTGGAGTTACCATGAACATGATTGCCAGTGCCTTGCCAAATGTAGTCAAATATTTCGGTTGACATTTAGAATTCTTTGCCATGGAAAACCATGGACATATAAGTTTGCGACATTTGTCCTGAAGTGTAATAAAGACATTTTGTTTGTAAAATCATAAAAGTTTGACGGATGCTTCTTAAAAAAATTATAATAAAATATTTATCACGTTATGAGGAGAGTGTTTGGTTATGCAATTGCGGCGATTTGAAAGCATTTGTGATATGACCGTTGATGAGAAATGTAGAATTTGATTGCGACATTGCGAAAAGGAATAATGAATTACCCCGGCAGAGAAAAGATGCTGTCCTTATTAGATATTTGAAATGCAGTAAAAATAGCATAACGAAGTACCCGATAATAGGCCAAGTTTGCAATTATATCAGGAAGTATATGTACGCTATTTGAAGATGGGGGTGAGTTGTTTGAACTGATTGGTAACCAAGGAAATCATATCAAGTCAATTTACAGGTCAATTGACATAAATGAAAAACTGTTGACAAACAAGGTGGCAATATTCAAACAAACAAAACAACCAACCAGGGGTAACATTGGACTATAAATATATATATATATATATACATATATTCCCATGGTATATACGTGTTGCATAATGAACTGGACCCAAAAGGCCATAATGAATAAAAACATTATTCAAAAATGAATAATTGAACATAAATTACTCAAATTGGTATACAGTTCACAAAACCTATATACGGTGTTCTATAAATATTACTTACAAAATATGGATCATAAATCCTGGATTGTCCGCAGTTCTTGTGACAGCGGGAACGAATTGGTGTGTTTGTTTGTTGCACAAGATCTAGGTTCAACAAGCCCGTGAAAAGAATTTCTTCAAACAAGCGCGCAATGGGTCTTAATATAGGACATTGTCCAGAGGTTGATTTTCCAGGGAAATTGCACATAAAACAATGAACGTTTTTAAAAATTGATGGAGCTCCATATCTGTTTGGGATATTACTGGCAATATAATTCAGTGTGTAAGAAGAACACAAGCTTTCCAATTCTGTGTCATTTGGTTTTGTTTTATCTAACCTTGGTTCACACGAATCGGTTGCGTTATAAAAGCATCGCGAACTTTGTGAAGTGTCGGACCTTTTTGGCACAGACCATAGACAGCAGGAATCTTGTGAAGAAATGTAATTTAGTTTTCTGTTAAATCTGTAGTCATCCTCACTATCTAAACACAGTATTTTAATCAACCATGTTTTGTATTCAGTTACTGAATTACATTCCGCACAGTAGCGATTTTTGAATACAAAGTCAAATTTATCCGAAACAAGGGTAAGTTCGTCAATAAATCGAGGCTTCCGCTCACATTTATTCCTTATGCGTTCATTTGTGTACCATGTTGGACAACGTACATATGCATGATAGCCGTATATACCAATAAATAACCTAGAATTCTCATCAAGGATGTAATTGTGTGCAGGTAAGTAACATTCTTGTAACTCTTCGTCCGGGTCATACACCGTTTTTGCGTCAGGACAACAATTTCCTCGTAAGTTGCAGTTACGCTCGCATGAACATTGGACACAACATGGAGAACCAGATGTAAGGGTCGATGAAGCATTTGCGGAACATAAATTTGTGAATGGACATAATGATGTTATATTACCGACGGTATCAAGCTCATTAAATGTAATACTTGAAATACAAGTAAACAAATTCACAAGAATTAAAAGTCTTAAGTAAGCCATTGGTACGAAACGTCTAATTCTCAGCGTTATTGATTCAATTTTTCTTCTTGAAATATTCAGATTCTCAATTAAGTCCAGTTGTTTATAAAACAAATATCAACATTAAATATCTGAGAATTCATCCAACATACTTACTAAATACCATAAATGTTACACACTAACATAAAAAATCACAATCAAATATTCCATTCATATGATATCATTCCAAACGCGATCTTGTGCTCTACCATTGACACCAAACGCATGAATAAGTAACTCTGTTCATTCATTTACAATAGGTTAACAGAATTATCTACCCCTCGAAGGAAATGTGAAGACACCACTCAGTTAAGTAAGCACAAAATATTTTGATATCAACATAAACCGTCATGCGTATGAGCGCCTTACCGTTCAACAATGAAAAATTTGTCTACCTATATACATTTATATTACCTCGTACAGAATACTTGCTGTTGATTGGTTGAGTCGGGTCACGTGCTGACCAAATATTCCTCGTATTAGATTTGTAGCAATTCATATCCAGTCAGTAATCAAAATAAAACATGGCTGAGTTGGCATAAACGTTTGATAAATTGATTATGAATGGTACTTCGCAAGATAAATTCGCTCTCGCCGAATATTTATTAACGGACCTTGTGTCATACCGCATCGGGTCAGTAAGAAGCCATGTAACTAATATTATTTACTTTTTAATTAATTTATTTATTCACCAATAGATCTGTCCTCCAGAAAACGCTCATGTATTAGAACTATGCTTATTATAGATAAGAGTGCAAGCAAGGATTGAACAACATAAAGAATCTGATACTTGGGTGAAACAAGAAGCACACATCCGTATGTTTTCATCACTTAACGTGATCGGTGGTAATTACTGTTTAAATTAATGAATTCACACAAAATATCACGTTTTCATTTTTCAACATCGACGTATGCGCGATAAATTTGAGAACAAAATATAGATGGACAGGATCGCATTAACATCAACAAAGAGCAGACATTTGACAAAAAAAGTTTTTCTGCCGTTGTGAATGCGTTATTGAGTCATAATTACGCAAGCATGTGAGCATGTGCAAGCTCGTATGCTATACGCACAGAAAAGAGTAGGTCGATCAAGCCTTCAAATATACTTTTGGAATATCTCTTGATTTAAATTTCAAATTCATTTATTTCAGTGCAAATGGCATGCGACCCATACTCATAAATAAATACCATATGAATATATACAAAAATGTTCTGAGTATGTTCTCTTGTACGGATTGTTAGATGAACATAGTTTGACTAATGAACATACAAACATTAAAACACCACAGGCGCATACATACTCATCATCTTTGTGAAGCAACACAATTTACATGATACGAAACTTATAAACCCGCATACAAATTGTTGCACAGTTTTTATATTCACCACACATGTATAGTTAGATACTAACATTATGATTAATACCCAAAAAATACAATTCTTTCAGAAAAAAAAATCATACGATAAAATGAACGCACTAATTAACAATGTTGATGAAATTTATAGTACACATCTTCAGAATACAAAAGCATGCCTCTTTATGTCTTTAAAATCTTTATGTTTAAAAGCCTTACATAAATTCACATTTCTCATTATCACATTATGACTGTTGGCTAAAATAATTATATATATATATATATATATAGTTTGTCAATGATAGCTGAGTTGTATACTATTTTTCTCAGCATGCAGATGACAAGTTAATACAAAGTGGAATTAGACATCCAGTGTAAATTAATTTTGGTTGAGAACCGTATTTCAGTTACATTAATTAAGTACTTTATCGGCATTCTTCAGTGACCTTAACATCGTCCTTTCAATATTAAATGAATGAACAAAATTTACCACGTGATCTGAGTGTCTGCACAATATCTAGGTAACCAACTCATTTGTAAACAAAAAAATAAAGTACTGGTTATAAAATTTGGAATTGGTATTTGAGCTCAAATCTCATATCTTGTCTTTCAATGTTTCAAAGTTAATTATGATCAGACAGTAATAATATCATTGATACTTGATTCTATTAGCATATTTGATCTGAATATTTATTGAAACATTAGTTATTTTTATCTTTTCAACCGTAATACTTTGAGAATAGTATTTTGATTTGGGTTTGGAGGCTGTTCTTAAGTTTTATAACCTAGGGGCCTGGGCTAATTTTTCAATTAAATTCAAATGTATTTATACTGCGCAAACATTATTGTCATATTCTATTGCGCTGCACACAACAGTAACTTAATTAAAACACGTCTGAATCAAATCGTTATTAACATAAATTTTTTAAAAAAGTTTTCAACTCTGTATGATGTCAAGTCTTTCGGAAGAGAGTTCCACCATTTTGGACCGACTACTGTAATTGACCAACCAGCAAGCTTTGTCCTGTTTCTTGGGACAACAAATTAGATTTCTGATGTTTTCGAAGTTGGTAGTGTCCTCATTTCTGTCTAAGTAGTGAACATAAATATGCTGGCGCTAAGATTAAAGCATATTCTTAGTCCTAAGAACTGCTGGACGTCTTAGCCAAGGTTGTATTTTACAGGCCGCTTTTCTTATTTATATAATTTCACGTTTGGGCATATTTGATATAAATCAGTTCATTTCCATTTTGTTTTTCCAGTTGCAAATTTGATTTACCGGAATCAAAATCTACCTGTTAGCATGAATTTCAGTGAGACATTTAAACAGACTTCATATTTCTCTAAAATCTCAATATTGCCAAAAAATTGAGTTGCGGGGTTGTAGAAATAAGCCGACGATCTTAATTCCTGAAACTAAATATATTCGAACGTATCATAGGCAAACCATTTATTTTATTGATTTTGTACTATTTTCTTCTGATTAACATGAACAACATCATGATGTTTGAATTGAATGTGTATTTCTTTTATTAGTACTCGGATATCGTTAATTGCGTGATGAATTATGGTAGGTTGATATGTATTAGATGTTTCTGAAATGAACTGTATCAAATGTATTGGAATAACCCCCCCCATAACCTACGAAAATTACCCCAACGTATTTACCATTCGGTGACATTTTTGTGAAATTTCACACAATCAATTGTAATATATGTATTTATGTTTGTGAAAAACGTACAGCAATCAATGCGTTTTCAGTAACAGAATTCAAGACTTATTTAAATCCTGATAAAATCAGACATATTTAATCAGATATTACTCGAATCCCATTGTTTTAACAACATTCTAAATGCTTTCCCATCGGTACATGCTAATAATATGCTATCATAATGTGCTTGCTATTTTTATTTCTTTCCTTTCGGGCTCTGATTTTAATTACCAGCCGGAATACTTTTATAAATTGCCATTCTTTATAAAGATTAATACTGAGAAGGATAATTTAAAACCATTCACAAGGGCCTGGGGTAATAATAAACAACAGATATTTCCAGTGCTGGGTGTCATACGCATTTATTACCTTTCTAGCGTGTTAAATCCTTATACGAAAGTTATGTTACATTAAATACAGACCACTGTGGGCTGTGGAGTATATCTCCATGAGTACTGAGTTTGCATTCGATGGTTCAAATTTATGATGCATTTTATAGAATTTATAACACTGTATTAAATACTGGTTTTAATAGGAAGAATTGTTGAAATGGAGTATTTTATGCCGTATTGCAACATGACCAAATTCAACGCGACTTCCGAAAATCATCACAGTTTTCAAAACGCAACTTTTCCGAAAATATTTGCAAATCCTTTCAATAAGGTGTACGTGCGGACTATGTTTATTATAAGTTACACGGTCGTGTTTTCTCTGTGCATTATAGGTAAGATTTATTTCATTGTTCATTTAATATTGCGTATATACTAATATATCAATCAGGTGAAAATGTATACAGCCAGCATGCACGAATCATGTGTTCCTCATTGTGTTTCATACACTAAGTAATTATTTATTTTGACAGCACTGAAATTGACCCTATGCGAAGGACTATTGGTTAAGTATTCGCATCATATTTCGATTCACCTTTCTCTCTCATGACTGCACATCCTACAAAACCATTCTATGTTAGAAAAACGTGTCTGAGTAAATTACATTTTATAACCTTTGTGATCATTTAATTAAATTGATAACTATTTAATAATTATGTGTGTTGAATTTACAAACATATCATATTATGTACTTGTTGCGAACATATTGCAATAAAGATTTCAATATCATATTTTGAAAATATAAATTTTACCTCTAGTCTTTAGGTATGATTTGGCATTTCAGTTTTAGCTGCGAAAACAGGAATATTCAGTTTCTATTTGAATTATTTTGTGTTTTTGGCGCTACTAGGTCTTTTTTTGTCGTAATTTCTGAATTACTTAGACCTACTATCAGGTTCTTGTCACCTTAGGCACGACTAGAGCAGTCGTGTTACCTTTCTTGACAACATGATATAATGAAGTAATGATAATGATGGTTGCAAACAATTAATTACGTGATATATTATACTTTTGCTGGAAATGTATAACAATGCAATTATTACCAATCGTGATGTAAAGTAATGAACTATTTTTCCAATAATTACTCGCCATGTCTTGTTATGTAAACCATTACTATTCTCAAATTAATTTAATTATCTCATCCATAATTGTAATATTAGATCTAAACGTGAGCTTTTATGTGGGATAAAGTCGTGTCTTACTTAGACCGAACTTGTGAAACTTCTTATTACTTTTCCCATTACGAGTGTCAAACATATTCGCTACTACAATGTTGTAAACTTGATATTATTATAGTATGACATCGTCATATTACATTGTATGAAGTTGGAGCATACATTAAACCTTGTCTCCTATTGTGAACCCAGCAGCTTGTCATGTTAATGTAATATTAATATCGGTTGGGGAACAAATGGACGCAAACCATTAGAACAGCGAGAAACCAATTAGCTAAAATGCCAAATATGACGTTTATGTCGAATCCGTACTTGAAGCGGACACTGTAGATAGTTTTTCTTTTTCAGATAATGGTGCAACCCTTGTCTAATTGATCCTGCTTTCTACGGAAACAAAAGTTGACAGAAAAAATGTTTTCTAGTTCATTATATTGCTCATCTTTAAAGTAGTATTATTTAGACAAATAAGTCTGGTATGTTTTCTATATCCCCAGAAGATCTGTCAAGACTGTAGTCCTACTTGTCTAGAAAATTAGATGTGCATTTACTCTCATAGTAATTATAAGTCTAGATGTTAATCGTGTCTGATATTAGATTTTAATGAGTGTTTTTACAGAGCAATGGCTGAGGTAAATCCGTTCTGGTAATAGTCATCCAATATTACTACACTTGTCAACTTCCTTCCTTTAATTGTGAATTAAACCGATGTAGAGTAGTGGGTTGTTAATTACAATTTAGAAAACCTACAAGCAGTCAGGAAATGGCAATTGAATTGTATTCCTCTCATAGCTGAATGTATACATTACATTCATCATTTTTGCATGTCTAAAGGAATCGATCTAATTCTGCAAATATCATAATGAACAAAAATAAATATAAAATGAAAATACAACGTTATAGATTTTTTGGTAAACTGCTTGAAGCTAGACTGTTCAAATGCCGTACCCTCAGGAAGACCGTTTTGTCCTCCGTGTTTTTGGCACAGACCTGATTTTGTGTTTTTTTCTAGAAATCTTTTTTCTTATCTTTGTTCATGTAGATCACAAAATGATTGTATTTCATTATTACTTTTTGGATTGTTTATTAAAGGCTGTGATTTATATAGAACAAATGATGGGACAAAGAAAAACGAAACGATTTTTAAACATAATGTTGATATTAATTTCATGAGACTCGACATTACGAGCTGAAATTTGAATTGAGATAGTTATGACTTGGTCACAAATTGGATGAATCATCGTCGATATATATGTTGCAATGAATATCTTATTTCCACAAAAAACTCATTGTCATTTATCGTCGTCGGCGTAAACAAGAACAAAACACCAAACTTTTGCATTGCAATCGAAAGGTGCAAGTCCAATTGGCATTATAATTAAGCGAGTTGTTCTTAATAATACAGTAAATGACATGCGAAAATCTTTGTTTGACTTATTCCTGTATCTTGGTTGATTTTTTTTTTGTAATGGCGCACCTTTGTAATGCAAGAGGCAATGGGCTTTCAAAACGTGAAAGCTTCAAAAACAAGAAATGGAGTGTCGCCTTACAATCGTAAAAAAATAATTGGAAATTATATGATATGGGGGTTTGTTCGGATATTGATAAAGGCAAAGATAAAGATGTTTGTTGTTTGAACATGTGAAATCAATCAATTATTAGAGAAAAACGAATGAGAAATGTCAAGTCAGTCTGGTAGTTATATAGTATATAGAATTGTTTCAGAGTTGATGTTCTATTCCCCCTACTGGGAAATTTACAATGTTCTTTTAGGGCATTTCTCGAAATTATCATTGTGCTTGTACCAAACTAGCTTCAAGCTAAGCAATGAAATCCAATCGTTTTAAACTTCCTTATGCTGAACGGATTTCATTTTTTTTTCGATCCAAACAAATAAACATCTGAGTTATGGGAAAATAATTTCGTAAATAAAAATATATCTGTTCTATGCAAAATGTTTTGAAAAATATGGAAATATAATGGAAAGTATTATTCTATATTTTATGTATCAGTAAAGTAAATATACTGTTGTTCTTTGACGATTAAGCCTATTATGTGAAATTCGAGAAAAGAATGAACTTTATTCATTATTATGTAAGGGATAGAAATAGGATTGGTAGTCGATATATGGCCTCCGGAACTGTGCAACCTTATGATGGTGGAATAGGCATGAGACATATTCTTACAGTTTCAAATCGGTTGAAAGGTGATAAAAGCCGTTATAACGGACTTTAAGTCAAAAGAAAAAAATAGCTACTGAAATTCTACACAAACGTAATTGTTGACAAAAACATAGGAACATAAAATGGTAGAATTCAGTGTAAGACACACGTAACAATACAAAAGGACCGTTTTAAAGCATGAAGCCATAATTCTGAAGCGCTATGTCGCTATTATCTTTTGACATCGTCTTTGGAAAGACATGGTTCTATGGATACACCAAGCCCACTGTAATTTTGTTCCCTGACCACAAACGAACAATATAATCCAAAAGTTGTCATACCACACAATCCTCACATAACAGCAGATCGACTAGATGAAAACAGAATGGTGGTGTCGCTAAAATCATGGGACAATTTGTGCCAAGATTATGATAAACATACACGCTCTGATATAACGTGCGCTGTTGTTCACATGGAATTCGATCAAAAACGAACTTTTTATCGTCCAAGATTTAATGACAAGCTTTCCCCGGAGTTTTCTAAGGAATTACATAATTTTTTTATTTAAATGTCTTAATACTGTAAAACATCACAGGATGCTTAGAGCGGTTTTAAATTGATGTTATGTGTTCAATTGATTTTTAAGACTATGCATCAATGTTGATAAATTTCATTGTGTTGATATGTTAGCACCTCTCTTGAATTTTTTTCTTCCATCGCCGAAATCTTCACATAACCATCTCATATCGTATTTACCGAAAATGTTCAAACCTGTTCACAACGCTATACAAAGAAGTTTTCCCATTATATGTACAGATAGATTAATACTGTGACATATTGTTGATACTTGCCTGTTCACTGTGCACCATGCTGAGTTATAGATAAACGTGGAGTCTTTTGGGGACGCTTTGAACTTGGGCTTTGCGAACTAGCTTTCTTAATCAAATACTATACTTTGGTAAAGAATCTGTCCGTCTGTCATCAATTTATCTGTTAGTGATTTAAAAAGCAGTATGGTCTGATATGACTGAAGACTCCTACGAAAATTGAATATGAAATGATAACTCTTAGTATGGAATCCATCTGTTATGTAAACATTATCTTTGTTTGAGGTATACGGACTGTTGTAATTTGTATAAAAAGTGATTACATATGAGTCAATATACCAACAATGTGAGAAGTTCGTTATCACGGCTGTAATTATATGTTGTGTCATATGATTAATTAATTTTCAACGTAAAACAAGATAATTGGATGAATACTTTAGATAGGGCTGATTACGTCACGTGATCGGTTTTCATATTAGGAGAACCTTGTCAAATACCTCACCGTACAGAATTGCGCGCTTAATTAGATTATTGTACATGATACATATATAAGTGGGGGTGATTACATGGCTGTCAGACGCACCCACCTATATTTCAGTGAAAGAGCTCGAATTGATGTTAGGGGAGGCTTTATTTGTGGACTTTTGTGTTTTATTTGTGGCGTTTGTTGTAACATAAAAAGCAAAGTAGAAGTTATTATTTTTTTATTTGACGTTATTGACTGATGTATTGAAGGGAATCCGGAGATTTATTCTCGCTGCATTATGATTCTCTCGATCTATTTGTAGATTAGCAAATTTAAACAGTAACAAGCGGTAAAATAATGATCACATGCTCATAGCATTTTAAGAATCTATGTTGTTTCAGATAATCAGTTCATTATGTAATAGTATATATACTACCCAGTCTGATAAGTACTAACAAATGTAATACAATGTACGTAATTATGCAAAGTTTACGTAAGATACATGTAATGTTTTATGTGGGTATCATGTAAGAGTATACGTACTAAACAGGGTTAACACAGGCTGCTTTGACAGATAGGAGATTCACAGATTCGCTATTACTTTCAACACAAAACCTCATCAAATTATGGTTGAATATGGCGAATTGAAATGTCAGAAATCATCTGTCTGAAGCCGATTGGTAAGTTGGAGCAAAGGGCCATCCATCGCGAACTTAGTGAAGCCCTTGGTAAAGCAACGCAGTTATCACCAGCGCCTAAAGAAGGTCGAGCAGTTGATCTTCGATCGAGAAGACCATGTATTCGTATCTCGTACGGGTACGATACAAATGGGTCATGGACCACGTTGGCTGGACCAGGTAGGAACTTGCGACCCGTGCCGTTTATCGACGATGCTTAGTATTGCGCAGGCTATATAGGTAGGCCTTGGAGTGAAGACGACCGGGAGAGCGTTTCACCCTGCATTGCTGAACACGACCGGTTAAGTGATGATCTTGGGTGGCATCAGCTGGTATGGACGTACTGACCGCGGTACCCTAGCTGGCCAGCGCCATATCATGGACAGTATACATGTCCATGTGAGACTACAAGGGTAGTGGGCAAATGGTTCATTTAGTGGACGATAACGCCCATCCTCATATTGCCCGTGTGGGCAATTGTGGGTGGGAGGGTATTGAGCGTTTGGACTGGCCGGCGAGGTCTCCGGACCTTCATCCCATTGCACATTTCTGGGAGTGTTCAGGAACTTGGTGCTATATTTGTCCAAGAATAGAAAAATGTCCCACACTGCTCCATCTGGAACCTGATTGGGAGCATGGGAAGACGCTGCTAGGTTGCTATCATCAATAATGGCTCGCATACCGAATATAAAACCAATTCCTGTTGGTCCTGGACATTTTCTGGCAAATTCCATAAAAATCTCTGTTCTCTAAAACATCCAAAAAGCACAGTAATCATGGTCAAGACCTAAAACTACTTAAAACACAACCAGATCCCAAATCTTCACTGAAATCATAGAATTCATAATAAATTAAAGTATACTATTCAATTCAAAACAATAATGCAACTACATACTAAATTAGGAAAAATAAAACCCCTGATGCTTAGTAAACTTGATTAGTAAGTATGTTAGATACTGTGGTATTATTTATTTTCGTTGGGCTCAATTTTCGTGATTTTTACTAAAATGGCTATTTCATGGGGACGTGAATTCGTGGATTTTTAATTTTTGAAAAAAAATGGGTTTGAACGTTTTCTATCATCGTTTTCTTTAATAGAATAAGTTCATGGGGATATAGTTTCGTGGACAAGCCGATCCAAAAAATTCACAAAATTAAATCCCTAACGAAAATTGGTGAAACCACACTAATTGGTAAGCCGACTCGTTTGTAACCTGCTTGGTAAAGTAGAATTTAATGTCTGTGACATTTCCTGAAAGTCCGTTTTTATATTCAACGCTTTAAGTTCGAAAAATAATTGAAGGTTTGTCTGATATTTTATGACTGCCAGACCAGACAGATTATTAAAATATCGTAAATTAATGAAGACCAAAGATTATACCGGAAACAAATTCAACACAAAATATTTGCACATACAATGCGATAAGGATTACAATTTTACCATCTCTGCGCTTATATAACCATTAGTTGTTCAGCCTTATAACTGTCTGCATGGGTGTCTAAATATTCTATACAAATGGTTATTTCAGTCCAAGGGAGGTAAATGCAACCAGAGATGATTTCATTCTTGAACTACTAGTGTCCCTTAAATATAAGATGAATGAACGTTGAACTGATATGAGTGGAACTTACGTACTAACTACGAAGTCACGTAATTATATGTATGGCCTCTGACTGAGGGGATGTATGTCTACTTCCTGTGAAGGCACATAAAATCTGTTTGGATATCATTAGTATTGACTTCAATACTTTCTGATATTTTGTAACAATGAACCTCAGTAACATATGTTCTGTTCTGCATTTACTAAGTATTCAACTGAAAAATAGGATAAATGACCTTGAATTTATTTCTTATTACCCCACCTTCAATGTCAAAGGCTAGACACTACTATATCTACTGGTCAACTGAATTTGTATCAGACCAAATCTTATCAACATTAAAAAGAACGCGTTTTTTTTTCAGCATCACAGTAAAACTAGTATTGTTCCATTGTGGTTAATGCTTTGCGGAGATATTCATTCATGCTGGATCTATGAATAAGAACGGCGCTGAATCTCATCATCCTAAGTGTAGAAATGATTTCAAAGTTTTAACTTCAGAAGTATTCTTCCAAAGATCTATGAGATTCGTTTTTAGCTAGGTCATCAAAAGCTGCTATCATCTGCATCACAGAAACATGGCTAGATATTGACGTATGTAGCTCCGAACTAACTATTGACAACTACATATCACAGAGAATGGACAGAAATCGTCATGGGGGAGGAGTGTGTATTTACGTAATACGTGATGTTTCTTATAATTCATATGTTGATATGGATCACTCTGACTCTAAATCAATTCTCTGTGGAGTGCTTTACAGACCACCATCACAAAGTAACTTTTATGATAATTTAGAACCAGTGTCTCAGTCTAGATCCTTTTCTATTGATTCTGAAACTATTCTTCTTGGATACTTTAATACAAATCTCGCAAGTCATTCCAAATGTTCTTTGATCAATTCTTTCAAACGTTTCTGTGATATTTTTTCTTTCACTCAAACAGTTGACGAATACACGAAAATCACTTAGAATTCCAGCACAACTATTGACTTGACTTTGGCACCTGATTGTAATACAATATAACTATGTGATGTTTAAAATTTTCGTATAAGTGATCATGTTATTACAAACAGTACCAGCAATGTTACAAGAGATTACACTGGTAAAAATAATACCATTAAAATTCAGTTATTGCTCTGTTCATCTTAGTGACTATGTTGTTGATGCCTGGAACAATTTGAAATCTATTTTTCTGTAAGTGTTGGATCAAATTACTCCAATCAGAGAAAATTGTATAAAACAACGCTCTGAAGCTTGGATAATTTTTGAAATTTTACAAAGTATTAATGCTCGTGATATAGCTTTCAAGCGAAATAAAGTGAAGAAAATTTAAATATTTTCAAAGTTGAGAAACAAATCTCAGTCACTCATTACTTCTGCAAAGAAATCATATTTTATTGATAAACTCGAAGATAACAAACAATGATTCGAAATCTCTGTGGCAATCTTTGAAAGAGCTAGGTCTCCCATAAAAAACGCCTTCAAGTAGAATTAGTTTTAACATTGATGAGGAAATTTGCTGTGATAAATTAAAGGTGGATGAAAAGTTTAGCACATATCGAGTCAGGACCTCTGAACTGGATATCTAAAACCATGAACTTTACCATCTAAGATTATGTTGAAACGAACGAAACAACAATAATACTAAAACTTACCCATAAATATAACGAAAGGTGTCGAAGTAATTTATAGAAATATCGTGTATTATAAAATCGTAGGCTTTTTTCACAGCGTGGTCTTATTGATTTAGTAAATGTTGTTTTCTTTCGATTAGACAAGCGAGGGTGAACATTCAATGTTGTGAACAGACACATTCCATGTATTCTGCTGCTCGTGGTTTTGTGTGAGCCATGGCTGTTTGTTTATTGCTGTAGTGGTCAACATGGAAAGAGTGCACTTTTTGCATGTGGCTGTTCAAGAGAACATGGTGTTTTTATCGGTCTATTAAATCCATAGATCGAGACACTGGTGAGAGAATAACATTCTATAAGCACTTAAAGTATGTCCAGTTTTGCTCATTTCCCGCCATATTTGTATGTTCTCAATGAGAAAAGCCGAATGTGTCATTGTTGAATTTTACGAGACACAGTCGTGTATGTATATTATATTATCAAGGAAACACAGAGCACATCAAAGCAAAAGTACTAGCGACATTACTTTCTAGTAGATTTAATACAGTAGATAATTAGTTTATGACTTAAATTACCAAACAAGTACGTCTTGAATTACTATATTTTTTCTCATCGTGTTCATGGGGATATTGCTATCCACAGTGTTCGCTTAACACATATAATTCTTCAGAAAATCTATTGTCACTTAATAGTCTTTTTCCTGTGTGTTTCTATTTATTGAATTACAAATAGGTAGACAGCCTATTCTGCACGCTATATTTACATAGGCAATGTATTTTAGAGTAATAATATTCGCTTAGGTTTTTTACACTTGTATTTATGAAGACTTCAGTTACGTCGTATTTTCTATGTAGCAGTCAAAATTGTTCTTTGTCACGATTAGTGTTTGTATCATTACTAATAGATATGTAAGAGTTAATCAAATGTTGTAACAGAATGAATGTCACACAGCGTATTGTTTTGGAATTGCGTGATTTGCGTCGCTTTTACGACGAGATTATGGTGTTATTTATGATCTTACTTAAAAGATAACATTACTCAAATGAAATGAAGTAAACGATAATGTCTGTATGGGTAGAGGACTGTTTACACAGGGAGAGGAAATTAGAACTGGATTGGGGACAACGAACAGGGAAATAGACAATGGAAGGGGGAAATGTTTACATGTTTTCTTTAAAAAAAAAAACAGGGGGAAAACAAGCAATTAAACTGAAGAGAGAATTCATAATTATAGTAACGGGGTGGAGGCAATATGATACAAAAATAAAAAATGAAAGAATAGATAATAGTGTTTCAACATGCCTTTTTCAACGTCAAGCATAAATGACCTAAAACATGGAATTGCCTTTGTTATGTGTAGATCATATGATTCCTTATATTTTGACATGTCCGTCTACTTAAAAAATTGTGTAAATGTGTCTTGCAAACCATTCAAAGCACCATGTAAGAACTGAGGAGATTGATATTTGCTACATGCATGTACTTAAAACGTTCTGTTCAAGATCAAAATTAAGACCTCATTGCGCTTTCAAGAACCATTCTTATATGAATACTCTCATTATTCATTCTTATCTGTGTTTTCTACACATCAATTAAAACTGAAGACAGATTTTGAAGCATGCGAATGGCATTGAGTTCACTATATAGATATATTTAAAGCTATATACAATTATTTACGCATTATCATTAGTGTATAATTTCCGAATCATAATTATTATAATAACGACTATGATTATTATTATTGGAAAAACAATAAAATACTTATCGGAAGTTATCACGACTGATTTGATTGAAAATTCCATATAAAGATTTAGCATGTGTCGTCTGATGAATACATCACGGAAAATATTGAGGAGCTAAAAATGTTAAACAGTTGTTCTAACGATCCTCATGTATTATACCAGCATGAAATACTGAAATATTGATCGATCTACGATTATTTTTCCGCTATTTTTCTTGAATCATTGCCATAGATGTAAAGTTAAAATGAGTTTGATGATTAATTTGCTGCTGATTGTCATTTGGTTGGTAACAACAAATTGTACCTCTGTGAAACTACTTGCGTGCGTGTACAATTATAACTGATTTTTCCGATAACTTAAATCACGTGGGCAATAAGTAAAAAAAAAATAGATTCTCTAAAAATGGAACAGTCATATTGACAATATTAATGCTAACATTTAACACTAATGGGTCTAAAAAGCTCAATGATGTTCAGCGAACATATAAAACAAAAAATATATGTCATCATGACATTTCTAGATATTCAATCAGAAATTATACAGACGACGTGTTATGTAACGTAGTTATTTTAAGCAATTACATTAATATTACCGAACAAATTGCAACTCCCACGTGAAACAAACAAGATAATTGAAGGAATAATGAATGAAATAGCGACAAATTACAATAATTGTTAATCGCATTTTCCGAGATTTAGACGAAGTATATGACTGGTTGTTTTCGGGGAACAGGAAATGATATGTTTACGATATTTCTGCTACTGTATGCAGACGATATAGCGTTTTTTTCTTACACTCGTGAAGGTTTCTAACATGGTTTTAATATTTTACCTGACTATTGTAATACTTGGAAAATGTATGTAAATACGGATAAAACCAAAGTATATTTTTTTAGAAAATCAGGTCGTTTGCCAAATGATTTACATTTTGAGTATGAAGGTAAAATTATAGAAATTGTTAATTCGTTTACGTATTTAGGGATAGTTTTTACGGCAGGCGGGTCTTTTAATCATCCATAAATTACTCTAGCATGTCAAGTAAGGAAGGCATTATTAAGATATCCCAATATTTATTATAATATCATGATTACTGCATGTGTACAAATTGTCATGTACGTATTATATCACATAAAAATTATCTGAATTTATCTACCAAAATTATTTGTGCTTCTTGCAAAATCTGAAATGATTTAAATATATACGTGCAACATGTCATTAAAAAGTAGATGAAGTAGGAATAACCGGATTTCTGTTATGCAATGATTTTCAATGCTTGTAATTATACGAATATGTTATTTAATTGTTTTCTCCAAAATCAAGATGTTATTATAATGCTCATGTATATATGTATTATATATGTATTTGTGATGTCCTCATGAACTGCAAGGCTTACTGGATTGAAATAAACATTATCATATAATTGTTTAAATCTTAATAAATATCGGATGTGCTTGTGTTTTGTCTAAAATATATTATCACAACTTCTTAATCTCAAGATATATAGGCAGAAGTCACAGTTGGACACCGAATCATCAAATTACTGGATAAATTCTTCTAACTGCACGTGTATAATAATCATTCAGAAATAATTGAAAAGCTCCATGTAGATGACTGATGTCAGATTTATTCAAGAAACTTGACCAAAGTTTATCTTTTAACTGCGTTTATATTATTTTTTGTAATTGTTTTTACATCGTAATATTTTTTCTACATGTATTTTTATTATCTTCGTCCATAGAATACGTGTGGTCGAGGGCATCCATACCGTACATGGTTGTAATTAGTATGTCATGACATGGTTAGTGCGCAGAAATATTTGATGTAAATATCATTCAGAGTTTATTTCTCTCCACTTTTTCAACCAAACTTTCGTGTTGTTTTACTTGTGATGCCTGAAAAACAAAACCAAAATACACACCAGAATATATTTGATTACGCGCACGTATTTCATTCAGAAAAGGTTATAAATAGCCCTTATAGACTGAAATACAACGTCATGAAAAAAATCCTTATTATTTAAAAAGGCACATGGGATTTTTTCATGCATGCAGCGTATGTATTGTAAAATCAAGAATTCTGTGTGGTAAAATACATTTAGCATGTAAGCAAATATTTGCTGCAAGATGTTCTACGGGGAAAACGTCACAAAACGTAATATGAATCAAGATTGACAGGTCGAGGCAGTATCCATTTGCTAGTAATCTGTAATATTGTGTCAAAAATGGTATGTTCGTCCCAATGGTATATGAGTATATATCATTATGAAGACATTATAACTTGAAATATTCAGCTTCAGAACTACATGTATGAACTATGTTCTAAACAACAAACCAACTGGTCACCAACACAAAATAAACAACACAAATTTTGTGTTAAGAAAGTAAATGTTTAGGTGTATGTTTGATGTTTAGTGGTGTTTTACGGCGTATTGATTACTAATGGTCCTGTAGCGCGCATTAAATAATGGGGAAAGCAAAACGAATAAATCGTGTAAAAGGATAATACATTAATAAGAATAAATGATGACTGAGTTTATGTTGAACCACTTTATTATGGTCTACAGAAAATAACAAACCCATCATCTGACCGATCTTTCTGGTCTATCTTCACACTAACCTGAGCACTATACAGCATCATTCTAATAAGAAATAATTATTTAATTCATTTAGGGGTTCAGCAAAATCAATGCCGTATTTCAAGTACTTCTTCACCTTCTTCTGAAGGTTTGCCAACTTCATTAAAGCTCTTCCTGTTATTTTTTTTATAGTTGAGCAATGTTCGACATACCGTACAAAAATATTTTTCAAGACTGTGAATAGTGTGTTATTTTTAAATGACGGAGTTCAGTGTAAAATATGTGATAAATGCGCGACTCGAACTTAATACAAGGCTGGTGTTCATTAGATGTTAACTAAAACAACGTTATCAACTTGGCAAAATTGATATTTGAAGATTGAATGCAAATATACCGTCAAAATATTGTTATAAATTCCAATGTGAAAATGACATTACATTGTATAGGTTAATTTGGTTTGAAATAATTCGCGTTAGTACCGTCAAATCATACGGGCTGTATGGAAACTCATCAAGTAATGTCGATTAGGGAAAAAGGCGAAATAATTTGCATCGTTGTTACTTCACTACTGGGTGTATTTTTTTCTGAAAACCGCAAATATGGTAAATGTGTCATTGAGTGTGTTCATAATATTCTCATTCCGGTCTTGATTCTGGTTGGATCGGATTTTGATGAAATTTCAGTGCAACTGTTTCCGAGAAACAACAAATCGCTGCAGTGCATAGTTCACAATGTGAAGCGAACTAACTAATACCTGAAATCTAGCATAACAGAACATTGAGTCAGTGAACAGAACATATTAATTTTAACCTTTACCGCGTAGATAATAGTACTTTTAACTGGAAATATCCAGTTCATTCCTACAACCTAATAAGATTATCAATATCAATTTACAGGTAATTACTTGGCGCATATATCTTAATTGGAAGTATGGAAATTGGGGGTTTATTGGAATCAAACACGCAACACGACTTGGACGATAAGTAAAAATATTACGCCCTCACTCACATTATTATTGAGAATGAAGTACCGAATGTAACTTCATGATTATGTACAGCTGTTTGTACTCTAATGTGATAACGTCAAAATGATAAAATCAACATTTTGTATAAATCATAAACTTTCAATTATACCCATAATATTGTACAATAAAAACATACATTTCGTTGTCTGTAAAATATAAAGGAGAAAGGAGTGACACTACTAGATTTATGACAATCCATTGATATTAAAAGTACTTGGGAGACAGATAGATCAATTATAGTATACCATCATTTAAGGTCCTTCATCCTCCAACCGTTTTTGTCTTCTTTTGGTTTAGTACAAAGACACAAACACGGATAAGAAAAAGAAATCCCAGAATAACCACATACAAAGATACCACCTTCCCCCAAAAACATCACCTTCGCCGAAACCCACCAGCCCGACTCCCACTCACCACACCTATACATGAAATCAAAGCACAACATCCTCGTGGGGTATCGCCACTGAACGGCAAAAAAAATCATGGGGCTTAAACTGGTCTGACACTTTCCCCGTGGGAAACAAAATATAGATAAATAAACTTAATAAACTTGACAGACAGCACCATGAACAACAAACATAAATCTTTATCCAGAAAACTGGAAGATTATATTCAATTCTAAGCAAGAAAGAATTGTGCAGTAGACTGTCTACAAATATTACTGCTTACAAGAGGTCTGCGACATCTGAGGGTTTTTAAACTTTTATTTTTAACTCCGTAAATTAAGCACTCTTTGAGATCAGAATGTTCACGAAGCAGAATTAGCTGCTGTAATGCTTCAGCCCTGCAGGCCATATGAATTAGACCAGAATAATGATACACAAGATCATTCTGTTATTGTCCTGGAAACTGCCAGTGTCATTTATACAGGAAAGTCACTTTACTGTGATGAACAACTAGAAGTACATATGACTCTATCAGCCAAAGTATAGTGTCCCATTTGCAGTAAGAATTTTTGTATTAATCAGTGTTTAACTAGTTTCAGCCAAAGACATTCTATTTACTATTTTCCCATATCCAGCTATCGGCATCAACGCTTATATGTAAACCACCGGTTACAAAGACATGTCTTCCATTGCAACTAGCTGCGTAATGTGCTTCTTCTCAAAACTGAAATCTGAAAAAAACATTATCTGAAAAAAATATAAAGAAATTTTACTTGCAAAATACTTGTACATCTTGTATGCATGCTCATCGGTGGGGCACTTAATGATAGCAAAATTGATAAATACTTGTAAAGAAATCTTTGGGTACACTGACGAGGCCAATGCTTCTCATCGCCAATTCGCTTGCATATATTACATCTAGAATAACAAATTTTGTTTTCTTCATTCACCCTTTATGAAGACTTCCTACTTTAAAGAGAAACAGGTAAAAACGAATTTGTAGACCAAATGTACAAGTGATAACAACATACTTTCAAATGCGACTTTAGAGTTTAAACTCGTGTTAACTTCGTTAATTGCAACAAACAGAAAGCTGACAGTCCATTGTTTAATACTGCATAAACAGTATTTTCTTTAAAAAACGCATGGAACGTAATTAATTGAAAAAATCCAATTAAGCTCTCATTACGCTGAAGCGTCGGGAAATTCGCGATGTCACTACATGTGTTTTACTGTTGAGTTATCGTAAATTAAAAGCACGAGATCATTCTTTTTTGCCTTCGGTTGTCTGTCAAGTAATTCAAACATAATTGTGTCTAAAGAGTTAGTTTCAATGCGAGAAAAATTTGTGTACATGAATGTTCTACATGAAACAGTGTCTGCACTGACGGACAAAAACACAGTTCTTAAGTCAAGTTTCAAATCTCATAAAACATTACATATGAGGAAATAAAGAGATTCGATAAGTTTACGATTGTTGTATCAAATAACTGGAGCTCCACAGAGCGGTACCAACCCTCGTCTGTTTTACATGTCGGCAACGGTTCCACATATGAGATTTCGAGTTTGAACACGATAGGGTATAATTTTGACCAAAATTGTAAGTTAAAAAGGGACCTAACTCAAAAATATAGCTTTCAAAATAACTAAAAAAATATAGCTTTCAAAATAAAGTCCGTCGTCTTGCAACTATGCCTTGTCATGGTAATCAAGTATTCCAAATGTCGTGTTGATTAATTAGATAGATTCCAAATCATTCTTTTTAATTAGCAATTTTGATCATAATTCTAACTTAAAAAGAGGCATAACTTCAAATATATTGCGTTCAGAATAATGACCTTTGTCTCGCAACTGAGCCTTGCCTCGATAACATTACATTAAATTACATTAAAGCTTTTCCACGACAACAACGACGACGCCGCAGTGATCATAAAAGCTCCGCGTTTTCTTCGAAACACACGAGCTTAACATGAGATTGAAAAATTATTTATCAAATGAACACTCTCAAATTATAGCCCAACTCGAATGTTTACAGTTTAAGCACTGCGAAACGCTTGTCCTTGAATACCAATTGTCAAGCTGCAAGAACAAGACCATTCTAATTAATAACAAAACATTCAAGTATCAAACAACACTCTTTTGACATTTAAAGTTATGTTATCATGTTCATATGACAAGTCTAAACAGCTAATCAGGAATGTAATTAAAGGAGTGTACAGAAAGTCATTAATAAGTTGTTATGATGATTGCCTAAATCGCAATGACAATATACACATTGACAAAAACATCAAATCGGATTTACATTGAGACTCTATGGAAAGTTTACATGAAATGATGGTGGAGAAAGCCTATATTTGAGTACTTGAATTTCAAAATAAGATTTGTATCAATTTTATGATGACGATTTCACGCGACTTAATTGCATCTATTTAAGCGTAATAGCTGGAATGAATCGCAGAGAATAATGATTTTGTTCCCAAAGCACCGACTCTCCAGAGCAGAAATTATAAACGAGGAATGCTGTTAGAATCTTAATAACACAAATTAAAATCACCGCTTCTTGTATACGTTTTTATCGAATGATTCCAATACCGAGTGATAATATTGAATCTCTCAAGATATTGCGGAGATGTTGTCATGATTATAAACCTACATTAGTGGATCATAGTTGAACCGTAGGATACTGTTTATTCATATTGTTCATTCATATCATTTACGCTGGTATTAATGATTATAGCCTAAAACATACAAAATTTGGATTACAATATAGTTTGTGTTGTGTTTTTTGGCCTGAAATCTGTTTGTGCTCGGGATTTTATGTGCACAGTTGCCCTATAGAACTTTTAATTTTACGATTGGCTCGCCGTCAGTTATAGGGCTTATTCATAGCAGAGCCAAATCGAGGATACGTAATTCTCGGTTAAATGAGCTTTAGTTTATATATAGTTCGCGTCTTCCTAATTGTAGGCTCGCAATTGTAGGTCATACATGCAATGTCACATTGGCATACTCACGAAAGAGGGATTTCAATAGTTGTGTTGTTTTTATCTAAAATTAGATATGTTGTCAACTAATAAACAGATATGGCGGTTACAACATAAAAAGACTCTGACAAAATGTCATTAACAGATAAATAAATATTGGTGCAGCTTTGCAGTACGTAGTCTGGAAAACACAAAACAAAATGCTGATTTACGGGATTATTTCAGTGTTATGAGTACATTTGATTTTTTGGTATCTAAATCCTTCTAATTAATAGAGTGTCACGAGGGTCGACGGCCGCATGCGTTTGGGACCCTAGTATATAATTATATTGATTTTAACTCTATAAATAACTCAGAATTGGGCGTCAAATAACACTGGATGTTATATAATCGGCATTTTATCAAGAAGCTCTCGTGAACACTCTATCAACAGTTCTGTGTTTTACCTTTAGATATTACAAAATAAAGGATTAAAACATCAAATCAGCTGTTAAAAATGCCTGTTGTGTAATAGATAACAAGTTTATTGGGCGAATTCGATACAGAACTATTACATATTCTTATCTCGACCCGCTTTCATTGAAGTCTGTTAAATTCAATAAAGTTAATGAATTTTGTTTTTCCTGAATTTCCAAATCAAGTTATCAGTTTGTTTACGTTAATCAAGATGTGAATCAGCATTTGTCAAACGTTAGCTGCAAGCAAATATCGACAGTCTGATGGTGGTAAAAGTCGAATTGTTTTGCTTTCTTCTAAACCACAATGCTAAAAAAATATGCATGTTACTCGAACACAATATAATGAAGTGACGTATGATGTTGAGAGACTCGATATATTGCTACGTTTGTAGGGTAATGCTGAACAACTACTGGAAGTTAATCCAATGACGATAATTATATATATATACATGTTATACATGTATACGGCTTATGTATATGTACAGTCAAACCTGTGTCGCAACCACCGTCATCCTTTGAAAACCTCACTGATTATTTAGATTAAACTGACCTCTGCATAAAGGCCGTCCCTCAGTAAGGTCACATTTTGTTTTTCCCAAGGGTGGCCTTTGTCCACATGTTTGACGTGAACTGTATAATTGGATATTTGATTAATTAAGCACATGATAGTTTCCTGTCGTTTTATAAGACTATAAGCTCGCGTTTCCCATATCGGATTGCTTTATTAGTATGATAGATTAAAGCGTAATATGTCCTACTATGACGAACGTCTATTTCATGATCCAGAAGATATGATTGACTTACCAAATATAGATACCATCTGTTATGTTGTCTTCAGGGGCTAATATTGTATTTGTAGGTCAAGAAACAATCCGATTAAAAACACAAAAACAATAAGGAAAAGTGACCTACATACTCATTGTAAACTGATTGGAGCAGCAACCAGCGTCCTCATTGTTTTTATCTCACCACTCGAACATTTCTCCTGTTTTATACTGCCTCTTCTGGGAATTTCCAGTCCATGAAATGTGTTCTGATATGCAATTCTTCAAATGCAAATGTTGATTAATATGACAGTAATATAAACACATATAGGAGTATCTTATATAGCTGAATACAAAGGAAAAATAGATTCATAGAAAAATCTCCATGTAAATTCTTCACTTTGAACAAAGTTTTATTGAGAAAGTTTCATTGAATTTTTATTGATGGTATCTAGACTTCATTGTTGTTGTATGTCATTTTCAATAGCTTCCATATCTGGTATTTGTATCTGTTCTATGCTGATACAGTGCTCTATCCGGTAACGTCACCTCCAAAGACCGATTTCCTCCAAGAAACGACAGTAAAAGGCACACATACACATAACAAAAACACATGTCGCGAATGTCTCAACTCCCTACGAACAACAGCTCACTCTTAAGATCAACACTTTTTGCGACTTGATAATAAATACAAACGTAACATACCACGTAAGACTTGACACTGAAAATCATTTGAACGTTCTTGTGCGTCTTGTTCATTGAACCAATTACTTTTGCCATACCGTAAACAATGGGAAATGCTTTATCGTGAGGAGTTTGTATTAAAATATTAAAAATGTTTACTACAGGCTGACATTCTGTTATATTTGTCCCAGCTTTGTGATGATGACTTTTTTAAATTAAGTATTTCTTATTTAAGACATTCAAGACGTCTTGGTAAAAGTAACCTTTCATTTAACATATCTTTTTTTAGAAATTTTAATGCTCCCATTGCCCAAAGCTGTCGTATCGGAATTTTTGTTGAAGCAATGAAACGTGCGTTATAATGTATTTATATACTAGTACTTGTCTTTTGAATAAAAAAGTTTAATCGCTGTGAAAAGCACTTTTAATGATTATTTCGCATTCTGATATATAATAATGTACGACAAAGCATTATTTGTTAAATAAAACTTTTGCTTGTCACACAAATAAACAAATGGCGAACATCAACTAAATTTGACATACTATCGGGAGAGCTCCAGAACTCTCTATCCGCGTTGCCGTAGTAATTAATTGCAACAGAAGCCAGGCTTCAAAAGTCTTTGGACGTCATGACTCTCGAAAGTCCTAGAGGATATACACACATTACTAGGATGACAACGAACATTACTGATCAGATTTCACATTTATTTCCAGTTACTGTATCGCATGTTACAATTATTGTAGTACAAAACAGTTAAAATCGTGTTTAGCTTTAAAATTAATGAGTACACAATATAGTGTGAAGAAAACATGCTGCCAATGGGTGTTGTCATTTATTATTTATTAATACAAGTGGTTTCTGCTAATGTATCAAGGTCAAACAAAAGAGCATCGACAATAAATGTCATTAAGAGAGTAGCCTCTCCATCCCACGAGAGATCATATTGTATAAACACTATAAAATATATTGAACATAGTAATCCCAACTTCTTTCAACTCCTCTAATACGATTCGTCAGACAATCCCTTGTGGAGCATTAATACGCTTACGATTGGCTGCATCAATATATATGTATTGAATGTTTTTTTTTCAGTTTACTTTGTGACATCCTGTTTCTCGAACCCAGGCGCTTTAACTTGCAGTAATGACAAAACATGTTATTTGTATACGTTTTCCAGTCCACATACGAGCTTCATGAAATTCATGTATCATACGAATTTAATTAGTTTTTCAATTATTCTTATGAGAGTGTTTTCTTCTTGCTAACAAATCGTTCTTAAATCATTAATTCATACTTCTGGCAGATTGGCAAAGCAAAGTCTTTACAACACATAAAAAATAAATAAAGCCGTCTATCAGTAACGTTTGTTCCACTATTTGATACTAATTCGCAAACCAAAATATTTAGCGAGCAAAAAATTGTTTAAAATCGAATTAATGTCTAAGCATGTCATCAATTACATTTTGTACTTTATAATGAATGATCCACGACCCAGCGTAGCTTATACTATCACACTATTTCTGAGAATAACATTACGTAAAAGCGAAATATCACCATGTCAGTTGATTTGAACATATTTTCAGTAAGGCAATAAGTCTGTGTTTATGGTAAGTATTTAAAACCGTCTGTCTTCAATTTTATTCAATGTGTGATAGCCAAGCTTGCGTGTAATCGCAGTTTCTGTAAATTTCACTCACGGGAACAAATAACAGACAAATATTGTCCTAAAGATCGAATAAGCCGTATCTGCACATATCCAAACGGAAAATAATGATTTTGTTGATTAAAAGATAGTTTAAGTTATCGACGATTCTCTATTTATTTTCAATTCTCATTAAAGTTTGTCTAATTCATGACTCGACAGTTTTAAAATATTCGATTTACAATCACAAGTGTTATTCATCTCGGAACAAAATGCTGAAGTCCAAACACAATTTCTTGTATATTGAGTCAGAAAATATTTCAAAACAAAACTCAAGCAGGCGCGTATCTTCTATTAGGCAGTACTAGACAAATGCCTAGACTCGATTTCCAAAAATGAAAAAAGATCATCGAAAATTGATATCTTTGACCTTTTATATAACTAAAACCATGATTTTTTCATTTTTAATGGTCATAAAATATTCCCAAAATAGCCGTAAAACGACGTTCAAGACTGTCAAAATTTTCCGGGGGGGGCATGCCCCGGACCCCCTGCAATTTTGCTTAGACTCTCTTTTTAGGCAAGCTACCCCCCTGCCGAGCATAACTACAGCGATTGATATTTGAACCTTCCGTTAAAGCGTAAAAGAATCAATTCACTATTGACTAGCACAATATAAATCAAGAAAAATCACAATTATGGCTACTTGACTCAAATCAATAGGGTAGATAGATCACAAAACTTTTCTTTATTATTTGTCCCAAAATATTTTCGTTCTATGGATTTTGCTGTTAGAACTTTAAGGATTGGCGTCCCCAAAAATATTGTCTGTCATTATTGTAACTGTGAACACGACCATTTTTTTATGAACTAATACATGTACATGTAGTACGATACAAGTTCACGTATTTACGAGAATTAAATACATTTTGTGTTTAGCTTAGTATACATTTGACTTACGCACGTACACGTCGACGTTGAACCTCTTTTTCTTATTAATGAACATCATTGTTGATTAACGTGTTGCTTCACATTGATCGAGTCTCACCTCCGTTAGATTTAAACATTCCATTCTTCTTAATTGTTGAGCAATGCTTCATTCTCTACGACTATGCATGGCATGTCACATAGTATATTACGTCCAAAAGTGTTGTCGCGACATTGATTTACAAATTACAGCTAAATGCGAATATAAATGTCCAGCTATTTTCGGATAAATTATGTTACGTGTGATCTTCAAAGATATGATAATACATCATATAACTTATGAGTGCTCGTGTCATTTCTTTGTATTAAGCCTTTTCCATAGTTTCATAAGATGTAAATCGGTTCTTTGAAATATGAGATAAATTTGAAGGAGAAAGAAAATCATTTTCGTCGCGAAAGATGAATGAGTCTTTGTCACACTTCTCACGTGATACTCACAGACTAATGAATATATGCAACACAACGATTTATGTCATATAAATAACAGAGACAACTCTATCTTTATAATTCTTAATAGAATATATAAGAATTCTGAGATACGTGAATACCTACGAAAAGGAACATGACAAAACAAATCAATTTATTGAAAGCCTTCGGTGCATTTGATTTCAGCCGTTTCAGGTGGCCCCAGGGTGTGAAACCTGTTGCCCATTGCCTATTGCTGAAAGATGTTTTTTATTTTACTTTTCAGTAACACAAAACTTAAGTCGGACAATTATTAATGCACAAAAATAATTTACGTTTGATTGGATTTCCATGCCTGTTACCGTGGTGATGTAGTTACATGTTTAATGCAAATATTAACTTGAATTAATTAGTGATTAAGCCAGGATTAAAACATTAAAATATCATTCCTAAGAATACTGAAGATTCAATATGCAGTATCTGTGAATTATCTTTTTCCAAAGTTCTATAAAGAATCCGCAATATGGCATCAGAGTTCTGAGAAGATATCTCAGACTGTAACGCCTTAAAAGCATGCGAGGCCAAGGTAAGGTGTAAAAATCGTTTTATTGATGTGAATAAACCATCTGTTTGTTGATAAATGTCGAAGTAATGAAGCAATAAATAGTTGAAAACATGTGTTTAATTTGAACAAAACACAATAACAAACATTAATTATCACATACTAGTTCAACTTCTAATGACATGCAAGTACATGTATACATAAATCTTACAAATTGTATGCATCATTCTCAGATGTTAGCAAAATGACTGAATGCGTAGAATATAAGGATGACAACAATAAACAACACCACTTGATAATAGAGATAAATACATCTTGACAATCATAAAATGTCAAGCCGATAAAAAAATCACAAGTACCATAATTTGACACCAAGAATTTAAAAATGTTCATGGTTGACATAAGATAAGACGAGGCGTTATTGCACATTTGCAATTCGTTATTCCTACTTGGTGAACTGTAAATTTAGTTAAATATTAACCGAATTTCCCCAGACAGATTTATTTCGATTTCTTTTCATTCATTATTTTCTTGAAGAAATGTTCAAAAACAAAAAATAAAATACTGTTCTATGTTTATTAAAGTATTGGACTCCACATTTGTGATTTAGTTCGGGAAATAAGTAAATATCTTGTGTTTGATAAAATTTATGTGAAAGATAAAGATGAAATCATCATATATCAGATAGTTCAATGATGCGTTCGTTTACCATCACCCATGCTGATGTTTTCATGTATCTAGATAAAAAAAGAGACCCAGTTGAAATATGCTTATAAATGATACCGCACCCACCCCTAATAAGCTCAATGTAAAGTTTTTACTTTAATTTTACCAATCAAGCAGTATGAGTGGCAAGACGCTGAAACGCTCTGCTTATTTTTTTTGGGGGGGGGGTATCTTTGTTTCATCGTTTTGAAGCCCTTGAAGTTAACGTTCTGATTGTTAGAATGGTTGTAAGCTATGTTTAAAGGGTTGTTTTGCTGAATTTATTCAGCTACTGGTGCGCTTGTGTTTCGGTGTGGTTCGTGTATAGATTCGTAGTTTGCATGGTAAGAAACATTTTATTTGCATTTGTCGTTCCAGCCCTCAAAACTAGTTTAACACCACACTAGCTTTGCTAAATACCGTTCCATGTCGGTATCCTCTGGGTACGGAGTTCCTAAAGTGACATTGACATTCTGCACTTATATTTTAACTTGTATTTCGTAAATGCGAATTACTATATCGTAATTACTCAATAGTATTTCGTAAATACGAAATAATATTTCGTATAAACGAAATACTAATTTGTAATTACGAAATGTTATTTCGTAAAAACGAAATATAAAAAAGTGTTACAAGTTAAAGTATAAGTGTAGAATATCACTTTAGGGGCTCCGTATCTGGGAGACTATGATTTGTTCTCCATTTTTTGTATGGATTTATAAGCTGGAGTGGTTTGGGTTGGGAATTTGTGGGAATATTCCAAGAACCCTTTTCTTTCTATATTCAAGGTAATCTGTTTTTCATTTCTGTTCTTGATATCCTTGTGGAATTGAAGATGAAAAACTCAGAAAGATACAGACAAAATAAAAGTTAATAAATGTGACTACATTTTCTGTAGAATAAAATATTGGTACATAACACGAAAATTAAACCATCTATAAAACAGATTTATGGTAAACATGTCTCAGACTCAAATCCTTGAATTAAATGTTTGAATAATCACAAGACGAACTTCGCAGTAAAGCTTGTAAACACGCAGTAAACGGCTTTACTTTCTTGCGGTGAACATAGCAGCATAATTCATTATTTAAGATATCCAACAACCGTAAAGCACTCGATAAACAGCCACATTCCAATTTCTTTGTCAATAATTAATACATCGCATGATATAGTGTGTATGTAATCTCTTCAATATTGCACTAGACATACGTCCCAAAGTCAGTAAGTATGTAATTAAATAAGTTGGTTTGGCATATTGTGCTATTCTCAAATATAACAATTATATCGTTATCAGTGAAACGTTTGATGTTATCTTGCGAATACATAACGTATCATTAGACATCAATGGTTATGATATAAACTGCATCAGCCACACAATTTCAAAGCATAGTTCAAAATCATAAAAATTCAGCCGATAAAATGTTCATTATTTTTATTAACATCACTATGCATTTTAGCAATGACTAAATCAATGAGATTTTATAAGTGATGAAAACCTCAGCTTATATAACTAGATGGTATTTTTTAAACAGTAAGCGCAAATAATAACACGATAAAGTATCAAGAAATCAACAAAATTCTAATATGGATATTGTCTTGCAAAAAACCTTATTACGTTAGTAAATTTACCATTCAAGATGTAAATCCTTGAAAAGGTGGCAAGAACGAGTGAAAAACGTGAACTAGGCACAATTTACCCGGAAATAAAGTGTGTTCTGTATAACCATTTTTCAAATAATTTCGTTAATTGCGAGTATAGCAACAACAATGAACAGCGAAGACAAAAATAATAAGAAGAAAATTGAACAGTCTCTGTAAATGACATCAATGTAAATTTAATTAAGAAAGTCTATAATCGCGAATTCGTATCACAAAATTAGATTTTCTTTACTTTAATCTTAAAGATTATTACTCTGTCTAATTGTTTCTTTGAATGGTACCCATGGGTAATGCACCTTTTTTACTTTTTACTGATATGAAATGTGTTTTTGTCTAAAGATACACAAACAAACAAACGATATTTATATTCTAGTTCATACTTTTAAGACCGTTTTATTTTAAATATACTATCTTTTATCATGAGAGTACTCCTGTTTTCATAGAGATGATGACATCTAAATTCTAAATTCAGGTTTAAACTCAATTCGGCACTAGTTTCTGAGCAACAAGTTGACTAAAATGATAAATATAAGATTCTTTGACATGTGCATATAATTCATTATTCTACTGCTTCTTGTTGAATTAAATTTTACCAGTTTCTAAATAAGGAGTTGTAGGTGCGCCTATAACATTGTTGAAACGTAAATCGGGTAAATGAGCTAAAATATAGCAATGGAAAATATAAGATTTTAAACTTTAACTCTGAATACATGAAGAATTGAAAAGCTATGTCGAAGAGCAATGCGATCCACCGCTACTGCTTGACAAATGGTTTACCCAGGAGCATGTGTCACTTCAAATACACAGTAACCTTCTAGGTGTGTTTTTGTCTTATCCAATAGCCAAAAGACAAAAGTACGGACAGATTTTTATGTCGATCCTCGAAGCATTATAGTCAGATATTTTTTTGTGAATGTGACATTTCCAACACGACTCAATCCAATTACTTTAAACAACCTTACCGCTGCAGTGGATGAGATTATGCATTGATTTATAGAATCAGTGAAACCATCTAACTATCTTCAATGCAGTCGTCGAAAATGGTTGACGTACGAACAAAAATTCATTCATTCGCAAATGATTTACATCCGATTTATTACGTGTTTGCATCCAAACACGTTTAGTGAGATTTGTAAACCTTATTATCCAGTCCTTTTCCGCAACAGAAAATACATTGAATCGCAATGCGTAATTAATCATCGTTGAGGCGCATGCTCGTTTTTCCAAATTTCTGCGATTATCTCGTGAAAAGCATCTTTCATGACATCAATCCTAAAGCAGTAAATTAGATTAGCAGTAAATTAGATCACGTGACAGACTTGTTCTCAGATTATTTTAACAAAAGTAGCTATAATTAGTCGATCTTAATGAACTTGCACGAAAATACGGTCGTTATCGTGCCTTGAGTTTAGTCGCTTGATCAGTCGGTCACTTAAAAGATAACAAGATTTGAAAGCAATGACCATGTAACCTCACACGCGGTTTCTATTGTTGAAATGCAGGTGATTTTTCGCAAATGTAAAGTTAACCTAAACACCGTGTATGAAAAAAAAATGTAAAAAAGATTAGCATATAAATATAGGCAAACAATCAGAATCTTAGTATGTGTACCTGTCTTAGAAATACACAGCAGGAGGTATATAAAAGTAATTCCATATCTTCAATCTACGAAATGTATCATTTCATCTAATCGGGATAACATTCGTAATTATCGCGCAGATAATTGGTTTGTTATTTGACGATTTCATGTTCTTCAAGATCAGATATTACACATAATGAGTAACATTATGCCACTACATAACCTACGTATTGTTATAGGTCGATAGTTAAATTAAATATACAGCATAATTGTTATCAAAATGACAGCTCGCGATTCTTTCTGTTACATGAAGTATGTTGGAATACTCTCAGAATCAGCGTTCTAATTTATATCATTTGTCCGGTATCCCTTGTCATCAATTGTAGTATGCTTTTAAATAAAGCACTTCTAATCTATGTAAACATTGAATATGAAACTACGCAAAGTCCGGATATGAAAAAAATCTGTTGTTATTAGATGTAAAGTTTGTCCGCGATATTCCGGTCACGTTGAGCATTTTCTGAACGAAACCTGTTCTATTAGATGTACATGTACCATCTGGCCATATTCCATGTAATCTAGTCCGGCAATTCTGGAAGTACAGACCATCAAATCGCATTACGTTAATTCGCGCCAGTAAATATTTGTCTTTGTACTGAACCATCGCGGTTACATTTTCAGAATTTATATCTGCAATAGTAGTGTACTTTGTTAGTTTATTCGTTATGTAAAGATGTATTCATGTGCAAAGCAACACTTCAACAATTTGAGTAATTATAATTACTTTTGATAGGACACATTTCGTTTCACATATGATTATGAAGATAAACGAATTCCTGGAAAAATGTCATTTCTTGTTCGGTTTATATTTCCCACGTTACCATTCTTTCATTTGTGTCTTTGAGTTTTATTTGTACAGGTACTGTTACTTTTTCCTCATCCTGTTGTAGAAGTTTCTAATGAATGGATACAATAAAAGTACAAAAGTGTCGTAATTTTGATATTCGAATACAATAACGCAATAACGGAGTACTGAAAGAAAGAATTTTGTTTGCAAATTAAGACATCTATATACAAACGGATACGATGCTTAAACTTTTTTGTTCGCATTTGAAGTCTCTGATGATGAAAAAAGCCAATTTCTGTAATAAAATACTCCACCTCACTCCCTACAAGGGATGTCTATCGGCTTAAACCGGCACAATTTGATTTCAAAGAAAACCTCATCATTATCGTTTCTTTTAAACATAGATTTATTGTGGCTACGGATTTTTGAGAAACACCTTTTCATTTACAAGATTTCGATTTCACAGCACCAGATCTTATTCTTGTCTATGAACGATACAAGACGAACGGCATTTGATGAGAGGGTCCTTCATCCAGCGTTTTACTTTACGTTACTTAGTAAACTGATACTTGTACGCATAACTGCATAGGTGCGAATAAAAGTAAAAAAAATAGTTTCCCATTATATGCCACATATAAAGACATCCAACTTTCTATACAGATTATATAACTAGAAATTTATCATTACCGCAAAGTTTTAAAAAAATCACCTGTGCTATGCAAAACATGAACCCGTCATGTGGCATACACCCACTACTTCTAAATACAATGCACTCAAGAATGGACGCCGTCAACACTACACAACAATATACAAAAACATGATACAGACACAAAAATGTACCACATTTGGATAATCCAAGGGTAGGGCCGAAAGAAAATCTAGATTGGCGATAATTATGGGCATACCCCCTAAATAAAACACAACATTACGGTCATAATGAAGTTTGATCCCTTCCGTCTCTTGGTAATATCAATTGTTGAATTCCATTTACCCACATTAAGTGGCCTATTTATTCCGATTGTCTTTTGCAGATGTGGTAATCACGTTTTTTGACGCAACTTTAGATGATAATGAAAAAAAGATTAACGAAATGATACGGAAAAGTCAAAATGAGGATTACACCTTTTAATTCTCATTCATTACAATCTCTGTATCCTATACATCCTCATACGACTGTTTTGTTTTCTTGATTTTTGCACATGTGACAATTACTTATTCTGGTGATGTTTAAGAAGACGCTGTATTAAGGTCACAAAACGAAGTAACCAAAGGTATGACTATGAAACGATTCATAAAATAAATATAAAATGCATACCGTATAAGTGTAACGTTATATGAACTACTAGTGCAAGCATACAGTGCTCCCTCCGAAGAGGTAAACTTTTCTTGTCGGTGTCGCAAAAAGTGTTGATCTTTGGAGGGAGTAGTTGTTTGGAGGGAATTGATACATTCGCGACATGTGTTTTTACGAAAAATTAAAAAAATACAAAAAAGTTGGTCCCTTCAGATCTTCCTAACTTGCGATTCTTTAGTAAAATGAGTGTAACTAAGAGACACCATTGGGGTCATAGGGTCAACCAACAAATTAACCATAAAATAAAAATCCGCCATTGCCTCCAAAATAGAAATGAAAAAAAATTATCGCAACCACATGATGCTTCTCTGAAGCGGAACAAATTGAGAACAAAAATCTTTGCATTACAATCTATATTTTAAATGCACCAAAAACAATTTAAAATGGAATGTACGAGTAATACACAGTCTGAAATCAACAATAATTCAATCAGCTTATGATTACATTGATACACAGTGCAGTTATTGAAAACATAAGTATTATTTTAACATACTATTTGAACAATTCTAAACATTCAGTTCGCTACAACAGCCCTATTTAACAGACTTGCGTTAACTATTATTCAATTTTCTTTTTGTCAGAACAGTATCTTTCATAATAGCGATGCTGGAAAATGCCACACACTAGATTACATTTTATTTCTTGTGCAATAAGTGCTTAATTCAACCACATCAGTAGTCGCCAAAACCAGCCAAGATCTGGATGCCATAAGGGTTATTCAAGTGTAATCGGTTTTTAATATCTTATCAACATGGAATTTCCTCTTGTCCTTAATCGGGAGCTATAAATAAAGCCAAAACGAAGAATATATCAAAGTGTCAACAATTGAAATTGATATATCGACATTTTCAGCTACATCTCCCACTTCATTTAGATATTTATCTTAAGCTGTTAACAAGTCTCACTTCCGTTCAACCAGCATGTAATTTACAACAACATGTTATTTGCAACGTCGAATAATAAAAGTAACTTTGAACAAATCAATTGTACAATCGTCTCACAATCGTCTGACTACCTGTAAAAATACCAATAAATTTCGTTACCTATGTCGACACAGTATTAACATAACTATACTGGCGCCAAACGGACACGAGTCGCGACCGTTGTCCAGTGATTAGTGCGTTGGATTTGTAACCCGGCGATCTGAGCTTGACAAAAATGTCGATTTTCCTCCATATGTGAAATTGCCGGATCCTTGTGGAAGGGTAAGTAAGCACTGATTGGTATACAGTCAAGGAAAACTGGTTAGGTGAACCTCCCGCCGTACATAACTGAAAAATTGTGGAAAATCGGCCAAATTAAACGTTTTCAACAGTTTTTCAGTTACATACGGCAGCTGGTTCACCTACCCAGTTTTCCTTGACTGTATATTTACCAATACTAAATATTGGAGAGAAATCGACATTTTTCTCACATTTTCATTGAAGGGTATGACCTGCCGCCCGATTAGCTGGGTTATAAGTCCAGCGCACCACGACCGCGGCCTTGTTTCTTTGGCGTCAGTATGTTTTGTAAAAGTATGCGATTCAATTTGTTGAATAAAACTAATTAAACAACACGAAGAAAAAGTACACATACATCCTTAGCCTGATTCAGTTCCTCATGATTTTCGTCTATGAAACTGTATTATGAATGTGGATTCCCTTCTGTAAAATCGAAGGGCCATCCTTATTATAGTACCGTAAGAATAATCAAGCACACAGCATCATATATACAGACACCTAGTTGCAGATTAGACAGGGCGACATGTAGTCGCCACCGAACATTAAAATCCTAAACGTTCTAAATTCCCTTCTTACAAAAAAGTCTTAATACCAAGAACTTGATATTTTTTCGAAAATTTGCACTCTTTAAGCTTTTTGCTTTTTGTCGGCATTAGAGATTTTTATGGCTCTTTGAAGTAGAGTTGTGTTCATGCATCTTAGGACCAAAATTAACAGGACGTATCTCTGAATGAATTATCGTGTATTGAATCCCCTTTCGAAACATTCGTTGGCAATAATGATTTGTCGTTACTACCCATAAGTAATTCCATCGATATCTTTCTGATTATTTGAGCATTTTTCGCACGTACAATGGTAAATCATGTAGGTTGAAATGAAACCTGTTTGGGGTAATTGAATGAATAGATAATGTTGTACCCATGACGGAAATAAAATTATTGTATAAACACAATTCAATGAATAATTAATGCCGCACACCTCGCGTGAAGTTCGCTTACCCGAGGAGATTGCGAAATGGCAGTATACGGAATACATTAAACCATGCGCTAGAGACTGCCTGATTAGACCCCACCTGGTTGTAATTTTGTCTCAAAAAGTGCTTTCATTTGCTGCTTTCCATGAATAAGAACCATCTTCAATATATACGACTACTTACTCTCAAAATGTTGTCCTTATAGAAAGGTTTGCCACAAATATTATGTTTTCATCAAAATGAAGGATACGGCGCTCATGTCACTTTTTCTTGTTCTATGACTATGTTTTATAAAATTAAAATGAAATTCTGAACCATTCGTTAAAGAAATATGTTGCACAATATTTATAACTTTAATGAATTTATTACTTTAAATCATCTTGAGGTCACATTACCAATCTGTAGTCAAACTTGCAACATGTTTCCAAAAGGTCCAACATTAAAATTTGGAAGAAGCAAAATTGTGTTGGTGTTGAGAGGTTGTTGCACTAGAGAAGTTAAATTAATAGCTAAATTGTACAGGGAAAAACATGTTGTTGTTGTTGAAGAGAGGTTGTCGCTCAAAAGAGGGCCGCTTTGGAGAGGTTGCACTGTAGCTGTTATTAAGTACGCCAGACTCATTAATTTAGATAAACAACAATATTGTGTCGGAAGATAATAAACTACTTGGATATGCAATATATAGGTATATACATGTGAATATGAAACATATCATATTTATAAGTATATTGTACGAATATTTACAAATAAAAGATATAGTATAATGTATTTTTAAAAGCCACGTTAAAACGAATGTCAAGATTTTATTAAGAAAATATCGCTTATTACATCACAGTCAGTAAAAACACTCAAATGGGATTTTATAAACTAATTATATTGTAAACCGCGGTAAAACATAACTCTTGGGACGAAGATTGGGGAAATCTTTGGATTTATAAAAAAATTACGATTTATGTGATTGCTGAGATTAGAAAAACCAGTAAAATTACAACAAAAGTGTTGATAAAGGTTTAAGCAGAAATCCCTGGGTTATTAAGAACAGTTAAATTAATATGCATAATCATCTCTTAATTTAATTGTTTAATATATACTGTTAATATAATATATATAATCGCGCTCATAAATTTTGCTTTAAGAATACAGAAGGAAAGACATGTATTACTTAAATGTTCACAGAATAATAATGAAATGATACATTATTTACCACAAGTTCCAATTAAAAAAACATAATAAATACATGCAAAGGTACACCAATATCAAAATCATTATTGCATTTAAACGTAATTTGAACATTAAAAACAATGGCAATTATAATATGTTACTACCCACTCTGGTGTTTAGTGAGAAACGTTTGTTTACAAATAACCTACAGCTATGTAATGAAATAATAATACATTATATGAGTGTAGGCGATCATGTTCCAACTACGAATACTGATTCAGTCAAATAAAATGATTATAAAATTATATGATACAAATTCAGAATTCCTATTCATCGCAATAACTAAATTCCAAATTTTATTGAACTCGTTAAAATTAGTCATGAAGGTTTGATTCGCATACACTGTCACATTGGATAGGTAAAACGAAATAACTCCGGATTTACGGAGTAGCACCAGCTATTGTAACGCTCATACATAGTCAAATAATTATAAGTTAGATCTAAGAAATGGAGCACATTCGTTGTAACATTTACAGACGTCATGGGCATCAGAGAGGCTCAGATTAAGAATACTCTGCTCAAAATGTTGATTTCAAACGATTTTATACGCAATTTTTGGTTCAACTGTTGACTTTATTTCTAATAAACTTTTACAATGACAATTTAATGTGGCATTCAAATCCATAACGAAGTTCAGAAATACTACAGACATTCCGTAAGACCATTGATTGTTTCAAATTTATCTATCAATGTGGTAAAAATGGTAATTTTTTATACCCACGCGTGTTTTTTGTTTATGCCAGCCATGTTTTTGCAGGAGTATGCGCGTTACGATAGCTGGTGCTACTGCGTAAATCCGAAATCATTTCGTTTTGCCTGTGCGCTGTACTTGCAATCTGGAGATCCGGGTTCGAATCCCGGTCGCGGCAGGTCATACCCTTCTATGATAATTTGAAAAAATGTCGATTTTCCACCAGATGTGGAGAAGTTGCGGGCTCCTTGTGAAGGGTAAGTTAGTAATGGTTAGTATACAGTCCAGGAAAACTGGTTACGTAAAAAAATTGTGAAAAACGGTGTTAAACTCCGGTAACAATAAGTCACATAAAAAATAAAATAAGAAAATGACCAATTTCTTTTTTCAAATTTTAATTTAATTTACTTGACATTTCATGATTCGATTAGTAAAGAATATGAGGGTCTCTGTGGTCGAGTTGGTGTGGCCACTGATCAGTTATCACTAGCCCCTCATCGGTATGAGTTCGAATCTCACACGAGTCCAAACAAATTTCACGTATGAGGAAACTGTCCAGCTGGCTTACGGATGGTCGGTTGTTCTAACCAGGTGTACGCCTGCAGCCTTTCTCCGCCATTAAAACTGGAGAAGTTGCTGAAACATCCTGGCTGTTGGTGCGACTTTAAATCCCAGTGAAAAAAATGAGCAATACGTTGAATATGATCTACTCATATTGTACACTGTAGAATTCGTGTGTGACTAGTATGAGATACTATAAGGCTTTACGTTTGCACTATAGCTCGACCGGTGATCTCAGTTTATACAGAGCGAGACATTTGATAGAAAATTCATGGTTTGGGCCCTGAACAAGGCATCTGTGGCAAAGTGACATTTTTATCAATATCTAAAGTCATTTGTTCCCACGCTTAATTCACATTTCACGTTGTTAAGAACGCAGTTGTCAGTTGTGACATTAGCGTTTAACATAATTGCACTTGAAAATAATCTGTTCACTAAATATTACTGGAAATACTTTTCGTATTGGTCCTATCTGATGTACAACGAAATGATAGAGGTACAGCATGTTACACACCATCTGTAGATGATTAATGGCATGTAATGATCCAGTCGACAGGTGGCGCAAGATCTCTGATATTTGCATGCACACCACAAACATATCAGTATATATCTTAAGTGTTGATAATAGTTTAACATTAAGCGATTCTTCTGGTTAACTGATTGACAATAGAATATTCCCTTTACTACAAAATACTGGTATCATCTTTGGTGACACAAAATACATGCGTTCGTCGCTATTAAATCAACCAGCATTTAATATATCGATCGCAGTCATTCACTTCATTGATTGCAGATAACATTTTCTTATAGTATAAGTAGCACTTCCTACTGATTGACACAATTTATGAACACAGACACGATAAATTCGTTAAACAAGAGATCTAGGAAGAAATACTTTGATAGAGTATTATAACAATTCATCAACTTCAAGTCACTTACGCTGTCACTATTTCAACGTATCCTCTCAATATTCTTGAAGGTGGTCGTCATTAACGACATTGATACATCATTCTGCAGAAACATTGAGCTGACAAATATTTCATTTGGAATGGGAACATAACTATATTTAGTAAAATGATGGTTTTATAACACTGACGAATAATTAATCTGCTGTCGTCCGAAATGGATATAATTGACAGTAGTTACAAGTTACTCCTTGTTAACATTTTGATGTAAAAGGTTCTGATCGGGCGCTGTAAGTTTTTTTTAACATAATTTAATTAAATGCAATGAATAAGTGCTATATATTTCAGGGTGCACTCTCATTCATTCGGAAAAGTTAATAAAAATATGCTAAATTTGTCGGTCCTGAATTTCACTCAACATTTTCAAAAACAAAAGTACATTTTGTTTAAGCCTAAAAAATATAAAGGTTAATTTTGGACTGGCTTTTGAAAACTTTACGTAGAGTTTCAGATACTTGATTCTTAATCCTGTGACATTATCATTACTGAAGTCAGTCGCAATCAAAAGAAGGAACAGTTTCATATTAGGCCTATAAAAAAAGGTTTGTTTCCGGTTACCCGACCGACCCAATATTTTACCTACCGACTCAAAAAGTTTTTACGGCATCCAAATCTTAGTGCTATATTGTAATTATCACGACAGTGTTGTCGAAATATGTAAACAATACGTAAAAGAAAAACAATTCCTACCTACCGACCCAAATTTTTGTAGGCATATAAGCGGAAACAAACCTTTTTAGTTTATGCCTTAAAATGGAATCTCTCTCAATCAAAAGCCTTCAAAACCGGACTTTTCCCGGGTCTAGAAAAATCTAGACTTTCCCCAAGTCAAGACAAATCCGAACTACAGGGGTTTCACGGTACGCGAGAAATTACGATAATATAAATTGTTATTCTCTTTACTGTCCCATTTCATCAGTAATGGTTATTGTCGGCGACGATGTCGCTGCATGAACCGATATTCAAACAGTTGGTAATGACATTTCCCTGCCGTAGAATTTTAACGATATCAACCTGGAAAACACTGGTTCTATCGCTACTCACATCATAAGTCTTAGAGAATCGATCTGACAGATAAATGATTGAGAACCATCCAGTGATTATTGCAGTGCGGTCATAGCAGAATGGTATCTGTTGTGTTGGTTTAATTAAACAGTTATTTTCCAATAAGGAAGAATGAGTGTGGTAAATGAAACCGTGTATTTGATTAACACGACAGAAAATAATTATGATTATTTTAATGAAGGTGATGATGGATTTTATAACCCGTTTGAAAAACCGTATTTTAAAGGACTGTTTATATTCCTATACACATTTGAATGCGTGGCCTGTTTGTTTGGTAAGTTTAATTTAATATTTCAAACCAATTACGTGAGATGTTTGTGCATTTTGACGTCGCATACGTATTTCCATCATTTAACAACGTTCTTGTCAATAATAATCAAAATGTGAGAATTAAATTGGAATATAATCAGAGTTATAGAAATGGGATAGGTTTTGAAATATAAATAATTTTCCATTTTGGCTTTGTTTAGTTGATATTTATTATGAAGAAATTATTTTTACGTATGCACTTTGTATAATATTTCATGCTGCATAATATATTGTTAAATTTGAAGATTTGAAGAAAAGATCTTTAAAAACATTCCATGATGTGGTTTAAAATTTTAGCCTATAGCAGACATCTTTAAACATCTATAATCACCTTGCACTTGATCGCTATGTTTAATGATTATGTCACACTAAGTGATGGTACTTGATGGAAGAATCAGAAACTTTCCAGGAAGTATTTTTATTTTGTAAGAATGTGGTGGCATGTTTAATGTATTATTATTACCTTGCGCTATGATATATTTATCGTACAATTTATGTGTTCTGGTCCACAAGCACAGGAATGATCCTTTTTTGCTGTGTTTACAGTTGATTTTTTATATTTGTTTAAGAAATATCAAACAAATTGTGACAGTTGATTGCTGTTAAATAGTTATTTGATAGGACCATCAATTACCATTGGGCATATAAACATGGCGTTCCGTTAAGAATCGTTATGTATATTTCTGACATTCGAGCGTCGCTTGTTTTATCATTGGGCGAATCTAAGTGATCGCATATTCATGTAACCCGGACTGGTACTTAAATTCCATTGACAATATGACAATTTATCAATATCAACTTATCTAGATTTTCCGGTAGACGTGACATGTAAATCAATTACGAGCGGGATGTATTACCAGGCATGTACTGTAGGATCCTTTTGTGTACTTTTCTAAACAATAGATTTCCGGAATGCTTCAAAATTCATCACTCACTTTGATCTAATTAAGTACTTATCAAGTATTTGTAATCCCAGGCATACTTACAGGAGTTAGTGTTGTGCTACCACACTGAAAATAAGATTTACTGACAACATACTATGTGTATGTATATCTATTAATACAGAATTTAGTTACGACATCATATTATTATATTGTAGACTACTGACGCATTAGACTATTACTGATAATACAAATTAACTAACAGAAATGTCCAGATATTGAGTTCTAATGAAGACGAAATAGTTTTGATAATTTTGAGAACATACTTCTTTTCAGTTCCTCTTTTTGATATAAATGACTATTTGCAAATGTTTACTACCCATTAACCTTTTCCAGTGTATTCTGGCTGTTTTAATAACCACTACATCCTTCTCCATTCATCAATTAGATTAAGAATGGTACTGCGAAAAGCAATTAAAAATTAATCATTATCGTTCCACACTCCAAGCGTAAAACTTGATAACCACATATCGACGCTTACATGTTTGAATACCTAGCATTTAAACAAGTATATAAAAAGCTTTATGAAATACAAGTATAAAAGATACACTTTATTGGGGTATTTTCTCTAACTAAAAATTCACAAATTGCAGGAAAGCTGATTCTGGAGGATCAAGAAAACGTTTTAACATCTTAAGCAATATCAGACAGATTTATTTTACCATCTGAAAATGCGCCTAGCATAATTGACATAATTCTAATGAATGACATTCAATTCACATCAAACTGAATTTAACCTTCTCTCTTGAATGAATAAATATAAATGTAGCTAAGGACCAACAAGTCTCATTTAAGACATTATTTTTGCTAAGATAGCAGTTGTTAAACTCAGCTATCTTGTCCATAGTGTACATTACATACTTTTACCATTAACAATCAATAAGACAATACACTTCTTACTACAAGGAGTTGCACGATTTTTAAGTTTGAAAACTGCTATTTTAGCCACCATTGTTCTGTTAGCGGACCAGATGTTTTGATGAGAAAGGGAACCTTGGGTGATTCTTATATATTACAATGTTATATTTCTTTAAATTGTTTTTGCTACTCAGGACGTATCTGACTGTTGCACTTTTATGTCCACGTCATTACGTCAACTGGTTGACGATATTCCTATCCTATATGTACAAACTACTATAGTGATGATGACTGGTCTCACATGTACGATAATACTTGCAAATCATCTTTATCTATTCTATCTTTGTCTCTAAGTGATCAATAGCGTTTGATATGACTTCATTGTGACTTCGTCTTTTCGTCTCTTCTTTCATATTATGTCTCTGACTGGGATATAGTTATTCATTTAAACATTTCTTGTGATTTGTCTTGAAATAGAGCTTTAACGGCTGTCCAGACCGCAAATACCAAATTATTAGTAGTTTCGTGAATTAGCTTTGACACTTTAAATTTTAGGAAATCATTGATAATAAAATTATCAAAATCTAATGTGAGTAATAGAATTCTGTCTGCAAATATAATTAATTTATTGATTCCTTAAGGGTAACCCTTTGCCTTATAATCCCGCATTTCCCCACATCTGAAGCTGGCGACTTTTGAAATCTTTGTGGCGAAAGAATCCATTGCTTGTAATGGGTAATGACTTCCTTTGCCACAATGCTTTCCATTCTGCCAGAGAGAAATAACCAAATTTTCTTAATTAAATTGATGTTTTGTACATTTGCTTTGAATTTGGAAGCGTCCAAAATATGCATATTGGGCAAAAGGGTTAAACTTGTCTTTGTCAGGATTTTAATTTTCATATATGTTAGCTTCTATAAATACCTGGATTCTGAACATCCTGATTCAGAAATTATTTGGTATCATACCCTTCAACGTAGTGGGTCAAAGCTCTTAGACATAATGTACTTCTCCAAATCTGATAAGAGCCACTTCTTCAATTGCTTACAGCAAAACATATAAACAACAAAAACTCATAATATTTATACCAGATTAATAACAAATGTATCAGCCACACTCACTGATGAATTAGATTTGATTTTACAAATTTATATGTAAAGAGAACCTAGAAAACATGGAGATCCTGCCAGTAAGAATATATACCCACGTGGTAAGAGAAAATTATCAATTAGTCCCACTGCGAACCATTCTTTTACGTATGTTTTATTTTCATTGTGGGATTGCATAAACAATATCAAAACGTATAAACAATGGTCGCCGTAAAAATTAATACCATACTTTATGTTAACATCTGTTGAACGGTTAGGTTTAGTCTGGTCTGCGCTGAAACGAATTATTAGAATAATGAAAGCATACTCTATAGGAATTACTTTTAACGAGATAATTATAATCAATAGCAATGACGTAAATAAGCTTTTAAATCAATCGAGAAAACATGTCAGAATTTATGCCACCTATTCTAAGCATCGGAAAATTCAGCTCTCTAACGTCTCAAGAACTTATAAAAATTCAACTATGCACTGAACTTTCCCGAAAATTAGAATGTTGTCTAGTGTTCAGAGTGACTATCTAAAAGGCGATTAGTTGCAAGTTGAGATGCAAAATTTACAAAGATTTTTTTCAACAGTTTTTCAGTTATATATGGCGGTCAATTCACCTAACCAGTTTTCCTGGACTGTGTTCTAACCAGTACTGACATACCACATACCCTTCCACAAGGAGCCGGCAACTTTCCACTTATGGAAGAAAATCCACATTTTTGTCAAATTTTTATAGAACGACAAAGACTTGATCTTGGACTTGTTTTGCAATGCATCAATAGAAAGTATCACTTCTATCGAAATGGGTATTGCAATTCTAATTGAGAAGTCGTGAGTGTATACATGAACGAATTCAGTCATAAACTACCCATTTTCATGTCAAAACCTTTAAAATTTAGTTCAGTCTTCAAAATGAAAATATAACAAAACTCCACTACAGAACATTTATAAAAACAAATAATTTAGAATCCTGATTTAGAAATTGATTAGCGAGATTGATTTTAAAAAGTTTTGACGCACTATTTGTTTAGTTAAACTTGAGTTTTTACGTCAATAACCAAATAACTTCATTTGATCTCCATGTATTCATTTTTTATAAGTAAATAAAAAAATGTCCTCTTTCTACCTACACCAACGGTCACCCTCTATTATAGGGCTGTCGTAAAATATAGCATGACACAACAAGTTTGCTTTACTTGATAATGAATAGCTTGCACAAACGGATATGATCAAATTCCTTCATGTACATTATGTGTATTGAATCAGAAATAATCATCTAGCTTGACTAACTAGTTTTCAGTCAGTACAGAATATGGCCATGTTTTATTTTAAAGATTACAAAGCGTTACACCTTTGACGTTTAAGTGTTGTATTTTGAACATCACTAAAATTCAATATGGCGGAAAATGCTGTTGCTACTTCACGACATCTCTTTCCAGAGTTGTCGTTCGCTATCGTTGGCACACATCTATGTCAATGTCGGAAAAGTGATTCAAAAACATGTGACTTGGTCTCCTTTAGTTTCCAACTGATGTTCAAACACGTGCTTCTGTTTTTCTCTTTTTTTGTGCATTTGTTGTCATAATTTGTCACGTTTAAGTTCAAACTCTGCATTTTATCTCCATTAAAGCCATTGGACTTTGTAACCTTATTACCGAGAATATTGTACGAAAGAAATTGTGTCACTTAGTTGTAAAGTTTGAGCCATTTGTGGCTATATTTCTTGTTTTACGAGAATCTTATAAAAACTAAAGACGTTGATCGAAATGAATGAGAGGGATAACGAGCGACAAATCTGGATGTAGATTGCTTCGTGACAAGTCAATTCAAACCTTACAAAACATTCGGACCACTATTATAACATTGTATTTAAATCTGAAAGTCATCGTTTGTTGATATTGTCAGGGAAATTCACTTTCAGCTCCATATAGATTCGATAATAGCTCGTCTAAAAATTATACCCGCCATAACAGAGACAAGTATCTTGTAAGTTAAGTCAATAACACTTGTTATAATATGTTGTATATCAAGTAGCATAGTTATTACTATGCTATTCGGAATGTTTCTGAAACAAGATTATTTCATTTCTATCTGTTCAATCATTATTTATCACTTGATAGGATAATAGGCTTAGTAATTATTACCAGTAATATACATAAACTTCCGCACTTTTACTGGGGTTATACTTAGGTAGTGATATGATGGTTGTAACTTTGAAGAGGAAATCATTTCTGTTAAATTTCATGTCTTGATAATTAAAGTCGTATGGAATGTATTTTATATAGCTTGTGGTAAGCCAGTCACGTGACTTTCATAATTTGTTATATACAAAGTACAAAAACCGAACGTGAAAAAAAACATTTATCATGTTAGGATAAATTTATAAATATAACATGAAATTCACGTGATAAGATGTTGATGTTTTGAGCTCCACCATACTAATTTAGGGAATGTTGGATAATAGACATAAACAGACAACTAAAAGGCTAAAGAAATCTACTGCATATTTTCTCTTTCATGAAAAAGATGTTTAATACGTAGTGTCTATTTAGGGCCAAGGTTTTGCAGTTTTGAAATGAACTTTTCAACTATGGCCAGCTCCACTGATTAAATCTGCCTTAATACCAATAAATAGTTGTTTCTTTCATTAGTAACACGATACTGGATTCAGGCTGACTGGGAAATTGGCTTCCGTTTACTGACAAACCATATGCCCGTTTATGTAAGCGTATAAATCGACTCTTGAAATACCGTTTAATTATTTACCAACATACACGTACTTATGTGACCGAGGTTCATTTTGATTTTTTCTGGGAGAACGTTTTTTTAATAAGCTTTAATTAACGCAGCGTAGAATTGCACCTTGAATTCAGTGATTACCTGTAGACATTACGTGAACTGGAAGTAGCCTAAAAACATCCTGGTACGTTTTATTCCTTAACGACGGTATATGCGAGCCGATGTTTGTAGAAAAAAAACTAAGTTAGAACTTCAGCCCGGTTCACAATGTACTTCTGGTTGACAGTTTAAGCTGAAACAAAATTAAACTTTCAGTTATACGCCTATTTGACATAGATATCCAATGACCTTGTGCAGACATAAAAAATATACAAAATACCATGCATCTCATTAAAAGTAAAAATTACGGTGAAGCATGGGTTACGTATAAACCACTAAGATTTCAGACTATGTCTAAAATAGTGCGGGATTGTTTCTGATTTAAAATGTTCAGTCTCTTCCACATTCTGTGTTACCAACGCTCAGGGGCTAATAGTTCAACACTCCCGATCATACCGTGCCACAACTCATGTCACTATAAACCTTTCAGAGCGGAGCAAAATAACGTCCACTCATGCAATCTGAAAATCGCTGTGCATGTACGTAGGTACTTGTAGAGACAAAGGTTCGGTCTGATGAGCAGGCTCGTGGCTTATAGAGCAGTTGTTTGTGCATGTAGTGTATATTATCCTAGCTTTTATAAGCACCCGAGGAAATGTGAACAGTGTGATTCCACAGAAATTAGATTATTTTTACAATACAATTCTTATTTTTTTTCTTTAATTTCAAAAATCATAAGATTGATACAGTCAGACTTTGGATGACGAATAAACAATTCATGGTCATTTCTGATGTGTTGCAACACAGTATAATAACGATGTCTTTTACTTTATAATTGGCGAGTAAATTTTAAACACAATGGAAAGTCACATGAATGGTCTCTATTTGCTTTATTTACGTTTTATTATACAATACATGAGCCACCATCGATAAAAAAACTAGGTAGTAAGTCTTTAAGTGATAATAGAATTGTTAAATGTGATTTGCTGGACTAAACCAACCCGGATGATTCGTCTAATATGTTCTTCCTGCTTAACCATAATTTTATTTGTAAATATATTTAATTATTGTAAGTTGAACAGGAGTTCGTATACAGTATAATGGGGACTATAACAATAGAATTCCTTGATTATAAAACAACCTTCCTGTATAAACAGGAATCCGTTGTAAACAAATACTTTGAAGGTCAAATATCGGTTCGTGTATGTGAAAGGTTGTCCACGGCGCACGTATCTCTGATATTTGTACTGTCATGCAGTCATCTCACTTCTTATGTGGTTCTCAGGTGCATCCTTTCCAAGGCTACCACACAAACTCCACGTGTCAAAACAGCATGTATAAACTCTGGATATTGTCTCAATGCACTATAATGATAGTCTCTTGTAATACGTTCAAGCATTTTGACAGTTTTAATAACATTACTCTTTCCAACCTTCACGCTGTAACAAATTTCACAAACCAACCAACAAAGCTCGCACCAACCTTCACAGCAAAACAGTTCACAAACTAACAAAGCTCTCACTTACAGCGTAAGAAGAACAAAATATCAAATATAAACAATTCCGCGTCATTATCACCATGGAATGGTCAGTAGACAAAACATGCTTGGAAAAGAAAATAGGCTAAACCTCAGCTATCTCTGAACAAATAAAACTCGTCGGTTCACGTGTGTTTCACAGCGAGTTTTATTTTGATGTTAATCTGATAATGACCGTACTAACCATGTTATCAAAGAAACCCAAAGATTCTATCATGTATAAGTAAGTCCCGTGGAAGTTTTCAGCAAGGAGCATTTTTATGATACCATCTTGCAATAAAAGCTCACCCCTGAATCTCCTGATACCTGTTCTGATGTATTATTTTTCCCTTTATTGACCCGAGGTATTCACGACAAACAATAAATACATAAAACTACCCATTCTGAAGGATTTTTGGGAGATTCAAGTAAGATTAAAAATAATAAACAAAGACGATATTTCAGTTGATACACCATACATAAAATGCAGGAATTAAGCCATTGCTTTGCTGTATAAATAACTCGCTGATTATAGCTAATTCTTTGGAAATGCTTGAATTTTGCATTACTGCAGTAAGATAGTTGATTACGAAGTCCCGCTAATACATTAGATGTGAAGTTAATTAATAATAATGGTTGTTGTTTAATAGACGAGACGCTGAAACCAATGTTGTTTTATGGATGTTTCTTCTGTTTGTCGACGTTTTGTTTATTTTACGATATTCACTATTGTTACACTGGAATTAAATGAATCAAGTTTACTAATCTCTTGTATTTTAACTACTTTCCGGAAGCTAGTGGCTGGCATAGATCCATAGTTCATGTTGCATACCGTTTCAAGGTTGCGCTCTCTGGTATTTCGTTGCAACTTCGCGTGCTGTGGCTATATACCGGGCTTATTTATTCTTTGATGGTATATGTGCCCCGTGTTCGTTTAGTGTTAGCAAGATGTTCTGATTAGGAACGGAGAGTTTCACTTGTGTTCTTTACTTTTTTACCGAATCTAGCTATCTGTTTCTCTAACAACATTAAGTTCCGCATTTACGTGTTGTTTCATGAAGTTTAGAGGCAGCAAAGCGACTCTCTTTTTATTTTCTTAGCCTTCATTTGTAACCTTGCTTTGTGATAAAATCTATTGCGTGATAAATCACATAAAACTTTGATTGCTTTGTGTTCTTTGAAAATATATGACTAATGAATTTAGCAATAACGAGTCATTTACCTTTCTTCTAAGATGTGTTTAATGTTTCTGTGGTATGTACAAATATGTTCATCAGAACATAATGACACCCACGTTTCATTTAGATGTTCTACAAGATAAAATTACCCATATCAGGGCAAGTATGTCAACTTTTACACCGTATAATTATGCTGTAAGATTATGCTACACACGATTCATCCGTCTCGTTTGTGGATAATTCCTACCACTCAAAAGCTTTTTTCAACATAAAGGGCTCTTCAGTTTTTGTTCGAACTCCATGTCTAGACGTAACTGCATGGGACAGAATTATGTAAATTACATATACGACGACAGGAAGAGAACTAACATTTATTGAAGTGTTGTTCATTGTCACATATTAAGTGCAAATATTGAATGTAACTTGAAGCATGTGTGAAAAAAATGTCATACTGTATGCCGATTAATTTGTGAACCGTATTAAGTGGATTTTTAGGGGTGGATGTGATCTGTGGTTTAGGGTTTGATTGATGTGAGGTTTTATTTCCCGTGTATTTGGGTACGTTCGTCATGAGTTATTCAGGTTATATAGTCCGCATGGTATGATGTGCCTTTTCGGACGACGTTTTTTTTATTTAGAATCTATTTTTTACTTTCCACTCTGTAAAACAAGTAAACAGTTAAAGATAACTTTTGTAATTTCATATTCTCATAATGCAAAACATATTTTTGTTTTAAATTTTATTGAAAATACCATCGGTATTTCGTGGTCTAGTGGTTAGTGCGCTGGACTTGCAACGTGGTGATCCGGGTTTGAATACCGGTCGCGGCAGGTAATACTCTCATATGTAACTGAAAATTTGTTGAAAACGGCATAAACCCAATGAAAAAAATATGTACTATATTTACATTTAGGTACCAAACATTATAGAAAATTACAGAACAATGTCTACTACAAACACTATGAATTTGTAAGCAGCACGTACACAATTTTCATTACACCTAATACTCGTTTATTTGTAATTTGATATTCATTGGTAAGAGTCATGAATAAATAACTTGGATGGATGAAACATTAGAAATTTTATTTATTCGCGATTCGAATTGCGAACTGAGGACTGCATTCCAACTTTATACTACACAAAACATGAATTATGTAAGATTCTGTGACATCCTCCAGTGCTAATTTGAAATTATAACGTGGTCCAATAATGCTAGTCTTTTCGTTAATCCTTTTCTTTTATCTCACATCTTTTCGATCAACCCATAGTCCCACCAATTGTGTATAATTTGATATAAGATGCGAATGATATTTCGATACAATTTTGTAATGGCTATTATTAAAACAATAAACTTGTCAGATGCCCCATTTTTTGTTGCAATAACAGTCTAGATTATTCAATTAACACGAAGTCAATTGCTACCATAAGTTAAAGACACGCGTAAAGTTAACACCATTATTGTAACAGATAATTATCTGAATAACATTGACTGCACAACATTATTATACAATTTGCGTGTTGGTTAGTATGTTTAGATAGTTTTAAGAATGTGTGCATGTCTGTTTCCTTTTTCAGTGTATTATCGCATTATATTCACAGGCAAACATCCATCTAGAGACTAGATAATATTTTATTCATTCAATTAAAATTTTATTATTGGTAGTATCCACTTGAGGTCATGGAATATACATCATTGGAAATTCTCTTAAACAACTGATAAGAGTACTACAATTATGTAAGCCTCAGATTGCTTAGACTGCGTTTTTTTATACAATCATGTTTATTTTGTTGTTATCATTTCGTCTTCGTGTTTAGTTGTAATATACAAAGTTCTCGTACAGAAAATAATACTTAAATAGGCACTGCAATTGATTGATGGGAAAACAGCCCGCCATAATTTACTACAAAGGCAAACTTTAAAAGATCTAAATAGCAAAGAACAATACTAAACCACAGACGGGAAGTAATTTAAAATTGCTACAACATTTTCGAAGTAAACAATCTTTAATCAAATACGATTGGCTGTTACTCTTTTAATCATTCAATTGCAACTTGAAAAAAATTGCATACTTGTAAACACAAGCGTTTTCATACATATTCCGGTATAATTTTAGCACCTTGAAATAAATACAAACTATTATTTGAAGTAATGAAACTATTGCGTTTTCATAATTCTTGGTACCATCACTAATGGTTAATCGTTGAAAATAACCACATACAAATATTCCACCTTCGTTAGAATACAACCCACCCTAAAACTCACCAGCCCAAAAATACACACAACACGTCGAAACAAACAAAACGTGGGGAACTTCTGTTTGTACTTTTGCGTAAAAATCAGTTAAGTGGTTGTTGTTATATAATACTCTTGTGTTTGAAAATTGTCTATTTTCAACACCATATACGTTACGTTATAAATCATCCGCAGAAAAGACCCTGAAACGAAATAACTTGAGTAACAGATGGTAATGGAAATTCGGAAATACTTCCTTAAATGAAATATCTTAATATGTCATTTATTTCATCAATAATCTAATTGGATCTAATGAACTTCAGTCTGGACTTAACACTCTTTCATCTCTGATAACATTTATGATAAAGTTCCATTACATGCCTTTGATTTATTGCACTAAGGTTGATTTTTGTTGGTTATATAGGGAGTGTTGCCGTCTCCTTTCTGAATATTTGATGTGTTCTGATATAATCACGGTTATAAATATTTACAATAATTTCTAATTTGGTTGAAAATTGATCTAGTCGTCACTGATCATTAGTGGATAAGATTTTGATACTTAAATCTCACAGTCAACTACATCTTTTTTGAAGAATGTGCTGAGCATACATTATGCTGCTTTTGTTTTTGTCGAAAAGACCCGAACCGATATTCCGATTCGTTAATTGGACAACAATCCTAATTATATTACTATTTATCATTAATATAAATATTTTCACATTAATAGGCTCCTAGTAGGTTGCACCAATAGAATTAAGATATAATGAAATATTAAATGTTGTGATTATTTACCACAACATTTTGCTTAGCCCTTCAGTTGTGTAGGAACAATTATAGCGTCAGCCTAGTACAGTGCAACCTCTCCAAAGCAACACCCTTGTCGCTCTAAAGAGGTTAAATAAATAGTCAAATCGTTTAGTGGAGAAAAAGCATGCTGCTGTTGAAGGAAGGTTATCGCTCAAGAGAGGGCCGCTCTGGAGAGGTTGCACTGTAGTAATATTATTTTGTTAAATTTTCCTCTGCCTACACCATTTGTTCATACGACATCAGGAGATTCCACGTATAAGAATGACACCGAACCGCTGAATGAAGTTTCAGCAGTTTTTATTGGTATGATTTTCTGATATCAATTTTGCGTTGAGTTCAATTATGATTTGGCGAGAAACGGCATCAAGACAGGCGCTCCAGGTGTGTTCTTCGGCCAATCATTGCTATGAGTAATAAAGTAGTCTGTTGGATTTTGTATGAGCAGTGATAAACGATTTTAAAAAAGAAAAAAATAGCGAGCTGAATATTTGACATTTTGTCACGCATTCTTTCAGTTTTTCTTTTACAATTTAGTTTGCTATACATACCATTGTTTGGATTCCGGTGAAGGAAAAACATCCGTTCTCGAAATGCGTGGGGGGAACTGCTCTGATGGCACAGTTTACAGTTTATTTACAGAAATCGGCAAGTACTTGCCATTGTACATACACGCACAAACATACACACACATATATATACAGCAACACAAAACAGCATGACATGAAACGGGAATAACATAATCTATATACTATCCATATAAAATAAAATAGGTCAATATGACCATATTCATAAATGAGTATAATGTAAATTTGTTATGTGTAATTAAGTGAATTATCTCGTAATAAAAAAGCTTCCTTTAAGTATAGTGATAATTTTAAAAGATTTCTTTTACTATTTGAGGACATGATAGAAACAAATTTACCTAAAGATGGCCAGGAAGTGTTGGATAGATATTTTCTTCTAATATCACTATATTTTGTACAGCACATTAAGAAATGATACTCAGATTCAATTTGATTAAGATTGCAAAACTTACAGATTCTATTTTCTTTCGGGATATTATTTCTGCGTCCTAATTCTATTTCCAAAGAGTGCGAACTTAATCGAAATTTAGCAAGTAATTTAATCATTTTAATATTCGGTAATATTTCTATGTACTTAGAACATGAATAATTTTCTTTGTACTTACAAAAATATGACAATTTAGACATACCGTCTATAGCAGTTCTCCATGATTGGATATATTGATCTCTAATTCTGGATTTCAATATCGGAAAATAGTTTATATCACGATTATAAAATGTTTTTATATATGAACAACCTAAATGATCAACGAGCGAATTGATACAGCCAGCCCAACTATTGGGTGTAAGCAAGGAACAATGCTCCTTATAAATTTTATACATGGGGGAGTCAGTTAAAGACATAATTCTAAGCCAATATTTTACTGCTCTTTCTTTGGCTATAACATACAGGGGAAATCTACCTAATTCGCTCAAAACAGCAATGTTCGGAGTTTGTTTACTAACACCTAATAATGATTTACAAAATTTTGCATGCAGTTTGTCAATTTCTTTATAATCATAAATACCCCGTACTTCAGAGCCATAAAGCAATATTGGAACAACCATTGTGTCAAATAGGCGTAGTTTCGCTTTAATATCTAACGGAACACGGTCGAATAGAAATTGGAGATTATTATAAGCCTTTAAAGCTTGATCAGATAGTGTTTTAATAGCAATCTTAATTGGCAGTTGACATATGATCTATTCAACACGAATTGATATGAATGAACGATATTAACAAACAAACTAGAGTCTATTATGCTCCAAACCATAATAAACAACACTTTACAAGACTGATTACACTCGTATAGCACACTTCCAGCCAATAACAATCATAATAACACCTATAATTATTTCAAATAAATATAACTTAAAAAGGCCTGACTCAATTGGCATTAAATAAAGTGCATCTTTCAGTACCGTCAATTGAGTTTAAATCAATAACGGATGAAGTGTTTTCGAGTGAATTTCATTTTGTTACGAAATTAATGATGGCTTTCATTATATCCTGCCTTTATGATATTGAATCAGTGCATTATACCGCCGGGTAATATCAAATATCAATCAGAATTCTGTTTGATTTGCTATGTTGCACAAATTAATATGTAATATTTTAATGGGTTTGCACTTTATCTGTTCGATAAAAATTGACGTTTTACAATATCATGTCGTCGGTCAGATTATTTTGAATGTTTGGAGACAAATTCAACGCAACATGAACATAAGGTGTAATTGTTTTCTGATTACGCAAATAAGTATATCAGTTAGTTACGATGAACATCATAAGTTTATTATTATAACATGGCATTGAGCTGTACAGTTGGCAAACCGTTGAACAAAGATCTATTTTTACATGCACGCATTGAACAAAGATCTAAATATGCATTATGTCCAAATTCTTTAGAAAAATATTTAATATGACGTTTCTCCATTAAGAACAAAACATTGTAAGATTACTAAAATGTAAAAAATTATATAATATTTACACCTAATGCGATTTTATTTACGTGCCGATGAGCGCCGTGTTTTCTTACACGACATTAAAGATACACATTAAAGGAATCTATTTTGATTATGTCGTGACAGTGTAAGTTTGCATTTACATTGTAAGTTTGCAATTACCTTTTGATTATAAATTTCAAATAAAGTTTCAAAATTTAATTTGAAAATTGAATTATGAGAAAGTGAGTCATAAGCATTATGTCAGTGAAGAAATTAACCTTTGTGAACTATTTTAGACATGACAGCGGTTTTGCGACATATAATTTTATCATTAATAAAGTATGAATAAGTATGAATGGACAACTGAATATACCAAAATATTCATGGATTGAAAAAAATGATTTAATCAACCATCATGTATTTAAACAATTAACTTGTATATTCCTATCTAACATCATAAAGTGCATTTCACGAAATCATTTTGTACTATTATAGTAAAGATTGTTAACGTACATTAACACCTATTTCAACAAACACGCACGCACGCACGCACACACACACACAAATATTTCGTTATTACGAACACCCGATTTATGTCGAACATTTCAGACTCCTCAAGATATTGTGTAATTTCCCAATGCGCAATTATCCAAACGTAGTGTGAAATCCGATATCCATGTCGGTATCGCAAAAATGTTTTCTCAATTAGAATGAAATATATGGGACACTTCTGAAAAAAATGGGACCATTTCAGTCTCATGATTGACAAATAAATTCAAAATAGAGTAGGCGTTCACTCATTACTGATGACGATTACTTAGAAATTACACGAACATCGGGCGTATAACATATTTCAATGTCAATAATGGACTGAAAACATGCATTGATTGAGGTTTTCTGATTGAGGTCTAAACTTCTGCTACATGATAAATGTATTCTTTTCTGTTGGCTCATTTTAATGTTCATTAAAACATTGCATCGGATGTGCAACATTTTGCTTCCATCAGATTTGGTTTCTGATTTCTATTCTTTCATGATGGGTTCAAATTGATCATTTAAATTCTATATTACTCTTAAAAGCTCTCTCTATTCCATATTTTCATCGGAGTAATGTGTTTCATTCTGGTCAACATGTTTTCAAAGAAAATGCATTATTTTCTCGCAAATGCTTCTAATTCATTTCGCTTTGTATGGCTACGAAACAAGGAAGTAAAGTTCAGTTTACGGCGTAGGATGAATAGAACACAATCCTCATAACATTTGGTCATCTTTTAAAACACTCAGCGAGAAATCGATAACCATCAACTAAAACGCCTCCTCCTTCCTTGAAATGAAGCGAACGAGATAATCACAACTTATTTTATTTCATTTTTACTAAATTTGCCTCATGGAATCTTTAATTCAAATGGCTTTTCGCTAAGTGTTTGTAATCTAATGTTTAGCGGACTGTGGTATTTCTGTAAAAAATCAAATTGTGTCCAAACAATAAAGATAAGCTCTCGTGAACACGTTAACCAGTAACATTGGATCATTAACATGTGGGTGTACATGTGTTTGAAACTTATGATCAGACTTAAGGAGATTCCGTCACGAACTTCAAACACAGGCTGTTACGATTGAATGACTTGTTTTCGAAATGCATTCTGTGTTTAATCGGCTGATGTGTTATCTTCTGTTCGCTTCTAGTTAGATTACAGTAATTATGGCGATAACGGTGTAATTGTCTTTGACACAGGGCGATTATTTTTCTTTGCTCGGGGTAGTAATCGTTTTATATAACTACAGGTGTTGAAGTATGTCGTAATTCTTGGTATAAGAAGGCTTTAAAGTAAACAATGATCTTTGTCCGTTTTTCAATATATGCTTCTGATTCTGCTTCACACGTCCATTTTATCAATTCTTCTGTCGTTTGAATATTTTTTTGCATTGAATTTAGTGAAGTTTTGTCTGAAATAACCAAGACAGACTTCTTACAATTATTTCAAAAATTCAGTTAGATATGTGACACTATGCATCCATTTAACATTTATCTTTGAAAGTCATATTTCATGTCTGACACATAACCAGGACGATTGTATCAGAAACTACTTCATCATTACAGTTATTATAGTGTACATTCTCTCATTTTTTTAGCTTTATAGTTTTTAAAACAACGGACGGTAATGGTAAATGTCATTTTACATGCATAATCTCGTCTGTTGGGTGCCGTTTTATATTTTCAAGTAGCTTTTTGAAAAAAAATGACTTTAATGCCTGTAATTATCCTGAACAAAGTGGGAATAAGAGATATGACAGTGGTAAGAGCCGTATGTTTTATAGTGACCTTATTCAAAGGTAGCGATGTATTTTCGTCAAGAAATTTATTTGTAAATGTTTTTTATTTATTATTCCTCTTGCTTTATGGTAACCAATGCCTCAATCTCAACTTTAGGAGATTAGGAAAGAAATTAACATATGTGTCGCTATGATCTTGTTTTCCAATCTGAAGCATAATTATGTATATACCAACACAATTATGTATATGTTCTTTGTTTTGCTAATTGCTTGAAATAAAGTTTAAATCAATCTCAACTTTGGTTTGAAATATGAGAATGGAGATGCTTATGTGGTGATAGCTTGATTGGCCAAACTTGCAAAGGGAACAAACCCTTCAAAATCATACACGTGATTCGAGTTTACCAATCGAATTACCAGAAACAATGTGATAAAACAAATCTATTTTCCAATGTTCCAAAGCTCTTAATGTGGACAAGTTGTGTCTTTCATTTATACACCTTGAACAAACTCATGGACAGAACTGATTTTCGAAAAGCAACAGTATGATATATCATACAAATATCAAAAGCGATATTATGACAACAAAACAATAAAATATATTCTCAGATTCATTAATAGGCAAATTATGTAAATGTAAAATGAAATAAAAATGTAAGACGCCAATGATTTCGTCGCAATCGTTTAGCAAAATAAATTGTGAGCTCCAAGGAACAAACTATAGCAGATGCAGGTCAATACATTCATATAATTATTAATACTTACACGAAAGCACCCTCGTATTGTTTCAAAAGGTAACACTCGCGATAATAATAACATCAAAAACACACCAAACTAATTTTATTCATTGAATGTGTTTACGTAAAACATGTGCCTCTTGTACCTGGTCGTGATTGCTCTGGTTCTTTTGTTACAGTTTTAGCAAACTTTTTAAACGCTTGTATGTTATATTATGTCAAAATTATCATTCTTTACGCTTTCCAATATGACGTCATAACTCGATTCATTAGATATAGGTTAATGAGGACTAGAAAATCAAGTTGTTATTATGTCAGCTGTTGATTGAAGTGTCTTTTTTGCATGCGTCTGTTAATTATTTACTTATGTAATTTTATTTTTTGTTTCTTCGAAGGAAACTATAAGAGTTTAACCAACCTTGTAGTTTTTGCACAGACCGTTCCAAGGCGGTACCCCCGGGGAGACTATGATTTGTCCTCATCTATACTCAAGGAAAAAATGCAATTGACATGATGTTTACAATAAAGATTAGTACCACAGCACTTTGAAGTAATGCAAAAATCAAACCGAAACCCTGATCACACGGACGAAATGAATAGAAGCGCTAACAAAACTCATTAAATTATTAATTTCGAACTTTCATACTGAGGAATGTTTTCATAAAGTTTGTAAGTAAACACTCAGGTAATTTCGGTTTATTCATCTTGATTCGATTAAATGAACCACCATGTGTGAAAATCAAATAGAAATCATTCGCCATCAGCAATTAGAGGTTAAACACAGGTCACATTTTATAACATTCTATATTATTTTATTATTTTCAAGATGAAAATTATAATCGGTATGTTTAACAAGGACTTGTCTTAGATGAACAACAAGTGTGCCGGTGTGATAAGCTGAGGAAGGAATGAGAGCAGTGATACAAGTGGGTCATAAAAAAGAAGAGAAAGGTTACACAGAGATCGCCGTCTGTATGTGTCAGGTCATATTACGGTCATCAGATTACTGATAAGTCTAGTCAGTTGCGTTATAATATCAAAGTGATAACCATCAAGGCGGTGCCAAAACAGTAATAAATGCTCTAACATCGTACGGAAGGACTCACCTTGTTTATTTTTGTTATGTTTTATAAATTTCGTGCCAAGGGTAAAGCTGAGCTCGTTGAAAAACCCTTGCATTCTTGGCTATAGACTTTCCGAAGTAGAGCCACCTCTGGATATTGTATATTTTTGTTGCTTGCGTAATGTTCTGTTTTGTGTACGTTGTTACATGGTAGTTAGTGTGAGCTGTGTCCGTTGCTCAGACCCTGCATTTGCGAAGAAAGGGGGTAACATCTAGGTTATTGTATTTTGGGTATTTTGGGTACGTGTGTTGTTGTGTTAAAGGTGTGGAACGCGCCAAATGTTCTATACATTATGTGGGAGGAGGAGGGGTATTGTAATATTTTAGTATAAAGCCATATTCATGGATTTCATTCTTTTAAACGTTCTGTTATTTACGGAATCTTATAGCGTATGCATTAAATTTCGTCGCTAGTACCACGCGATAATTATCGTTGAAAAGCCGATAATTATCGCTTGATTTAGAAGTCAGAAACACTTATACCAGCCCAAGCCCTGACACATCAAAACGATATTTATCGCGTGGTACTGCGAAATTTGATGTGGAAGGTATTGGATTCCGTAGGTATTTGTAGTTGTGTGTATTTTGTGTTTGCTGCAATGTTATTGCGTCTGTGTGGATATTGGCATACATGCATACGAGGTTCATGGGAATCTGTTATTATTTTCTGCTGTAGTTATCATGAAATGAAAACATAAAAGTATCAGACGGTATTAAGACAATTCTATAAAGTTTCTTGATAAAAATCCCTTTTGAAAATCCCTCGTGGAATGGTTGAAACTCTTTTAAGCGATAATCAGATAATTGTCCAATGCGCATAAATATTTGCGTTTTTTTTTTTTCGTAATTGAGGTATTTTTATAAGTAATTCTTTGAAGACATATCCTGTTTTCAGTGACCAATTAACAGCATAATTAACCATAGTGATAACATAAGGGCAGTGACAAACATTGCTATGTTGTTTGAACACTATTCTCAGATGAATTCATGGCTTAAATACGGGGATTTTTAAGCAACATTGTGCGATAAACTCGGCCAACCTGAAATTGATTAATATGTAGGCATTTCCAGTGCTAATACTGTAATAAATACAATAAGATCATTAAATTGGTATTTTCGGCGTCTTTCACCTATCTTTAATAATATATGCACTATTAATGATACAAACTGTTTTGTAATTTATGTTGTTGTTTTCATCTGAGTCTGCTAAATTAAAAACAACAGAGAGTCGATTTCACTTAATTGTATTTAAAAGCATTTTTTCTGCTGTGTACAATTTAGAAATGCATTTTGAAATACAGCAGCATCCCCTGGGTGTGTTTGTTTGTTTACCGACAACATTGTACAGAACCCTTAAAAGCATTGATGTTGTCAATCGGGTGTCATTTGTTTCATTAAGCGTGACTAATCAACTGTTGCATCGACTTTAATCTTTTATGAAAACAAATAAACTCGGATTTATGACACATTCTATTCGATCATTGTAAAGCGGATCAAATCTAAAACCTAACCATTGTGGCTTAAGCAAAAAATGTTTTCCCAGATCAGAAGTATCATAGCATCATACTGGTGCGTATGCCAACTATAATGTGATTGATGTTTTACGTAAAATATGAATTGTATAAATAAATATAATTCAATTAGCAAGGATTTTAGACAATGGGAGACGACAAAACAGAAATGTTCCCAAAAAATAATCCAGCTTTGAATATTGTTCCACCAGGTTTAATATCTTAGGTATCAGATGATATATTGACATCCAAAACTGTCATTATATTTTGTCTGATAAATTTATTATCATTTAAATACCATCAAATGTATCATGTGACGTCTTTGCGCGTATCATATGACGTCATTATGTGTGTCATGTGACGTCGTTTTCTGTATCATGTGACGTCGTAGTTGAATTACATCGTTTGTCACAGTCAGACACATCGACTGTCATTTATTAATTGTTATAAAGATAAAAAATGGTCCCTAAAAACACATATGAAACGTCCTCTCTTCCCCAAAATATTACCCTTTTCTTAACAAAGAACCCACCCAACACATTGGAACATACAATAAATGGGGGGGGGCAAAACACAGTCTTTTGGAGGATACCGCCTACGAACGGTTTGACGCAAAGTTACTGGAGGGAGAGCATAAACTAGTTTGGTGGGCTCAACCTCAATCTTTAAAATTTCTTAGCACGATTTCTACGGTTGAAATTATGCTCTCATCTGAACGAATAGCGGTGTTAGGCGAATGGCGTGTGTTATATTCCTTCTCGATACTGCATTATTAACACTTTACACTGAATATTCCCACGAAGAGTTATGAACTTTGGCTAACCTTTAGGGTCGGTATGTTTTTTATATCAAAAACCTACCAATTTATACCAAGTGTATGGGTTAATCACACCACATGAACTAGATGAAGAACACACTGAATTGTTTTGTTCTTTGTGTCCTTAATTCGACTTGGGAATTAGCAATAAACACATTATATATGCATACTGCTGTCTTGGGAAGTTCCAGTATGTTGGTACCATTAAATAGATTTTATAATTTTCGTATAATAGAGTTAACGTTTATCACTAATTGAACTAAATGCAATGTGTGAAGAACCATTAAGCGGGTTATTAAAACATTATTATGTTGCTCACTTGCTGCATTAATAGTAGATTAAGCACCAACTGTTTATATTGTGAGTTATTTTGTTTGATACATAATGACAAACATCCGCGAACATATCCTACTCAATTTTATTTAACTAAGCGGTATCAAGTTGGAATATTTGTTACTTCGTGTACGCTCAGCACGCCAGGCTGTATGAATTTGCTATAAAAACACGTACATTTGGCAGAATATTATCCAACACAAGGAAATCATATTCATTATAACGAATTTGTTGTCTAAGGCACATGGCGTGTGGTTGTTTGTATTATATAAATATGCAATATATATTCATGGGGAACTACAGTATACAGTCATACTGCGCAATGAAATAAACTTCCGATAATACAGATTGGTGTAAACAGACAAGAGCATGATAGTGTTATAAATGCATTAAAAGATGATTTTGTCGTGCAAAAAAACTTGAAACGTATATGTCACATAGGTTTTGACATAAAATTATGGAACTACAAATTATTACAATATCACAAACAACGCAATCATCATCAATTCATCATCATCATCACCATCACCAACAACATAATTATTAATTATTGCAATCATTATGACGTCCATCATCATCACGATAAGCAGCAGCATGACAACCATCACCATCATCATTATTGTCATCATCATGACCACCATACTTGTCAATATTATCATGTTGACCATTATTTTTATAATCATCATCATCATAACAACCATTATAACTATGATTACGGCGATCATCTAAACTAGCATTTGCATAATCACGCTCATCACTACGATTATAATTAATGTAATCATCATCATCGTTGTCGTCGTTATCATCATCATCATAATAGCCTGCCTCGTTATCATTATAATGACGTTCATCATTATGACCAGCCTCATTACGTAAATCCATGAAAATAAAGCCGAGTTTTCTTTTTTTGCAAAATGCGTCAGATGACATAATGCATCACGTCTTAGTCATCTAAAAGTCCAACGCGCCGTTTATGAGAAGGAGCGCACAAAAGCGTACTTACGAGAGCTACAGTATAGGGTTATTCCCGCTGATTTTCCTTTGACGTTTTTTGACGCCCCCCATCAGACATTTTCTAATCCCGCAAGTAAAAATTAACCCCACGATTGCAGTTCGTACGGAATGAACCTCATAAAGTTTTTTGTGCACTAACCCTAACCCTCTAATGTATCTCTCTTCCATATGAACTGGCAAAAAAGACTGACCGATGGACAGATGGACAGCCAGATACCATTAAATAAACATACAACTTTGTTTTGCGAGGAGTATATTCATATAACATCGAGTGATTTTTTCAGTGAAAAAATTAATACATTATTTTCATGCTCCTCGTTATGATAATGACGATGATCATGATGGTGATCGTGTTTCAATTGTGACTACGACAATCACAATTTATGATAAAATGACGACGCCGAAGGTGATCGTGATGACGGTCGTTATAGTGTTGATGATGATGGTATTCTTTATAACTATCGTGATGATGATGGTCGTGGTAGTGGTGATGATAATTATTAAGATGACAATGACGAGAATGATAATAATGTTCGTGTTGACTGATTAAAATATTATGTTTTTCTTTCAAAACTGATGACAAATGTGATGTATTAGTTGCCAATTTCTATTTTATACGTCCATTATTGCGTGTGATGTATCCTTTTTGGTGTTGATATGAAATCTTAAACCAGATGAATACATCAAATTTACGTACCATATTCGTTTGGTAAGCATGTCATATTCGACCGAATATATGGCGCGTGTAATATATTCGTTTTGGTGTGCATATAAAATCTTAAGCCAGACGAATGCATCACAATTTACGTAACATATTCGTTTGGTAAACATGTCATATTCGGTCGAATTTAATATCTGTGTTACACATTCGATTTGTGACATATACGGTTCCACAGAGCTTCATTGGTGGGTTGAGACGACCCTCTATTTGGTTCAGATATGGACTTATAGCGGGCCAATGAAATCAGTATTAGTCGACCTGAGAAGCCGTCCTGTTTTTCTAGCACTATAGCTTGTAGCATTGTCATGTTGAAATATCGATATGTTGGCGTCGTTATGGAAAAGAAGAATGACATGAGTTGTGTGAATGTCATCTCGGTCTCGTTTGGCAATTAAGTTGCCACCAATCACGACTGATGATGAACGATAACCACGAGAAATGGCAGCCCTGACCATCTCAAAACCTCCACCCCCAAAGATCTCGTTTAACAACACTATAGTCGGAAAAAGTGTTCATTTGCCTGAGGTAAATGCGTACCGTACTTTTACCACGTCGTATGATAAAGAGTAAAACTGTACTACAGCGCTGTCGGGTCCAACGAGTGTGTAAACGTACCCAATTAAGATGATTTGCCGGATGACGTTAGAACGCAACTGACGTATAGACGTCGTCCATAGACCGTTACACACAGCAGATTACGTACAGTTTGTCGACTGGTTCGGTTATGGCAATGATAGTTTGGAATCGATTGCACAAATGTGTTGTGACGATATCCTAGTCATGACCACGCGTCGTCAGTACGTTCTGTCCTTCGAAATCGTGTTCGAAGATTACGTATAGCTCGTTCAGAACTCCCAACAACTCACGCAACTTCTTCCGTGGACATAACGACATGAAGTACGCTAAAACTGCAAAACGAATTTAATATTACAAATTGCACGTGAAAATCGAGTTTGACAATGTCAATTTAATTAGCGCACGCACAAATGCTATAATCGTTAAATCCTGAGCAGCTCATTCAAGACCGATACGATCTAATTAATTTTATCACATGACGACTTTTTAACACAATAAATATCATGTATCACACAAATCGGAAGTGCCATTTTTGTTCAATGTACATTTTGCATGTACATTACTGTAACAATCGAATCAAGAAATTTTAAGTCCTGACTATACATAAATTCGAAGTTAAATGGCATTAGTTTATTTGCTGTTTATTTACCCTATAACATGCTCCTGTACTGATCGGCTTTACATAAAACGTACTCAGAGGCACGGTGACCGGTACAATGTTAACAGTAAGCCAGACTGCTTATTTGCGGCTCATTACTGTAATGAAATATATGTACATGTATCATGTTATATCTACAAACAAATCTACGGCAGATAGTAATTCAATTATGTATCTAATTCAATAAGCTGGTAATATTAATTGTTGGTTGTGTGTGATCAGACACAGGGGCTATTTCTCGCGACCTGTCTGCGGTAATGAATAACAACCTCAGACAGTATGGATAAACAACGTTTCTTTAACCTCGTGGGATTTCAGACGTGCTTATTTTTAACAATAATTGACTCGTAGTCCTTACTCCTGTTTTTGTTTGTTCCGTACTCACTACAAGTTGTATCTTGTCTCTTATTTCGAATGAAAAGTTCAAATAACTAATTCTATTTTGCTTTTCTCTTGTTAAGCTCGATACGATTATGGACATGATTTTTCCATGTATAAGTGACTTATTTTTCTGCCTATTTTTGGGCGTAAAAAATGTTTGTTTCGGGTTAGCCGACATACTCTACCTTCCCCGCAACCCTAGACTTTTTATTAGGCCTGAGAAAAGACGCAGTTATTCTAGCATAAACAAACACAAAACAATCATACTTTTCCTGCCCTAATTTTACTGAGCATGTGACCAGAAACAATTAACTTCTGTACGCCTTATCTTGAAATAATAATAACATACATGATCAATTTTGTTCTCGTGTATTTGATATGACTCCTAAAACCTTTTTTAATCTTTCATTTTACGGATCCTCCTTCGAAAAATAAACGAGTGTAGAAAAAAATAAAATTGAAAAACCCTTATTTTTCCCTCCGCTCTCGATGAACTATCTTTTAGGAAATAAAATGTCGGGATCGATGCGATCGGCGAAAAATAAGAATTGTGTCGAAATGAAACTTGACCGAATTGTGAATTGTGGTAACACTAATGGCGGCGCCCGTGTGGGTTCAACTCGTTACAAACGTAGAGCGCAGGAACATCAAGAAATTAATTTGAATAAAAATAAATGTCCTTAAAGTTGTAAAATATATTCAATGTCTAGCAAACTAATTGTGGCTCCATAAAAATTAATTTCTTCTCAGTATCCTATAACTAACCTTAAGGCTTTTTCAACGCCCCCTCTCCCCCTCTTTTTTTCTCTCTTGCAGAAAAATGCAACAAATCGTCATTATTGTACAATCAGCTTCATCGTTAATCAGATGCTATTGAAAGATTTTTAAAGTTTTGTAACTTGTCCATTTTTATTTTCAATTTTTGTATTGCTTCAATATTTTCGTTGAAACTTGATGAATAGTTGACATACAAAAGATAATCATCAGCGATGAAGTATTGTAAGAGAACTTTTAAGAGATTTTTTTCCTAATTTAAAACCAAATGTAAGTTTTTTACAAAAATACAACTTGATGGATTTACAAATGATTCCGCTTATTTTACTCGCTGACATACTGAACAGAAAAGTGAATAGTAAGTTCTAACAATACTTTTTCCATCCATCCATCCATCTAGAATTGCTCGCTGCAGTTCATCGACAAATTGTTGAACTTAAAATCTTCCAAAAAATCATTTTGAATGCTGCTAGTTGTTAACTATAAACATTGATTATTTCATGTGAAATTTATAGGTTTAATTTTCTAAAAAAAAACATGTTATAAAATTTTTATTGCCACAAACGTTTAAAGGTATCTGAGAGACAATGAATACATTTCCTCATGATCTTCTGCAGGATTGAATGATGGCCATTCTTCTATTGTACCGTGAATGTCCTGCATGCTCTGCTAATAAGCTAGTGACTCCCCCTTTCCAGACAGGCTTGTATAATTATATTCCATGTACAGTTTTATTTGTCTTACATAACAGTTGCTCACAAATTGATTGATTCATGTTAAAACATATTGTTTGTTCAAGATCCATGGGCAGGTGAACTGTCTACTGACCAGATAACAAATCGTACTTCTTATAATCAAAGCAATATGATGTACCAAAGCCATTACTATTACAATTGTTATTTAAGTCGAATAATTCGGAATTACTCAAAAGTGAAGATGGACAACATGAAATATACTCATGTTGTATTGTTAATTAAGTGTCATTAATTGTGTTCATCAGCGGATTTATCGTTTAAAACACGACTTTTCGATAGCCCGACCAAAAAAAGTGCAAGTGTTGAGATATTTTCAACTGTCCACAAGTACCATTCTTTGTGTTACAATGTTAGGTTTATATTACTTCATGGTAGTAAGACAGTTGTTTGTAATAAGCATTCAATTCCTTTAAAAGGTCAGTCAAATGAATGCATGTTCTCAGAATCGGTTTATTGCTAATTGGCAAGCTATCGACCGAGCAGTTCTTTATGCTTTGCACCCGCGGAAATAAATAATCTTCAAAAAGATCAGAAAACGAACCAAAAAATAGCATGGAATGTGTGGTTAAAACTAATTAATTCTTTTAGTGTAACTCCGGTGTGAGAATCTCTCGAAAAGTTTTATCCAATTGGCAACGAACGAGCTATTTCTACAACAAACTTCTTAGCACTTTCTACATGGCAGTAATCGTTTGGAATAAATACATTATACGTGATAACGTCAGTGGCCTTCAGAATAACTTTGAAGTTGTTTTGAATCATTTATTATTAACATGATCAATATTGCAAAGACAACACTATCAGTTCAATGTCGGGTCAAAAAATCCAGGATTCTTAATGACTACAAAACATGTATCCATTAAATGGTACAGTCTCTGTAAACAAAATGTCTAATCGAACATTTTCCAAAAGTTAGTATATATAACATCGTGCATTGCAATGAAATGCAATAACTGAGCTGTTAGACTCGGTGTGGCAGTGTAGATGTTGTATCTAATCTGACATATCTCTTATGAAAACGCTACATGTCTTTTTTTGTAATTTCAGGAAATTCAATGGTGTTGTTCGCAATAGCTCGCAGTCCAAGACTAAGGAGCATGACAAACTTTCTGCTAGCTAACTTAGCTATTGCAGATTTCTCTGTTGGAATATTCTGTGTTCTGCCTAATCTATCTACGTTCTTAAATCCAAACTGGGTCCTTGGAAAGGTAAGATATGATTTTGAAAACTGGTTCAATACCATGTTTGATTATTTTGGAAATGGACTAATTTGAATCTACGAACATATCAAAGAGTCATGAAAGATATTTCTTGACTCGAAGGGGACTTCATATAGATTAATTATAACGTCTTACAAAACGTAACTGTGATGGGTTATGTGCCATTCAGGAATATTAATATGAAAATACATTACGGCCAAATTCAAATAAAAATATGTAGTAGCATATTGCTGCATGACTGACTGACGTATGAATGGTTAAGCAAATAATAATTGATATTCCATGATTTTTCTTTTTGGCATATTTATTATCAATTGAGTTTTCAGATTTCTAAATACAAAGCAATAAATCTAAGCATAGTTCCATTAGATGTACAACACCAATAGTCAGAACATTTAAGATACAACTCAATTCAGATTGAACATTTCCTTTTTCGTAATAAGATTACAGGCTTCGTTTAGCAATGTATTGCAATCACGGATTTTACTGTCTTGCGGGAAATAACATCTGTGAATTATATCGACCGAATTAATTCAATAAGAGTACGTCTGTATGGTAAGTCATACTGACATTGATTATATTTAACCAATTAATTACATGGTTATTCGTGATGAAATAACATCGTGAAACGCTCCACATTTCCTTAAGCATTCTTAAAATGTTAATATCTGTTAGTTATGAATTCGTTTATGGATATAGTATGACACTTTAAATGGCTTATGTCTGATAGATTGCTATTAAAACTTGCATATGAAAATGTTAAGAGCTTTTCCGTCGATAACATAGGACAGTTTTGTCTAGAATTTCATCAGCAGCTGTCAATAGATGAGATCTGATATTATTCTCCAGATATTTGTAAATACTTCTAAAGTATTGCATTTGTAAAGACTCCGAATACCTTTTATATGGACAGTTTGTTTGCCACGAGTAAATCAGTTGTGTCTAAAGTGTTAATGTCAGCCAAAAGGAAGACACGTATATTCCACAGCTTGCGAGATTGATATAACTGTTGCGTGTTTTGTTTCAAAAATTGGTTCAATGGTATGTCAGTTTACATTTGTTCTGGTTTGCGTGACGTGTATTATTGCCTCACTCCCTATAATAAATACTATACACAAGAGGGGTACTCTGAATTATAAATGAACTATGCCTGACCATATCTATACACGCGTATTTAGACCATTAGGACCACTTCAGTTTAGTTTAATGCTTTCCTTTGTCTTTTTATATTTCAGGCAATGTGCAAGATTTATTACTACATCTGGAATGTCAGTTACATAGGCAGTATAACCATCCTTACAGTAATCGCCGTAGAACGGTATATCGCTATCTTACATCCGATGAAAGCTAGACATTATATGACTAATAAACGACTTATAATTGTCCAGATTCTTGTTTGGGCGATTGCACTTCTTTATAACATTCCGTATCTTGTATTCTACGATACAATATCATTCAGCGACCAAGGAAAGGAGTTTTGCTACTCTGCTTTTGAACACATGGAAAGTTTGAAATGGTTAAGTCTAGCTAATCTCATTGTTTGGTATGTCATCCCGCTACTTTTAATCGGTTGTATGTACTACAGAGTTGGGAGAACTTTATGGAAAACTACTGTTGTGTCTGCCTTACGCCTTCAGCCATATCCTGACATCAGTGCATCGCCACATACCCATCATTCGCACTATAATCAAGATTCAAATACAACAAGGTATTGCCATAACAGAAGCGTATCCGCAAGCGGAGAGCAACAACAAACTTCATCTAGTGATGACTGTCGCTGTTCAGAACAAGCCAGTTTCAGAATTAAGGGGAACAATAATATAACGCTTGTTTGTGGTTTTCATAGAGGTGAAGATACGCAGGAATTGAAGTGTTTTATTCCGAGTACAACTTCATCAAACTCACATTCAATTAAATCAGACGTTACGGTTCGTTTATATGAAACTAATGATTCGGTCTCGTCCTTCAGAAATAATAGTTTCAGACAGGGATGTAGGTACAGACAGACTTTCTTATCAAGCTCGAGACGTGTTGCAAAGGCAAGAAAAAAAGTGATTCGTTTATTAATATCAGTCGTAATTACCTTTGGTGTATGCGTGCTACCGCATATGATGAAAGTAGTTAATCATTACTGGATGTTATTTGACTTGCCTCATTCTGCTGATACCATTTTGTCACCTATTTCTTTCATTGTATTATATCTGAATTCCGTGCTTAACCCATTCTTATATGCCATGTTTTCTAAGAATTTTAGACGAAGTTTTAAGGAGGCTTTGCCGTGTTTTAGACGCAGGAAGACAGTGCGTGAATTGTGATGTAGTGTTGTGGAAATATCACGTCACGCAAAAGCTTCGATGCTTTTTGTATTCCTCATGACAATTCAACATATCTATAACATAATAATAAGTAAAAAATAAACACTGCATGAATATTATCTACAATATATTGTAAACATATGTATCTACAGAATCTAAATACTCTGATTTTTTAGTGATCCAACGTATACAGGTTACGTTAAGTTTGAACGTATGTCCGCAAATTAGAATGATGAACTGCGTTCAGGAATGCGTGCCAACGAAAGCATATATTAAGCTCGTTATTCCATAGTTCCGTGATACGTGATCCGCGATGTTCTACTCGCCAAAGATATCGTTGGATTATTCAATACGTCCGTGTTTAGTCCGTGTCAGTGTCCGCGACCTTTCCGCTCGAGGAGCGAAATTTCACGCAAACGGACTGATCGCGGATGCAACTTCGATAGGAAGCGTGCCACGCTCAGAGGCTGCAAAGTTAATTTCTTCTACGAGCGACAGCACATGTTTTTATGTAATTTGAAGTACGTAGGCAACTCCCTTGAGGATAATTCGAGCTTTCTCACGAGATGTGAGAATGTTTCATGCTGTTCCCGCCATCTATAAAGTTCTCGTATCCACCAGGAGTTAAATGCAACAATTTCTTTAGAAGGAGACATTCTATGAAGCTTAACAACTAAAAGAACAATTCATTGGCTTTCAAGGCGTCTTTATGCACATGTACTCACGGAAGTATGGAAGAGCGCTTCACGGAAATGAGATTAGCGGATGCACTTGCATAAGGACCACGCCGCTCACGGAACTATGGAATGCCGGACTTATCTAATCTAATTTCATTAATTGAATGATTATTGGTAACAAGCCAGTGGTTTCTGGAACCTAAGTCTAAGAGGCTCGGTGTTATCTTAACATCCGTCTTTTAGCCTCTAAACGAATTTACTGACTGGTCCTTAAAATATGACAAATTCTGACTGACATATTGAAGCGTTTGCGTGAATACTGATGGAGACATTCCTTTTTCTTAGTTGTCAGATATCTACAGTTGTCACGCGCGAACCAATCATTGAGATTAGACTTTGCATCAACCTTCTCTTACATTCTGTATCAGGAATAGTGCTCAAATCGTTTTTCTTTTGTCATGGCTATAACACAACATTCAAATGTTCACTATCTTCATTTAAAGACACACGAAAAGCACATAATCGACCAAATATTTTAATTTACCGGGTTATTTACAGATAAAGTGTTCATAACCTGCATATAATCCTACAGATCCCTCGAACTTAGTTGCGTATTGTATACGTTGTTTCCTTATTTTGTTTTGTTTTAACAAATAGTATATCAATTATAAATCATGTAAAATGTGTACTATTGCTAAAACATATATAGAAATGTCTGGATGAATATGTCATGACACAAGGTACGCCGTATACGAATAATGATGTTTGCTTTGACATGTGTTGATAGATGAAAGCAAGTGCCATTAGAAAATGGTTTCTGCTGACATAATGCCATTAAATTCCAGCTGAGGAATAATTTATCACGCATGTTCTATTGTTCTATTGTATTTACAGCCAAATTTGTCAGTTTTTCCTTTTCTTGACAGGCGATTTATTTTAATTTTCACTCCTATATTCGATAAATTTGCTATTAGCTATCACTGATATAAAACATAAAACATGTGTTTTCAAATAGGTCTGTTATGTAATACATTAAAATCACCATTACACAACTTCGCATTTTTTCATGTCAAAATACTATGTAACCCGATTCGAATTGATGTAGTTTATGTAATAAATCATTTGAAGTGTATGGTTTTATTAATTATGATATAATTCGTTTTATCAGAAAAAAAGCGTATACTAATTAAATGACTTATCGTGTTACACCACAATTCCCTTGAAAAAAAAGCTGTAAGATGGCAACGTAAAACGGAATAAATAAATTGGAGACAAATTTGAGACAAAAACTTTTACTGTGTCAACAAGTCGAATAGGAGTGTATTAGATTTATTCCGGCGGACGAAGAACAGACTCCAGGAACCATTCCTATAAAATATCATAGTTATTCTCTGATACTTTGGGCAGAAATTTGTTAGACATGGCAATGACTTAGCATTATCCATTTGTATATAAAGCTTGCATATCTACCAACATCTAACAAAGAATTTAAAGACTTGAATTTATGTATCACGATATTCAACAACAAGTTGTGGTATAAATGGAATAAAGGTCCGGGTTTTGTGGTGGATCTGCTATATGACTTCAATACGTTCCTTCCAAAAAATGACTCCGTACTAGCGCTGTACGGAGGGCGAGCGCATTGTCATAGAACGGACTTCACGCCATCTGGATTGTGACCGTGTAGTATAAGTACAGGAATAGTTTCACGGTAAAATAAGGGTACTACTGAGTCCAGACGCATGTGCTAAACTTCCGTTGGTGTCAAAGAAAATATTGGAAACAACACTTCTGAAACTCCTGAACTTCTGCGACGAGCTACCACAGGTCATTCATATTTTTACCGACTGGCTTAGTGTTTCCTCTGTTTACAGGCTTGAAAAAAGCAATGTTTGTTTACAAGTTACAACCACTCCAAGAGGTACAAATATTGGAACATAGAGAGTAAGATCTTTGTCATCACAACTGTTTCCCTCTTCTGCTCACGGTACTGTCTTTATCTTTCGCTGATTCAATTCATCTGTATTGACAAAAACACTACAATTGACATACCTAAGCTTTATACACTATTTCTCCCCCACCGTGAATCGAGCATTTTGTGGTACCATACATGAATACAAACGTGTCTTGCAAGATGCTGATGATGTTAAGCGACTTGGTCAGGCCCTAATTTAAATATTCATTCTACCTCCGATAATGAGAAATACTCATATGGCAACTTTACAATACGAAGGACTATTCGAGTTGTTGATTTTTAAAAACAAAATTAAAAGCATGTCTTCTCCAACCTCTCCGTAAATTATTCTGGTAAAAAATGTAAATGTGAAAAAGTGTAAATCTTAACCCAATTAAAAAATCAACAACTCTCAGAGGAAATACTAAAAATGTGGGAGCATGCGGAATTCAATGCTTTATTAAACTGTTGCCAATGTCCCTCATGATGATTACAATCCAAATGTTTAATTAACCTAGTAAATGTAAAATAAAGGAGAAACTTCGGATAAGATTTAAATGCATGAAAGACAAATGAGGTGGCAGATCGACGGTTATTCCACCCTGCGAATGAATCTGTTTTTTTCTGCGGTGAACATTTCTAGGATATCATTTTAATTACGTTATACGTACCACCATACCACGTGTTAGAATGTATGTTTTTGTTTCTCATCTCATTCGTGATGTTATGTCAACAATGCAATGAACATACATCAGAACAGAACTTGTTGTCAAAGTTCACTTTTACAGATGATCTGTGTTAGGATATTGGTGCAAGTATTTGAGGGAGGAAAAAGCGCTGATGTCAATGGGTGCAATGCGGAAATGAAAGGTAGTGAACTGTTTGATGTATTTTGTTAGTGAACACTAATTAAGACATGTTTACAGTTATTTAAAACTTTCTCAAGGAGGCAAGGGTAAGTTTGGAAAATGACAAAGACAGTCACAATGTACGTCATTGAGAATAAAACTTGTGTTTTTTCAATAAACAGAGGTGCATTAAAAGTGGAGAAAAATAAGAACATACAAGTCATCACTTCAGTGGTAAGGAATATATTTAATGATTGTCTTGTTCTCATAGTGATGGTGGCAGGTGAAGCCAATAAATATATTTACCGACAAATGAGCTTAGCAAACAAATCAATATGGTTTAATAGACATACTAAGTGTAATCATTACTGAAACGAGATGATTTAATTGGCTAATATGTTGTGTTTGACTGAAGCAGGATAAACAAATTGGTTCATCTTCAAAATATATGCTACATATGTTCAGTAATATTATAGCTGTTGAAGGCGGTCAAAATCATTATGACATTAAAGTTGGCCATAGACTGGGAAAAAGTAGTAATTGCAGACTTTATTACCATGACATGTTCGAGCTCCTCGTTCGTAGCAGGAAGACAAAAGTTTGGCATCTAACGTTGAGGATGTTAAGTTTGCCATTGTTTACGTTGGTAGCTGCGATTTTTGTTGATTAAGTTGATTTTTTTCGTTACGTTCGGTTATACATTGTCTCTTTTTTGCTATCACCAGTATCACAAAAATACTTCAAAGCTACCATGCAATCAAATCTAATGCTATTAAATCGTCTACAAGATATAGTGCTTTCCTTTAGTAACTAGTGCGATCATTTTACCCTAATGGGCAATATCAGGGTATGACTGGCTTCCCAGACGCGTGCATTGTTTTACCATTCGGAATATGCGTCCCCGATGGTCGGAATTGCGATTCCATTTTCTTGAATAATCTGATAAACGGTACTTACGTCAATAAAAGCACTCACATTGATCTCTCGTCGCTTGTTAAATTGATGTAATAATGATAGTTTCGTCTGATTCGTACAATACCACTGCAGAATACAATACGTATGAACGAAGGTAGAAGGTATGAAATGGAATGCTGGAGGTGCATTAAAAGACTTACCTATTAGTTAAATGACCTTTGTCAAAATTATGGAAATTCATGCAAAAAATATAATTATCTATCAAACAAGATAATAAGGTGACTGTAATTGACTTTTACACTCATACGTATGACCACGGAAATGGCCAAGTAAACTACATGTTGCTATTTATTTCATTAGTGAGGGTTTGACCAATGTACGCTGTGAATGATATCGTACACATATATATATGCGCATGGTTAATCAGATTGCAAAGGCTATTGGCCGTTTTCTGGTCTTACCATAACATAATTATGTTTGTAGTATAACACCATGTCTTCTTTTATTAGATTTACGCTGGTTATCGACACTAATCATATAAAACAGTTAGTTGAGCCAACACGTGCTCCCAGGTTAAGGCCATTATGTTTTATTATTTTGGTAAGCGTCCGCGTGCGCCTAGGTTTTGAGCTCCGTCAGCCAAAAAGAACATCTTATTTGGCTTTAGTTCGCGAATCATGTTTTAAGTTTTCATTTTGCAAAACCGAAATTCCTACTCAAAAGAAAAACACAAAAACTCATTTGAAAAAACGAATCTTCTTGACTTTAACAGAAACATCATATTAAACGTATTAAAAAGAAAAACAGTCAACTGACTGGTTCAAATTCAGAACATAAAAACCTGATACTTCTGATTCTGATTTGCGAGTCTTTTATCTTACATTAGAATACTGAACAACAATTTAAAAATCAAAAAAGATCACAATTTAAAATAAAAGTCTACTTAAAACATGACTTGCAAACTACAGCCATTAATCTTGGAAGCTGTAGAATCCGATCAAGAAACCGTGAACTTGAATAAGATCTTGAATAAAATGGTGTTTTTTTTGGGGGGGGGCTTTTTATGCTAACGGAAATCAAAACCTAGACCCATGCCCAAATAATAAAACTGAATGACCTAACTATGCAATACGGTGATTAACCCGATGAACGCATGTAGTTGTATTTGACGTGTAAGATAATGTGAAGAAAACATACCATAAAGTCAATTAATGTCATGGCTAGAACCCATTCCTCCACTGAATAACCTTTCAACAAAACAATTGCATTGTGTTGTATTTGTCATTTCAAGGTAACGCAGAAAATCCGATACGTCTAGACATCGAGAACTTCGTAATTCAAGAATTCATGCAAATGAATATTCAAATGAAGTATAATTAGCGAGTTTAATACGATTGTATTACAAAATTTGAACAGTGAAAACTTCTAGCAAATAAAATAGTTCGCAGAGCAGTGTCGAGCCATCGATCACTGGTCCCGCTCTTTGTATATTATCGCCATACGTACTTCAACGATTGATTTATAATTACTATTTGTACAGTTGGAGATTGTATCTGATGATAAGAAATTTAGCAGATTATAATTTGGAAATAAAGAATGTAGATTCCTAGAATACTATTTCTGGCCCATGATATAATATAGTGAAAATACTAAATCGCACGTGATAAATCATGATAGCATCGTGATGCCAACTGTTTATATTAAATATTAAATTTACAAAACGTACTTTATCTTGATATTGTAATTCATATTTTATCGGGTTTAACGCCATTTTTCAACGATTTTTTCAGTTATATACGGCGACCGGTTCACCTAACCAGTTTTCCTGGACTGTATACTAACCAGTACTAACTTGCCCTTCCACAATGAGCCGGCAACTTCTCCACATTTGAAGGAAAATCGCCTTTTTGTCAAATTTTCAAAGGATTGACCTGCCGCAACCTAGATTTGAACTCGGTTCTCCGGGTTACAAATCCAGCGTGCTAACCACTAGATCACATGGTCGCGGCCTCAGTGTATTCTGTGTTTGTGAACTTAATAAAGCTAACACATCATAAGTTACGTTGTTTCACTGGACTTCTTGATGATACAACATACTCTTTGCAGATACACTCACTCACCTTGACTTAGTTTTGGATGAATGATGATGAATAACTTGACAGATATTCGGATAACCACCTCTGAAAATCAAATCTAAATTAAAGATAAAAGAAAACAGGGACCTAAAAAACATAATTCGGATGTTGAAGATAACTATCCCGCTGTAATTGACAATCCTTGAAGTGTTGTTTGTATTTTTCGATCAATTTATAGCTTTAGTTGAATTGTTATCATTGATGCAATAACAGTGACCATAACTTCTGGCTTAAATAGATATCATTCTTTAGAAGTACATTGTGATCAATCTATCAAGAGAATATTTCCAATTTGAATAAGTGATAATTGACATTTTTTTAAAATTATTGAACTCATTGTTTGAAGTAGTCTAATCCTTTCAACTCGGACATTATGTTTCACATTACTTTGAATACTGAATTCGAGTATTCATTAAATACGCTATTCAAAATATTTATCGATCTTTAACAATGGAGTTATCCGTAGCCTATCGTTTAAATAGCTGGAAAATTTAAATGCAGAGGACATATGACTAAACATAGATAAACGAAAAAACTCAGCCACCGTGAGATTTTACAAGCTAACACATGTACGTATGTGGTAGGTACCGGAAAATTTACATATTACGTACCAGTGACGGAACATATATACAAGCAATATGCATCACCATATGCGGATTGATCATAGAAATATCATAACAATAACAAGACCTACAACGACAAGAAAACAACAAATAATAAAAAACGAGAGGTAAAATCTGGTTCTGGGTAAGAATAAAACATTTAAATAAGTGAAATAACCATATTCCTTCAACATAACTTTGCACAGTGAGTCTGTAAAATTTCCAGTCAGGGACCAATTACAAACATTATGCGTAAAGTATACTCGTCGGACAAATGTATTGGTCTGATAATTGATTAGACAACACCTTAAGCTTGAAATGATTAAAATGTTCATAAATTAATCAAGCGTCAAATTAGATGAAAATTACTCTCAAAATCCTGCGGGGAACATAGTCTCAAGAACCAATCTGTTATACAACATAAAACGAGACGATGTGCTTGTCTTCCTTTGGCTTCACAATGGTTAATTTCTTTGTACGCTTATACGAGCGTATGAGCTGTTGAACTTTACTTTTCAAGACAAAAATCTGCATAGTTTCATTATTACAAAATGCATTATGTACGAAACAGTTCTCTTAAATTAGGTTTGTTTAATTAAAACGTGCTTCATCACAATGATTAACTCAGTAAGCTGTATGAAGTTGGAACGCAGTTCGCAATTCGAACTGTGAACTGCGAACTTCAATCCACCTTTATACAACCAGCTGAATTATCTACTCGAATGTATGTCACTTGGTAGGTCACTGAAAGATGCCATACTTTCGTGTTTATATGACAGATCAAGTAAGTCTGTCGTGTTTCTCTTTTTTTGTCAATTCGGGAGTGTCAACTTCATTTATTTACATTATTACCAGACTGGAAGACATATAGCCGAAACGAATTCAGATAACATCAATAGAATTTTACGGCACTGTGTTTTTTTCCAGAACCTTTAAGGGAATTGTTTTATATTTCTATTTCGTCAACATTTTGCTCCAATTGTTTGAAGAATTATAGAAATACATTTGTATTTGCCTGGTGGTGGTTTGATTAAATGATTAAAAAAACATAGTTTTTTATACCCCCGCACAACAAAGTTGTGGGGGTATAATGGTTTCAGGTTGTCTGGTGCGCTTCTTCTCCGAAACGGCTAGTTGGATTTTCATAAAATTTGACCAACACATTAGGCATTAGGTGTACTTGCGCTTATTAAAAAAAAAATATCCGGATTTATTTTCACGGAGTTATACCCCCTTTTTTATTAGCCTCTAGACAAAATCTTGTGAGCGCTTCTTCTCTTAAATGGCTTGTTAGATGTTTATAAAACTTTACCAATACATTAGGCATTAGGTGTACCTGCGCATATTGTAAAAAAATATTCAGATTTATTCTCACGGAGTGATGTCCCTTTTATAATTGTCGGTAGACAAAATCTTGAGTGCGTCTCTTCTCATAAATGGCTTGTTCTAAGTTATTAATCTTTTTAAAAAAGGCTCTGCGGGGATATTTAATCCCCTTCAGTGATAGGTCCAGTTTAAACATATGTCCCGTACTGCTAGGTATGGTGATAGTTCAAGTTTAAACATGTGTCCCGTACTGCTAGGTATGGTGATAGTTCAAGTTTAAACATATGTCCCGTACTGCTAGGTATGGTGATAGGTCCAGTTTAAACATATGTCCCGTACTGCTAGGTATGGTGATAGGTCCAGTTTAAACATATGTCCAGTACTGCTAGGTATGGTGATAGGTCAAGTTTAAACATATGTCCAGTACCGCTAGGTATGGTGATAGGTCAAGTTTAAACATATGTCCCGTACTGCTAGGTATGGTGATAGGTCCAGTTTAAACATATGTCCCGTACTGCTAGGTATGGTGATAGTTCAAGTTTAAACATATGTCCCGTACTGCTAGGTATGGTGATAGGTCAAGTTTAAACATATGTCCCGTACTGCTAGGTATGGTGATAGGTCAAGTTTAAACATATGTCCAGTACTGCTAGGTATGGTGATAGGTCCAGTTTAAACATATGTCCCGTACTGCTAGGTATGGTGATAGGTCCAGTTTAAACATATGTCCCGTACTGCTAGGTATGGTGATAGGTCTAGTTTAAACATATGTCCCGTACTGCTAGATATGGTGATAGGTCCAGTTTAAACATATGTCCCGTACTGCTAGGTATGGTGATAGGTCCAGTTTAAACATATGTCCCGTACTGTTAGGTATGGTGATAGGTCCAGTTTAAACATATGTCCCGTACTGTTAGGTATGGTGATAGGTCCAGTTTAAACATATGTCCCGTACTGTTAGGTATGGTATGTATCCCTAAACAGAGGTACAAATGTAAGCGCGCGTGACATTTCTTGAGCATGCGTTTATATTTTCGTACATAAAGTACGGTTAATCACTTAACAGATGTTTGGATTACAAGAATGGATAGAGGCATCTAGCTAATATCATCTCACGTCCATATGACATGTTTTACAGCGACCTAAGTGTTGCTTGCATTTCGCTTCAAATACAGCAGTGGATGCTTCATAATTAGCTCAGCGTACATTTATCAATTGATTGATTTGGTTAAAAGCACAATTCCATTCCACTCGGTATAATTATTAATACGTTGAATCAGGACATATTTTTACATGTTTTAACTCCAAATCTCGCCGTATTAGTTGAGAGAATTCTTTCAGTAATTACTTCTATCGCGTTTCATGCATTACTGGAAAGACATTGTTCAGAGAATTGGATCAAGACGCAAAATATCACGATGGAAATCAAGTTGCCCTGCATATGACGGCTTTAATTCTACTCAATACGAAAGTAATTTAATGTAATGATATCATACTACTCAAAAGCAGTAAAAACTCCCATATCAAGAATTCACTGCAATATACGAGTATCACAACAAGTCGAAAAAGCTCTCTTTATCGTTTCACAGTTAAAGGTTCATGGTTCAAACTATAGATAGAAATCGGGCAGTGAGGCGTGACGAAAGGTCAAGGAATGTTCCACTCTTTAAAATAGGGGTAAAAAATACAATGACCAAGCACTTCTCAAAACATAACCTTAATTTCAATTATAACGGACAAATAACTAGCATTTACATATTGCGGAAACAACTGAAACGTTCCGAAATGCCACTCACCCTACAGAATGGACTTAGCTGATCTCTGATTATTCACAGGCCGTTGTCGAACTATACACAATTATACTTACATTCTTTGTTTGTTTCCTTATTACAGTTTTGTCGAACTATACACACTTATGCTTATATTCTTTGTTTGTTTCCTTATTACAGTTTGTACTTTATACCATTTTTTCGTCCTCCATGCACAAGAATAGCAATAACCTCATGCTCCGGTTTAAAAGTGCTATCTTTTAAACAATATTACATGTTGTATGCCTGTATTTTTACGAACCACATACCTTTGTACCTAAACATTTTTGTATAAGTTAGTGCGGTCTTCTATGGTCGAGTGACTATGTTATCTTACCAGTAATCACATGCTTCTCACTGCCGTGAGGTTCTAGTACTTAAAAGCCACATTTAACCCTCGATACATCTTTATTGCACCTTTTTTTATTACAAAAACCATCAAATGAAACAAGTTCCAAATTTTCGGAAGATCAATTATATCAACTATTCATACTGCCCCAATGCCATCAACTGGATAAAACAAGTAACATTAAGTTTTAAAAGTTCTTGTGTAATAAATTTGACCTGCACAGCTCTGCGAGTTCGCTTATTTAACTTTAATATAACCTTAATGTATTTACTTATCAGTATTACATTGTAGCTAATTGTAACAAAAATCAATCTCTGACATTTTAATGGATTGTATTCAAATGACTGACACATTCAAACTAAAACCCATTATATATTTGAAATAAAATACGAGTAAAAGTGTAATTTAACTTTTTCCATCTTCGGTAAGAAATCTTTAACGAAACATCTTGACTTCCTGAACATTATACAAATGTACAATAATTTACATAAACAGTAGATATGTCGACTTTGAAAGATTTTACTAACCGGTTAATCATTTGAACATTCGAACGTTCAACCGGTTAACAACATGTATAGTGGTTAAATGTACCACCCATGACAATAGGTAAATGTTGTTATAATTCATTAAAATAATGATGTCTTTAGATTTAAACTGTAACTTTCTTCTTTCTTTTTTTCGATTAATCTGTTACTGATTTTATGACCGGTTAATCGGATAAGCGAACAGTTAATCGATTACCCAATTAACCATTTACATCCCTAATAAAAAACCAATCGCCTGAACATCGTTACATGATCGGTAATTAGATGGTAAATAATACACCGGAATGAAGGAATAATCTTTCTTGATGAAACTGTTATCGCTTGACTTTATGAAGTAATGGCAAAATGGGTTTTGAATTAAATAATGGCTAAATCATTGGATAAGATCTAATCCAACATGGACGACGAAATAAACGAGGAAGCGGAAACCAACTAATGGTTTGAAAGTTAGGAAAACAAATGAAACGAGAAAAAAAATCACATGGGAAAAAGTGGACTGAATTACAATAAACACTGACGTGAACTTGGTAACACGTCGCACTTACAACTTTAAAACTGCCTGTGTAAATATCGTGAACTATCCTATCCAAATTGAACCTAAGGGATAATAGAATAATTGTACGTCTCCGTTGATTTAACACGCTATTATTCTTGACAATCCTCGAAAGGAGAAATTATCGTCATAATTAGATAAGGTTAAATCTTAATTTTATAGTCAACGTTGGTAAATACAGCTTTACACATTTGTATATGTACGAGCATGTTTACAAACTTTGTCCTTCAATTACAGAAAACTGGTCTCCATATCAGATTTTTGATGACAAGCTGCTAGTCTGGACCGATCTGCCTTTAAAACTTACAAAACTTCGAATCTCGGTGCTTACATGAAACTATGGTAATGGGAAATTTATTGAATCCGTTCGAAAAAGTAATTATACTGCATGAAAATATTTACTTGCAACTTTACGTTTTTGTAAACAAACACACAGGGAATTACGGATCTTCCAGTATGCAAGTAAATTGTTTAGATAACTGTAATTGTTTCATATGGTTACATTTTTTTCTTTATGTTAAATGTCAAAGAAGGCGTTTATATTCACATGTTAAAGTGACATTGTCGTAATCATCTGAGCTGCTTATTTTGTTACTGAAGAAAGATGTCCCCAATTTAGACAAAATGGTTGAGAAATGTCTGATAAGAGTCTCTGATGAAACCATTGGCAAATTGTGTGTGGTTGTCCCTTGTATCACGTGTATCAAAAACGCTAAATAATTAGTGTTGCCCATATATAGAGAGACTCTAATTGATTGATTACTTTTAAATCTGATATTTTTCATAAAAATCCAATTAGGAAGCCTATATGTGAAATCAGAGTCACCCAGACGAGCGATACGCTTCATACTGACGTAGATTTCTAAACTTTAGAAGAAAGTACTGATTGTTGTATTCTACTTACACGTGTTTGTCATGCTTATTTGCTATAATATTTCTTCTCCGTTGCAATTTTACTGATTATACCGATATACTGAGATTATAGCATACTTGGTAAACGAAGTAGAATGTACGCTTGTAGGCTGGTTTGTGAAATGAGTGAAAATTATTTCATAATGGAGACGAATATTCGTTTCTAAAGCCATTACTTTGGACAAATGTACAAAGAAATATACGAGTGTGATCTATTTCTAGTTCCACGTACAGTAATTCAGTGTCAAGGTTGATTCGCAACAGCTTTAACCACAAGAGTGGGGGGTCTTGTCTAGACATAATTTAATTATTGCAATAAAATGTTCGTACAAACTGCAACAGTCACCGATATAGCAAGCACAACACGCGATTGATACTAGTCTATCACTACTGTTATTAGATCTGTTATCATCTTTCTGATTTAGTGCCGTATAAACGTAACTATAAACACTTTCTAGTTATTTTCTATCTGTTTATTTTCTTTACATCCTTCCACGTCTTAAACCTTTATGGGTTTGAGACTTTGAGTTACATTATTTCAGGTAATGTAAAGAACTAATATGTATGAATTGCACTATGCTTCATGCCAGTAAACATGACAAAACTTAGCTAATAAAGATTGATAAAATATAAGATCATTAGCTTGACAAAAACACTATACATTTGCAGACATCTAGTTAGCATACTCGACATTCATAGTTTTAAGATCATTATATGAAATAATGTAATGTCTTGCATGTTCATTTTCTATTTGATATATGGAATAATTATAACATCTTTGTATGAATGAATAATGTATTAACATTTAATAATCAAGTTCTGATAAAGAGGAAGTATTAATACATTTGTACATTGAACGGGGACGCATTCGTGTTTCGTTTATATAACTAGTTGTCTATAAATAAGCTAACATCTTATTCCACATGAATTCAGTTCCTAAATAATATATCAGGAGACTACAAAGCTATTGTAATCTTTATTACATCTGTCCGACGAGAAAATAACATTAAGTAAGAGGAGTACTTTTTCATGCAAATGGTTGATCGTTCTATTACTCTAGATATCTTTGATACTTATTTGTTAAGAATTTCCATCAGAGAATAAATTCTACATAACTAAAGTAAACTATATTTACATTTCCTACTCAGCATATTTACGCATATTATCTAATGTGCTTGATACAATATTTCAGATTTCGAAAGAAAAACGGTACAAGTTTTTAAGTCATTATTCATTGTGATCAATCAGTGATACGACTGGTCAGTATTAAGGTAATGTAGTTAAATGTCAGCATTTGATTATTTTTCATTTCTTAATTTGCTTTACTTTTCATTTGAACCACAAAGCCACCTGTCCATATTATGCAACTAGTCTACGATAACAAAACCACACTGACAGTCAATCATGTTTCTATGATTTGTTTACTGTTTGAAATGAAATGTTCGTTACGATTATAATTATCCAAATGCTAAACTAATTTGTACTGACTTTGAATTAAAAACATCCTCATGCCTTTTTATGTCTTTTTCAAGTTTGCGTCTGTATTAGGTTAGTGAAGCATTGGTCTTTCCAAATGTGGACACAATTTGCAACATTAAAGATTCCATAACTAGGCATTAGGTTCTGACGCGCCTCGTCCGCTAGATGCATCGGAAATATTTGCGTGTCTAAATCTAGTCGTACCGTGTAACAAACTTTAAAACTAGAGTTTAAGCGACACTAGATTACTGAAAAAAGATAAAGTAAATTGTAAAGAGAAATATTTCGGTGGCCCAATATTTGGAAAGCATTTTAAGACATATTCAATTACTGCGAAGATGTGATATATGTTTCATAGGAAATGACGTACTTAAAAATTTAGAAATTTCTTAACACTTCACAAAAGATGAAAAGGTGAGCGTGATTATGACATTTTTATTCTAAAGGAGTTCAAAATGCCATTGGAATAGGAGGAACACGCACTAAAACAAACAGAAATCGAGAAACAAATTTACCAAGGGAAATGACTTTAAAAAATGAATGAAAACTGTTAGAAGAGACTCGACTTGACGACAAGAATGAGTTCAGTAAAGTCCTCCTCTCACTCATTGATAACTGAATTCCGCAGCAATATCACGATGTTTTGTAGTGAGGACAACGTGACAAATAGATGGGTACGGAAGGGTTATTTAGACACAAATGTTGGAGTCAAAGGATGGGTTAAAATAGACCTGTCACCATTGACACTAGTTGCGTTACAAAAGTAAAAACAGACCTGTTAGAACTGTTGTTATAATGCACAGCGCACTGAGAAGACTAACAAACGGTATAATAAATAGATAGTTCATGCGAAATATGGAACAATTGTGAGTAGGCCTATTGTGACATAGTGTCGCCTATATTCTTGATACCGGATGCAATTAAAGCAATTAATGAAGTCTGTATGCTTAATGGGACAAGACAGACATTGCCTGTAGACATTACTTAGCTAGGATACATCGTGTATCCATTAAAAAATGTCATAAAATTGACTTTATACTTAATAGCTTCTATGAGGGTTTTTTGGAAAAAATGATCATTCGTTCTTAATGTGCTGTCGGTAAAAGGCCTATCGACCTTTAGCCAGAATTTTTAAAAATGTGACAGCATAGAATTGAGTTGTATAAAATAATATATTGGACATAGTCTTTTTACCCGTCTTTTCTGGTTATAATGATGAAAAACAAAAATAATAAAAAAATAAAATAAAAATAATAAATAAATAGTAAGGTGGTTGGTGGAAAATGTTATTACTTTTCTTTGTCTATTCTAAACAGAATGTTATCAATATGTTGTATTATTTGTCATGTTTTAACCTAAAGACATACATATATCTATAAATAAACTAAATTTATGAATCAAAATGAATGGTTTGATATGTTTATATTTCAGTTTACATACATCTTTACGTAGAACAGATTAAGGACCAAGAAACTCTCGATAGACAGACCTGTGCTCTTCGGAGGTTTACGGACTAAAATGAAGGGGTCACGGTGTTAGTGAGGTCTATTGCATCTTAAATTTTATCATTTTGTTTTTTCAAAGAAATTATACACGCCAGTGGAACAAAATATGGTCATAAATATAACTTTCTTAAATAGGTTTAGAATCTGGCGTTAATTACGACCCGTTAAATCAATAATTCATCTTGTGTTTGGTTTCAATGCGTCGTTCCATAGTTTTTACCCTTTGCTAGTTGCTTTTATTGTCTGTATTGTTTTATGGTTATTTATACGAGCCGTCACGGTTGGTTTGTGGAAATGGTCCTCTGCATCTAAAGGTTGAATTTATTCTTTACCGTGTTATATAATATACATACGTACTGCGCGCTTATTTGTGTGGATTTCTTAAATACATTTAAGAGTTATGATTTAATGGATGGTGTATAGAAGGAAGTATCTGTATAGAATGTTGTCTGGTATTAACGTATGGTGTTTATCATTTGTAGGTGCAGCTTAGACTTTTGCATCATAACACTGCATTTCCCCGCGTCTTAAGCAGACGACGTTCAAAAACATTGTGACGAAAGATGCCATTGCTCGTAACAAGCATTGGGTTCTTTTGTCACAATGTTTTCCACTTTGTCAGAAAGAAATAACCCAATTTTCTGAAATCAATTTTTGTTTTGAATTTAGAAGAGTTCAAAATATGCTTATAAAGCAAAGGGTTAAACAAAACACAGAAACAACAAATTCTCATAAACTTTGAGAACTTAGATTAAAATGAATATATACAATTTTGAGCATGTTCATGTAAACTGTATTCTGTCATTAGCTTTTCAAGTCCCAAGTGCATTGATTTATGAGAACTATACATCGTAAATTTAGATTTAAATTTGCCTGACCTTCATAGGCCACTATGTTTCTAGTTTACATTAAGAAAAGGGTGGACTCTGTAATGATAAAACAACCACGTGTAGGCACATTCACACTGATGTTTATTTTATAAATTGTCTTCTGATTTATAACTTTTGATGGTTTAATAAAGTAATAAATGGGTTTTTTGTTTGAAAAACGTTATGGTGAATATCTAAGGTCCGAATAAATGATTAGAATCGATGTTCTTGTTACCTATGAATGCATAATTATATTTCTGTAATTAGCGCATGTGACAAACCGATCCTAATTAAATCCATATCATCACAGTAAATCTTGTGAATAGTTTGGTGAATTATCCCAAGACAGTGATAATACATGTATTAACTAAATAATAAATGATAAACATTTGTATGTAGAACCAGACACTTATTTATACATGTTAGAAGCACAGAGACAGACCATATACATTTTATGAATGGATTTGACCTGAAGGATATTATAAGGTAAATCAAGTAGCATTGGGAATCAAAACGAAGCAATCCCAAAGCGAGTAAAATACTAGTATAAGTAAAATAAGACGAATGGAAATAAATACGAAACTAAGTGGTCAATTATATACTATAAATAGGTTAGAAATTTAAAGCACGTGACAAGAGGTATGTACAGTGATTTTGTTTGCAATTATATATATATGAGCGTATAGTTAGATATGTAGGTATGGATATGTAGGGCTGGTTGGGTGTGTAGATACAGTCCATTTTACTTCCTTTTCTGGGACAAACAAGCTATTTCTGGGCGTATCAGAAAGTAAATGACAATATCAAATACATATTGTCTGGAAAAATTTTAATGACAGAGTCTATGGTTTGTCTTAGCACCTAGTGAAAGGATTGTAATACAGTTATTTATTAATAAATACAGACAATGAGCGTGGAGTATTTGTGGTTTTCTTGATCTGACGTTAATGTAACATTATAATCTTATAATGGGTATCCCTGTGCGTCATTTGTGATCATCTCACATTTGTTTTTTAGACGTGTGTGTGTGCGTGCGTGCGTGCGTGACCAGGTTATTATTTCCTTTTGATGATGACAATGCTAGAAATATAATATCTTATAAGAAAATACTGCGAACAACTATAAATTAACACGACAAATGCTGGTATTCTACAGTTCGCCAATGCATTTCTTTTCAAGAAAATTATACCTACTACTCTTGCGCAATGTAATACAGTTTACAGTTTAATTACGCTATTAATAACACTGCAAAACATAGAACAAGTGTTATTAGAGACATGCTAATAACGATTAAGAAATATATATGTTGTATGTGGTTACGCGATGTCGCGAAATGGAATACGATTTTGTTCGAATAAATGAATTCTAAATTCTAATATCTCAGTTAATGAAGATCTAATGATAGACATTTGACAACATGATAGCCTTACTGTTTGTGTTAATTTCTCGTTTATGTGTTTGTAAAACGAAACGTACTCTTATCGTCAAATATATTAACCGCTACGTCTAATTCCATGTCAGTTGACACTTAAGAATTTTAACCCAACAATGTAATGTTAAAATGAGTAAAATATGTAATAATAAATAAACTTTATAAACCAGTTACCATTAGTTAGTTGATATTATTTGAATACAAACCCAGTGCTAATTTAATCTTTCTGTATGTAAGTATTTTTGGAAATAGAAATATGATAAGATTTTCTTTTTCCTGTCATAAAAAGCCCAGTTTTGTCAAACTAATTCAATAACAATGTAACATTGCCGTTTACTCTTAATTCAAGTGCTATGAAAACCTTCGTTAATACAAAACTTCACGTCGTTAATACGTTTTTGTATGAATGATCATTGCTAAAGGAAAAATATATCAGGAAAAATACTGACATAGTATCTTTGGCACGCCTGTCCTTATTTAGCTAAATTTGAATGTTGATTATGAGCTCTTCATGCATAGTTGAAATGCTTGAGAAAATGATTTAAGGAAACCATATTTAAAGTGTCATAAGCAACATCTTCTGTTAAAAAAAGTTTTGGGGAAAATGTTTTAAACTGCATAGACAGATTTTACCCGCTTTTTTGCCTTTTTATTAGTTTGAGGATACTGAAGTAGTGCCGGACCAACATTTCATTTCAAACCGAGGATGCTGAAACTGTGTTTTATTGTCTGTAATTGAAACTTTTTAAACATTTAATGCATCAATGGATCGTACCAGAATGGCGAACATTGCAAGAATTTGAAGAGAAATTCCACGTCCTAATAAAAAAGTTATTCGATGCTTATCCTTGGGTGGTAGAATAAAAATAATAAATAAATAATAGGCAAACCTTCGCTTTGCAGCTGATGGTATGCTTGCTTATTTCTGGTTTTCGAATTTACATAATTTGGGTGTTCAAACACTGTATGCTATATGTTAAAAGTAAAAATACCTGACCTTGATCACTGCTGTCGCATATTTTCCCAATATTTTGTCATGAGGATCATTTGTATTAAACAAATTTGACACAACAAACTGGATCACATCGCTACGTTTCACACAGAAACATTTCACAGTTGCTGTATCCATCTGTATAGTATGGGAAGTTTTACGCGCATACCGTGACCTATAGATATCTCTTCGCAATTCTCATAGTGATCATTGGTGCAAAATAATGATTTTGTATACACATGAGGAATGCACCGCGGCCTGAACTTCAAAGCTTTTGGATGTCTAGGATAAATTTTCTCCTTCGCCAATACTATGGCCTTTTTAGACACCACCTTCTTTATGTAAATGTTAATTTATGTTAAAATGTTTATGTCATGGCTGGGATAATGGCACCCTTCTCATCATAATTAGAAGATTATTTTCAGTAAATGGATATAGTGCAATTACCCCAGCCAATATAATTTTAGTCTTTTTATAATGATCTTTTATATATGTTTTTCCGTCATTTATTATATACTAAATAAATGACATTTACACATAATCTGAGCTTATTGTTGTGTATTTTATGTTTTAAATAAATTTCCAGTTGCATAAAGAACAAGCACAGGAAAAGACACAATTGAATCATGAATAGTTGTGGATATAAATAACATTTTATAAGAAATGTAAAATGTTTTATATACAAACTATTGTTACAACAACGGGGGATAATCTTAGCAATAATTTAGTTAATGGCTATTCCCAAATTCTCCCGCGATATAAAACTTGCTATATGGCTGTTACAACGATACAATTAACGGGCCTTTGTCTGATCAGATTATATTTCAAGCGCGGCTTGATGAAGACAAAAATTTACCTGTGCAGTAAAAGAGTTTAACCACCGCCACCCCACCTACCGCCCAATACTAGTTATGTTCTTATTATATTATTGAAATATCAGCCATATGCTACTTGAATTGGTTTTAAGGCCTTTTTAGGCACCACTTTCTTTATGTAAATGTTAATTTATGTTGAACTTTTTGGACACCACCTTTTTTATGTAAATGTTAATTTATGTTAAAATGTCTATGTCATGCATTTTTAGACACCACCTTCTTTATGTAAATGTTAATTTATATTAAAATGTCTATGTCATGCATTTTTAGACACCACCTTCTTTATGTAAATGTTAATTTATATTAAAATGTCTATGTCATGCATTTTTAGACACCACATCACCTTCTTTACGTAAATTTTAATTTATGTTAAAATGTTTATGTCATGCATTTTTAGACACCACCTTCTTAATGTAAATGTTAATTTATATTAAAATGTCTATGTCATGCATTTTTAGACACCACGTTCTTTATGTAAATGTTAATTTATGTTAAAATGTTTATGTCATGCCTTTTTAGACACCACCTTCTTTATGTAAATGTTAATTTATGTTAAAATGTTTATGTCATGGCTGGGATAATGGCACCCTTCTCATCATAATTAGAAGATTATTTTCAGTAAATGGATATAGTGCAATTACCCCAGCCAATATAATTTTAGTCTTTTTATAATGATCTTTTATATATGTTTTTCCGTCATTTATTATATACTAAATAAATGACATTTACACATAATCTGAGCTTATTGTTGTGTATTTTATGTTTTAAATAAATTTCCAGTTGCATAAAGAACAAGCACAGGAAAAGACACAATTGAATCATGAATAGTTGTGGATATAAAAGCTTTTGGGAGTGTTATTTCTTTTGCCAAAATCAGTCGCTTCTGGCAAAAAATACAATCCGTCATGGAGAGAAGCTAGTTATGCAGATGTTTCAGCATCCTTGTAGTCATGTCCATCGACCGATCCATTAGCTCTGTTCCAGTTGAAAGACCCACGTCAGACATGGTATTACTATAATTACCACGGTTATCAACGTTACACAATAACTGACATTTTGACAATGCGTTCTTTGTCATATTGGAAAGTATTACGAGGCAAACTAATGAAATGATGTACATTTATTTTGACGTGATATTTGCCCGATACAGAATGGAGTAAGCAAATCAACTGATAGAGTGACAGATTTAGCTGGCGGTCACTTACTTTAGTCAAAATATATCTTGCTGCCACTGGGAAATGACAAATAAACATATCCATTGATTGCGATCTTCAATTATTTGAATGATTGCCATGGTGTAGATTTGACGCAACAGCTATGTTACCCTTACGTGTATGTACGTGATTATGTAATGGGTTGTACAGAAGTCCGATCTAGAACATAAACGGACAAATACTAATTAGTAATGGTGAATTGTTTTATAATGTTATTATTTAAGGTTTATGATTATACAAACTGGCCAACCAACCAAGACCATGCTGATTATCTTATTAGCAACACAAACAATACAAAAACATAAACTAAGACAACATACCACATAAATATTGGTGATGGAAGATCAACATAATCTCAATAAATGCAGCTAATGATGTGGCACCCGAATTATTTGACTGTCACTCGTGTAACAAAGCATTCATTGATGAATTTCGATAAAACTTTCTCTTTCAGCCAATCAACAGATCATTTCAATGCCTAGCTAGTTTTGCATACAATATGTACAACTAATTATACAGACTATGTACGGTAGCAGGTCGGAGAGCGAGCAGTCAATTTGTTCAATAGCTCTCGTAACCTTATCTGTCCCATAAAGAATACGATCTACTGTTACGTTAATGGAATTGTTTATATTGATTTGTCTAACACACTTAGATGTAACTTATTCCAAATGGTTGTCATGAGGTGTTTGATGTAACAACTTTTTAAGGATAACTAACAAAAGGTAGTCTTGATAAAGTTGCTCGTTTGAATTTATTATTTGTGATATTTCCGTAGCATCCTTCGTTACGCTCTTTTAATGTATAATATGACACATACCGATAGGGACATTTGGAACAATTATCAAAACCCATAATTATGCTTCGGATCTTACTATAACACTGCAACAAGCTAATGAATATGCAAATAATATAATGATTATTATACGTTTGTGGTGTATGATTATCGCAGTAATATATGTATATAAATACACATATCTATAGGAACGTTTGCTCGCCGATATACATAGGAACATGTTACATCTAATTGGTAATCCAGAAACACGGGCGATTTTTCAGTTATTTAGAAAAACTTAGAAGGAAAACAATTCATTATTTTATTTTTTGTTGTGCAGCTTTCCGTTATCTTGTATCGCAATGAGTGTAAACTGTGCTGATATGTGTTGTTATATCGCCTTGATCAAACTTTGCTAATTGCTGTATAGATTGTGTTTTGTTGTGTCACTGTTGATGCGAATCTTTCTGAATACTATGTAGACAATGTTTTGCTATGTGGGGATTGGATGGGAGTTTTATGAGATGCGCATTGGTTCGTATTTTGGTTTTGAAATGTTCCGTTTTGATCACTTTGTGGTAGTTTTTTTTAGTATGCGTGTTTAAGCTTTATAGTCTGTGTAGTATGCTAAACTTTTACATGAGGACTTTCCTACAAATCTCTATACTATATTCATAACTGATGTAAAAGCCAGAATCAAACGTTTTGCGCATGCAATTGTAATATCATTTTATTCCTTCTCATTTTACATATATTATGGAGTAGGTTGTATGATCACAACGTTTGACAGTTATTTGCCATTGTAGCAATGAATTACGGTGCTGTAAATGTTTATACTATGTGACAATAATCTGATATTTTTCAAACTGTCTTGCGATCAAAAAACAGTTGGCCTGAGCAGCTTTTGTGCAGATAATGAATCACAATAAAAAATACTATATATATGAAGCATGATTAATGAAAAAAACACGCAGTGCTTCTCTACCGATGAATTAGATCCATGATGTATAAATCAAAATAGACGAGGAAAATATGACTTCGGTCGAAGCTTGTGTTACTTTTATCGTAAGTCCAGTGTGAACCTGACAGACCTAAAGAACGATAGCTTGATCTTGCGTTTTTCTTTTCATTAAATTCATTAAACTAAATGGTAAATAATTTAATAAAGGTTTTCAAGTCCGTTACACGTATGGGTGTCATAAAGAAACAATGCATGTAGTATGATTATTTGATTTATTTAAATTAGTTAATTAATGACAAGGTTTTCTTTAATCGGCATTTGTGACTGAAACCCGCGTATTATGTAAATACATATAGCATAGTTCTTCTGAACCATTGAATAGTGAAATATGTATTAATACAGAGCATTAATACGATGACGTAAACACATACAGTAAGTCATTTAATGACAGGTCATTAATAATGGACCACATAAATAATGTGCGTATAAGCATACCTTACTTTCAAATGCATATTTCAGAGGCCACCGTCCGTCGCAATACTTCAACACGATGACGTTGGATGACCAGTTATTTCGATCAGATGAATATATACTTTACAAGAAATAGCCAATAAGAAATAGCTGAACTAAAAGGATATAACTTAACCACCATAAATATTAGATGTAATGTACGTACTTAAATTAAGCTTCTTACAAGAGTGTGAAAATGCAATAAAGTGACAATAAAGGGATGCGGTTACGACACCAGCGCGTTTTGTTGTGTTAGTTGAAATCCATAAACATATTCTTAAATACATTGTATGCTTATTTCATGATAATCTAAGCCTACGTTTGATATATTATTGTCTCAAATGCTCATGAACTGAATACGTACTTACTAATCCCATCAATATATGTGCACAATGACGTCAGAATCCAAAGACTCAGTGGCATTTTTGTCCTGGTTTCATATACTATCCTTTTACTATGTTTACGTTTATACATGTGTGATGTAAAAAGATTAGTGTATGGTTAGTAATATTAGTTCAATCGGCTTTGAAATATTAGGTATGTATATACCTTGTAAATAATCATTGCCAACTTTCAAGGCCTAATTTACAAAGTAGCTTACCTTGATTCACGGTCGATGGGAAGCCTGGGGACCGATTATATCCCTTAGATAAGGACCCTTAATAGCACTGGAGTCAGTAGAGTCACGGTTCAGTTAGCAAGAAAAGTTTGCAAAATCCGGGATTTCTCCTTGTAAAAATATTAAATAACCACTTGTTCTTAAGTTTTAATCTTGGACTTTTTTTCCTTAGATAACTATTTCACAATACAAGCAGAAAATCTATTAAAAGACCATTGCTGGTGAATAAAATCCATTTTTATACATTTATAATATGTATATATATTATACACATGTGATCAATATTATTCGTTTAGTTGATTAATTACTCCAATCAATTCATCAATGAAGTACAGTTACAGACGTACAAAGACCTCAAAAAGTCAGTAATGGCAAATAGACTCAATGTTAACAAATAGACTCAGTGTTTACAAACGGACTCAGTGTTTACAAACAGACTTAGTGTTTACAAGAAGCTTCAGTGTTAACAAGTAGACTCAGTGTTACCAAATACAATTAGTGTTTACAAATAGACTCATTGTTACCAAATACACTCAGTGTTTACAAATAGACTCAGTGTTACCAAATACACTCAGTGTTTACAAATACACTCAGTGTTTACAAATGCTCTCAGTGTTTACGAAAACACTCAGTGTTTACAAATACACTCAGTGTTTACAAATACACTCAGTGTTTACAAATGCTCTCAGTGTTTACGAATAGTCTCAGTGTTTACAACTAGACTCGGTTTTAACAAATAGACTCAGTGTTAACTCAGTGATGTCAAATGGACTTAAATCATTACCTCATTGTGTGCTATGCTTTCAAAATCGGACCCGAAATCGGAGAAAACAGAAAACGAATGGAATGGAAATGATACTACATAAATACATACGAAATGAATTACCTTACTGCGAAATTCGTTTACTATAACACCATTGAAACAATCAACTGCACTGCATAACTTAAAGTCAAAGTTACTAATATACAGGCTTTCATCTATCAAAGAGAATTGACTCGTGGTAGCGGATATTACTGAGGCCTTTTATGACAAATCTCATTGATTTGACGACGATTTAAACATAAACCAAATGATTAAACTATGTCTGTGCTAGATTCATCTCAAAGAGAAAGGAAGCCATTGGGTTCATTTCAATTCTTCCTTTTCATTTCTATGTCATCGGCAAGTTAATGAAATTCTGAAGCACAAACATTCGTAAATCAATGTTTACATTTTTTGAAATAGGGACGATACAAACACTTTGGACCATATTCCATATACAGTCAAACCTGTCATAAAGACCGCCCTGTGAATAAATGCCGTCCTAAGAAAAATCGTCACTGGTTATATTAGAATAAACTGACCTCCGAATAAAGACCGCCCTGTGAATAAAGTCCATTCTTAGAAAAACCGTCACTGGTTATATTAGAATAAACTGACCTCCGAATAAAGACCGCCCTGTGAATAAATGCCATTCTTAGAAAAACCGTCACTGGTTATATTAGAATAAACTGACCTCCGAATAAAGACCGCCCTGTGAATAAAGGCCATTCTTAGGAAACCTGTCAATGATTATATTGGAATAAACTGACCTCCGAATAAAGACCACCTGTCCATAAAGGCCTCATTTTGTCTTTCCCAAGGGCGGCCTTTGTTCACAGGTTTGACAGTACATTGCACATTGCACATTGAATCAAGATTGAGACGTTATGCTTGTTCAAACGTCGAGAGGACTAGGGACACATGACGGTCAAAAAATTGTTTACACTCACCTAACAGGAAATAAACGCGTTTTAAGAAATGACTGAGTTTTGGTCTCCATTCGTATGGTTTTATGTTTTGGATGAGTTTTAGGTTGAGGTTTTCGGAAGGAAATATTTCGGGGTAGGTGAGAATTTTTGCATTTGTTTTTTTCTAGATATTCTTTTTTTATCTAAATTTAAATATATTCAGCTAAGGTATAAACGAGTTGTCGTTTAAATCATATACTTTTGTCAGCCGGAAACATAATGTCATAATCGTTTAATGTTTACCATATACACTGAATTGTGGCATTCAATTGACATAAAATTACAAAACTCAAATTATCACGCAAGTTTCTCTTTTCTGTGGCATCGTAATTTGGTTTGTTTTGGCGATAAAACTGTCGATATAATAATAAAATTGCTTTAATTGGTTTGTATTTGGAAACAAGGGAAGAATGTGCAAAATACAAAACAATAAAATTCAAGTTTTTGTACTGAAACAGCTTCTTGATTTTCACACTTCTGTGGTTTCTTTATTGAGCGATACTTCTAAATCAATGCATTAAAGTTCGCAACAAAATCAACAGAACTGATAATTTATATACTTGTATCTTTTTCTGCCATATGAATAAATTCAGGAAAATATTCCTTGGGCCTCTCATACGAAAGTGAGGATTGACTTTGTCCAGTCAGTACATACTGTTGCAGTTCCAATGCACTTAACAAATATTTAAACAGTTACCTCTTATATATTTGATGACAAACACCAATCAAAGAAAACTAAAGTTCAATAAAAAGAACGAAGTCTCCTTTTCCTTCACAGGCATTATCTAACGAGTTTTATCAGTCTACATTTCTATAAGAAATGAGTTCCATGTTGCCTTTTTTTTCTTTTGCTGATTATAACGCTCGATGTCGACGTACAGAACAATGAAATAATGTCATTATATTTTGATGGTAAATAGACTATGTCTGACCGACACAGCGCAGATACATATATCATCATAATGACATCCTTTTGTATTTATTTCAACCATCGATAGCTCGCTTTTGCCTCCGGAAACCCTATAGCAGTTTGTTCTACGCTCAGACAGCATGGATTACAAGCGCGGGAGTCGCAAAAGGTTTAACCGAAAGCCGTACGATGATAGTCGCCGATATTCTTATCAATTCGTTTTCTCTTGTATTTACTCAGCAACCTGGAAAAAGATCAAATTATACAAGAACGCTTGTTGCCTGTCACATTTGACATTTTAATGGGTTATATGATGTCGCCAATATTCTTATCTATTCGGTTACTCCTCAACCTCAACGAAGACTATCAAAATTGTACAAGAACTGTTGCCAGTCACATTTGATATTTTAAGTTGTTGTCAAGCCAACCACAAAAGCGGACCAGCGTATGTGTATGCATACACACTGAGTAATGCTTCTGAAATCACAACGTTCACTATGATGAGACAATAATTAAGTCATGCACATGAACCGCGTCCATTATTCACAAATTAAAGGAGTAAGTGCTCTCACCAATCTTGTCTTTGAGCGTGTACATTATTATAATAACGTTATCAGTTCTAAAGACTAGAGGCTATTCATGTGTGTCCTTGACGAGAGGAAAATGAATAAATGTAATTCCAACAAAAGAATTATTTAAACAATCGTGTGCTTATAATATTACAATCAAATAAATGAGAGCCAATATTTCAAAACATTTAATTGTAAATGAATGGTATGCTATGAAAAAGGTTATGCCTCAGAACATTTACAGAAATTACATTATATCAGAGCCGATATCTCTATCACAGAACTTTCTTGTATTACAAATACAAATCACCTTCTTGTATTCTCATTTCACATTGTTACATTTTATATCATAATTTAGTCACGAATTAGCCGGTTTCGGATATTTGAACTATTTGTAAAACTTCAGTAACTTACTAATGCCTTTCATTACATGGAATTAATGATATAATACAGAAGTTGTCGTAGAAACAGATGGTAAAGCAGTAGACCTAGGTAGCAGTGGTTGTAAAATAGGACCTACATGAAACCCGCAGTTAGTCTAAATTTAATACATCATGTACGGTTTATATTTTAGCATTCACTAAACAAGGGCGTATGCCAATATTTTTGGTTTTTTTGTTGTAGTTATTGTTGTTTTTGTTTGTTTGTTTGAATATTTCTTCGTTCGTTTATTTGTTTCCGTCATTTTTAGTAATGTTTTTTTTTATTAAACCGCACTGTGAGGTATTATTATGCGTTTCACAATCCATGAACGCAATAGAAGAAAACAACTGAAGGCTGAAACGTTACTAAATGAAATTAGGACAATGATAAAAAGTGGTAAGGATGAAAAAGCAGACAATCAAGTTAACACATATTCATGTCTTGAATACCAGGTTACATGTTTTTCAATAAATCCAAATATAAACTTTAAACGCCTTTGACCGCCGTGCAGTGAAAAGGGTTGTTAAAATGATAGGACGACCCAGGAGTGTCGTAGAAGTTCTCTCTCATATTCACTGGTGATTAAGTCTACAATCATTTCAGTAAATTTCATTTAAAAGTTATTATTAAATTTAAGTTTACGAACTTTCATAAACAACATTCCGAAAAAATGTGGATGAGAAATTACTAAATTAAAAAAAGATTTAAAACAATAATTGTATTTTCCTACAATTTTAATTTCTCGATAACAAAATTTACTGAATTATTTACGGAATGTATGGCATCTTTTTATGACGAACCTTGCTTCTGTAATTTTTATTGAGAAATAGAGTACGTCCATTAAACTCTCTCACTTGAATGAGTAGAGAAATGTAAACAACATATAAGTACACCCAATCTACAAGTTATGTCTCATTTCGACGACGATGTCATCTCTCCCGTGTACTATTCACTTGAAACTTGTTCAAGTCAAAATTGATATTTTGTGATGCTTTAAAATACTGATATGGCTGTCAGTGGCTCGACTGCGTCAGAAATTGAATATTGCTTAATTTTCAATTTTGAGACTTTATTTATATAAGTGACTCATTAAAAGTAGAACTGACATTCATTAAGTACTATATACAAGCCAAGACATGGTGTGATGAAACAATGGGACCACATTTTGAGACAATAACACAGTTAATCAGTTATAGTGTTGAAATTTTATGGTGTCGCGGAATTAAGCAATCATCAAAGAAGCGTAATACTTTTGTTGTTGTTTTTTTCCCAAGCTACTTTACAGTTTTATGGTCATATCGTTTGCAAACCATTTTAAAACATTTTGTATCACGTTTGGAATAACTTGAAAAATACATATTATTACACTAACATGAAACAAACTAATTCTTTATTTGATTCTGTGAATGGTCGAAAATGGGTTAAGTTTCCAGTAACCAGACAAACATTAATCAATGCTCGAGGCATTTTTCGTGAATATTATGTCTGGCTGTTTGATCTCCATTTGAAAAGGGACAAGTATCCTCTGTTATAATTAGTGTCTTCCTTGTACGTACGTGTTGCGTTGGCGTGGAATAATTGGATCAAGAGTGCAAGAATTTGGTTGGATTCAAAGTCACGTGATGTGTAAATGTGTCAAATGTATAGGCGCTATTCTTAGACAAGTAACGAAGGTGTTTTCATTACATTACAAATAATGTAAGATTGTAAAACATATTTTACAGCGAATATAATAATTTTCAGTTATTTGATGAGATACTTAAACAATTTTAGTACTAATAAACGTAACAAAATAATCACATGGAGACATGTAACAACCTGGATCAAATCAAACTGTTAGTCTAATTGCTATCCAATGCATTTATGCCTAATTAAACACATGTAACTTTTTTTCATTTGCGGAATGCGTTATAACCAGTCGCCAGATCGACGCCAGACTGGTACATGTTTCTAATGTCTTTTATGAAATAGGAAGATCAATACAGCACAACCTCTCCAGAGCGGCCCTCTATTGAGCAACAACCTCCTTTCAACAATAGCATGACTTTTTCCCCACTGTACGATTTAACTATTAATTCAACCTCTCTGGAGCAACAACCTCTCAGTAACAACGTAATTTTGCTTCTTCCAAAGGGTACTGCTCTGGAGAGATTGCACTGTATATTCATTAATACTCGACGTTACATCGTATAGTCGAGTATTTCTGTCCAATCGTAATTGGTTACAAAACTGATTGAATTATGGCCCAGTGATTTAAGAGTTTTTGTACGAAAGTTCCGTGTTTAGAAAATCAGTTTTCGTAGAACAACACTCAAAACTTCGATGTCAATGAGGAAGTTTAATGTGTGTCAATATGAATTCATTTCTAAAGATGATATTTTAACAAAGAAATATACATGTATTTTGTTGATGTTTTTTTTAATTTGAAATGTTTTCCAATGTTTTGCAAGGATGAGGACCTACATATAGGTGATAGTACTATGAGGACAGTACGCTCGAGGGCTGTTAACGATGAAAATGGTTACAGGGTCCCAGGGTTTTTGTTTCCTATATAAAAGTGCGCTTTTATTTCTGTTTTTTACCTTGGGCGATTCGGCTACCGTTTATTAGAATGAGACAAATACTTGTATACATATTTTACTAGAAAAAGATGAATATTTATCTCACATATGTTTCATTGAAATCTTATTCAAAACTGTAAAATGCATAATGTACGTCTTGCTCCTCTAGTAGAAGCGTGCCCTCGCATAAATACAGTCTGAGATTATCTTTTACTTGATAGAAATTTTGTGGATATCTGCAAGGTTTATCTTGTTGGATTTCCATGGGCGAGTAGTTCACGTTAGGAGAAAATCAATGATGACAATATCTCAGTTGTGTTATACTTAGTTCACGCTCAATTTTATGCAACTGTTGTACCATATCGTGTTGTCCGTTGTGAATGCAGGTATTTATCACGTATTGGAATTTACAGAGTTTGATATTTCTCAGAATTTATCTCTTGCCTTGTTCATAAGTCGTCGTAGTACACAAGAAGCTCGATAATCGTACAACACTGTCTGTTGTTGTTTTTAGCTCACCAGAACCGAAGGTTCAGGGTGAGCTGTTAGGATGGGTAGGTGGATGCTCCGGCGCCTGTCGTCCGTTGTCCGTCGTCTGGCGGCAACAATGGTCTTCTCCTCAGAAACTACCAGTCGGATTTACTTCAAATTTGCTGTGTAAAGCCTTTTGATGTTCTAACTGCAATTCGCTCATATTGTACCAGTTTGCCCCTTTTAGGGGTCACTAAAGCTAAAAATAGAAATACCTTTAAACGTCTTCTTCTCATGAACCAATGGGTGGATCATCACCTTACTCTGTAGCATCCTTAGATGGTCCTCTCTCAGGTTTGCTCAAATAAATTTGGTCGGCCCCTTTTAGGGACTACTAGAGCTAATAATAGAAAAACCTTAAAATGATTTTTCTCATGATTCTATAGATGAATTATTACCAAACTTGGTTTTTAGTATCTTTAGATAGTGTTCTATCAGATTTGCTCAAATAAAAATGGTTAGCCCCTATTAGGGGCCGCTAGAGCTAAAAATAGAAATACATTAAAATGACTTATTTTCATGAACCTATGGTTGGATCATCACCAAATGGTCTGTGGCATCCTTCAGTCATCACGAATATTCCTTTGTAGTATCCTTTGATGGTCCTTTATCGAGTTTATTATTGTTCCCCATTATTTGCCCACAAGTGTACCTTTATTACCTTTTTTAGTAACAAGTTAATTAACATTTATTCTGGTGAGCGATGCATGGCCATCACAGCCCTCTTGTTTATGGTTGTTTTTGCTTTGCTATTGTGGGAAAGGAGAAAAGACGACGTTATTCTTTATCAAAACTTCAATTAAGGGAAAATTTACATCCTTTAAAATTCTTAAAAAAGTAAAGATGTTGTAAATTGGTTTGTATCATTGAAACGAGGACTCGTAATTAAAACTTAAAACCGCTGATACCAGACTTTAAATTATATCTCTTAGAAATAATTACACACGATGGTTTTGTAGCACACTGAACTGAAATTCCCTCAGTGTTCTCTATCATTCACCAGATAGGTCACAGACAAGACAATAATTCAATATCTCGTGCGACAGTCTCCGGGTTTTACTGTAATTTACGAAATGTTATGAGAGAATTCATTTTTTTTCAAATGCATATTTTTGGTTCTGTTTTGTTAGAAGTAATATTCCAAACAAACCTGTTTTTTTCGGTAATTGCTCTAACAGCAAGCTTATTAAAGCGATGATGTTTTTACTTTAAGTAAAACATGTACGATTTCCATGTAAACAAATATTAATCTTTAGTAGCGATAGGGCACCACATTACATGTATGATAAGAAACATTCTAAACGTTTGCATTAACTAATTCCGAAATCGATGCAGTATGTCTTCTTTTGACGTTCCATTAGAAAAAAAACAGCTAAGTCGTAGTTTGGTCAAACAAAATAAGCGAGTTAAATTCACACGTATTCAAAATTAGTGACCTCTTTACTTAAATCAAAAAATGGAAATTCTGTTGAATACTACATCTTATACGGAACGACGCCTCGTCCATACTAAACGTTTGTGGATTCTATTCCACTTTTCGTGGCCAGTAGCTTCCTGGAAGGAAGGATCAACTTGTATACAGTGTCTATAGACCACCTGAGGTAATGCTTACAATTATAGTCTCGACAAATTAATTATATTCCTGTGGGCTTGTCTATTGAATATTTCAATGAGAAACTTTTAGAAAATTTAGCAAAGCCTTTGTTTTATCTGTGGCTTTTAATGCTATTATCATATGTTGGGTGTTATATACGAATCTGAGCACGAATCGTAGAGGACGTTTTGACTTGCATGTCGCGTTTTATCTAGAATCCTGCTTTCTGACGTCTGGTAAATGAATCCCAGAATATCATAGTAACACAACAGAACATTTAACTGACTTGTGCTGTACACATTGCCATACAAACAACACGTATTTAAAAAAAACACCGGCATGTTATATATGTACAAAGTGTTTCTTTTTTATATTTTTTACTTATAACATGTTAATTTTGGTTCGTACTCTGATTAAACGTGTGCTTTTGATGCAGCTGTATCGTCCAACCTTTTTAATGGTTGATATTAGTCGTAAAAAAGTATTTCCTTATGTACTTACGACAAATATTTCAATTTTTATAATATATTCACAGAATGCATAATGCATATTTTAGTAAGCTTCGTAACATAAACTAATAAAATACATTTACTTTCTTGTTTTACGGTACAAGTCAAATAGGTGTAACTGCTAAATAAAAGACAATGGCGTCTACTTGATTTTATGTGCATTGGAGCGTCGCCACTAAATCACTTAACAGATGAAGCATTCTGTATTGTTTAAACGAACGAAACACTTCTTGTTTACTGCCACTTAAGCTGCTGCGGGTATTAACTCTGGTTATTTCATGATTTATCGATCTATAAAGCCATTGAATCGTCTAAAAAATGTTAGAAACAATTTCATTACTGTAAGGAAAACGATAAATGTCTCGAAATAAAATATATTTTCCATCAGAAAAAAATGAATATATATTATGCATGTTACATCTATAACTTTAAAGCTTGGGAGAAATTTAGTGGGTATTTTTTTTCTCTTTTTTGTTTTTTAAGAGTCTTTTTTGCTGAATTTAACAACTAAATCCATATTTCTGTAATATTTCTATGTCAGTGGAAGACTATAGAAAACTATTAACTGCTGTACTGAATAATTCAGACTGACTTTTTTTCGTAAAAGCCATTTCTGTGATCTAAGCAATTATTCAGTAAATATAAAAAATTGAAGCACGAATTATTTTTGGTTGCCATGTCGTCGATGACATTTACTACGTGCAAAGAAAAAATTGAGACAAAAAATGAATGTCTGACACGCTATCGGATACATTTTAAATTATCAAGCTTAATGTTTGAACTATTATTTATCACTTATCCCTTTGTAATTACATCAAATACATGATATGCGGCGAAACAGTCAAGCACTTCAAACTGACTTCACGTCGACTAATTACAGTGACATATTTAGACTGATCAGTGACTCTATACATGCTACTAGACGTATCGACCTATTTAAACACAATGCCCACGCTGAAAATGATATCAGCATTTTTAATATACGCGCGAATGCCTAAAGATGTCACGCAAATCAGCTTCATCTGATTTTGCTAGAAAAGAAATCTTTTTCTGCATGATGTAGAACCATTTTTCGCAGTAACGATAGGAATAGATTCACAACGCATCGCGTCTCATTCATGGCGAGATGAAAGCAAAGGCTTTATTCAGTTAGTCATTATTTGAATCTTATACAACGTGTTTTGTTCATTATTGGGCTACTGTCTTATCACCGAATATATACAAAATCGGTGTTTAGTTATTTATAAAATATGAAGTATGACATGTTTTTGTGTCTTGTATATTTTAGGATTCAATTAACTGCAGAACTGTGCGCTCAGCCGATGTCTGTGGTGGATAACTTTTATCGATGTCAAACCATAGAGAGCTAGCACGTTGAAGGGGTAGTATAATTATAATGGTGTATTAAGGCATAAAATGGCCACACGAGCCAAAAACACATTTGTTATATACACATGTACAAGGGTTACAACTTCCGAAATGACAGTTTCTGCACCAAGTTGGTTTATCACTACGTAACATTTTCAGAAATCCCTCAAATTTCTAATAACGGGTATCTACAGATAGCCAATGCATTTTACTACACATAACCAATAAGCACTTTGTCCAATTCAAAACAATGAAACAGATATTTAATCTTTTTCCTCCGATATAATCGTCAATTTCGTTTAGTCGAACGCGACCTGTAAAGTACATATATATGATAAATGTGTTATTTCCCCTTGTGGCCATTCTGAAAATTTCGTGAACGCGACTATCACTTCTTTTATTTGATATTTTTAGATAAAGCGTATGTCACTTGATCCTATTGTTACCTTCACTTATTCTAAAAATAATGACATTTTACATTTCATCCATAAGTTATGAATTAAAATAATTGTTTGTATATATCTATAAAATATCTAAAAGTCCAGATGGCCGATAATAAAAAGATTAACATTCTATGATTGAAAAAAAATTAACAATAGCCGGCAAGGAAAAGCGGAAGAGTTCACCGAAACGGCTTCATTTAAAATTATTCTGTACGTTGTCTTTGAGTGAATGTTTAGGAAAAGCAATCAGTAAAAAGACTGCAAATCTAATGAGACGAAATCGGTACGAATAACTATCAGAGTTTATAAATCTAATGAAGTGGTCACAGTTTTACTACAAGAACCGTTTCTCACATTCATTGTATAATTATTCACGCCAAAACCTACATTCTTGCAAAATGTGACACCCGAGATTCATCGCTGAGGGAGAATGATCTTTTCATAATTGTACAGCATATCAGCCCATTGCGTAACAGAGCTTATGTTTGTTTGTTTGCTTTTTGTTGTTGTTGTTTTTATGTGACATTTGTCACTGGGTTTAACGCCGTTTTTCAACAATTTTTCAGTCATATACGGCGGCCGGTTCACCTTACCACTGTTTTCCTGGACTGTATTCTAACTAGTGCTAATTTACCCTTCCAGGAGGAGCCGGCAACTTCTCCACATATGGAGGAGAATCGACATTTTTGTCAAATTTTCATGGAAGGGTATGACATTCGTGGCCCCCATAGCTTATGTATCGCCTGGGTCCGTATCAACTGTCTACGATACGAACAAACACATTTTATTTTTTTCGCCAAAATAACGGTGAGAGAAAAGCATCAATTCAATAAAATAATACAAACCCAAGACATTTTGGCGTAATTCTGAGTCGAAATAAAAGACGCTTTACAAGTTGTTGTTTAATGCTATCTTTAAAGTAAACTTTCAACATAACAATTGTTTCATGTTGAATAACCGTTGGAAGATATTTCTTGCGAAGCTAGGTACTTCATCATCGGCATTTCATTTCCGCATTGCCATACGTTACTTGTCGCAAGTTGCTTGGAGCTACATTGTCCTAATAGCCGTCTTCTAATCTGCTAGTGCGCTTGCTTCATCGTAACACAATCTGAACCGCGTATTTTTTGTAGAAAACGCATCATTATAAATAAAGAAGCTGTCCTTGTTTCGATGATAATTTTCCTGATAATGAAAAAGCTTAATTGAGTAAAATTAAAGTCTAGAAAAACACGTAATTTTTGTTTATTGATTAAATGGTACAAGGTTTGCTATAAGGAATCATTATGTGTTCTCATTCAGAGATGTTGAATGGCATTTGTAAAAAGAGAAATGTATTATCACATTTACATTATTCCTATAACAGAGAAACGTGTCATGTCATGGCCTGGTATGATTTAGAAGTGCTGCGAGCGAACAAACGAAGCCAATTACTTTGTACATCACAGACGATACAAATGTCTTTCTGCATTCAGCGTTCAACGAGAATTTTTCAATCCGTCTATTAATTGTATGTACGCAATGAGTTAGTTTTATTAGATAAATTATCACAAAACACTCAGAGCAAATTATAAGAGTCTTTAAAGAAATCGTCTCTTGCTAGGTCGGGGACCATAATGTTTTAGGCTTGATCAGAAATAAGCACGGAAACTTACGAATCACTCTCCTTTATTCCGAACCAAACAGACCCGTAGCGTACCGTACTTTTCTCTTGTTCAGTCATTATGAACCACTGAATGCAGTTTGATTTGAATGTAAACACATTTTTCAGGCTTTTAATGTTATTTAATGTATTTGCCGAAGAGATTCCATAACAAAAACGACATGTACTTTTATTCATTATTTCTAAAATTAGACTAGATAGCATCAGGCTTCAAGTATTGCGAGAAGCCAGACAATAATGCTACCATATGCTACTATTAGGAAACTAGCAGAGAGGCTAGGAATTCCTCTTCAAAATGAAGTTAATAATTATATCAGAATCTGAAGAATGAGACCTACTCATATAATGACACAGTAATAAATTCAGAGTGAAAAGTAGAAATGTGTCCATAGGACACGAGTGTCCGTGCCATGTGATGTGAAGACACGAAAGTGTCCAACATGAATAATGGCATTTTGCAAATGGAATAAAATTTCTCAATACAGTCAAACCCACCTTAGAAATCTGCTGAATTAGAGACTTTCTTTCGTAGTCTCAAAAGGTCCAATACACAGTTCATGACTTAAAGTGATTTAATCAAAAGATTTGAATGTTTTCACAATCCATTATTCTGTTATAAGTTATAAGTTAAATTCAGCTAAACGCCACATAGTGTCTTAATTCTATACTCATACAGTAAATATGTGCCAGGTTCAAAAAGCCACTGCATCCTTGACCTTTGTCGGTGACATGGTTTTTGATATGTGACACATTGACACATTTCATACTACTATTATTCTAGCTGAAGTTATGAGCTGGACATGATTAAATACATTGTCTTGACTCATACAGCAGATATGCGAAAAGTTCAGTGCCACTATGACCTTGACATTCACACTGACCACGTGGTTCTTAATCATGAGTCATGCATGACTAAATATCATCTCTATAATCAAATAGTGCATATATGCAAAGTTCAAAGGGCCACTGTGACCTCGCCCTTGGCACTAGTGACACAGTTATTAGAAGTGACAAGCTGCCTCATCATTGTGATCATTTGTGGCAACATTTTCTTAATCCAATCACTGATTGTAATACTATGGCTGGGACACAATATCTTGAAAACACAAACATACAAGGACATACTATATGTCCCCCATTATTAATGGTGGGGACACAAAAATAGCGTGCTTTAATTTTACGCACTATAATAATGTAATGCTTGAGTAACAAATTCTACTCTCTGATAGTTAGTTTACATGCAAACTGAAAGACACATATAATAAGTATGAGGAAATGAGATCTATAAATTACAGTTAACAAAACAAACCGTAGTATTTCAATTGTATTTAATTTATTGGTTGTCATTAAATTTGATGTGGTCTTTCTTTGATTCAGGTACGAGAAATTTGATTTTTTTTTAACAGTTGTGTGTTACAAAGCTTTGGATGCACAGTAATGAGTGAACTTTTCTGGATATATGACACATATGAGCAGTCATTAAATTGCTTCTTATACCATTGCTGTCCTATTGTACTGTTCTTGCTTTGATGTTATCTGTTATTTTTATTTTTAGTGTTGTTTAAACAATCAGCTATATCCTTTGTAGAATACAAGTAGATATTTTAAATCTAAGATAAAGATTGACGACAGATTCGACAAATAAAACACTGATCAGTTTATTTCTCTGATCATTGCTTGGTTTGAGGACATCAAAAGTATTCCGTTAATGTACAGCAGAGATTTGACCTAACACGTGTTGAATAACTAACTAGATATAACATGGTCCTCCTTAATACTTAAGCATCTGTCATCTTTTTGTAGTATTTAAATCAAACATGTTTTCAAATTAATTGAAAATTAATCTGAATTTATATTTTGTAATTAATTATAAGTCCTGAGATAAAATGAAAAGGAATCAATATATCATGATCACATACTGAGAAACCAGTACAATATACACTCCTGTATCAATGTAATGTGATCACATACTGAGAAACCAGTACAGTATACACTCCTGTATCAATGTAATGTGACCACATACTGAGAAACCAGTACAATATACACTCCTGTATCAATGTAATGTGATCACATACTGAGAAACCAGTACAGTATACACTCCTGTATCAATGTAATGTGATCACATACTGAGAAACCAGTACAATATACACTCCTGTATCAATGTAATGTGATCACATACTGAGAAACCAGTACAATATACACTCCTGTATCAATGTAATGTGATCACATACTGAGAAACCAGTACAGTATACACTCCTGTATCAATGTAATGGTTTACAACAAGAATCACTTTCTGAGTAGGTAATGCAATTATTATATAGTTCATATGTTGGTCTGTTTAATATTTTAAGTAGCTCAAACTTTTGGTAAAAATAGCAAACGTACTATAAAAATATTACAATAGTAACATAATGGATGAGACCATTCAATAAGAATATCAATAAATCACAACTGTATATTACAGTGTATATTGCATTTTATTCAAGTCATGAACATTACATTATACAGAACATAATCTAAACAGCATGACAAATTAATTTAAAACTTCAAATGTGTCCAAAAAAAATATTTTTTGAAGCATTTTCATAATTCTTCACAAAAGAAACACACAAAACCCCATTAAAGGTGCATATAAAGTAATACAAAATAAACTCCTCATTAAACAAATTCCATCATAAGTAACAATGAGAATAAAACAACTGAAAATCAGTAATGCACTGTATACATAACTGTCTTATACACCAATAACTTAACAGATTAAGTTAACTATAACAATGTGATATTTCAATACCACCAAAATGGACCCAAGTCATCTGGAATTATCAGTAGCAAAGTAGAACCCATAAATAAGTCAGCAAACATATTTACTATAGTGACAAAAATTTGATTCAATTAACAATCGGCATTTGATTACAATCATTGCTAGTCCCATATCAAAACTAATACATAAAACATGCATTATGATGAAGCTAACCTGCATATACCGTAAAACCTTGATAATGAGAACACCTCCAAAACCTGAAAAATTGGTTGTAATAATAAGGTGGTCTCTTTATCAAGTTGAATTATACGGGATGTATTGAAAGCCAGTCTGGTCTAATTGGTTATTATAACATGGTGGTCATAATATTAAGGTGGTCACTATTTAAGACTTTACTGTATAAAACAAAAGTAAAGTAATTACGATCAGGATTCACAGTTTATTTTACCCTTTTCTACTATTCTTCACTTTGCCTATATCCTCACTGAAGCCATCCTTAAAAAAAAATTTTGCGCAGTGGATGGGTAAGTAGGCACTCTTTTTTTGTAAATATTACATGTTTACACTGAAAAAGAAAACTGGAAAAAATAGTTTGGATCAGGGGAATTTTAAATGATTTGGTCGTTTAAGTATATACCAACATTTTTTAAGGATGGCCTAACCAGCATTAGGGATCTATTGCAGAAAGCATATGACTTTCTTTACTTCACGTTTTACAAAAATGAACAATTTATGGGTAAAAGGAAGTCATGTATCCTAGTTATCATTTTCTAACATCAATCAGGTTCTTTTGAAGATTTAACTCAAAGGCAAAATATTCAAAATGGTTGCTACAGCAAATAATGGGATTTTCAAATTAATCATTTGAAGCCTCATATTGTATTTCTAGTCATATTTCATAATATCAGAAAACATTAGAAAGATTTATGAATCTTTGAGATATAGTAACCTAACTGTCTGGATGATTATCTGAAATATGACTTAGTACATGAAAACATCATTGTTTATGTAACAAATAATACATCTATTCTTGTGTACATAATATCATTTCACAAATTAATCAAAAAGAAGGTAAACCCCTTTCAACAAATTTCTCCCTCTCTTTAATTCAACATTCTAAGTTTCAGATCGTCAGAGATTAATCACACATTATTAAACAATCTAATTCTATGATATAATTATGATTACTTTCATTAATTTTCAATGATTAGCAAAGAAAAGCATAAAATAAAACCTAGGTATAAATTAATGCTCCATTAAAGCTGACTTATAGCGATATAAAGCTCACTTATAGTGATTTCATCAGAACTACATTGATAAAAAATAAGTGTACAAAAAGATCAACATGATTTTCTCATGAGAAAGAGAGTGATGGTAGCCTTAGATCATTCAACAACAAACATTATAGAAATTAAAAACCACTAACTTTAATTAATGAGTCAAGAATGACATAGCACTAGTAAGTATTTATACCTATGCATTTAGTCTCAAACAGTTCCAACATGGCACTGTGTGTTATAACTGAACACAAAGTGACGACAAATCAAAATATAATAATACAGGGAAACATGCTGGTTTTTCATCCATAAAGAATAAATACGACATGGCTCCATATCACTGCAAGTTCTGATTAAAAATATAATATACAATGAGATATAATAAAATTATATAAAAGCAGACAAAAATACAAGCTTTCCCTAGAGAAAAAAAATACATCCAGATGGCCATGTTTATGATATATCATGGTGATTAGATCAAATCTCATAGAAATCACTCAGAGATTGGGAAATTAATTCAAAATTGGACCAGATCAAAGTACGCTTGAAAATACAAACATAAATATGATTTCAAAATGGAGCAGATAAATCAATTCTTTTCCAGAAAGTGAACAAAACTTAAGTTTAAATATAAAAAAAACATAAAAATTATTTCAAAATGAAATAGATAAACCCATTCTTTTCCAGAAACTGAACAAAACTTGTTATGAATATACAAACCCCACTCAAAAATGAGACAAAAATATAAACAAGATGAACAAAATCTAATTATACTCAAGTCATAACTGATACCTTATCCATATTACTATTGCTATGCTAAAGTCTTAATTGATATTTCATTCATATTACCATTATTAGAATGTAAATGTAAAATTAATGATTGCATAGTAAATAAGATGTTCACAGCTCATTAAATGGCAATTACAGTAATTTGTCACCAATAAACACTTGAAGAAGAGTTTTAATTGAAGCAATAGAAAAATATTACATGAAAACATAGTAAGATGCACAATTATACTTATTTTACTGTATAAAATCTGAGTAACAATGCTTTAATTTCATAACTTGAAACCTGGCAAATGAGATCATTTCAAGAAGTGAGAAGTTTCAAGCTTAATACATACTGAGACCTAAAGCCACTCTGTTTTTTTTAAGTGTCCACATGCACCTAGGTTTTGGGTTCTGTCAGCTAAAAAAAAAAATTTTATTCAAGTTCACAATTTCTTGATTGGATTCCACAGCTTCCAAGATTAATGGTTGTAGTTTGAAAATCATGTTTTAAGTAGACTTTTATTTTAAATTGCGATTTTTTTAATTCTTAAAATGTTGTTTAGTATTCTAGTGTAGGATACTGTTACTCGCAAAGTCAGAATCAGACCTGTTTGATTTCTATGACCTGACTTTAAACTAGTCACTAGACAGTTGTTCTTTTTAATATGCTTAATATGATATTTCTGTTAGAGTCAAGAATATTGATTAGTTTTTTTTCAATATGAGCTTGTGTGTTTTTGAATAGGTGGCTAGGCTTTGCAAATGAGCTTGTGTGTTTTTTAATAGGTAGCTAGGCTTTGCAAAATGAGCTTGTGTGTTTTTGAATAGGTAGCTAGGCTTTGCAAATGAGCTTGTGTGTTTTTTAATAGGTAGCTAGGCTTTGCAAAATGAGCTTGTGTTTTTTTTTGGAATAGGTAGCTAGGCTTTGCAAAATGAGCTTGTGTGTTTTTTTAATAGGTAGCTAGGCTTTGCAAAATGAGCTTGTGTGTTTTTGAATAGGTAGCTAGGCTTTGCAAAATGAGCTTGTGTGTTTTTGAATAGGTAGCTAGGCTTTGCAAAATGAGCTTGACCTTAAACAAAATAAAAAACGGAATGGCCTAAGCTTACATGCAAAATTATGATAGAAAAATAAAAGTTTATTCTAGTAAGAGGTTGAAAACAATAGCACATTCATTTCAACAGTTTCAAATAGTTGAGCTAAATGTTCATAAAATTTTACAAAATCAAATTGTTTTCACCTCCTAATTTCATGGCAAGAATAACATTATATGGTCTTGAACATACATTCCAAAAAAGCTGTAGAAAGTAATAATACAGTAATGTTGTTAATCACATGAATCAAGAACAAACATCATGTAATGTGTATCAAGTAAAACAATATGTATGTGTTTCATCATCATTAAAAAAAGATATTCACATCAGATCCAAACTTATGAAATGCTAAATAATAATTATTTTTGTAATTCAGCACTAAGAAGTTTCCGAACACAAGACACTTCAAATGAGACCCAGCCTACCTTTGTAAAGCATTTTCATCCAATATCGTGAATTTTTATTGTAGTTAGTTCAATAGAAGACTAATAAGACCTGTGTTATGACAATATTTCATAGAAACAACAGAGTAACAATTTTAGCTGTGAATTATGTACATATGTACGTATGGCAATTTGGAGTTCAACAATAACAATAGTTGTTCTGAAACATTTTTTCCTTAAATTTAATGTAACAAGCTTTAAACTTGTTCTAAATATCATATACTTGTAAGATTGTTAATCTAGTGCAACAAAATCACAATTAAAAACATTTGACTTCTCTCAAGAATGGATGTAGATGACCTAAGTCTTTCAGGAAGATGTTAGTGCTGCTGACAGCCAGAAAATAATAGTGAGAAACTACAACAAATAATAATTTGCGTTGGTATAGCAATCCTACAATACATGAGAAGTTTTTGTCTAAAAGAATCAATTTTACAATTCATTCATACAGAGAGAAACAATACAAGTTCAAAAAATAACCATACATCAATGAAGATGACATTAAACAACTGATTGAATTTCTGTTACAAATTTAAAAATGTGGGTAGGTTATCTAGCAGTAAATGGGAACTATCACAAAGTTCAATGTAATAAATGTCTACCAAGGTAATTTATCAGACTACCTGAAAGATTTAAAGGAGACCTTCAATCTCTGAATGTATGCCTCGAGACAAAAGTACATTCTTAAATGTCATTTTGACAAACATTAGTCATTAGATAAAAAGTAGGAACATTGTATTTGAACAATAGGGAGTTGATGAATTCCTATATCTCAGACAGTTTCATATATTTCAGAATTTGCATTCTAATTAGTTCAATCATTATAAAAGAATTTAACTGAGAAAAATAATAAAAATAGAACTCTACATCATCTTCAATGGATTCTAAGCAAAAGTTTAAATACTGACGACAGACCTTTATCAGTCAGTCAGTCTGAATTAATTAGCTAATGTATTTACTTAGATAAGTTTGTATAAATAGTGAAAGTCAACCATGCTTTGGATGGATACAAGGATGTATGAAATCTAGATAAATCAAGATGAGTGGTTTCAGCAAGGTTTATCATAACATACATTAATGAGTACACTGTTATCATGTAACAGGAAAGTTGTATAACAATGCCATACAGAACATAGTATACTAACCATTATCATCATACTATGGACACAATCATTGTCTGATAGAAGAGTATACATAGACATCTAATCATAAACTAGAAGTTATATATAACTGTGAATAATGAAAAATATTTCATGAAAATGATAACGATTCGACTGATGATAATGACTAATGATTACACTGGCATCACAGATTGCTGGATAAACACAACAAAATGTCTAGTTACAAGCATGACACAACATGCATGTACTCAACACGATACTTCATGGTTAAATACTCCATATAAAACCATGTGGGACTTAAGTAACACACCCTGATACTTCCCTAACTGGAAATGTAAGCAAGTTTCAGATTCGGTAAAATCCTACTACTACATGCATAATACAGTTATTTGGATATCATAATTATCCTCATATAACTTGTTTCCCTGTGCCAAATAGTGTATAAACTATCCATCCAAACACAGACACAATTGCTGTCTGATTGAACACAGCTCCCCAACTTTTAGTCACTTCTAGTATATGTCCAGCCATATATACACCTATAAACCCAGGAATAGCACCAGCCATATTCATCATTCCTGGAATTAAACAAAACAGAGATGATCACACACAGACATAAGTAAAAACTTACCTGGTGAAAACTGAATGGGACATGTTCAACTTATAGTGCAGACAAGGTCTATTTTCTGATTTTTTGATGAATGAGGGACTGTAATTCAAGAGTGGCTGAGATATTTTGCTGGTTATGAAACGTGGCAAAGATATTTTACCCACACAGGTTTTGACCAAATTAGGTGAAAACTGCAAGAAACCAGTTCAATTCTGAGCACAGACAAGATCCATTTCATATTTTTTTTTTCACTTTATCAGGAGCCATAATCAGAGAACCAGGGGTAATTTTGCTGGATATCGAACTTGGCTGAGATATCATGCCCATAAACATTTTGATAAAGATCGAATGAGAACTGTTTGACTTTAAGAAGTGAAAAACTATTGTGAAGACCACCCACCACCAGTTCTGTTGTAACACATCCTGTTAGAATAGGCATAAAACAATGAAAAACAATAACCTCATAAATTAAACTTCAGCTTGTATGAAGAAGAAATAAGAAGAATAGAAGAATGTCAAGCAAGACTAAAATGTCTCACTTTATTGAAAGGGTCACAACACTGAAAAAAAATGAGAAAGGAAGTCTTTCCGCAGACTGGCAATTTATTTAATGATGAGGCTGCACTTTGATCTAATGACATTTTCAGGATTAAATCTTACAAATTATCCATTGAAGATCGCGAGGGAAATCTAAACCTTGACTGAAGTGTCAAACACATAATTATCACATCACCAAAATATAATTAACACTGACTAAAGTGTCTGCAGATATTACAAAAGTAACATTTTAATGTCTCCAATAACACTGAATTAAGATGATAGGTACAGAAAATTTAAATGCAAATATTACAACTTTAACACATATCGGTGAACTTAATTATTTTTAAGTGCATCTGGTACATGAAGTCTTTTACATTAAGACATGGAAGCATAAAACACCCTAAAAATCATAGAACACCTAGTACTTACCAAACACAGATCCAGCATGTTTGGGTGCAATATCTTGAGGGTTGACAAGAATTCCGCTATTATGGAAGCCACAACACGCTACAGCTAGAGCCATGCATGTTAAAGCACCAGCATAAGTCGAGGTGTACGATATCACCACAAGAAAAAACGCAGTACCCAACATAGTAATAGTCTGAAACAAAATCAAAGTAGAAATAAGTATACATCATAATAACATGTTTGTTTTATTCAACTCATTACATACGAAGGAAATATAACGTCTTAATGTGTCTACAAGCTTGATGGATCTAAAAACAAAAGAATGCACTTAACACGAAAAACAACACATTAACCCATCTGAAACAACATTTATGCGCTAAAAATTCTCTTATCTAATTTAATGTATTGCATCATGAAAAGATGATGCCGCTAATATAAAAAATGTAGGTATAAATGAGAAAGCCACAAACTTACACATGAAATGTAACTTAATCTCACTCACTTCTTCACTACCAAGAACTCTTTTACAATATTAAGCATAAAATTAAGTATCAAATAGCAATTGGGGCAAATGAAGGAAACAGCTAAAAAGTACATGCGTAGTTGATGAAAAAAAAGATGTTTAGCTTTTCTGATGAAAGACATCTTGGCATTCTTGAACAGTATGGGGAAAATATTCATACTTACATTCATAAACTTTCTTACAAATGTGACACTGAAACCTGAAACAGACATTCAAGTAAACATTAATTTTTATAAACATGAGTTTGAAGACAAAAAGAGCATCAAGATTAAGGACATACACAAAGTACTCTGCTAACCTCCAAGAACATACAATGCAACACAGACCAACAACCAACACTCAGATAGCACAGACCCACATTTATTTCAACTACATATTTACATCTAACATCAAGAGCTGTCTAAAGTTTTTCCTCAATGGGTTTAACACTGTTTTTCAACAATTTTTCAGTTATATACCGCGGCTGGTTCACCTTACCAGTTTTCCTGGACTGTATACTAACCAGTACTAACTTATCCTTCCACAAGGAGCCAGAAACTTCTCTACTTATGGATGAAAAGTGACATTTTTGTCAAAGTGTCATACGCGGGTATGACCTGCTGCTACTGGGATTTTAACCCAGATTGCCAGGTTATAAGTCCAGTGCACTAACCAGTGGACCATGGTTTCAGCCTAAATAATATGTCTAAATACTAAAAAATCAGCCAAGCAAATCAACATCAAAATTAAGGACACTAAAACCCCATGTAGATACATGACCAAATGAAAATACAGCAAAAGAGATGAAGACAGTCTGTTGACAGACAAAAATGCTTCTAAAACCAGTGAATTTATCTTTAATCTAAAAATGGTAATTCTTGACTTCAGCATACAGGCCATCTCAACAGAGACCAATTCTTAGCTCTGTCAAAGATAAACTTAATATATGAGTAAAAGTTGAAAATTTAAAAAAAAAAACAGAAATCTTAACCTCATTGCCACAAAAATAATAAAAACCAGTAGTCGTCCGGACCTGGAAAAACCAGAGGAAATTCCGCAAACTTTTAACCATGTCAATAGACAGATTTGACAGTAGTTAACAAAGAATCCATACCTTTAGTAATCATAAGATCAGCTAACCAGCCTCCAAATATAGAACTTGGTATAGTCACAACCCAAGGTACGACATTAAATACCCAACCCTGAAACATTAAAAATATGTAACACCACTTTTAAATTGATTATGAGAAAGAAAATAATTATCTCATTCATTTATTTTACACACCATTGATGATGAATATATGATAACAATAATTAATTAATAACTTAGTAATTTTTTTCATCTATATGACAAATATTCAAAATTTAATTCACACAGGAATGTCTTTAGAAATGTAAACAAACCTTGAATGTTAAAGTGTCTTACTTAATTTAATCTAAAAATTAAAGGAAAATGTTTATATATTTGAAACAGGTCCCAAATAAATCCGAGCTCTTAATTAAAGCTTACCTTGGCGTCTGGAAAGTTTTCATGGAAATAAGTAGGTAGCCATGACAACAGTATGAAAAATGCATTATTTTCACAAAAATGTCCAATAATTAATGACCTGGAAATATTCATAAAAAGAACATGAAAGCAAGATTTATCATACAGTGGAATCACTAGAGTTCAACAGACTGAGCAAAACATTCATTTGAGCACAACATTTGTACAAAGCGATTGAGCAAGTTTTGTGACTTGTGCTAGATGTCCGTGTTTTACACATTGTGACGGCTGTAAATATGCTGGTATAGTTGTCGTTCATTATACTGTGATGATTTGAATAAGTTATAATGTTTGTCATTTAATTACATCAAATTATTTTAGTCTACTGAGGATCTTTACTTGTGTCAGTCCTGGAATTCAACTATCATACCATATTTGAACTTTGTTCTTGTTGGTTGGTACTATTTAAAGACTCAGTATGTAGTGTATGTAATAATAAAACATCATGACAAAGGCATCGTAAATTAAAATCATTGTTTTATTCATTAAGCTAAACATTAGTGGCAATTCACAAAAAAGTATTTCAATATTCTGCAATCGTTTTATACATGTTTTATTTGATATTGCATAGAGAGCATAAAAAATAGAGCTAATGTTGACAGGACTGGACGGATCATTCGTAAGACACCAGAAATTCATAAGAATGTCATTCGCACAACCACGATTCCACTGTATAAACATGCAGAATAAGCTGCTCTGTCAGTAAGGAATATTTAACTAATATTAATATTTTACTATTTAGACAAAATATCTGATTTAACTAGTTCAAACAAAGACAGCTCCAGAGACTTAATCCTTTATCTCTAATTATTGCATACACATGCATGAAACATCCTCATTTAAATTTCTTTTATTAAAGATAATTTCTACAATTGAAGTCCCATTCAAATTATATAACATCTAAATTATGAGTTAAATTTCATCCGCAAAAACTACAGAGACATTTAACGTACCAGAAAGCAGATTTGAAGAACAATGTCACCCAAGGAGTCTTAGAATCTTTGGCTGATTGAGGAGCAGGAGGTTTCTTCTCTAATATAACGGGCAAATATTTCTTTCTATGGCGATTTATTAAAATATATCGCATACATAACATCCAAGATAAACCAGATATACCTGAAAAACATCATGAAATTATAATACATCACCAACGCAATCCTCAAATTATCCTCAACCCCCTTTTTATGAGCACACAACAAGAAAACAATAATTCAAGAAAGCACAAATTATTATATTTTACATTAAATACACAGATGATAATCTTCACAGGCCACACCACTTGCTGACACAGTACAATAAAAGCCATGCACTGAATTAGAAACATGCTTCATAAATCTTCATAAGAAGGTGACAATGACATCAGAAATTATGTGTCTATCATCTCAAATTCATACATCATTCAAGGATCCAGCATTATAGTCTTTACATAGCAAAAACTTATAGAATTTAAATAAAGACTGATAATTAAAAGTGACTTGTTCAAATCAAACAATGCTTTAGAAAATGTTAGCTATACACTTTGAAGATGATTTACATCAAAATGTAAATTAAGATAAAGTTTGCATATTTAACTAAATTATATCACAATTGGCATGGATATTATGACCTTGACTCTTGGCAGAGTATAAATGTATTTGATTTTCCAGCAGCAACAAGAGTTGAGCAGAAAATATTACAATAATAATGCAACATAAACCAAGAATGCATTATAAACTGTGACTGCAACATATGCAATTCATTTTATATACATCTGTAACAGTGAAACACAAATGAACATTTATATAGCTACTGGGATATATCAAATTACTTACAGGAACCCATATGGACTCAGATACAGGCAGTATGTGAATGAAGTACATAGACACACAGCTTTAAATGTGCCATAATTCACATACTAAGGATAAAATACAAAAAAATGTTGCATTATTCAACAAAACTTACCAAGAAAATAGAACACTGTTTGCCAGCCATAAGTTTCTAAAATAATGGACCCTAGACTTCCACATAATAAAGTTCTGAAAACAAAAAGAATATCACGATAAAACACTACATAAACTTCAAATATTCAAGATGATAAATGATACATGAAAACTTTAAACTTGTGCTTATTTAATGGTCAGATTGAATCCTGATTATACTTAATTAAGGCTATTGATAACACAGTAACAAATGCTAATTCAAATATTTATACTGTGCTATATAACTGATCTACTTACTGATACTATCAACTGGATATTTATACATATTGTTCACATTACCAATTATTTTTATTTTCAGTGCAATGACTCAAAAGATTTTAGTACAACTCTATGAGACAATTGCCTACACGATACAACTTGACTGAACCTTGTATCAAATGATAAGTTCTGCCAAAGATGCACACAATGTCAAGAAGTTTATCTACCTTTATGATTCCAACACAGAATAAATAAAGCAATACATTTCAAATTGATATTTTAACCTACTTTATATCATTAGTTTGTAAGTAAAAAAATTATTTTCGTTACTCCTTGTATCTTTTTTTTCGGAATTTTTACTAGAAGAGTTTAGTGAGTATTCAGAATAAAAAGAAGTATTTAATACAGACTACTAAAAGCTCCAGTTTATGGCATTAGATCAAGGTTTATTGTGCAATAAAAGATTTCCAATAACTTCAACATGATTTACACAAAGCTAGTAACACATAATTACAATAAAGTTTTATAAGGCAGACTGGTTTATGTAATTCCTATGTAAAGTCTAACAAATGCATCAACCAGTCTGAAGAAACCTAGTTGGTACTATAGAAACCATATCAGCTGTCATTAGGAATTAGCATAATTTGAAATTAGGGTGATTCGACCAAAGCCAGACTGAGATAATATTACCATAGTAATGTAATTAACAAAGTTTTGAAGTGTTCTATAACAAACTGGACTATACAGGACACAATAATAACAAGAAACTACATTTTCAGAAATCATCACACAATTATAGTAACAGGAAACTGGTATGTTGCAAAATATGGAAATAGTGTGATTACCTTATAATTTCTTATAATTAACGAGCAAAAAATACGGCAATAGTGCACTTACCGTATTTCTTATAATTAACAAGCACAAAATATGGAAATAGTGCACTTACCGTATTTCTTATTATCAATGGGCTGGGGTACATTTATTCATTTAAGTAAGGTATCTAATTCATGAAAATACCATTAAGCATACACATTACAGAGTTTTTTTTAAATTAAAGATTGTTTCATCCATGTATAATCATTAGGTTCGATATGGTATATGAATAATCCAAGTTCCCTGATTGAACACTATATACTCCATACTGAATATAACATACCAGAAGGATTGTTTCTAAACTAGACACAACATTAATATAAAATAAAATACAGTAAAACAACTTCTGGACAATCTTATGTTCATGCTACCAGTACTCAGTATCTGCAATAATTGGCCTTAGTCTGTGTTCTACACAAAACTGTGATGACATAAGATCTTGACTTCCAGAAAAAGATCAGTCAAAACAAATAAATTCAAAGATTCTTTACAACAATTTTAGGATAGGATTAGGCACTGTCTTCATATACATGTTTATAAATATAATAAGGTTTTAATCAGCAAAAATGAATAGTTTATATGAATGGGGGAGCATCAATTGCAGGGGGAGTGCTAATAACAAGAAATACGGTATTAATTCAAATTTCAATAAAAGTAATGGTATGTTATATTGAGTTTAAGACACCATTTCACATTCTAAATATTACCATAAAATATGCCTAAGAAACATTCGAGTTCTAACAACTAACAATAAAGATACTGAGAGGGTATCTAAAAAAGTGTAGAAGAGGAACAGGACGACATAGAGAGAAATCATGTGAATGCCACACAAGGACATACATACTCACGGTAGGTTGACATACAAGATGCAAATAAAGATATCCTTACCCCAGATGGGAACCTGAACAGATGACACTGTAAGTCAGGGAACGCTCCTGCTCCGGAACCTTCCGTGATATAATAGAACTAAACCCAGGATAGTGAAAACCTGTTGGGGGCAGAAAAATGCCATACAGTTCATTGTGTAAAAAAATCACAAAACGGACGCAAAACCAGTCTGCAAAATAAGATACCAGTCTGAAGATGGTTGAATCTTCATTATAAATGCCATAACCCAACATTAAGAATAAAATATTTAAAAAAAATAGACAATTTGTATTGAATTTCTTCAATAGTAAGCAATATCCCATGAATGGCTTATACTCAGACTCTATTCACAGATAATTAACATATTTTGTCTGTGAATGTATCTTTTGCAGATTGTATGAATAATGAATGACAAGGTTGCTGAGTACGTTGCTGTATTAAATATCTAAAGTCAGCTTGAATTCCCAGGGATGTCAGAAATTTTGCGAATCCTTTCATGCAGCTATTGATTCATCTTAAATTGATGCATTAAAAAACACTCCAAAAATTTCTACTGTCTTGTCTTTCTTTTCACTCAAAAAGGACAAAATGCAGAGATTGCTAAATTTTTAGGACAATTTTATATGTCTAAAAAGGGAGAATTGTTTGTTACAGGATACTAATAAAACCCAATTTGATTAAACAGATTTCAAATTAGCTTCATCATAATAAAAAAGGGTTAAAAAACCTCAGGGACAGAGAAAATGAAATTAAGTAATAAATGTCATGATTTTTCAAAACAAGGGAAACAATAGATTTTAAACAGCACATAGCAAACTTAACCTTCATAGTTTCTATACATTAGCAACACTGAAAGAAATCAGATGGAAAAAAATCAGAAATCATTCAAATATGAGAAATTTAAACCCTCGAACACAAGATTTAGAATTATCTTTTTTTTACTCATGCGGACATACTTTTATCAACTGAGACAACTTAACCCTTTACCTCATAGCCCCTATGGTTAAATACAAATTTACAGGATACATCAACTTCAAATGTTAGGTATTTGACAGACAGTACCACACGCACAGATACATATACAACAGTTTTTTATCCAACTTGGTTTGTTTCCCTTATTTGTATATCATAGCTCAATCAAAAACTACTAGTAGACATAAAAATGCAACTGCACAAAGTAAATTGTGAATTGAAAACAAGTGATGTTTTTACTTATAGGTGATTGTAGAATTATGATATAAATTAGCAAAATGTACTCCAATCAGATTTCTTTCTATATATTAGCAAAAGCTGCAGTTGTGCAGTTGATACACAAAGGATTTTCTAAATTGGTTGGGATATATAACAAACCCCATATTTACAAAATGAATCTTTTTGAGTGCGTCCTCAACCTCAAAGTTTTCACTAAGTTTGCGTTCAAACTTAAATGTCGTTTACAAAAATTAGCAAATATCAAAAATATCTAAGTGAAGATTTAAATCAAACTTTGGCACAAGCACAGATTCATATTTTTGTAAATACTAGGTCAGGACTAACCAACAAGCTACCCAAACAAAGAGTTAATGTAATCAACAACCATCACCAAAATATTTTAATGCTTATACAAATCATATATGATTGATTACATGGAAATCTACCACATCAAGGTGCTTATTCTATACATCTGTATATTTTCATAATCATGAAGAAAGAAAGAAAAGCCAAGAAGTCAACATCTTAACATGTGCATAAATTATTCACTTTAACAGGTGCTGTCACATTTAAATTCATACACACTGAAAATAAAAATTACACTAAAAAGACATCAAAGTAAAAAGGTAAACATTAAGAACAGAAACAATACAAAATATAATACACTGATTACTTAATGGCTGAGAAAAATTACAGTAATCAACAAAAATGAAATCTTCCATTCAAATTTTGATTGATGTGTAACTAGGCAACCACTAAAAAGAAACTTTGTAATGGAAAAATTGATAACAAGTGTTACACCAAATGTATCTAATGTATGTTCAAACTACCACAAAAATTAAAATAGATACCAAGATACAGTCAAGTTTACAAACATTACTGTTAGTACAATTCTAATACTGGTACAACAGAAATCATACACATAAATGTTTTGTCAGTAAGACAAATTATTTCTTTTAATGGAAAAACACCAAATTACATTTCTTTAAAAATCTGAAAGTTTCTTTCATCTGATAGTAATTGAACAAAAAGTATAATCCAGGTGTAACTAAGAATTTAATGATGTCTTATCACATAGTTCTAGCTTATTATTTGAAAAACATCTTTGACCTGAATAATGTAAAAAATAAGGTAATGATATAACTTAATTTGAATAACACTGCATTATATTTTCCGGTTCAAAAGATATCAACAAAATTAACAAGATTTATGAATGATATAAAACCAATCCAAAGACTTTTTGTCAGTTTTCTATGCCAGAATTCCGTGCTTATTAAAAAATAGAGTAGAACTTTTACAAATAAGGTTCAACATCAAAAGTGAAATTCTAAAAGATTCTAATCTACATATTAAATTTGTACTTCAATGCAGACAAAAATGAACTAACAGGATAAAGTGGAATAAGCAACAACAGATAATACAAAGCAGGAAATAGAAAATATGCACCACAGATCAGCAACTCTAACCTTATCACATGATATTTTTAGGAAATTATTCTAATTACAACATTAAGTAACATATAACACATACAGCCAGAAGATATAACTAGTTTTCCCAATTTCAAATTTTACGAATAAATTTAAAAACCTCTTTAACTAAATTGAGTACAACTAAATTTATGGATGGCTACAAATATTTGAATATTTGTTGTATTGATTGAATCCAATCCAAAATTGGTATTCAAATGTTTGAAAAAAATGTTAGTAAATAATATCTGGATCTATAACCAAGTTTTGATATTATTTTAATCAATCAAAATCATATACTGCATATTGCATGCCCACCCGAACCCTTTGTTTTGACAGTTTGTAACAATTGATAATAAGTTGATAACTTTAAGTTCCCTAATTAACAGCATACATAAGGCTAGGAATTATCATCAGCCTTGTTGGGTGATGCTATATCCCAGCCTCACCCTAATTGTCTATCTTATCCAGCCAACAATGTCCTGCCTCTATGTATTGACAAAAAGATGGTTTTGGAAATATTTTAAAATTAGGGTCCATGTTTGCAACATAATTAAATGAATTAAAATGAAATATTCAATTAGTATCTATTAAACAAATATTTGTCAAAATTGTAAATATTCATTTGAGGGTCTTATCTAGTAAACAACGCAACTGAAGAACTAAATGAATGGATCAATCTTTTAGTTTGCAGCTTACAAGAATATACATAAGTCTAAATTTTGATTGATTGATTTTATGAGTATGCTAAAATGAGCTTAGTTCGATTTTTAAATAAAACACTCAACCCATTTTTTAAGCATGAAAACTAACTTATTTTTCTATGGTATAGATTTTTCATCATTGTGACTGAATATTCATTCAGAAGGATGACAGAATATTTTGATACTGAAATTGGTATAAATTGTCATCATTAATTATGTCAAACATCAGACTGTTGACGTTTCTATGCCTCTGATACTATACCATAAAGTGACCAGTTGTAGGCTTTCAAAATTATGAATTTCTTTTATCAATCTGGATTTGAATCCCATTGTGGTAAAAGGTAGTTTAGATACATTGAGATAAGATTAAAGTTCAAATCTGGGTTCATCCCTACTGTGACATGATTTCAAATCAATGTACAGATAATACATACAGATAAAAAATATGTTAGACATTCTTTCTAAGTTTATAATATACACATTGTGCATGGCATTTTTCTGTCCTTGTAACAATACGCATCAAATCTTCCCTCAAACATATCTGTCAGCCTATCATCAGCACATCACCAACTTTCAAGTATTCATTTCACTTTTTCAACACATATTTAAAATAAATGGACAGAGGATAAGCATTCTAAACAAGATGAAATTATATTATCATCCACTTTCAGTTACTTTTCATGTAATGGCTCCAGGAAAGTGGACAGAACTGTACTTTACAGCTGTCTAAATAAAGAAATTCATAATCAGTTAAGACAAGCATTTATCAATGGTCATTTGCAATTCTGGGGAGAATATTATGTCACTTAAGCTAAGATAATTATACATAACATTAAGAAATTATGAATGAAAATATGAAAGATGAAGATGTGCTGAGGGTAAGACATATGAAAATATGTAACCAAGATATGCTAATAATAAGCTCATGAAATAAACATTAAACTGCATGTTTACAATAACTTGTATCCCCCCAACAGGCATTCACTGTAATGGATACACGAGTGAGTTCACATCTTCAACATACTCACCCCCCATATGTTCCAGACACAACAATACCGGAAAAGGATGATCTCTCAGTTTGTTTAACAAACTGCCCAACAAAACTTGTAACACATGGCATATATACTCCTACAAATTATTCAATACTTAAACAATCAACTAAATTATCATTTACTTATGCTAAAAATTTTATCACATCTCAAACCAATTTTCATAATTTATAAGTGTATATGATAGAACAACTCAAAGACTGCAAATACAAATCATCAAATTGTCAACAAAGCATTGTAAATAACAAAACACTTAACATGTAAGAATATTTCAACAAATTAAAAACATGTACCATTGATAATAGAATTCACAATTGCTATGGTAGGTCATGGATAGCAATAAACAACTCATGGAGGAAATATTCCGAACAAATATATTACTTAATTATTTTTCACTCTCAAACCTAAAAAGAAATTCAACAATAAGAGCACTGATGACCATGCAATGCACATATAAGTTATCCCAGAAAATCTGGTAAAAATGCTTTTTGTGCCGACAACATTTATAACATAATTTGATCGACTGAAAATGTTGAGTTTGAGTCATGTTATCAGTGCTCTGATACTAGAAGACCATGTATTAAACATTCATGAGTGTCAACAAGGTCTTTCCATGATTTGACTAAGCTAAGTTTTCGGCCCTCATGACCCAGTATCAAATTTGACTGAGTTTCATTCAGACAAGTACCAACATTTAAGAACAATACTAGTAGATTTTCATTGAATCATATTAATTCATGTTGAGTTCACAAAGAGTTCACAAATAAACATCTTCAACACTATGGGCAAATTATCTTTATTTATTGAATCATATAGTGACTAGCATAAAATTTCCAGAGCAATTAATGCATTATTAGAAATTTTCATCATTTTCCATGTATATATTTAACTTTTTCTGTCATTTCATACCATATTCAATGACAAGCAAAAATATTTACTTTCTCATTCATAGACCTGAGCCAAAGTGCATAAAAAGCAAGCTTGACATGCATTTAGTATTAAAAAAATACTAATTTGTTTGAATTTATAAAAAAATCATTCACCAATTCACCAAGTAATGACATTTCAACCATGACCAAAATTTAATACCACGTCCACAATGACTTATACACAGCAGAAAGTTTGTCTATATGCATCACAACAACTATTGCAATTTAACATGCTATATTATGCACAAACAACAATTATATTAAACACAGATATATATTTTATTTCATGCGTAGAAAATATAAAAAGAAATCTGACTAGAATGATCAGTATAGAACAGCAGGTACATATGAAATGGGTAAATCCCTTGAAAATTAGACAGAATTTTGACAATAATCACAGATAAAACATGGACTTACTGCACAAGACTTTACATAACAGTAAATATGATAAGAACTAAGCGGCCTAGCTTTTATGAGTTAATGTTAAGTGCTTCATTTTAAATCTTACAGGCTTTAATATCATTTGTACACTGAACTGAACACAAAAAGCCTTTCACTGATGTCAGTACCACAAATAAGCGTGAAATAAAAGACCTGGCATACTGAGAAAAACATTGACTTAAACAATCTAAATTCTATCACAGGCAATATCCACATTCATCATAAGCTGAGCATAAATCTTATTCTTGTCATTCGTAATTTCAGTCATCAATAAGTATCAAACAAAGGAACTCCTAAACCTACCCAATGATCATATGCAAGAATTTTGCTCTGCTTACGGCAGTTTCTGAATCACTTGATACAAGTTACTCACCGCATTCTAATATGGTTTTTATTAACAATTTTTGCCAATCCAATAAAGCATGACCTACTCTGTAACAAAAAAAGTTTACCTTGAAAAACTCCAAGAAGTACTCGGGATAATATAATTATCCTAAGGGTAAGGAATTTATCATCAGAGAGGTAAACCAATTGTGGTGTCCAGAAAGTGACCAAAGACCAACAACAAGCTGCTATTGGCAATACAACATCACCACCAACTCTGTCACTAAGGTATCCACCAAGAAATTGGGTCATTGTATAACCCCAGAAAAATGCTGACAAAACAGATCCCTAAAACATAAGACAAGGAGTTATTAAACTCTTATTTACAAAAATTTTACAATCATAAACAAAAGAATGTATGAGATTTAACATTTAATAAGTCGTGAGTAATTAATTAAATCATCTTATTACTAATACTAGTAATAGTAATTTTAAAACTAAAATCAGTTTAGACGTCATTAAAAAACATGTATCAACTTGGCGCATTAAAAGTACTTCTATGCAATCACTTAAAGTTGTGCGGGTAAGAGAATTCCTTAAAAAATTAATAAATGATACATGGCAAACAGAAAGATAATACAGATACTATGAAAAAAAAAATACATACTGCTTCTGTTCTGTCCCATCCCAGCTCTTTGGCCATAGGAACCGCACATAATGGCATCACAGTTCTACATGCGTACAATGTAGCACAACCAGAAAATAAACCTATCATCCATTGCTTCTTCTCTGTCCTAGAACAAAACAATAGTTCATGATAATTAATTATTAATAATGATTGTTTATTCATCAACTGACCAACCAAAAGATAGATTATTATCTGGCAACGATGATTGAGTACCATAAAATCAGGTATCATTAAACCATAGAGAACACTTTGCCAAGATACAAACTTCTTTAAACTCCTGAGAGCAGGGAGGATGCCATAAAATGCCAGCATTTAGTAACAGTTTACTTTCTGATATATATATATTAGACAATATGAGGTGCCAGTACAATGCATTGGTTAATTAAATACTTATCACTGTTAGATGCATTTATCATCACTAATTTTTACAAAGATAAGGATCTTGGGTTGTGGAAGTACATTACAACCTGTCAGCGGTAATTATCAAACTCTCCCTAATGGAATGACAATTGACAGTTGATCATAATGCTAGGATAATGAAGAAGTGCTTCCAAGGAAAATTATGTCATTTTGAAACACTTCCAATTTTAATTTGAGCAACAAAATGTTGCAATCTATTCAACTTATTGTAATAATAGGCCTTACAAAAGGAGATCAGTCAAATATTTTTTGTCTTCAAGTGCAACTAACCTGGCTAAACAAAAGAGCAAAATGATGGAGTAATGCAAATGTAGTGAACAATGATTGAATAAATATCTATCCCTTGATACTGTCAACCTCTTTTACCAGTGTACTAGATGGGGGTACACACCAGTTTGTTAAGAAGAAGTGAAAAATAGCAAAAGTAAGCATCAGGAAATAGGCTAGAGATAAAAAAATTCAGTCATTTGTAGATATATGGTCAGTAATTGGTGATGTGCAGGGTGCAGGAAAGAAAGGATAAAAGTATGAAGGGCGAAAAGAAAATTGCCTATCAGTCACATCATAACAAACAAAATAAATTTCTATGTTCAACAAGTATACCCTTATATTTGTACTAATAATTCATTTATTTGAAATGATTAAAGCTAAAGTGGGGGTGACTTAACAGAATGAAAAACAGGGTGCTGGGTCTAGTACTTGGCTGATGTTATGCCTGCCTTAAACTGATCCAGCATAGGCAGGGTGACAATAGGCCATTTGGTAACAATATTGAGTGAGGGAAGGAGTATTAGTGATAATCAAATGATACTTGGACTTGTCTGAAGCTTAGTGGAAACATAGGCCTTGTAAGTCTACTTGTTGTTTTTTTTAGATGTATGGTGGTAGGTCCATAGCTTTCAAGTTATGATATACCTTGTAGAACATAACAACCCTAGAGTAATATCAACAGTATTCAAGAGAAAGCGAACCAAGATCTAGCATAGCTGTAACATTAGCATATGGGAAATAATTTGATTTGATGCTCTATGCTGGACCATTTCACCTGATGGACACCATACAAAAGAACAGTATTCAACATGTGGCCAAATTAATGGTTTATATGCGAGCTCTTAGATTTTTTCATTCTTGATAGTGATATTTCTTTTGATGAAATCTAATGTTTCAGCGGCATTTGTTGTTATTCTTGTTATATGTTTTTTATATCTAATGATAGGTCTAAGCCAAGGCAAATAGTATAGGGAACAGGTTCTAAGATTTGTCTAGGTAAAAAAGGATTGATATTTATAGGACGTTTGTTTCTTGTTATATGTAGAACTTGGCATCAAGATGAATCAAACTCCGTATTAATAACCACATGATTTGTGATTTTTCACCGTTCTATAGTTTTTACAAAGTTTTCTGGAACTAACAGAAGACGATGCGCCTAAGTCATGTATATGTTAGGTTTGAACATGATGTAGGATATCTTGAAATTTTTTAACACTTTTACGAAACGAAACATTAATGCTGAACAGTAAAACATCATCATTTCAATTAGATATTGAAGACTTGATTATAACAATACCTGGTCCAATATCTTCCATCCATCGTTTCTGTCGTACCATGTTTATTCATTCCCAAATTGTAAAAGTTATTTTCAACATTGTTTGACGTGTGCAGCACTTCCGGTGTGTTGTTGTTGTACTTTTTCACGTAGAAGCTTGGAAAATTGAAAACAAGCTTCGAAAGGCGGTTGTCATGGATTTACGCGTATGAATTTCTTTTAGCGATCGTAATATTAGAAAAGTGAAGTACCTTAACTTCAGCTTATAACAATTTCGTTATAATATTCTTTATGGAAACCATACAATTTATAAATAATTCAGTTATTACTATATACGATTAGTTAAAATATCTTAGAACTACATTTTGTACAGAACTTATTGTTAGCGTTATTTGGAGTTGTTAGGTTTATTTCCGGGTTGCTGTCAACATAGCAAAACACGGCACAACAATTTTGAATGACAGTCTAATTCACAACCATGTCTCGATCAGCAGGAACCTTGATAACCACGCACAATGCGACTTTCATTCCTCCAAGATTTATGCCAGGGTAAAAAATCCCATTTGTATTTTAATTTATTTCATGTTGTTTTAAAAGCCAACTTATCTGCATGTGTAGTTCTCATTATAATTTGTACGTTAGTTATTGTTTTTTTACACTTATTCCGTTCCCTCAGATTAATTACACTCAGTTCAGTGCATATTTTTATACACAGTCTGAACCAATGTAATTATGACATTTCAGATACAGGGGACATTGTCCAACCACAAAGTACGACTATGGAGAGACCTATGGAAATGCTACTAACAAATATTTCCAGGACTACAGAAGTGAAGTATTAAATGCATCAAATGATCCATTTGCTCGTGGAGGAGAATTTCCTACATATTACACACATAAACCTGAATCTGTGATCAGTGCCAGAGGCAGAACTAGAGACAGATGGTTGGCCGCTCCAAAATATTCATTGTCTAACATTGACTTTGATAGAAAAGATGAACTTAAATCATTTGATGGAGTAAGCTTGTTAAACTCTAATATTTGGTAGACATGATATCACATGAATAATTTTGTCAAAACTGGACTTTTATACAATGGATTTTAGATATGTGTATATTAATATTATCCAGTTTTGGCACATACATATGTAATTACACTTGACTGCATACTTGCTGTATATTTATCAAAAATTTATTTGAATCCACGCTGAACAGAAACTTGCCTAGATTGATTTCACATGATTTTGTATGGGTTTCTTAATATTTTAGCCAAGACCTGACCTATAAATAGATCTTAACCATAAATAATGACTGCTGTTGTATACCGTATATGTTTGTTGTCATTTATTTATCCAAATTTTGCATTCTTTAATATATCTGAGCCAAAAATAATGCAGCCTAATATCACTGTATCATTTCAAATAAGTTAAAATACCTGCTATTTCATCTTGGTATTAATTTCCATTTTTTACTATTAAATTGAAAATTTTTGTTTCATTAACTTTAAAGCTTTGACTCATAACTTAGCATGTTGTCAAAACATGTGAGCCTATTAATTTAATGAATAACTAGATATATGCTTAAATGATTATTCTAGAATAAATGATGATGTTTTATTTTCAGTTGGGACAGAAACACAGAGAATACTATGTTGATAAGAGTGGTACCAAAAAGAATGTTGATTATTTCATGATCCCAAGCTCTGCAGAGGATCAAATTAAGCGTAAATCCCAGTTGTAAGTATGGGTGTACTGAAATCAACTGAATGATCTTTATACTGTCTAAACTCCCTCTTGATCTATAACATTATTGCTACAGCTTAACTCACTTCATTATAATAGCAAGTACCAACTTTTCATCTAAATCATTACTGCAAAAATATATCTGCTTGTGTGGAAAAAGCAAATGCATGTTGTTTATCTATTAGTATTATTAATCCCCATGTATAATAAAAAAGTCTGTTTATGATTTTTGTATATCAAATACATTGTATTTTGTTCTTTAAGACAAGTTTATGAAAACACAGTTAACTACATATTCAAAACTGTCATTGTTTCAATATATTTTCCATAAAATTTTAATACATGCTTTGTTTATAAATGTTCTTCAGGTTTAAATAAATCTTAGTTTATTGACACTATTATTCCATATGCTGATTGAACAGTAGTACATGTACATCAAAAAAAGTGTTACTTTTCATTTGACAATTTTTAAAAACTCTTATATTTTTTAGGTTGGTACTTGTTAATATTTCCAGCTGACTTGTAGTTCTTGCTTAGCCCATTTTGTTTTTTAGCTTGTTTACAGGGTATGCAATTATGTGCTTGTAATTAGTTTTATGCTTAGCTTGTAGCAGTTATAGAAATCATTCTTAGAAGCTTACTTTCAGCCTTATCATCTTACTATGTATCATCTTACATACCTGGTATATTTATGTACCAGAACTCTGCATTTCTAGTTTTGCATTGTAGATGCTAAATTGAATTTTATCATCAGTGTATGACAAATCAAGTTTCAAAAGTTTATATATATTACTTTATGCTGATCATATTCAAATCATGCTTGTTCATTCAATAGTGTCTACATTTACAATAGGATACATTAATGTTTGGTAATTTCTGTGCACATAACCGTCCTGTTCCAATAATTACTGAACATTGCAGGTGTTTATATACCACTAATATTTATTAAATATATTGTCATGACTAAGAGGAACTGGTTCTAATGAAATTTATCCATGACTTACAAGGTATAACTAATATGCACATCGTATTTCTAAATTTATGTCAATTTAACAGTTTCATTTCCTTGTTTAAATTTTCTATAATGTTTTGTTTGCATGCATTGATGCATAGTATTATTGAACAATTTTTTCCAAATGTTACAAAACCTGCATGGCTAGTGAACCTTGAGTAATACAATTCAACATTAGCTTACCTCTAGTCTTAACTTGCATGGCTCTACCTTCTTATCTTGCTAATCTCTTCTTTGTAGAATTAAAATCTACAAATTCCACTAGTTTCATCATTACCTTATAGATGTATAATGTAAAGTACACCCATACAGTATTTCAGTTATTGAAATTGAAATTTACACTTTAATGTCTTAGAATTATGTTAAAGATATGTCTGCCTGTTTAATTTGCTTTGCTTTTATACAATTTTCCAATTTTACAAATATATTTACTATGTATGAATACAATATTAAGTAAATTGGTAATTAAAAAGCTCTTATCATTGGTGCAATGTTTGCTGTGCAAGCTTTTTACTCAACTGAGTGCCTTCAAATGTACACTTTAACTTTCTATCGTTTGCTGTGAGATTGTGGGCACACCCTTCCCTTGACTGGCTTGCGCAAAAGTTACATGAGGTAAGAATTTCATTCTTATATTATTCAGTTTAAATATTGAATTTATTTTCTGTTGTTAATTACCATCATCTATGTGTCATTGAAAACAATATATGTATAGTTTCTGACAAAATTTAAAAATGTTTTCATATAATTTCAACACAAATAGTCCTGTTAGGGTCCTTGGGTTTAGTAGAAACATACATGTATGTACATATAAACATATACTTACAGTGAACACTGAACTGAGCCACGGCCTTAGTCCAGTGGTTAGAAATTTAAATTTTCCTCCATATGTGGAGAAGTTGCTGACTCTTTGTGGAAGGGTAAGTTAGTACTGGTTAGTATACAATTCAGGAAAACTGGTTAGGTCACCGTATATAACTGAAAAATTGTTGAAAAATGGCATTAACCCCAGTGACAATAAGTCACATAAAAACAAAATGAACGCTGAACTGCTAGTAAATGTTCACTCACCATATTTTTTCATGAGTCTTGATAATTCACACACTGATGTTGTGTCCAGCATTGAGAAAATTGGTTTCATTTGCATGTGTCTGATTTTGGTTTCACATATTGAATCAAAACAAAATGGCAGATGATAATTCTTTAGAGAAAAAATTGCGAAGTAACTGATGGTCATAATAGCATTGCATTGAAAATAACTTAAGTAGATATTCAACATAAATGATACTGCACAGGTGGTACTGTAAACATTATAGATGGCAAGCTTTTAAAAACATCTGTGTTATTAAATGTAGTTAAGATGAAATTTGATATTGAATGTGTACTTTTATGAGTGTTAGACTCCTTTGAGATTTCAGTATGTCTTGAAACAAAATGAATTTTATATTAACAGCCAAATTTGCCACTCAACTCTGTTTATTTTGTACAGTTCCTATGATGTAAAATAAAGAAAAATCAATAATGTATTCAGGCTCCTTTTAGAAAGTCTTATCCATTTAAATTTAAATTATGTATCTCTAAATACTTATGTGGAAAATTTATGGACTACAAATCATGTTCTTCATCAAAGACAGACAAAATCAATAAATAACCCAATTCTTCCTGTGCCTTACAAACAAATCACTATGGTAAATATTCAGACTATTCACTAAACAGAATACTAGTACTTAAAAGTACAACTTTCATTATCAAAAATTATTGAAGTTTTCAGATTTATTGTGTATGAAACAATTTGGATTTATGGAACATTTTATGGCAAGAGATCTAGAAAGTTTTCAGGGGATTAACAATAATTCAATTCTGTTATGTTTCTCAATTACAGATTTCTTAATTCCTTTGTGAGTCATTTATTAATATCTGATTTTTACATACAGTATAATTACTTCTACTTCAAGCAGTTTACCAGATTGATTGCAGATTATAATATGTGTATATGTTTTGTGATAAATTTGATTAAATTTCAGGTCATGGACATTTTCATCTCAGTTCTTTTCATAATTGCACTTCAGTAGATCTGACACAAGTTTGTTTATACAGGTCATGTCCTGTCCTTACTGATCTCTTTAGCATTGTTGTACATTTTTCAGGAAAATCTTAATTGAAATCACTATAATTTGTATTGCCATATGCACAGAATGTTAAACTACACAAAACCACCAAGTACACCTTTATCATACAAAAAGGAGTGCAAAAACAAAAACATGCATTGATTAATAAAAATGGATTATATTCATTACTGTCAATGTAAGATTTTTATCATGGCACTCACCTACCCTCAGTAAATTTCTGAACCCTTGACTACGAAGGTATAAAATATGAGCTTGAAATTAGTAATCACTTGAATTGGTTATATTTTATTGTATGAGAACTTCCATCACGTAAAACATTTAATGCTGCACCATTCTATGTTCTAAACTATGTTCTTCCATCCTCATTTTCAATTACAAACTTGAAATCTTAATATAAAATGCAAAGTGTAACATTATAGAAATAAATATTTGTGATATATGGTGATAGTTAGACACCTAAATAACAGATGATGATTTTTTGCTTGCAGATAGTAAAATCCTTTTCCAGACAATTTACCAGATAGACAAAAAAGGTTGTACTTTGTCTTAGTATATTATCAATTTTGAATGAAGAAATAACAGTATATGACATGATGGTATCATATATTTCAGCATGGTGTTGGCAACACGTCATACAGACGACATTAATTTGCCATACTTGAATCATGAAGCTCGTAGATTCCCTCTGTTGAAACGTGTCTCTACTATGTCCTCACAGCGTGACAGAGAAATGAGGGATGTTTACTTCGAAAAACGATAAATCATGTGCAGCCAGTTTCTACCTAAAGACTTCTGTTAGACATTTTTAAAACTTAAAATTCTTTTCTAAACTGTGATATTTTTGTTTCTTTTTGTTAAATTTAAAGTTTATTTTTTAAATTTATTAGATATGGTTATTTTGCTTGTTAGTGGATATTTAATGTGAAAGATACTTTCAATTCTTTGTGCAAGAAGAAATCATGTTAATATTAACTGTATTAAATATTGTCACATTCAAAGCAGTATGTTGTCACTTGTCTTAGCTTTTGTTCTACATATTACTGACTTTTATGTGTAAATATATTGTGATATTTCCATTCTGTGTTTCATCACTGCCATGTGCTCACTGTAGAATTTTCAATACCTCAATAAAATTGCTGCATCAACTTGTTGTGGGGGAAAATTTGCATCCCGTTTATGCCCATAGACACTTTATTTGTTAATACAGCTGAAATCGAAAAAAGTTCACTTTAATTTTGGAAATGATATAAACATAATATTATAAAGTAAATCTTACTCAGAGATGAACTGATACAGAATTTTATGTTAACTTAATATATAGATTATACGTCATTTCCAATGATATAGCAATTTAACTGCATTGCCTGAAACATTTATGCTTTATGTGTAGTCAGCCTTACTTCCTCTCAAATAACACTGTACTTGACAGAAGTGTCTCTCATTCAGTATTTGTTATTGTTTGTGTTTGTTTGCTAAGTGTTTGTATGTCACTCTCATTTATTCATTGATTTCAAAATGTTTGCAAGAAATAAACATCAAATATCAGCAGAGTTCTGATTTGTCAGGATTATCAAACTAAAAACATCACTGATATCATTAGAAACACCATCTGCATGTTCCAGGGGATAGCAGCAATCTCATGCACACAGAAAATATGTCTTTAATCTTAGATTGATCTTTGCTAAGTAGGTGAACACGTACAATAGGATTTTTTGTTGAAAATACCTCATTCAATAATATGCCTAGAATTAAACACATTCATTATCTTACTCTGGCACACAAGTACTTCTGGTTGCAACACTATTTCTTACCATGGCTGCATGCATGGAGAAATTTTACACAAATATGGAACTGTTTAAATACACGACTCATAACACAGTAACATGGTCATCATTCAGACAACAGTTACTGTACATATAATTACTTCATTAGAACACGGAGTTCAGTTTATGTACCTTGCCTAGAAGGAAACATAACAAACAGGAATAACAATGTAAGAAATATATTTTTAAGATAAAGAACAGAACACAAACAAGAATCACAGTGGTATCACCTTATATTTTTGTAATTTGTTTAACCAAAGAAAAGTATAGATCAAATGACGAAATAACTATTCACTAAATGAAATTTGAAAACCGCATCTTAATTATAGTGAGCAATTTTATCAACCTTGACAAGATTTTTTTCACAAATAAGCTGTTACCACTGTAAATTTTCACACAGGCATGATATTTTACAATTACTTCCAATAAATAAAGGCAAAATAAGGTCAACCAGCAACCTCATTAACACGAAACAGAAGTCAACTCTAAATACAGAAAAGTAAAAGAATGGAACTTCAAGTGGATACATCTTTTTGAACAAAGAGATGCAGTTACTTTTTTCCTGCCCTATTACATTCAAAAACACGAATAGAGACAAAATACAATTTTGATAAAAATCTGTAAGACATTTCAGGATACTTTTTAACAATTTTGTCAACAGCAATAATTTTAATTAATATATTTTACTATGTACAAATATCATGATATACACAATCACCTGATCAACCTAATTCTGAGAATTAAAAATATCACAGTTTTTACAGTAGGTTAATTGTGCATCATTATCAATAACACTGAACACTCACAGCTCTAGATCTGGATAACATCATAGTCTTATATCATTTACATGCATAGAACAAAGTATAAAATATTTCAATAATAGTTTTGCAACTTTGGCTCTTTATGATCACATAAATCTTCTAAACCTTCAGACAAACTTAAACTAGAAAAAAGTGTACTAGTTTTCATGTACAGATATATCTGTATTAACAAGTGTCTTTATCAACTTAGACAGTGGTATGAAAATGTTTAAAACAAATAGAAGATAAAATACAGATAAGAACATATTTTAACCAAATATGAAATCCCAATGCATGAAAAAACACTATTGTTTTATTAGTGCCAGACACTATGAAACTGAATGGACAGAACAATTCACTGATGTCTTGATTTAAATAAAAATCTGCATAGTTTAGACCCAAGCTATTCAGAGTGAAACTGTGTAAAATACTTAAAAACAAGAACAAATTATCAGAGCACAGGTCATGAAGAAATCTACCAGACAATGCTACATTTTCTCTGTATAAAGATGATAATAAAACGTAAATAAAAAAAAATCCAATTTATCAAAAATGTTGGTATACATATCTGCCAATGGATTTTTAAGATTTTATGTCCCAAAAACAGAATATGGATCTAGTTAAATCTCATCCAGTACAAAACAAAATTCAAATATTAAGAAAAACTGGCATTACATAGTAACAGAAATGGAATTAAAGTAAGTGTTACATAGTAATGGGGGTTTTGTTGACAAAAAAAGGATTCTATGATAATAAAAATGATAATAAAACTATTGCAGTTCACTAATGATAATGTCACAACCATTTCACAACAATTGCACGATTAACTGACAGAAATTCAAACAATAAAAATGACATTTGCATAATTTTCTTTCTGAACAGACATAATACTTAGACAAGTCACAAACTTGTGGAATATTAGAAAGTAACGATTTTATTTCAAAACTTAGTGTTCACTGTCATTGTTTGTAGATCTGATTCATCAGTATGTTAGTAACACTACATATACCATGGAATGTATAAAGTCATTAATGGATTTCTTTTATTTGTTCATTGTACCAGCGCAAATCATTTCATCCTTATAGACGAATCCTGAAAGAGCTGGAAATAAAAGAATATATTTCATGAATCAAAATGCTTTATCTGATGACACATAATAACAACATTCTTTTAAATGATGACAACCACAAAGCCTTGGATATGGTAAATGTTCAAGACATGCATGTTGAGATACAAGCTTGCATGAACCAGTGAACAGAATTTAGGAATTAAGATTATGACCGTAATATAAGTGTTTAAATTGAAGCTTTAATGAATATAATGATAAAAATACACAAGTCCACATTTCAACAGCATAGTAAAAGCATACTGTAGTGCAATGTCTAAAAAAGTCCAATAACTGCATGTCTAGAATAAATGAATTTATTGCATACAAAAATAGGTATTTACTTGACAAAATCTGGTGCCTTTGAGATCACATGCTCAAACTCAGCAAATGACAATGAGTCATCATCATCCAAATCTGCCTCTTCAAATATCTGTAAATAAAGAACATTAGCAAACATTATAAATGCAACATAGTCAGCATTACTTAGAGTAAATAGAGAAATATTTCATCTCATTGGCAAGAAAATCTAACTTGTCTGACTGTGATTACCTGGCTTTCAGGAGCCTTTGTACCAAAACTTAACTTATCATCAGATAAATGTAAAAATTTAATTCCAATATCAAATTGCACAAAACAGGTAGTTGGGCACAAAAACTAATAAATATAAAAACTGAAGAAAAGTACAAAAATTTTCCTCATTTTTCACAATTCTTAACCATGTTTCATTTTGTAGATTTTGCTAAAAGCTCTTTCATACAATACTTACATTATCAATAAGTTGTTGCATATCCTCATCCTCGAGCCTCTGATCACCTGTAAGTCTGTCAACAACTTCCTTTAAATCTTTACTTGATATCATATCATCTTCATCAAAATCTACAATAAGAAATAACCATAAGTGAAAGGAAAATGCAAACTTCAAGCATGCAGAGAAATAACTTGTAATTTAGCATTTATGTTTCTGTATTAGAAGACTAAGTCACACTTTCATATAAATTCTTTGCAAATGTTTTAACAACTTTGTCAATTCCAAACTGGGCCTAAATAATCTCTACTTAATTTTTGTAATGAATTCAAGATATTAGGGCCTTTTTTCAGAAAATTGGGAGCGGGCCTTAGCCTTTCATTTCGTGAAATTCAAGCCCAATTTTCAGGCAAATTGGGAAAAGGTAGACTGACTTTCAAAATACATCATTAAAAGGACTGACCCTGCACTTCTTCAAATTTGAAAAAAGAGAGGCTTTTTGCAATTGGAAAGTCACCGAACATCGGCCTCTATTATAGAAGGAAAAAAGGCCCTGGATATTTTTGTATATTGTTAGTGATGACTGAATTATAAAATGACTTGAACTGAAAATACTGGCAATCCTTAAACTTTGCACTTAAAACAATTGTCATAATCAAAACTTTCTCAGACAGCAAGAACTTCTGAAGTAACATTTTTATCTAAGCTGTATGTATTTGTGAATAATCTCTTTATCTCATACCATATATTCTGAAGGCATATTCTACTTTCACACTCTTTGGGGCATTGTCACTAAAAACAGACATCATATCAAGGAAATCCTCAAAGGTCATATCACCATCTTTGCTGGATGAAAATACTTGACATATTCTGTCCTTAAATGGGTTCACCTGCAACAATAAAAGGAACAATGTCAAATTTATTTCCAGGAAAAAGCAATTGAAACAGAGGATCCAAAATACAATGAAATTAAGATGTAAAAAATTCAGAATTGGAAACTATTCTACACTATAATTTCAACCAAACAATTCATGACATTTTACAGAAATTTTCTACATTCAGTTGACAGATTTCAGGTATCCTATTAAAGTACAATTCACAAACAACATCAATCAGAGAATTGATATCATATAATTATTGTACCTTCAATTCTGGGAGTTCCAATATTTCATCTCTCCGAAGTTTTGCATTTTTATCTTGTCCAACAGCATCTTGATTCAACTGTGAAAACCTCTTAAACACACTGCAAAATAACAGATTCACCTTTAAATCACACATTTGTGAGTACAATAAGATCATCAAAATATGTATGCAATAGGTGAGGATAAAATTACCAGAGTCAAACTAATGTGAAGTGAAGGCAAAATACAATAGACAAAGGAAATCAGGAACAAAGTACCGCTGAAAAAAAGAAGCGCTTGAAAAAGACCATACCACCATTTATACCTTATTTATAATCTTAATTGCAGAGCTTAAATATTACAAAACGTAGTTTATAAATATTGACTTACTGTAGAATTTCCTTCTTTGTGAAGTATGTGAGCTCCTGAAAAACACAGTAAAATTTTTAAAAACTGAATATGGATAAAACAAAGCTACAATATCCAAAACACTAATATAAATTTCATAAATGTATTACTGAATATACGCCACAAAATCTGCTTAACTAAATAAAAAACACAATCATCACAGGTCAATAAAGAATGTTTTTGTTGAAATAGTGTCCCATGGAACATCCGCCTACACGTGTCACAATGACATGCATCCAAACACAGGTGTCCAGCTGATTAACTGTGCTAAATATTACTAATCAAACAAACCATGATATCAGAAAAGTCTCACAGTGTAGATTTTAAAGATAACTTAACAAGCTACTTCCTACTTGGCATTTATAAGAATATGAAGCTTTGATAAAATGATGACAAACATGACTAAAAAAAATCACAATCCGAGCTTAGAAGCTAATTGTTGGGCGTCTCACGAAAACGACTTCAATAATGTCTAAACAACTCAGAGTCTTATATTTTTACACGTATTGGAAAGTATCTTCAAATAAAAAAGGTCGTACGATTCAATACGCGTTCTAATTCTAAACATTTCATTAATACCAGTCGAATTAGGTCAACGGTGTTTACGATGAAATATCTAAACTGCACAGGATTAGATTACTTTATAACTACGGATATGGTAAACATATTCGTTTTACACAACAAACCTGGTAATCATTGAGTTCTTGCTCGGTGAAAACACTCTGTGAATTTCCCATTTTCACGGCCTATGTCGTTGTTGTTGTTGTTACCAAAATAATATTATGATAACATGCAAAGTGATCCGAATGGATCTGACTGGTTCAAGTTTTATAAACTACGAAACGGACGATAAAAACGAAACTAACGATTGGAATACAGTGTGTCCAAGCAGTAAATGCTGATATCTGACCTTTATAATAATATAAATACGTCAAATATTACCAAATATAACGATTATCATCATGGTTGTTAGCAAGGGTTATTAAATATGATCAAAATCCACGAGCATAAATAAATGTCTGAATATAACAGAATAAATATAAAATATCACATCAAAGATGGACACAAACAATAACACTGTTTTTATATAATAAACTTTTATTCGTTGCATTAAATGCATGTGCTTTTTTCATTCCACAAGCGATTCATATGTAGGGCTAAATTAAACGAAGTGAGCAGGATTTACAATTAATATCAATAACTATGAAATATTCTGTACGGGTATGTTTTTTCCAAGGTCAGCATTTTAGACAGAAAGAAGAATCAGAAATTGGATTTTACCTACGAATCCAGAATAAACTCTAGCATATTATTAATGTGCAAATATTAATCGTATTCTTGCATATTGACAAAAAAATGGGTACTGAATTGATGTTTTTATTTCATACTTTCACTTTATACTTCACGACTAAGATTTATCAATTTGTGATAATTACTATTTTTTACTTGACACATGGTAATTTCTCTAGCGACACAACATCGTTCTGTTCATTTGTGTGTCTGTCATGTGGTTAATTCCTGGCTACAATACTCTAGCCATTACCGGGATTAATGATAGTAACGGGGCGAGTTAAACATACGGAAAGATAGAAAATAGATAGTGTTGCGAAAATTTCATTGATGTTCATAATCATATTATCAAAATTCATTTGTGACTCAGTGGATAGCCACGCAGAACAAATATTAAAATGACAAATTGTTACCAAATGTGCGCAAAATTTATGGCTAATTACTGTTAGAAGATGATGTCTAAATTGTATTATATAATATAGTATCACTATAAAAGCCAAGTAAGATCATTTTAATAACTGTAAATTACTTTAATTTGCTATCACGTATTGGTACAAGTATTTCGTACTCATTTCGCCTAATTTATCGCGAGTTAATACGTATTTGAAACGAAACGCTAGCAGTAACTGTAGATACTAGCCGACTGATATTTTAAATGTCACACTCTAAATAGTTATGATTCGTGGACACAGAAACATTACCACCGCTGTGAGGTGTCCAGTTTTTGCTCAATAAACCACGATTGATGTAAGCAATTAAATGCGGATAAAGGTCTATGTTCAGGTGAATAAAATTTGCAACCAGGTGATATTTACTTGATACAGTTTAGTGGCCACGAGTTCGTTTATGGCTGTAGGGATATACACGATAAGAAAAGTTGGTGTAGCTGTAAAACGGAAAAAAGAAGGGTTCATTCATTAATGCTTATCATTAAATACAGGTAGGCTTATTTAATTTAAATATCTTTGTAATTTTTGCTTTGTTTGTTCTTATGTCACTGGGTTTTAACGCCGTTTTCAACAATTTTTCAGTCATATACGGCGACCGATTCACCTAACCAGTTTTCCTGGACTGTATACTAACTATACTAACCAGTACTAACTTACCCTTCTATAAGGAGCTGGAAACTTCTCCACAAATGGAGGAAAATCGACATTTTTGTCAAATTTTCATAGAAGGATATGACCTGCCGCGACCGGGATTGGAACCTGGATCTCCAGGTTACAAGTCCGGCGCACTAACCACTGGACCACGGCCGCGGCCTTGTAATTTTTGCAGTGTAGAACAACATTTTATTCAAACAATTTTACACTTTAAAAAATCTAATTTTCTCTCGTATCCATGCATATAAACTTAACACTGACCAATACGAGGCATCATGTCAGGGACCAAAGCTTAACACATAGCTTGGCTTATCACGCTTATGTTACAAAGATATGTTTGTATGATGTCTTAGTATTACCGATGAAAACTAATTAAATTATTAAATTGCTTTAAAAATGTCACATATGGGACTTCTGTCATGTTCGCCCGTGGTTGACGAATCTATTAATATATACATAAAATCAGGCAGACGCACGGACGAACTGGTACATCTAAATATATGCTCATCTTATAAAAAAGGATTGACGTTGATACGGCTTCTTTTATGGAAAACTAATGATAAACTTCATCTCGATCTGCTGAAAAATAATGCATGCAGGTACGCGACATGATTGTCTCACTACTTGTGTGTTTATAAACTTGTACACTCGGATATAAAAACGACGTGCGCTAAAATTGAAATAATCAATTATGATTTACAAAATAACATTATCAAGTCTTACAGTCAATATTATTGACGTTATTCAAATTGAATAATTAAGGTGAACAATTAGGATCACATTTACTGATACCTATACATGTAGCTGATAATTTGCACATATGTTCTGAATCATGATGCGTGTATAAATACGACTGCCTAATTTATGGCAAGACTATGTTGTCAATTATTTATTATACGTGGACTAATTAATGTTGATGATGAATAGCATTAACAGTAGTCGTTCATAAATGTATTAGTAAGTTTTCGATTACTAGGTCAAAGGTTATGCTCTGTTGTCAATTTCCGTGACATTCAGTGAATTTATTACACCAGTCATTTTATTTAGCGGAATGTAATCAAATAAGAAACCGTCATTTGTTACATTTCAGCGATAAGATGACAACAATAATCAATGTGTGTGTTTCTTTTATAAACAGAATATGTGTATATTTAACCAGACACATTATTTGTATACAGCATTACCTGTTACCTTAGTTCTCACAGCGGACCTATTCAAGCTGTTGATAATGAGACCACCCAGATGTTGTTTTTACCTACTGGTCAGGGAAATATTGACCCGAGGATATAGATATAAATTAGATACAAATGTAGCCATATTTATCATGGGTGAACAAGTACAGTATAATTAGTATGGTAATGTAACATAAATACATACATGTATGTACAAACTAGCTAGGACCAATATACACAGGGATTGGTAACGGTCGAGTAGTCTGAAATATATTGTTGTCGGGTTTGCCACGCGTGCTCCGAATTGAAGACGCATTTTGTAAAATCAGCGTCTGGTGCTTACGCTTATCATAGCATTGCCATTTTAATGGATTTTTTTCGGCGAAGCTTCCTAATATCAGTTTTGACCTGTATTTTTTGGCATGACGTATTAATGATTCAGTGGTAATTCCTCATTCTATTGGATAATGGTCCCAGAAACTACAATGTAGGAATAAACACTGTATAAATACGTATACATACGTATTTTAGTATATAGTAGTGTCACATTTAATTAATGAACTCAAAATATGAGTACGAAACTTCGATTCGTGACTGAGATATAATTAAGTTACAAATGTAAAAAGTCCTTCATCTTCAGTTCTTAATTTCATTTTTTCGACTGACGTATTGCTTCCAAACTACAATACAATCAGAGCTCATTCTGAAATTGTCAGGATTTAAGACTGAACAAACGCAAGCACTGTCCATATACCCTCTTAATCCAGACCTTAACTGGTTTCTGGTGAATTCTATTTAACCAATTCATTGAATTCAAACCAAGGCAACTTCTCAATTTTGTGCATGCAACGAACCCCATGGGATGTGTAGATTGGACATTTTCAATTAAATGTTCGTAGAGAAACACGTGTTGCACACGACAGGTGATATATACAGTATAACCCATAAAACTGGAACCCTGACACAAAAGTCCGGTTTTCTGATAATCCGATTCTCAGAGAACTATTGATTATAGAAGAGACAAAATGGGACTTGAAAAATCGTCCGATTTTCAAAGAATTCCATTTTTAGGGTGTCCGATTTACAGGGGTTTTACTGTATATCATTTACAAATCATAATCGCTATTCGTTGTAAATAGACCTTACTATTACTTTTTCAATTTCACTCTTAACGACAAATTAGTATGTCGTATACTGTTGCATGAAAGACTATCGGGTCCTTTATCGGTCATTCGGCTAAGTACCCTGTAGGTACCTATCAAATAAGATGGGTAAGAGATACATATTACCATGGTGTTTAGTTACATTTTAACAGCTGTTCCAGTCGAGTTTAATATCAATTACCATGACAATGTTTAATTTGAAACATACAAAACAGCTTAATATTAATTGTTAAGTTAAAAAGACAATGACCTGTAATCGACCTCGGAAAGCGTAAAGTTTTTTATGATGAACCGTTTTATGACAAACTAGGACGTTTCTTGTTTGTATTTGTAAACTGCTTGCACTTACCGACGAAGCCTAGGGCTAGATATTTCATTCAAACACTAAGTCTTTCACCAATAAATGTAAACTATTGATCCATTAAGATTATATCAGCAACAAAACAAGGTATACTTCTTAGGGCACTGAGCGGGATGTAAACTTATATTGACGCTTGATTCCGACCTTCATTTAGTGAAGCAAACTCCTTTAAAGTTTTTATTTTCCAGCTTACTAAGTCAAAAACACTATTTACAAAGATGTCCTCCACTGTCGGCACTAACACCACTGAACTTCCGGAAAACACAACAAGAAGAATGACAGAAAATGCTCGGTGCTCGGAAATCTTTCCAAAGGCACCCAACTACTATGAAGGTTAGGATGTTCTTTTAATTTTAAGGAATTGATATTTTGCCTTAGCTCTGCCAAGGTATTAATAGTGCCTTTAATGGAATTGAATGGTTATGTATGTTTGTTTTATTGTTTCACCTGCTTGTTTCACACGAAATAGGATGTTTTCAGGGTCGGTTTGGTTAAAAATTCATGGCAGTGAGCTTCCGATGTTCAATGTAAGGCCTTCAGATATCAAACGATATTGAAGGAATTACAAAGTGAACTCATATTAGAGGTTCTATCTCGTCATAAATGTAGCACGATTACTGGTAGCGCGAGAAAGCAGTCATAGTTAATGTACAAAACAGATGATTTTTTTGTATGTGTGGTTTTAATGTCGCACCAACGGCTAGGGTCATTTGGCGACTATTCCAGCCTTAAAGAAGAGGAAGACCCTAACCGTACAACTGGGTAGAACCACAGACCTTCCATTAGCTAGCTGGACAGGTTCCTCATACGTGAATTCTGGTCCCGGAGGGGATTCGAACTCACAGCGGTGATGGGCAAGTGATTACCGGTAAGAGACCACAACCACTCGACCACAGAGACCTCTTACGCTTATAAAAGAATAAAAAAAATATACAAACACATTGTACACGCATTTCTTGAAAAGAATTTTCATTATTATATGTATATAAATGTATATTTAATAAATGCCGTGTTTATTTCAGAACTATGGGAACTCCCAGCCGATGCCACATTTCTGTGTATTGCTGTCATTTTGTCTTTACTGACTATTGCCCTGTTTGTGACAGAAGTTTTCTCCAAACATTACATGCTTTTAAAAGAGCCTGGAAAGCGACGACAGATTCTCATCCTTGTTGCCATATATCCGGTAATATGCTTACACTGTGTGTTCAAGTATTAAAGGAAAGATTGACAATCATTATGTCCAATTCATTCATTTCTTTTAAAAATGTGAAAATATTTTTGCAGGTTTTGAATAAGCTGATACACGTACTGAGTAAGCATAGGACGCTAGATTTCTAAGATATTTATTTCATCTACCGTACTTTGAGATAGAGAATCAAGAACACTAGTAATTTTAGCTTATAGATGGTTGTATGATACTGGTTCACAAATAAATGATTGTGGTCTTAATTAATCAATTTAGGCAATCTTACACCCCATTTTGTATCAACAACATAATTTAACAATGCAACGTGTGACTTTACTTTGTAGACGACCTCAGTGTTTGCCATGTTCGCCATAGTAGTACCTAAATCTACTGTCCTGTCTGATCTGTTGGCGTCTTGGTAAGTACCAGAAATGTTAAAACCACATGACAGCACCTAGCAAAGATCATGTTAACAAAGCCAGCGTATAAAACATGAGAATGTTTCCATACCTTTCTAACTTAGCATTATGTGTCTGCATAAAGTTTTACGTCAAACAACGATTAGGCCTAAAAAAGGTTTGTTTCCGGTTACCCCACCGACCCATCTTTTACCTGCCGACTCATAAGTTTTACGGCATCCAAATCTTAGGGCTATATTATAATTTCCACAACAGTGTTGCCGATATATGTAAAAAAACAACATAAAAGAAAAAAATCCCTACCTACCGATCCATATTTTTTGGGCATGTAACCGGAAAAAAAACTTTTTTGATTAGGCCTTATAATGACATTTGGTGATCGTTACGTATTTTATATATGTTATCTCAGTGTATTTTCTATGTCAACGTCTTCGTTATATTTTCAGTTATCTATCGTTTTGTCTGTATGTGTTTATCCGAGGACTGATATACTTATATGGAGACACGAACAACCTGATTGATGCTATGAACCCTATGACGGTATCTATCCGGACACCACCCTGTTGCTGCTGCTGTTTTTGTTTCCCAATGATAAATATTACAAGGTATTGTAAATAGAGTCACTGGTACTGTTCGAATATGTTGTCCGACCATAAATGTCACTACATAGACTATAATAGCCCACTAATACGAGTACAAATAATTCGTATGCTTTTGATATTAATGGTCATTTGGGAGATTTTAGCAACAACATATGTAAATCATTTTTATACACATGCAAGTAACAGTGTGATAGAATTCTAACACAGGGTCCGAGGTTATAAAACGTGACATCGGTCTCCAAGCACAAATTTCATATCTTGTCTTTTACTGTTCAAAGTTAACTATAATCAGACAATAATGATATTATTGATATATTTATTATTCTAACAGCATATTTGACCTGAACATGTATTCAAGCATTAATCATCTCTATCTTTTCAACCATGTAGAATGGAATTGAGATTAAACCACGGAGATTGTTCTCAAGTTTTATAACCTCAGGGCCTGAACTGCAAATATTTTGAATTATAACTAATCTAAGTTTCTTATTTAAAGCTTGAATACATCGGCTTTATCAGATGACGCGTTTTGTACATTTATATTCCAGTCGATCTATGTTCGTTTTAAAAATAATGGTGATGCAGATTGCTATCCTTCAACCAATGATTCTCTTCCTAAAAGCGGTGGTGTGGGCAAATGACAACTCCAGTGTTAATGAGGTAAATCATTGTATGTTCTGAACCAGACATTATGAATCTTCCATTACTTACAAAATCTTTTAGTAAATGTTTGGTTATAATATAGAGACGAAAGAAAGCTATAATATCACTGTGTTCTAATAAGATGATCTTCAATTATATTAGTAACGATGGAACTCTGCATGCTCACATTTTTCACTATGATTTGCATGTACATGAATTCGTATGTTCTTTCAGTCCGGTTGGACCTCACCATTCTTGTATCTAAACTTAGTGACTGCTGCAAGCACATTGTTTGCTATGTACGGACTGACAATTCTAGTTCGAACTGCAGAACAACAGACTGCCCTGGCAAAACATCGGATAAAACTCAAGTTTGTGCTGTTGCAACTTGTGTTGGTTTTCACAAACATTCAGAGCGCTATATTTGGTATTTTGATACGTTTTGAACTACCACCGTGTGAAATCTTCTATGGGACCAGGGTGAGAGCATCGTGTAAGCATAATAAAATACATTTTCACCTTATTGTCCAATTAAACTTTTTCATACTTTGTGTTCATTGAAACCACTGTATATTTTGAAATTTTCCACCGACCTTTTTGGAGAGAGATATGGATTTTTAAAAGGACGATCTGTGGAACAATTCAGAATTATCTAGTTAGATATACATATATTCTATGTACATGTATTTGTCGAAGCTCACATGTTTATAATTAGTGAAAACGGTCATTTTTGAAATTACTTACATATCACAAAAAATCAAATAACAGATTTTCATTTTTTTACAGTAATAAACCACATTATCATCATATTCGAAATGTTCATCTTAGCAATATTTGCACGTAAAGTGTACCATACATCTGAACACAGTAATATACCGGTGCCAGTAAAGACTGAGACAACTGATTGTGAAAAAGTAGAAAACTCAGCATCAGAGGAACACGTATGTTTCGTTTATTAACTGTATTAAGTCTTGTTTGGAAAACTGATATTTCATTATTACATACCGGTTCGAATCTTTCTACCCCTTCCCCCAAATGCTTAAGTTACGTTACAGTCTATATTTCTGCTTTAAAACCACCGAGCAATTGTATTGGATCAATTTGTCACAAAAAACAAGAGCATCACCAAGACCCCTGTCAAATCCAATGTGGTTTAATTCTTTTGCATATTGTTCGGAACAATGCGCTGTACACGACAATCGAGTAATTAGTTATTTCTATGTTTGTTCAACAATAGAACAAAATAATAATGTTCTATCATTTAAAATGCCGAAATCAGCAATCTCAACTGATGACATTAAACGTACATGTTTTACTATTAGTAACAGAACATGTACGTATAATGTCACCTATTGAGATTCTTCTACTAGTTTAACTGCTTGCATTTTCAGAACAGTTCCTTCAGTAAGCCATGTTGATGACAAGTTACAGAAACACAAAACATGAGGAATTGATTGGAGCTGTTAACGCCGACACACTTATATCACCAGTGTAAAGTGCTACGGAAGAACAAAAACTGTACACAAACTCGTATATCACGGTATATAAACGAGTCTAGCTCTGGTAATCACTATAAATCGTACATGTTGAATTACGTAGTATCACAATAAATCGTACAATGATCGGAAGTAACAGGTGCTTGTGATTGCAATAAATTGTACAAGTTGAAATATATAACGTGGCAATGATTCGTACAGTGATTTTGTTTACACACTGTGTATATTGTACATGTACATAAAACGTATCGAAACGTATCTAATAGCAGATTGGCTATACTGCTTCCGATTGTAAACATTTTTACCGACGTAATTTACATATACTTGTATTGTTTTATATCTTTAAGATGTATGTATATGTTCTATATGATATGCTGTTTGTTTACGAACAACGTATACATGAATTCTGTAGTTACTGCGTATATTTCTATCGATGATGTATATATACATTTGTATTTTTACTTCTGCACAAGTATTTTGTGCGCATGTATCTACATAAAGTTATATAATGTATAATGGTGAAATAAATATACCACAGTTTGCCAAACCTAGCTTCTGGTTAAAATTTGATTACAAGGGTCAAAAAACAACAAATTTAGGAAATAGATCATGACGTTGCGTGCATTATTGCTTCATATAGCACGCTTTTGAGTTCAGGCGCATAGTACAACATAATCACGAAGGCCTGATCGAAAAACCGTGCAATATGGAAAAAATAGTGCTCAAAACGACAAGATCTATTCCCATTCTAACACGTCATTAACGTGCAATTGAGTGGATAAACACTGGTATAACTTATTTACACGGTGACGTCACATAACGGTGCACAGTATTGTGCAATATCATTTACATGTATTTAAGCACAGTACTTTTACGTTAAAAAGTCGACGTCAGTGCTAGAACGGACGTTTAAGATAACGTTTTATCAATTATGAATGCTACTGCTTAAATTAAAGAAGCATGTCGCAATCGTACTCAGAATATGAGAAGCCGCCTCTATTTGGCAAATATTGATCTATTTTGTTACTTAAATAATGCACCGAAATCCACTTTGATTTTATCGATCTTAATGTATTAATATGAAGAGGAAATGTTGTCATTCGTATTTTCTGCTCCAGTGAGACATTACATTTATTGTAAGGCCAGATTATACTGCAGTGCAACCTCTCCAGAGCGGCTCTCTCTTGAACAACAACCTCCCTTCAACAACAGCATGATTTTTCCCACTGTGCGATGTACTATTAAGTTAACCGCGTTAAAGCAACAACCTTTCAACAACTACATTTTTTTGCCTCACCCAAAGGATGTTGCTTTGCAGCGGTTGCACTGTATATTACATTATACTGAGTGTTTGTACTTAATGATGCAAAGATATGTTTTGAAATTACAAAAAAAAACATTTGCGAAATACTTGATATTTTTTTCATTTAAATGCGATCATAGACTTGCTTCACTTGTTAATGAAACTGAATTTTAAAAAATCGACCTTCTATACGCGATGTCGTAGTTCAGAAATAGCAGTGGTCACTACAGTGGCTGCTATTTACGAGTTGTCTCTCGCACTATTGCTGAGATGTATAGTGTATTTGGGCAATGCTCAATGGAGACAAAGCTTATTCTCGTGGATTGCCTGACAAGTCACCACAAAACAACGCTGATATTTGTTACTTCAATCACGCCAAGCAAAGAAGATAAATATAGAATGTGAAAATGCATATCTGACAAACACATCCTTTTTTAAGAGTATTCATTTCTGAAGAAGAGAAGCGTATTCCACAGGTATTTGCCTAAAGGAAAATGGGAATTGAAGATTCAAATCTTTTATACTTTTATTCACCTATGATTTTCTGAAATCAATTTGAATCCAATTGAACCCAAATTGAAATAAATTCTAATATTGCATTCTCAATTTCGACAATATGACGTCCGAATGATATACAATTGTATTAGCATTTTTATCAAATCATACAATCGGCTGGTTTCCAATCCATGATTTATTGGTCCCCAGAAGCATATATTTGATGTTATCACTGAAGTTTCAATTTAGTAAAATGGTTGTTGACCGTTTGAACATCTTAAAGAAGTACATCGTTTTGCTTTAGATACACCTGCTTGCCATAGATATACATGTAACAATTCTTTGAAAAAATATGTTGTACATATCTTCCTCTCGACAAATGATGAATCAATTGTTATAAACACAGATTTTTCTTCATGCATACATATGCACATACGGTGTAACCATACATAAAATTCACGTTACCACTGTAATCAAGACTTGATTCGGCCATGAATAGCATAAGTGATAAAAGGAATAACTTGAATGTGTATGCATGATCACCATAGTAAAATATTGTTTGTGCACGAACGTTAGTTTTTTTTTTCGTCGAAATAAATTATGGAAATATTGAATAGGAAATAGCATGGAGAGTTGCCACTTCTCAACGTGGAAAGCATGTAGGGTCTCATAGGTATTGCTTAGAGCAACAAAGACCACTTTTATAGATACTGGAATAGATATTAGCGATAATATTCAACTTTTTAGACGAATATGTATGTATATTAATAACTAGTAACGCACATGTAATGTATCTAAAAGGTTTCAATAACTGATGATTTAGCAAAGGTACTATGGTATCAATTCGATCGAAGTGGTCTCATTAGGAGTTAGTCAATCATTAATAGTGTTTGTACATTTTTATTAATAGTGTAATTTGGCTCCCCATGATTAGACTATAAATACAATAAAATACAAGTATGTCTATTATTTTCCACTTGTGTCCAACTGTAATACCCGTTATGCCATAGAGTTAATAATAGTAATCCAAAATACATTTTGTAACTCACAAATCTTCCGCTTACAACACAAAAAAGAATATACGTCACTTAGAATTGAAGGTGAGAATCATTAGAAAAAATATAGGGTATGTATGTATATAATTGATAAGTTATAAATTGTACTTCAGGTCCATGATACTGAAACATAATGTGAGTCTCGTAGATGAAATATCAACAGAAAAAAACAGTGACATAATTCATTTTACCGCCTGTTCGCAGGAAATCATTGAATACCATTGTCCAGCAGACGTAATCTGTTTATATAAATATAAATAACATTGTGCAGCAGACGTACACTATTTATATAAATATAAATGACAATGTGCATCAGGAGATCATCATAATGAAAATAAATTTGAGTGAGTGAATACGATTAACTTATTTTGTGAACAGAAAGCGTGTACATAATAAAATTATGAACAGTATGCATACATGTATGCATGTACAGGGTCTCAATGGCATATAACTTATTGAGTTAATTGATATTATAGAGCTTATAAGTATATCATTTATATTAAAATGTATTATGTTTAGATTACGGTTTAATGTTTTTATAATCCTATCCATATTTGTATAAATATTACAAATTTATGATGTTAAAACGTCCATGAGGCATGGTTAATAATAAAGGGAGACTACCGAGATATATAATTCCGAAATTTCTCCGACCGTTTCGTTTAATGACAAGTGTTTACTTTACGTTGAAATACCAGTCTAATCTCTTGTTTATGAATCATTTATATTTCTGTCATCATAAACAGACAATAACACCTTTTTTCGGCGCAACATGTTTGCCCAAGTCCCTTCTAATCCAAATCCAGGTAAGATTTTTCCATTTTTCCTGGACTCAATTGCATCAAAATTGTCTGAATAAGTAAATTGACTAAATAAGTATTCAATATAGTGCGTAATTTTCGGACCAAAACAATTCGGATAAATGCTACAGTAGAAACGTCAAGTAAATTACTGTCAGTTTGTAGTGATTGCATTGGACAGGTTGTAACATTCGCTAGCGTTTCATTGTAAGTGCTTAAAATTTTAAATGTTTATTTAATTTTAAAAAATTTATCTATTCTGTTGTGAAACAATCATTAACCAATGACATGATAAGGAAATAAAGCATATAAGTCATTGCTAAACTTATGTATACATAATTTTATGGTGCATCCCTAATTTGTTTTTTTATGTATCCAAATTTGTGGGTTTTTATGGCATACCCTTCTTTCTAGTGACTTACTGCTTTGTTTACTTTAATATATGGAATATTATTAACTTAATATATTTCAGGTCCTGCAAATCGACCTGAATTGTATGAGGTAAGAACTACCAAGTGGTGTTTTATGTACATGTCAGCATTGCTGTGTTCTTAATACAATACATTTAAGTTTATAATTATGTAAACAAATAATCATTAACAATAATGGCTTAGGTAATGAATAACAAGAATTACTAGAATACAGAAATTTATAACAATTTTAAGACGAGGACAAGTTGCATATTATTGTATCTAACAATTACAGTTTGATTATAATTAGAATGTATCTCATATGTTAAGTAGTTAGAAAATTTGAAGGCTTAAAGAATGTACTGCAAAAAAGTTAATTGTAGCTACTTCAGGTTTATAAAATGAAACTTGTGAGAAACACAGGTCAGCTCCTCTCTTATCTGTTCAAATATTGTTTTGAAATCCCAACTCAGCAACTAATGTGTAGGGATTGTAGGTTGTGCTATTATTTACCTGTAGTTTTCCATTTTAGGAAGTGAAATTATACAAAAATGCAAGGGAACGAGAAAAGTAAGTTGATCATTTTTATAGATCTTAATTTCATCTTTCAATGTTACTCTTAGGTGTGTGAAAATGGCAAAAAAGTTATATTTTAGTTGTAAGCTAATAAAATGGGCCATTATTTGAAGAAGATTGCATGCCAAATCCTCTATTTAGCAAATTCAATTAAACAAATTAGTCATAGTTTATACTTTATTAATATCCAGTGTTACATAAATTCAATGATTTAAAACTCCTTACTTGAATGGTTATCTGTCTGCACAAAAACAGTAGCTGCTCTGTCTTAACTTATAAATTCAGATTTGTAATTGCAGAATTTTGCCTAAATGGCAACATCTTCTTTATACTCATTATGGTGACTTACACATTATCAGACTTTTCACATAGACTGGAATACTGTCACAGTTCGAACCCTTATTTATATATTACTAAGTTACTAACAATGTTATCTTTTTTATTACATAGCTATGACAACATGGCAGATCTGTATGCTGTCATCAACACATTACAGAGTCTTGAAAAAGCTTATGTAAAGGATGCTATTCAACCAAAAGAGTAAGCTGTACTGATTGTCATGTTTTAAGTTTAACAGACCTCATTTTTGATCTGTAGCTGTTCGACATTGATTTGCAAGGATTGTAACATTTTTGTGTATGATATCATGTAATAATGCAAATTATTGAAAGATATAACTTCTGTACAACCAAAGTGTTTAATTACAGCTTTACCACAAATATGATTTGGTCAGAATGCTGTCTTAACATTTTGTATTTAGCACTCTTGAGAATCGATTGAGCCTTCTTTTAGTTATTGAATTTTTTGGTGATGTTTTATGTCTAGTTTTGTTTTGAAATCAGTTCTATCAGGTATCATTATCTATCACAGATATACCGGAGCATGTTCAAAATTGCTGGTTCAATTTAAAGCTGCATTCAGACAAGTTGCCAAAGATTTTCCTGATGTGGAAGCTTTCATGAAAAAGTATCGGGTATGTGAAAAATTCCAAATCATATAAATGACCCCCCCATTATAAATTATATTTGTGATTTTTTGGTATATCTATTATACATAGCTATTGTGCTTATAATAATTTTAGTTTTATAATCCTGAAAGTAGTATAGATCAAGATTGATTAAAACTCTGCCCTGGGCTCTCATTTAAATCCTAAGGTTTTTATGTCTTTGGCAAAAGCATCTGAAATTAATATAACTCAGTGATCAACTATTGTCTGTACCTATTCTTTAGCTACATCTACATTATCATGTATTAATGAGGGTAAATTACATTTTGCACAATTAGTAAAGATAAATAGATATTTTATAGATTAATGTTTACTTTCTGATTTTTAAGCTTGATTGTCCACTAGCGCTGGAAAGGATTAAGGAAGAAAGACCTATAACAATCAAAGATGATAAGGGTAACACAAGTAAATGTATAGCTGATATAGTGTCGGTAAGTGAATAGCGTGATCTACTTTATACTCACATTACAAGCATTCATAATTTGTACTTCAACTTTATTTGTTGTAATGAGCAAATTTATTCAGTTGATCACTTCATGTTGCATAATTCTTATGGTTTTGATTGTAAATAAAAATTTAATGTGTTAATTCAGTTTTGTTGATATATTCTACTCACCGGTAATTAAACTTTTTACCCCATTTATCTTCCATTTTTATTAGAAACTGAAATGTTCACCAATTACTGTACAACAAGAATGCATGTTATTCACACATAGACATCAGCCTTGTTCTAATACGATATGTATTTCTGTTTTTCAGTTATTTATTACAGTCATGGATAAACTTAGATTGGAAATCAGAGCTATGGATGAGGTAAGTGAATATTTGCATATTGTCATTTATGTTGAAAATTTGTATCCATTCAGTAAAATACTGTTACAGTGAACTGTTGGATGTAGTGAAGTGATAAGTATTCCCTGACCAAGCCCTACTTCATTTAAATGTAACAGATATAGCAAAGTACTCTTTAGAATCCAAGGATTTTGCTGTAACTGTGTTTTACTGTATTGATATTTAATCATGATCATTTAATTTCATGTTGTGTTAAATGCTTTTATTGAAGAATTGTTGATATTGTTATTTTCTATATGGTCATTTAGTACAATTTACTGCATTAATTAAGTGAGAGGGTTTTATTCTGTATGAGATTCTCTCCACAGACTCACCAATGCCTTTATCTTCTTGTCTCATCAGCACAGTATACAACATTGTAGAGATGATTGTTTCTTATTCATATTTCTTTGATTATCCTCTATGAATGTTTGTTCCCAATCACTGTTTTATTACTGTCTGATATACATTCTAGATACAACCAGATCTCAATGAATTGATGGATGCCATGCAAAGATTAAGTATTTTATCATCTGACTTTGAAGGCAAAGTGAAGGTTCAAACATGGTGAGTTAAATGAAGAAATAAAATCTGTTCTGTTCACTGATCAGTATTATGTACTCATCATTTCAGTTGTTTTTCAGATTAATGGCTTCTTAAATAAAGTTAGAACTTTCAGTTTGACATTCAGTTATATTTAAATTGAAACTGTTGTGTCAATTATAAATACTGAACAATTGTATCATAGTAATCATGACTTGTGATAAGTCAGAAATTTAGGTTTATAATACAGGATCACATGAGTGCTGAGTGTAGATTTTGACTGGTAGTTTAAGGCATCATATATGGCTTAGATTACTGCGGGTGGATGTGTATATGCTAGAGTAGAATTTGTAATCTTTGCAACAAAAGTAACTGTAGACCTAGGCAGACATTCATACCAGCTTAGAGTCATTTCATGTTGAAAAAGTGCTACTCAAAAAGAAATGCTAATACATCTCTTTTTACATGATTAATTAGCTATTCAGTATTATAATTAAAATTTTGCGTTACATATTATGCATTCCACATTTTCAGGTTGGATAAATTCAGCAGTATGTCAGCATCAGAAGAGCTGGACGACAGTCAAGTGAGACAAATGTTATTTGATCTTGAATCATCATACAATGCTTTCAACAAAGTACTACATGACCATTAATGTGGTCAGTAAGAACATTTCTGTGATTATTTTAGTATTTGGATGAAACTTGTAAACACTACAGAAGAGAAGGAAAATGGTGTATTACCAATGTCTGTCATTCTAGCATCACAGTACAACTGGGACTTATTCCCTTATATAATAGATACTGGTAAATAGGCACATTATTCCCAATCCAAAATAGTGACAGTTTATCCTAATTTTGTACCAAAATCCTTACACCTGAAATTTTGACTGAAATTATCAAATATTACACCTTCAATGCAGTTAATGTTAATCAAAGGTGCCCAATGTTAATCAAAGGTGCCCATTTCTTTAATATGTTTTTGCAAACCTTCTTGAATTGTGAAATTGTATTCTGAACATTGTTAAATGACTGATTTTTGCTCCTTTTTTTGTATAATTTGTGAATTAATGTGATGTAGGGGCAAACAAAACAGTTGTATGTGTAAAAAATTCCCAGTTACATACAAAACATGATTTTTGCCAATTCAATCTGTACCAGTACCTTTCTTAGACTAAAAAAAAATCCCTGGGTGTCAAGTCAAGATATTGATTTTTAAAATTACACCTGATAAAGTCATTGACCATTGTCATAAAGTGCTTGTCATGATATGAAAGTGTTCCTGTCATCATCTGAAATTCTAATATTCAACCGGATGTATTTTCATCACCTTTTCAAGTAAGCCTGTATGATTTTTTCAGTTCAGGAAGTATACTTATGTACATCAACTGCCTATATATACATAATGTAATAAGGCTTTGTCGTATTATTAAATCTCATTACTGACATTTGTTATATATTTTCTTTCATGTACATTATTTATGTTGTACTACAAGTTGTTACAATTTTTATGTAAATAAACAAATACATTTCTTGATAAAATGTGTCATTATTTTATAGATTTCCATTCTTAATAGTTTCTACAGTGACTATTGCCAAGTGTGTCCTGCAGGATACATTTCATAAAATAAACTGCCCCATTAGTGTCAGTACTAAGGCAAAGAAAGTGTTTCTTTATGACAATTCAATTGCAAGTAAACGTTCGTTTGTTTTTATGTGACATATTGTCTTGGGGTTTAATGCCGTTTTTGACCAATTTTTGTTATATACAGTGACCAGTTCACCTAACCAGTTTTCCAGGACTGTATACTTACCTGTACTAACTTACTCTTCCACAAGGAGCTGGCAACTTCTCCACATATGGAGGAAAATCGAAATTTTTGTTAAATTTTCATAGAAGGGTATAACCTGCCAGGACCAGAATTCAAACCTGGATCTCCAGGTTACAAATCCAGTGCACTAACCACTGGACCATGGCCTTCAATTGCAAATACAAGTAAAAAATGTGCATGTCATTTGTGCTACATAAAAAAAAATGCTTCATACCTCTACAATGCATTCATAAGTCAAATATCTGAATGTACTCTATATCTAAAGGAATGTTTCCTATATTTAACTCTATTTGCTATGCAAACTCGAGTAAAACTCGAAAATCAATCATGTCACCAGTCCTACATTAAGCAGAAAAGTTGTCATCTGTTTTGAGATTGAAGATGGAACAGATTGGTATTGATATGTGACACAAGGGGCACTTGCAAGGTCTATGACTGCAGTAAATGAATGAAATATAGTTTGCAAATGATATTGAACCATATCAAAAAAGCTTGTGACTAACAGTCCATACATTGTTAATCATAGAAGTATGAAATATGAACAAGGGCACAATGCTTCCTTGTATCAGTAAGTAAATAATTCAAAGAAGTTCAAAATAATGAACATAACACAATGAGACTAACAACAAACACAATTTTTGTTTTTAATAATCTATTTCAAACAATAAATTCCTGAACTGCAGTAAAGTTTGACAGCATAGATTCACTCAATTAAATCATAAGACTCTAATTTACACATCCAGAATTCAAACCAAAAATTTCACACAATCTTACAATACAATAATGTGTGCACATGTGAATTTTCATCCTGTCTCAACCTTCAGATAATTCCATGAAGATTTTCAAAATGTGAAATGATGTAGAACAATTCAGGTCAATTACAATAAATTTTCCTATGGTCCAATGTGTTATTTTAGCTTTGAAAACAGAGACTTCGCAACCTGGAATAGAGTAACAGACATATTGGAAAATCATTTTAAGAATTTTAAAAAAACAGGTTGGATGAAGTTATATAAAGAAAAATTATTTGTCATGGATATTCATTTATAAGCATAAATAACATAATAGCAGTATTTACAGTAGAGATTGGTTGTATATTTAAATGGATTATTTACACTTCCTTTGATATGAGGTACACAAAGTAGCTTTATAGTGTCCACAGTATGAAAGTGACTTAAATTTGAATCTAATATAGAACTTACACAATGATCTACTGCATGCACCCAGTCCATCATTTCTTCGTGGCATGTTTCATCTGTCTTGCTTTTTGAATTTACACGGTTATTACAGTCATCCAATTTTTGCAGGTAAGACTTACTCGAAGATAAACTCTCACATTTTTCACGAATTTCATCCACTGGATCCTGTAAAGGAAATGGATTATTCATCAACACAAAAACATAACAGACATTAATCAGTTATGCATTGCTTCCGACTGGTAAGCTCGTGGTAAGGCCAAGCATCATAAAAATAGCACAATAAGGACAGCATTAAATATGAAGTTCATAAAATGATAAGCGAAAGCTGTCAATAGCAGGGTTCTTGAAATTCGCCAGACCATTGGACCTATCAAGCAAAGTTTGAGGCGGTCCAATAACATTGCCAAGTATCTGACCAGATGTTCAGCAGTCGGGCACGATTTACAACATTTATCACTTATTTATAATATATTCGGTCAGACAAATTTTCATTAGGTCTGACAGAAATTCTAACTTTGCGTGTCCAAATGTCAGGCAAGTATTCCAGCAGCCTACAATAGGCTTATATAAATTAACATTTGTACAGAAGTATATAAATCAAATGTAAAAACCAAAGCTTAACTCATTATACAGGTATAATATTTACTGCAGCAGTCTTTGTTGGGTTTTTTTAGTGCACACGTCTGTTAATAACTCAACAAAGTTACAAAATGATGCCACAAAACTTAAATTTTTTCAATGACACATAACCCAGAACAATAATCAGGGGTTTTTTTAGGTATTGGGGACGACACTAGACACTGGTCAAAAGGGGAAAAATCATGCAAAGGGGAAATTTGGGGAAATTATCAAATTTTAATACACTGTCACGTAACCAAAACCAATGTTTTCATGAATCAATGATTATGACAATAGCATTCAAAACAGCAATCTACAGGTCCATATCTTTTCTACATTTGAACAGGTCAACCACACTTTCATGGTCTTGATTCAGTTAGATTTATTCTCATGAGTGAATCAAGCATCGATTGGCCAAGGAATGGTATCTTCAATCGCTACAGCAAAAAAAGGAGTTTACCCATCCAGTATGGATTGAGTCAGATATCTTATTTCTTAATTTCATCAATTGTGTGTCATTTTACCGGAAATGAAAATGTGCGCCTGCTTCAAGGCATCATAAGCGTGGATATACGCATGTGTCATGGGCCGGGATCTAGTATTGGTTCCAGTCACCATGTATAGGTTCTACTATCACAGGGAATAAGCTCATTCGGATTAGTTCGGCAGACATCGTTATAAAGCTGAGAAATCCCGATAGGTTTGCTCAATCATTACAAAACAAACTCCACATAAAAAATGCCGATAAACCTTGGTCTGATAGATATTTTGGCAGAATTAAATCTACTAAAACTGAAATTGCCTATTTTTGAATAGCTTCAAAGAGGAATTATGCATCTTAGCAAGGGGAAAAATGCTTCTTTGGGGAAGAAATGTCAAGGGGAAGACGCCGATTATCGACGTCATTTTCTTAGTAAAAAAAAAAACAGATAATCAAAATACCATTACACCATCTTCACTTTAGGCACACCAAAAACAACAGTCATTAAGGATCATTAAGGATTGACTAATGAATTTTAACTTATCTAATGTGTATTTTTTTTACACTGACATTGATGAATACATTTATTACATATATTACTGTTATATATCATACTATGTGATACATTATGTGCAACAACATTTATGTAATTTATATAAACTTACAATTAATTCTTCCTCATCTTCTTCCTCTTCTTCTTCTTCAGCCTCAGCTTCAGCTTCAGGCTGCAAGCAGGAATAATGATACATTGTACAATAATTCCAAAAAGAAACAATTATGGACTTAAATACAATCAAGACTATTAAAAAAACACTCAATCATGATCATCTAATAGTGTTGTATCATCAGTTCAAAATCATGATCATCTAATAGTGTTGTAACATCAGTTCAAAATCATGATCATCTAATAGTGTTGTAACATCAGTTCAAAATCATGATCATCTAATAGTGTTGTAACATCAGTTCAAAATCATGATCATCTAATAGTGTTGTAACATCAGTTCAAAATCATAAGCGATTATCGGTTGGAATCGGCTGCGACTTTCCGATTATATAATCGGTTCTAGTGTAGAAGTGTAACATAAGTAGACCACTAGTGTTTGATAATATTTATGCACCCTTTGGTTCTTAGCCATCCTGTGCTGTATGCTAGTTGGCATTGTAACATATAAGCATGGTGAATGGAGTGTGTTATCCATATGAACCATTAACCAAGCTCTATTAACATCAAATAACCTGGGGGATGGTCAAATATTTGTTTTGTCGTCTTCATCGATAATCCACCATCTTTTTTGAACAACGCGAGTGATTTCCCTTGAATGTGTGTTTAGTTTGCAGCACTAGTAGCCTAAATGAGATAGACCGATAATCGATTATGAAAAACTGCAATCAATTATCGGAATCGGCAGACGTTTTCGCACCGCTAATCAATAGTATCCGATTATTGTTTCATCACTATCGTCTAACCTACTAGTTCAATGTAATTTGTTGAATAATCTTAGTGCATTTAGCAGTCAAAATGTACATAAATAAATGACTATTAATGGTCAGTCATTGATTAGCAGAGGCTATGCATTTTCATAAAGTATGACTTAACTGGTAGTGTAGATTGCCCTGCACAATGAAATGGTCACAAGTAAGAATGTATGGGATATGAATCATTTAATAAAAATTAGTCTACATATTCCAATAAGAAAATTTCATTACTAATTGGTGAACTAGTTTGAGCTATTCTTTTTATGGGTTAAGATTTTATTTAGATTATTCATCTGTACTAAGTAACTTAAGCAAACAGCACATAGTAAGCATGTTACTTGTGAAGAATTTTCTAAATTAACCCTAACCAACTTGGTGTTGTTATCCCACCTACAGCCCTTTAATATGTCAATTACATTACTTAATCACAAAGATTTGCCATGAATAAGTAACTGCCTTCATGGGTTACAAATGTAACAGTGTTGTATTTATATGTGTTTACAGTAGTTTGTATGCCCGTCTGCCCGATTAGCGCAGTTGGTAGAGCAGCTGACTGGCAAGCAGAAGGGCACGGGTTCAAGCCCCACATCAGGAACTTTATTTTCTGCCTCATATTTCACAAACAAGAAAATACTTGATTATGTAGAGGTGCAATAAAACAGTCTGGGATTAAAAATAATTTTAAAAGTATCAGTTACAGTTTAAATTGTGATAGCATATATCTTGGTTCTTATGAGCTATTTATAAATGTATCTACCAGTCAGGCCTGACTAGCACGAGTACTTGTCATTGAGCCGCATAACATGCCAACTTCAAAACAGTACCTAGGAATATTGTTGAATGAATACGCCAGGAAGTGATTAAGTATTGTACAACAAATGAAAATATACAAACCCGCTAACTTTTGAAATTTAAATTCTGCAGAAATGACGAGAATGACATAAACGAATTGCAAGGTAACAATGTCAAAATTTACCCCACCCACAATTTTACAACAAAGACAGACGTTACGCAAGGTATTTTAACCGTAGCAGAAGATATTAGATACAAAAACTACTGTTAAAGGAAAAAGAGAATAAAGTAAAACGAAAATAAACAATGTCTATTGATAAATTAGAACTGATCACACCATACCTCCTCCTCGGGGTCATTTTTAGCGACGACCTCGTTTCCTAACGCCATTTTGGATTATACTAGTGCTGTAACTTGTTGGTCGATAACTCTATCGAAAATATAGAAACATTAATGCGGTTGTCTCCCCTATGCTTACGAAACTATACCGTGGGTTTCGCGATACTTGTACATGAAAGACTTGTAATTTCAACATGGAAAACTTCATTACTTAGAAGAATTTCATAGAAAAATAAAGAAGTAAAAATTGCAGTTCGTACCTGCGTCTTTTCAATTTGATGGACCATGTTTGATCCCAGAAATTCACAAAAATACATGACACAGGCCCAAATATAGATCTACTTTATAAACAAAATTGATATGTATATGCTTGAACCAAAGTCTATATTGGTCCCTAGTATATGGAATTTAGTGCTTTTAAGGGCTAATATAATATAGTTTGCTCTTTTACATTACATGTAATTTGCACCATTTCATAGGAATAATCCGGGGCAATGTATCTATTAGTCCCAGGAATAATAGAGCATAACGATTAGAACATTAGGATCACAAAATGTCTTGATTGATTTTTTTAAATATAATTCACGGGAAAGTATGCATGCACCAGAACAGAAACATGATATTACATGTTATGTCTAGTCCCTGATAAGAAAAATAGATTGAAATCTGTGAGTTTTTTGTGAGCAGTCCCCGGCTGTTGTTTCAGGTTGTAATGGAATATTTGAGGGTTTGGCTGTTTTGTGTCAATTTTCTAAAAAGTTCTTAAAAGTTTTATTTAAGTACTCTGTATAAAATTAATTCATGGATTCTCAAGATTAATTATATTTGTTTCATTCAAAATATTGAATTTTATCAATTTCATGCTTGACGTCAAAATGGCAGACTTGTCACAAAATGATCTTCTTTAATACATATAAAGTTCTATTTAACACCTGAATTGATGTAACTATGCTGGTGAAATGAAGCAGGCTATATAGGTTGCAATGTAGTATTAATTAAGTATTAAGAATTTTACCTGTAAGATTTCTGAACATAAAGTAAACGTCAAGCTTAGACATAAGCTCACTTTAATTAACCTACTTTATAAGGCACATATCTACCCTTTCTTTTCACTATTTTGTCATCCTGTAACGATTATATCTACCAATAAACAGCGGAATATGCATGGTTTTACAACTGACATCACGAGAGTTGAAGCATGCAGTGTGACCAGTACCTTACACTGGTGAGTATATTGTACTGGTATTATTTGTATGTTGTGCTGTTCTGTTTGTTCTGTGTAATTGGTTAATTATGCCATGTTGACCTATGATCGTACGGCCACTAGCTGTATATATCTTTATATTGTTAGGTAAACTGGATGAACTATCTTATTATTAATACTGTGTCAACTACCTGATTTAGATTTATCATAATTATTAATTACTGTCATAATTACTATTACTATTGTGTATTATTTCACCATTGATTCCTGATACATTCCTAACTGATTACTGGTGATCTAGTCATAGACTTTATATTTGAATTGAACTCACGTGCTAGTTATTATTATTATGTGATATATACCGCTCCCAAAATAATCTGCTGTAGTAAAAGGTATCTTATTGGTCACCATACCCGCTTCCTAAGGCGTCTCTCGGGATCTGTTCTTGGACATCTCGTCCTAGCCTACATAAACACCTCCCACGAAAAGTCAATTCAAATGTCGCATATGATACTGCGATATGCCTCTCCATAAACTCATTAAATACTTAATTAATTTAGCTCTCTCTAAAATGATTTCATATTCTCCCAAAATAGGAGCAAGACTGGGACATGGAATTTAAATTCAAGTTGTGCTTGTCAGCAGAAAAGAACCCTCTCCCAACACAATATCACCTACATGGGGTACTGTGTAAATATTTCACCACATCTGCAAGATACAAAGTGTAGACCTTGCCATATAGTCTCTGACTAGTAATCACCGCTATGAGTTCGAGTACCACCCGGTACCAAATTTACATGTGAGGAAACTGTCCAACTAGCTTACTGAGGTCGGTGGTCCTATCCAGGTATATGCCGGGGTCTTCCTCCACCATTAAAGCTGAAAAGTCGCAAAATGGCCCTGGCTGTTGGTTAAACCCCAGTGGAAAAAAAGACCTTACAAATGATTTAAAATCTGATATTCTTATCAACAGACCAACCAAACAGGTTAACCAAAACTCTGGGTTTTCTCAGGATAAAATCCAAATCAGAAACATTCAAGAGAACTGTCTACAAGACCTTGATGGGATCCCAATCAAACTACGCTTCCGAGCTTTGGTCATCACACCCCAAGTTCTCGTCAGTCCAATTGATAATGCGTAAAGGAGATCAACCCGCTGGATTAAGTCTGACTACTAGCGCACGTCTGGTGTCACAAAATGCTTCAGTCCTTGACTAAGACACTTTGATCATAGACACATTGACAGACTGCCTCTCCTATACAAAATTTCACTTATTTTAGTTGCAATTCCTGCGGATACCCTCCTATCCTGCATTCACGATAGTCACGTCCAAGCCATCCCTGGCCCATGGATTAATATCAGCTACAACAGACAACTGTAAATACCACTTCTTCCCGAAGACTGGAATAATCTCCCAACAGATATTCCTACACTCCTACTGTGTATTTATTCAATGCAATTGTCTGCAGCATTTAATAAATATCTCCCAAGATCTTCCAACAATTGATTTATGTCTACGCCCATGCGAAGGGATTGACATTACAGGAAGATAGAGATACAGCTAGTGATATTTGCAAAATGACTAGGTACACCATTAAGCCAAATTAAAAACGAACTCATCAGCACAACCGATCTCCAACCAGAATATTATGTACTTGTGATGATGTTGACTCAAACCTCCAAGGAGGCCAGTAGGCGGTCTTCGGATCAGATCCGTTAATATGATTTATATCGCAATTGAAACAATTAATATGTACTTTGACAGTAAATAAACTATTCATATCGCGTTATAATATCATAAAATATCGGGGTTGCTTTAATTATACCATTTCCCGAGGGAGCTCTGATTAATCTTATGCCGACAATCATTCGGAATTAAAAAATCCTTTAATGTGTGGCCACTGGTTATTGTGATTATGTGGATTTGTTCTCAAATTAGTTCATAATGAAAGGATCAGACTCTGTATTTTTAATTTTTCGAATTCTGAAATTTCTTCCGTTTCATAGTAATTGTGATAAAAGTAAAAACTAGCTTATCTGTGGTTTAAACGTTGTGTTTATTTACTAAAACACTTTAAAATAACGACATTTGTAAGTTATCATTACGTTTTTCATTCTAAAATGGATAAGCTTTTTTAGATGGTTTGTTTTATGTGATATTGTCATTGGGGTTTAATGCCGTTTTTCAACAATTTTTCAGTTATATACGGCGACCGGTTCACCTAACCAGTTTTCCTGGACTGTAAACTAACCAATACTATTTCTCCGTATATTGGGGAAAATCGACTTTTTCGTCAAATTTTCATCGAAGAGTATGACCCACCGCGATCGGGATTTGAACCCGGATCTCTAGATTACAAGTCCAGCGCACTAACCATTAGACTACGGACGCGGCAGCTATTTTAGAATCTTCGATGTACATTGAATACATATACTGCCATTGTGTTGTTACGTACGCTCTTGAATATTATTCAAATGAGATCAACTTGACTGATATTCCAAATTATGCTCATGTTGATCAATTCTGACTGACGTAGGGTCTATCCCAATGGCGTATGTTTCAATAATATGACATTCGCGAGAATGCATTATTACAGCAAATAAATTTGTGTTTTTTGTTTGTTTTTGTTTTTATGTGACGTTTGTCATTGGGTTTAACGCTGTCTTTCAACATTTTTTCAGTTATACGAGCGTATACAGCGGCCGGTTCACCTAGCCAGAAGTAATTTGTGAACTGTCATATTTGTTGTGATACCGCTTTAGGCAATAATATTTCTATCGTCAAAGAGATTAATATTGTATATTGTAACAGCTTAAACGTAATATCAAAATCAATGAATTGTGCCATGTAATTTCCATTTGATATAATTAACAAAACTTTTTACTCGCAGTCAATGAATTGAAGTAACTGATATCGGACTGATTAATGAAAATGGATTACAGTTTCCTAATCACAAATTATCAGAGAATCTAGATGTTAAGCGTTTGTTGTCATTCGAGGCGTGGCACTTGGACTCAAGTATATGTATAAATATCAACCACTGATTGATTCAAACTATTCCTACATTTTAGAAAAAAAGGAAGATTTTCTACTTATATTACGATATTTCGAATCTTTTTTTAACAAGTTCATTGAAGCTTTAAGACACGGCTTACAAGAATGTCGAACAATTCCACCATTGTGCCTGATATTGGATTGAATGGTTCTGAAAATAGTCAAGGTGATGGTATAAGCTGTGGTCCACCGCCAGGCTGGACCGGCGTGCCACCACCAGGAGTGTATGCAAATACTGCTGACTTATTGCAGAAAATTATTCTACCAATAATTATACTGTTTGGAACATTTGGAAATCTAACAACTATTGCTATCCTGATCCGACAGTCGAAGAAACTGTCTACAACCGGTTTGTTTTTACTGTGCTTGGCTCTTTCGGACACTCTTTTGCTATACAATGCCCCGTTGCGTCGCTGGATAAGATCAGTCTGGGACTTAGATGTAAGACATCATGGAATAACAGGTTGTAAACTCTCAGTGTATTTTACCTATTGCAGTATACAGTTCTCTTCATGGATTCTAGTTGCTGTAACTATTGAAAGATTAATCTGTGTTGTATGGCCTCATCGTGTCAAACTTGGTTGTACAAAGAGAAACTCCTGTATTTTCATTGCCACCGTATTTGTCATTATATTTGGATTCAACACGCATATTCTATACGGATTTGGACGTTCCTTGTTACCTGTACATGGCGGACAAGGGTATTGCGAACCACAATATGAAGATTACCTCACTTTTTGGACAAAGATTTACTCGTTTATTGATTTCACAGTAAGTTTTTTATTGCCTTTCATCGTTCTGGTTGTTTCGAATTCACTGATCATTCACAAACTTAGTCGAGCACGTCGTGAACGAAATGATATAGCTATAATAAAGAACACAAATAAATCTTCAACAATCCGAGATTCTGATAAAATCACAATTATGCTTGTGTCTTTAGGTGTCGTGTACTTCTTCTGTATGGCGCCCGTGTCCGTTTATTTCATATATAGTCCATACTGGAGTGAACAAAATAAAACTTGGATATGCACAAATGTTTATGAGTATCTTCGACTTGAAGAAATTCAATATTTAGTGTTTGCTATAGTAACCATACTTGGTGACGCCAATGCTTCTCTGAACTTTTTGTTGTACGTAGTGAATGGGTCAAAATTCCGATCGCAAATTAAGGCACTGTTCATTTGCCAATCTACTCGCAATGAGTCAGTGTTCGGTAGTGACAAATTAATCAGAAGTGGCAAGAGATTCACCGCATACAGCGAACTTTCATCCACTGAGCGAGCAAGCAGTGTTTCGAGAAGACCAGACGAGTCGCGTATATCTGCAGGCCTCTCTTCGGATCATTCAGAAGAAAATGCAGGGAAAGCCAATGCTATCCTCATGAAACACGACGCAAAGTTTTAAACTACATACAAAAATTGACGTTATTTCAGGACTGATTGGCCGTCTGGATTTTCATGATCGAACCTTTTTCATGAAATATTGAATGAATAGATTCATACTTTACAAGTGACGCTGTGACGATCAATCAAATATTGTTTACATTTGCTGTTTGTTTTGTAATCCAGTTAGAATATTTAATTTCTTCCGTTATTTTTTATTGTTATATGAAACAAACAAATTGCTTGCATTTATTCGTTCATGTATCGTCTGTTTCCAAAGATACACAGACGTATGTCTTTTATACGTATGTCAAGCTGCATTGTTAACGATAAATGTAATTTATTGCTTAATTTTATTTATATGAATGTCTTTGTTGGTTGCTATTCGTGTCCTTTATTGTATCTGATTGTCATATTTCATTATTTCATTATTTCAGTTCTTTGATATTTGTAGTATTATATGTTGTTGCATAGTTCACCTAGGTATGGAAAAACTTGGGAACTAATGGACAGTATGATTACTGTTATGAACATGAATTGCCTGACGTCAAACTAGTAGACAGTAAACCCTCGTTATCTCGATGTGTCATCGGAATAGACTAATTGCTCGAGATGAGCCGTGCGTTCGTAATAACGAGGTATTTGTTTGTTGGTTGAAAAAGGTTTGTGTCGTGTGAAATACATGTTCATGAGAGGAGTATACATGTTTGTTGATCCTTTAAATACTTTAAATTAATTGATTAAAGAAACTTTTCTATTTATGATTATAATTGTGTTTTCAATAGTACAATTAACATCCGAAAATCGTGTTACTTTCTTTGTTACTCAATGTGAAAGTTACTTTGTTAAGTCAAGTACGCGTGTATCAAAGAAAAGAGAAAGCTACGACTAGTAGACATACTTTATTAATGACACTATCATGCATTCGCAAAAGACAATTATCCCACAAATAGTTTGCAAATGCGCATTAAGTAAGACAAGTTTTTGGCAATTTAGTGTTTTATGAAATTGGCGGTTATAGCGTTTGGCGAGTATAGAGCTCGAGAATATCCGAATACACGCTCTATATAATTATTCCCGGACGAAAATTAGGGGCTGTTGATGTTGCGGACTCAGATGCGTTTTTTTTTGACGTACTATCCAAGTTGCGGTAATATTTCGGCGGCAGTTTTTAGTGTTTTAAAGCAAAGTAAGATATGCGTGCTCCCAGGGTATACCTAAAATGAATAACTTCAATGAATTAGACGACTGAAAAGACAGTGTTGAAGGTTAGGAATAATAAAATACCTACTGGTGTGCACAATTTACTAAACGCACAACAAGTTACAATACTCTCACAGTGCTCTTTCTACTCCCATTCTATTTGAAGTAATATTTTATCACCAGATGTTTTTGCCCCATCTTAATTAATAACAACTATTTAAATGTATGGTACATGTATTTGTACATATTTTTTATTATTTTCATGGAATATCCAGTGATTTCAGAACTGTGAATAAAGTTTTATTGACTTCGTGAAAATACAGAAATATCATTTATGTTAATGATGATTCAACGACATTTATTAGCAATATTTTCTTTCTTTACGATTATGAATCACCTTATTAGTGCCTTTTGGCTTACCGCCGTAAAAATACCCTTTCCTCCAGTCATCCTGGTCAGTAAGGAAAACATGAAGGTCCAAAAGGAATGCCGTAGTTTACAAATGCATTAACTCTATTCAGTGGTAGTTTGTTTCTTTAATATGAAGGAATAGCTGCTGAAAAATAAATCTTTATTTATTCCACAATACTAAATAACAGAAGAGCGGGCGACAATGAACCAATATATTAAGTATTAGTTTTTATAAATATAAATACATGTATGTTAACTGAGATATTAATTAAAAACGGTACATGACAAACAATTGACCGGAATATAACTGAATATAGTCACCTGTCTGTGGGATCAAAGGTTTGGATAATTTGGATAACTTGAGCGAGTAGATGGGAACAAAATGAGACAATGATAAAAAACAATTAACTATAAGAGAAACCAACAAAATGACGTATCATTAGCGCAAAACAATGAAATATAAGAGAAATCAACAAAATTAAAATGACGTATTAGCACAAATATTTCGTTTACATTCACAATATTATCCGCAATTACAATCCACGAACAACATGGTAACCTGTTTTACCCTAATCTTTGTCCACAGGTGTCAAATGGATAAAAAAGAATCAAACACCATCACGAGTCCTATCTATACTCATATTTATTGATAAATGATCTCTTCTTTAACATTCCTTTGGGGGTTTTCATTCATTTATAGTTAATCTGTAGATTTGATTCAGAATAAAATATGTAAATTATATTCTATTTTGTGTGTGCTTTTAACATCTAATCACATGAAAAATTTAACTGAAATCTTAAGTCAGACAGTGTATTTTATACGAATTAAAATTCATGAGGAATAAGACAGAGTGACAAGTGAAACATATCGACGTACCTTAATAACTTTTGCATGATGTCATACTGTCATTAATATAATAGTACAGTAAAACCTCAAATACTGTCATTAATATAATAGTACAGTAAAACCTCAAATACTGTCATTAATATAATAGTACAGTAAAACCTCAAATACTGTCATTAATATAATAGTACAGTAAAACCTCAAATACTGTCATTAATATAATAGTACAGTAAAACCTCAAATACTGTCATTAATATAATAGTACAGTAAAACCTCAAATACTGTCATTAATATAATAGTACAGTGAAACCTCAAATACTGTCATTAATATAATAGTACAGTAAAACCTCAAATACTGTCATTAATATAATAGTACAGTAAAACCTCAAATACTGTCATTAATATAATAGTACAGTGAAACCTCAAATACTGTCATTAATATAATGTTACAGTAAAGCCTCAAATACCGACCAACTCAATACTATGACTACCTTTTATAACGACCACATATTTTCGGACCGGCTTTCAGTAACTCCCTTTCAATTCAACTTGATAATTAATGACCACCTCGTTATTACGGCCGATTTTCCAGGTTCCGAAGGGGGTCTTTTTATCGAGGTTTTACCGTTCATTTGAACGTAAAACGTAACATCTTGGGTATAACATCAACAACGAGCAATCTTAGATTTAGATGATTATTCTTTCATTTAGCCAAGGTGCGTAGTAATGATTTTGAAATAGATAAGTCAGTCGTTTACCAGTATGTTAGTCAAAATTTGAAACCCGCGAATGTTTCATATATGTTTTTGCTGAACTTTAATGCACAGTCTAATGTCACGATAGCGGAAGACACAGGAAGAATGCTGTGGGATTGGTGGATTACTAAGATGAGCTATGCGTGTGACCACACCAAGTAACAACCAAGCGGTAACAACCAAGCGTGGATTTAGGAGGGGGCGGCGTGCGCTCCCTTTAAAATCTGGCAAGCATAAGTAAAAAAAAATCAGATATGTGTTGATTGTATCCATATTCTACATGAACATCTGAACTTTACCCCCCCCCATACACACATAACCAAAAATCCTGTATCCGCCCCAGACAAATAACAACATGAAGTGAAGTTTTTTAAGCTTTATTAGGAACATTTGCTAGTGTAAAAATATAAAGAAAACGTAAGAATTATAGTAAAAATGGAAATGATTACATATCTGTGAGTAAAAATTTGATTGATAAATGCAGTAACATTTATACACATATATTATCTACTTGTCTATGTACATCCATCATAAGTTCATAAAAATTGTGAGTACATTTGTATATTCTTTTCAAAATGAAAATATGAAAACCCTTATGAACGTTCACTCGTCGGATGTATTGCGAGTTATACGATGTGGATTCACGTTTGTTATTCCATTCACAAATGCCATTCGGTATAATTCATCGTTTTAGAATTCTTGAACATGATATTTTTTGCCATTATCCGATGTGATTAAGCTTGAAACGTAATATTTTTGACAGTTATATCATAGTTAAAATATGAATTTGATAATATTGGGTGCATATATATTGAGTTGAATGTCAATGCAGTGTATGCTTAATGTAAGTTTTAATTGATAATGAGAAGGAAAAATAACGGAATCGCCACAAACAAAGATGCTGTTAGACGATTAACATCAGCCCCGCAAGTTGCGTCTTTGGTCAATCCCGAACGAGTGTTATTGCTTCTGTCGTATATGAATGCAGAATGCACATCAGTCCAGAAGATTGTCTCTTTCCTGACGATGGTCGCTCTGCCAAAAATATCATGAAATGTGATTAACTTCAGCGCAAATATACTGTATTTCATAACAGTAGCGACTATCCGTTTGAAAATGCAACCATGATGGTGAATGTTGCCTTGACCTTTGTTATAAGTAAATGATATGTACTGGTATCATTTTGTACCATGTGACATCCAGGAAACATATGTTATAATACAAATTTGACATAGTGTTCTAGAATCCGCTTAGATAGGTCATGAAGCAGCCGATCACATGGAAAACATAAAAAAGCCATTGCCACTGACTTGAAGTATAAGTGAGTGGGTATTTGCTTCATGTCTCAATGGGTCTGACTAGTTATTATATAGAAAGCAAACACGGCTTCCACGAAAATAATACATCGAATACATTAGTTGTTTTTTATGTTTTCTAACTAATTAGCCATGTCGTTTCTACCCCCATAGATGACGGCGCATTCCTTGGCCAGTTTTTTTGTTAACTTTTTGCCGTCGCCTTGCGATTGTTTTTGTACAACAATTCGACAGAAATGCTAAAAAATGCAAATGTTCTGTGTATTTCATGTAAATAGATAATACTTGTACAGTGCAACCTCTCCAGAGCGGCCCTCTCTTGAGCAACAACCTCCCTTCAACAACAGCATGATTTTCCCACTATACGATTGAACTATTAATTTAATTTCCCTAGAACAACAACTTCTCAACAACAACATAAATTTGCTTCTGTTGCTTTGAAGAGGTTGCCCTGTTTTGATATAATGAACTCACTTCAGAAACAGATGCCCAACAGCAGGGGAAGGGGCCGTCCAGTAGAATGTTCTGTTGTAGATGTGTAAATGGCTGTAGTGTCCTAGAGCACTCTGTAATGAAATATGAAATGGACCCATGTGACAGAAATGAGTTTGAAACAGTAAATACAAGTTTTCAGTTAAATCACATTACAAACAATGAATCTGGAGTACAAAATACGCAACGTAAAATTTGATAGCAGTAAATGAAAACATCTAGTTTGATAATTATCGCTATTAATTGAATGATTCTTTCCACGTGACTATGACAGCGTGATTATACGTCTTCAAAGAAATTGTTTTTAATAAAGGTAATAGAAAAACATGTCAGGTCCAGCGTTTGCATTTGACCCTTAATACAGCATTTTGACGCTTGAAATCAGTAAAATAAAGTTTTTGACCCTTGGGACTTTGTATCAAAGGGTGAAATTTACAATAAAATTAGAAGGAAATTTAGTTGCCTCTTCGAATTATCATTAGTCTAGGGTCATTTTTGACCCTCCACTTTTGAGTCTAGCGAAAAACCTGGTCAAGTCCATCAGTAAATGTACCATTATGTGAGGATGAAAATTGTTTTTAAAACCTCGGAGTGGTGAATTAACATTGACTCAGATTAAACTTACGGAGGTTTTACCAAAACAATCCATTGGTCGAAGAAATGTGTCATTCGTTGGTACACTGAATCTACCAACAGATGTCACTTCATCATGACAGTCCACGGACCGAGCTTGAACCATGATTCCTTCCATAAACCAACCACCGGATGAATTCAAAAACACTGTAAGAAAAATAGTTGTTGCTGCAGGATATTTAATGAATACTTAAACATCCTGTCATACAACATCTTGACAGACTAATGTTAAATCTTCAGACAGGTCTCTTACTAACACAATGCTGCATAATACAAACTTTTGCAAGAAAGATTACCATCTTTAGGATTGTACAGTTTTATGTCTATGTAAATCTATCCAACTTCGGGCGAAACACGTGTCTCCGTGACAACGTGACTGAATACATCCAAAGTCAGTTACTAGTATCTACAGTCTTTAATTACACACCAAGGAGTAAGACATTAGTTACTTACGTATGAGGGGAAACAAATGATATTGGTAGGTAAGACTAGGAGCACAGATGTAGACACAACAGAATACTGCTGATAAATAACGCCAACTCAAACAGACAAATAAACTGAAAATATATCATATCCTTTTCCAATAACACACGTTTCATCTCTATGTCTCCGAACACATCCTTCAGTTCAATGGCACTCAGTACAATTAACTTCGATCATTTTACATACCTTCAATCACATCTCCAGGACTGTATTCCGTTGCATTCAATGTAAATGAAAATGGAGCAGGTGGGTTGGTGGTTGCCGAAACGTTATGACCTGGGATCATATGAGAGCAAACCCCAAGTGGTGGACCCAAGCTGTAGCCTTGACAACAAGCCACCAAAGATAGGACGACGAATACGACGAATTGGTTCATACTGTAAACTTGCAGTCTGTTTTACAGAGTTTTATCTGTAATAACCAAATTAAATAATTTCTGCTGCCAATATTCTGTAATATAGCTGCCAACGCCCCAAATAGCCAGTATGAGACTGGAGTTGGCCGGGAGCAAATATATATATATATATTGTCTTTCCATGAGTAGCCAAAACGAATTGTGTTTGTTTGTGTTTTGTACAGACTTCTTAACATCAAGATAAAATATCTACTAATTTGACATAAATAACCAGTGTTTTTTTGTCTACTGTACGTGGGGGTGTGTCCAAATTTGATTACTTTCACCTAGCCTACTAGTTCATTCTCTTGTTTAAATGTGTCTGTCTGTTGTCTCCCTTCTTCGTAGAAAGGTAAGCTGATATATGATGGATAACTTAAACAACAACATTTAAGCGAAAGGTTTGCGGTAAACATGCCTTGATTATTCATTCTAATCTACAAGTTGCCAGTTATTCTATCCGTGTTTATCGCTTGTTTGAGACACGCAACGCCTCATTACTAGAAAATGTTGACTAAAATGTAAAATGAAACACGACACCTAAAATATAACTCGATGCGACTGTTTATGGTTTTGTTGAATAACATTACCCACGCCATGTCCTGCGGGAACGTTCATTTTAATACGTGACACTAAGGCCTAAACAAAAAAGGTTTGTTTCCGGTTACATGCCCCCAAAATATGGGTCGGTAGGTAGGGATTTTTTACTTTAACGTTTTTTTTACATATATCGGCAACACCGTTGTGAAAATTACAATATAGCACTAAGATTTGGATGCCGTAAGAACTTTTGAGTCGACAGGTAAAAGATGAGCCGGGCGGGTAACCGGAAACAAACCTGTTTTTTACGCCTAATTCAAACATTGAATTTACGACAGTTTGATGAATAAGAAATGATACAAATTGCATATTTATACATTATATAAATCAATGAGAGCTGTTTTTGTTCAATTATTTACGTTCTCAGTTATTATCTTAATAATCCCATTCAGCTTAAACATTTATCAATTTAGCTTGGAGGAAGCGAAACAAGACGTGGAAATTTGAATGAGTCCTCTCCAAAAACAATATTCACATGAAAAGGTATTTACTTGATGAACAAGACAAACAGCGGAAATGTAAAAATTATTACCGCGGTCCATGGCAAGAGACGCAGCATTCTATCGGGTTTCATTATATATTTACATGCTTATGTAACATACTTTGTGCAGAATTAATAAAATTGCTAATGTAGCTTCACCTGTGATTTATGATATAATGTTGTTTTTAGGATGTTCGTCACGCTTGCACGAGCCTTCTGTTCATAAGAGTGTGAATTGATTGACAGACTGACTTTCGTGTACTTGTATATTATCAAAGTTATAGTACACCATTTAAAGTAGCATCAAGGTGGTGTTCACTAAGAATCTAAAGCATAAAACTTTCCTTAACGTTGAAGTTTTTCCTTAACTTTCGAGAGACTGTCCCCTATATCTTAAAATAATCTTAAGCGGTATTCAAAAACTTCAAAAAATTTTCCTTATGTTCATCACTTTTTCCTTGAAATTTAAGAGAGGTCACAGCTCCATTAGATTTGTAAAGGACGTCCTAAAACATCCCAAATTTCATAGGTGTATTGAGAATGCGCATAACGGTAACATCCGCATTTAGAGTCTTCGTAGTTGAACATATTTTCGGGAAGTTAAATTAGCTGCTTCAATCGAAATGAGTAATAGTCTAAAAATAAACACTGCGCACAACAAAAAAATCGTGCATTTATGCTTTGAAGTAATTAAATGTCATGGAAAATTTCCGTACCTGAATTGATAAAATATATGGATGGTTTAAAAAATGACGTTTTTCTCTTTTGTTGTTTCTGATTTAAACTATTTGGAGTTTTTATTTCATAACCAACCGACCCATGTTCATAATTCACAATTAATCCTAAAGTTCAACCTTTTAGAATTTTGATACCAAAGTTGTGACAGTGATTTACCTGTGATTTTAGCAGAAATTCAACATCCCATGACTTCACCCATCAGAAAAATGTGATAAAATACCAATTTGTACTCCTGAACTCTACATCTTCTATTTGTCACTTTTCTCCAACTGAAATCTTCTCATATGTTGCGTAGGGTCTCTCCTTTTAAGAATTATCTTAGTTTAATATGTAAGTACAATCCTTTTTCTAGCAATTTGGCTTGTTGATGTCCCCTCTGCACCCTTATGGTTGTTTAGTGCTATAATCCTAATATTTCTTCCACGGATTCATCATATTTTCTATAAATCTGACAAAAACTCATCAATGGATGCGAAAACAAGTTTCACTTATTTACATACATAAATATGAATGCTCTGCATCACTTCAAGTAATGTCCCCAGTGCACACCATCCATGGCAGGTGTCAATAGTGTGTCACCAGTCACAGATGTCTATTATACCATGCATTCTCTTAGTATTAGGTACCTAACGAGAAGATACAGGACAGGAATTGGAACCAAAAAGATCAGATCTTACTAACAACTGGTAAGTATTTCTTAAGATATTTATTTTTATAAAAAAGGGTTTGCAATTTTCAACTCAGTCTCAAGAGAATTTGTTTGAACCGTTTAAATTTTATATATTACTGCATAATATCATTGACAGAAAAAAAGAAAGTCAAATTCTGTGATCGGTGCATAAATAAATACCTTTAGATATAAGTACATTGTAGTAATTTTATACACTAGGGACACCGAAATCGTGTAATGTTTTAAGATGATATTGATCTTATGTAAAAATGATGAAGAATTCAGTAAAATTGGTGATCTCCTTAAACTTTCAACGACAGGTAGGGAGATAAACTGAGAAGACCAAATCACCCTGAGAGAAAACCACAGAAAAGGTCGTAAGAAATATGTGCTAGAAAAAATAAGAAAGCGAAAAGAGAACTACGGTAAGGCTGGCACAATAAATCACGTTGTAAAAAAACGCAACACCAAAGACAAAGAGAAGGCCTCTACTGAAAGAAGGCCACGACAACGAATACGATTGCCCTGGAAACCTATTGTACATACAAAAATCAGGCAGATCAAATAAAATTGCTTCGAACGTGAAAAGGAAGCTAGCTTTCTCCGGTCAGGCCTGTGGAAAGATAAGAGATGTCTTTATTAATTCAGATACAGACAGATGACACACGGTAATAGCATTTCCAAACCAGCAGAATTCAAATTCCGATGGAAATTTAAAATTGGAGAAATTTCTTTAGCAAAATTCAAGAATGATGCCCAATAAAATACAGGTATAATAAATGGTAAATCAGTAGAAAAGATGTATCTCCTTACCTCCAAATTGAAATTGTATAGCTTATGCAAGAAATTGAATAAAGATTATAGAAAAATCTTTCACAACCATTCACAAATACCCAAGAACTACAAAATCTTAGATTTGATTTGTATGCGTGTTTGTATTTATACATCATCTTTCGGTTTTTGGTACCATGTAGATATTTATATACTTTTTCGTATTAAAATTGAAAATATTTTTGGACTTGCACATTATTTAACATACAAATAGATGGTTTTCGGTGGTTTAGAGTTTAGAGTACTTTCAGGTAAAGTATGTGACATTCTTGTAAAAATGATTTGAATTTTCAACCCCTTTGTCACACTTTTACGTCATGTTTTTGAAAACCAGCCTTATATGTCATAGATTTAATTGATGACTAACTGATGAATTATTCCCTCAATATTCTAGAATGAAGGTAGAGCCTTAGAAATTGCGAATTCCATGAATAAATTCAGCCTCAAGTGGAAAGTTATTCTTAAACACCGCTCATACTATCACAGTAAGTTGAATAATAAAATCATTATTGATCACTGATTCAGAAGCCTGAAATAATTGATTTAATGAAAACAAAAACATGAAAACCACTAAACTGTACCTCTCCATCAACAGACCCATGTTCTAATACCTTGCATTTAGAATTGATAGCGAAGAAACACTTGAACAGCTTACATAAAGTCAGCGTAAATGCAAATGGTAAAAGTGTGAATGCAATGGTGAAAGCGTGAATCCAAGCGTTAAAAACACGAATTTGTTTGAAATAAGTCGTCCTGAATGTATGTTGAAGAAACTTTGAGAGATAAGAAAATCCTAATCCTTAGCGACAATGCGTAATGGATAACATATTTCTTAAGGTAATACTTAAGATTCTTTGCGAGTACAACCCCGATGTATATGTTTGATAAACTATTTACAGTCACGGACTTTTTAATTCAACCAAAGGTCACAAGCTTCAGTCCATTTCTATCTATGTAAATACCACGATACCTCAATAGATTTTAATAAATGAAACACACTAAGTGACATTTAATGACATTATGCTTATGTATATCGTTCTATAGTTCTTGTGAACATAATAACCATACCAAAACACAGTATAGTGCAACCTCTCCAGAGCGGCCTCGTCTTGAGCAACGACCTCCCTTCAACAACAACATGAGTTGTTTCTGTTGTACGATTTAACTATTCATTTGACCTCTCTAGAGCAACAACCTTTCAACAACAACATAATTTTGCTCCTCCCAAAGTGTGTCGCTTTGGAGAGGTTGCACTCTATAATATCTAATAAAATGCACTGTATAATTACAGTAAAACCTCGACATGTTGTGGAGGTCATCGGAACCGATTAAATGCTCGGGATAAACGTGGTGTCCGTAATAACAAGGTGTTTGTTTGTTGATTCAAAAATACATGTATACACAACAATAATACAAAAATTCACGGGACTTTAAAAATTCCTCGAGATTAGTCGGGTGCTGGTGATATCGATGCTCGTAATAACGAACGAAGTTTTATTGTATATATAATTATAAAACATTTATATTCTAATTACACGGCGAATTAACAATAATTGTCGGAACGTCAAACGTTAATACATCAACATGTCATTCTACTCACGAATTTGCTGCATTTTGAGCAATATACTGTGATTTAATTGTTACTGTAGATAATGTTAATCAGTTTTAACAAAATTGAAATCCTTTTGATAGTTGCATGTGGTGTCATACGGCCTCCCCCGGGCGTGTTTTATTTAAACACAATAATGCAATGAATTTAAATATATGCATGTATGTTGTATATACGACTTTGTATTTGATGCGCTTCTCTTATATCCAGAGTTGGATTAATTGTTCCTTAAATTTGATATTTTCCACTTATATTGAATGGACAACCTCTAGTGTCTTGTTTGCGACAGAAAATATCAGATTGAAGGACAATTAACGGAACTTTGTAAGCAAGAGGAGTGCTTCAAATGCATACTTGTATGTACAATGTAAGTATGACCGACATTTATTGGCAAAATTGACGAATGGAGTTGTTTCAGTCGCTAAGAAAGGAAAACCTTTCTCATCCGAAAACCTCTCTTATCCGAACTTCTTTCTCAGTAAGAATAAGTTAGGATTATTGTAACAATTACTGTTTATAATTATTTCATGCATGTAATCGAAATATATTCAAAGTATGAAATGCGAAAAAAATATGGTAAATGTTACAAATTGTATACGCGCAGAGATACAAAATTATCTTTCTGTGGATCATATCTAACCGTTGAAAAACAACATAAAAATGTTTACATATATCAAATGAAGCGCTGTTTCCATAAGATAAGCGTTATAACATGCATGCATATCTGTTTCACCAGAAGGAATTGCAAAATGCAACGTGCGTGTGGGATATGCGTAGTTAACTAATAATACCCTTAACTTGTGGAATACATCTACAGTCAAACCTGTGTTTGCGGCCACCTCTGAGTAAAGACCACCCTGTGAATAAAGGTCATTCTTTTAAAAACCGTCATTGATTATTTAGAACAAACTGACCTCCGAATAAAGGCCACCTGTTAATAAAGACCATATTTTGTCTTTCCCGAGGGTGGTGTTTATTCACAGGTGTGACAGTAGTTTAACTTCTTTTGGAATACGCGTAATTTGCCAATAATAGGAGCAAAATTTTAATATAAATGTGTCTTCTGTCCATTAGAAATTAAAGTTCCCGGGTGTTTTCCTAGGGATATTGGAATAATCTGTCAAAATTTGCTATAGCATACAACGAGAATATGTTACACAACATGATATTTACATACATTTGCATTTTGTGCTCATTTCTTTATACATTTTATATTAAGTGATAATTGTATGATATCAGCTTTCACTAGTTGTATTAACAAAAAAGTTCAATCGTTGACATCTAATTTAGTCTTAATCATTTTGTCACACGTATTGCAACAAAAGTGAACATTATTTACATATCATACGATCACTTTAAATACATTGTATGCACGCCCGTAACCTTGCCAATTAACACAATCGTCTTAAACTAAATGAGTAAGTTTTAAAAGCATCTATTAGTAAAATCATTGATGGAAATGGAGCGATTAATGACGTGTGTAAACGCACGTACGCATAAGGTGTAAAGTATTCATTGTTCTAAATATGTGCTGGCAACTAGACCTAATTAACGTAACAACATGATTTACATTGAAATGTTAATCATTTCTTTAATCCTAATCATCAAAGGGCCTCTCTGGACACAAGAAATAAACTTAAATCATAATTAAAACATGGTTGAAAATTAAATCATCATAAATGCGTAATATTCCTATACAAAATTCGTTTATAAAGTCTTAGTCTTCATTCTTCATTGCTGGGCAAAGTTATATTTTTACTTTCCATACGCAAACCACATTAAATCATACAAAAATAAGTACACGTAATTTAATGTAAAACTTAAGAAAATATTAGATAAACATAAAAGAAAAAATCACTTACTGTGCGTGAATCAATCAGTGGTTCAGTTCTGGGAATGTGAATGTTTAATGTTAGTTTGTATGACGTACAACTTTGAATGCGGTTGTGTTGTGTTATATTAACCAATGATTGCATAGATATCTTCTTTTCTTTACCACCGCAATATATGAACCATCAACATACAGTTTAAATTCGGGCATGTGACATATTTTGAGGACACTGCTATAATATTATCAATTTCCTGCAGAAATTTATTTGAACTGAAAATGAGGTGTTGTGTTTCACCCAATAATTGCTACTTCGTCACTCGTATACAGAAACTTGGAATTCTCATATGTTTGGCAATGTTGGCATAAACAATATTACAGCGTATATTCAAGCTCCCCAGACAGTATGATTAGCACGGGAGTCACTGAAAAACATTTAAACTGATTAAAAGGCAGCAAATACATTGGACTCGTGATACATCATTTGAATAGTTTAGTTTTAAAAATAGTCCATCACGCTAGATCCAAAAAATATATAAAGAATGTCAATGTGTGTCTTATAAATGCTCCATATAATGTGTTACATAGTAGCCCATTCAAAGGCTATACGACTCGTATTTGAACAAGTTAATTGAAAAACTTACTGAACTACGAAAAACTGAATTTGAATTCAACTGGCTATCGTAGAACATATTTGTTATTTTGCGTCCTCTTCAAATAAAAAGCATTCACATAGCCTTTCAAACTTTCAAAATATTTTACTCGCTGATTCGAAACCCTTGATAATAATAAGCTGATTTTTGTAAAGTAAATATATAGATTCAAATTTTTATCGTCGTTTTGTTATTAGACCAGTTATTAAACCAGTACATCAGAAATTGTGGAAAACAGTTTCAGATAAAATGGAATCAAGCTGTATTGTCCTTCATTGTCTTTCTGCAAGAAGGTATTATCTGTGTGACTGTTGCAATTTAACACAGTCTGCAACATTCACAATATACCAATAAAGGACATCAACTTTCGTACATTAATCTGCGATATAACACATCTCAATGCTCCATTTTGCCCATCTGATTATAACCGGACAATACTTGGACTATTTGTGTTTTTCCCAAGAGAAATGCAATTGAGGAGCCAAATGAAAATGTAGTTTTAGCCGTTGCCGGATATAGATATGTATAAAAACAATTTCACGTTGTGGTTATAATAGAAATTAAAATAAGAGAGAAATATTTTACTTCTTACATAAAGCATTTACTTAAAAAACGGTGTATTCATTTGGGTTTAGAAACTGATTAGGATTCGCCACGTTGACAGGTATATAGCAATTACAGATATAAATACTTTACCGGTTGAGTCATCAAGACACGAAATACAACATTCTGTAAAATGATTTGTGGTGCAACTATTAGGTATTTATCATGACAATTTTGATGGCCATCCCTTTTAATTATCTTATTTCCGATCTAACTGGGTAATACAGTGTGTATTATTTTCTAAATTTAGGCCTAATATCATTATACACGTATTGTGTTTCTCTATTTAAAGCACATGTTCATGCATGCACATGCTCGTACTTTGGGTATCAGGAGGATCCATTTTAAACAAGCTTCAAACAAGATTCAAACAAGCTTTTCATCCGATTATTAAATACAGGATATTCTCGGTCTAAAGGTTACATTAAGTCACATCTATCTTAAGTAGTCGAGCCCAGTTACTGACGATCTGCTTTATACAGTAATTTCATTATAGTTAGTTCAAGTCTTCGTTTGCTATGTTGAATGTACGTGTACAGACCAGGCAGGCAGACCGACAGACAGACAGACACAGCCCTTCTTCCCACAATATCACATTTTCCTAACCCAAATTCCACCCAACACATATTACCGCACAAAAAATGGAGAGCAACGCACAGTCTCTCGGAGGTTACCGTCTTTGAACGATCTGTAGCAATTATAAAATTAAAATGTAAAAGTATACAAAACTGTATTCTTAGACGGTCGAAATAAAGTTATAAACATAAGCTCTTGACAAACAGTTTACATTTGTTTGATCTTTGATATAAATTCAATTTCTCACTGTATGTCGTGAACAGCATTTAACATACGTTCACAGAATAAAATAATTATTTAGTACAAATTGGAAGCCTCAATGTTGTAAATATGTATGTCCGGGTTCCGGATACAATGCATAATTATGTAATTGTCGATTTTAAGAATAGCTTAGTGCATTAACTATTCAGTATGAATTGAAGTGTTATTTTTCAAAATAATACGTACACCATTGTAAACAACATATTTGTGGCCTAGTTTTGCATATTGTCGGGAATTTCATAAAGATAAGAAAGTGAAGCAACATTGATCGTACTTATAGTCTCAGTAGTGTAAATAACATCAAAGAACAAAATTTCTTTTTTTCATTTCTACTTGTCTTATTTAAAGACACCTCGTGTCTTATTTCTTCTTCCCTCAGTTTACCCAACGATGACTGAAGCCCCTCCTTGAATGGAATATCTGTGAATAAATCGTGAACAATGACATTTTAGCACAAATAAACTAAATCATTTACTTACATACGCACGCACGGACACACGCACGCACATAAATAACCAAAGTACTAAAAGTGCTGTTTCTGGAGAAAAAAACAACAGAAATAATTCCAATATATATTTATGATTTTGTGCAGGCGACTGCTACAGAGGTAAAACCATTAGCTTTGACAGAATGCTTTAAGGATAAGTTAGCATATATTGTTTTAATATTCGCCATGAAATGCTACTGAAGAATTTCAAAAACAGCCAAATATGTTTAAACGAGTAAGGAAACGTCCATCGGTAATCACGAGTACATTGAGAATAAAAACGACTGACATTTTACTCCCAGTATCAAATTAATAATTGAAAAGGATTTTGTTATTCATTTAAAAATCTATGTGATCAATGTAACCACAGACATGAAGATACATACGCCGAACGTTCACATATGTAATTGAAGGTAAGGGAACATCGGTAGTCATGCCAACGGTAATTGTGATCTCCTCTAATCATGGTACAATCTTCATCATGATAGCCACTGCCTGTAACAAACCCATCATCACATATCGAAGTTACAGCATCGTTTTTTGTTCAATTCTGTAAGAATTCACTTCTTCGTTTTCTAACAATTGCTGAAAAGCTATACGGGAACATTGTGATACAATTTGGCATATTGTGTAAAATCCTCATTGAACATTTAAAGACCTTATCTCATTCTATTTTAGGAATGGGTTCCGGGACAGTTGCACAGCTTTTCTTCAGACAATGCGAGTACGAGTCATTTATGATATCATTCAATATTTTGTTTGTGTAACAAACTAATTAAAGTTTTCATTACATTTCTGTCACCAGCTTGATATGTATACATGTATTTTAAAGAACATTTTGCGCATATTACTTATGGCTTTATATACATGTATTTACAAATAGGCATACATCTGGTGTGAAATATCCCTCTAATTACTAAACAAAGAAATATAGATATTTAATTCGTTTTTCTTTTGGATTCCTGGTCAGCTTTCGACATTTCCTTCGAAAGGATTTCAAAAAGGATTAAATGCCCTTTTCTGTCGGAGCATTTCCATTGATGTTGTAAATGTATTTGTGTTTATTAGTTACAGGCAACCGACTTTGGTCAGTGTTTTTGAGAATGAATACATCTAGGAAATGTATCGTTATTTTTCATGCAATATTGTGTCATATATGAAAAATAATTGCATCAAAAATAAACGATCTATTTCCTAATTATACACGGGAGTAACGCGGAACAGCCAAAAACCTAAACATGCTATACCGTGTCTTATAGCACGAATTTTGTCTTCTTTGTTTGTATAGGAAAAGTTTAGACTGATTAATGAATTCTACAAAATAGTACCATTATCAGGTTCATTTGTATCCCAGTAAGAATAGTTTAATGGAGTGTATGTATTGTTCAATCGATCTCTCCAAAAAAACTTCCCTTCTGTGACATCATCCATAGCGCCCATCCATAACCAGTCCCGTCCAGAATGTGCTATACAATGTAAGGAGGTAGATGGTAATATATTTGTTACAACTTTGTTGGGCTAGGAAAAAATAATTATATTCAAGGCTGCTAGACCAAAGATATTATCATAGAAAAGTCGAAAAATGTTCTTTTTTATTTACATGTATATGTGAATACGAGGCACTGTTTTCCCCAAAATATTTCCGCGCTTTGGATTTTGTAGTTTAAAACTTAAAGGTCGGCACCAAAAAAAGGGTCGGTTGGATAACCATTTACACATTAGTTTTTTTTTAAACCATACCATTGTAAAAACTGTTGATCTGAGTTAGTTCATTCACTATGAATGAATGTGTGGACCACACTGAAAATTGCTTTTAGAAAAAAAAAGTATTTTTTACTTTTAGTTTTACTTTTATTTTTTAGTGTTACTATTATTATTATCAATATTATTATCATGAATATACACGTGGGTCAAAATTAGGTCTAGCAAAAAGGAGAAAGTGATATATTAATTGTATATATTAAATGGATCCATTTATTTTTATGTATTGTATTGTATTGTATTGCATTGCATTGTATTGCATTGTATTGTATTCTGTTGTATTCTATTGTATTCTATTGTATTGCACTGTACTGCACTGTACTGCACTGCATTACTATATTATATTATGTTATATTGTATTACATTATATTATATTATATTATGTTATGTTATATCATATCATATTATGTATCATATCATATATCATATTATATTATATTATATTATATTATATTATATCATATCATATCATATATCATATCATATCATATCATATCATATTATGTATCATATCATATCATATCATATCATGTCATGTCATGTCATATATTATATCATGAAATACTTACTGTATGGATACAAACGCTCAAGATAACCAGATATGAATTTCTGCTCGGATGACGAAGTTATGAAGACAAGGTGGGCACTGTGTTTCAGACATTCATCCTAGAATGATATTATTATATTACATGTTACATATATGCACGTTAATGTAAGAAACTAAAGTGAACAAACAAGCAATTTAACTCAACAGTAATACATTCAACTTGATGCATGACTGAGTTCAGTAATTTTAAGTCGTTCATACTCACACTAGCGTCTTGGTGATTGAGTTTGTGGTTGATGTCGAAAAGATAGCATGATCCATGATGTCTGATCCAATCGTCAGGGCAACCCAGCGCTACATGAATATGAAAAAGTTATATTATGTTTATATTAACCACAATTCGGATGTGTATTGCATCTGTACAATATGATTAAATTAAAATACGAACCATTTCTTCGCCAATTATCTTTATCACAGTGCGCCCATACCACGTGACTCTGACTTTTTTGGAAATACGGCAAGTAAAGTATATTAACAAATCTCTCGATTCAAAATGTTCAACCTCACGTAAGTTCTTTATTTCTTTATCGAATATGACTAAATAAAGCGGGGGTTACGGCTAAAAGTGTGAACTACGAGCGCAATATAATGTTTTTTTTTCTATAGATGAACAGTTTTTGCCCGAAAACGGGAAAATTGTATTTTGAAGAAGAAAATTTTGCTGATAAACTTTATTACCAAAAAATGACGTCAAAGTCTCGTATTTGCATGTACACGTGTTTATATTGCATTATGTTACTTACCAATTAGTGGCTTTCGGGTTGTTGTAGTTTTAGAAGTTGAAACCTCACGTGGTTGTGATGTTGTAGTTGATGGTGTTGAAGTTTGTTGTGTGGTTGATGAAGAGGTTGATGAAGATTGTTGCCTAGTTGTCAGTCTGGCGATTGATGCTGTTTTTAGTGGTCCAGTAGATGTCGATGCTGCAATTAATGAAAGTAGATATCGTTTCATCGGCGACTTTATTCGGGAATGGATTTCGCTACTTAAATATATGAATATCTAATACGATTAAAAGATTATTATCAAATTGTGTTTATGAAGTATAGGTATTATGTACTAACTGTGTCTCTTCTTGTGGAGTTGATCTAATCGGTGTCTTTGTAGATTTAACCACTACATGTGCAACAGAAAGAAATGCTATTTTCGGTAATATATTGTGATAAATCACCACAAAATACTATACGCTCTGCCATAGAACTGAGCACTATTGAATTTGAGAATGTTCTAAGTTTATTTCATTAAATACTTAACGCAAAATCGAAGACGGAATATGTGTGTCCGCTGTCAACATTTGTGCTGTTGCTGTTGTTAACGGTGTTGTTGTTGTGGTTGTTGATAGCGGTGTTGTCATTGTAGAGACTGCTAAAACTGAAAAAAAAACAATAACAAGCTCGCGTAATTTCTAGATCGCAGTAATGGCAACTGAATTATAACGACTATTTAAGTTACAACCAATATCAAACAAAGCTGGACCAGTGAAGACGTTTTATAGTCGTGAATATTACAGAAATACGTATATCCACGTCGTTCATATGTCTCAAAAGCATTAATATTCCTTAACATTTAAGTACTACTAAATATAAGCTGAAACTCGTCGCCATACGATGTCACATCGCATGATAACATCACTTTAACAGAACAGTAAACAAATATTCTCTATTTTTACCCCTACGTGTAATAGAACGTATGAATTATTCCTCGATGAGGTCAGAATATTAACCCATTTCCTATTTTTGTCAGTTATAATGATAAGATATATGTGAAATTTGTTAACTTTGTAAGTTACAAATCCATGAAACAATTCACCTATAGGCTTAGTGTGTTACAAACTAATGATTTTCACACTTGTAATCGTAATTACCATATTTTGTCCCTTATTTCTATGTAATTTGTCCCTTATTTCTATGTAATTTGTCCCTTATTCCTACGTGATAAGATAAAACAATGTATCTTGGAGTATATTATAAAACAGATTCTGAGCAAAACGAAAAATTTAGTCTTTCCATTGATATTGAAATCATATGTTGGTACATTACTTGAAAATTAAATTAACATTTAATTTACCAATATCTACGGATGGTATTGAGCCGATGCACCTTTGTACAACAGTAGAACTAGTCTGTTTTTCAACATAACCAATCTGAAAATCAGAAAGTAGAAAATCAATGCTTGTTAGTTATATACGTGAAAGAACACAAGGCTCACAATATTGGGAATTTTAAGAATAGGAGTGTTTTTGTGATATATAGAAAAGTATCAAACCAAAAAATCTCAATTCTCATAAAGAAGAATTTATGTGCGGTTTGTGGAGTAAAGGTTAGTACTGGCTGGTTATGTAGGAGTACTGGTTCGATAATTAGGTTGTAATCCGTAACTGAAATACTGTAGATATAAAACACTACACGAATAAGTGGAGCAGTATCAGCATCGGACAATGGTCATTTTTATTATACGAATCTTGCTCTCACAATAGTTTTGAGACAATTACATGTAATTAAGTATGATTATTATGCCGTAATTACCACTAGGGCAAATTGTACGACTCGTGCACGAGCGTAACTAACAAATGAGAATACAAAGCAAAAAAGTAACGACCTGATGTTCAAACTGAATTTGTTGGAACAATCCATTTGTTGAATTTTGTCCGTATATTGGTTTGCAATCAAACTCGTACATATTTCCTAATATATCAGAATTTAAGTCATTGTTTGCATATACAGGTAATTCTTCTAAATAACTACACAGGCAATCATAATCTGCGCGCGAAACCGGGAGAAGAATGAAGAGTAACAACAAAATAACTTTATACATTATCCCTTTCGGAAGGAAATCTACGTTTATAAAAATTTTACTCTAACTTATCTCCAGTTGACCCAATTTATTTATTTCAGAACTAAATTAGCTTGTCTAGGGGCATGAACTTTGTAAGGCCTAACATTGCAAAATCGCGACGAAATCTATAAGTATCCGTTATGTTTGTAGACACTACATGTAAATGTGTATTATGTATTGAAATCTTTATTTTTTATATAAATATTGAATATGAACGTGGAAAATGTATTTATTCAAATACATGTACTGAGTTTACATAGAGGGCATATTTAACGTAGGGTGACTGCTAACATCATGAAAACTATCAATGGGCAGTGTCACTAAATACTTTGTTTGCTATTAAACGGCATCATTCACAAAACACCACTTTTTTTAGTTTAATTCAAGCGTGATTTTATTCTTATTTATGCAAGTATGTTATTCAAATGTCAAGTTTTTTTAAAGTGCGATGTATTAATCATAAAATAAATTTGGACCATTCCCGTTCAATCATAAGTTAGGCTGTACCTGTTCCTTTGGTGCATTGCGGTTTCTGAATAAAATATATGAATATGCAAAAACAATGTAATTATGACGAATACATCATTTTCTAAAGACGTACACTACACTGCACTGCACTACACTGTACATAACGAGAAGTGTCTAATCTTTGGATAGCATAGGTCTTTGAATTTTAATGCAAAAATAAAATATATGAATATGCAAAAACAGAGTAATTATGACGAGCATTGTTATGTGCTATAGTTATACTGTCTATGCATGTCTATGCGCACATGAGCATTTTGCGATTCTGATAATAAGACTAAAAGATCAGTTTACGATATAAATACATCATAAATTGCACATTTTATTATCAAATGCATTAAAATATTTGTTGTGAGAAAACCAGTCTTAGCATTTCTTAGTCCAATCTGAGATCATAACACACATAATAAAGTATAATTGTCTCAGGTCCTATTTTACACTGTCTTTGCTCGTCATTTGTAGTGTTTAATAAAAATGAGGGAACGGGAACCGGTGTTCCATCTTTTTTTATAAACTGGTCCCCGTTCCACGTTGCTGCGCACTAAAGTCAACAGGTACCAGTTTATCTGTTCGTACTGATACCTTAGGTGCATTGCGAAATGGAACGGGAACCAATTTAGTGTGAAACAAGAAAAACAAAGATTATCCGAATGGTGTACTGCTTTTTCACCCACGATTTTTCTACAGAGGTTTGACCCAATTTCTAAGATTTTCGCGTCAAAATATTTGCATGAACTCAAGAGATATTGTCGCCGCCTGGAGTGTCTCATGACTTGCATTTCTTTGATTTTGATTTCCTCTTTTAGTTGTTTATCTTATAACAATACCAGAAAATTTGATTTATGTGACGAATATTTCTTTAGGCCTGGCAAGTTCCTGGAATCAAGACGTATATCAAGGCCAATATTATTCTTTAACTACCAGAAATTGATGAATTCATCAGATTTGTTGAGTACATGTTTAAATAGTCCTTCTTGCAGCAGGAGCTGGATATCATAATCGATCATTTCAAACGTGTAAGAAGTTAATATGTAATAATAATAAGTAATAGTTCACATCTGTAACCTCATAATTTGGATGACTTGATGTGGTGATGTTATACATTTTTCTGGAATGTGTCTCTACATTTATACAGAATACTCATCTTTATTAGTTTCACATGTAATAAGAGGCAGAAAATAAAGTACCTGATGTGGGCCCAGAGCCCGTGACCTGCTTGCAAGTCAGCTGCTCTACCAACTGAGCTAACCAGGCTGATGGGCATACAAAGTACTATGCTATACACATTATACTGGTTATATGTATTGCCGTGAGTCTAATTTTTTACCTGGCTAAAAATTCATTGGAGTACTAGTATGCAATTATGATACAATTTATTTCTCATTAACATTTCTTCTTTATGTTGTTTCAGTTAATGTTATTTACGGGCACTCACGGTAATATGTATATAGCAGTAATAAGTATACAAGGGATTTATACAGCCCTGTTACACTCCTCCTTCCTTTAATCAATTAAGCAACGACCACAGGTTCTTTAAGTTAACTCCGACATTGCTTCACCCTAGCTCTAGGATTCCAAGGCTAGCCACACACGGCACCAATGTAATGGGAGGCAGAAAATAAAGTTCTTGATGGGGGAAGGCTGGAACCTGCAATCTGCTTGCAAGTAAGCTGCTAATTGGAGCTAACTGAGCTAATTGGGCTGACTGGCATACAAACTATAGACACACACAGCTATGTACAGCCTTGTTACACACAGATTACACTTCCTCAGGCTGTGTTCACATCATTGGAATACATAAGCTATTTGTATTGAGACAAAATGAAAAATACCTGCGAATGATATCAGAGAGCTTTCAGCCTTTCTGATAATTTATTGTTCTATATGTTTCATACATCAAGTATTCTTTGCAGGTTATTTTTTTTCTTCTATGGCAGGGGCCTTTTATAGGCATCTTCCCCTGGGGAACAATGTTTAAGATAATGCAGTTTTCCCCAAAAATTCAGTTTACATCAAGTTTTTTCTCTCCCTTTTCGCTAACTGTGTTTTTTCCCAAATTTAAGAATAAGGTCCTTTCCTGTACCTTTGAAAAAGGCCTGCTTTTGGATATTAAATCTCTCAATGTCTGTTTCCCATTGGCTGTTAGCATCACATGTAAATATACTATATTGTGGGTAAAAATTTTCTTGTTTCAGATTATATTACTATGGCAACTTCAGAAATTGTCCATGATGTGCCAGAGAGTCAATATGTTTGTAAAATTAAAAAGCAAAACTACACAGTTATTGTGACATCATCAGACCTGAGATGGGAGAAAGCTGAAGGCAAAAAAGGTACCCGATTCTTGATTGAGGTTTGAGCAAGTTTTCAATGCAATTAATGTAGTGTTGTGAGTGAAATATTTTATTAAAGACAACAAAATTAGCATGAAAGAAAGTAGTAAAGCTATCAAAAACAACACGTTCATTAACCAACCTTATTTGTTGATTTTTTTCAGACTTGAAGTCAGTGAGAATCTCAGAGATTCTTTCAGCAAAGATCCAAAAGACACAGGACAAAGAAATTCTGTTAATTAGCTATGTTCAACAACAGAAAAACTATGTGTTAAAGAAATGTGTTGTTGAATTCTCTTCAGATGATTTGTCCTCTCTGGAAGGGCTGAGTAATCAAATAACACAGTTGATCAATCAGGGTATTTTATTTTTGTATTATAGTGTAGCCATTATTTCTCTATCAACCTTGTATGAAATATTTTTTCCAAGCGGATTACTTGGCTTGTTCAATCATCATTATACTTTTGATATGATTGATTTAAGTTATTAAATAAGTTATTTAATTAATTAGACCTCTCATTTATTTTTTAAGTATGTTAATCAATTCAGAAGCTGTTCTTATCAGTGTATTCATTTACAAAGCCTATGATGGTTGATACTGGAACATTTTGCCATTTATATATATTTATAAGGCATTATTTTCAAGTCACACTTAAAAAAAATCTATTTGAGTCATGACCAAGCTGCAAAAACATTTTCTTTCCAAACAAGGCTTGCTTTTCTATTGACCCATCCTTTAGAACTAGATCAAGGGACAGAAATGTCCTTTTTTATCTGTGTCATAAAGATTTATGCCAGTTATCCTATTTTTTTTATATTTTTATATCAATGCACATTGTTGATATTAAAGAACAGTTTTATGCATTTGTTTCAATTGCAAACAATTTGTGATCAGATACAATTAAAATAGATCTTTGTTACATCCTCAGATGTCTTGTTCTTATTTCAGCTGAACGTAGACCAAAGAGTTTATTGGTAATTGTAAATCCTACCAGTGGTCGCAAAAAAGGAAGATCTGTTTATACTAAAACTGTGGCCCCAGTATTCCTAGAAACAGGAATCAAAACAGATGTGATTGGTTAGGAACTTTATATAATTTTTCTTTAAATGTTGACTTCTTGCTGTCAGAATGCTGTAAAATTCAGAATAGTGCACCTTTTTGTTTTAAATTATTTGTTATTGTTATATTGATGCCCTATATCACCTCTTGATCACTTTCCCATGTGTTACTGTTTGATACAGTTTTACTCACTTGTTGTTTGAACATCTGATAAATGGTATCATATAATGTTTGCACATTGCAGAGGTAATAGTTTATGCTTCAGTCATGACATGTCATACCTTTCTATGAAAATTTGACAAAAATGTTGATTTTCCTCCATATGTGGAAAAGTTGCCTGCTCCTTGTGGAAGGATAAATTAGTACTGGCTAGTATATAGTCCAGGAAAGCTGGTAAGTTGAACCGGTCATCATATATGACTGAAAAATTGTTGAGAAACAGTGTTAAACCCTGTGGAAAAAAATAGTTTTTGCTTTAGCATAGGCATTGGCTTAGAATGTAAAAACATCACTAAAGTAAATAAATTCAAACATTACATTCATTGCACTTGTCCCGATTACCTGTTCACACTTAGATTCCACTTTCTAAAACTGTGAGTGCATGATGCCTCCCTCATCAGTACAAGATTGTTGTATCTTGTTACTTATATGGTGACAAGTTACCACCTCATTACTTATGTGAGATAATTATTGTATGTACAGATTGTATATATGCATGTAGTGGATTGATTTATGATATATTACATTGACATACAATTTTTTTTATACTTTAGTGACAGAGAGAGCTCACCACACTGAGGACATACTGTCTACGTATGATCTTGGTTCTATAGATGGGTGAGTGTTATGCAGTGAAAAATAATGTAAGTACATGTACGGATGGATCTGATATACCAGGAAACATCTATACAGGAGAACTTTGTATCATATTATCTATGGAAGTCATTGAAAAAGACATTAAGCAAGTCATGAGTGTACTACAGTAAAACCCCCGAAAACTGGAACTTGTGGACTGGACTAATATCCAGTATTCTGAGAATTCCAGTTTTCAGGGGACTGTTGATTAACAAAGAGAAAAAATGGGACTTGAAATATCATCTGATTTTCAGATAATTCTGGTTTTCAGAGAGTTCAGTTTCAGGGGTTATACTCTAGTTAATAAATGCTATGATGTAGAATTTTATCTTAAAATATGACTCAAAATTATGAAGTATTCTCAACCTCATGGTGACAAAATCGCAACCTATTAGACGGTACCATCTACTTAGCCTCCAAACATATCTGGTTTGTTTCTGTAAGTCAGTTCAATTATTGTAATGATATTGTTTGCTCCTTTTAGGTTGGTACTTGTTGGTGGAGATGGTCTATACCATGAGGCAGTGAATGGCTTGTTGAAAAGGTTGGCAAAGGAGAAAGCGCTAAATATTGATGATGTCGATTGTGATATCCCTGAGATAAATTTGCCAATTGGACTTATACCAGCAGGTTAGTATTCTTGCTAAGACTTGTCATATAAACTACTCTTCACCTTGTGTGATGAATTCTAGTATATGAAGACAGTAGATTAATATTTTCTGTGGTATGACAAGTAGGTGTTTCTTGGTTCTGCAATTTTCAGAATCAAGTTATGTATTCATCTGATGGCATAAATTGTTAAAGTGTGAAATAGGAATATTTTTCTTAAGATATTCTTAGAGACAAAGATTGAGGTTTTGCGGGTAAGCTTTCAGTTTCAGTATTTTACCTATTTTTCTCAGAATCATTGAAGTAACTTTTTCTCATGAAATACTGAGTGTTAGTTTCTCCAAACATTGTAGCATTGTTGCATACTCCTCAATTAATTTTGCAAATAACTTCAATTTAATTCACTATAATTTGTGGCAGACGGCACAAAAGATAGAAACATCTGGTTAACAGATATACACTAAATAAATGTTGATCATTGATGTTATTGATTTTTGGCCATCAGATCATGACTCAAGCATTTTTCTGTTTCATCAGGTACTGGTAATGGAATTGCTAATGCTTGTTTTGGGAATTATGATATACAGACTGCTGCAATATCTATTGCTATTGGTAAACTGTTTTAGTTATTCTCAAAGTCATTTCATGTACGGGTTGTTTCTGCATAAGCTTATTATTTACAGTAAAACCTCACTTACTGACCACTTGAGTATTCATACCACCTCTTTATAGCAATTGTAGCTTTAACCTTGCTTTAGTGGTCAGTTGGCAAGCCAGGTTCAAGTTCCGGTCATGGCAGGTCATACCCCTCTATGAAAATTTGACAAAATGTTGATTTTCCTCCATATGTGCAGAAGTTGCCAGCTCCTTGTGGAAGGGTAAGTTAGTACTGGTTAGTATACAGTCCAGGAAAACTGGTTAGGTGAACTGGCCGCCATAGTTAATTGAACAATTGTTGAATTATTATTCATAAGGTCGTCTTAATTCTTGGTTTTGCATCTGAACAGAAGTAAATTAAGCCTTGAAGCAGATCAACTGCAATTGTTTACATCTTTTTAATGTTGACCTCCTATACACATCTGTTGCCATGTGTCACATTTCTGCAATAGGTTTATTTATGCAATTGAATGATGTTTGTCATGAATGAGTAATTATTAGAATTCTTTCTGTACAAAGTAGTCATCATAATGTGATTTACTGTTATGAAGTAATCCCTATACTTGTATTTGTTCATAAAAATATATAACAAATTGGTAAATTTCATGTTGTTTTGTTACATATTATACTTTGTATATGAAGATAATAAGTTCCTATTTGTATCAATATTGGTGTAAATAGTTGTATGGAATTCAAAATGATCGCTGTATGTTTTCTATCTTCATTCGTATAAATGTTCATTGTATCGTTACAGGATTTCGAACTAAGACCAATATATTGTCTTTACACAGTGCTGGTCGTCTTATTTCATACTGTGTATTATTGGTTGGCTATGGTTTGTGGGGAGACATCATTCATGTTGCTGAGAGTCGTAGAAGTCAGGGTAGAATGAGATATTTAAGTATGTTTGAATATTATCGTATAGATGCAGTCAGTCGAAAGTCAATTACTGTGAACAAAAAACTGATTTTGTAAAATGTGTCTTACTGCACATGGGTAAATTTTATGTTCACATTTTGTACCCATTAATGGCAATGATGTGACGATTCAGGGTTTTCACTAGACATCAAAAGTTGAGGGTCAAAAATGACCCTTGACGGATGATAATTTTAAGAGTCAACAAAATCTCTTTCTACTTTTATTGTAAATTTGACCCTTTGGTACAAATTCTGAAGAGTCATAAGCTTTGTTTTACTGAGTTTAAGAGTCAAAATACTGTTTAAAGGGCCAAATGAAAGCCCTGATAATTGGTTTTGGTATTATGTCTCTGATATGTTCTAGCACAGTTTTATTAGTGTTGAAAAATAGGTAGTAATTACAAAATCTAACAATGGCAGACATACTTAAAGTCACTACCAAGTTTTCATATTTTCAGCAACAATGGGAGAATTTGCATTTATTAGGAGATTGCATGAATTCCAAGTTACCACTCAATATTTTCGGACGAACAAGAAAGACCAGGATGAGACTGAAACTTCAAGTCCTGAGGCAGACCGTCAAAACATAGTGGAAAACAATGGGTAGGATTATAATTGATCGTTGTGCATGCATCTTATTGAGATTAAATTATTATTTTTGTTTCCTCATGTGTCTAGTAAAAATGGAATTGATTCCATTTGATATAGTTTCACTACATGCTCTGGACTTCTTGCATTAATTGTTATGATTTGTGCTAAGACTTAATACAAGAACTACAGTGGTGTTTTTCCTGCTTTGTTTGGGTCTGGTAAACAAACCCTCCCCAATCGAAAATAAAGACATTTTTTCCCAATTCCTGACCTAAAATTTCCCAATTTTGCCTTCACACTGCATATTTTCCCTGCTGGACCGGACCCTTCCCAAAATTGCAAAAAATCACTGAATTACATGGTACTGCACAAGCATTAATATATGGCAGTATCTAGAAAACTGTATTGGCTGATACAAAACCTGCAAGATGGATTCCAAATCACTGTTTCTCAGACTTATTATTTTTGCTGTATTTTCTTTGGACAAATCATTTAGAAAATGTTGTTCTGCATCCATGTCTCTAATCTAGCAATATGCAAAAATGACAAACGTTGCCCTCTGTGTCACAAAGTCAGGCTGTATGGATATTGATGAGAAAAGGATTCCTGTAAAAAAACAGGAACAAAAATCCTACCTTCTTTAAAATACTGGAAGAAAATATGGCAAGCCATGTACATACAGAAATACATATATGATAGAATGATTTTTAAACTTCCAGAAATTTCTGTAAATGTAGGTTTATGTTTTTGTTTTCTGTTTTTCATGGTTCTTTTTGTCTAATTAATTTGTTATTGCGTTAAAAGGCATGAACTAACAACCTTATCTTGTCATTGTAAACTGAAGCATGGTAGAAATGCTTAGAAAACACAATATATATTTTTTTTTGAAAAAAAATCTATCAAATGAAAATAGATTCTAATTTCAAACAAATTGTAAAAATCTGGACTATAGTTTCAGTGATTCAATCAATGTTTGTTGCAAATTAATTAAATTCATTTATCAATTTCATTTCTAGGTGGAAGTCTTCTACAGAAACAATCGTTGGAAGTATTGTATTTTTGAGTGACATGAGTTATGATCCCTCAGTACTAATGTCCTCTGATTATTCATCTGTTTATATGAATAGACCATGCGGTAAACTTAAAATTGCTCAATTCTTTGTAAACCTGGGAAGGAGGAATCTATCTATGGTAAGTTATTGCTACTGGGTACATACAGTAAATTTATGGTAAGTTATAGCTATGGGGTAAAGTACAGTAAGTTTTATGGTAAGTTATAGCTACTCTGTAAAGTACAGTAAGTTTTATGGTAAGTTATAGCTACTCCGTAAAGTACAGTAAGTTTTATGGTAAGTTATAGCTACAGGGTAAAGTACTGTAAGTTTTATGGTAAGTTATAGCTACTCTGTAAAGTACAGTAAGTTTTATGGTAAGTTATAGCTACAGGGTAAAGTACAGTAAGTTTTCTGGTAAGTTATAGCTACAGGGTAAAGTACAGTAAGTATTATGGTAAGTTATAGCTACAGGGTAAAGTACAGTAAGTTTTATGGTAAGTTATAGCTACAGGGTAAAGTACAGTAAGTTTTCTGGTAAGTTATAGCTACAGGGTAAAGTACAGTAAGTTTTCTGGTAAGTTATAGCTACAGGGTAAAGTACTGTAAGTTTTATGGTAAGTTATAGCTACAGGGTAAAGTACTGTAAGTTTTATGGTAAGTTATAGCTGCAGGGTAAAGTACTGTAAGTTTTATGGTAAGTTATAGCTACAGGGTAAAGTACTGTAAGTTTTATGGTAAGTTATAGCTACAGGGTAAAGTACTGTAAGTTTTATGGTAAGTTATAGCTGCAGGGTAAAGTACTGTAAGTTTTATGGTAAGTTATAGCTACAGGGTAAAGTACTGTAAGTTTTATGGTAAGCAATAGCTACAGGGTAAAGTACTGTAAGTTTTATGGTAAGTTATAGCTGCAGGGTAAAGTACTGTAAGTTTTATGGTAAGTTATAGCTGCAGGGTAAAGTACTGTAAGTTTTATGGTAAGTTATAGCTACAGGGTAAAGTACTGTAAGTTTTATGGTAAGTTATAGCTGCAGGGTAAAGTACTGTAAGTTTTATGGTAAGTTATAGCTGCAGGGTAAAGTACTGTAAGTTTTATGGTAAGTTATAGCTACAGGGTAAAGTACTGTAAGTTTTATGGTAAGTTATAGCTACAGGGTAAAGTACTGTAAGTTTTATAATAAGTTTATAATTTGTAAAGTTTGTAAGTTATATCTATATAGTCCAGTTCAGTAAGTAAAATCTGCTCTGTATGATCAGTAAATTATAGCTATATAGTCCAGTTCAGTAAGTTAAAGTTACACAGGAAGGTTAGTTACTAGTTGTTAGTTATAGCTATATAGTTCATTTCAGTAAGTTAAAGTTACCCAGTAAGGTCAGTCAGTTATAGCTATATTGTCCAGTTCAGTAAGTTAAAGTTACACAGTTAAGTTTAGTAAGTCTTAGCTATAATTGTTTGGTTGTATTAGTTAAAGGTATACAGGTAAGTTCAATAAGTTATGGCTATATAATTCAGTTCTGTAATTTATAGCCTTTACTGATAAATTCAATAAGAACTAATTGTACAGTTTCGTCAAGTATGTTTACAAATATTTTTAAGTAAAGTAAGTTATTATTGTGCTTTATATCTTTCTCTTCCAATAGGTGCCATATGCAGTCATTTTAGTAGTTGAATAACCAAAATGCACTTAAATTTTATTTATATCATAAAAACTTAATAAAATCTTGTTTCGACCATATTCATTCTATATTTACAATGTACAGTATCTTGTGTATTTAAAAAGTCGTGCAATTTTTTACCAGTGAAGTTACTGTATAACAATTCATTAATGTCTTTGATGTCATTTATGATAATAATGATTGCTAGGAAATGATATAAAACTAAACCTTTCTTGTTCTACGTTCATGTCCAGGAATAATTTATTGAAAGTAATGTTGAGTGTTTACAATTTATCCAGATGGATAGCCCTGAAATTGTCACACTGACAGGGAATGAATGGAAAGTAACTCTTGATGTTAGGAGTGATCCAGAATCTGAAACTGGTATCTCTGAACATAGAATCAATGTTGATGGTGAACCTTTTGTTTTACCAACACCTGAATATCATGTCAAGTAAGTACCTTAATACAAGTACACATAATATCTCAAGACCATGTTTCTTATGGTTTACGAATACTGCAGGTCTTGTAGGAAATTCAAGGATTAGATTTAGTGTCAGATTTTCAAAATAATTCTTTTAGAAGTGATTTCTGGAATTATATTACTGATAAACATTCAGTTATCCTGGTAAGTATGTTTATTTCTGCATGGTTAAAAGTTTTCCAAAATTTTCTGGAACCCCCGGTTTTCCCAGGTCCCGACCTTACTGTTTTTTTTTTTTGGAAAATTTTCAACTTTCACCCTTGTTTCTGTATTCCACTTTATAATTATATGGTCTATCTGTAATTAATATATTGTGGATTTAAAGATTGATTATTACACTGCTGCAGACATTTTTTGTTGAATGAACTTACTTGTACATGTACTAATTTTCACCATGATGAGACAGTATGACTTGCTGAAATCTCCCAGTAATTCAAAAGTTAAGATGAGGCACAAAGTCAAAATGACTATAAAACCATGGACATGAAGCATTATACTTGTATGTGTCATTTATTCGTTATATAACCCTTCTTCATCCATTGTGGAAATAAGTTAGCTAGATATGCAACCCTTTAGTCAAATATGTTTAAAATTGCATTGTATACCTGATGATATGTGGTTAGATAATAACCTTTGACACTGTTTGATTTTCAGATTGTTGACCAATAAAGTGACATTATTCAGTAATATGCCATATGCTACTGGAAGACCCTGAAAAATATCAAGCTTACTTTTCTTGTGTTTTTTTTTATTTGTTTGTTTCCTTTTCACTCTGTGTCCCTTTTTTGATAAATGATGTTAGAGCATGTTCCTAGGAAATTCATGTTATTTCTTTGGTAGACAATCCAGGTTGTATTTAAGTATTTTTTCTGTGTCTAAGTTTCTGCGTCGCTCTAAATTCCTGGTTAGAAGCTTTATTTAATCATATTTTTGTATTTTTACCATTTCTGTGTTGTTGCCATGTTGTTTGCCACAAAATTTTACTAGAATATGTTATTAATTCTATTGAGATGATTTTAATTAGTTGTATAAGTCTTAATTAAACCCATCAATGTGTGATTATGATATTTGTTGTGTTCAAGAGATATTGCCATATTCAGGATGTATATGTATGAATTTTGGTTTTCTTTATTCAAATCAAGGGCTGTAACTCTTCTCTATTCTCTATTGCAGTTAAAGTTGATAGATATATTGCTTTACTTCTTAGTTGCACTGATCTTTTTGCCATATGTATTTGTTATTTCATATTGATGATTTAATATTTGTTCATGTATATATATATGTACCCATATAAATCTTGTTCAAATACTTCCACTGTAAGCTTTTATATCAATATGATTTCTAGCAGAACTAGTTGAGGCTATTCAAAGCTTCAGTTGTGTTAAGAACATTGGTAAAAGTATGGTGACAATGGTCCACAAACAAAATAGTATTGCAAGGAAGATGGGAATTTTTGTGCATTACATTGATTACCTCACACATTCTACGATTGTGAATCCTGATGTATCCATATGGTGCTGGCGCTGTATTACTAACTCAGGGTCTAATCACACTCTTTTATCTGTTGGGTCATTCATATTTTTGTTATTAAATACTGAATTGGTATTTTAATGACCATAAATGAAAACCTCAGTATAATTTTCAGGACTGAAAGTGTTTTTGCAATTTTTGCTGTATCTCTATGAAGATAATTCATATAATGCAATTACCTTTTAGAATCACCTAATCCATAATGTATATAACACTCAAGTCTTATTTCTAACCCAGCCTTTGCCGAAGCATCAAGAATCTTTATTCTTGGTAGTCTTCAAAGGTTGAAATTAATTGTCAGTATTTCAGCTAGAAACTGTTATCATTACAATCATGATAAACTACAGGTCTCTTTTGTCAGGTTATCTGTGTGTATAGGGGATCTTTTAGTACTTTCTCCTTTTTATCTCAAATTTAATGGAAGCTAATGATTTTTTCCGAATTGACTTTTCCTAATAAACAGTAATAGGATGGCTGTTGATCTTTTTTACGAGCGCTGGTAAATGTATTCCTATCTTGTTTGTGCATAATATTGTTTTAATTTTGACTTATTTTATCGTCTCTTTAATACTTGTGTTCACATCGGTCCACATAATTGTATCTATTTACAATTCATTTGTTTGCGTTCTACAACAATTATGTTTATTCGATTTTTAGAAATAAAGGTCTAATCATTGTTTGATTAATATAATGAAAATGTTTGCATGCAAAGTAATCTTTGATGTTATAAACGGAACAAAAGATTATGAAAGGCTGCCATGTATAAAATGAACTGTTCATTAAGATATATATCAGAATGTTTATTTCATTTTCTGTTATGCTTGTAATAAAATAATTATCTACTTTTGAAGTGTGTAATTAAAAAACATGCCAATATTTGTATTTGGTTTTTCAAAAGTTTTTCAGTTAGTTTTGGACAGTTCAGCTTACTACCGGTAGTCCTTTTGAGGAACCTACCAGTCCCAGGCTATTTCCTTTTATTCTGTAAGAAACTGCATGAAGTGTCTATCAATTGTGTGTCATATATCTCGAGGAATGGTTATATTTTTTGTGGCCATGTTATTCAATGTGACCCACTGGTTTGTACACAAAATTTATTCACATTTATTTTTGGGCAGAGAAAGTTTTCAGAAAAAAAGATCTTTGCCACCACACCTCGTTTGTAATCATTGGAATTTAACCTTGTGCTAGAGAGTATTTATGCTGTTGACAGTCATTCTGTTGTTATAGAGATATAACCACTAATTTCATGTACTAATTATTAATAAATTGTAAAATTTCAAATTTTTCAGTATTAATTTGTTAGAAGATATATATATCCCTTAATTCTTGTCGCCATATTTGTGTTGTACTATATGTTGTATTATTGTTGTTTCATTTTTAGCTTGGTGTATTAATATTTTCAATTCTTTGATGTGGTGCTTAATTTATATCGTTATTTTTGCTGCAATATTTTAGTATAATTAGTAAGTTTATTACAAGTATTTTATATTTTATGTACATGTATAAAATAGTAGTTTATGTATAAAAATAGACTTTGTTGTTTGTAGAATACCCTGGTAGATAATGTTATTTTATGGTAATTATTGGTCTGTAACAATCAGTATAATTGCTTCTTCCTATTACATTTCCAATCGGAAATCCACTAGATTAGAAGCCAGTTACACAGATCAAGCAACTATAAATTTGCCAGACATATATACATGTACATATTTTTGTTGCCTGTTTATTTAAATCACAGAGGCACAAGGATTTGTGGAATGCTTACCATAAAATTAAATGATGTGCCTGTTAATGATTGTCCCATTAGGATGGGGCTGGTAGTGTACTTGACCCAGTTTAAATGAACTCGCTCAACATGTTGTCAGAACCCCGATCATGTATGTCGCATGTGTTGAATAAAAATCTGCAAAATACAAAAAATATTCTCTTGTAATTCAGTTAAAGTTCTCAAGTTCTGGATCTGTTATAATCCTGATGGTAGAGGGTCAGTCATGAACAATAATTCCATACTTTTCATATAACGTGTCAGGCAGAACACTGACTGTTGCACAATTCAACAAACCGTCATTTTATTCATTATCTAAAAACTGTTTTCACTAGATTTTTATATATGTTATTTAGCTGTTATTATATTCCACAAATTGATATTCTATAACCCACAGGTATTAGAAGTTTTTAAAATAATTGTGAAGAATAGAAGAATTGATTTGATTCACAGGGGCGTATCCAATGAAAGTTATTCACATTCATTGGAAAATATTATAACAGAACAACAGGTGGATAAAATTAATTGCGGTTAAAAATCTTAAAAAATCCTAACATCCATCACAAATGACTCATGTGATGTTTGTGTAAGTTAACATGCAATCTGTGCTTTTTATTGAAAAGATCTGTATTACAAGCTTACCATAAAAGCGCTGTTACTACTGCCAGTGACAAAACTATATTGGACAAATGCTTGTAAATTCAGTAAATACTTTTATTTATGTTGATACCATATTACATAGAAAAAGATAATAAAACAAGTTTTTAAATTGAAAACATATGAAATAGAAAAGAAAAATATACCATATTACATAGAAAAAAGTTTTAATGAAACAAATAAAAAAGATTTTACTTTAATAGCATATTGAATAGGAAAAATTAAAGCAAATAAAAAGAATATGAGTTGTTCAAATTTAGATAAATGAAGTCTCAATTTCTATAGAGTTATTCATTGAGCCAATCTGTTAAACTTGAAAAAAAAACACTTTGAATTAAATCTTACTAAATAATGATATACTCATCCTCTTATAAACAAAAATACAGATCAAATTATCATGTTTAAACAGTAAAAAATAAAAATCCGTATAAATAGTATGCTTGTAGTTGAATTTGCCTTACTGGACATTTTATTGTTAAAAACTGCTTGTAATGACTGGTTAATCAAATATGCTGCGAGCCGGCTGCGCCAACCATTACTCAATTTGGATTGAGGGGGAGGTAGGGAGAATCCAAAGCTCAGACCAGCGAAAAGGGTTTCTCCACCCCCTGGCTTGATGTTAAAAGTCATCAAATTTTCTTATATTCAATGTGAATGTATTTCATAAACAATCCTGCTTTATGGCATTTACTTAACCATAGGAATTTTTCTGAGCTTCAGAATCACTTCTTAATTCCAGAAATTCATTAAAAATGCAAATAAAATTTTTATTCTGTAGTTAGACTGTCATTGTTTTGTTTTTATAAATACTGAGAGATTTTTATAAATACTAATGATTAATACTGGGCACATCTTTTCCATCTAACGTCTATGAACAAGTTGGTAGGCTGGTCTTTTTAGTCTTGTTGCATTAAACATGAATCATAATGTTCATAACCTTTGTTTCTCTCTCTCTCTCTCTCTCTCTCTCTCTCTCTCTCTCTCTCTCTCATGTATAGTATAGGTCTTTGATTGCCAACTATTAATGTAATTGTCTGACATATGCACCATTTTGCCAAATGTCGAAGTTAAGAAGTGCTGTCACTTAGAAAAAAGTTTCTATAGGTCGGTACCGAGTTCTACACAATACGGAATAATAAATGTATTCGTTAGATCACATTGAAATATTTTGCTTCATGTGCTTGTTATACTGGTCGCATATATTCTGTATATGCGTGGTAAAACAGAAATTTCAAGACAAAATAAACTTTTCCTGGTGTGAATAATCATTTACGGGGAGGATGTTATGATACGTGGCACCAAGATCTGGGTCCGAGGTTATAAAAACGGTAATTACTCCTGACAAATTGTTATAAATATTGAAGTATTTTAGCCCTATGTAGATCTACCCATTTAGATACAGCAAAAAGATGTTACAGGGAAATCTGACATACGCATCTTAAGTGAGAGCGATACATTGTCCTCTGTTCATTATCATTTACACTGAATAACTCTATTGCACCGATTAATTGCGAAAGTAATATTGTATGTATAGTGAGACCATTATACACGGTGTTTCTAAAAATAGAAAAGAAGTTGTGATTGTAGATTTGATGTGATTCAAAATCGGCTCTAAGTTTGTACTAGCATATTTTTACTGTCATAATTTAAGAGCTCTGATATTGTAAACTTGTCTTAATCCTCGAGAAAATAAGACATGGTCTATATATGGAGGCACACCTGCGATTTTGGAGAGTCTGAGGGAATTATTCTGAGAATGATGCTGATGAAGGAAAAAAAACGATTTTACTGATTGAAATTCAAGTTGACAATGTGTATATATTATTCTGTAGTCTTTTATTGTACAAAAATAAAAGAATGGATATTTCAAGCTTAGATTTGAACAAATCTACGTCTGCGTAATGAGTCTGCGTTTATATCCATCCCCTTCGCTCAAATTTGTACAGTTGAACAAAATCCCCTTCGCTCCAATTTGTATAAGTGGACGAACTCCACTTTGATTTTATTTGCAAGGTGGACGAAACCCCTTCTGTAAATTTCACTTTGCAGGACAAAAATCCCCTCCATGATTTTTATAAAGTGGATGGAATCCCGTTAATTAAATCAGTTGATTTAATAGGTTTAAAAGTAAACAATTATTATTTAAATTCAAATTGTCATTTATAAACATGACTAAATATGTGATAAACTTGTTTAAATACTTAATTAATTGGTAAGCATGTAAATATGTCTGTGTCATAGTGACTGCTCGTTGGAATACATATGCGGTAGAAATATTAGAATTATTTACCAAAATATTTTTTTTCGTAGATTACTAATTTGAACAAAATGGATTTTGCCCGGAGCTGATTTTGTCCGACACTCTATAATTAACATTAGAAAATCAACAACACGTTATTTGTGTATAAATTTATCTTATGAAGACTGGATTTCTTTAAATATGGCCGTGATAATGAATATGCATATACATGTACAATTAGTTCATGTACTGAGACCCTGCGAATGTCTGTACACAGTGGTTAGATAGAATCAGGTGGTATAATACTTAAAACAGGTATATGTATGTAACATCATACTGAATTTATTTCATATTGCACAAAATGATGAACTTCTTCCGTAGGTGCAATATGCATGTAGATATACGTTAAATACATTCGGAATACCTCGGCCGATTCAGTGCCTCCATTTACAAATGAACTGTCCAGAAGTAGATGAGCCAAATGTTCGCGCGATCACTCAGAATTAACCAACATGTATAAATATCATGCATATCATGAGCATGTAAAAATAAATGACATAACATAAAACATCGACATGCATTTAATATTACATCGCATCCACGATATTCATTTAACGATAACACAAATGTCGGTTAGTAAACAGATGAATCCTATTTTATTGAAATACTTGTTCATGAAAGTACAAAATGCAGTGAATGTGAAAATAGCACGTGCATATCTCTCTACCACAGGCCCTTCCTTACTGCTTTGTCTAATTGTAAGTATATATATTGTGTCATGGTTATACGTACATTTAAACTATTTTTAATTGTGATAAGGAGTGATAAAACCGACATGCAGCGACAGTAAGTGAGAGTATACATGTACCTTGTACCGAGTTCCTAATACAAGTCACAGTTTTAGGCGAAAATAAAAAAATGATGTTTATCATGAATTCACATATGGACGAGTGGGTATACATATTAGAGATATTATCACAATACAATATTTACATTTTGTATATATACTAAAGGTCACTTTGGGGTCACATGCTATGCACTTAATTTTAAGCTTAATCATATTGTAAAAAATGAAGACATATAGATACTTTTGTAAAAGATTATACCAACAATACGTTGATTACGTTGATTATGAACAGTTTGAAGATTTTATATATACGTGAGCAAACACCTGGCGTGACAAGACTGGTTATACAGTGTATGGTATTTCTGTTCGGTTGCGAATCAAGTTTTAAGACATTCAAAGTTCAGGCAGTTTAAATGCTTCCATTTCATTAATTCTCACAGTGGCTTATAACAATTCTAATAACTAATATGAACTTGTATATTAATAATCGTCAGTTTTTGCATAACCTGCAATGACACGATATCACATTGCAATTACCCTAACAAAATCCTTGACCTTGAGGGTTAGTATGATATCACATTCTAGTCCAACAGATGGATAGAAGTAGATACAATTAGTAAAATATAATCTAAAGTTACACAAATCCCTTTCTAAAACTCAAAGTCTGATCGACTGAGCGTTTACGTCCTTCTCGTCAAATCCAGCGTTGTAGTTGCCGCCGTTTGCTGTTTTATTCATTGAATGTTCTTGGTGTTTGTCAGTATTACAGACTGTGTCGATATCTGGAACGTATTTTTCGCTTTTGTCATAAACGACACCAAATCTCAACGGTTTCCTGACGCATTCAGGAAGACAGGGAAACATAATGTCAAACATAGGGCACACCAATCTGCAGTCCAATGATTTCGGTTTTGTGTATCCAGTAAACAGGCTGACGATGAGAGCAATCACGACACATACCAACATTCCAAGTCCAGTGTACCATAGATATGACATTCGATAAAAATCGTGAAGGATCGGTTCTTCTGTTACTGTTGTGGTCGCTGCTGCTGTAGCTGACTGCACCGTGGTTGCGGGAGCATCCATACCTAAAGCTGTCCAGTTGCAAGCAGTGGTGTAAGTTGGTAAGGGCGTATAGCCACTTGGTTTTTCAATTAGAGTTCCAATACCGAGCCAGCACATGAATGCAATGGATAAGAGAAACCCAGTAACTGCGCCGTATTTGTTTGTCCACGGAAATATCATTCCAGCCACAAAGAGGCCAAAAATAGGACCGGCTGTTATAGAGTACATGCTGTATGAGAACTGCAAAATCAATCCTGTAAATCGTGATATCAATACAGCGATGCCAAACTGCACGAGTCCAATAACTAAAACAAGAATCTTTGACAACAGGATTGAATGCTTTTCTACCACAGATCTGCAACAGAATGGTTTTATGAAGTCTTCTAGAAGTACCGCAGACATTGCGTTGAGTCCAGATGAGATTGTGCTAAGGCCACCACTAAATACGGACGCTATAAACACACCAGCTAATCCGGGTATTCTACCTAGGATATCCATCACAAATAATGGTAATAGTTGATCTCTTCTGTTCACTAGACCAGCCGACACAGGATGACATTTGCTATAAAATGCGAACATTACCACCCCGATCAGTACTGTTAGAATCACAATAAGTACAAGTCCTGGAAAATTTAACCAGAGCGCAATTTGTGCTCGTCTAAGAGTAGGCAAAGAGCACGCTCTTTGAATTTGTGCCTGATTAACTCCATACAGGTACAGCCAGAAGAATCCACCACCAAATGCTAAAGTCCAGACGCTATGTCGTGTTTTTGGATCAAACGAAAAATCATCGAACTTAATACGACCATTTTCTTTTGCTATTTCCCAAGCGTTTCCAAAACCACCATTGATATTTGAGCCTTCAATAAGCACAGCAAGAAGTCCCGCGATCATGATTGTGAACTGAAGACTGTCTGTCCATAGCACAGTTTTCATGCCCCCAAATGTGGTATAGATTGTACAAACCGCGGCTGCTCCAATCATACAACCCCATAGTGATATACCAGTGACAGCTTCAAAGGCGAGTGATGGAGCGTACAGTACGAATCCCATGTATACGAAGGTTTGCAATAGAAAGAGTAACGAAGCTACGATACGAGTTACTCTACCGAATCTCATCTCCAGGTATTGGAAACAGCTAGTTTTGTTTAGGTTGTAAAATATGGGCATGAATAAATGAGCAGAGGCAGCGGTTGCCAAAAGCATAGCGGCCAACATCCATAAATACATGGTTCCGTTAGTGTAAACTTCGGATGGTGTTCCAAGGAGCGTGAGCGAAGATAAAAACGTTGCCGATAAAGACAAACTGACAGGAATTGGATGCATTTTCCTTCCTCCGAGATGAAAATCTTCAGCAGTTTTCTTATTTCTATCACGGTACGCATGGTAAAATCCTATCAGTGCCGATGCACAAAACATTAAAGAAAACAATACATAATCCGCTGTTCCAAACGTGCGTTTTTCCCCAGTGTCTATACTATATCCTTCAGCCATTTTTGTTCTAAAAAGTCGTCTTAAAATTTTATTTCGGGTTTAATCAAAAGCCTTTGAAGCGACGGCGTGTGAAATGAAGCATTTAAACAAACATCAGAGCTTATATACAAAGATCTACATACCCTATACACAGATCTCCTTACCGTAAAATTACAGGGTCAAGAGACTGCTTGAAATACTTCAATACATTCGTTATATCGAAGGAGTTCTTTCATTTGCATATTATTAGCAGTTTAAAATAAACACAAGTTTTGGTTTATAGTCACGGAAAATTAAACAAGCAAAAATTAGCTCTATTTAACACGACATATACATTATACAAAGTATATGAGCAAGATGGCTGTATGTTTAAAAACTTACCGTTTAAAAACCTAACAACAAAAAGTTTAAAACAGCAGTTTTACAGTTGCGCCTGAAAGTTTTTACCTGAGACCAATGTACTGACATTGATCCCAATCATTACCTAGAACTTATCTTGACTTTATTAATCGATGTTTCGGAAAATTTTTTTTTTCGATTATTCGGCCGTAAAAACCCGAAAATCTCATGTATTCATCAGGTAAATGTATGTGGGAAAATATTTTGAAGTTTTCATTTACTTGATGTCGTCTATTAACTTTGCACAGTCATCTATAAAGCTCGTTTAGATCGTAGCGTGAACAGAATTCGCAAACTCAACTTCGTACCATAATAAAAAGATATATTTTGTTCACATTCAACCTTCATTCAAACCGCGTTTCGTTATTCAAGGTCTAGTCATAAACGTTATAGCTGAACAATTCTGGGGTCATACATATTTGCATTCACGCAGTATAATCCAAAACCGGTTTGAAGACTTTTCAAATCTAGTTTGAAACTAAAACAGGTTTGTACGCTTGACTATAATCGTAAACAGGTTTGCTGTACTGACTTGGCTGTTTATGTAGCTGTATTGCATTTAAATCTGTAAAGATGGCGAGTGCACCACAAAACGGTGAAAAAAGGTATGACACATCTAAATGTTTTATTTGAAAATGCGTGGCAAGTAGTGTTCTCTGTTCATTTGGAGAATGCTAGAATCTGAACGACTGTCTCTTGCAAGCATCATTGACGAAAAATATTACTTATCTCTCAGTGGACAATTACGATCGTACTTTTTCGCGAACATATATTTTTTTGGTTATTTCGTACCAGGATCGGATCAAGGGAATTTAACGAATATCTATTGAGTATAGTTTCACACAAAAGGCTCCCACTTTATATACTAGTACATGCAGAACATATAGCAACTTTTCAGCTTTTATTGTAAGCCACTACCTTTACTGGACTCTTTAGTTCTAGCATTCTTATTTGCAACATTTGAACTTTACTGAATAAGATAACCCTAAGTCTTGTTTAAAAAAAATAGCAAGATCAACTGCATGTAAGATACGCAGTGAATACGGTTAAGAATGAATGGATGTTGAATTGAGTCTGAAAAAAAAACAATTTATCCATGCAGTTGTACATTATATAGCGATGGAGTTCTGGTTGACACACAAGATAGTTCACAGGATGCAAATACGTGTAGTTTACAGACGGTTCCTGAGTCTCCCGCTTCAGTCGTAGCTGGTGAGTACATGTTCTAAGATGTTCACTTACCATTTGTTTGTTTCTTTGATACGTTTTTCCCAAGATTTATCAGCAGTACTTCACATGCTTACTAGTTATATCAATTAAACCTCGTACATATTTGATTTTTCGCCTTTTCCAACATGCTGTGTGAATGTTCAAAGAATAGAGACTAATTACAAAAGTCAGTCATTTTATCACAGGGAAACATTAATGTCTCTCTAAAGTCTGGAACTGGCAATAAGTCAACGATCCTAAATCACGTCGGCTTATTTCTACAACCCCGTAACTCAATTTTTGGCAATATAGAGATTTTGGTATCATTTTTTTCGTCCCGATAATCTTTTTACAAAGACCATATTTGACTGCTTGTTGATCTGTCCTAAATATGATTAATCCCAATTACACTAAACCGTTACTAGCTTGAAGTTATTGCAGTTCAAAACTTCAAATGCAATTTCCTCAAAATGGGGAAAATGACACATTATGGGTTTGTAGAAATCAACACGATTTATATCACTGTTTGTTACGTGCAGTCAGGCAAGTTTTATGCCATGATGTATTGTTTTAATTTTATTGTATTCCAGTAGCTGTGAATCGAGTTTATAGTACTTAATCACCATAATTTTGAGGACAATATTGACATAGGAAATTCGGGATACATCTAATACTCATTATGTATACATGTATAATTAATATGCCTATCTGGTTGTTAAGTCTGGGATGGTGATTGCTTTTTGCATGTGACTGGAATCATACATATTTAATTATCAGGTACCTGATGTTAAAATATAGGTTTACTTCCACGTATTCAAGTAAGCGAAACGATGTGGTATTCACTAGAAATTCTTTTTTTTTACATTGTGTACATCCAGAGTATTTTCTAGAATAATTACCGTGCTATATTGCATTTTTCAGAGAAATTAGAAGTTTCATCGAATTGTAAGCCAAGCAAATCAACTGTTGTTTCAGCAAAATGGTCGAAACGGAATGTACATAAACTTATAGAACTCCATCAAAAATTTGAAAGTATGTTTGCAAAACCAAAAATAAAGAAGAAATATGTGTGGGGACTTATTGCAGAACATCTTGTAGCAGATGGTTTCCAGGTTACAGCTGAAAGAGCAGAGCAGAAATGGAAGAACATTACAAAGACTTACCGTGACACAATTGACTTTAATAACAGAAGTGGAAATCCTACCAAGCAATGTCCTTTTTTCAAAGAGTTACAAAAAGCTTATGACTATAAACCTTATGTACATCCAAGGGTTATAGGAAGTGTTGGTTGTTCATCAGATTTGAACATGTTGACTGGTTCAAACAAATTGGAGTTTAGTGAAGTGCAAGATATGGATACTGCAAGTAGTACTGATATTCATATTAAGGCAAAAAAGTTGAAAACCAGACATTTTAAGAATACATCAGTGATAGACTTACTGGAAGATTTGAAAACTGAAATGATCAAACAGCATGAAGTGTTGATCACAGTATTGAACGAACAACACAAAGATAGAATGGATAATGAAAATAAAAAGTTGGAACTAATTGCTGAGCTAGTCGAATCAGTTAAAAAATAATCAAGATGTTGAATTGTCATGATGCTGCAGAAGAATCAGGTTGTCATAGATGTACATTAGTAGTGGTTACTATTGAGGTGTTAATATTAACCAGGTAACACATGTCTATTTAAATATAAAAGGTCAAATTTGTAACATAAATTATTGGAGTATTAAACTGTCATTATATTTCAGAACCATAGAGACAAAATTTAACTGACCACTGTCAATAATAACATTATTGAAAATACATCACAACATTAAATAGAGACTTTTCAATTTTTTTTCAATGATTGACAGCTATTTCCATAACAAATGGCAGTAAAAGAAACAAAATACTTCATGCACTTGTATGTCATAGCACCTTTGTTTACCTCCAGCGATCAAAGTCAATATAATATGTATACACTTTATGGCAATAAATTACTAAGCTATGAGTTTAAGAGTCTTAATATACCTCATATACATTGGATAAGATATTATTTTTTGTTCAAGAGATCAGTTATAGAATACAAGAGGGCCATTATGGCCCCTTTTTGCTCACTTGAGTAGAGATTGATTTGGCCTGATTTTTGACCCCAGATGATCCATGTTCAATTTTATACAAGATATAACTAAGACAAACATTCTGACAAGGTTTGGTAAATATCCACTCTAAACTATGACCGCTAGAGTATTTTTGAAAGGTTTTGCAAAAACCGGTTTGGCGGTGATTTGGCCCAATGACCTAGTTTTTGACAACAAAATCCCAACAACATGCACTGGGGCACATATGAAAATAGTTCTGTGAAAGCTTGAGAAATGTAGAAGGAGTTGTGCATGGAAGAAATTGCCTGCTGACATTTGCCAATATAATAACTGGATGAAAATGTGAATCAATAACATAAGAGTTATGAGTATTTTAATTTTATCAATGAGGTTGACAGTAACATAATTATGAATAAATAAGCATGTGTAAAACAATGACTCAAAAAATGAGGTTTCAAAAAGGATAAACAATTATCATGCATGATTTATCATTAGCAGCATAAAACATCACCAACATTACTAAATTAATTCATTTATGATCATAAACAAATTTTAGCATGATCATTTTTATGAAAACCTTGTAAATGATAATACATATAACTTATAAGCATAATTGAAGTGAGAAAACAATAATACCATGTATATTAAAGCAAACAATGTGTGTTTATGAAAAGGCTAAAACAATCCAATATTAATAGAAGTATAATAAATTGGAAACAATTAAAGAATTGACATGATACATGCCAGTACCGTGTTTTACCGTACGTCAATTACTTAGCTACTCATAAATTTGTATGCACTAGCACTATATTAATTAATTAGCTTCTAATCCTGGACAGACAACTACTTCCATTATCTGACATTTTCCTGTATCTAGTACAATATTTTTTGTCCACGTTCATATCTAGAAGAACACTCATTCATTGTACTGGCCATAAAATCTCTTTGATTCAGGAATTCAACCAGCTCGTCCCTTTTTCTACCCCTATAGCCCCTTAACACTGCATTATGAGGATTGTCCCTTGATTCTGGGTTTCGAGTCTTGTATTTAAATTCCTTTCTAGTAATCACAGGTATAACGACACCATTTGGCAGTTTAACAAGATCATTGCCAGTTCTGGGGTCGATTAAATTTTCAAACTTTTTTCTGACATCAACAACATCTTTCAGTGATTGTTCTCGAGCTGTCTCCAAGTCTGTGATTATTCTATATGGATAACTGGATCCTGAAACCAAACAAATAGGATAGAGATATTGGGTTTTGTAATCATTAAACTATACAAGGGAGGTAATGAAACTCATATTAGCACAGTAATAACTGATTACCCTCCCTTTGAATGAAACACAGGAAAATGTCTAAATTAATTGCACAGTTTTTAGAAGTATAATGAAAGCTCAGAGCAAATGTTGAGAATTTAGATACCACAACAATATCCAGCCATTCTTATCATAGAGAGGTAAAGTAGCATGATAACCAATAATAAAATAAAGAAAAATTGTACCAAGTTTCATAGATTTCCTCAGAAATCACAGCAATAAATGCACTGTTGATTTGACAACACAGTTACTAAGTTACAAAGATATGAAACATGCTGAAGAACAAAATGATTTCAACCTAACCTAACCGATTATAAATAATCATAAGCTTGACACTAACATGAATAAGTCATATACCTAACTCCACACCAGCTCTTCTGAGAATAGAAGGTGGACATTTCCATGGTTTGTGTATGAACTCTTCAGGCATTTTAGACAGTTCTGGGACCCATCGTCTCACGTAGTCACCTTTAGGATCACACGTCATGGCAGCATCAACAGGATGCATAACAAAGTTCCATTGATCTAAACCACTCATCCCTCCATTCTGCCACATCATAGCATTAATAGCAACGTCAGCATCTAACAATGTATCCTGCAAAATATATAGAGATAGGAGATTCCAGCATTTTACAATGTATCATGTAAAATATAGACCAATGGTTAATTCTTAAAAGTCTCTCCTAGCTTCGATGCACCCCATAAGAAACCACATACATTTTTTCACATTTACTATACAACATGTCAACAAAAGTTATTGAAGAAATCTAACAGAGTGCATCAATGTTCATTTCATTTCTTTGGTGTCATGTAATGAAGTTCTTTGTACAATGTCACTGTCTAGCAGCATAGTCATTTCATTAAAATTGTAAAACCAAGAGTGTTCATCTTCTTTCAGCTCATAGTCTTTATTTGATTAGAATAACTGCATACATAATAAAGATATATATATATATGGTCTCTAACAATATTCCACATACATATACATGTATATAATACAGAGGAAGTATGCATACCTGGAACCAGAGATATCCTTCAACCCAGGAGATATGTAAATAAGAGATCAGAAATGAAGCAACAACATGTCTCATGTAATTATTCATCCAACCAGTCAACCATAGCTGCCTCATTGATGCATCAACCAATGGATAGCCAGTATTACCTTTCTGCCACGCCTTAAGGTGGGCTTTGTTGTGACTCCACCTCTGATACTGAAATGTTGTTGCAATACAAATTATTCATTTCTTAGTTTAACCAACATGCTTTACAGCACACTTAAAATATAAAACCATGCACACAAAGTAACATCAAAGTAAGACGGCAAATTAACTAATCCTTTCTTACTATTCAACTCACTTCTGATAAAGTTTCCACAAAACATTAAAAACCACATAAAAAAGTCACATAATAAACATAAATTATAGATTAAGCGTGTTGACTTAAAGCAAATTTAAACATTATCATTCATCTAAGTTCGTGTAAGTATTTTCCATATTCCCTACTGAAACAGAATACAGCAGTGATGGAATACATAGGACACAACTGCTGACTATCATAAATTTCTAGAGACAAGTAAGGTAAGATTGAAATTGCACCACAATGGCAAGAAATGTCTAGCAACCATTTTACTAATTAATGACCAATAGTAATAATCCCTACAACAAAAATGTGAGAATAATTGATAAACTGATTTTTTTTAATCACAATGATAACAGCTAAATATTGATATGAACCTGATACTGAGGTCTGGTTGGAGAGTGGGGCAGATCTGGAAACACTGAGAGAAGCCAATAAGATAAATCTCTCCAAGCTAACTTTCTAAGAAACTTTGGTGATTTCATGTGTCGTCCTTCACTGAGCACAGTTCTAGGACTAATTTGTCCAAAATGGAGATACGGTGAAATACGACAAGTGTTCAATTCATCCCCCCTAGATGACTCTTTCTCATACTTCCTAACACCTACAACATGCAAGGAATTCATTACATTTAGTTTATACATACATACACCAATATCATTTTGAACATAATTACATGTAGCTGAAATTAGTCTCAAGTTCTAAATGAAACCTGTCTTATTTTTTATAAATCTAACAAATAATGCTATATTCAGACAACACAATGCATATATTTTATAGCTTTCATATAGGCCATCATATCAGGTATGCTTTAAACAATCAAGACAACCTGTAAGCTGACTGAATACACCATCAAAAATGTATTTGAACATAAAAGAATTCAATATTCATTTAGGTGTAAGATTAATAACTACAACATAGCACATATGATTGACATACAAACCTGCACTTAAAAACAACTGAAGAGCTTCCCAAGCACCATTTTCTGAAAAGTCCCAACTTTCTCGAATAACCCGAGCCCAGTCAATCTAAGAAGAAGAAAATAATGTTTTAGTGAAATCATATGAGCACTAATCAGGAATCCATACTGACACAGTAATCCATACTGACAAAGACCAATACTATGCATGTATAAAATAGGTCTTCAATGTTAATAATAGTATTAATACACATCCTGATTATTTACTAACTAAATTAGCACTGAACTAAGTGTAAATAAAAAGAAATTTAAAAAAACATTTCTGATAAAACTGTATTAAATCTATTAGGTAAATATTCCATTCATTAATGATATATGAGTCGCGCAAACATTACAAAACAAATAGTTGAAATCAACATTTCTTTACATCGAACAATAAACAGTTCCAAATAAATGTTTGACATTACAAGTGAAAGTTCTTCACTTCAAGTAAAGATTTGGTTAAGTTGTTACTTATATTTGTATTTACTCATCAATACCATACATCATTATTAAAACACTAACCACAGTTCCATCCTTTCTTTTAGGCAATTTACCCAACCCTAATTCATCAATAGTAGAAGATTTTGGTCTGTTTATTCCTACAGGTAAGCAGCCTGGAGGGTCTACAGGGTTTCCTATAGGTTCAGGACATGATTGTCGACAACATTCCATAAAATGTGTAACTGATCCCATTCCTCTCATACACAGTGATTCTGTCATTATAGAACCTGGCTCATGTAGGAGGTAAGAATGAAACCTCTGACATGTAACACCTTTCTTTTTTAGTACAGTACAAATATTATCATCTCTTTGTTTCAGGTATGGTTCATAAACATCATTCATGATCAATGTTCTTGCACCAGTAGACTGAACAATTTCAGACAAATCTCTTAAGTAACTGGTAGAGTGACGAAATACAATTGGATTTCCAAATTTTTCAGTGAAATCAGAATTTAGAGTTGGAAGAGCCATGTGTAACCAGTATTTGGTGGCTCCACCATTAGCAAGAGCCTCTGTTGGTCCTTCTTCAATGTCACTCCATAAGAACACAGGGATGACAGGAGCACCTGTCTGTGCTGCAGCAACCAATGCTGGGTTATCATATATTCGAAGATCCCGACGAAACCAGTAAATGACAGGTGGATTAGACAGTGGTCTCTCAACCCCGGATTTCTTTTTCCTTCCTCTCTTCTTTTTCTTACTGTCTGTTCCAACACTCTCAATTGTAGTTATTGTGTCATGAGCTGCATGCACATCTTCATGAAAATGAAATGTCATGGTTTGTGAACTTGAACCTTTCTTTGGATTTATCACCGTTTCATTTTGTTTCACATTTACATCAGATAAATTTCCTCCATGTAAAACTTGATTGGATGACAATTTACTAGCATAAGATGGAATGTTACTGCCAATTATTGGATACTGTTGTTGATCATGCACATCTAAAACAGAACATTCTTGGGAGAGTTTCAAGGCAAGTTGCAATTGCTCATCATAATCATCTTGTGCAGCTTCATAATCGTTGGCATAAAAACCGTTTTCCACCGAGCAGTCTAATTTATCAGGTAACTTAAAATCATCAACAACACTCTCAAAATATCCTCTATAAACATTCATCAGTTGGTTGTGTAACTTGGGATGAGATGTTCGAAGCTTTTGTATCAGAGACGGAAAGCGACTCACGGTAACGTCGTAGCCAGCCAGTGAAAGAATCATGCAGAAACATTCGTCTGCAGCTAATTTTCCTGACTTTAATTCGCATAAAAGACTGTCAACGGAGTTGGAGTAATCCATTTTCACATGTACCCTCACTAATGAGTTTATGTAACTGCAATGTTTACATCTTAGCGGTGATACTGTAAGAAAAGCTTGATCATTATTAACACTTTAAGGGAGCATTTCAAAAGAATTTGACATCAAAACGAGAATTTAGTGCTTTGAGACCTACCGGTGAATTGTACTAGAGTTGTCGTTCTTTGGTCGCCATTTTTCAAATAGGAAGTGAAAACTTCCGAAACTTTTCAAGTTTGTAGTGGTACTGTAAGTTACTCGAATATTGCAAAAAGAAGTTTTGCATCTGGTCTTATTATAAACAATTGCCATTTACCACTGATTGGCGACTTTATTCAGTCTTCAATTAGCAGCTGTCGAATAAATTATACAGGTATTTGATTGTCATTTTGTAAACAATGTTGATAAGGCATTTTTTTCTTTACAATGTCTGTGCACTGTGTCATTGTCTTCATATTTGTTGCGCAAGAGCTTATGCATATGAATACCTGTCTGACAATTAAATATTGTTGGGTAGATAAAGAAATGTGTCTATCTCTTATGAACATTATGGAGATACTATTTGTTCTCTTATCTTTCAAGAATCAATGAATTATCAAGTGGCTATTCTTCATTTTATGTCAGTCCTCCACTTCATTTCAAGCTGACTTATATAACTATGTGTTTTACATATTGTCTGTCAGTCTGGTTACTGATACATTCGCAGATTTTGTTGTATGGATTGATCTTAAATAAATTTGGAATGAGAAAAACCCAGGGTTTGAACCCAGGACCCCATGCACTGTAGGTGGGTACTCAGCCATGTTGTTAGTTAACTCATAATCCTGCAAATACTACAATATTGTAGGTTCAGTAGTCCAACTTGACAGTGGACAGCTCTAAAACGTTTTTTTTTGTGCCAACACTTACAGATTACAGTATGGTCTATTCACAATCAGTATAATATTTATGACAATGGAAGAGCCAAATTAATAAGGCTTATTCTATAGGTGCTTGCTTTATTTTAAAGGTTGCAAGATCTTTATTCATCATAATTTATGTTGATTACTTAAATTGTTGTATTTCTATATATTATTCTACCCTAACAAATTCATAAAGCAATAATTTATTTTTTTTATCCCCTTTATAATTTATTGACTCTGAAATGTCTGGTACTGTATAAAGAAAAAAGGATATGAGTATTGTTCATGTTCCTAGAGAGCTCACAATGCATACAAAACATTCTACCAAATTTCTCCAGTTTATTTTTCTTGAGTTTTAGATCTGATTTCTTTTTTATGATTTTTCAGATTTTGTAATTAGTGTTTCAGATCAAGTACTCATTTTACTTTTCAGGTTAATCATAGTATACCGACATCATTTTTAGAATTCATACTACTTCAATTAAAATCAACTGACCAGTAAGTAATTGTTTCATTATTTTCAATATTTCAATTAATTTATTTGTATGCATTTATAATCATATTTCAATTAATTTATGTATAAAATTTATAATCATCTACAAGTAATTTTTTTTTGGGTGTTAAAAATCAAATCCCTTCATAAAAATAAACTACACCCCATGCTGTGTGTCCAACAATGGAAATGATGGTTAAATTCCTTGATGTTGAGACTAATGTAAGGTATGAAATATAATGTTTCCCTCATGCATTATGCATGGAGGATTATACATTTCAGATGTTTGATCAAAGGTCAAGTTTGCTTAGTAACCATAATGTCGCAATAAAAGGTCATTTTAGTAGAATTTTATGTCTGATTGTAATGCTAACTATCATATAATACCTGTCATTTCATTCTCACATCTAAGTGCTTTGACCAAATTGAATTATTTCATTATAAGCTGAAGATACAGATTACTGAATCTGACCTAACATACTGGTACGTGCTTTAGGGCTAGTATGTTGGTGGGATTGTGTAAATATACGTCTAAAATAGCCAAACTGATCAAGAACACACTTATCATATTTTATTGTTTTGATTATATGTTACGATAATGGTGTATTATGGTGAATTTAGGCCTAAAATGGCCTCACTGACTGAAACATATTTATTTTACTCAGCTAGCTGAGTATAAATGAATCTTACTTTTCAGTCCAACTAAGTGAATCAAAGCCAGTCTGTATTTTACTGATCAGAGTCAGACATGTTATCAACATTCATATACCAGTCTTCACGTCAAACCTTCATGCAGAAAACTTACGTCTTTCATAAAGCAGAATGTGTGAATTTATATATTTGTCCTTGAAAAATAGAATCATTATTTCAATGGATTGTGCAATTTGTGGTAAAAAAAAACAGAAAGAGTAACTATGTTATGAAGAATTTCTAATTTGCATATGTTGTGACATTGAAATTCATTGACTCTTAACAGCTATATAATTAAGTAAGTGTGCATAGAGAGTGTACAATTCAAAGTCCAGAAATATGTTCCTTGATTGAGTTATTATCATTTGATGAATTGTACCTTAGGACCAGTCAAATTTGAATATCAGATGGTTGAACGAGACTCCAGGGCATAGGAATGAGCCAGAAGCCAGAAAAAATGAATCAGCTCTTTGAGTATTTTCTTTGGCTACTTTTTCTCTATGGGGGGCATTGCCCCTTTGCCGCCTTCTGTGGGGAACCCTCAGAACCCACTTTTACTTTTAGTAGCTTACCAGCTACATGAAAACATTTCTATACCCCTGACACTCAGTACGAGACACCACAGACATTGATGACTCTGTCAGCATGATTATGTTGTCTTCACATACAGGGAATTTAATGACACATTCACAAGTGTTAGTTGATATTAGTGTAGTAAATAAAACTTATGCGACAAGATATTTTATCTGTGTGGTAGACAGTGAAGAAAGCACAATGTGACCACAGTATATGGCTTGAATTGAAAAAAAATATTCACAAAAATTTGATGTACATTGATGCATTGAGATAGTATTACAAATATACTTTAACAAGTTTCTAATCAACATCCATTATTCTAGACAATTTTGAAACTTGAGCCTCTTTGTGTAGGACTAATTTTTTTAATTGGTAATTTTACTCTCTTGAATTGAAAATGTGTGGTTAGTTGTTATCTGAGTGCTATATAATCTTTTATAAGAGAATTACATAAGTTGTCATTGAAGTATCTAACTGTCCTTGAGCTAATTTTCAGCCTATTGAATATTTCTTTAAAATGCTCCTCTCCTGATTAATGCTGACTTTTTTATCTTTAAAATATACCTTCATTATATATCTAATGTGATAAAAAAATGATCAAAGAATAACTCCACAGATTGAAAAAAAACACTTGCGTGATATGTAACCTTCCCAGGGGCATCTGTTTGAGTATATTTGATATTTTTATTTATGACAAATAAAGGTAATTTAATGGATTTAATTGTTTTCATGAAAAAAATCTTATTTTATGAGTTATTTTAGTATGCTTGAATGGTTTCTCAAATTAATAAATTTTTGCTTGTATATCTTACTAAAGCTCTTGCAATATTATACCACTGTATGTTTCCTTGACTGTGCCATGACAAATGTACCGCAGACAAATTAATTTCTTGAAATCATTCTAGTGTTAAAGTAGTGTGGTACAAGATACGTTCATTGCCTGGTCAGTCATAAAACTTGGTATTCAAATGATTAATATGCTTTGTATTCATTGATAAACTGGAGAATAATTCAATATGCAAGTCATATCTAATCTTGGCTAGATACTATTAAAATTTTATGGGAAGAAATTCACCATCCAGCGATTTCTTTTCTCCTTTGTTTGGATCTGGTAAACAGACCCTTCCCAATGGAAAATAGACATTTTTCCCAATGCCTAACCTAAAAATTCCTAATTTTGGCATCACACCATGCATTTTTTCCCCATTGGGCCTTTCCTAAAATTGCAAAGAAATCTCTGCTATCTGATGTCTTAGGTGTGGGTATGTTAACTGACTTGAATGTTCCCATGGATGCTGACAATGTGCTGTCTTATTTAACTTTTTAATGAACTATGGTAACCCTTATTGCAATATCTCTACAAGATCAATGGTGTCCTTAATGACTTGCACACCTACCTATGGGAGCTCATGTCAACATTGAACTGATAACCGGTGCATCTGAGAACTAAGCTCTGATGATGTCGCTACTAGCTTGGTTCTTGTCTTTGTTCTGGAAACTATGATCAAGGTCAGTCATGGTTCTCCCTGTAGAATTCATTCCATGTATTGATCTTTGCTTTGAATGTATCAACCATAGGAATCTGTCCCCTTAATTTTCTGTATTGATTGGTTTTCATGGAAAGTCCCTTCCCTAGCATCAGTTGTTAATCTCTTGGCTTGAAGAAAAAAAAGAGCTTTTATAGTGTTAACTATTGATGTTAGTAGAATGAGCTTTTATAGTGTTAACTATTGATGTTAGTAGAATGTAGCCATTTATTGTTCAATGTTCTCTTGGATGTACTTGTATATTTAGATTAGGAATCTAAATTATAACGTGTATTTGTTTTGGAATAGTGATTGCATAAATTTGCTAGAAAAAAATTGATAACTATTGCAAGGAAGGATTTTTATATATTGTTTTCTCTGTACTATAATTGTCATGATTCAGTTAAGATAAAAAATATGGATGTTTAATGAGTATGTTCATGTTATTTTCCACGTCATCAGTTCTATTATTTTCTGTGCACTTCATATTTGGGTTATACAGCTGTTTAGTACAATTCTAAGTATTTCCTGATGTTGAATTTTGGTGTATTTATATAAATTGTGTCCCTTTAATGAGGTGAGCCTGAACTCACGTTGTAAAACAGACACATACATATTGATGATACGTCCTTTTAAGGTTTAATGGAGTCTGCATATTTTTGCTTACCCTAGTCTATGCATTTCACTGCAGGCCTGTTGTGTTTCTAACAGAAAGAAAATTGCTTTTAATTGATGTTTCTTAGGCTAAGTTAGAGTAGGGATCTAAATCTAATAATGATACAAGGCTTTGTGAGAACACAACTTTTCCAGACTTGACTGTACCAATATGCAGTAGGCTAATGTATCAAGACATGTATTTGAATATTAGAATTGTCAATGTTTTATTTAAAACTTTATAACTTTTTTTCATGTGTTACAACTAATTTGATCTGAGATGTTGCTGGATCTAATGAACTAATGTCTAAATATTTTGTATGCTGTGATATATTGTTTGTATCAGGTAAATCATAGACAAAGATCTAGAGCAATATTGTCGTATTTGTAATCTCTGCAGGGGTGCTATAAGTTATATATATATAAGTGCTATAACAACTATAGCTGGATGTGTTAATCAGTGTTATTTGTAGGAGTGGCCGGTGTGTTAATAGATATGATGTGCCTACTGTACAAATGTACAATATGATATTGAAAAAAGAGTCGTCGCTAGGACTTAAAACATTGCAACGATTTTATAATCAAGTCCGCACTTATTGACTAGTCTCCCAGCATGTGTTTTACCTATATTTATATTTAATGCTGATCATGATGTGTCTCTGTTTATGTCTTCAGAGATAGTGTGGTGATTGTGTGGTCAGCAATAGTATTGGACTTTAATTATTGCTAAATGTACCTACCTGCTACCTAAGGTAGTTTTCTTAATTGGTTTAATTTGTGGTAGTAAATTGACAAGTGACCTAGAACAGTCAGTTGGGAACATTAATGGCAGTATGACATTGTAGTAAACAACAGTGAATTAATTTATACTAGTGGTGTAATAATGTGTACTTCACCTTTTGTAGTATGTATTAAATTGCTTTCTCTGTGAATAGTATTTCTAGACTTATACGCTTGTATAGTATTCGTCAGTTTGACTGCTCATTCAGAACACAGCAATAATGAATGACTGAGTGTAAAGTAACCTTTGAGAAATGAAGGAATTCATTATCAATTGGATATCGTATTTAAATTGTCTAACTTTTTTACAGTTAGTCTCAAATGACTTGACGTTGAGAAATTATTGTGTAATGGTTGTAAAAATACGTGATAATGTAGAAGTTTGATATTCATTGTTAAGTCTTTGCGTGGATGATATGTGTTGAATGATAATCAGATATTGATGCGATTTCTGTTGTATCTATAATTGTGTAATTATGAAAATAGGTATTACAGTGCCTCCAAATATTCTCATTGTTAATGAAATAGTGCAGCTATTATGAAATATTCATTGTTAATTGTGATGGATTGTATATGAATGCAATACATTATGTCTGAAAATAGTGAAATATATGTGATTAAATATTCAAAATTTCAATCATTATCATAGGTTGTTAATGTGCTATGCTTGCAGGAATTTAAAATTCTTGAGCCTGTAAACTCAGCAGTTACGTTAAATATTGAAAATTATTGATAATTACGTTACAGAACTTAAACAGTTGATTGCGATTGTGTGTCATTAATATTGGATTAATTGATTTATAAAAAACTAAGTGAATGTTTGCACTGCGGTTTTGACATAGTTGAAGAAAGTCGGTGAGTTTTATGTCATGAATAGTTGTGGTTGAGCGAACTTCTTTTGTTGGATTACTATGTGATATTTATATACATATAGATAGTGTCGCCCTTGTGGCATTGGTTCCCATGTCTGTTGACAGTCTAGCTGAGATAGGTTTACCACATCTTGTGTACCTGACAGATGAAGGCGTATTTTCATCTGTGTGTACTGTGAAAGTTGACTCTGACTCAGAGCCACCCAAAGGATTCTGGGCCAGTTTTTGCTGTTGTTTTTCACTGTGGAAAAGTATGCCGATCAGTAATGAAAAACAGATCTCACGGCAGCTGCCAGCGGTATGTATGTCTTATGCATATCAATTATTAAATTCATTTTTTGAACCTTAAGTTACCTGCATTGTTTTACGCTATCATATTTGCCTCACCTTTGACAGTGTGGGCTGTAAGTTATGACACAATAACTCAGTCAATATAAACAACAGTTACACAGCTGAAACAGGTCATTGACTGTGATGGTCAATCATTATGTATTTGAACTATGTGACTGTTGTTTCTGTTATGACACTTTAATGTGATTTACTGGACACACCTACAGTAAGTATTGCCCTGTTACCTTACACAAGTTGTTGTTAACTTACCTATGGGTACTATGTGCCTCAATGGGTTCCATTATCCATAAATTCCCCATAGTCTGTGAACTACCTTTCTTCTCACTTAAATTTAACCCTTTTCAGTTGTTTTGGTCTTAGTTTTATCACCAAATTCTCCCTTAACCCTTTGTCATATAAGCATATTTTGGACTCTTTAAATTCGAAGCTGATATACAAAACATCAATGCATCTAAGAAAATTGGGTTATTTCTCTCTGACAGAGTGGAAAACATTGTGGCAAAAGAACCCATTACTCATTACAAGCAATGACTTCTTTTGCCACAATGTTTTCAAAAGTCGTCTGCTTCAGATGTGAGGAAATGCGGTATTATGAGGCAAAGGGTTAAAATGTACCTACAGGTATTTCATCATTCAGTTCGTTCAGATACAGTTTTAATGCTTTGAAGATGCTGAGGATGTACTTTAAAATATTACTGAGCATTTTATGGGCCTCAATGTTTTTCATTTTTCACCTTAAAAGGTATGGGTGGATGATAAATTAAGGAAGGGATGCTTGTTAGGAAACATTCAGTATATGTGGTTCACAATCATTCTGTTTTAACCACCTGATAATCATCCTCACTGTGGGATTGGCTGTTCATATTATTCAAAGCCAATTGTACTTTTTAGGATAAATAATTTCTTTGGTTAACTTATTAAATAACATGTTTATACTGGTACATTTTTCCTGTTGCATCATTCTTACAATAATCTCATCAAACTGTTTACAGTCTTCTTGAAACATTAGGCCAGTGATACATTGTAACTTGGACATTTTGATGGATTGTAACCCATAAAAAACTCAGATCAATGTCCATACAGTGGCTGTACATGGTAGTAACTATGTGTCCTAGCTAAACATAATAGCATAATGCTGAATCTATTGTGAGATAAAAGAAAGGAGACAATGTTGATTACTTAAGATCTCTATTGATAGTTTTAAGTCTTTATTTATTTCAAGAAGTTCAGCTATTTCTACTGCAGGTAAGTACTGAGTCTTTTATACAGTTCCTGTGGGTAGGCATCCAATCCACTTGTCCACCATCAGCCTTGTCTTACAGACATGCCATCCTGTCATGCCAGTTGATTTATAATAAATAATCTCTGTTCATTCTAAGGTTTGCAAGTTTTCTACTAAATAAGCGCTTTGTAATTGCTTTATCAGGCTTACATTTCTGATTAGTCTGTTTTAATCATTTGTGGAAAGTTATAAATTGATGTAATTTGGCCTTATTTTAATTCATTAGGTATAGTAATGTATTAGATCGTAAATAACAATGAATATTATATTGGTAAGCCATTCTCCGATGTATTTGTATTGTATTCAACTTAAATTGATGGAAATTCGATGCTTCAACTGTTAAGTTCAAAATTAATGAATGTGTTAGCTGAGTTTTAGATTCATGGGGCACTCAATTCATTCAAATTTGGATTTAATTATAAACATGCTTTGCTAAACAGCCAATAATTTATAATATATTCATATTACATGGAATTCCTCGAATATAATGAGATTAATTCATAAGATATTATATTGAATTGCTGTTAATGCCAAAAGATAATTTAATTTATGGCTGAATCCGTTACTGTGTTATTTCCTCCCTTTATTTAAGGACGATAATCCTCATAGATATAACCAAACAAAAATTATTTTATCTGATAATTATCATCATCTCTCAGACCAAGTATAGTGGGCTGCTTTTGTTCTGCAGTAAATGAGACATCCTTGCAGACAAATATGCACGCTTAATTGTATGAAAAAGAATGTTGAATATGACTTGCTTTTGTAGTTAAAGTTTGCTAATTGTTTCAGTCATGCAATGTTGTCCTTAGTGGCATCTTGTGATCTATTGTCTCCTCAAGTAGACACAAGTGTGAAGACATGCGAGTACAGAGTACTGCGCAAGTTATGAAGTATTCGGTTCAAGTACATTCTGTAAGCTAATAATAACTAACAGAATATTTAAGGGACATCATTTTCCAGTTTAAGTGATATTCAGTTTTGATAACATGCATCATTAATTTAATTTCCCAGTGAGTATGTCTCCCAGTATTATTTATTATAGTTTTACTGTATTTTTGTAGTTTGAGTTGTTTAAAATATGGAATGGGCATCTGGCATTAGTAAAATATTTTGGAATTTTTAGTATTCAGTCCACATTAATTGCTCATTATTGTGAATTTCCTTCTTGTTCAGTCAGTGAATTGTCTCAGATCCAGGGCTCCTGGAGGCTAGAGATTTGGTCATGAAAACTGCTCTCTCTTATTTGTAGCAGTCATTTTGACATTGTTTCGATAAAACAGGGTGATATAATATAACAATTGAACTTACTAAGTTCATGATTGCTGTTATAAATCATCCGTAAAATACCCAGGGTAGATGTTAGATGATATTTTCTATTGTAGCAGTATGGTACACTAATCTAACCATACAATAGTCTTTACACCTTTTCTTAAGTGATGTATTGTTACTATTTACATAAAAGTGTTACAAAATACCAAAATTTTGCCTTTGAAGAATTACCTGTCTTGTATTTTCTTCCTTAATTGGTCTAAGTAGATATAATCTCTACTTAAATATTTCATTATTAGGATGTGCAGTAGAGACTTACAGACTGTGAGAGTGCTATCTTTGGTGCAATACAAACATGATACAATCTATAGTATTCCAGGAAGATTCATCTATTCAAATAGTATAGCATGTTTACAATTACCTCTTTGTGTATGGATGAATAGAAATTGCCTCATTATGTCAGTGGTACATAAAAGCTGTCGTAGACAATTGTTTTTACGCTTAAAAGTGGTCTTTGAGTGCTGGTAAATTAAAAGGAAATACTAACTAATCACTTAGTGGCTGGTTGCATTATTCTCATTGATAAAAAACCTTGAGGGCTGATCAGTGCTGATTCACAGTCAAGTAAACTTGTTAAAAACATCATAAATTCTTACATAATTATGTTTTTTTCACTGTTTTTTTTCAGTTAACATAATTATGTGTTTTTTTGTTCACTGGGTTTAACGCTGTTTTTCAACAATTTTTCAGTTAACATAATTATGTGAACTAGTATAAACAGCCGTTCACCCAAGATTGAAATCCCATATCCTGAAACTGCAGCATAGAAGTTTAGAAAATTAGCAAACTTTAATTAATATCTTAAGATTAATTCTATGATACTTCAGCTTGTTATAAACTTAAGCTTTAACAAAATTACTGGATTTAACTTCTGTTTGTTCTGACCCTACTTTTGAGCCAGCAGCTCAACCATTTAGCCTACATCTGTTTTAAATGTCCCAGCTCTGAGAGCATGTCACTAAAAATGTACTTTTGCAATAATGCATCATAACTTAATTGAGTTTCAGAAAATGCTTGAATATTATGTCATTAGCAAATGCTGGATGTTACTGCTCTTGTGTTCACATTTTGCCTCCAGCACTCGCAGTTGTATGTTAAATGAGAGGTTTCCAGACTTATCTCAAGGCGTGCTGACATTCTTTTAAAAGTTAACATCAGTTTTGCTAGTTTATGGGGCCTCTGTGGTCGAGTGGTTATGGTCTGAAAGTAGTAATCACTAGCCCCTCCCCACTGTGGGCTCAAATTCCACCTGTGACCAAAGTTCACTTAATTGCAAGGAAGCTGTCCAGCTAGCTTATGGGAGGTTGGTGGTTCTAGGTGTAAACCCGGGGTCTTCCTCCACTGTTTAAGCTGGAAAGTCACTAAATGACACTGACTGTTGATGCAATGCTAAACTCAAGTGAAAATAAGAAAAGATATCCCTATAGAACAACACCCAACTAGGTGTCTGTCTTAGCTTCTACTTATTGACATGTCAGGCTTTTTAATTACTGTTTTTTATTTAAGAACATATCTTTTATAAATAGACATTTTGAGTAACAATATATTACTTTTCCAGTACTTTTCTACTGGTAAAGCTTCATGTTCATTTTTGTTTCTTGTTTGTTCATGTGTAATAATACTTCAATGGAATGATGGTGTTTCATCCTGTCTTTGTGAAGGCAATTGTTAATGTTTTCAAATAAACAACTTGTATTAAAGTAACATTAGAGCGGACCTGTTTAAAGGGAGGTTATTGATTAAAGTATTTTGTATCACTTGCCTATTATCACAAAGACAGCCTGATGGAAAAACAACAGAATTGTTTACTTCACTGCTAAGTAAGGTGTGTTAATCTAGATCGATACCTTACATAATTAATGTACTGTAGATAATGTTATACTTACTGTAGGTGATGATGTTGTCTTATGTATTGTTTGAACCTTGTTATCTTGGAATTTCATTTATTGAATGATTTCTTGCTTGAGTATTGTCACATGATCACATGTTTTCTTTGGTATATCACATGATAATGAGTGTATCACATGGGCATAATGCAAGTCTGTCCCATGATCATGTTTGTGTGTATGTCTTGAGCCTGTTCATGGTATGTAAAATTTAGTTATGGACAGATGATGTTTATGGTCATGTGACATGAATATGGTTATGATCAGATAGTATTTATGGGCATTTGATGTCATGTTGGTATGTCTGTGGTTAAATTATTTGCACATAATCATGTTCCTTCCGGACTGTCATTCATATCCTTGTATTGCACCATTAGATGCATGTGATATGTAATATTTTGTATTGTATTAAATGCAGTTCAACAATAAATGTTTGTCTTCAGATATCCAAACTGCACTAGCTAGTTCTAACTGGTTCCTCTAATTTCATACGTCAGAGGTGACGTCTTTGTTTGAAGCAAAAGATCAGTAACATTTTAGGTAATTCAGTGCAACCTCTCCAAAAAACCACCCTTTGAGAGAAGCAAAATTATGTTGTTGTTGAGAGTTGTTGCCCTAGAGAGGTTGAATTGATGGTTTAAATGTACAGTGGGAAAAAATTGTGCTGTTGTTAAAGGATGTTGTTGTTCAAGAGAGGAATGCTCTGAAGAGGTTGCACTGTAATTTCTGATCATCAAGGAGACAAGTACTTCGAAGTGGCTCAACCCAGTTGGCTCTAAATCAACAGTCCACAGGATGTGTCCTGAATAAAACAACAGATAACCAAAACATTATAATTCTGAATGAACAGACTGTAGTTTTGAATCATAAATTTTGCATTGTCCTCTTGGCTCTGTTGATAGCAAATTAGATTTCGAGGTTTTGGTATTGATAGAATAAAAAAGGAAAAATTGATTATTTATAGCAACATTTCTCCTTTATTAGATTAATTATATATGTATCTTGTCTTCTTGAAGTGACAGAGGGGAGATTCTGTACACCATTAGTGTGACTTGCATCCATTAAGCAACCTGCTTTTCTTGCTGTTTTGGAGGCTATTGATCTGTTACTGTCAGACACTAAGGAGACAAAGGCAAATTACTGTCCACAAACATTCCTCTAGTTTTGATTGTCAAATTGCTGAAAGGATTTGACAGGACAGGCTGTTCAAGAATTTATGCTGACATTTCTAGTTGAATGATGTGACTTTGGCAGTGATTTGATTAATTCTCCAAATAGTTTTGAAATTCCCTGGGATCTTGAGAAACAATTGGTGAATGTTTGGGTCTGATTAGTTGACTAGGGGAACAATAATTGCTTATTGATCAAAGAATATAAGATAGAATCATAGGCATTTACCTCCGTTCTCATTGTCTGTTACGCATATTTGATATTTCTTGCTCATTACTCATTATATCTTAGACAATCAGCAAATAACATTTATATGTAAATCACTTCTTTGTTGGATTTGCAGAATGAAGTCTGAATTTTATGTATGATATAGGATTACAATATTAAGAAAATGGTTTGCTGCTCAAATAATTTTTATTTACCTTATTTTTCCATGTTTTACCTGTTGTTATTTTGGAGATGAGCTATTGTGATATTGTGATCACTAAGACAATTTTAATGTAACTTTTTGCATTTATAAAATCTTGGTCAAATTTGATTGTGGGTCATATAGAGCCAAGCATTAGGTTATATTAACTGAAAAATAATGTTAAAACTCCCTATGGCCATATTTGTATCATAACTTGTTTGTTTTATGTTTGATTGGGTAGTCTAGGGTCAATATTATGATTTTGAAGTCAAATAATAAAAAAACCTGTATCACTTTTACCTTATGCAATTTTTTTCACTGGGTTGAATGCTGTTTTAACAATTTTTCAGTTATATTCAGTGGTTGATTCACCTGGGTCTGTATACTAATCAGTACTAACTTATCCTTCCAAAAGGAGCTGGCAACTTCTCCACATTTGGAGGAGAATCAACATTTTTGAAAATTTTTCATGGAAGGGTATGACCTGCTGTAACTGGAACCTTTGGTAAAAAGGCACAATACTTGATATATTTGTATCCACCATAACACTTATACCTTATGTAATCAGGTGAGTGTTTTAGGACTGCAATAAACCTCTTGTCATTTACTTGTTCATGCTTATTAGAACTGAATGCTTGAAATTGATGTGACTGTCTAGACCAATATTATGATAGAGTTCCATGTCTGGCATTATTTGTGTATGCATCTCTTCCTGCATGATTACCATGAAGATTCTTGAATACTATTACAGATTATTTGTTCCTATTCGCCCCTTCTTAATTGATGGATTGCCTTAGGGGCTCAATGTGTAATAGAATTATTGGAAATATCGTTGTTGGGCCCAGAAAGGACATTTTTCCAGTGTTATCCTTAACCAAGATTGATTAGTCTGTCATCGATAACCAATTAAGCATGCCTGACTAGATTCTTCTTGGTAATTAAATTTGTAATATTGAAAACTAATTTTCTTCAGCACGAATCCTTCTGGTCATTGTTTTTACCCAAATATGATTTATTTTTGTTCTTTTGTAGATGTTTGCAATGTTCTTAGTCAATAAAATATGTTGTCATAAATGTTACAAATTTTGCAAACTTATATTGAGAGCTATAATCATTTAAATCTTATGTCTGCCTTGCACCAGACTTTTTTGTTTGGTTTGTTTGTTTAATGTCAATGGTTATCATATTTAAACCTACTGATCAGAGAAAGTTGAATTGTGCATAAAACACTCATAGTGTTTGAGTGGTTGTCTCCCTTTGTATATGGCTGATTTGTTTTAGAAAGCTTTTATGTTCATTTATTACCATTTCAGCATTACCTGATGTACAGGTATGCTGAATGTTTGTTTTTCATATTATCAAAATGATGAATTAAGTGTTTTTATTCTTCATTTGTCAGCCGGGTGGATGTAATACTGTCTGAGTGCTCTTCAATGTTTTAATGTTGTTTGATTTTTCCAGAATTCTCTGATATGTTTTGAATATTGTGATCAAGATTTAGCGTTATGTTGCCATTGATTGCGTTAATATGTCATTTATTCTTGTTCTTTACAGTTCATGCACACTTTGTTAATCATGTCCTTGGACTTGGTTATATTTTTCCATATACAGTGCAACCACTCCAGAGTGCTCCTCCCTTGAGTAACAACCTCCCTTCAACAACAGCGTGATTTTTTCCCACCATTCATTTTAACTATTAATTTAACCTCTCCAGAGCAACAACCTCTCAGCAACAACATAATTTTGTTTCTCCGAAAGGGTGTTGCTTTGGAGAGGTCGCGCTGTACATATAATGTATTTGTATTGTGCTTTAGTTTTGACAAAATGAATGTATTGCACACATGATACGAACTGTAGTAATTTAATGTGTGGAGTAAAACATTCTGTGGAGAATGCTGTCTGGAAACATCATTAATACTTTATTACATTATATTAAGACATTCCAGCAATCTTTGATAGAGAGATAAGAGTAAAAACAAAGAAAATTGATTTCTTTAAGTGTCTGTTTACTGATTAATGGAAAGATTATCAGTTGTAGCAATTAGCCCAATGTCTAGGGACAGAGTACTGAGTGATAGATAGGTGTCAGAATTATCATCCAGGGCCAGTAACTGACCCGCTTTTACTAATTGCCTTTGTCCGACAGGCTGACTTGGTCCATTTAGGTTCATGTCTGACTGACAGATATAATTGAAAATGATAAATTTGTCTTTTGTTGTGATTAATGTTGGATGAATTATGCAGCATTTGTTGCTATAAATTTAGCCATTGTCTGTTTAACATGACCTCTTGGATCCATACTTCTGACATCACATGTTTTATGTCCTATTTACACCATTTTACTGGAATGTTCTGAGCACATTTCAGTCCCTGATGCTAGCAGACATTTGTTACAGATTTAACTTAAATGGTTTACTGCTTTTTCAAACCCTATAGTTGCATTAGCTAAATGGATGTCCTGTTGTTTTGTGAGCAATGTTGTTATTTGAATAATTATACCACTTTAGATTCATTAAAAAACTTATTTTTACTGTATTTCTGTTAGGCACCATGGTTATTGTCAAAACCCATAATCCAGAGTTGTCTACTTGTACCAACCTGTTCCCCTAAATTCTGCAAGCAAATGAAAACTTCCTGTTAAGATGTGTGAATTAAAACTTGTAATTCATCCAAATTGTCTTAGATGTCTGTCCTGGTTGTTTACCAACAACCTCTACCATAATGAGCCCTGTGTTCAGAACATTTTACTGATAGAGTGAACTAACAGTTTTGGTTAGAAATAGACTCAACTGTTTTGTTGGTCTGTTGGTTACATGTCTCTCACTGGCCTTGAAAATAATTTAGTTTATCTCTTATCGATAATTGTGATTTTTTAGCTTATCTGTTTCAATGAAAAAATCAAGCTATTGTGATCGCTGTGTCATTGTCGTGCAAAAAACTTTAATGTAGCCCATTATTCAAACAGTTTTAAAGATATCAACATGACACTTGGAATACTTGATTATCATGACAAGATACAATTGCAGAACAATGCGGCATTATTCTGAAACCTCTAGTTTTGGAGTTATGCTCCTTTTTAACTTAATAAATTTTGGTCAATATTGCGTATTAGATATAATGATAAGCAGAGCATTCAGAGGAGCATTCAGAGGAGCATTCAGAGGAGCATTCAGAGGAGCATTCAGGTGTCGCTCTGCGGAGCTCTTGTTTACTGTCAATGCTCATTGGAAAAGTGACCAGCTGATTGTTGATTATAAACCTCATATTTCAGATGTCAAGGGGTCTCATGTTTTAGGCAGAAATCATTGTTGATGAACTTTGTGGTGCTGATCTTTTCCTAGCTTACCTTTCAGAGTTAAATAAATACCTAGGCAAATGTTTTTCCAGGCTTAATGCACTTTGATTCATCTACACTGTTCATGTGGTCATGTGGTACATGTAGAAACATCAGACAACTTGAGACTTATGATTTGTTCATAGAACTTTAAGGTTATATTACAAATTAAGTACAGTATGAGCTAGTGTTGAGCATGTGCTGGTCTCCCATTGAGAAAATAATTCTCTGATCTCTGTGTGAAGTCTTTGTTGTGAATGTTTTTGGTAATTATCTCCCAGCATTGTTTTATTAAATAGATGCTTGAAATTCCCCTATTCATGTGATATTTTGTTGTGAGTTTTATTCTTACCATGTTTTATACAACATCTGATGGATGTAAAAGGTATTTGTTTGTGTGATAAAATGTTGTGTACGTTCTTACTGAGAATTTTTCATGGATATGAATTTATTGCTTAGCCATATTTGTGTTAAGATATGCTTATGTTTCCCTTGTAAATTCAGTTTTATTTTGTGTCTGATATCTATAGAGCCCTTTCTACCCCACCCTTGCTAAGTGATTCTATAATCTTGCTTTCTTTTTCTGGACCCAGGGACTTTCATTTGACCCTTAAAACATTATTTTGACTCTTGAAATCAGTAAAATAAAGCTTTTGACTGCTGAGAATTTGTACTTAAGGATCAGATTTACATTAAAATTAGAAGGAAATTTTGTTGACTCACCGAATTATCATCAGCCAATGGTCATTTTTGACCCCAACTTTTGACATATAGAGAAAACCCTGTGAACCTCATTGAAGGTGTCCTTGCTGTTTCAAGTTCCTTGATACTTTCCGAGCTGTTCTCTTATTTTGATCAAAATTTTGAAAACAGCATTCAGCCTACCAGCCTTTGATTTACAATATTGTCTTCATTAGCTTGAAATGGCTCTTGACATTTGAAACATTTGCTCAGTAACATTCTTATGTATTCTGTAATGCTTGTATTGCAGAATTCTGTGTTCTTGAACCTCATTACAAGTATCTGACTTTTATATATACTATAATCTCCCTTTACATGAGTGTCTCTCTATTATACCAATTTACCAAGTCTGTAATATTAACAGATACATAATTATTGAGGTCCATTTGTGTGTTTCTGTTTGATTTTGCACTCTGAAAGAACCATCTGAAAACTAGTTCTTCATAATATGGCAATAAAATGTTTCTGTCATTACTTGATATCGGAGGAGAACATTTTATTACATAATAATGTCTTATTGCTGCTTTAAACCAAATTCCATCAATTCTGTATAACCACATGCAGATAATTACCTTGCAGCACAGTTTGACATTGAGTTGTGCCATTTGTCAGTTATGAAGAGATTTGTGAAAATATTGTGGAAATATTCATAAACATATGGTTCAGAGACCCTGGGAAAATCTTCTCACTATGAATGATTCAGTAAGCATGTACAGAAGTCAGTACTGTGTATTTTTGCTCTGATGTTTTAATAAATGATAAGTGTGTTTTTTGTGTGATCCTGTTGGTTGGTGTTATTTAGCGATGCAGATAATCTGCTTCAAGTAGGAAAGTTATCGACTTGTCATAATTTCTGTGGGAGTTATATTTGTGATGCCGCGATATATGAAGTGATATTATGCGAATATCAATGGTTTAGGATTACTGCGGTTGACATGTGCTCTGTACAATAATGATTTAGCTCTTTTAACTTAGTGTTAGTGGTTAATTATTTATCTATGGTTGCAAAAGTTTTCAGCTTTTCATTGTTCAGTGACTGTAAATTTTCTTGGAATATTTGCTGTAAATTTCAATGCAATTACGCTATTATTTCACCTGTTAGTCATTGCCTAGAGTATTAATCCATGATAAGGAAACTATTTGGACTTTGACTTTATGTTTAGTCAGTATTACCTTCCTCTGCCAAATGTGTATCAGCTCTAATGGCTCAAGAATCAACAAATGTTTTATTGTGTTGTTAGAATAGTTTAGTTTGTATATTATACCATAAAGTATTTAATATTGTTGTATATTGGTCAAATATCTTTCTAATGAATAATTCATTTAGTAAGGTGAGCTTTTTTGAAATTATGATAGTATGGTCATAATAAGGAATACGATGTGTGTAATTTCATTAGTTAATGAATGTTTGGTGAATGTTATTTGATATTTTTCTAGCTTTGTGGCATAGGAGACATTGATGCTACAAAAGACATGTTTTGCTATTTTTTTCTCTTAGACATGCAGATGTAGACACTTTTAAAAGCTGCACATAGTGTCTGATTTTGATGCTGTATTGACCCACTCCAGACACCATAAACTGTTGCACTTTTGATCTTGTTGACCCGATCCAGACAGTGGTTCTCTACCAGCTCGATAGATACTTTGGTACTTAGAAATGGATCTTTGAAATGGATAGCTTGCTTAAGGCAGTGAGTTGTCTTACGCTTAAGAATTCCAAACTTAGTTGATCTGCTGCAGATGTTGGAACCCTTAAAGATCTGCTCTAAGTTTTGGAACTATGTTGGCATTCTCAAGATATTCTGGAATTATGATGTGCTATGTAGTTTGTTGGCTTGTTCTGTATTGTTAATTGTTAAACTATGTTGGTATGTTTGTTTACAACTTGCCCCTTGAAATCTTTGGCTAAAACACCTTTTGTGTAAGTGCTAGGTTTGTAAGCTTTGTTGAAAATTGTAAATGTCTGATTGTTGCAATATTCAGTGTCTTTAAATTAGAATTTACTAATGTAAAATTTTCAAAGTTGCCATTGATGCTAATTTTTTGTCAGAATTAAATCGTCTTGAGCTCTACTGTGTAACATAATTTTGGTTTCACTTCAGTGTATTCTTGAGAAAGTAAAGTTTGTCTATAAATGCTGCTCAGTCCTGGCCTATCTTGTCTTGTCACAAATTAACAGTGTGCCAAATGTTTCTTTTTGCTTTAGGGGATATATTAACATATTAGTCATCTTTAGAATTCACATTTTGTGGAGGAACAGCTAAATTCTATCAAAAACAGATTTTCATTTACCATTTCTGCTGTTACCAAGGTGACATAAAGCAGTTGGGATTATTATTTGTGACACAAGCAGCTGTCCCTAATAGTTAAACTTGAGTAAAAGTAGAGCACATCTGTTTGAAATTTAGAAAAAAATGCTGTGTTGTGATGCTCTTGCTGTGAGCGCATCTTGAAAAATTTGTTATTTAAGCATCTTGTTGTAATTAAATGGGATGTCATACCGATCCATGTCCTTGTAAATGCTGCTGTTTAAGTTATGCCATTCAGCTCTGTGTTATTGTGACTTAGAATTCTGTGTCTGCCTTTCGTTTTTCTGTCTGATATTGATGCAGCTTGTAGCTCTGTCTCTGATAATTCAACATCAGCCATTATTTCTGTCTGACATTTGTGTTTCCTGATGCTTTAATTGACAAGAATGAAGTTGTGTCATTTCACTGGCCTTGTTGTTTTCTTATTTTCTCATATTTGGAGTTTTGGAAGTTTATTATGTGGGACTTAAAACAAACTCTCATGAATGAATCAATTGGCCTTAATTCAATATAATTGTTATGAATGTGAAAAATGGCTGAGAAAATGATGAAGTTTGTGTAGCCCCTCTGGCACAATTCTAAATTTCTTCCATCTGTCTGCATCATCAGAAGTTTTAGTTTGCCTACAAATTATTAGCATCTTGTTAAATACAAAGTATTTGTGACCTGATCCATTTCCATGTTTGTCTATATGGAAAGTATCATGATAGATACTTTATTGGATGTATATGGAGTGTTATAAACTCGGACACAAGTGTCTGACTGATGCAAATCTCCCTCTGAACCTTACATATAAAATCATATACTTGATAGTTCAAGGGAAGTTCAATGGTCATTATCACATTCCTTAATTAGACAGTCTATAAAGCTGTTACTGTGAGTTGTATGGTTCACTGCACTTGTTTTTTTTCTGTCATTATTTCCTTGTTAGTATACTAATGAGATTTATATATCTTATTTATTTTGTCAAATAGTTAGGGACTTTCGGGGTTTGTTAACTGGTCGGGTACGTCTTTACAACGTGCGTCTTTAGTGATTGTCATTTGGATAATTCTGAAAACCAACTAATTGGATTGTACTGTTATGTTGTGTGAGTGCTTAAAATACATGGTGTTCTTAAGGAGACTTGTTTGTTGGGAATTTTACGCAGTTTATGCATTGATGCCTTGTGTTAACCAATTTGTGGTGATTTTAATGATTTGACTAAATTTATGTTTAATACTACTGATATGCTTTGTATAATTTTTAAGCAGTTTCTCGATGGATTTAATATGTATAGTTATACTGTGGTGTGTTGAATGTGAACATTATTGATAGCTGACTGTTAAGGTGTTGCTTTAAGGCTTTTTACTGAATTTACGTCTTGCATGTGTCCAATTAAGTTGACGTGTCAACTCAAATGATTGTACCTACAAACTGATATTTTAAATCTATATTTGAGGGTGTGGAGTGGAAAATAAAGTTATATTGACTGTTACATTCATGGACTGAAGTATGCAATGTTGAATATTGATTTTGGATTCCTGCTGTTTCTGTTGTCGCAATTGAATTTCAAATTATGTCAGAAGTCTGATTTAGGTCAGCTTTCATGTTCTATCAGTAAATAGTGAGTTTGTTGCTACTTATGAAGTGGATAACTGTGAAAAGCCCAAATTTTTATACATATTTGATTAGTAAGTTTTTTTCTGTGTGTTTGGTTATGCATTTGTCAAAAATGTCACAATTTAGTAATATTTGATTATAAGCATTTTCTCATTGAGTCACATTTGTTGTGAAATCCAATATACTTTAACATTCAAACAATTTATATACCACATGTTCATTCATTGATTATTTTTTTTACATTTGGAACTTAGAACTGAATAATTTAAGTAGCCATTGTTATGGAAGCTACCCAGGGGGGCATGCTGATATTAGTATATTCTGAGTGCTTTTGGAATCTGTCGAATTTTTCTAATTTTTGTGCATGGAAATCACTTGACCTATTTTGTAAGGATTTTCTACTTTGCCATCGTGTAATTGACTCATTCTTTGTACAGAATTGAAAACTTCATTGTTATTATTTAGATTACATAATTTGTTTGGATTATAATTATGGTTTCAGTTTCATGTCAATTTCCTTATAAGGTGAATCAGTCATTTGGCACAGTACAATGTTACTTCCTGTCTTTATTGTTCAATTCTATAAATCGTGATATTGATTTATACAGAAAATTGATATGGGTACTATCTTTATTATACCCAGATCGTGTCCGCTTTGAGTGCTATATTGATGTATATTAATATACATATCTGATCATGCTCGGTATTGTGGAAAAATTCAAGTTATGGTGTCTGCTTGCGAACTGAAATCAATAAAATGTTAATACAATGTCTGCAATTTGTTTTTACTGAAGCCTGGATGTATTTTATCCTGACATAATGTATTTATACCTCTGGCAAATGTTACTGGTCAAACAGACATTTGCTGAAAACAGGATTTTTCACTTATTTCTCTAGTAAGCTCCTTTCTTGTGATCATACATCCTGTTCCTGAAACAAGTCAACTAATGAAACATTTTTATTAATGATATATTCAAAGCACTTATTTACATTCTGTATCTTTTTTGTTTGTATACTTGTATTAATTTGTTTGTTGTTTTATTAGTTAGTTGCTTTGATCATTAATTTCTCTTTTGCAGACTTTGTGACCAAACTTGACAAAATGCCAGAAATATGAACATATATTGTTAATTAGTATTTTTGATGGAATTTGCAAATGTTATTTATTTGTTCCTCACAGAAAGATACGCTTGACCAAAACACATAATTGGGAGTAAAAGCCATGTTGCTTGATGCTTGTAATTGAACTGATTATTTAAGTGTAGGCACATTATTTGGTTAATCCTTTGATCTGATTTATAATAATCTCCCTGATCATATCAATCCAGATTAAAACCTGTACTATTGTTTCCTGTGTAAACTTGGCCTTTCTTTGTTCAAAACAATACTAGTGAAGTACTGGTACATTTTGAGTATAGGGTATAATTTGTAGTTTTATTGAACTCCCCCCCCCCACCCGCCTGGTCACCTGCTGTAGTGAGATGTTTAACTGTGACAGTCTGGTGTCTTTGTTTAAACTGTTTTACCGAAGCTGTTACAGAATGGAACACCTCTGTCAATTAGAGTGTCGATTTAATTTAGCATTTTTTTCCCAGCATGCATTATTGATGAGAGGATCATGGGATTGTATTGGGTCTGTGACAGGATTTAACTTTGCATGAGAACTATTGATTGTATTACCTGCCTGGGAGTGTGGCAGTTTATAATGATGGTCACACTCAGTGACTAATTGTGTCGATGAAGTCATTTGTTATCCTTGTAGGAAATTTGTTATTGAAAGTTATTCAATCAGTTAGTTTTCAGATAGGATGTTGCACAGATACACAGAGATGTCATTTTAGTGCATGATGTTATTAGATATTGAAATTATCGTGCTACTTAAGTGACTTAAAATTTTGTTTTATAATTTAATTTGTTTATTGTGATAATACAGTTGGATATCACTGTTTTACAGTGTCATGGTTATATATTTTTGTGTTTGATAATAATATGAATGTTTCAAAGTTTATCATTGGGTTTTGTTTTATAGAGTCTGGAATTATATATGTAAGTTTATTATGTTAACTCAATAAGTGTGGTATGTATAAATTTATATGTTAACTAATTATGGAAATACATTAAGATTTACTGGTTTATTGCCATGGGAATGTTTTTTTTGAACATTTTATAGTTTTTCGAGGGCTCATTGGTCTTATAGAAAGTTAAGTACAATTAAAACAACTGTTAAGGGTGGTCTGTATTTGGAAAGGAGATACCACTGTTTTAATGATTTGAGGATCTTTTAAAAGTTTAAATGGTGATTGCTGCGTTAATTGATCTATTGTTATTTCTCGTATTTCAATTAAGGATATTACTTAAGCCAGAATAAACCTTTTGTTTTATCGTATTCTTCCAATTAGCTAGTTTACAAAGTACATATACATGTATTACTAGGGTGTGGAATATTTGCTCAGCATTATGTCTCTGGAATTGATGAATATCATGAAGATATTTTTAAATAAAACAGAACAGAAACAGAATCTTATATATAGACTTTAATACAGTCAAACCTGTTTTAGATCAGAATAAAAAAAATGTTTTTTTTTCACATTTGTGTTTGAATATTGAATTAATAAAATTTTACTGATTTTTATTTCTGTAAAATAAATTCAAAAATTTTATTAACCTTTCATGTTCTAAGCAGATTTAAGTTCAAATGAATTTAATTAGTCATAGATTTATGAAAATTTGTTAAATACGATGGTAATTTTTTAAAGAAATTGTTAATTGCACATATTTACTCAAAATAAATTGATGATCAAAAAGCTGATATGTTGATAAATTAATTTGAAATGTATTTGAAAAATCAATACTCTGTGTTAAAACAAAGTGGGTTCATTCTTAGGTCAGGGTAGTTGAGGTGTGAGAAACAGTAGGCTATTCAAATTCATATATTTGGCCTTTTTAAGTTAACTGTAGTAGACAATATGAATTACATGCTTAACGTATAACAGAAACCTAATACTCTTGTTCTCTATTGTTGAGGTGTGGTATTGTTTTTCTGGGTGATTTTTGCCCTGTTTAGTTGGTTTTATCACCAATTTCTGTGGTTTCCTGCTTATTTAGAAAGGTTCAATTTGGAGCAATTTTATGCATTTATGGTTCTATGAAAAATTTCATTTATACTAACGCTGGTTTATAAGTCTGTTTCATTTTGCGCTACATTCCCAATTAAACATGTCCATGCTTAACGTATAACAGAAACCTAATACTCTTGTTCTCTATTGTTGAGGTGTGGTATTGTTTTTCTGGGTGATTTTTGCCCTGTTTAGTTGGTTTTATCACCAATTTCTGTGGTTTCCTGCTTATTTAGAAAGGTTCAATTTGGAGCAATTTTATGCATTTATGGTTCTATGAAAAATTTCATTTATACTAACGCTGGTTTATAAGTCTGTTTCATTTTGCGCTACATTCCCAATTAAACATGTCCAATTGTGTATAAAGTTTTATTGGAATGTAATTTATTATTAGTGAGGAAATTTATTCAGACATTGGATTAATACGAGTTATAATGTCATATTTTAGTGTTATAAAAGTTCCTTGAAATTATTCATGTTGACACTCAAATGTTTTATTATTCATATTAATATGAATATGTCAATAAAATAAATTTGGATACAAGATAAATGAAGAAGTTCCCGCAGAAAACCCTCCGTGTTTGTTTATTAAAGTGTTGGATTACGCATGTTGTTGGTGGTGTTGGTTTATATTGTCAAGAAATGAGTTGATGGAGTGGTATGTTTGTTAATCAGTAAATATTCCAGTGGGTGCCAAACTTACAGGTTTTCCTTTGTAATTGTTTTTCTCTGTGTTCTGGTAGATTTAGTTTGATTACTGCTGTTATCTAGATTATAAGGGTGTTAGTCTCTCTATGGGGATTAAATGAGATCAGCTGGCTTCACAAAACTACTGTATACTTGATACATGGTGGACATAATTGGTTTATTAATGAAATTAGCAATTGATTAATGAAATTATGCATGGATTTAATGCTTAATGTAGTGTATTCGCAGAGATAAGTGTGAGGTGTTTTTGTTACGGTCACAGTTTGCCTGAAAATTATTATAAAATCTTACTGACAGTGCTACATTTGATGGACTTATGCATTAACTTCAATACAAAGGTTTATTGTTATAAATAATAATTCAATAACTTACAAAATTATGGACATATAAGTTATATTTTCATTCATAATTTCTAATAATTTAATTGGACAGTAGATGAGTTATTAACTTTGAACTTCTCTGAGCCAAAATGTGTGTTCTGACAGATTTTTACTGATGTCTGTATTCTTCTTGAGGTGTCTAGAAAGTTTCTTGGACAATTTGGAGTGGTGTCTGGCTTAAGACATAAATTGTCTCAATTCTTAGGGTTAAACAAACACACTGTATTGATCTTTGTGACTTAATTGGTGTGATTATAATCTGTTATGTATTTGATCACCTGTTACAGTTGCATCTTATAGGACTATAGTATTGATTTACTGACCATGTGATTACATATAATATTGCGCAATCATTAATAACTCATGAATATTAATGAAGTCTGCTGTAAACCTCATGCTCTATGGGTATATTGTGTTATTGAATATTTATGAGTATATGAGTGGAGGCAGCTGGATTTCTTGTATTTCTACAATAGTTTATTGATTAGATAACTGTTTCTGTGTAAGCTAGTTTTGTATTGTGTAGCTTTAAGTGTTCTCCCTCATAGACTCAACAAGTCCATGTTGTTAGTGTAGAAGTAAAACAATTAGTAAACAGCTCAGATTTCTGGGTACTTTCTTGGTGTCAGGATGGATTTATAAAGCTAACAAAAACATGACTGATGTGTGTACATGTAGAAAAAAGATGATTGAATGAAAAGAATAATGTTGAAAAAACTAAGTGATAAAAACAGCATGTGATGTGGAGACATTATAAAGCTGGTGTGATTATGTGATATTTTTGTGAACAGTTTGGTGAACTGTTGCTCATGTTATATATATATATTTACATATACTTGTGTGATATAAGTGAATAAACCATGTATCAAGGAATGGTATTAGCTGTCCATCCTAACAAGGAGGAATTGTGCATGGTAAGTAGTTATTATTTTAAGTTTCTCATTTTGACATGTTGCTATATACTGTTCTGTTTATTTCAAACTGTGGCTGTGATTGTTACTATACTGCGGTTGTCAGCAGTGCCATCACTATTACTGTCATATCTTCATTGTCATCACTATCACCATCATCATCACCATTGTCTTCACTTTATATATCATCATCTTCTTCATCATCATCATCATCATCATCATCATCATCTCTGTTGTCATCATAATTATCATCATCATCATCTCCATTTTCTTCATTTCATCTATCACCATTTTGTCATTCCTATCATCATCATGGTCTCCTTTGTCATCACTATTGCTTGAGACATTTATATAAACTGTAATCTATATTCTCAAGTACATCAAATGCATGAAAATCCTAGCTTATTCTGTGGACCTTGACATATTCTGACATGGCTTCATAAAATTTGTCTTAGATGTCATACATTCCATTTCCCTCAAGTCACTCACTGATTCAATATGCCCAGGATATAATGAAACAATGTTTTTAACAAAGGGGCCATCATGTAAATGTTAATAAATAAAGTAAAAGCTTATCTTATCTGACTTATCCAGTAAACTTATCTATATTATCACATGTTATTGTATGTTATGCATCTGTTACCATGTTTACAATGCATGTTTTATTGCCAATAAATTCCAAGTAGGTAAGAACTCCCATGTGACTTGAATTCTGGTGAATCAGTGCTGGAAAACACCCTGTATTAATGAGTTGAACAGACTGTGTTTGTTGGCAACGTGCACATTCCATCACTAGTAGGCTGGATCAACTTTTACATTAGACCTGATGTCTGTCAGCCAGCCTGTTACAACATACTGACTTGGTATATTAAATTCTAAGTCTGAGTATTACTGAAATTCCATGAAAAATATATGGTCTTAAAATGCTGACTGATTAATCATTCAAGAGTTTCGTCAGTCATTCACCTTATTGTATATTTTTTTCTCCTGAGTGGATATTTTGTTTCCCATGAAAATACAGATTATACAATGTTTTTTTGGAATGTTTTCATGTACGTTCCGCGAAGTCACTCAGGAGAATTTATGAACTTCATTATGCACCCACTGTGTCGAAACAGATGGTGAAATATTGTAATCACTGGAATATGTTCGTGTAATTATTTACTGGCATGTAAGTCTTGGATAGAACTTAAGCTAGCATGCAGCATTGCACAATGTCTGAATGGAAAGAGAAATTTAGTTTGGTTCTTAATTGACCTAATGTACAGGGTCATTGTATCCATAAATTATCGCAGGTTATTATGGTTTTGACCTTCTGAACAGAATGATATTTCATAGTTCACTGGTATAGGGGAGCAACATGGGTTGGTGTCCCTCAAACTTTCGGATAGGTTTGGGGGCATATATTTTTGGTTTAGTTTAAAATCAGTTTAAAATTCTTCATTTTTGTATTTTAACAGATGTATTTAGGGCTTTCATTTGACCCTTAAAACAGCATTTTGACTCTAGAAATCAGTAAAATAAAGCTTTTAACCCTTGGGAATTCTTAACAGAGGGTCACATTTACAATAAAATTAGAAGGTAATTTTGTTGACTCTTCAAATTATCATCAGCCAAGAGTCATTTTTGACCCTCAAATTTTGACATCTACTCAAATCATGTGTATAGTTAAATACATGTATTTATACAACTCTTTGAGACAAACTTTCATGAAGGCATCGTGGTGGCATCTTTGTACAGGCGTAATAAGTATTTCATACATCAATACAAAATATACAATTGGTCTTTTATATGAGGCCATTAAAATTATTCAGTCTCACAGTGAATAGTTAGATATTGAATAACAATCAATGTTCTGTTCTACATTGAAATCAACAAATGGTTTACAATCTTCCTGGAACATATTCAATATACATTCATCATTTGTTGTTCATTCTATAAATATAGTTATGACTAGGTATGAGCCATACTCCTTTATGTACTCATATAATCTGACCTGTTGATATCTTAGTTCACTTAAAAACTACACCTATATTGGCTCCAAGATACCCATCATAATGAATCAGATTGGCAGAAATTCATAAACATCACTCTTTAATTTTGAGGTAGTATTAGTGGGGTTGTTTCCCTTTGTTCATTGATTTTTTTTAAACATTACACCTTTTCACCTTTTTATTGTGTTTTCATTAAAAGGTATTGCAGCTTCCTACCATACCAAATGATACTTCGTAATTATTGGTGTCCTTTTCTTTAATCAATAACTTAAATGCTTGTTGCCAGTACAACATATGGTCACAATTATTTTTGAGTAATTTTTTTGACAACTGGCTTTCACATGTGCATTTCTCTCATCAACAATTACATAATGCATGCCTTAAAGTCTAGAGTTCATGTGTTCAACGTTTTTATAATGATCATACACACATGGGTGGAAAATACTGGGTAAATACCATCATTTCGAAATGTCTAAGAGCATGCAACAATTCCATTCATTATTCTGGAACATGAATAGTTTCAGTTGTAAGTCTGACTTGTATAGTTTGCCCTGCATAATTTGATGTTTTACTGTTTGTATAAACGAACATCATGTTTGTTTATATTCATATTGTACTGTGACATTTTTATTGCTCATGATAACTAAGTCATATGGTTGATTATAAATTGCTTTACAGTCAAAGAGCTCCCACACTACAACATATAATATGTTCCAGGCTCTAGGTCTGTTCTCCCTGTTGTAGAATCATGTGCCATTGTTTATACTACCTCTCAGATATGTATATTTATAAACAATCCATGTAAATAATTAATATAGAACAAATTAGAAATCCTGAAAACGCTGCATTCTGTTCAGATTTGTGTTAAGATCTCTCGAGACCAGTTCCAAATGTAATAAGTTCATTCCAATTTTTTAAATAAAGGAATTACTTCATGTTGGTAGGGAGCAAGATTGTTATTATTCTGAGGTAGTTAGACTGTAACCATTGAAGCACCAAGTTAGTAATTTGTTCATATCACAAATGGGGCAATATGTCAGTTGCTCTCTAACAATACGTCAGTTGCTCTCTAACACACATATCACAAATGTGGGCAATATGTCAGTTGTTCTCTAATGCACTTATAACTAATTGTGGCAATACGTCAGTTGCTCTCTAACACACATATCACAAATGTGGGCAATATGTCAGTTTGTTCTAACACACATATCACAAATGGGGACAATATGTCAGTTGTTCTCTGACACACATATCACAAATGGGGACAACATGTCAGTTGTTCTCTAACACACATATTGTAAATGGGGACAGTATGTCAGTTGTTCTTTGTCAAACTAATTAGTACTTAATTGTGTCCACCAGGAAGCACTGCATTCATCCATGTAATGAAATTGTTATATATATATTTGACAAAGAACAACTGACATACTGTCCCCATTTACAATATGTGTGTTAGAGAACAACTGACATGTTGTCCCCATTTGTATATATATATATATGGTATAAAACCCAGCAAAAACAATAAATAAATGACATCAAACAGTTACAATGGAAATTACACATAATTTAGCTTTATGTTCTGTAACATTTGTTATAAAATGTATATATACTTTATTTGTGTGACATAAAAATAATCTACTTGGGGAAAAATCTGCTTTCACAGAAATCATACTGGAATGCCTCCTACAAAACATAATTGCAAACAAAACTATAACTCTCCCACTCTCCAAAATTCTCCATCCATTGTGTTAATTTAAACCCAAATCCTTTTATCCTAAGTTTATGTTATTATTATTAGCCTTATAATCTTTAAACTGAAAGGGTTCTGATAGGTCACGTTTATGACATGAAAATTGGTCATTTAAAGCTGTTTTAATGCTCAGGCCTCCTTCTGTATAAAATGGAATGTGTGATACTATAAAATGTGTAAAATATGAACTCCATATCATTTATGGCAGGATTATGTATGCAGACAGGTATGTAAACTTTATTCAGATGAATAATGTCAAAGTTTACGTGGAAAATGTGATTGAGAATTTATAAGGTTTAACCACAGGTAGGAATGATTAAGTAAGAGAATTATTGTGTGGGATTTTTTATGAAGTATCAGTTATTTTTGTAAGTTTTGTGATAATTTCGTATGAAATGAATGAAGTTCTGTTGGATTATTCATGTTTTTCATACATGCTAATACTGTGTATTGTTTATTATGTGATAATAATCTATCTGTCATTGTCACAATTTAAGTAGGAAGATATTTTTATGAAAAAACTGGGTTATTGTTCTGTTCATTCTAGTAGTCATGATTGTATTTATGATTACATGTGCAAACAAACTGTACCAGGTCAGTGTGATAATGTTTATAGCTTAATGTTTGGGTCAGAATGCCCGGCATGTGATTGTATTACTTACACCATGCTGTTATCATGGACACCAAAATCATGATGAATTTGTTCAGTACACTGAGATTGTTCAGGGCAGTGACCCTATTATGAATGAACAAAAGTTTAGCATACTGTCATTCCTTACCACCAGAATGTTAATGTCCCTCATTTCTGGCTTGGAATGCTTCATTGGGGGATATATATTGCTGCTGGTCACTGTGGTAGTTCACATTTACCTCACAACAGGTCGACAAATCCTATTACTCTAGCTGAAGAATTCTTAGCACAGGCAGAATGAACTACCAGCACCATTTTTGATGACTGGTTATTTCATATAAAGGAATTAGTCCCTCCAGTGCAGGAGGTGAATACTCTACTGATGAGCCTTCAGGCTAGCCTAGACCATGGTCCATTGGTTAGAGCCCTTGACTTGTAACCCGGCGATCCGAGTTCAAATCCCGGTCGCAACAAGTCATACTCTTCTATGAAAATTTGACGGAAATTTTCCTCCATATGTATACAGTTTAGATGATTGTTAAGAGTATTTGCGTTCAATCCAAGCTAGATAGCCTTTGTACAGAGATATGGTAAGTAATGTTGCGTTTGTGTTAAGTCCATTAGTTGAAAGATTGGTAATATGATATAGAATATTTACACAGTCAAATGTTCTAAATACTTCAAAAGCTTTTAGTTAAAAACTGTGCATTGTTCTCCTTGTTTACACATGTTTGCAGCAATTGGTTGATATCTGCACTCTGCATGACAATGTAAATACCCATAATTCAATGTCTTTGTTTCCCACAATTCTTGTGCAATATGGCCTTCTGGGAAATCAACTGCAGTTTGTGTTGACACAAAGTATCATTGAGATAGGCTGTTTTAATGATGTCTCCCTGTATTATAGGCCATTGAATAATGACTTTTCCCAAAAATCAATATTTAAAATGCATTTCCCAGCATCATATAAACGTCATGTGGCTGTAATTTAATATCGTTAAAGAAAAGATTGCATGATATTAAATGAAGTCATCAGGTTTGGTTTGAATGTGACGCTGAGATTTTTTGCCGTTAATGAACCAAGTAAACTCTTACAGGACCGTATGGTTTGTAAAGGTGACAAATTTGCCTTAAAGCTTTATTGTTGATGTTTACTCATTGATGAAATAAAAATGTGGTTTATGTATAGATGTAATGGTGAGTTAATGTACCTTGTAATGTTGTGATGGAAATGTCTCATTGTTAGGTTATGAGTAATGCTTGTTTATTGTAGACAATTTTGAGTTACTCTCTCATTTTGTGAAATAATGGTCAGAAATGTTTCCTTGTTAAAATTACTAGCTGTTTGTTCATAATTCATGTGAGGAGCATTTTATGGCAGTTTTGTGCTGAACTGAAGGATTTAGGGGAAATGAAAGAACAGGACACTGTAAGATTTTTTCTTCTGATTTATTGATAGATGTTTCCATGTCTGTAATAAATTAAGTGAAATAAATTTACCTGAAATAGTTTTGGTTAAAGAAACTATGTGGACCATCCTTGCGTGCACTGATTGTATACTTCCTCCTATCACATATTTACCTTTGTTATTTTAAAGTTCCCAATCATCTGGATTTCATTCTTTTATGAAATTATATATAAGTACAAATAGTGTATACTCCACCATGTCTATTCAACCAGTACAACTTTGTACAATGGAATAACATGGATAAAACCATTTTTAATGTTTTTTTTATCCAATTTTTACCAATTTTTGTAGGATACTTTTTTCTGAAATGCTCACCTATTGTCAGACATTTTAATGTTAATTTGGTTCTCTGCTTTCAATCAGACCTTGTCAAATTCTGTATCTACTTTCCTGACAAATGCACTTGCCTATGGCTATATTTCTCATGTCTTGTTGGTCACCTGCAATGTCTAGTCCTAGTGTGTGCTAATTGTTACCTACCATACAGTTACATTAGTCATTGGTCTACCGTATTAGTATTATTCTGCATCTCAATTTATATAAGTTGATGTATATTACCAACAAAGAATCCTATCAAACGAATGAATTATATGTATTTGATATTTATGTCTTCACAACCATAAAAAGTCTTGGCTTATCAGCACTACCCAGGAATAAATGTGATAAGGTAAATTCAAAGAAAGTGATTCACCTGCTAACATGACTGTATAGGTGCTCTATAAGAATAATGTCTTTGTGAAAATCACATTCCCACACACTATTCCTATGAACATTTATTGGTGTGTGACCTTGCAGTGCTCACAATCTAACTGGCTGGATTTGTTATAGCTTGTGTGATATTTATCAGAAAGAGTAATGAAAACATTTTATTTATCTTTTTTGCTATAACATTTACTATCTACAATGTTAAGTAGTTAAAGCTCTTGTAGTTGATCTGTTAAATGTTTTGAATTCCAGCGTTTTTTCCAACAGTGCATTCTTCAGCTGTTTTCTTATCACTATTCTTCTTGCTTTCAAACTCAGCTTGTTTTTCGTCGAGTATTCACTCTATTGTTTAACTTGTGATCATAAATGATCTCTGGCTGATTAGAAACATTTTGAAAATATTAAGAGGATAATTAGTTGATGCTGGGTTTGAATTCTTGATGAATGTTTCTCTCATTCATTGGTATTGTAGGGGTTGGAAACAAAACTATTTTACATTATTTTAATGATATTTTGTAATTTCAGGTCAATTAGGGTAGTTTGTAAAATCAAATAAAATTACAAATTAAACTTCAGTGATGAATTCTGAAGGAGAAATTATGTTTACATACAAATCACATGGTAGATACTTTTTTACAGTATATGAGAAATTATATTACCACTTAATCTTACTTTTTCCCATGTTGTAATGTGAATAACTAGCAGCCTTTAGTTAACAATTTTATTTTGTACATTTTCAGATCGCACGTTGGAGTAAGCTTTGGAAGCTGATACAGGATGGTGAATGTGACACTTGTGCTGATTTTGTGATAGATAGTGACCTTGACCTAGATTGTAATTCGACCTTTGACTCCAAGGTCAAGAAGTTTCTAATGGATAGGTCAATTTTAAAGGTTCACCTCCCTAATGGAGGATTCAATATGGTGAAATATGGAGACGCAACTGATGTTAAGGTATGTCACTTATATGATATCATAATTGTGTTGCATGTAATTCTTCAGTGGGATATTACTCATATAAGATTTCATGCCAAAGTATGGCGTCATATTATGCATGTGTCCCAGAGGGATTGTCTTGTTTCTAATCATTTCATCGTGCAATATCCCAGTGTTCATTGATTAAACATTGAGAGCAATTTAGCTTGTCAAAATTGTATTTATATTCAACCATTTTGAATATTGTTCAATTATAGAACAGGAATAGTTGGGTTTAATGTGCATCATTCTGGTGCTCTGCCATTTATTGTTGTAATTTCCAGAAACAAGTAACTTTTAATTGACGTCTATGAGAAATACATGGTTATGAAATTCGCTGTTACTTTATATATGTAGAAATATCTGATCATCTAAAGTTTGAATATAAGTTGATGACTCAGTGAACTGCAATGTCTTGATCAAGTTCATGCTATAATTGATAAAACATGCACTATTCTTGTTGAGTGTAAATAGTTCAGCCTGATACCCCCTACAAGCAAACAGTAGACTGCCAGAGACTGCTTCAAAAATATCAACAAGTTAAAATCTGAAGTGAAAAAAATGAATTAAAGTATGGCCTGATGTTTAAAAGGGTGCTGCAGTTGCTTCTTTTAATAACCTTTAACAGTTTATTTGATATGGGTAACTTCACATTCCCAGAACCCCTGTCTTAATGTTCACGGTTCATATACTGGACTTTCTGTTTCTGATTGACAGGACAGGTTGGTGATAATTGATTGTGATCACCTTGCACTGACCATGGTAAAATGTATATGTGGTTTACAGTATGCAGCTGTTGGACTTTGTCTATTTCTGAGGAACTGATTACCAGTATTACTGCCAATTTACGATGTATTAAATAGGTGCATCAGAAATCTTTCTTGTTATTGTAATGTTAGTGGCTTGTTTTGTTCCCAAAGAGCATGGTCTTAGACTTTATTTAGTGAATTTCATGACTATTGGGGAAAGTGATGTTTACTTGAATGTACACAACACTTATCTTTGTGTTCTACCTCAATAGTCTCCCTTTATAAGTAATATTTACTTGAATGTACACAACGTACTGTTATATTTGTGTCATATTTCAGTGGTCTCCCTTTATAAGTGATAATTTATTTGGATGTACACAACTTACTGCTACCTTTGTGTCCTACTTCAGTAGTCTCCCTTTATGCTTGCCTGCTTCACTTCTGATCTCATCTGTTTGGGAAGGCCTGGTTTTAAGCCTAAAACCGTTCCTGTATTATTCTTAATATCATCTTTGGTAATGAAAGTCTGTTCTGGTCTGTTTAAGATTCCTGGTTTTGTGCTTTTGCTTGAATTGTTCTTGTTTTAAATATCGTCCTTTCATTGAAACATTTTGGTTTGTCTTCTTTTTCCGAAATTTCATTATTTAAGTGATAGGTGATGCAGTTGATACAGTCACATAAACATTCTCTTGTTTCTGTTAATATTTTATCTTCCTACTTTCCATCAAGCTATCTTACATGCTGACATTATCTGCAGAAATGTTACGAAAAAGTTATCTTAAAATCTCATTACACATAGACTGGTATACTCCCAGAATGACGTCAAACTTTGTAATCTTCTTGTCGGCAAACTCACTTCAGATATTACTGAGATAACAGCCGTTTCATCATTTGTCTTGTCAAATTATTGCTTGAAAATTTTTGAGCATCATTGTGTTCAAGGCTATAAAATTTTGAGAGGAAAATGTTTTGCAACAAAAAATGCAGATGGCAGTTTACCGGTATATGTAAGCCTGGGAAACGTTAAGTTCTTCATTTTGTGATTGTTGGAGTCATAATTTTGAGATACAGGATCAGTTTTAAAGCAATACTGATCATGGTATTTAAAACTATCTTGAATTTTTGACATAGATTGAACAGAAAAACCAGCACCATTTGTTTGGCTTAACTATGTACAAATTGTTAATGGTTGCAGAAATTAACGGTTGCAGAAGCTAATTGATATCTAATGGGGGAATACAAAAGACTAGATTAATGATAAGTCACCACCATTTTACACCATCCTATTTCATACTTTTATCTTACCATATCAGTCTCTTGGATATACCAAAATCTTAGAACTTTCAGTAGACTATTTAGTGCTATCTTAATAACCTGAATGGATCGTATTTAAACCGAACATCCAAATGTGATGGCCTTGATTTTGGTGTGCTGGTATATTGAGAGATAGTGTTGATGTACAAGTGTATACAGTTTCTTACCATACTTCAGGCAATGTTGGCAAAACTTCTCTCAACAAACTTTTTAAGTGGTGATATCTAGTTAACAACAAATATAAACAACTGTCTTACATCTCAACTAGATATGTTCCAGGCTTCCCATACCATCTTGGTAATGCCAAACAAAACATGTTGAAGGAGCAAGAATGTCACCAGTCCATCCATTGTGAAATATTCAAAATGTTACCATTAGGAAGACAGCATTCAGATTGATTACGCTTGATCAAAAAGGAGCAAAATTGAATAAGTATGTATGATATAAGGCTGATTGCCGAAATTAATGAAATCACAGTTATTAACACTCAAATTTTTGGCTGGTGCAGTCTGTTCTATAGATAACATCAATGAGTTGTTAGGAGAAATGTTTTCTTTGATCTACCAAATAGTCCTTGATATTTCCAGGTTATTGAACATACAGTGCTAATAGTTCATTGACATAGTCATGTGTCAAAATACCTGTAACCCAACCATCAAAACACACCTCCTGTTAATTAACAAATTATATAGTGAATGTAGCTTGAAGGCCAGCAGAACTTAGAAGATACCTTCCACTGATTAGCTGTCCTATTTAATTCAATTATCAGCAAATTTAAGCTCACCTGATCCTGACACAGGGCAAACATTGGAAATACTCCATCATATCCATGTCTTGTCCATGTGTTCATTGATTACCTTCTCTGGTACCTCCTGACAATTGTAAATCAAGATTAAGGTGTGACCTCTCCAGAGCAGCCCTCTTGAGCAACAATCTTCCTTCAACAACAGCATGGTTTTTTTCCCACTGTACAATTGAACTATTAATTTAACCTCTCCTGAGCAACAAACTCTCAACAACAATATAATTTTGCTTCTCCCAAAGGGTGTTGCTTTGAAGAGTTTGCACTTAACATTGTTTTATCTTGGTATAGAATTCTCTTATGTTCGAGCTCAGTTGGCCAGCAGCACGACTGTTGATATAAAGGTTGTAGGTGGAGACTCCCAACAATTCTCTTGTTTCAGTGACAGTTTGACTGAAGTAATCATATACAACTGGATCAGTTAGGAACGTCTTAATACTGGCTTGTAAACTCAGGGCTTCAGTTTCATTATATGCTTTACAGAAATGTCGATGAACAATACTGAATACAGCTCAAACTAACAAAGGCAAGAATTGGATGTCAGGTCTAAAATTGGAGAAATGTATTATTACTATTCCTCAAAAAGTGTTTGATATATTTGGTCACCAATCTTGATCTGTTATAAGCCCTGTATGGATCGTCCATGCTGATTGTTCATGTGGCTTCATTCCAGACATTCTTTACTGATATCTAGCAGCATCTCTAAATTGTATCTGATACTTTCTATGTTAATCATAAACACATAGATCAGGATCAAAACCGGGATTCTAAATTTAGGTCTACTGTAAAACCTTATTAATTATACTTATCTGTTAAGCTGATATCTGATTGAAACAATGATGAATTCCAGACAGAGTTTTAAAATAATTTTCAATTAAATACAGTTGTAACATTGTTGATGCAATGCCAACTTCCTTCAATAAATAGAACATCTGGCATGGTACCATTAGATCTTCTAATTAGATTTAATTTGCTTTATGATGGAATTTGGTTGCATCAGTTTTTATACGCCCATTTTAGTAAAACACTGGATTTTGTTTCTGCATTATTTCAGGGCTGGACAAATCCACTCGTCCGCTCATAATTAGAAACTGACTCAGGATGAGTTGAAATTGCTTTAGAAGTAGTTGAATTTCTTAGCTAGTTGTCCTGCAGGATGAGTAGCCTGAAAAAAATTGTCGAGCCCTCATCCTGAGAGTTGACTTTCAGGCTTTAGACATTAGGTGTTTTTCCTAGAACTACAATATTCATTAATTTGAACTAAACCAGTGTGTCTAGCACCACAGCCATTGTACGTAGTCAAAGTTGCCGTAATGATTGTTTTGCAAAATCAGGTATTGTTTTTTTTTCTTATGTGTCTCTATGACTAGGACTATGTTCAAAGTAATTCTGATTATGTCCTGTGTTTTAATAATTAAATTTATGTTGTCCTCCTGGTTTTTAGTCTACCTCAACTTTTGAAGCAATGTGTAATTACACAACCTCATCCACTGTCAGATTGCCTGAATGGCAATAATAATATTTTTGTGACCATAGTACCACATTGATTCACCAACCAGAATGTTGTGGATGCGCTTTTAGTCTTTTATAGTCAAAACCTTTGCCATATTAGCTTTGTGCGCTCTGAGACGCAAACATCTCAATGGGCCATAATTTTATTATTGTATGAAAGATTGGTTTTTATTTTAGGTTTAGACTATGTAATAAGTATTATTACTTGGCAATAAATGTATGTTTTTCACAAATGATGCTCCTTTATACAATCAAGATAATGTTTAATGTCTGTCCGCTTTACCACTAAGTGGCAGTGTTTTTGACAGTTTGGCATTCTTCTTATTGAATCTGTTTAGTCTACTTTCTAGAATATTAGATAACTTGATGTCCAAATGGCTGCTAACTGAAGATTTAATATGGGAGAATTGTGTTTATTCTTTGGCTGTCTGCCTGAATTAAACATTAAAATATTGAATGGAACATCGTAATAATGAGTTTGCATTTTAAGCCACCAGCTGCCCACTTTTCAAAGGGACTTTGTCATGTTTTGTGTATGAAATCATTATTTCAAATTATGTTTTTAGCTATTTCTGTGGCTTCTAAAACTGATGACTAATTTAAAATCTGCTGTATGTGTCAGACCAAAAATGACTTCATTTTTACTCAGTTCAAAGTCTTCTCTTGGTGTATTTCATCGTTTAATTATCCAACTTTAAATGCACAAACGTCCTCATATTGTGAACTAATACTTACATGAATGTTAATGAAAAATGTAATATTTTGTGATGATATTCAGGTAATGCTCTCATTGATGTACCTGTTAAACCATCTCATTTTACTCTGGACAAGAAGTGCAGGCAACTAGATTAATTAACACACATGCTGTAGATGTTTGTAATATCTGGAATATGCCAGGTGTATCAAATGGTTGATTTGTTGTTTCTTGTTACACTGTCATCATGTAATTTTAGTAGAGTGCATGCCTGCCTGATTATTGACTTGAAATGTTTTCCCTGTTTTAGACATTAATTCAGGGTGAAAATTCAAGTGAAATCATTCTGCATTTTGAATTAATTGTAATTTGAATACAGTCTAGTCAACTTGTATTTCTCAGTTCTTTCCTTTGAATGAACAACTGCTCTGCTTCTGACTCATGGTGTTGTTGTTGTTTTTCTATGATTTCAATTTGTATTGCAGATAATGTAACTGTAGTGAAATGTTTCCTTTAGTATTTGCTTCTTGTTTACGGTTGTCTTGTTCATTAATATACATGCGTCAGGTAATATAGAAACGGTCTGTGTTGATTTGCTGTGGAAATCCTATTTACATGTACATCATCATGCTCTCCAGCATCATAGTCCAGCATGGGAATTTCAAGTGTGGATATGGGGGGCAGAGCTGGGGTGGGCCACCTCTAAAATCTGGCAAGCATAAGCAAAAAAACATCAGTTATGTGCTAATTTTGTCCATATTCAACATGAACATCTAGACTTAACAGTGCCCCCGTTCCCCCCCACACACCAACCAAAAATCTTGTATCCGCCCCTGAATGATCTATTCTGGTTCAAAATGCTGGAGTTTAGCCTGTACATTCCGAGGTGAAAGAGATATCTAGAAAATGCTGTGAAGAGAGATCTAAAATAGATATTCACTGATTGAGAGCAAAATAAGGCCTTCATCATATTTGACAAACCCTCTCTAGAATTTAATATCCTGTCAGTTTGAATGCCATGTTGTTTTTTGCCAAGGAAATGCCTTGTTGAATAAATTGCTGATATACAGTCATCATTACCTGTTGTATGCTATTGCTTGATGTATCATTGTTGACATTAGGTCTGCACCAGGTACATTATCCCTAGATGCTGCTCTCTAATTGTGCATCATATAACTGACAGCTATTAATTACCCGGTATTACATAATGTGTAACCATGGCATCCTCTGTCACCTTCAATTATATTCTAACTTGTTTCCAGTAACTACCTGTCTTCATCTAATCAGTTAATGACACATCAGGCTGGTATCCTGTGTGTATGGCCATGAGAGCTTGTGGTTGGCAGCAACAAGTAGACTGCTATTTATTTCTCGGTATTAATTACACTATCTATAGGAAGCAGGTGAATATTATCCTTGCCAAGGACAGGTCTGGATAGAAAAAATGAATAATGGAGTTCATATAATTGTTTCCACTTTTTCTTGATCTTTTTAGACTAGTGGCTGCTATTCGGTGGCTTCTAAGACCTTGGGGAACTTCTATTGAATGAAAATAGCATCTGATACACATTTGGCCATGTTTAGAGTGTTCAGAATTGTGAAAGTAGGTGCATCGTCTCCCTAATAGACTGTACTTTGCAACCCATAATGGTTTTGGGGGAACAGGTAGCAGGTCCCTTTGAAAGGGGAAATTTATGTTGTGAAGCACCTAATTAATAAAGACTTACATTCAGTTATGTCTGAACCATTCTTTAGCTCCGGCCATGGTCCAGTGGTTAGTGCGCTGGACTTGCAACCCGGAGATTCGGGTTCGAATCCCGGTTGCGGCAGGTCATACTCTCATATGAAAATTTGACAAAAATGTTGATTTTCCCCCACATGTGGAGAAGTTGCCGGCTCCTTGTGGAAGGATAAGATAGTACTGGTTAGTATACAGTCCAGGAAAACTGGTTAGGTGAACCGGTCACTGTATATAACTGAAAAATAGTTGAAAAACAGCATTAAACTCCAGTGACTATAAGTCCCATAAAAAAAACAAAAAAAACATTCTTTATTTAACAGAGCACTTAGGGCGACATTTTAAATGATTATTTCTTCGGAAAAAAAAGTAGTTTTGTATATGATGATGATAGAATATTTTTGATTTTTTAATTATGGGGAATTTTTTCTCTTTCATTGGGGAAAAATATATACTTCTTTTTTACATGGGGAACAGGGCTGAATACCGGACCCAAAAATGGCATAAAAAAGCCTGCTCTAAGTCCCATAAAAAAAAAAAAAAAAAAACATTCTTTATTTAACAGAGCACTTAGGGGCAACATTTTAAATGATTATTTCTTCGGAAAAAAAGTAGTTTTGTATATGATGATGATAGAATATTTTTGATTTTTTAATTTTGGGGAATTTTTTCTCTTTCATTGGGGAAAAATATATACTTCTTTTTTACATGTGGAACAGGGCTGAATACCGGACCCAAAAATGGCATAAAAAAGCCTGCTCTGAATTGTGGATGGTTTCCTGGTGCATTGATGAGAAAGGCTTGATACATTATCCTTTTATGGAGTCAGGTGTCTGATGTATCTGTTACCCATGATAAATTGTTCAATTTGTGACATGCTGTCCATTTCAGTTCTATGTTTGGACTACATTCAGGATTCTAATGCTTATGGAATTGATTGTATAGGGCAAAACATATTTTATGGTTTAATAATCTTTTGAAATAGGATAGTATTGCATTGGTATTTGTTTGTTTCTTGTTTTTGTACATTAGTAATTGCTTATAACTCTAAGATTTGTCTCAAGTAAGTGATAGGCAATGATAATTTATAAATTTTTGTTACAGTGAGTCAGGAAGTATTTTGTATTGTTCATGTAGATTATACATGGATGTGTATTATTAGTTGATGGAATACATGTGTATGTGTATATGTTGTATCATCTTATGAATGCTAACATATGCACCATGGTAACAGTATATGGAGAATGTGAAGTGTGAAACACATCAAAGCCTTGTTGTCTGATCTGGCCTGTATTCTAGAGTGTTCCTGAGTGCACTTAGAATGTTGCCTCTTAGACATAGGATTTACGATATCTAAGTGTAATATTTGGAATATTCATCATAGTAAAACCATATCAAGTGCAATTTTCTGATATGCATCAAACTTAATGCTATGCACTTTTGATTTCAAGTGTCACTAGGCACATTCCTTAGATCTGAATATGGCTGCCTGAGTCAAGTTTGTTTGAAGTTCACAGTTGTTGTATCAGGGATAATTACTTGTTAATTTCGGACTAGACATCTCTGCTAGCTGGGAGCTAATTGAAATACAATTCCCTGATGGCCGGGTGGCATTCCTACCGTATTTGTTGAAAGAATTTGGTGGAATTCTGATTTTGACATGATTGATTCACTTGTACATTGACTGTTCGCCTCTTTGGTGATTTTTTTCTTTTTTTATTTAATATCAATAATTAATACCAATTGCTTTCGATAAATCCGTAAAGTAGCATTGACAATACACTTTAAGATTCATTAATAAACTCAAGTTTAAGAGTAATATGAATGGTTATCTTATGAATTAATCGCAATAAACATTAATCATTGGATGCACATTTAGCATCTGGTATTACGTGTACAATTTCTTCAGTAATTGTGCACATGTAATTTCCAAAATAATTGGATGAGTAACAGCACTCTAGTTTTCTGACAGCACCATGTGATATGGTTTTTAGGATGCTCCCTGCTCTGTGTGGTTCTACGAGCAACAATTTTTCAAGGATTTCCTATAGTGTCAAGATTACTGCATTTGTAATCAGGGCTGCCTGTGATTAGCTAGGTGTATGTTATGATAAATGATGAAACATGTAATGTAAAGGAGTTCTTCTGAAAAATATACACTTTCTGCCAGCCAAGTGTTACAGTAAAGGTCGGGTGTCGGAAGTGTGAATATATCTTAACTGGGGATAGAGTAAAACCAAATTTACTGGCATGGTTCTCCTAGGAAGTGATATTCCTTGGAATGAAGGAAGTGTATCTGAACAGGAGACATTTATAGCCCAGTTGATAGATGTTCACTTTTTGCATTTATTTGTTTACAATTATTTGTTTATTTAAACAAGTGATTTCTAGTAAATATTTGTGGCTGTTAAGAAAATGTGTTAATTAAACATTTCGATGTGAATGTAGGATAAAATGTATGAATGAGTCGAGACTGATGAATCAGTTTTCTTTGAATGAAAATGATGGAACTGGTCCAGAATTGTGATTTTTTTTCTGCATATTTCAGTTTGTGTTTGATAGTTCGTAGCTTGGTTTAAAACGAGTGTTGTATTGTAAGATTTGCATTTGTATTACAACAATTGGTAATTTTCTATTGTGGTTTGTTCCAACCCTCATTATTGTGTTGCATAAAATGATAGGGTTTGTTGTACGCTGAAATGAGGTAATGGGAATAAGAACAAGAGATTCCACTGAAATTGATAAAAGCCAGTTTTGTTATTTTTGTTTTTCATCGGAATGATTACCAGCATGTGGCGGATATGAGAAAGCGTGCAAAGAATTTAGCATTAAGAATGGATTTTATACCAACTTCTGAGAACATGTGACCAAATATTGGTGCTGTATTGTAGTCTTAATGACCATCATATGTCTGTTGTTTAACATGATGAATGGAAAGAAATGAGAGGTTATACAAAGATCCTTTCTAGCTTTTATGCTCCCTATGGATAAATAGGATTCAAAAGTAGTGAATAAATCTACAAATTGCTGAGACTGTAGAAGATAGTGTAGGTCTCCTGGGTGCTGAGTTTCTTGTACTGTATACTCCGTGTTACTGGTGTTTAGTGACTTTCTGTCATTTATTTTTGGCTGCACTTCAGATGATTCTGAAAATAATCTATTGTACAGAGAATTGTGAATTGCTAAAATAATAGTGTGTACCGTATATAGACGGTAGCTGATGTAAATTTATTCTGTAACATTGAATAAAGGGTTGAATTTATACAAAATTATCCCAATGAATGACTGATGTACAGCAACATAGGTGTAATAGGTATTGGTGATATTGTAAGTTCATTAGTTGTAGGAGTCATTGGTTGTGTCAACACTGACCTACAAGCTGGTTCAATGTTGAGATGACCATATCTAATGTTTTATCAGGATTAAGAATTCAGTGTTTTACAGGCTGTGTGGAACATTCATTTTTTCATGATAAGGATTTACTTGAACACTATAACTTCTTTATGGCATTTCTTTTATGCCCTCAAGGCATTCAAACCTAGGATCTTGAATTGTGAATGTCTGACTTGAATTTTGTATTAGACATGAGGAAAGATAAGGGTTAACACTTAGAAATGCTGAAGTGATTATTTTACCTGATTGTTTTATTTATGAACGAGTTCTGTGTTTTTTGCTGATGGTTGAGAATGGACTTGATATAAGTGATTAAGATGAGTGTTTAACACCGATCTTTATGATTAATGCTGTGGTGAGATTTTATACTGATCTCACATTAAGATCCAGATTTTTGGCTGTGATTTATGTGAGGGAGATTTGTATAAGACATCATGATGGATGTATTAGAAGTCCATGTGGGAATATACATGACTATGTTGGTGTATAACAGTAATAAACTGTACATAAAGGTGTGTTCTATTCTTTTATATTGAAATTTATCACGCTATTTAGTTAACTCTATGTCAATGTGTGCAGTAAAAAATCATACATGACAGGTTGCACTAGAATGTGATCTAAATTATCGATTGCTAAAGGTTTCACACCTGTCCAAATCAAACCATTGCAGTTAGTGCCAAGTGCAGTTTAACTAACTTAAAACCTTCTGTACAGTGTGGTTGCTGTATTAAATATTTACACAATATTAGCCCCTGTCTGTATCAGTCACCTATTGGTTTATTGGGCTGCTACTGATGTTTCTGTTGTTAAACTATCAGGTTGAGAGATCTGTAATATGTTACCAATCAGACTGTATTTACCACTAATGCATGTATTGGATTGTATGACTCATCTCTGAATATTTCCTCTATGATAGAATGTTGTACTCACTCTGGTTTCAGATTCATGTTTGTTTTGTTCACCTTGATAGATTCAGCAGGTAGAAATTATGCCTCTATCTACTAAAGCTTGACTTAACTTGATTGAGTTCTGGCATTGGCATCTAGGATTGTATCTGTCAGTGAGAAATAGTTTCTCTTCATTCATAGTAATATTGATTATCATTTGAACTTGAAGAAAGTTTATTAATCCTGTCTTCAGTTTTGTATAGCTTTGTCATCTGCGTGTTTCAATCAATTTGGTACAGGGAAGGGTGTAAATATTTGGATCTATGTATAAAAGGTGTCCCCATTATGTGGATATGGCCTTTTGTTACTCATAGACACATTGATTTTATGGTATTTATTATTAAGAATTCATTGACACATTTTCAGTGCTTCCCCTTTGCAAAACTGCCACCTCAAAATCCAAATAGGCTATACAGTCAAACCTCAGAACAAAGGCCACAATTGAGAAAGACAAAATATGACTTTTATTGACAGATGGCCTTTTTTCAGCGGTCACATTGTCCTGAAATTATTTGTGGCCTGAAATCAAGGTTTGACTGTACCTATTTCCTACTACTACTTCATACATGACCAAGTATTCCATGTTAGACTTATATTAAGTATTGTATTTATATATTTCAGGATATCATCAGATTGGTTGTTGGTCGTCTTGCTGCTGGAGACAGATACTTTGCAAAATGTTTTGCCTTGAAGTTGGTACATACAAACTCACGGGATTGCTACTGGCTGCATAATAATCTAACTATGTATCAAGTTAAACAAAAATATGAAGCTTCAAGACCACCTGATGAATGGAGGTAAGGCTGAATGCTTTTTTATGCTGTTAACGAACATTATTCCAATTATATCTACTATATATATGTATACACTGGGGGTTATACCAACTAATATACTAGCTCTAATTTGTTCATCAAGTTAACCAGTTTTCCTGGAATCTGTTCCAGTACTGGCATTGGTCTCCAATAAGTAAATACTAACTTCTGCTAATGAGACACTTAGATCGTTCCTGGTGGACAAATGGCCTCACACTAAATGTTTTCAACCAAACGGTCATAGAGAACATTGCAGTACCCAGGGTTTGCTCTCTCCAGCTAAAGGCACTCAGACGAAAATGAGGCTCTTCGTATGGGGCAGGTCTTGTCAAATCCACTCATCTGCTCGTAATTAGGCGTAGAAATTGACTCAGGATGAGTTGTAATTGCTATAGAGAGTTAAAATTCTTAGCCAGTTGTCCTGACAAAAATTGTTGAGCCATGTGGGGCTAAGCAATCTGGCTGATCTTTTAAAATGAAGAAGTCAATGCTGGTTCGTGAATATATTGCCTTCAATATTTCAATTTCTGCAGTTTTAAATTAGATATATGCCAGACTTAATCCAACATGGCCAGGTATAACACTTTACTATTGCTGTTATGAGGTCATTGATAGCTTCTATTGTACATGTATCATATACTGTTGTTTTATATATCTTACAAAACACTGAAACATCTGTACAAAAATAACTCCTTTATTTCTTGTTCATGATTTCAAATCAGTAAACTTTTGTTTCCCATGTTATGTTTTTGTGATGATATCTAAACAAATTGTTCTACTGGAACGCGTTCTGGTTCTGTGTACACTCATACAATCATGTTATCCTGTTTTTCAGATACGAGCTTAGAGTTAGATACCTACCTAAAAGTTTTCAAGAGCTTTATGCAAAAGATAAAGTTACTTTTTATTATTTGTATGATCAGGTATGTAAATGCAAAATGTTTACAAAACATTTTGAATCATTAATCTTGCTTGATTAATCTATTTCTTATGGGAAGTGAGTTATACACGTAGAAGTGTAGTGAAGATCATGTTAAGTATGCTGACAGCTGAGTATGGATGTATAATCAAAGGGATAAAGTGCCTCTTATACTGCTGATAACAACTTATCTAGACAACAGTGATAGACAGTACTCACAGAGAGTACTCCCAGACTGTGCACCCAAGCAGAACTTCTAGACTGTACTCACAGATAGTACTCCCAGACTGTTCACCCAAGCAGAACTCCTAGACTGTACTCACAGATAGTACTCCCAGACTGTGCACCCAAGCAGAACTCCTAGACTGTACTCACAGATAGTACTCCCAGACTGTGCACCCAAGCAGAACTCCTAGACTGTACTCACAGATAGTACTCCCAGACTGTGCACCCAAGCAGAACTCCTAGACTGTACTCACAGATAGTACTCCATGGTAGTACTCACAGACAGTATTCCCAGACTATACACTCAGACAGTAATCCTAGGCAAAACTCACAGACAGTTCTCTCAAGCTGTACTTCCAAGCTATACTCAATGTTAGTTCTCCCTGTACAGTACTCCCAGGAAGTACTCCCATTTTGTGAACCAATTTTTTCTTTAAATGGGGTTTTACTAGGGTGTGGGCTCTTTTGTTTTGCTGACTTTGGGTTAAGGAGCCCATAGTGTTAATGTTAGTGTATTTAATAAATGGGAGAATGGGAGCCCTAACTACATTCTTACCTTGTATTATGTAGAAAAAAATCACATAAATACATTGGAATTGCAAACAATTTGTTTTATTTCTCTTCAAAAGCATTATTAGAAGCACACATGCACATCTGAAATATTTACATTAAATTCCAGATCTCTTCCATGGATTTATTTGCTCAGATGTTTCTGTTAGTCGATAATTCTGTGAATAAAACATGCACCTGTCATGCCATAATTATGTCATGATGTTGTTGTTTGTTTTATTCTCTAATTGCTGGTCTCATATTGATGGAAGAGTTTCCCTGAGTGTAAATGTGATAAAAATGACTGTAATCATGATCAGATACTGAAATGTCATGTTTTTCTTGACATAATCAGTCAGGACAGGGAAATTTATGGGTATTTTTGCTTGATAATGTTTAAACAATAACGTATAGTTATCTATGAGAAAATCAGGAAATTAAAGTGTGTAACTTCCATATGCTTCCTTCTCATGTGACTGGTGAAATCATTCCTCCATTGTGATTCTATGACTTGATAACAATTATGTTATTAATTATAGAGTGTAATTTAAGAGACATTGCGTTATTGTGTTTCATGTAATTGTCATTAGCTAACAATAGTTGCCATACTAACGTGAATAACTTCTTTCTTGTGATGCTTTCTTGTGTGTTAAGGTGGAATTAGCTCTTCCTGATTGAAATGATATTAAGTGCTCTTATTTTTGAGTGGTTCCTGAGCTAACTAATAAAAAATCTAATTTTTGATTTTCAACCAACTCCAATTAGATCAATACCTTCAGGGGTGTCCATGTTTTTACGACTTTTTTCATGCAATTTGGTTGACATGCATTTTAAGCTAAGTGGCGATTTATAATTAATGACTTAATGATGCTGGAGTGTGTCAGCAACTCTTCTATTGATCATGTATTGTTCAGCTGACGAAGTAATTAAAGGCAATAAGGGGCCCCCTTCTCACATTTCTGGTTCATGAAATGAAAACTGCTATATTTGAATCAATACTTCAGTCATGGTGTGCTCAGATCCTCCAATCTCTAAGTAAAGAGTTCATGGATAGGTCAATATGTGAAACAATAGCTGATCTTTCCACTTGATTGATTCATCAGAACTGGCCCCTTGATAGATCTATCATCAAATATGGATGATGGGAAATGAGATATTACCTTTTATTTGTGTGCCTTTATTAAAGAGATGACAGAATAACCAGCTGTTGATGAGGAAGTTGATGACTGTATTTCTATTTCACATGATATTTGATGTCATGACAGAGCTTCTCAGAATGCGCATAATTGAATGACTTGGATGAGATTTGCTCAATGTTATCCAATTAGTATACAGTGTTTTTGTGTGACTTGCTTGTTAACCGGAGTTACATCATGTCTTCGGGTCCTCAGTATACAACAAAAGTCAAGGGACTTTTTTCCTGGTTATTCATCACTTCCTTTGTAAAGATATGTTTGTAAAATTATTACATCATGTTGTCTCTCTAACTTGACTCATAGACTAGAATACTCATGTCTCACTGGACTATATGTGCTTGTACTATGTGAAAATATATATTATACATCAATAGTGATGTAGATGTTGTCTGTTATTTCATTGTTGATTACTGCTGGGTGATGAATATTGGCACCTTGTTGAACATCCTTAATGTATTCTATTGTTAGTGTTGATCATTTCATGGTGTTTATCAATATAGATGATTCTACAATAACGAATTGTTATTGAGAGAGATGCTTTGCTATCTGTGAACTGATAGTTGTTGGCAGTGTATTGCATGTCTGCGTTCTGACTGACAGAGCCATACTGGTGCCGATAATGAGTTTTAACTTGTGTATCTTCTCCAAATTCAGCTCTAGTATGATGCGTTACAACATTTCTATCAATAATTCAATGTTCATCTGTCTTCATCTCTCCCGTGGTGTTAGGATCATGTAAGGATATGCAGTTTGATGAATGTCAGAAACATTCTTGCAATGCACCATGTTATATCTTGATGCATTGATCGTATCCGATGTTCTCCCTGTGGTGTAACCAGTGAATTAATGGCTCTTGTTAGGAGGATGGTTTGCTAATTCAAGAACATGCTTTCATGTAGCCAATGAACACTCAGGATCAATTTTGCAAAATTCTACTAATTTGAGAAATCGTTATGTTAATTGTTAATACAATCACAATCTATCTCATTGCGTCTGTAGCGATAGTTAAGTCTTGCTTGCACCGTACTGTGGATATTTAAAACTGATCAAGCTGATTAAAATTCATACAATTCCCTGGTTGATTCTATCACTTGTTAATTTTGATGACTTAATACAATTTTATACAGTCAAACCTGTGAACAAAGGCCACCCTTGAGAAAGACAAAATGCAGCCTTTAATGACTGAGGCCTTTATTCGGAGGTCAGTTTGTTCTCAATAATCAGTGACAGTTTTCAAAGAATGGTCTATATTCTCAGGATGGTCTTTATTCATATGTGACGGTAAACCCAGGTTTCACTGTACATGATAAATTTACTTCAATAATTTCTTCATGAATTGTCTGTGCTTATTATTTCAGGTTAGAAATGATTATATGAAAGATTTAGCAGAACAAATTGACCATGACATGGCCATCAGACTAGGATGTATAGAAATGAGGTAAGTATATCATGTGTAAGATATATGAGACAAACAGTGAATCTTTCCTTTGTTGTGTACATACAGTTTTATTCATTTGTATCTGTTAATTACTGAAATGTGATGCTTTGGTTGCTCATCTATTCTAAAATGAGACATTGTTTCTAATATGTCAATATTTTGTGTAAAATCATTATGTTTGGCTCTAATGGTAATGTTTGCATGATCGTACTGATGATGGAATGATCTCCCCTGATATTTGAAACTCATCAAGAAACTATAAAGTCACACTTGGTGCTTCTTTGCTCTCAAAAATGGGTTATTTTCTTTATTTGCTATTTATTATTCTATGAAAGATACCTCAGTGGTACAGTTTGGAATAATGCTCCATTACATAATTGACATAATTACTTCTATTATTAATTTATAACTAGGGTTAATTCCCTTGTTCTCATTTATTTTGTTCTGATCTATTTCCTGACGACTTGTCATAAATCTTGTCAGGTTGCATGTATTGCATCGTCAATTTCCTCTAAATCATTTACGCATGTTTTCTGCTCATACATTTAAACATTTTGTTTTGCGGTATGCAAATAGAATGGAATAAAGTGATTTTCATTGTACTGACAGCATATTAATTGAGCAGAACTCATAAAATGTCATGAATAATGAAGCCTTATTATTCAGTATTGCAATGTAATGAATTTCAAATACAGAATGCACTTTAATGCTGCTGAGTTTTATTGTAAGTGGCATATAACATTGAATGATTCCTGTTTAAATAATGTGTTTGGTAATATTATACATAAATCAGTCTTTTAAGCCATTCCTTCGTCAGTTTAAAGTTGTAACTGTACATTTATATAAAGAGCTAGTTACGTTATTATTGCATTGGAGAGATGATAAATCATTTTAATGATGAACGTTGGCTGTGGAATCTTGATTTATAGTCAAACTAGAATGTAGAATTCTCCTGTATCAGATTTCTGTGTTCTGAATGTAACTTTAATTAGGCACTACAAACATGACAGAGTACATCTTGAATATGTCAATATGGTTTGTTTATAGTTAACAATGTAAAACATTATATAAATGTTTACATGTCATGACTCAGAGGTTGAGATCTCTTCGTGCTGAATTCACATTTATTCTAAATTGCTAATGAGTGATATGTTTACATTGACTCAGAGAGAGACCGTAAATATACATTACAGTAGAATGATGTACTTATTGTAGGAAATTCTTCAAGGACATGCCACAAGTAGCTCTAGACAAGAAGTCCAACTTTGAATATCTGGAAAAAGAAGTTGGTTTGAAAAGATTCCTGCCTAAAAATGTGATAGACTCAATGAAGGTAATATTCTAATCACTGTCATCTTGAAATTCGGATTGTGTATCATTTGCTGAATGTGGCTAACCTTTGTCCTTCTGTTATATAAGGATCATTCTAATACTCAATGCCCTTTTTTATACTTAGAAAGGGAGGATTTATACTTAGAAAGGATCCTCCCCTTTACCCTCTGACTTAAGTTATACATCTAATATTGTCTGTATGTCCTAAGTGTTATGGTACTTGTTACAGATAGATACAAATCTACTGTTTGTCACTTCTCATACTCATTTCTGAAAAACTTTATTACTTTTGTGAAAATCTCCCTCATTCCTGTAAGGCCACAACAATTTACCCTTGCTTATTATTTCTTATATATATCTTTATTCCTCTGTTTTTACTATATTCCCTGTCCTAGAAGGGAACTTTAGTCTTTTCTGACAACTTGCTTTGTTATGCTTATCTTCTCCATATGTGCACATCACTGATTCATTTCAATTTGTTTTTTTTTTCTGGACATTTAGTTGAAACTGCCTGCTCATGACAAACATTATTTTCTATCAATGAAGTTCAAAGGTATGTCAGGCCTATCCTCTGAAACATGGAAGCTTTATTGTGTACTGGTGTTGCTCAGTAAATGTCATTAATATTCCATCAGCATGATAACATCTGCTCTTCAAAATTAAAGTCATGTTTAGATTGTGGTTGTTTGTATTGATTCTGTAAAGTATGAAAACGTTTGTTTATATCTTTGTTGAATTTATTAAGTCAATTACCGATTTACAACACTTTGGCATCTTGTGCAACAGCTTGTACAGTGTTTAAAATCCTCATAATTATAATTTTGTTAAGGGACATCACTCTATTCATTGTTTTCATTAAGAAGAAGTAAATTATCTCCCTTGTGTTCGACTATTTGAGGACTACAAAAGTGTAAAGTAATCTATATTTGTTGGAATAGCTGAGTCAGCTGTAATACTAGTCATGGACAGGCTAAACGTTGACTTTATATGCATTTGTAATATTTCAAGGTCAATTGGAGTAGACCCTAACTTTATTGAAAAGAGCATTGTAAGGATTTGACCATGTAATTGACTGTTATGGCCCCTATTCACAACTTGCAGTGAATATTTTGTGTGAACATCTTTTGTTGTATGCTTATTTTGATCATTCATAGGAAGTAATCAAGTGTTTTGACTTTTGTCAATGGAGTACATGCTTCAGATATGTTCATATTTTTGTTAACTAAAGTATTTTACCATTGTTTACTTCTGATATCTTATATAAAATCATCCTTAATCCTAAGATGGGGATTTTTGATAACAGTCTTGTCTCATTTCATCCTGAAGTTGTTTACAGTGATAATATTGGTTTTTGATGTTCTCATTTTTGTGAAAAGACTTTAGTGCTAATTCTCTAATCTAATCATTTTCCAGAGTTCAGTGTCATTAATAATTTCTGTCATTAAACAGTAGTCAAATATGAATACAATATATCAGTTATTTTAAGTATTGGTATCTAATGTTTGAATGATGAACCTTTGCTTCACTTATTGGGTATGATACTTGATTTTTATTTTAATTTACCCCAATTTTAATCAATTGGGGTACAGAATAAAAGCCTTACAACTGCTCTTCACATGATGCTGTTAATTTTGTGTTGAATAAAACCATGCACAAATCTTTAAAGACTTTCCTTTGTATTATGAGGTCAAATTTTATTGTCAAATTTTGTTTAATATTTGAATGATTCTTTAGTTAGTTGTTTTTATATGTAGCATTAAGTGTCTGACTGGAAGTAACTGCTATGTTGAGTAAATTGATCTTGTTAACTTCTGTGTGGAAATTTTCCCAAGCTATTACTCTCATAGTCAGTGTGATACACTTGACCCCTAATGGGTCCTTGCTTTCCCTCCTCCTTCTAATGAAGAGGTATATAAAGAAACAGGAAAGGTCTGGATAATTTTATAATGATAATACGTTTGCAGTATTGGCATATAATCAGCTGTGTTAAACCTTGTTATGGCCATAAAGTGGCTTTAGGTACATATTTTGTTGTACCGGATTTTAATAACTCAATATTTCGGTGTGCAGTAATATGAACATGTGTGTATGGATCTACGAAAGCTTCCACTGAATTTTCCTGCTCTATAAAGTGGATTGTAAGTTGAATAGGAAATTATTTTTGTAGTTGTTAATCTTTTTTTTATAATGTATAGCTTCCTATCTGAGTGTGTGTGACTCTTCCTGAAACAATTTAATTTCCACCTTGTCTTTGGGTCAACATTTTTCATGTTCATCATGTGATCATTTCATGTTTGTGAAATATTTCAATTTTTTTTATCAGTTTTCACCCAAATAAATTGTTGTGATAAGAGTTCTACTAGATCTGCCTGATTTTTGGTCATTTCTAGATGGAGTAGTTTCATTTGTACGCAATAAATTTTGTTTGTTTTAAGTGTGTGCTAAGGTAAATTTATTGTTTCTTCATTATTTATCAGAATTTATTTTGATAACTAATAAGGCAGGTATTCATTTAGTAAAATGTGACACAAATTGCGCTATCATTTCTTTGTTTGTTTCTCTTTTCAGTCCAAAAATTTACGGAAAGCCATACAGCAACATTTTAAAGTGTACGCACAACTTTCGGAGTCTGAGTGTGTTTATAAATTCTTCGATACATTGTCCAGAGTGAACAAGTTCAACCAGGAAAGATTTAAATGTGCACTGGGTGTAAGTAACTTAACTTGAACTACTTATAAAGTTTCTTCCTAAATGATTTGATGTATTGTTCATTGTTTTTCAGTATGGTTCAGGAATGTGAGTCACTGTTGAATTCTAACAACTTGCCCTATATAATTTTTTTCACTGGGGTGTAATGCTGTTTTTCAACAATTTTTCAGTTATATGCAGCGACTGGTTCACCTAACCAGTTTTCCTTGACTGTATTCAAACCAGTATATGTACTAACTTTCCCTTCCACAAGGAGCCGACAAAGTCTCCTCATATGGAGGAAAATTGACCTTTTGTAGGGTATGACTGGCCATGACTGGGATTTGAACCCAGATTGCTGGGTTACAAGTCCAGTGCACTTTTCACTGGACCACAGTTGCGGCTTGCCCTACATATAGGCTTTCAGCTCTGTTTATGGTACCACATAAAGTTGTATTGTTTTGAATGGAAAATGTTTGTTTTACATAATTATCTTGTAACTGAAAGACTTGATTGGAAAAATGATGCATTAAATAATAAAGTTCTGGTACAGACCGTTGTTGGAGCTCTCAGATGATTGCTGGCACTTGTTAGATGTTCTGAAGACATAATTTATACCATACAGGTGATGTTAGCTCATGGATAAGGTGCACAGGATGTCATTTTGTATCTGCTGATTCTTAAAAGTCAAAAGCATCTTAAAAAAACAGTAACATCCCTGACAAGTGGTTTAAAATAACCCTGTAATCTAATTAAATGTCTGGTTCAGTTACTAGACCTGAAACCCCCTTAAATTCTACAATAGATTTGTCCACTTATTAATTAGGACATTTCACTTAAATCCTATAGGGATATTAGAGTATTAAAGACTAATTAAGTATGTTTTATGATAAAATGATGTATAGTTTGTGCTAGTTTTATATACCTAAATTATAATTGGACTTATAAATAGATAGATGTCAGTATATCACATTGTATTTGATCAGTTACATCAATCTGTAAGATCTTATTTTGTCTGCATTAATTGATAAAGACTATGATGAAACACATGATTTCTATTTATACTATTGTTACCATCAGATAAGTAACATCTAGGTAAACATTAAAACATCATGCTGTATAATTTTGTGTTATGAAGAAGCAGAAACCAATTTGTACTGCCTGATAAATCGCAGTATCCTGGGAACTGGATGTGTTTATAAGTGTCTGAACAATCTATGTAACCACAGCAGGACACAAAGTGTTCAAAGTAAAACCAAGGATGATTTCACCAAGCTGATAAGCCTTTAGGCTTTATATATTTGATAGGTTCATCTTATTGTGGGGAAGTCAGTTCAGGTGTGGCTGCTCTGTTTGATTTCAATTTAGCCAAAACAATTCCAGACTTTAAATTAATTGATACATGTATGGTTTGTTAGTATGTAGATAGCGAATATCACTTTTATTTCTTTATTATGAAGCTATTGGTTGAATGCGCATAAAGTTAAAAACTTATTTACGTCATACTTAATGCTCGTTGAAGTTCTAAGTGTTTGAAGTGTATGGAGATGTTGATTTATCATCTAATAGATACATCAGGCAGACTGAATCTCAGTCATAATGAACACTAACAGTTAGTGGGAGTTCATACAAAGTATATCCACATCTCTGGATTACTGGACTTTGTTCTGAAGTTTAAAGCAAAAACTTTAATGTGTATGGTATAACTAAATATGGAGTATGGTGTATATTGTTGTATGTGTCAAGAGTCATTGTGAATGATTAATTGATTGATTGAACTTCGGCTTAAACTTTGCCTAGTAACAGAAAAAATATACATATATATAAGTGTATGAAAATATTTCGGATTTAGTCTCTAGTTTATGGTAAAGTCTAATTGTTTTTCATTTTTACAATTATAAAATGTTGTTTGTAATAAAAAGTGATGAATAATAATAAGCCTCGAACACAAGTTTCTTATATCAATTGTATGTACAAAAAGGAAAGTCTGTCAGCCATGGCTGCAATTTTATCTGATTTGTAGTATTAAAGTAGAAAATATTAAGCAATTAATGTAGTTCTTTTTATTTGGTCTCCTCAACACAATACAGGACATTTTGAAACAAAACTGTCATTGTTTTAAGTTATTTTTGTGTAGCGAAAAGTTCCAGCAATGTAATTTCTACTATTAATGTCTAGATAAAATATCAACAACCTCACATTATTGTTTCATCTCAGAGTTAATTGATTAAACAACTGTATAAAATAAACATGATGTCAACTACCTACATAAACTTCACACCTGGACAGTAACAAGTTTCTGGAATTCATTGAAATGGTATTAATGTTGTCTTTTATTAAAGAGAATGATAATTGGTTTTCAGGAAGTAGAAAACATTTCCTTTTAATGAGTAAATACAATATAGTTACTTAAAACATACTCATGTTGTCATGTTAAATCAAGTAGTACACTTAATGTGAAGCTGATGTATGCACGTTTCTTCATGATTTTAAAAAAAGTAAATGTTTGGAATAGCTTGGGAAATTAACTTTGGTTAGTGTGTTTTCAGAAAACTTTTCTTGATTATATCAAATGCCTTATATAAGGACTAAACAAAAAGAAGGTTTGTTTCCAGTTACATGCCCGAAAAAAGATGGGTTGGTAGGTAGGGATTTTTGTTACATATATTGGCAACATTGTTTGGGAATATATGCGCTGTAATATTGATGAGTCGTGAAAATTACAATATAGCACTAAGATTTGGATGCCATAAAAACTTATGAGTTAGTAGGTAAAAGATTGGGTCAGTCGGGTAACCAAAAACAAACATATTTTTAGGCCTAAATGTAGGATTGACATGTTAGCATGTGACCGTTACTCAGTTCATAAATTTTACTTGCATAGTTTGAAGTTAATATTTCCTTCATTAAGTTGTACTTGTAAATCTGGATATATTTTCAGATTTCTAATACTTACCTATCATAAATGCAGTCAGACTTGTGTTTGCAGCCACCTCTGAATAAAGACCACCTTGTGAATGAAGGCCATTCTTTGAAAAACTGTCACTGATTATTTTGAACAAACTGACCTCCAAATAAAGAATATCTGTCTATAAAGGCCACATTTTTATCTGTTCACAGGTTTGACTACTAATTTACTGTCCTGCCTGTGACAATAATTTTAGCATCATACAAGATATGTTTCTCACAATATTGAATTTTAAATTGGTACTGTTAGATAATATTATGTCGATGTTATAAGAGGCACAATGTGACCATTCAGAGTCACTTTGAGTTATAAATTCCTCAAATAAACTTTACATCCTGTTCTTTGATTTTTATTTCTCTCTACGTATTATTTTAGAATTAACTTAATTTTTCCTCTGTACAAATCTTCGTATTACCTTTCTCTAATTTTATAAGATATTTAGTTCATCAGATCAAAACTCTTGAACACTGATTATGTTAACAGATGTTGAGGAGGAAGAGTTCAACACAAGATTATCTTTACTGATAATTGAAACTCTAGAAGTTCCTCAAAAAATAGCCTTAGAATGATACGGTTAGTGTGCTGATAAATCAGTGTTGAATTCCTAGAGATACCATTATGCTGGCCCTTACTTGTACATACTGGGCAAATTTATGTCTATTGAGATTTCAGGGACCTTAATGAAGTATTTTGTCTTGTCTCTGGTTGATAGTGAAATAAACGCCTTCCTACTTAGGACATACAAATTTGATCTGTAACATTTCTCTATCAGAGACAGACATCTGTTAAAACATAGTACTTAATATACATGTTGATACTTGATTCCTGTAATTGTGAATACTTTCACTGCATTGTTATCATTATTTGACTGTATCATAAGATTGAAATCAGGATTTTATGTCTCAAGTGTCCAAGCATACTTTGAAGTGTTTACTTATAAAATCGATGTAAAATTTTCAAGTTTTTCTTATTAATTAATCAAGCTTTGAATTTTTTAGGTTACTGGTGTATATGTATACATACAATGTTCTATTATGGAATTAAATAACATGGTGCTGTATGTCACATCATGAAATCAGGTAGATTCCTTGTATGTGACCTTCATGAGCTTGTATGTGACCTACATGACCTTGTATTTCACATACATGCACTTGTATGTGACCTACATGATCTTGTATGTGATATACATGACCTAGTGTTTTACATACATGCACTTGTATGTGACCTACATGATCTTGTATGTGACTTATGCAAACTTGTATGTGACCTACATGACCTTGTATTTCACATACATGCACTTGTATGTGACCTACATGATCTTGTATGTGATATACATGACCTTGTGTTTTACATACATGCACTTGTATGTGACCTACATGATCTTGTATGTGATATACATGACCTTGTGTTTTACATACATGCACTTGTATGTGACTTACATGATCTTATATGTGACTTATACAAACTTGTATGTGACCCACATGAATTTAGGATTAAGCTTTCTTGTTCTGGTTTTAGTGCCTTGGTCCTACTCTCAGACATCAATGTAGTATTTATACATACTGTTACTTATCATACTAGAGAGATGTAGTGATGAACTGTTATGTTGTTGAAAAAGTGATGTTGTTTTTATGGATAAAATGATCTTAAAAAGTTGTGAATTTATTGACTTATATATTATCGGTTTCATATATTTACCTTGATTTGTTTATTGTTTGAATGTTCATGTACTTGTTGATTTACTTTCAGTCTGGTTGGAGTATATCAATGGAGCTTGTGATAGGACCAGATGTTGGTATCAGCTACCTCACTGAGAAGGCTTCTACAGTATGTACTAAATCTTTGTATTACACCTCACACAATAATACCATGATATCCTGTGCTTCATGGTCACAAGTTGTAATTGCTCAGGAAACACTGTTGGTAATATACAGAACTTGATCATGGAGCATGGGGATTGAAACATGGTTGTACTTTAACTGATATACAGTACTTGATCAAGGTGCTTGGTGACTGAAACCTGGTTATACTTTAACTGAAGGTACAAAATCTTTGGTTGTTGTGTCCCTCCCATACAGGGTAGTATTGGTAGGAAACTCAGGTTAACTATATGAGTTACAAACTTGAAAAAGCTGTTAAAATGATGTTAAACTCAATGCAAACAAGCTAGCAAAGACTTTCAGGGTAAAATTTAAAATTTTCGTTTAAGTGTACTTGCTTTATTATTGTACATAAACAATGTAATAAATCATATCTGTACAGAAAATATGGCACTCTGCAACAATTACATATAATGTTGGTTTATTATTTGGAAACGGCACTTCTCATTTTTGCCAAGATATCTAGAAAAAGAAAATCACAAATTTCAAATTGTGAACCTATGAATCCACAGAAGTTCTCCGATTTTTTATTGTTTGCTGTCAGGAATTATTGTGAATGCTGGTGTGAATTATTGCGCAATCAAGTTCTGTAGGTAATATTACACTGCTATCTTATTACTGTAAACATCTGTACTATTTGATGTATTGATATAATCTACAGATTCTTGTGTAATCTTAAAACATGATGTTATTATTACACTTATCTATAAACATAGAAATAAAAACCTGTATCTGATATTGTCTTAGGGTTTGTTTGTTCTATCCTTGTCTGATTTTTTTATTGTAAAAATTGGAATCATTCACCTTATAATTGTTCCCACATTTTCATGGGTTTATTTTGATACCTCTCTGATAATCATGTTTATCAAAGATTCCCTAGATTGTGTGTTTACATATGTGATAATTCTGTTCTGTGTGAAATATCGTCTTAAACAAACATTGTTTTCTAACTTAATATTGTCTCTATAAACCTGGATTGATGGGTTGTTTATGGACAAGTCCTAGAAGGTCTTTAACTTGAAAGATGAACATTTCTTTCTAAATCCTGTACATTTATTAGACTATTTTATGTTTTGTTCGAATAAATCTAAGCTATAAGATTATCTTTAATTAGAGTCATCTTCCTAGAATACGTCGTTGACTTTCTGCATTGTTTGGTTATAATTCCATGGTTTGGTTTCCATTATTTGACATTGACTATAAATTTTATTGCCAAGTGATGGCAGTGTGAGGTGCAACTGTATAACACCATTGTGGAGTTACTTCCCTTGATTTATCTGAAACACTAAAGTCATTGAGTTCTGTAGAACATTAGTTAAATTAATAAAAGTATATGATAAGGTACCATCTTGTTTGTTATGGTTGGTCTGTTCTTACTGATCTAGAAATGTTGTCTGTCTTTGATATATTATAGTGAATGCTTGATGTGGGGTACAACTATGTTACATTATCTCAACTGTGGTTAAATCCCATTTAAGCTCCACTGCCACGTTTGTTTTTCTGAGTTTAGATCTGATTACAATTAATTAATGCATTGTTCTGGCAGATTGTCAGACAAATGTCTTTGCAACTTCCTTGATAATTTTGTATCAAATACTTTGTTGTTGTTGTTGTTGTTGTTGTTGTTGCTGCTGCTGTTTGTTTTTTTTCAACAAATTGGGGCTGTGATAGGAAAGTGGTTGTATGTTATGGTGAGAAATGTGGTATGTAGATTATGTGATTAAAATTTATTTTAAGCTGCACTTGGAATTCTGTAGGAACATGATTTGTGTGTGTTTTGAAATCAATGCTGTGTTGTTTCTGGTATCATTATAACATCTGTAGAATGCTTGATTCACATTTGTTGGCAACAATCTGATTTTCTAGTGTACATTTGAAATGCATAATTATTTCTTGACAAGTCAGTCAATTGTTTCTTCTCTGATTCATTCCTTTGTTATATGATAATGACTCACTGAATTGTGGGAGATAACTATTGAACAAACTGAGGAATGTTGGTTTTTCATTATTGATGTGGTTATTTTTTGAAAATTACACCTCCAAGGTCATGTGTACCAGTTCATCTTCTCCTGTTATTTAAATCAAACCAAATATGTACGTTAGTAATGTTTACAATGGAATTTCTCTTTGATACTGATCAGTCTGAATCAGGAGAAAAACTCAAAATTAGGATTTCTGTATAAGAGGTTTTATATGATGTCTATTATTTATTCATGAACTGTAGACCTACAGACATAAGGGAAACAAGTGAAGTATATGTTTCTATTTGTGGCGATATTCTGTGTAGCAGCACTCCACGTCAAGTACTTGGCAATATAAATCCACAATGTTGAGTGTACTTCCTTGATTCAATGGTTGATAAAAATGAAAGTAGAAATGTATGATACTTGGATCTATACAATGTTTCTATTTATTTACAGCCTACTCATATGGCAGACTTTTCCCAAGTTCAGGCTATACAAACATTAAGTCTAGATGATGGCAAAGGTGTGCTTCAACTACGTATTGCAGGGGCTACAGAGCCTTTAACCATTACATGTGCCTCGCTGGCCGAGGCTGAGGACATGGCTGATCTAATAGATGGCTATTGTAGACTGGTACATGATTTTCAAGGCTCATTTTGGACCAAAAAAGGTAACAGTCTAGTTTGTGACACAGTCTGCATTTATGTCTTGATCACAGAAGCACATTTGCTAGCTTACTATGGCGTCTGCTACTTAAGTTCATGTACTGAAATATTCCTTGATAGAATCTATTATTACCCTGCTAAGCTTCTATAAGTTTGATGAAATATGTGGCATTTATATATAATGATATCAAAAATTAATCATTTCTACACAGTTAGTAATCTTGTGCAGAAATAAAATGAAGAGAAGTAGTAATGCCAGGTGGAAGAATGAACATTCCCTTTGTTATGACAAGCATGCAGTTTGTAGCTGCCTCATTTCCAGCTATTGAGTTCTTTTTTTCTCCTTGCTTGTTGTATTGCTGCTGTTGAAAGTTTGATTTCATTGATTTGCGTCTGCTATGTTTTTGCTCAGTTTAAAGTACATGATATGCATAGCGTGAGAATGTTGGTGGAAATGCTTTATTTTCTGAATGATGGATATTTTTGCTTTTGACACGTTAGGAATTTTATGATCCTGCAAACTTCATGCTGTTTATTCCAGCTTTATTGAAATCAATATTTTGTCTGAAAACTGCATGATTTGGTTTCAGAGTTATTGTCCCTCTTGCAGGAGGAACTATGACATTACAATAAACAAATTCTTATGAGCCAAAATTGAATTCAGTATTGGCATGTTCATTCAGTCTAAAAAATTTTAATCATACAAATTTATGCTAGCATACTTTTAATTTTGTATAAACTTTCTCCCTTTAAGTTTCTACCTACACAAAATCCCCTGTTATAGAACTGAGAGAGGCTACATTCAAAGGTTTGTTGTGAGTGCATGTAAAAAAATCCTGCGCACACTTTCCTGATATCATGGGAGTTAACTCTCTGGTCATTCTAATGGTGCATGCTCTCCCTTTGTTTATTTCACTTATGAGTTATTGCCCTCCATTTTTTGGCATTTTCAGTGCATTTCTGTCTGTTTTTTATTTACAGACATCTTTATTTCAAGTAGCTTCTAAGTAGGAATTCATGCTATTGTGTTTTAATAGCAGAAGTCAATTACAGTATAACTTCTGAAAACCGGAATTCTCTGAAAATTGAACAATTTTTTAGGTCCCATTTCTCTGTTAGATTATCATAAGTTCTCAGAAAACTGGAATTCTCAGAAAAATGGACTTTTGGCCCAGTCTAGGAAGGGTCTGGTTTTCAGTGGTTTTACTGTATTAATAAAATTTAAATACCTTGTTGGCTGTCTTTAGTGCTTTTCAATAATTTCAGCTCTTTTGCAAATTTTAGACAGAAGTGCATTTTTTTCACAGCAAATAATTTGTACCTGTTTTTCTGAAGCTGATTTTATGTTAATCCAATTTCTGCATAAATCCTTATATTTATTTATCAGCACTTGTTTATTCTATGGAAAATCTGGAAATTGTTGTTTTAGATGTTGTTTTAGTTGTTGTTGTTGCCGTAGTTACCTTCACCCCTTTAACTCTCCTTGATCAGTACTCTAACACTTGTTGTGAACCTCTGTCTATGGTTGGTTCTGAATGTGTTCTAAATCTTATATCTTAATTAAGTCAGTGTCAGTTTTCATATCATAAAGAAAATTTAATGCTCTTTTGGTAAATATTCAGTTGTAATAATATTTATTGTGTCAGTTGTATTTGATTTTCATATTAAGACAAATCCAAATATATACATTTTTACTGTAAAATAATTGTGTTTTTTTACATATTTTTAGTAATATCATGTTCTGATCAGGATATTAGATATGTTGAAAGCCTGCTTGTATGTTTTATGTACACCACTTTAATTAACTTCTCTGCTTCTGTTATATTCAGCTCTCTCTTTTAACTTTGATTATTTACTTACAATATGTTATAACTTGATATTTTTGTTGAATTTCAGAGGAGAGTGTCCCTCCATCCCCTAAGATCAGGTAACTTATACTTTGTTAGAGTCTAAGAACTTAATAATAAACATCTTTGATGTGCAGGGATAGATTTTCAAGTGACTCATAAAGTAGACATTAAAGTTTGCTATTTTGAAGTGCCATATTTTGAATGAAGAAATTCCCTTGTTTATTTGTTTGTTAAATAATAAAAGGAGCATTATTTTGGAAATGATGAGCCATTTAAGCTATAAGTTTTTGGAACAATACACAGATAATGATTAAGGCTGTGATTGTGATTAGTGTGTTGAACTTGTAACCTGGCAGTCTGGGTTCAAAGCCCCATCATACCCTTGTATGAAAATTTGACAAAAATGTTGATTTTCCTCCATATGCGGAGAAGTTGCCAGCTTCTTGTGGAAGGGTAGTAAGAATTGGTTAGGATACAGTCCAGGAAAACTTGTTAGGAGAACCAGCTGCCATATATAACAAAAAAATTGTTGAAAATGGACATTAAACCCAGTGAAAAAAAGATAATGGCTTATAATAAGCTTTGAAGAATTATTATTGGATATTATATTAGTTGTTTTTAAAGAATTGCCTTAAAGTCATTGAGATATTGTTTCTATTTATGGCACTTTTTAAAGAATTGCCTTAAAGTCATTGAGATATTGTTTCTATTTATAGCACTTTTTAAAGAATTGCCTTACATTCAGTGAGATATTGTTTCTATTTATAGCACTTTTTAAAGAATTGCCTTAAATTCAATGAGATAGTGTTTCTATTTATAGCACTGCAAAGAGAGAGGGGGGCAGTAAAGGGCTAGAGGAGCCACTGAGCCCGAATGAAAGTAAGTTATTGATAGTTGTATGATACTGTACACATTCAAAGCCTCCCTGCATTGTTATGATAGGTTGGACTCGTGCATTCAGTGTTGTGTTTTTTTTTATTCCAAAACACTAACTTCACACTTGTTTCTTGATACACCATTTTAAATGGAAAATGAATTATTAATAATGCCTTTCCCGAGTTGTCATGATAATTTGGGTTTCTGCCGCTATTCTTATCGCCCCTGATTTGACACTGATGGCATAAAACCATGGCTATATACAAGTACACTTGTATTATCATACAGTCATGCACTATGTCTTATCTGCAATTCCATTACAGTTGCATGTATCTCGATCTGTCATTGTTTACTGGCTTAAATGGCTAAAAAATATGCAGAAATTTTTGTTTGAAACAAATTTTAATTTCAAACATTAGCATCACATGATCCTGGCAATGTGAAATTTCATTGTAACATTTCACAGATTTTGTTTTTTTTTGAAAATGAAAGAAGATAGTATCGAGTGACTTCAGTTCCTGCTTTCAATAGTTTTGTCATTGATTTATTTGAATACATGTGCATAAAATGCCAGTAAATATTTGACAGACCTTGTATCAGTATACTCTGACTAAAGTTTTGGGTAATCCAAATTCACGCTTGGTTTTTGTATATTTATATACTTAACTAACTTCATTCACTTGTTAAGATATAAAAATAAGTATATTATACAGTAGAGCATAAATCCATGAAAAAGACAAAGACTGCAGTTTTCTGATACTAGACACTGTACTAAACAGTGGACCTTTTGATTATTTTAATGGTTTAACATGACTCAGTGAGGTGCTGTTGTCAGAGAATCTTTGGTGGAAATTGAAAAACATGTCATCCTAAATGACAGACCTTTAATCTATGAGAAATTATCAGTCATATTTAAGCTAGTAATGAATTTGTTTTATACCTTTTTGAAACCATGGCTTTTCAATCCTTATTTGGTACATTTTGATAACATTTACTGTCTGTATTGTGTTATGGTTGTGGATTTCTGATTATTGGCTGAATCTTTGTATTGGCTTATTCAGTGTATTAATTTTTTTATATTTGAGTAACCTAATGTGACAGAAAGGGGCACTTGTGTATTTGTTATTCTTCATATACCCAAAACTTGCATCCCAAGATTACATCATCATCTTAGGGTCAGCTATGACTGGCTTGTATTTCTAGATGGGCAAACAATGTTAGGTCTGTTAATGTGGGTATCACTGACATTCCTTGATCCTTCAACATTAGCTTTTATGAACAATTAACTGGTCATAATTCATTCTATCTCTTAAAATGGCGCAAATTTAATTACAATTCTTGATTTGTTAACCCTGGTCTTTATAATTTAATCATTTTATACCAGCCATTCTGAATCAGTGAGTTCTCATCCTAATTACTTGCATGGCTACCACTGACCTCCCTAGACCAACTTGTTCTCATTGCTATCAGCTTATATTACCTGATGGACAATACTGAATGTATGGTGTTCATACTTACCAATCTGACAGACAAACAAAATGGGTTTCATGACAAATGTTCAAAGGCCCTTTTCTCACATTGCAGGCTACATGTACCAGCTTTTATTTTATTGTTACTATATGTATAGTACGCTTTTAAAGTATATATTTCAATCTTCATAACTATATATGAATAGTATGTTAAGTGAATATATAGACACAGAAAAATACAGGACTTGGGTAATTAAGAAAGTTGGGGGATTTTAAGTAAACATTAAGTTTATGTATGATTGTAGGACTATCAGATTATGCTGAAATTGTTGAGGATGAGGGCGATTACAGTTCTCCAGATGGTAAATATTCTTTATGTTTCCATGGTAACCAATCTGTAAAAAATAATGTTTTATTGTTATCAATTTTATCAGTGAACTATTGTGTGAAGTCCAAATTTGATGCTCATTTTCAAAGCTATTTTATGATTAGTTTTAATTATTTGTATTCAATCAATGCAGTTTCTCCAAATAATTGATGGTTTGTTTTAAGATACTGCTGTTAGCTTTTGCTGGCGGTAGCAGTAATTGTTATATAACCAATTTATGGCATTCAACTGAAATATTTAGGACGAAAAAGAAAAGGAAAGAAAAAGAAAAGTGAGTTGTCCAGCATGGTAGTTGGTAGACATAACTGTGAATGGATGAAACAATGTAACAATCTGTCTGATTGGCCTGTGTCCATGTGTTCCTCAATTTGATTGGATAATTCAAATTTGAATGACTAAAATCCATTTTACTACCTTTTCAACTTATATATTTCCTAATTCTGTCTATAAACTTGGTACTGCAACTACCCTTCATATAGATCACATAAAAAAAACATGTGCTCTGTAAATAACATTCAGAAAGCTTTGGTATATAATATGCATGGAAAATTATACAAATTTTATTGAGTCTACTCATTAGTTTCGTTATCAAATGCATGTCTTTTGTTCTTATTCAGTTCTATTTTTTTTTATTAATTTGCGATTTGACATACTGTGTTGAAAATAACAGTTTTTGATATTTGAAGTGACCCCCCCCTCTCCATTTTATGGCCTCCCCTTTGCATATTTAATCATAGTCATGATGGATAAGTTTTTCCATATTAGTGTACTATGAATGTTGAATGAAATAACTAACACATATGTATCAGTATAATTAACAATGTGTATGAATGCTGCCCAGTAAAATGACACTTCAGCCATTCGCATGCCAAAACAGTATTCACAGGTATAAAAATATGTAATAAACATGAAAGTGAGGTGTATAAATTCAGTCCATATTTGAGACTGGGAGATCAGTTTTACAGCAAAATGATGTTTATATTTCACTATTCTAATCCAGATTACATTAAAGCAATCATTACGGTGATGGTTCGTTATATAATGCTATTTTGTTCAGTATGTTTAGCTTTATTGTAGTCATTGTTGTGTACGCTTTGAAATTATTTTGTACAATTTTATAATTTATGAGATTGTTCTCATTACAGCTAATGATTATGAGATCTCACGAGATCGTATCACATTGTTAGATATTCTTGGTAACGGTCAGTTCGGAGATGTTCATAAAGGTGTATATAGAGAAAAGGTTTGTATATAAGACACTCCTTCATTTATCTATTCTACAGGCAGCAATATTTTTATCATAAAACACAGATAGAGAAGCACAGGTAATGTTGCTGAATTGTTTACAAAGAGCTGTCTTACTATGTTCATAAAAAGTAGTCTTACTGGTATACCTATCTTTAAACAAATTACAAAAATAAACTGATAATAATAAAAAGGAGTCAAGCCATCTTTCTATATGATTTGACATATCCAGCTTATCATGACTCAGTGCTCTGTATGATTGGTATATGTGCTGAACTCACTAATATCGTAACCAAACAATCTTTGCTATATTACTCAAATATTTTGTTATACTTGGATGTAAAATCAGTTACACCATGTTGTATATGCACATTTTTATATCTAGGATGGTAATGAGGTTCCTGTTGCCGTTAAAACTTGTAAAGAGGACAATGAAGAATCTATGACTGAAAAATTCCTTGAAGAAGCCTGTAAGTTTATAATGTTATACTTCTTTGTCATCACATAATTTAGTTGTTTTAAGTAGGAAATAGAAGTTAAAGTAAGTGGATGGGAGTGATGGTACAGGTATAAATACAAAGATTAGGTGTCTACAAAATGAACACTGAAACATGACAATATTAATTACCTATTTTTTGTACTTATCTCAGGAATCATTCAACAAGGAAGACTGTTGTGCCATCTATAAAGTTGTGCTGAAAAATCAGCATTTGAAATTCTTATGGGATGTTGTTTGTGATGATAGTATTTGACTCTCGTTATGATACTGTGTTAGATTGTACTTGCTCAGAATCCAAACCAGGAATTTTTATAGAATTGTTATAAATACTGATTATTCCTATTTCAGATATAATGCAGCAGTTTGATCATCCACACATTGTAAAGTTGATTGGCATATGTTCCTCATCACGACCTGTATGGATTATAATGGAACTAGCCAGACATGGAGAGGTAATCATACAGATCTATTACACAAAGTTTTATGCTCAAATTACTCATGACAGTATACCAATTCATACACATAGAATTATAACATAGTAATTGTTGATGACAGTGATTTATTACAGCATTAAATATGTTTGGGAAGTATCACTGCATGAAAGTTCTAGGCACAGAATAAAAGTTATTACCATAGTTTATTGTGGTTGTTCTATTTATCACATAATAATTTGCTTGAATGCCCTCTTCATTATGATAGTTTTGTATGCCATACCTGGCACAAAAACCATTGATTGTATCCTTAAATTTTGTACCCTTAAATATTGTATCCTTAAATTTTGTACCCTTAAATATTGTATCCTTAAATTTGTTACAGATGAGAGCCTATTTACAGAACAACAAACATCAGATAGATTTAACCATGTTAATAATGTATGCTTTCCAACTCAGTACAGCGTTATCTTATTTAGAAAGTAAAAAGTTTGTACATAGGTAAGTTTATGATTCTTCTCATTAATGAATTGATATTTTGTTAGCTACTTGTTGAGTCATTTCATTGATTGAAGTGAAGTCATTACGAAGCAATTTTACTTTTAGAATAATTTCATTGACCTAAACATAGTCACATGACAAAGCAAATGTATGGAGTTGTTTTATTGGTCTAAACATAGTCACATGACAAAGCAAATGTATGGAGTTGTTTTATTGATCTAAACGTAGTCACATGACAAAGCAAATGTAAGGAGTTGTTTTATTGGTCTAAACATAGTCACATGACAAAAAGCAAAAAAGCAAATTTGCAGTTAGAGGCATTCCATTGGCCTTCACGCAGTCGCATGGCTATGCATACATTTCATTGATTTTGGGGGAAACAAAATCACATATTTTTAATTGATCTAAATGAAACTTTTCATGATTGGAATTAAGCCAGAACAGCAGCACACTTACTGTGTTTTTGTTTCAAAATGTTTGGATTTTAAAACTGTTTTCATAAAAAACACAATGTTGTTACTCGGTAAATGATTTCCTCAGAAAGCTTAGCATTATATATGACAAGTTATTTTGATTACCAATCTGGTTTTATTGAAATACAACATCTGTTTTGTTTATTTAAGTGAATTTATATGATGCATTATATAAAGAACACTCTATTATTTTTAATAGCTTTCAAATATTTTATAGAATTATCTTAAATACCTCTGTCTGAACATTTCTATCAGCGAGCTGTAAAATCCCCAAATCACCCATTTCTCAAGTTTTCATGATAGCTTATAATTGTTTTGTTTCCAAATAACTCTGTATGTTTTCTGATTTCACAGAGATATAGCAGCCAGAAATGTGTTGGTGTCAGCTCATGATTGTGTGAAACTTGGAGATTTTGGTCTGTCAAGATGGGTAGAAGAACAGAGTTACTATAAAGGTAATACATGCATTAGATTTAGTGTGGAACCAGCATTAGATCTGTATCAGTAAACTATTGAGTGATCAAGTAAGATTTTGGTCTATGTCAAATTCAAAGCTAATATACAAAACATCAATTTATTTAAGAAAATTGGGTTATTTCTCTCTGACAGAGAGGAAAACATTTTGACAAAAGAAGCTATTACTCATTATAAACAATGGCTTCTTTTGCCACAATGTTTTCAAAAGTTACTGCTTTAGAAGCAGGGAAATGCGGATTATGAGGGAAAGTGTTAAAGAATATTTCATCTTCGTTGACAGTTGCTCGATCGGTGTCTTTAAGTTTCTGATGGAATATTTGATTGCATTCTGTCTCCTTGTCTTGTATGATAAGTATCTACCAGTTTCCCAGAAGCATCAGAAACTCTTTCTCACAATTATTTCTGCTCTTTATGATTGTTGTAACCACAAACAATGGTGTTAAATGTGAAGTGTTCTATTGGTTTGTTTTCAGCTTCCAAAGGAAAACTTCCCATCAAGTGGATGGCACCTGAGTCAATCAATTTCCGTAGATTTACATCAGCTAGTGATGTCTGGATGTTTGGTAGGTAGAAATTTATGTAGCAGAAGCATGTTTTTAATAAAATATCATTGCATCTCTTAAAATTAAGAAGCATATAATATAGAGAGTAGATAAGTCACAGCTGTTTTATTGTATATGATTATCTTTTTATTACTATGACAAAATGTAATTTTTATTATCTAATTGTCTCAAGGTTTATTTACAAACTGGGCGTGAGAATGTACTGAAGAAAAATGTATTGAAATATTTACTCAGCATTTCAGATTAAATCCTATAAAAAATTTTTACATTAAGAAATCAGTAATTCTCATATGTTTTGAATTTGAAAGAAAGTTAGTTCATCATGCAAAAGATTTGTAGATCTAAGTTCAATTTGTCCATGCGTTACAATATTCTTACATGCTCTCTTTCTTGCTGCCTCTTCATGTCAATAAAATTTTCATATAATAAAGCACTAGTTTTAAACTTTTTTGTTCTGACAGTACAATACCTGATTTATTTATGCCATTTATACTACATGATGATTGCAGGCGTTTGTATATGGGAGATACTGATGTATGGAATCAAACCATTCCAAGGTGTTAAGAATAATGATGTTATAGGGAAGATAGAGAACGGGGAGAGATTACCTTTACCGCCAGGTTGTCCTCCATCCTTGTACAATCTGATGTGTGTGTGCTGGTCGTATGAACCTTCTAAACGGCCCTCATTTGCTGATCTGAAAACGTGGCTATAGTAAGTATATCATTCAACATTTAAAAAATGGAAAATTGAAGTTTTTTTTATCAGCTTCTTCCAGTATTGGCTTCTTTTTCATCCAGATATTGTCCAAGACATGATTTTTTAATGCATTCATATTTTGACTAAAACATTGAGTATGTGTAGTTGACCATTCTATGAGGTGTTCACTTGACCTTTGTCTCAAATGTTCAGGGTTATACAGCTCTAAATCCTTGTTTTTTTCTTACTGAATAATTAATTATTAAAGGGAGGTATTTTGGTGGGGAGGAGGGGTTGTAAAAAACTGAACCTGTTTGTGTCAGGTTTTATTTTTACAGATCTTGCATTGATTTTTACTTGACCTAGAACATTAACTAATCAAATTATCACCTAAGTTTATTATTTGGAGACGTTATCAGAGTATGATTTATTCATGTGTTAAATCTTATTTGATATGTGTATTAATTTGATATTTGTGTATATAATACAAGGTTGTCTTGTTACAGTGAAATATTTGATGAGGAGAAATACAGACAAGAGGAGGAGATGCAGAGAGACAATAGAAGAGTCATATCATGGGGTATGTACACTGCTAACTTGTATATTTATTTTTTTTCTTGTACTTAAATTATGGCATATCTTGAAATGTCGACATATTGTTTCTCACTTGGAGGAATATAACTCCTATGAGTGATCTTAAACTGTAGATTATGATGATTCATGGACAAGATGTAAAATAATTTAGCTCACCATGGATGCCTGTATTTATTGAAATGAACATTTTTCAGTTGTCAGCATTTTGTTATGTTTCACAATATTTTACATCTTTCAGGATCCAATGGGTCAGAAGAAGAGCAGGTATTACCACCACCCAAACCTGCTCGACCCCAGTATCCTAACATATCCCCAGCAACCTCAGCTAGAAACCTCAGTCAACAGAGTGTAGCAAGTCCTCCCAACCATTGGGGTAGTGCCTCCAACTTACCATTAAGTCAGAGTACTCCAGTTGGACCAAGTCCCCAAATGCCCCCTCCACCTAGTTCACAGCCAGGAGCGCCTCCATTACCACGAGAGATTGACTTATCTCATTATTTCCCATCATCTACCGGTTATACTCAAGTTAATCAAGTTAGCAGAGGGTACAGCCCCTCATTAGGGACTCCCGAAGGGTCTCATTATTGTCAAGCCTCAGCGACTGGTCCAAGAGGTGGTACATTTCCAGGACGAGCTATTGCAAGAACTCCACAGGAATTGTCTGAGATGGTGGGGAATGGAAGTGGTACACAAACACGTGGGTATCCACCTAGGCAGCATTATCAAGACCAGGTAAGTACCATTGTATACTTTATGTTTATGACAAGTATAAAAATTCAAGTAATTGGACCATTATTTTGGCATGGACTAACATTTTTTAGTATCAATATTACACTATTCATTCGTAATTTTGGGCTGTCATTATAAAAGCTAAGATATTATTTGAATATGTTTGAAGCAGTCATTTGTAAACATTTCTCCCTTGGTTTTACAGACATTAGTTATTTGTATTACATTTGGTTGTATAGCATCACTTTATGTTTATTTTACAGGCTCTTGATTTCCGGGAACCAGCTCCTGTTAATAACCATATACCAGTGGTTCCTACATTACCCCCTGTTCCTAAAGACCTGGAACCAGAAGAAATTGAAGAAAGGTTACGTAGACAACAAATGGAATCAGAGAAAGATGCTGAATGGCTCATTGGTGAAGAAAGAAATTTAGTGAGTGTTTTGTTTCCTGGTTTATTTTATGCAATCCATCGTCACTCATTTCTCTCAATCATTAAACATGAGTTTTCCTGATTTAGACATTTTGACATGCATCTTTTTGGCTTCTTATAAGTTTTTTGAAAGTTGTAACCTTTGTTAAGGGAAAGTATGTGCTGTACTAGAAAGTATTTTGTTCTCCTTCAGTTTTAAACCATTGTAAAAATGGGCAGTTCTGATTTTGCCCAGAAATGAATTTTTGCTGATTGGTTTAAAATTTACTACAATGATTAGAATTGTAGCTGATAGTGAATTTTTATCATCAACAGAAGCGTGATATACCTCGTCCAGGACCCCCAGTGGGACCACCCCCAGTTACCCACAATCCTCTGCAGATTGTGGAGGAAGGAGATGTAGTGAAAGATAACTCACCACCTAATACTCTTCAACAAGTAGAACATAGACCAACCATAACTAGAACAGGATCTAGAGTGTCTAGTACAAGTATGTATCTTGTTTTATTAATATCAGTACCTTCAACCAATGAAGAGAGTTCTACCCAGCTTCAGACCAGCCCCCATTTTTCCTTTTTATTTCATTGGATCTCATTATTGATTTATCTGTGAAAAAATTATCAGTGAAGCATTTTCAACCACAGTACTAACTCCAAAAGTGTCACCTCTAAAGATCAATTCCCTCCAAGAAATGCCCGTGAAAGGCACATCCACATAATATAAAAACACCTGTGGAAAATGTATCAGTTCCCTCCCATCAACAACTCCCTCCACAGAACAACACTTTTTTTCCACTCCAACTAGTGTTGCTCTTTGGAGGGAGCACTGTAGTAGACTCCAATTACTTGATTACTTGATTAGTTTTCGACTGTATTGTCTCTAAACCTTTTATATTACTCTCCATTTTTGTTTTGAGCAATTTTTATTGTCTATGAAATTTCTCTGTATTAGAAACGGATGAATTTGTATTGAATATAACCTGGGCTATATCTGATGCTTGTTACAGGTAGTAGAAGCAGTAGTATTAGTGATCATGACATCCCGCCATCAACGTCCAAACCTGTAAGTATACGCTGATTACCTATAAATGTAAATAATTTTTATGTACAGTAAAACCCCATGAAAACCAGACTCTCTGAAAACTGGAATTCCTTAAAAAAATTAGATAATATTTCTTATTACATTTTTTTCTCCCCAATAATCAATAGTTTTCTGAAAACTGGAATTCTCAGAAATCCGGACTTGGCCCGGTCTGGAAGGGGTCCAGTTGCCAGGGGTTTTATTGTACTAGTAGTGATGTGAACAAACATTGCTTTTTGATATGATACTGACTCTACTAGATTTATCTAACTGGTGACCTGCCAATTTAGTATGTATTTTTGATTATTTTTGATAAATTTTATTTTTTGAGAAAAAATAAATAATAAAGTTTCATTGTATGGATTCACTTTTTTTTAAACAGGGTTCCATTTTAAAGCATTACAACTGTGTATATTTCAGTCCATTCCAAGTACACCTACATTGACAAAAGATAATTTAGATAGAACCAATGATTGTGTTTATGAAAATACAACAGCTGTAGTTAGGTCAGTTATGTCACTGTCACAGAAAGCTCCAGCTTGTAGAGGGGATGAACTTGTAGATCTAATCAAGGTATGGTTATCTCCCTTGTTTCTTTTTTGTGCTTGATTATTGATACTTACAGTTCCTATTTTTATCCTGTTAGCCACATTCTTAACAAACTACATTTTAATAACAAAAATCGAACAATTGAGAACTAACTCTGATTACTTAGAGGAGTACTGTGACTTCTTGATTTCTGAAAACATTGTTTAGCTTAAAATCTGAATATGAATTGTCTATTTTGTACCATCAAAACAATATATACACTGTCGTGAGTTAGGAATGTTATTTATATATTTACAGTCTGTTGGACTTGAATTACGAGGCTTGTTAGGTAGCGTTGATGATTATTCCAAAGACTTGCACCCAAATCTACGCAGAGAGGTATAATATAATTATATAATTCATTATGTTAGATATATACATGTCATATGTGCTGTTGATATTTCTTATCTGAGATTTGTTGTATACTGTTCTGAAATATTTTGTACCCTCTCTCCTCTTGTATTAGTGAAGAAACTGTAAATTTTGGTCGGAAGTATTATTGAAAACTGACATTGACTTGTTTGTTTATTCTGATAAATTTTTGAAAAATGTAAAATGGGATATTTTATCAGCATTGAGTTCTTGTACTGAAATTTGTTTTTTAACAAACTATACTATACAATAATTTGTAAATGATAGTAGAATGTTATTACATATGTCTGTTATAAATAATGATTATAATGGTTTTCAACTGATGAATCTAAATGGCATCAGGCAAGCACATTACTGATAATGCAAAAGAAATATACTGCAAACTAGCCTAATGTAAACATTTCTAGAAACTTACTAAAATTTATTTATATAAATACATGTATTATACATTTATAAACTTATTTTTAATATTTTTTGTTGATTTCAGATTGAAATGGCTCAGAAAGTATTAAGTACAGATATGGGAAATTTGATAAGTGCAATGAAACTAGCTCAGCATTACAGTACTACAGCCATGGATGGTGAATATCGTAAAAATATGTTAAAAGCTGCACATGTGCTCGCTATGGACTCTAAAAATCTTCTAGACGCTGTTGATAAAGTCAGGCTTAGTGAATTAGCTGGTCTGAACAGATGATGGGTATTTGTGACACTTTGAATGGTGCTTGGTCATGCTAAAAGATGCTTGCTGGAATATATCCTGATATTACATGTTAAACACAGGGTTCACTGCGGGGGAATGGGAATATATCATACCAGAGCTGTTTGTACTCAATGACAATATTCAGGACTAAAACTTCAGACTGTCATCAGTACTAATAACATTTATGTATAATCTTTTATTATGAGTTTGGACATGTATTAAGCCTAGTGAATATTGTACACATGTATTTATTGATTTAATGTATTGGACTTGTCATCATGTCTGTATTTACTGAGGAAAAATTTTATATCCAACGATGAGTTGGATATAAATCATAAACCATTGTTGTCATTTCTGATTGTAGATTAGCAACAAACATTACAATGAATAAAGTCAGTACATTGATTGATTGATCGATCAATTGGTCGGTCGATCGATTGCACCTATATTTACCTACTGCTATAACAATTTTTGATCAACCAAGTTCAAAAGTAAATATTTATTTAAAGAAAATACTATTTCCGCACATACTGTATTATGATGATTAGATAGACGTGACACTATTGTACATGATTTTATAAATGACTCTATATACACCCTGTATATCTGTATGCTTGTTGTCTCATTCTGGACTTTAGGGCGTTACCTTCTCTCAGTATTTTTTTACGAGCATTGTCGATATCTGTGTGTTTACCAAGATAAATGTTGTGATTGTCAGTCAATGGTGATGTTCAAAAAACGTTTTATTTTGCATTAACTGTGGTGTTTAGCATAGACTCCCTTGTATTGTATGTAAATCATTTCAAATAATCATATGCTTGATACATCTTATTGTTTATATAAGGAGACAACTTATGACAATCGAAGGAGGTAATACAACTAGTGTTGGTTGTGAAAAAATGATACAGAAAAATGTTTTTATAACATTCTGATATTTTTTCTTATTACTGTCTCATACTGGATTTTTTAGCATTGGATTTCTTCCCTCTTATTCAATTTGAAATTAAATAATTTTAACATTAAACAAGTACCTTAACTTTTGGCAATTGAACAAATATCTTCCAAATTTTAATAGATTTATGATTTTGTTTCATCTGGATTGTCTGAGAGCTAATATTGTGGCATAGATATAACTACAAGATATAAGGTTTTATACAGTCAGGGCTCTCCATTTGCTCTTGTGAACAAGCTTCATGAATGAATGATAGTTACCAATATACCGGTATGTTTATTTCTTACAAGTATATACATTTAATGAAAATACTATTGTATTGAAAGTATTTTAATATCATTCAGAAACTAGTATTCCAACTGAATGTTATAGGACATTATACAGGGTTATTATTACACATAATACATGCTTTACCATAGTGCCAATAGCTAGTGTACATACATATACAGTATTCTACACAATAGATCTGTTTACCAGCATGTCAGTTTGTTTCATTTATGGTTTGAAGTGGTTTTGATAGTTTGGTTTTCTTTTTTAAGGATACAAACATTAACTCCTGTTTTAATGAATGCATTTGGCAATTCTCAGGAACATTCAGATGTAATGTTTGAGTCTGGTAAAAAAATTTTTTAGGCACGTAATCAATCCGTAATTGTTTGCATTGAATATTAGTTTAATAGTTAGGTTTGCAACAGTTTTACTTACAAGTAACCAACAAGCTATTCCCACCAGAAATTCGTACAACAGCAGCTATGATCTTAAACAATACAATTAAAGATTTAAATATTCTGACAATATGTTACATACACAGTATTTTCTATTATCATCTTAAGTACTTAAAGTGTCGGTGTTATTTATAGGATATCTATTGTTGCTCAAATGTGTATTTTTAATGTGTGTAGATAAATACCTAGTCATTTACACATTTGTGTATTAATGCAAGGCTACAATATTTATTTAAGTCTGTTACATATTTACCATTTGCCTCCAGAGCACAGGTGGTTTAACTATGAACTGCCTAGTTTTGAGGCTAGTACGTAGACTGCCCATCTGCTCCGAGTCACCACTTAGATGTAATTATTAATGGAGAATGCAGTCTTGCATTCAATCAGTTGGTAAGATATTTCAGTTTTTTAGTTGGTTCATTTACATTATTTTAATCTTGTATTTGTTGTTTACACAACATAACATGTCAAAATATGTATGTTCTCTTCATATTATTGTGTGTAAGTTATTTTTCTGTACAAAATCGTTGTCAAAACTTTCAACAAACATTTCAACTTGTTGTTATAAATGCAATATTAAAAATACTAAAAACTCTGACGCTTTTGTGTCGGTCTTTTTTTGTGATAGATTTATCGTCAAAAGTATTGTTTTACAATTGATTTCAACAGCTGATGTAAAAAAAAAAAATTAAACCATTTACAAATTGTTCATACATACTCTTAGCCATACAATTTGATGGCATAATTGACTGGGCACATTTTATTGTCACTTGGGTATATACAGGGACCAGTTTTCCTGGTCCGTAAACTAACCAGTACTATCTTACCCTTCCACAAGAAGCCGGCTATTTATGGAGGAAAATAACATGTATTCATAGAAGGGTATGACCTGATTTGAACCCAGATTGTAAGGTTACAAGTCCAGCGCACTAACCAATGGACCACAGTTGCAGCCTTCTGGAATCTAAGGGACTGATAAGATACAAAGAAATAATGAGAAAGTCAAATTTATCCATACAAGAGAATACATTTCATAAATAATTCCAATTTAAGCAAGTGTTAGGTAACATATGAAAGTACCAGTTTCACCAAACCAGTATATCTAAAATGAAAACAACAAACTGAATAACAAAGAAGTCAATCTGGAAATCAAGAATGATACTTTAATTTACACTACTTGTTCCACTGAATCAGTATCACAAACCCCAATAATGCATAAATTATAAGATTGATTTGCACTGGCGATAAAATCAGTTCACATTTAGTGTTGTTTGACCGAAGGTGAAACAATACCAAATCCAAATATTGCAGCACTGTCATCAGATGATTACAAGCAGATAAGGACCACTGTGTACATGACCAAACCTATCATATTACAATCCTCAGGATAAGGTGAGACATCAAAAAAGACTGGTCACTGTATTGGATTATTAACACTATCAAATAAGTTTGTTTTATGATCTGACACATTAGGAGTGGCCTCATAGGTACATATGGTTACTTCATGTCTGTGTGCCTGAAAGAAAGAGATTAAGTATATGACAATGTTCAATAGACACAATGCAGGGAGTTACCTACATTTTTGCTTCGACAAAACTAAAGATACTATGCCTTTAATAGTATTTAATCATAATAAAAATGACAAACAGTACAAGACTAAAAAGCACCAGAAAATCATATACCTACAAAGTCAAGATGACTCATTCTAAAAGTGCCTGACAATGAATCGTGTCTCTCTCTCTCTCTCTCTCTCTCTCTCTCTCTCTCTCTCTCTCTCTATATATATATATATATATATATGTAATGTAAATATGCACAGTGGAGACAAAATTGGCCAAGCACCTGAGAGTCAATCCTGATACATGTAATGGAAATTTTTATTCAGGGATGTTTTTCATTTGTGTTGTAGCTTATTCATGTTCATTCAATGAAAGTTTTAGGCAATGAAACTAAAATAATTATAAGACTTCTTAAGGAAATGTTAATAAACAAATCATTTTCTCACATACATATAAAATATACATGTAGTATAATTTCATTTTGAACAAACCTCAGTAAAGTCTCCTTTCAATCCAATATAGTACACTTTAGAAGTCTCCCCACCGAAGTTGGAAGGAAAATGTAGAGATACACTTTCACACTGATTAAATCTTGTTACCCTGAAATGGCACCAACAGACATGAATTAGTGAAGAACATCATAGTTTAATATATTTACTGGCACAAATGATATTTTCAAGGAGTACATTTCCTGTACATGGTATACCAATAGATGTTCAAACAAAGTGTTTTTATTCAAAGTCATAACATCATAATACAAATAATTTAAGACCAAATTTGCACCAATCTTACAAATGATAATCTAAAAATAGAGGTTAAAACCTCTTTACAAGAAAGGCAAAATAAAATAGGTTTCCGTAAATTTGCAAATGTTAGGTGTCAAATTTTATCATTAATTTCGACATTTCTTGATAACAGATATTAACCCTCTGAACAAAGATCATCTGTGAACAATGACCACTTTGCTGGTTTCCTAAGTCTGTTCACAGGTTGGACTGTATTCCTGATTTTTTAGTCATGGGACAAATTAAATTAAGTTCTACACCTATAGCATCTTATACATGAGTGTTCACAGTATTATCACACACATTTGTATAGGATATTTTACGCAATTGTTGTTTAACATGTATATTATTACAGATTCCACTTACTGCACTTCATACCAGTAATATCTACCTATGTTAAATAAATCACTTTAAGTTAAGCCCAGTGCCTTATTTCTCTCTGAACCTGAAGAGGTGTAACATGTCAACAGCTTCTTATTATAAAGTAACAACTAAGGATAGATTCACTGAAAATTAGTAACAGAAATGAAGTTTACTTTGTGGTATATTCTAGAACACCATTAGGATCAGGGTGTAACTCAAACTCTTGATCAGGTTGACTTCCCGCATCATCAAATGTCATATTTGGTCGATTCTTAAACCTGCAATATTCCATAACACAAACACAAATAAATGCTGAAGAACCAATCCTTGCCGATTCATCCACAAACCATAGGCAACTTCTACATATGAATCAGAGATAGAGGGCATAAGGTGGAGGGCATATAATATATATAATTATGGTTTACTATCTGCTGTGGAATTATCAGAAAGAGCTTTAAGGGTCTTGATTACTTAGAACCACAGTGAGTAATATAACACATGTCTCTTCCATCCTGACACTAACCACGAAAAGTTCCATTCAAGTTTAAAGTCATACTTTTTATTAGAAACTGAGCCTAATCAAAATATGAATACAAATGATCAGGTTCAAACTATGACAATAGCTTCTCTTTCATTTCCAAACCACCTTACCAAAAATATGTAAGAAAGCAGCATACAGTAAGATAAGGGAGACAACTTACACTCTCATTTTATCAGGGTGTGTATCTTCCTCTCCACCAATCACTATAATACCTTTTAACTTCACACTGCCAGTAAAACTGGAAATGAAAATGTTGAATAATAATTATTAAGAACATCTTACAAAAAATTCTTCATAACATTATTAAAACCTAACAACTGTATACATTTAATTTGCTTATCACAACTTAAGCAAATGTAAATAACACTGAATATCTTGCATGTGTGAGATTGTAAAAAGAAAAAATAAGGGAAGACATATAAGGAAACATCACTTAAATGTAACTAGATTCTATACTTACGGAATATTAAATAACAATTCTTCATCACAATCACTTTCAACAAACTGAAACCAAATATAAAAGTACATAATTGTTCTGCTTTTTCAGAACATTTAATTCAGTATAACCAACAAAACAGTCAGTTGAATCTTTAAATAAAGCACTTCATTGAGGCTATGAGATCAGTTGAAATTAAAATAGATATAGCTCATATTTTGTAATCAGGACATAGAACTGCAAGTCAGATTAATGTAGAACTCTATATTCCAATGTAACATGTTTTCATTTGTACTAATAAATGAAACAACCATACAGAAGGCAAGTTAAGCATAAGATGTTGCTACTAGTTTTATGTTTCAATAAAATTAATTATGTGATACCTTTTCTTTATCAAGACGTTTTTCCCACGGTTTAAAAACATCTTTGGCAGACCCATCTACAGATTCATTCAGACATTGCACTCTTTCAGTATCTATTTTTAGATATAAACTATATGCAGCTGCTCTTTCTGCATCCGTTACATGATCATGATCATGTCCATCACAGCCACCATGACTGTGTCCATGACCATGTCCAGACATCTGAAAGTCAGATCATAATGGAAAAAGAGTAAAATAAATGATTATCTGAATTCTTTATGTTAGAGCAAAGTATATAGGAATTTTCGGGTAAAGTAGAACATTACTGGAAAATTACCAGTAAACAATTTTTGGGGAGTATCATGTCAGTAATCACGAGATTTGTTCTTAACACCGTACCATGGAGCAACCTTTATCAAGGGGTCCTACCATAAAATGGTTTTAATGTAAAGCCATATTTGATCAAATAAATTAACAATTAAGGAAGATAATTTCAAACAATGATACATTATACAGATGTTAACCGTTGAATACGGACTGAGTTGTACCGATTTCATTGAGCCTCATAATAAATTTATATCCGAAATGGGACATCCGAAATTATGATATATACTGCAACTAGTAATATGACCATTTACAGGATATGACAGCACATTTTGTAAAAATCGATTAAACCAAAACTGAAATTATTAGAAAATAACGTGAAACATTTCAATTCAAATACCTACGTTGCAGCAAAAGAAATGTAATTATGATTCCGCAATGAAATCAAAGTTGGTGGCCCGTAATAATAACTTGTTTGTTATGAACACTCGTTTGTTTCGTGATGCTCAATGCATCCAAAGACTTACACAACACTTTGATGCATCTTAGCTCGTGCATATAAAAAATTCATATTTGCCCTAATGAAATATTGTCATATGCAAGTGATGAATAAAAACTTAAGTTGCATAAAACTACAAAGGCAATATAACATTTTTGAAACGGTCCCTAGTTTGAAGTGCGAGCCTCGTTGTCAATTTCACTTCCGGCGGATGGCAACTAATTTTTGATTTTGAAGAATGTTATAGACGCCGATTAATTATCCGCCTCTTTTCCTTCGTGGAATATTACCTGTATTTTTGGTAAGACTCGACATTTTTTAAATTTTGTAATTCATTCATTCACTTTCTATGTCTGCGAACTACACTGAATGATGAAATTTGCGATGTAAACAATTGTTGCTAACCACGCTTTCTATGGAAGTAAAGTGGGCGGGGTGATGTAAATAAACCTTAACCGCTCACACATGTTAACATAAGCGCATAAAGGGTTGAAAATCAGCTATCTTTCTAATTCATCTTAAACCATATTGATGCTCAAGGCGATGACAATCCCTCTTTGACCTTTGTCACGCTTTTGGATTTTGATGGTATTCAGATTCTTTCTACTGACCTTAATTTGGAGTAATTATTGCTGTTACAACAATGCTTTGGACATGTTTTTGGTTTCCACAACTTTTCATTGTACAGTTCATATTATTCTCAAATGAGATTTAATTCAAACAAGTTAACAAAAAGCTTGTTCCTGTTGTATCAACTATGTGTGTATGTGCATCGGTGATGGTGCTGTATCACATTCCTTTAATACTATATCCCTTAAGAGTTGAAACAATTTTTTTAATGTTCTAGAAATTATCATTAATTATCTACTGCAAATTTCATATTTACAATAAATATAATGATTCTTAAACTTACAGAAGTTATATTCCAAATGAACAAGTTGCAAAAAAATAATTCTCTAAAATGTACTCATGGCCTTGCTTAGAGCATTGAAAATGATTGAGAACAAACTTATAATGTTTTATTGAAATAAGTCATATTATTATGATGAAAAAAAAGTCAAGGCAATGAAAATGGGGTTAGAATAAAGGTATTTGTCTTTTGTTTGCATTAATATATTTAAAGTGAAGTTGATGTATGATTCAACTTGTCCATTGTGGTGGCTGTACCACAACTGATCAAATTTAGGTGAACTTTAATCTTATTTTCCCTAATATTTATCTATGGATATGTACTAAACATTGCTGTTTTAAGACGAATTTCATATGAGTCCTGGTATAACCATGTTTTTTATCATTATCATGAAACGATTCACTTTTCTCAATTTCACAGTATAATGTTTAATGATGTGTTTATAATTGCAATAAGAAAAAAAAAGATTAAGGTATCTTAGTTTGTGGCATCTTTTATGACAGAATTAAGAGTAATACTGAAATATTTGCACTGGTGCATTTACAATTTATTTTCTTATTATCTACAATAAATATATATATCTTATTGGGCATTTAAAATAATATTTTAATTCACTAAATCTGTTGAATTTTTAATTGTTTTTTTTTTTCATGATGACTTAATTGTTCTTGATGCTATGCTTTAGCAACATTATGCCTTCAAATGTAACAATATCATTCTAATGTATTTACTGATAAAAATATTATGACATAGCTACATATGTTCAAAGCAAAAGAGTATTACATATTATTCAAACAAATGATATTAGTTTTTACTCTTTATGTAAACATACATGCTCTAAATAATTCTTGATGGGATAAAAAAACATAACATAAAAATGTTAGTTCTTAAACTGTTTCATCCTTACCAAGTTCCTTTGTTTCTTTTGTCTTGCAGGATGTTTTATCTGTTTTTTTTTATCTGTAAGAGGATTCACTCTGATACCTGAGACTTATAAAATTGAATGATTTATGATACCTGGTGTGCTTTGAGTGCTTTGTAAATATTGAAACATGAAATGCTTACCAATGAAATAGTATGTTTGTTTACTGAAACTTGTGATAAGACTTAAACACACAGAATGTGTACAAGTTGGAAATCATTTGAATTTTATTTATCAATTTGTAAACGTTATTTGCATACAATAAACAAAGTAATACAAAACATTTTGTCATTGTTTAGGTTTCCATTTATTTTTATAAAAAGATGTTTCTACTCTCGACCTTCATGATTAACAAAGTGTTTCAATTGTTGTTAACTTTCCTTTCTTGTTCATTCTTGTTTTTTGTATGAATGTGCTTTTAAAACATATCCAGGTTTAGCATGTGAACACCACATCATGATAACTCCGATAAATTCACATTATCATGTTTCGATTATAATTCTTATGATTTTATGTTCGTAATTTTATCTATAATGATTACTCAATTACTCTATTCTGTAATGTGTATGATATTTTCAGTCATCACTATTGTATAAAAATATGAGAAAATACTATTTTTGGTAGCAAATTTGAATGGAATAAAAAATTGATTATCAATCTCTTTTGAAGATTGACAAATTGTACTTCACTGTAGTTTACCTATAGATAGTTGTAATCAGTTATTGTGATCTTTAATTAAATAAAAATGTTTTGGCTCATGACAATAAAACAGTACCTAAGATCCTGTGAATACATTTATAAGTTCATTATATACTTAATTTTATTTCATTCATGCTTGTTTACTTACTTATATACTTCACATGTTTTTCCATAAGTGTGGCTTTACAAGTTTGAGATGACGTCTTGAACTTACTCAATTCAAAATAGGTAACATTCCTAAGACCTATCCTGCATCAGAGAAAATTGCTTAATTATGTAGCCTTTATTAAACTGTCGATAATTTGATGTTTAATGTTTTACCACCATCATACAATCAATTTGTTCAGTCGCATGAAGCGGACTTAAGGTGATAATCATCTCTACACATTCAAAACCAGCATTTGTTGGTAATTATATTAAAGATTATAGCAAAATAAAATGCATGTGGTCCTACTTTAGTTAAGTCACTCTACAGTTCTGTTTGCTTTTGTTGTAAGTAATATTTACTATGGTATCTTTAATGATCCATTCTATAAAGCAAGTGAGATTTAATAATGGAGTATTACTTGAAGCACTGGACCAGTAGACTTTGTGTTTAATATGAACATTTATATTCATTTGTTTAAAAGATTACTTTATATTTATATAATATTTGAATTACAATATGCTTGTTAAACATTGTAGCATCGGCTTAACATCAAACCTATCATTATCTACCTTGAAATTTACTTTTGACTTAGTTGTCATGGTGAGGTCACTTTATAATCTACTGGTAAATTTCTCTTTGAAGGATTCTACTTCATAGTTTGTTAATAATTTTAGCTGGATATAAATTTCGTATATCACTGAGGTTTAAAACAGGTAGCTTCGTGTTCTTGTTTTTAAATTGATATAAATAATTTGCATCTAATACATGTGATTAGTTTTCCTAAAGATATCTCCATTTATTCAGTTTAATTTTTGGAATTGGTTCAACGTAACATTAATTTCCTTAGTTAAATCTGAAGCTTAATTGATATCAGTAAAATTTCCACAATGTCATCAATAATGCAAGTATTGGTGTCTCTTTGAGCTTCAGGGTTTAGAATTAATCTGCAGGTTTTTGGCATGTACAATAAATGTTTGATTAAACTATTTTTCTCATTTCAGAAGCTAATCTTTATATCAAGCATATTATAATTGTGTCACAAAATGTTCAGTAAATGTAAATTATGAAAACTGATGGAACATATGATTTACCTGAATACAGCTGTAATATCAGAAAAAATATTTGTTCCTAAAATACTGATGTTTGCATTTGAGCTTTGGCAAAGATCTATAAATTTTTAATCATACAATTAATGCAGTTTAATTATTCCTGATTATTGTGTAAAAGATTGTCAAACACATTTGTATTGAAGAAAAAATCTTTTTCAAGTAATTTCTACCATAATAAAATAAAAATGCCATATGTTGATTAGTTTGTTTCTGTTTCTTAGCAACAGTGTCTTGGACGAGGATAAACACAGTGAATTGATGAATTGATTAATATCAAATTGTTTATAAATGCCGATGCAACATCTACAAACATCATTTGCTTTAATTAATTTGTTCTTGGTATTTATTTACTATCAAATATATTTCCTCTATATATTGATTGATTGGTTTGGTATACCCTGCCATTGAATCCATTGTTTACGTGTCTAACAAACTAGAACCAATCGGTGACTTACAAAATAGTCACAAACATTTGTGAAATTCGATATACCCCATTAGCTACAAGATACAATATACATATTGATTCTATAGATAAATCTTTAAAACAAATATTGGTGTAAGAATTGATAATGATTAGCAAAGTTGATCTTGGATTTAAATTTTTATTAAAATTAAAAACTGAAATTTAGTAGTGAGTATGTTTTTATATCTTTACATTCATTGCTTGCTTTTGTAGGGACATTACACCAATACAGTATTGATAAAAAATGATTCAATATTATCATAATATGACAATCATTTGTAAAACTTTCTTACTCTTTTTAAAAATATTTTGTCATTTTATTGTAAGATTGTGGTTGAATTGTTTATAATTGTCTATAAATCACACTGCTGTACGACATTTTGTTGTCAAAGTCTCGTGAAGAGGGATGAATTTGAAGTTTAAGATGATTTTGACAAGTAAGTTTATTTCTGAAATTGATATCAACGAGAAAAAGTTTAAAAGGTCAGATTTAAATATTGAGTTGAGTGAGATTTTATCGTATATTCTTGAACATACTTGGGTCTCAAGGACTGGTCCCTATGACTTAAAATCGCTGCGAGTGGATTTTTCGTAAATCATTTCCATAGGGAGTAGATATCAAGATCTTTCATTTGTCACAACCATCCTGGTTGTTAGGGAAGTGGAGCTTGTTTGTTATTTGGTGTCAATTGAAATAAATGTATAAAAACCTCCTATCCGTCTGATTTTGTTGTGAAAGCTCGGATCCACCATTTGTTCTACCAAACTGTGTCAGTGAAACACTAGGACAAGTACGTCTGATAAGGTGGCTGTATATTGATGTCTTAGTGATTTAGTACAGGATCTTTAACAATTGAGCTACGTTTTAATTTAAAACAAATTTATCTTTACGCTTATTGAATTTATTTCTTAATTGTTAAGATCATTCAAAAGATGATACTATCTTATACCGTACAGGTATACATACTTATGTTCATACTGTTCATAGTAAGCTTTAAAATTGAGGAGTAATTGATTTTTGAGTTAAATCGTAATCAGGCGAGCATGAATTTAATCTACAGGGGTGTTTGTTTTACTGTATTATAGCTAAGTCATGACATTGATACAATTATAAGTCAAGTGATTCGCCCGGGGCTTTAACGGATCTTGTTTAATTTATGGTTGAGATGTAATTGGAATTATCAGAGGGATATGATTAGAGTTGGTGCTTAGGCTAAGATATTGGTGGTATAATAAGTTGACTACAAAATGTTCTTGAAATGTTTGTGTGTTAGATTGTTGGTATATATATGCACTCACACTTAAAGGAATAAGCTCACTCACACTTAAAGGAATAAGCTCACTCACACTTAAAGGAATAAGCTCACTCACACTTAAAGGAATAAGCTCACTCACACTTAAAGGAATAAGCTCGTGTAGTACCATGAAAGATAAATGTTTAACTTGAATTGTCAGTCATATGGACTTCCTTGAATATAAAGGTTCCTCGTAATTATTCTTTGATCATTTGTCCATCATTTGGTGACATCAATGACATCACACTTTCAATTCATGGTGGCAGTGACTGTGGTCCTATGGTTAGTGCACTGGTCTTGTAACCCAGCAATCTGGATTCAAACCCCTGTAACAGCAGGTCATACCCTTCTATGGAAATTTGACAAAAATGTTGATTTTCCTCCATATATGGAGTTGCTGGCTCCTTGTGGAAAGATAAGTTAGAACTAGTTAGTATACAGTCCAGGAAAACTGGATTGGTGAACCAGTTGCCGTGTATAACTGAAAAATTGTTGAAAAAACGTCATTAAACTCAGTGCCAAAAAAAAATAAAACTCATGCTTGAAAATTAGTCTACTACAACATAATACCATGAATGCTAACTCAAAAATATTTTTTTCTAGTTTTTAAGGGACAGTCAACTCCAGATTGACATCAGGAAATTATAAAAAAGAAATTGAAAAAATATGTTAATAGTTAAATATTGTAATTATAAGTAGTGATTTTGTTTATATTGTATGAAAGTGTTAAATATTAAGCATGGCTAAGTTCAAACTAAGCTAAAGTATATTTCTTATGTGTGACTGACTGAGGACTAATACAAGTTTTAATAAACAAACAGAGCATTTCAATCTTAATATCGACTATCAAAAGAAAGGAATTACTAAACCTTGAAAATTAAATTATTAACCTGGAGGATAGTTCCATTAAAAGCACTAAGTAGAACAGTTGATTTCTTAATAGCCTATTTTGTACTTCTCTGCCAAGTTACCAATATGTACCGCACGAAGTATAGGTACTATGGTATGTTGTCAACCTGCCAATCTTACATTAAGCTTCTTATCTTAATACCATGAAGTCACAATTTATGTGCATGTTTGTAAACATTCATATAAATTTAACAGTTGTTGGCTGGATTTTAAATAAAATCTTGAACTTTTTTATAAATGAGTATTTTCTTAACATCTCATAATTTACCTCCTTGTTGAAGAGTGCCTCATTATTATCTCATTTTTACTGTACGTCATATTTACATTTATTTACATAGAGACTTACAGTTCCCCACAATCTCAAAATAATGAATAAGTCAAACAATGCTATACATTTTTGCATTGTTCACATTTGCAATATCTTAGTGATTTTAAAGTGACATTATCTAGGGTCAAAGTTGCATTGCGAATATTTTGGAAGTTGCCATTGCTTAAAATATGGTGTGCTGGACCTGCCAGTTGGCATATTTATAGAAAGATTATCTGGTCATCATTAGTGAATATGGCTCTCCAAATATTGATTAACTTTGAAATGGGACATGTCATGTGACATATCATGTGATTCTTTGTTTGTTTGATAGTTGTTCAGGGTCTATAAAGGAAAAGTTTTACCTTATCTTGTACTTATTGTAAGATGGCACATTATTTACTTAGATTTGTATAAATTTGTCCCATTGTTGTACTGTAAGCATGTAGCAACACTCTTCAATGGTCATTGTTGAATGGTTTGGATACTCAAGTATGAGTTGTTACCCTACTGAACTTGCCAGTAATACTATGTACATGGCAAAGTTAAATTGATCCATATTTTCCATTATTAGTTGCTTAGCTCAGGATGATATTTTGCTAAAGATAAGTCATTTTATCTACCATGGATAAAAAGGTTTAAGATGTTCACCTTAAGTGATAACAATGACACTAATCTTGTGTATTTTAATGACTTCAGTTATGTGACAATTAATGATTTGTGTAGGCGTAGACTTTATTCGATTGATTGAAACTTTATTTTATATGATTGCAGGACTAGATTATGGCTGCAATGACCATGGACAGAGATCAGCCAGAGATGGCGAGATTTATTGGATCATACAAGTATGACCAGGAGATGTCAAATAGACGAGATAAATTTGGAGGTGGAACTGTAAGTAGATATGTTCTACGTTAAAACAGTATCTTATTTTTTTAGTACCCAGAAATTGATGAATGTATGAGGTTACCAGGACACAGAATGATACTTGTACGGTACCCTGCATGATGTATGTTTTCTTGTTCACTTGATTAAATTATTAACATTCAGTCATTTCTGTTACACGACCATGTTAGGTAATGTCTGTTGAATGCCTGACTTATTTTTTAGGACAATGCAGTATCTAAGTCATTTTCAGAAATTGATTTACTTCTAAAGCAACTATTTTGTTCCGACCAATCTGTTGATAATTCACTTCAAGTTGACACAAACATTATTTGATTAATATTACAATGGAATAGAAACTTGAGCTGCAGAATCAAAAAGTTTTAATTTATCAGTTTAGTTGGCATGGCAACCAGAGTTCATGTCAAATTTTCAAAAGTGATGAAGACCTGAACCAAACGCTGTCTGGTCTGAAATGTTTAATGAATATTGAGAATGCTTTTTCTGAGAGAATTTGATTAGACTTTCTGTTTTTATCAGCAATATCATCTGGAAGGACACTGGCTTTAAATAGACCATAGTAACTTAATTAAATTCTTTTGAACTAGAACATTACTTTTGATTTCAAATGATTAACAAGGACAGCAAAAATATCACTTTTTTATATAGACAGTTACATGTTATCTTGATTTGTTCTTTCATGATAAGAGACCTTGTCAGGAAGTGCATTGTTTGTTATAATGTATTTTTAGATTTTGAAGTGTATTGTCGGTTAAATCAACTGTCCATCGAAATATTTCTTCATCTTGCCTCATTAAACAATTCATTGATCATTCATTGAGCTAGATTTTTATTTAACCCTTTGCCTCATAATACTGCATTTCCACGCATCTGATGCAGATGACTTTTGAAAACAGTGTGGCAAAAGAAGCCATTGCTTTTAATGAGGAATGGTCTCTTTTGCCACAATGTCTTCCACTCTTCCTGAGAGAAATAACCTAATTTTCTTAAATAAATTGATGTTTTGTATATTAGTCTTCAAGTTGGATGCATCCAAAATATGCTTATTAGGCAAAGGATTAAACAATCTGTTGATCAAGCTTAAAGCAGTCAGCTTTGTCTGTCCATCAATCAGTCACACCTTTATCTAGAGTCTACAGTAACCCCAAAGTTATTGAAGAGAATTTATTTTAATATAAGTAAAAGACAAGTATCATTAAGAGGCTGTACAAAGCTTCAGAGCTATTATTCTATGACATGTTAAAGAATTATCCCTGCAGGAGAGATGTCATGGTAACTTACACTCTGATCACTGGATGAAATGCACCTTTGGAGCATCCAATGTGTTCATCAGTATCATTGTTTACTATCAATGTTCTTTTCTTTTTTACCTTAAATATGTTTGTAATAATTTGATGTGTCTATCGTAATACTGAATATAATACAAATATAATATAAATCTGTGTAATATACATAATATGTATTATTTGAGGTATAACATGGAGTAATGTTAAGGTAATGTTACTTGTTGTCTCACAATTTTATATGATAAACTTTATCATTATTCTTCTATACAAACCACATTTACTGACGATACTGATTATTGTTATGTCTGTGATTGCTGGATCACATTGTATCAGTAAACTTGTGTAATTTAACTTTTTACTACTTTTTATCATCATCAGGGTGATATGTTGTTCAAATACTATGTTGTTAGTAATGTTTCTACATACATCAAATGCTCAGATAGCTATAACAGTTCAGACTAATGATACCTTACATTACGGTAGGCGATTAGAGATTTGATTGATTCAACAAGTTAATGATGTTAAACCATTCTTACATTTATTTCTGTTTTGTCACTTTGTATACCTTCACTGTACTATATTTTCACAGTTTCAAAATATTTGCTTCACTGATTTGTAAGACTTGCATTTCTTGGCACAATAATTTATTTTGATCAAATATTTCATGAATTTTTAAACTTGACATTTGACAAGATTTTTGTAAGCTATATATATATATATGTCATTTGAATCAAATCAGATAGAACCACACATTGCTTTAAGGCAAGGATTGTTCACTTTTTATAAGCATTCATAGTAAACAAAACATTAGATATTTTTTTAGTAGTTTTTTTTTCAATCATTGTGTATTGTTTGTTTCAAAGTGCTGTCATCTTTATCGTGAACATCTATTTAATTCCTGATTAGTCTACAAAAAGCAGGCAATCTGACAGGTATGTTTGTTTTATCACTTACACATTAATCAAAACAAATAATTACTACTGTCAATCACTTTAATGGTACAATAATTTTACATTATTGTAGAGTTTACCTCTTAACAGTGATGGATATGAAGACAAACAGAAAGTTTTACGTGAAGAGCGTCATCGAGATTGGATGGTGCAACAGGATAAGGTAGGAAAGTCTCATTGACTCAAAGCATGCTCTATTTCTTACATAACCAAAACTTTAAGTATTTAGAGATGGAGACCAAACTATGTCAGTTCCGTTTAAGTAGATATAAAAACAGACATACCTGTTTTGGCATCCACTTCTTCATATTATAAAGTATAGATTTCCCTCAACCAGAAAATCATAGCAGATATCTTAGTTATATAATCATTATTGAGATTCTATCATTTGTACAGTTGCATGTATATAGTATATGAAATTGTTCTCTTATGTACTTGTTTATTGGTCACTTTTCTCTTCATATTGTTGTACGGCCGAAATAAAAGACAAAGCACGGATAAGCCCATTTTAATGTACTTTGTCTTTACAAAACAAATCTGTCATTTTTGGAAAACTAAGCTAGTAAAATCTCTGAGAGATTTGAACAAATGAACACATAAGGTGATCAATTAGATATTAGTATCAGTGGTTATTTTAATCTGTTAGTATAGTTTTTCTCTGGCCACATTTACTTATTTCCTTTGTTTTTTTTTGGGGGGGGGGGTTCTACATATTACTATGAACATTATTTACTTCATGTATCAGCTGATATGTAAAAACTTAAGAAAAATAAGTCATCCATCTTTTAAAGAAAGCGGTATTGATTGTTCTCTTGCATTACCATGGTGAGTGTGCAAGAGTATAAATTTAAACCAGCATACAATGAGCAAACCAGTATTATGATGGCTGACATTGTAAGATAATGATTATAATTCATTACATGGTGTGAAATTCCATCAAGAGGCTGGATATATATACTCTCTACACTTTTAACAATTCATAGTTATTTGATAACTTAATTGGTCAATGTTATTTTTAGAGAATTGACCATCCACACTCAATTATAAGACATCCAAATATGGCCCCAGTATCATATGGCCCTCAAAATGCTGCTGATTATCAGGAACAAATAGATCGAATGACAGAAACATATAATGAGGTTATTTTAAATGCACATAATGAGGTGATTTACTTAGACTGCACTGTTAGATTTTTGGAGTACTCTTCATTTTGGAGGAGGGATACTTGTTTCTGTTCTTCTGGAACATATTCTTGGAATGGTAGCATATTTTTTGAATGGTGATACACTGTCTCATTATGTTTTGGGTTGTGGCTGCATGCACACAAATGGTTAACTTTATCTGAACTTAAGCAATATGTCCTAACTACCATGTTCTTGAGAGTGTAGAGGCGGACATTTTCAAAACTGATCAACACTTGACTGAAATTTTCAGAATTGGTTTCATGGGGAATGTTACTTAACCAATTTACTATATTCACCCATTTTCTTAAAAGAACTCATTTATTTATGTTGTTGATTCATATCAATTTATTGACAGCCTCAAGTTGTGAAAAATGCTATTTTCATGGAGGTAAAACTTTGATAAATTGTGTTAAACAACACTAATTTTATACTTGGCAGTATTTCATTGATAACAATCTTGAAAAAAATGTACGTTATCAATTTGTTCATATAGAAATTGCCTTACACAAGACTGCTAAAACAAAAGTTTGACATGGTATGTAATGAAAATTGAATGATTCTGTTGGAAAATTATTTCTTATCCTTGAGGATTATTTTTTACAATTTCTTTGAAAATATTACAATTAATATTCCTTTTCAGAATTTTTTTAAGGAATCTTCTGAAATGAAATTATTCTTGTATAAATTATAATTTGTATTGTTTACCTTGCATGTTGCATGTTTGACCTGTGCAGGTAGTATAACTGCATGTTGTTTTTTATTAGCAATTAATTCATTTCTTTGATTTGGTTCATTTATAAGCTTGAAATGTCCAGTTTCAATTTTAGCAAGACCTTTCATGTCTGAATTTACTATTCATCACTATACACTGATTGTCTTCGTACGGAATATTCCTTATGGTTTATTAGGGGGTGTTTGGTAGGTAAAATAAAATCACTTGTGAATAATTTTTGTATCCAGGCAGTAGGTTGCTGATGAGCATCAGATATCATAATTAACATTTGTTTCTGGCTGGTGCTATAGTGTTTGGCAAAATGATAAGAGCGTCAGTCCTGTTTCCATTTTGGTTCAACTAAATCTGTCAGATTGATGCAAACCTTTTGTTGTCTTTGGCCTGGATACTATACATTGGTCCTAAAAAATCTCTTGTATGGAAACTTGATTTAAATTATGAATGGAAATTGACTTAATTGAAAAAATCAATTATGAACCAAATCATTGAAAGTGAAGAAATAGCATGTTTTTTTGCTATAACCAAGAGCATTTAATGTTTATGTTTTATAATTGTTGTTACATTAATCTATTGTATATGTAGAAAACACATAATTATCAGCTGTTGATACTTTTTTAAAGTCTACCCAATAAAAAGCAGGAAACACGGTCACTATACATGGAGTTATTAATTGATTTACTGAGCATACCTCTTCAAATAAAATACTGATCAATGTTTCCAGCTGCAATAAATGTCATTTAACTTTATTGAGTAACTGATTATTGTAGAATTGATTTGACATATTTTACAATTTTGTTCAGATTTGATTAACATACGTTTTTGTCAACAAACTTAGAACATTATGAGCCTCAGGCAATTAGTACAAGAAATTTCTCAGTAAATTATTTAAAACATTGTAAAAAAAATTGTCCACATTTTATTCCATCCTTGATGCAATCATTTGATTTAATCTTTGAATTCAATTGTTCAACGACTGTAATTATTCATATCATAATTACATGCTTTGTAACATTACCAATAAAATATCATTAAACCTAGTAAAAAATGAAAATTGTTAAAAGATTTTAGCAAGTGAACATTATTCGTGCCTTGGCATTTGGTGTTACCATTGGATTAAAATTTAAATGGCTTACAGGGAAGAACTTGAACAAAAAAGACAAAAAGTCAGATGCCTCTGATAAATGATGGTGTCTACTATGTATGTTGACTGTGGGCAATGTTTCTACATTATAATTATGTATTCTTGTTTCTGTAAGTGTATATTGTGATTATATGTAAGCATTATATACATACTAGTTTACAATAAACTGTGTACATATAGTTTAGGTTCTTGTAGTTATATGTATATGATTGTGTTTATGTTTTGTCCCTCAGCCGAGAGACCCAGTTTATTATAGAGTAGGGACCCCTGAACAGGGTTTCCCTGGTTTAGGGAACTATGAACAACAGAGACAGGAAAATAATATAAAGAGACAAAAAGAGTATAATGCATTGTTAACAAAGGTATTGATTGTAGTTGCTCCTATACATTATACCCCACCCACTGACGCTCTAGTGTTGGCTAACTAATTATGTCTTAGAATTTCTATATCACTTAAATCTGATTAACTTTTCTATCTCACAGTTTTATCTCAGGTTTTATATCAAACTCTTCTATAAATCACTGATTTTTTATTTTAGATGTTAACCATGCTATATTTTGGGTGATTTGTTAGCACGTCCATGTTTTTATGTTGTCAGTCTTTGTGAATATTTTTCTTTCAAGATGCTTCTGACATTATTCTGATCAACTTCCCGACTTTTCTTCTCTGTTTGGAATTTGGGATTTTGAAGTTTAGTAATCTCCTACAGTGACTTTACTTAAAAACTGGTTTTGGTGAAAGAGCAAACCTTATTTAAATTGATGTATATTTATATTAATATTACATAAAACTTAGTGTTATAATATAAACCCTGAATATCTGCTTTAATTGCATTTGCAAGGATAACAATATTAAATGGTTAAATTAACTTTTTGTTCTCTCAATCATAATTCTAGACTTATTTACTCTGAGAAGTCATACATATAAACAGTGAAGTAAAATACTGTATTTTGAGTTTTAATGAAAAATACAAAGAATGTATTTTATATCAATTAAACTAACATTTTGCTCATTATTTAGATGTTTCTTAGATGCGTGTTTGTTTGTATGTTTGTGTTATATGTATAGTTTATTAGTAGTGCTATTGATAGACTTTGTTTGTTGTGCTGTGTTTTTAACAACAATAACAACAAAATTAATATAAACATATACTTGTTTGTGTTTTCCATATCATGATATTATGTTTAAAAGTTTGATTATTGTTAGTTGTATAAGCACAAAGTGTAGAAGACTTATTGTATAAAACATAACCACAACGAAATGTAAAAATGTGCAACATCACTTTTGATTGCTTGATTAGTTCATGATACACAAAACTAAAATATGCACATCTTTTATTAGTTAAAAAAATCAAATTAGTCTTTTTAATTGACACGTTTAATAAGAAAATAGTATTTCCTTAGTTTCGCTTGCAGAGAATTGTACCAAATTGTAATTTATCTTTAGTTCACATTTATTTGATCAAAATAAAAGCCTTAAAATAACCTGTACCTCACTCATTGTATTCTTTTTATGTTTTTAATTAAAATTCTCAGTCCAATTAATAATCTTAAGAATTATTTCAGACTCAAGTTATGCTTATCATTGCCAGTTTGTATTGGATTGTAACTTTAAGACAAACTATTCCGTGTAATGTAAATTAATGATGTTACCAGAATAAAAGTTACTCAATTAAATTTTCAGCCTGTGTAAATATTTTGAAAATGTTTAGTCATACTTAATGTGAGCCACTTCTTCATTTTGTATTTGTTTGGTTGTTTAAAAAGAATGTATTTCCATCATCTTATTTGTTACTTTTTATAGAAAAAGCAGTTAGAACAAGAGAGATTAGAGGCGCGTCGTAGATCACCACCCCGTCCAGCCCCACCCCAGGGACCACAGATGGATTATAATAGAGCAGCAGAGCAAGCGAAAGCTGAAGAAAGGAGGGCCTATCAGGATCATATGGTAAGTTTCAGAGGAAGTAATGAATTACATGTATACATATTTCCCAGGATGCTAAACTTGGGACCATCTTGTTGCTGATCACAAGTAAGATATTTGTATGTTGTTTCAAGTAAAAACAATATATGATTAGAAATATATATTCCCAAGTACAGTATATTGTCCCTTAGCAGTGTATATATACTTCAGTATATCTTTTATAGTTGATAAAGTCATTATATTATCATACATGACTGTATTTTTAAATTATTCAGTTAGTAAAGTACTCCAGTATTCCGACCCTCTTCTTACATATAATCTGTAGATTTTAACTACATCAGTGTATATAAACTAGTACTTCATTCATTCATCAAATGATGAATTTATTTAAGCAGGAATGTTTTCATTTGACTTCATGTAATAAATCATTGAGATATTGAGTCTGTGAAAGCTGAAGCTATGGGCTTATCAGCAATTTCTTCATATTTTAAACTTTGCTGTTGTTTTTTATCACCTCACTAAAGTTATGAGTAACCTAGTGGTAGTCATATACTGACCATTCAACAACACTATTACTCGGTTGCATGCTACTAGTTATAATGTGATAGTTAAAACCACCAGGACTAGATTAAGTTAATTGGACTTGAAATAACATCTCAATACCTAGATGGATTTCCTGATTGTTTTAATTGTACAGAATAGAAAATTAGGTTTCTCCATTTAACCTCAGCATGCAATTTCCTTTCTCATTTTGTTCTCCCTGATATTACTTAAATTTTGATTATAGACCTGGGATACAAGACTTGTCATCATGTGTTCTATTCTGTTTCTGAGAATCTTCAGGCAAGTCGGTCTATAATTAAGGTTTTATCACAAAGAGTATCATCTATGTATCCAATGAAAGTAAATGATTATTTTATTGTTGTTACCCTGAAGGGAGTTTACCGAGTTACTGCAAATACTCAACCTAAAACGCCTATCGATTACGAGAAAAACAAAAAAAAACTTGGTCTTGAACGGAATGCAGAATATAATCAACTTCTGGAGAAGGTAACATTAGACATATCACCACGAGTCTCACCGTGCTCAGCTATTCTTGTAGTTGTACCACGAGTCTCACTGTGTTTAACTATCCTTGTAGTTGTACTGAGTACTGTCAACTTTTTGCCTACCTATGTACTTACATACTTATCTAGGTTGTTCCTTTTAGTTCTTCAATTTCCACTTCTTTTTTCAAACATAAAATCACTTTTGACTTATTCTTTTAATGAATCATTTTACTAATACATATTTTTTAAATCAACTGGATGGCACAATGAAATTTCATGTCTCCGTAGTAATGCTTGTACAATAAGTGTGGGACCTCTGGCTGATGAAATGCAGGCCATGAAAAATTCATGCTTAGATGCTTAGAGGGTTCTCATACTTTAAAACATATCCTCAACTGGTTTTATTCAACATGTCTAAATAGGTTGATCTATTTTTTGTTTTGTTTTTTTTTGTATATTTCTTTTGTTTATGTCTGCTATATGGAACATTGCACATAATTCTGTGACATCGGAATGTGATTTTACCTCTCATTGGTTAGTACAGTTTAATTTTTTTCTATTACATTTCTTTTTGTATGAACTAATGCCTTTGGGTTCTTTTAGTGCTCTTAGGACACATTTTATTTGATTTTATACTCTTTAATGTACTATAATCAATAAAAAGTAATTACTAAACGTCAATACACAAAATATTCAATTAACAGAGCACCTATAAGTTAATTGGCATAATATATGAATGCAGAGTAATTTAATATCACCTCGTATATACATAGATCAACTAACCTTAACGTTTGATTGTCCTAGATACCTGGTGCTACAGAATATTATCAATACAGTATCTTTATATACATGCAGGGAATTCATTAAAATTATTGAATTAAATACAAAATGTATAATTGTTTGTTTTTCTTGTATCTAAGTAAAAAACAATTCATTGAAAGTAAACAAACAGGATCAATGAATGAATTGTTTTGTTTTATCCTTTGTCTCGTTTTGCCTATTGTTGTATGTACTTGATTGTTTATGATTCATTCTATTGAATTTGCTCACCAAACAGAACAAATAAATAGTGACAAAATGACAAAGAATTTGTCATTAATTTTCAAAATTTTTAAACTATTCATTAATTCAGATTTAATTCATACTTAGTACAATGACTTTATTTCAAAAGTGTATAATGATAGTGTACCATAATGAGAGCCTTCTTTGAGAACTCCAATCTTTGATTGAAACTCTGAATGTTTTTTTTTTCTATTATAATTGTTTTAAATTATCAGTACATGATAATCAGTTATGAATACAACTAGTATTTACTGGTCCTGTTACTGAAATTGTTAAGAAATTCCTCCTCTTTTCTCATTCAGTCAAACTTTAAATTTTGTTAAAACCCCTTTAGCAGTGTGTGAATATTATTGATCCTGTAAATGTTGAATGAGTTTTCTTAACATAAACAGCTATCAAATTTTTGTTGGTGCGACTGGCATTCACCACTGATATTCAGACTGTGTAACTCTATAATTCTTAATGCTGGCCCTCCCGCTTAGCTCTATAGGTGAAGTGTTAGGTCAGAGGATGTTGGGTTGTAGGTTCAAACTCTGGTTATCTGACTGCCTGTATACAACTACAGTACTGATTAAAATTTTACAAATTTTCCATGATATAACTGTTAGTTGCTGTGTAAATGGCTAGCAATACTTTACTGTAGAAAGTACAAAGTAGTTGAATCTAAAGAATGTGTCATTGATTTGGAAATTAACAAATTTACAAGCTTTGGCCTCTGAATTTATGGTAGGTTCCTTTGACAATTTTCCAGGTCCACACAATCCTTTATACTGGTATAAGAATATTTGTATTGGATACAAGTACTCGCTTCAGAATTGATAGATCAATTTTATAATTATAGAGTAACAAAATGTTGAATGGATAACACAGGTTTAAATCATCATGTAATTTTTATGATTTTGCAGAAAGCGAAAGAGGAACGATACTGGCAAATGCGTGGAAGACCAGTGACGCCCCCTGGTGGTTTAGATATTGGTAACTACGATAGACAATTGAAAGAAAACGCTGGGGCTAAAAAGAGAGAATACAAAGAAATGCTTGATAAAGTATGGATACATGTAGATTGTGTTGCTATGATGATGTATTGTGTTTGTTCAACAGATTTTCTAATGGAGTATTCACCTCCCTAGCAGCAACTAGTATTTTCTAGAAAAGAATAATTGTCATGCAAAAAATTATATGATTCAATAACTCCACTGTCAGAAACATATTATTTGGAAATTAGACATGTGATATGTCATTCTATTAATGATTCATATTACTGTCAAAGATTATCTTTTTTCCATATTTCATCTTAATAATGGATTTTATTCTCAATTTCCCTTTTTTCTGTATGGTAAAAAAAAGTTTTTATTTTTATGATAGTGCTGTTAAAGTGGGTGGGGTTTATTCTAATACATTCATTATCATTGGATGTTGTTATGGGTGGTGGTTGCACTTCATTGGTTGCCATGCACTGTTCTGCTGTAGATTGGAATTGCAAATGTTCACAAAGCATGGCTTGACTAATTTTAATGTAATTATCTTTGCAGCAATATCACATGTATGTTTTTTATGGTGTTTATACATTTGTGCCTCACTGACATTATAACAGTTTTAATCATAAGAATGCATAATATGAAACACATACAGATATATTAGTGAACACAACATATTGTAGTGACTAAAACATGAGTCATTGATGGAAGTTTGAATTTATGAGATAGTCACGCTTGTTGACATGATTTGAACTAAATATACCAGAGGAAACTAATTTTAAAACTTATCCGTGTAATATCATTTAAAACAATTCAAATGGAATGATATTCAAATTTTAGCAAAAATTACAACAGCTACATTTACGAGCAATGGATAGAATAGCTGAAGTATCACCAAAATATGTGTCATATCGTGAGAATGAGCGCCCCCTAGTGGGATCTCCACGAGATGTAAATTTCTACATGCAGGAGGTGAGACGGTAGAAGAACCTGCTAGTTACACTGTCATGTATAAATGTACTTAAAGCACACATTTTACTCTGACTTAACTTTTTATGCCCATTGGTTTATTTAACTTCTAAATCTTTCTCTTTTTCTTGATCAAACTAATGAAATATTACTAATGGCACACATGTATGAAAAAAAGTTGAAAGTTCCAAGAAATGTCTGATAATGCACAATTACAATTCATAGAGGCCGTGCAATTTTACTGTATAAACTGCAAAAAATAATTTACCATAATTAAATTTTGATGTATTTATCATTAAATTTGACAAGAGAAAACATTCAAGTTTCATTTAAACATTTCTCCTTTTGATGAAATTCAGAAAGAACAAAAGGATATATTTCGTAAAGATCTGAAAAAATCCCCGCAACGAGACTCTCCGTCGGGTCAAAATAATGTAGCTGAACAAAACACTCTGCTGGAAGATCCTAACTTTAAAGCTTATATGGAAGTAGAAAAAGAAAAAGTTATGAATAAACGGAAATATGCTGCAGAATTATTGCAGGTATCTGAGAGGTTATACCCTCTAGGTAGATGCTTGAATATATTCGAAATGTTTATCAGTTTTTATAACGTTCAATATATGTTTTGCTAGTTGGTGAAAAGTTTGCTCTTTTACTTTCAGCTTTGTTCTCTTGTTATTTCTTACAATGTTTGAACAATTTACTCATTTTAGAGCACACACTCAGCAATGAATATTTTAAGTAATTATGACTTCCAAATTTATCTACAAATTAATTTATTACACATCTCAGTAAGATAAATAAAACAATCCATTACTGGGAATTATTTCTACTCTAATTGCTGATCAATAATTTTTTAACCCAACCATAATAAATGTAGCAACTTATACATTTCTGATTTTGTTCCATTTGTATACTAGTATAGTATCACTATGTATGGTGAAAGTTCTTTTGCTTTGCTTTAAAACACTGAAACTTTTTGTTGTTGTCATGTTGGTGTGTATCATGGAAAACAAAAGATGCATGCTTAAGACAGAGCCCTGTTTGAAAACAAAACTTAAACAGTATGGTGGAGTCAAATCTTGGTATAGACCTTGAATTCCAAGCTTTTTACTAGAAAAATTTGATATTAGTATTGTTGAACAGTAGCTTGGCAAGTATTTCACACTAGGATTACCTCATCTTTTTTAAGAAGGACTACATTTTGTAAGACCTGCCTTCATAACATTTATCCTATGTATTACGGTGCCTCGTATTTTTAGATTCATAATTGTAATTTAATTTATACAGTATGGTTCATCAGGTTTATTTCATTGGGATTGGAACAAAAGATGATAATGAAGAATACTGCTGTCACATTTCATGTTTTCTTACCTTAACATTCCCTGCAAATTTAATTCTCTCTTTGCCTGTATGTCTGTTCAGTTAAATGCTGAGTCATACACTCATGTACTTTTTTAGAACTCTGTATTAGATACAAACTATTTGATTTTTGTTTGGTAAAAATGGAAAAGAATATTGTAATTGTCTGTTAAATTAGCTTCATATTGAAATTGCTTGATTGTATCAATTTGTTTCATAGATCCATTTGATATAAAAATATACTGTGTATAAAGGCTACATTATTAGAGCTAGTAGTGTTATTTCTTATTTGGTTGATTGGTTCATATTTGTTTTTTTTTGTTTTTTTTTATAAACTTTATTAATCAGATTTTTGTTCCAACTTTTCCTACTTTTCTTTAATGCACAAATTATCTTCTTACGATTAGTTGTTTGTATTCAGAACCTTTGTTTTAACTTTCTTTACTTTCAAACTTTTATGCACCATAATGCTTTATACAGTAAACTAGCTGAATGATACCACATGCATATTTCAGTATTAGATATTTATGTCTAACTTTATTTCAGCAACAAAGAGAGCACATGTTCCTGAGAGCTAAACAAGAACCTGAAATGCCTTTCCTTGTCAGAAATCAAGATTACAGAAGACCTATGGATGAGGTTTGTGGAAAAACATTTTTATTTTCTTACTAAGGCCTGCTTTAAAATTGCATGATTTGGCTTAACCCTATCTGTTAAAATTTAGGTGGACCGGTTGATAGGAGAATTTTTTTTTGTCTGGATATCCATGTTTCATCTAATGAATAGATATGTTGCAAAAATGTTCATGTCTCAGTAGGGTTATGCCATGCAGGCAACTTTTTATGGCTGTGCTTGTGTTTGAAATTTGACCATACCCGGGATACTGACCTTCCTTCATTCAACATTGAGCATTCATTGTTGATGTTTGCATCCCTTTAATTTATCTAATGTAGTAGCTGGTTTAATCCTTTCACTTCAACCTGCCTGCACTCATCATACCCTTATTCATTTTTACTAATAAGTAACTTGAGTAATGAATTTGATGGATAGTAAAATCCCGACTGGTTGCTTTAGCCTCAACTCACATTGAAGGGATTTTCAGGTTTAGAGACCCAGTCTGCTTATTTAGTCCTAGGGAACAGATTTTCATTACAGAATTTTCAGATTTGTCATTCACTTAATGTTGAATTTTACATGGCAATGCTATTTTATGGTTCTGATTTTTCACATCTGTTTTCAAAAATTTGATTGTGGAGCTGACTTTCTGACCTGCACATATAGTCCATATAAATTGATCCCTTATCTGGCTTTATGGTGAACAAACTATCTGCTGGTACACTAATGAAAGAGACACCAGTTCTATTATTGTGTGTGGATTATTTCAGCAACATTGGGGTAGAGATGATGGTGACAGCATGGCACCACCCCCACATCTTGCCAGCAAACCACCTCCGAGTCCAGGTTATAATAGACCTAGAGACGAGGTACGTCATTAGTATCGTTAAAAATATATCCAAAGGTCATCTGGTCCTTGACCACCTGACCATTTCAAATGAATATCTTTGAAGACTAGGTGATAGAATTTGGTTTTTGAAGTTTGAACGCTTGTTTGATTTGCTAATTTGGCAGTTTGTTGACAACATTCACTCACTAAACAAACACCCCTCACTTTTGTCTCCAACTAATCATTAAGTTTTGTACTAAATTCACCACCTGTTTGGTAATTTGGAATTAATTAACTTTTTTTACTAAACCTGGTGATAACTGCTTCATTTTGTGTTAGTCCAATCAAGTTGGTGTGGACACATTAAATGGAATATCGTGGCATTTTTCATAGTTTAAATTTCATCCAGCTTTGTTGAGATTAATACCATTTAGAAAAACACTTGATTGAATTTTGAAATCTTCAGCCTTTAAGACAAAATCCAGCATTCTGGAATGAAGGAAGACAGGCACGTGGCCCAAGGTCATTTGATTCTGACATATCTCGCAGATCTAGTGGCATACCTTTGGTAAATTTGTTCAAGTAAAGAACATGTAGCTATCATACAGGCTTCTGTTACTCAAACCTTCACACATCTAGTTCTTATAGATGTGCTGACTACAAAATTGACACTTCCATCTGATTGCTTGTAGCTACTTGAGTATAACCTATTTAGACACTGTATTTAGCTTTTCAATCTTTTTAAGAAGTTAAAAGAATATATTTAGGGTTCATCTGGTTTAATTCCTTCTCATCTTACTGTTATCATGTTCAAGTTTTCTTCTAAATGTTTCTGTGTGTAGTTTTTCTGTGATTTTAATAGACAGTGTTTCTCTTCATCCAAGTTTTTCTTTCTTCTTTATTGCTTTACAACTGCTTCTTAGTCTACAAGACTGCCTGTTAGCAAGCCTGCTGTAGATTATAGACGTTCTTAGAATCTCAATTTTAAAGAATTAAGAAAACTATAAATTTTTTGTCAATTATTTTGTTCCACCTGATAATTTTTCCTCATGGCTTTTGGATTGGTGTGAATATGTTTTGTTAATGATCAGTGTTAGGAATTGTAATACTTTATATGTGTTTTTATGTGTTTTTATATTTTTGTACTTGGAATATTATAATGCTTATTGTTGTTGTTGTTGTCTTTATTAATAGCCATATGGAACTAGATGAAGCAACAATGTGTCCAATTAAATTTTGTGTGAACTTACATATCTCTTTTGCAGTTTTGTTTATTTTATTTTTTTTTTTGATGTACATTTTTGTGAATGATGTACGATTTTTATTTATTTATTGTGTTCATATTTTTGTCTTATTCTGTTTAATTAAGCGCAAAAAATTGTCTGAATTTTGTTCATGAAGTTCTTAAATTATTTATACAAGTGCCAAGATGAGATGTTTATTATTTTATTTTAGAATTCCCAACATTTTTTTTGTTTATTTTGTATATTTTTGTATAATTCCTGATATAATGTGTGCATTATTTACAAGGAGAAACCTAAAAGTGTACAAAATTCTCAACCTGCATCTGCATTACAACGGAAACGACTGCCACGTAAGCGTCGTATAGAAAAAATAACAGAGGAGACTTTAAATAAGCATGTATCTGAAAGCAGAAGATCTTCTGCTAATTATTCACAATATTCTGAGTCACCAATAGAGAGAGATAATCATGGAAAATTTGAACGAACTGAAAAGGAGGGAAACTATTCTATGGTAAATACTATCCTGAAGCCATTTTATCGTTTATGAGATAACCTCAAATCATATTTTTTTGTACAAGTATTCTTTATAAAAATTAACATGATGTAAGTTTTTGTTATTATCATCTTTTGACTGCAGTATGTCATTGTCTTTTAAGTTGACCATATGCAAATGACCCGCAAGTAAAAAGTCATGAAGTAAGAATATGCTACCTTCTTCATTATTTTAATCATTTAGTTCAGAAAATTCACTTAAATAAATATACTTGAGCTCAAATAACTATGATAAGTCAAACATGAAATACTTCAGCTTCAACGTAAAAGAGAGACTAGGAAGCCATGTGGTCCAAGGTCTATTACTTCTTGCATGTCTGGCAGTTCATACAACCGTCCAGCGGTAAAGTAAACCTATGTCAATGTGTCAGCTTTCATAAACTATTGTCTGCTTTAAGTTATAACTTTTTCTACAACATACATTAAGATCTTGTTAAAGTATATACTACTATACTTAGTTAACTAATTTACCCACTACCATAATTAGCACTTTTGTAATGTCTCAAACTGTTCAAGTTAAGTTTATTTTGTGATTACTGCTGAAAAAATAGAATGATACAAACATAGTTACCCTGTACTCAAAATGCAAGTCAATAAATTTATTATAACTAAATGGTTCATGTCAATGAATGCACTCCCTGTTAATATTTAATGTGCATCTAGGCCTACAAGAAAAGGACTAAATTACAAACAATACCTGAATCACCAACCAATAAACAAAGCAACGATAAGGATGAAGATGAGGAAAATAGCACTGATGAAGAAGTAGCTGCTGACAAGTATGTGAGAAAATCACCAGACTGGTTACCTGGATCTCCTGACAGTCAACGCTTTTCACCAGAAAGACTTGCTCCATCTCCAGTGAGACAGACTGGTTCACCACACAAACAACAAAGAGCAAGTCATTACAAAAAGCGGAATGAAAAACAAACTGAAAGCTATCTTACGGTAATTGAATTGTTCTACCAAGATTTTCTGAAAGTTGTGATGGACTGGACAAATTAGCAACACATTTTGAGATAATCGTATTTGGAATGTATTTAATTACATTTCGTTTTTTTTAGCATTGCATTAAAGATTTCTAGGGATTGAAATATGTACTGATAAAATATTTTATTGAGCTTATAAGTTAACTTAGAGCTCTTTTTGAGTAAATGACTGTTCAGCTTTATTTCATTCTAAATTCATTCCAAATTTTGAAATGAAAAAGAAGTCACTCTAGAGCTTATTTTAAACACTTCAGTTTATGAAACAAAAAAAACAATGGAAGGAAGGACAGCTGAATAATGATCCGAGATCAGAGTCACGGATGTCTAATACTAGTAGAAGGGTAACTTATCAATGTGAATTGAGATACTAAACACCAACGTCAATGTTTAGCCTTCTAAACCATGTTTCCGTGTTTGCAATATCTATTGTAAAAGCTGATTAAAAATGTTGGTCGTTAAATTCAATTTGTCTGTTGCAACTGTAGTATGTTTATTGACAATTATTGCTTCTTATATATCTGCCTTCTTTTTTGTGATTGATCAAATTTAAGGATTTAAAGTATATTTTTAAAATTGTCAACAGGACTTATCCTGTATATAACCATGTGATCAGATGTTTACCAGTAAATTTCTTAAACTCATACTTCAGAATTTTGATGAGATAAAGTAATCAACAGATTTTGATCAATGAGAATAAAAAAAATACATTTATGATTCTGAAAATATAAGTTGATTTAATCCACTTTCATTTCTGTATTTTTATTAAGCATTCTGTTTTTTGTGAAGTTGGTGCTTGGCTTTACTGTGGAAGCCATGCTGGGGCTTGTTTTATAACATAACCCATAAATAAAGTGTTGCAATGCTGGACATGTTTGTATTGTACCCTACTTTAATTTATAATATTTTTATGTTATTTTACTGTCAATGTTGATGGTGTGGTTAGTACTGGTTTAAGTATGCCAACTTGAATAAATGTATACATGATGATTAACAATGTTTGTTAAATTTGTGACACAGACAACTGACACATGATTTTTGTTTTTCTCCATTTCATCCCTTTGAATATCATTCTGATAAAATGTAAATAGTTTTTCTGTATCATATATTAGTAGAAATATTATTACACATTAGACTCTCTGACCTATGTTCTTGTTGTAAAGCCTTTTTCTGTTAGCTTTGCATGTTTTCCTGCTTATACGGTTAATCAGAGTGTATTTTGTATGTTTTACTTATCTAAGCAGACAGAACGTGTTTTTAAAACATCTTTGTAAAGAATTGAAATGCTCTTGTAATACCTCAGTGGATTTTATTAAATTTGAAAGGAAAATAATTTGAGACAAATTACTTGTTTGACAAACTAATATAATAAAAAATTTCGGCTTTTTAAAATAATTTGCCTATTTCTGAATTTAATAAAAACATATTTTCTGGTATTGTTTGGAAATAAAGTAACATTTTTTATTTGTTAGTATTTCATACGTTACTTGTAAGTATCACTTGATGTTTTTAAAAATCAGGAGTTTAAGACCGACCCTAAATCACGTGCCAATCTGGAACGTGAACATTATGGACAGCCACCATATCAAGGTGAAGGTCACAATAAAGACGAGCGTGACAATAAAAACAAAGATATGCATGATAGGAAGTCACCTACAAGAAGTCCTAGATCACCGTTAAAATCACCTCCAAAATCGCCACCTAAGTCACCTCCAAAGTCGCCTATTAAATCACCAACAAAGAGATATCATTCTGAGCGACAAAGGGAACCAGATGCTGACCAATCAGTACAAGGAACTCCACTGGTAATTACAATACGGAGTTACCTTAATGGTACAACATGTAGCCATATTATACAAGAATTTATTTATTTGTTATACAAATTTTGTATTCTGAAGTTTGACGTTTATGTAAAGTTCATATCATTGAAAGCTGAATATGGTCGATGTTCTGTTGAATTTTTATGTATCCTGAGATCATGTATGTTTTGTCTTGTTTTAACATTAACCACCAGTGTTTTATTTATATTTTAACATGAGGAACTATCAGTTTACGATTAAGAGAAAGAAAACTTTGGATGAAAAATGCAATTACTTAATAATAGTTTGTTTAATGACATAGAATGAAATGTCGTAGTTTAACGAATCAGAGCAATAATTTAATTTTCAATAATCTAAGCCAATCATAGACAGTTAATTAATGACTCATGTTTTTTTTTTATTCCAGGTTCATTTACATTTTCATGGTCATTTTCATCAACATTTTAAATTATTATGTACCATGATCTTTTCTGTACCACATTTTTCTCCTTTCCTTTGTCTTTAACATATTTGCTTTTCACTGAAAATTCCTTTTGAAAATGCAAGAATTTCATAGGGAGCTTGACCTCTTCTTATACAGTCTGACAGGTAATGTCTTACATTGCTAAAGTTTCATTTAACTTTTGCCTGTAGGCTTTTAAGACTGATACCCGGCCCATTCCTGAGCGGCCTCAGTATGGACAGCCTCCACGTCCGGGTCATGGCAGTTATATGCCTGAAGGCGAAACTCAAAATCAAGTTGCAATAGAGCGACCAACTGTCAATCCCCCTCCAAGATCACCCGAAAAACCCAACCCAGAATGGCTTAAACCACAGGATGTTGACCGACCAGTGGAAGGCACACCATTGGTAAATAATACATGTATATACTGCGATATGTATATATGCATAGTTGGTAGACAACAGAAAATAGCGCCATGATATATTTAATGTTATCAAGTATTTCTGATTGATAATAAAGTTTGCATTGTTTCATGAACTGATTTTATTCTTTTTATTGTGTAACCAATTTCACTGCACATTGTTTTAATAAATAGAGCACTTGTTCATGTAACCAATTCATTTCAATCATGTTTCATTTGTCTGGTATATTGAATTTTGTCTCTTAATTGATAGATTTCTGTAAAATTATGCCTCAAATGAAGTCAATTTACCTGCATACATAGAAATTTGTGATTGATCGCACAGAACAAAAAAAGTGAAATTGTTTTGGCTTTAAATGATTAATGGAGTAAATCTCAAGAATGAGCATAGCAAACATTTTGTTAAACTAAGTCAGCAACAGTGATCTGTTGATATAATTACACTGCTAATCTGGCATGTTGAAACTTTCTGCTTCTTCTGTCAATATATGAATGTCTATTATATTTTATCTCTTGTTCCTCTAATGCTGATAACTATTACTTTTTACCTACTGTACTGCTAATGGTGATAGATCATATTGAACTATGTTTTTGCTGGCGTTTATTGTATGTTAGTGTTATATTTTCATTATTGTTGGTTTCGGTTCATCTTGCACTTTGCCCTTTTTTTCCTCTTCACGATAAATAACATGTTTTCCTCACTTGATTGCACAGGCTTTCAAAACGAACTCGTACACATCACGTCAGCCTCCACCTGCACCAGAGCAAGGCTTTAACGAACAGCCTGCCTTTTCTAATGAAAACGCCAGGGATGGTGTTTATGAAAGACCTGTTCGTACATCTGAAAGACCAAGATCTAGGAGACTGATGGAGGCTGATAAAAAATATGTACCTACTAACATGGAACCTAGCCAAAAGATCTCACCACGAAGAATGAAACAGTCACTTTATCAAGATTCAGAAGAAGTTAGTTCAAAACGTTTGGAAGCTAGTAAAGAAAGGCAAAAAGAGTATAATGATTACCTTAAATTCAAGGTTTGTCTCTCTCTGTCTAAGACATGAGTTATGTAACAAATGTTATTGCATTTGTAATAAAATGTCTGATTTCCATGAAGAAGCTGAAAGTTGTCATATTTTCCTGTTTTGATTTATTTTAATTGAAAAGTAAATGGACAAAACAATGTTACTGCTGAAAGTTTGCATTTTGTTGAAGTCTTGAAAAGATTCCTTAATTCTTTATTATTAAAATAAAAAAATTGTCTAAGAAGTAAAAGGAGCATTTTTTTATTTTGGGACATACTGAAGTTAGTTTAAATGAAACTACATTTAATTTGCTTTTCTGCTGTAGGTGTGTGGTTTGCTTAAATTGAATGATAATCATTTTGAGTGTAGCTGAGTAGAGAAATATAGTATCTATATAGTTATATTACAGTTGTGATATGGCTAGGACTGTGTTATTTTCAGCACAGCATTAATCCAATATATAGCTTGTTTGAAAAATATTCAAGCTTTGATATACATGTATAAGTAGATGTACTTTCATCATCTCTTGAGTCACTTGCAAGTTTGTTTTTTATTTTAATAGATTTCCACTTTATTTGAAATCTTTAGATTGGTGTGTTTAGATGTGCTCTTTATCAATTCTTTGTCATCATTTTTTTGTTTGTTTTTTCCATGTTTTAGAAGGTATTGATTCTCTGTTGATTAATTTGAGAAATCATTTATCAATTTATCAATGATAATCATGCTCAGAATTCCCTTACTTATATATATCATGACTAATCATGATACATGCTATTTAAATTTATTTGATGTTAACTACAATGTATTGATTAAACTTAAACCAGTTTTGTACCTTTTCAAGGCATTTTAATATTAATTAAATAATTTTGTATTTAGAGCAATCATTATGTATCAATCTTTTATGATTATCAGTTCACTTTCTGTATGTAATACTGACTTGTAAATGTTTATATTACTATTAGAGTGAACAAAAACGTCGTCAAGATGAAGAGAAATATCAACAACAAATGTCCAAACCTGCTGAGGTCATCAGAAATCAGTACTACAGTTCAGATGATTATGAAAAGTTTCAGAAGAACTTACAAAGAAAGCAACATGACGAGTACAACGATTATTTGATGAAGGTAATGTTTGTCTTGTTGATTTGAACTATGTATGAAATGTATCTGCCATTTTCAGCCACCTGATTTCAAATTCTTCCTGTCTGCAATTATTTGTTATGTTACATAAAATCTTGTCTTACATTATGAATATTGTGTGACTCACTTTATCACGATTCATATTTTAAAATATTGACGATTCATAAGTCGGATTGTTTCTTGTCATGTCTAAAACTTTCAGTTATAAAGTTATCATTTTTTAATTGTTGTTAAAATATTGAATCTTATGGGTGAAAAAATGGCATTTACATTAACAATGTTCCATGAATACAAGGTTTTGTCTTGTTTTATATATGTATATGCACCATAAATTGTGTAATGTTGTATATATTGCATGTGTTGTATTGATGTTGTTGAATAGCTGACTTATGAATAAGATAATAATAAAGGTTTGAGATTTTTATGTAGAATTTTCAGCCACCACCGGGTAGAGTCGGGCTTCCTTTGGGTCAGTACAAGTATGAACCCAAACGTCTTGCCATGGAAGCTGAGAGGAACACTGATTATAATAATTTGTTAAAAGAGGTACCTAGTTGGTCATTACATGTCTTCATCTCTCAAGCTATTACATTGTTTGGTTGTGGTATATCTTTTGAGTTTGTGTTTAGTATGGTGATAGCAGCTATTTCAGCCTAAACATGTTTTTATCTTAAATAAGCCTTTTACTGGTATTCATCCATAGGAAACAGAAAATGTAACATAATAAGTCATAAATTTGTATGGACTAAGCTACCCAAGGTTTTTGTAAAACTGCTCTGGCTTTAATAAAGTTCCACTACAGACATTCTGTACAAGTTGCAGAAAAAAAGTGATGATAAAATTCATGATTAGGCAGATTTAGCTAAGGTAAAGTTTATTTTGTGTTTTTGTTGCATACTTGGCTGTGATGTTTTATTGCATTTATTCCCTCACACATAGGGATATCAGCCGTCCCCTGGTGCCCAGGGTCTACCTATTGGACAATATAGATATGAACCTAAACGTCTTGCAATGGAGAAAGAAAGAAATAAAGAATATAATGAATTATTGGAAAAGGTAGCACTTGACACGTACTAGCTGCAATCTTCTTTGGTGTGAGCATTTAGAGTGGCCAAACTTTGAATTATTCCTATACCCATATTGTGGCTATAAAATGTCTGGTTTGTCTAAAACTGTGTGTTTGTCATTTCACTGTGAAATATTCCCCCTAGCACTTCTAATTTACATTATCCTAATAATTAAACCACTTGCTCAATCTATGAACGGAGTAGTATTGGTGCTGACATTTTGTAGCCATGATGTATCATGATTTAGACAAGTTATGTATTTTATTTATTTACCTGATTAACTGTCAAGCACTTATACATTTGCTGCACTTATTGATATATTTATAGGTTTAACACTTTCCATTGATTATTTCCTAACAGGTGAAGCAGAACATTATTTTAGCAATTAGTATTTTCATTATTTTTTCATTTTGATTCTTTGTCAAATATGTTCGTAGTTAGCTAAGCAGCCTAACATATTTTTGCTATGTAGTTATTTATTTATTAGATTTTTTTTAAGCATTTTCAAATTTTTTATCAGCATTCATTTTTCAGCTTTATTATTTCTGACATATTTATGCTTAAATTATTTTTTTTCTGACTGCATTATTTAATATTAGATGCACTGTTGACACTATCTGTACATACCACTTTGTCTCTTGTGTTTGATCTCTTCTTGCAAACTGTTTGTGTGATGTGCTGTTTTTGTATCAGACAACAAACCATGACACAAAAGGGAAAGGAAAAGTGGACGGCCCTCAAGGCCTGAATATTGATATTAACCACGGGCACAGGAAAAAAGCTTGGTTAGAAAAGCAGAGAAATAAAGAATATAATGAGATTTTACAGAAGGTAATCTTACTCATCTTAGAATGGTTCTCCATCATCAAGTGACTCTTTGTTCTTCAAATGATTCATTAACTGAAACATGTCTCGTTCATGGCTTCATAACCAAGAATAAATGCTGAGTCTTACCTAAGAAACCTGTTGGGACCAAACCTAGACACTCCTTTTTAATTAATCTTCATCTCTGTTTCAGAATTAAATATGTGCTTCTCCGTCTCCGTTCTCAGAATTGTATTTGATGTCTACATGTTTTGCAAGCATTTGATTTCTTCATTTTACCAAACACTAACTGCATCATTGGTCATTAAAACCATCAATCACTCTTTTTGAATGGTCTACAAGTTTTTATTTATCCTATTTAAACATCTTGTCTAAATTCTCCAAACATGAATTCTGTGTCCTGTAAGCTCTTTGGCTGCTGTCTTGCATTCACAGTATCTTTTACTTCAACTTCCGGAATAAGTATATTCACTGACTACTGCCAGAATTGTTCATGTGACGTTTTGTTCTTCTCTCCCTGTAGTTGATACATGACATACCTTGTTTCAAACCAAGCAGCACATTTTTATTTATATCATAATCACTCACTCCAGTCATTTTATCATCCTGTGGTTGGGGAACTATGATGCTTCTTTTCTTATGGTCTGGACACTCTTTGGTTTTAGTTTTCTGTCATGTTCAGCTGATGACCAACAAAGTACCAAAGATTCACTCTGTCAATCATTCTGGTCTATTGTGATAGTGATATCTTTGTTCAGAATCTTATTTCCCTTCTTGAAGGAAGAAGAGCGAAGAGGATATTCTAGGGATGGGCAAAATCCACCAAAAACTACTTATGGTGCATCTTTTCATCTTCCTTCTCCAAGTCCCAACAGAAAATTCCTTAAGGCTTCACCCAGTCCTGCGATAAAAGAATATGAATCTGAACCTGTTCAGGAGAACCAAACGAAATCTGATGATCACATTCCTAGTGACTTCCCTCATAATGAAATACTTCAAGGACAGAGCAACGATATTCACCATGTTCCGTTTGATAATCAAGCCCAGAATCAATATCATTCAAATGATCGTGAGATAGAAGAATATAAATCAAACCCAGCGGATGAAATGTCTGAAAAAGCTAAATCACTCCATCAACCAATGACTTCTATGTATCCAAAAGTTCCATCTCTACCAGCTTCACCAAGCAATTTGTCTTTGCCAGTTGGTCAGAATGATGATTTGCAGGCATTCAAGGTCAAACGTAGAAACAAAGAATATAACAGTATAAAAGAAAAGGTAGATTATACAATGGTGAATGTTGCACAAATTTTGCATTTGTTGGTTGATTGGGATTAATCAGAACATTTCGTAGCTAAATATTTTTTCTGATTTTTTGAGCTTTTGTTAGGAAATCAATAAAGAATTACTGCCTTGTAATTGTCTTAATTTTATTAATTCTTTTTTTACAACAATAGAAATTCAGATTAGGACACAAATACTTCAGTAAAGCTCATTGATGCATTTTGTATCCTTGAGGAAAGGTATTTATTATACAAACTACAAATAATGAGTCGGCTGTCTCAAACATGGTCACTTATGTTTCTTGGTAACATAGAATGTAAAAAATATGAATCATCAACTTACATTGCTAAATATAAATATAAGATTTTATTTTGAGAAATACTGCAAGACATACAACTCTAAAATATTTCAGCTGCCTAAATGTTTGTTTTGGTCCAATTGAGAATTATGTCTACTATTTCTTTTAAATAGCAACTAATACCTGGGAAGAAAGGTGTCACGCCTCAAGCTACCAGTCTCACACTTCCAGTTGGGCAGTATGACTTGAGTAGGCCTTTACTTGAAAAACAAAGGAATGATGAATATAATGCTCTCATTCACACTGGGCGAATTGGCCAGGTATAAAACAAGCACAATGAATGTAGTGTGGTTATGGAAAGGAGCATCATTTTTCCCCATTGACATCATCATAGTCTATGTCATGTTTTTCTCATTCATCCATCAGTTTTGCATCAGTGTTTGCATTGTAATAGTCAAAAACATGAAACACTTGTTTCTTAAAAATAAACTTTATTATCATATCAATGCTGCCTTGCTAAATAAGTTTGTTTTTAAAATTGCTGTGATGTTGCAGATATAAAGTGTTGTTGTATGTTCACAATTTTCAGCGACATATTCGAGGTAAACTTTCCACACCTCCCAATCAACAAGGGTTGCCCATAGGGCCACAACATTATCAGCAAGTTCAAGAAGCAATGGAACGACAGAGAAATAAAGAATACAATGAATTTTTGGACAAGGTATTGACACCACATTGAGTGCTGGACTGTGTCCATGATGTTAGTTTCTCTGTTAAGGTGGATGAACAAATGAGGATGTATAATTACTTGTAGTATTTACTGTGTGTAAACTTATAAGAACTGTTACTTATGCTGTTTTACATGCTACTTATGTATATGTTTCTAACTTAATACATTGTACTGTACCTCAGACTATTGTTTACTTCTATATAAGCAGATCAACGTTTGTTGCATTATATATATATCTGCACTGTTGGTTTTGTGATTCATATCTCACCATAGGTTTACAGTAGTCATAATTTACCAAACATCCAGTAATTACACTGTACTTCTAACATATAAAGAATCAAGAAAAAGTGTCATATTTTTATATACTTTGAATTTGATACCCTTAACTATATAAAATGCTTAAATCTGATAGAAAAGTAGATTTTGTGAAAATGATTTTAACTCAAACATGAAAAAGTAAAACATCTCAACCTACCTTTAAGACTATAGTGGCATACTTATGCTGAATGCTCAGATAATCAAATACTGATATTCTACCAAGTAATTGGTGGAATGTTCACAGAAATAATAATATCATTGATAGAAATTTGGCAGAACACCTCGTAGAAGTACTAGGAGTGAACCTGATAGATCAATGACGTCTTTCTATTACGGGAACGACAATTTTCATGAAGAGAAAAAGAAAATGTTGGATGACGAAAGGAAACATGAATATAACAACTTTGTTAAGGAGGTAACTCTCAATGAATGTGAAATACTGCTAGCAGGCTAGCTTATCTTTTCATTGAGTTGCACATTGGTTGATTCAATAAACTTATTTGTAATAAAACTATAGTTTACATACATCAGTGATAAAAAATGTACATGTTCATCTTCATCACTTACTTTTTTAAAACAAATTTGTTGTTGATTAAATTGATGGTGTACAAGGTATGAGAGAGAAACTTGACACTATTTTGTCCTTTGCCGACAGCTTCAGCCCCCTCGTTCAAAGTCAATAGAAGTTCCATCAGACGTGGATTCAGGCTTGCCAATAGGGCAACAACATCACGAAGCGTGGAGAAGGTTTCTGCGGGATCAAAGGAAACGTGAATACAACGAGCATGTTGACAGGGTAAACAACCACCTGCACAAAATGACTGTAGTGTTTATTTCTCCCAGATTGTGGTGGCAACTTTAGCATCATTCATCCTAAGTCCTCACTCTAACTGTTTCTTTGTATCTACTCATTTGGATCACAGGTTTCAGCTCAAACTTTTGATGTTGCTAGTTTCATATTTTGAATCTAGTCTTGAATGATTTCATTTTGGGTGTTTGGATTTTTATGGAGGTTTTTTTTTCTAGCTGTTTATTCTTCTGAAAATAAGATTTGCTGAATGTTTTCTTTGGCACCAAAAAATTTGTTTTGGTTTGGTGTTGAGTTGTGAGTGAGTTAGTTCTGCTTTTTTACATGTTTTATGTCATATGTAAAAATAAATATTGTACTTCAACTCTACTAACTGTATGTAAATTATGTTGTTTTTTTCGTCATTTTTCATTTGTGTTTTCAAATATAGAGACAGTATAGTTTGTTATATTGTACATTGATTATTTGTTTAACTTTTAACTTTCAGATTCAGCATTATAATCACATATACTTAGATATAAGAGTTTAGAAATACAATATTTAGTACTATAGACTTTTAGGCATTAGTAATTTGTACATCAGTAAAATTTGCCAACTTCAGAAAGCTGGTGAAGTTCGTAATCGTGATTGGAAGTTTGAACAGAATGGAGTTCTTGAGTTACATGGAGATGAAGCTGTTCGAAATAAACAACGGGCACTTAGAGCTGAGAGACAGCAAGAATACAATAATTACATAAGTCAGGTACAATACAGGTTGTTGTGCATTACCTGCTCATTGGTTGCTGTTACATTTTGGTTTTGGAACTAACAAAATTGTTTCATTTTTCCAGTTGAGTTAAAATTTACTCAAGACTTATTCAGATATGGATTTGTTACATTAAAATGGTTCAGTAATGTTTGTACACAAGGTTTTGATGGTATAAAAGTTATCATTTTATGTAGAACCAGTTTATTTTTCATTTTTATTTTATATTTCATGAATTGAGAACATTATTTTTTATATTCTTCTAGAAAATTTGACAATATTTCTAAAAGTTACTGATTCTGAGTATGGTGTGCAAAACAGAATTACAGATTAATTTTATAAACATAGAGACTGATTTCAAGTTCACTTTTCTACTTAAAAATTAAGTAATTTGAAGTATCATCTGTAATAGTGGAAGTGTCTGGAGCTTAGTAACTTAAGTACGCATAATTTATTGTTTTCTGTTACTAAATAGATACTGGTATTGTTAATTAATGTATAGTACTAGTAATTATTATAGTAATGAACTAATTATTGATGTTTGTATTGGTGTGTAATTTGTGTTCTAATTTAATTTCCTGGTATATGTCAGTTTATTTTATGGTGTTTTCTGTTGTATAATAATGTACATTTAGTAATTAGCAGTATAAACAGATAATGAGATCTGTATTGAATTTTATTCAGTTTCTGGATAAATTTTGCTGTTAGCTCACCTGAGAACAATGTTTTTATTGGGCTGTTACGATCTCATAGTGTCATTTTTGTGCATGTCATCAGCTATATCACTTTTTACAAATTGCAATTTTCACTTCTTGAGTAATCCTTATAAAGATTAATGAAATAGTTTGACACAATTCACATGTTAAAATCAATTACAAACAGCATCATTTTGAAAATACTAGTAAAGACACCTCATATAAACAAAACTGTGGAACTGTGCATTTTGATGTCTTGATTTATTTTGTGGCTACTTTTGTACATTTTTCCAACAATTTTCATTAAATTTACAAAGATCTCAGTCAAGGTTTATTAGGGATTAAGGGGGCAGTGATTACACTCATTATTGTAATGGTTATTCATTTTCTTGCTAATGTTGTCTTCTTGAATTCAGGTCAAAGTTACAAATTTGTACTAATTGCCCGGCATTCTTGTCTGTCTCTGTTTTTACCCATGTTCAACGTTCCTTCTACAAACCTTTTTAGGAATCCTATGATGATAATAAGATAAACTAGGTTTTAATAAGATGCTTTAAAATACGTTTATATTCTATTAGTTGAAGACTCCACCTAATCATTCTTGGCCTGACCCGGTTGGCCGAGGTGCTCTGTTAGTTATGAAGGGAGAATATGATAATATGCGACAAATGTACGATGAGGAGAGGAAGCGAGATTTTGTTGATAATTTGCAGAAAAGACGAGAGGTAACAGGGTCTGGCATCCATAGTATAATAGTGATATGACCTAGTCTAGTTCATTGATCAAATATGGTGTGTCAGCTAACTGATTCATTGCCTATTTGCATTATTTAATACTAGATTCATCTTGCTGCAGAATTGACGTAGCTTGTGTTGAGTTTGTCATTGTAAAATGTGTTTTGTGTGTTTAGCTTGTTAAAAATCTTAAAAATGGCTGTAAAATAGTTTAATCTCTGCAAGGTTGTTTAACATCCCATATGTATGTACATAATGAATTGTCAACATGATAGAAATAATGCTTAGTTCCCTTGTTATATGCGTATTGTTCAGTTCAAATTTTGTTGATGAATTAAAACATTATTACAACTTACTGATATATTTGTTTCATGCCGGTATTGGCTTATTTTAGACTATTGTTCATTATCGCTGCTACTTTTCTACCACTGCGAATGGTAATGACTGTCTCTTAGGGCTACTGCTTAATTTGATGCGGTTGTTGTTAAGTTTTTGCATGCACTGTTTTATCTCTTTCAGTCTTCTTACAAATCTTACAAATTTAAGCTTGAATATTTTTCATTTACTAAGAAGATTTTTTAGCTGTTTTGAAGAAAATTTCAAGCTATTAAGATCACTGCGGTGTTGTCGTTGTTGTTGGCATTGTCATCATTGTCGTGCAAAAACTTTATATAATGTAGCTACCATTACTCAAACACTTTCAAAGATATCAACATGATACTTGAAAAACTTTATAATCATGAAATGCCAAAGTTGCAAGACAAGGGACATTATTCTGAAAGCTATATTTTTTTAGTTTTGCCCGTTAGAATTCAGAACTTATTAAATAGAATGATGTAAAACAGACGAGTGTTGGTGCCACTCTGCGGAGCTCCTGTTAAAAAAATGGCATGGTTTTGTTTGTTTAGATTCATAGCATGGTTAATATTGTTGTTGAAATAGATAAATAAGTTTTTCATTTAAACTGCATGCTTTCCCTCATGTTCTACTTGTACGTATATAAGTAGTTTTATTGCCTCTTGTAAATGTATTTTATCCAAATAAATACTTTTGAAGACTTGGATGAATATTTTATTCAAAGTTTGAGATTTTTAATTAACATCCAAATCTTATCTAATAAATGAGCATGTCAAAAAATCTGATGATTGTATTTGTGTGTATGAACACTTATTCAGCAGTTTAATTTGTGGTGTCGGCTCACTAATGAACATTTTTCATTTATTAGAAAAGGACAGCTTTGACTTTAAATCAATGTATTGTCAAATTTGAGAGCTATATGTACACCTGCTGAAAGCTTTGTTGTTTTTATGCGCTGTTTGTACTGTAAGTCTAAATTAGCTTTTGTTCTTTGTATAATGATCTTCATTAATGATATTTAAACCTACTACAAAGATGGGCCTGGATTTGCCGCCGTCTACTGCCCCGCCAGAACCTTTGAAGAGAAGTTACGAGTACAACAATCCTATGCTAAATGTCCTGGGAAGATACGACGACTTTCGTAAGAAACTTGCTAATGACAGGAGGAAAGATTTCAAGTCTTATATGGACAAGGTAGTACTTGTCTGATAAGATATAAAATACAATGAATTATGATGAATTAAATTAAGGGTAGTGTGCAATACTTGCAATCAAGGGCTAAAATCTAGTTGCTTTTCTGGGTTATTTTTTGTTATTTATTGCTCAGATTCATCTTTAAGTTCAGTTGAAATTTCATGATTTTACATAAAGTGCAGTTTTTCAATATTATACGAGCAATATTTGCTTGAAGATATAAGGAGGAGAGACAAATTCTGATGTTAAGACTGATCTAATTATCGCGCCAATTGTGTCAGGTTAAAGCTGATGACGCTGGTAGACAGCATCTCATTAGCACTGCACCAACCATCGCTCGAGAAGAAACACCCCTCATCCATTCCATGGGGTCCTACGAGCTTGAGACGAAAAAGAAGGTGAGACAAGAAAGAAGGAAAGACTTCAAAGATTTTCAAGAAAAGGTACTTGGAACAGAGAAATTCATTGTCTTTGTGTAAAAATGTTGCTACGCATTTCGTACAGACCTGCCAGCCCTGTCACCTCGAGTCATCATAGTCTTTTTTCACATTTCCTTATTTCATTATTTTAAGGTATAAATTATACTTATGTCAATCAAAATGGATTTTATACACATTTTCCCGAATTCTGCTTCAGAATGATTTCATTATCTTGGTTAGCGTAACACATTTTTCTGATTTCAAATTTAGCATAAGCATTGGATACCACGTACAATGGTTAAAGAAAACCTGATGCCTCATGTTGCCTCAGCAGAGACACCTTTAGTTAATTACATGGGACAGTATGACAAAGAACAACTAAAGTTTAGATTGGAGAGAAATAAAGATTTGCGTGAATTCTCTGAGAAGGTACCAAACTGCATGCATAGTGTGGAGACAACAAAGCTAATTTGTTAATACCGTAATAGCTTGCAAATGACTCTGATATTTGTATAGTCTACTTGTTACAAGCACATAACTTGGTATTGTTTGTGTTATGTTTGTAAGGAGTAGATGTACAATGTATGTTGTTAGATAACTCTGTAACTGTATTCATGGGGTATAAACTGCATGTTCATGTAATCGTATTATTTTGATCTAATTCATTTCAGGTGACATGTAATACATTATATAACTGCCATTAATAATCCATATATTAGACATGTTAGACATATTGATTTATTTCAATATTTACTCGTTAACAGTATGTTAATTATGTTATGCTGTGTTATGTAACATGTGCTTATTCTATTAGGCCAGACTTATTAATTTTCATTTGTATGATTTTCTGATATTGTCAAACTCAGGATTTTTTTTTCTTGACTTGCATTTTCAGGGAAGTTTCTGTTTTTGAGGCCCTGAGAAAATGAAGCCTCTACTAACGTATTCACTTATTTATTTATCATATTTCAGCAACTATAACACAATTGTGTAATCACATTATGTATGATTAGTTAGAACTTTATTGCAGTGCATTATGCCACCACCCTCAGTTCATTTTATGTGATTTTTGTTCTAGATAGAATAGCGTATTACTTTGTATATTTTTTAATATGTTATATTTTATTTTTAGAGATTTTGTAGATTTGTGGAATTTTCAGTAACTTTAATGTCTTATAGTTGTGGTGGTCTGCACTGAGAGCATGATTTGTGCCTTACCTTCAACTACTGTAATTTTTAGAGAAAGCATGAACTACGAAATCCTTATGACCATTATGTATATCCCACCGTTGCCGTGGCTGAGAAGCCTATTGTTGCGTATATGAGCACTGAAGTTGAACAGCGTCAACGTCATTTACGTGAAGAGAGGAAACAGGACTACGAACATTACAAGGCGCAGGTAGCCCCCTATGATGTAAGCGCCTGCATGCCGCCGTGTGAAACTGATTGTTTAACATATAACTTAGATATATCAATAATATAGATACAATAAAAAGAGAATTTGTCATTTGATACATATAGTAACAGTAGAATACCTTTATTTTTAATGATTTGCGGTCCTTTTGAACAGAATGCATGTTTTGATAATCCAGATTTGTAGTTTTATATTGAGTACAATACCTGAGTCCTAAGTATACGTCTGTATCTTTTATTTACAGTGTAAATATATTTTCCTTCCTGGTAACTGTTAAAACATTTTATTATTTTCTTCCATTTAGATTATAACACAGTACATTCTTAGTCATGTTTGACACAAGTGTTTACGCTAGGAGGCTTTTTGAAAGCTTTTTGCTGTGTTTTATCTGCTTAGTCGTTTAATAGTTATTGATCATATACTGTGACATGTTTGTTATTTTTATAATATGTTAGTTTTCATGAACATGTTGTTTTATTAACATCATTCATTTGTTATAATGATAGCTGTCATATTTTATGTATACATGTATATATTTGTACTCACATTAATTTATGATTCTTCAATTTCTGGGTAAGGCTGAATAGAGAGATTTCCTGTGCTTTCCTTACAAATATGACGCATTGTATGTTTATACTTGTTATGTGTTTTACTAACAGTTTTATATTTCTTGTGTTCACACTTCACTTATATACAAACTAACTGTTCTCTGCTTTTAATTATTGCCACTCTAGCTTGGACTGTGATATTTTGAAATATTTTCATTTCCAACCAAGTTGTTTTAAATTTAATGTAATTTTTAGATATATTTTTATGCATATTTCTATTTATATTTTTGTAATTCTATATAGTAATTTTTATACTATACATCATGATTGGATAAACATGAATAAATGGAGAAAAATAACATGATCAATTTTATTTTTTTTATTTCTGTTTTTACAATATTATGAAATAAAGGGCAGTATTTCAGGAGGAACATAACATGCTTATAAAAATATTACTATGATAAGTATGTAAATGAAAATAACCTTTTATGATATAAACTAATGATTTTTTTCAGGCAGCACATGAAATAATTCATGAAATTAATCAAGAACATTTTTTTACTATAACAGCAAAAGGTGAAGAACCCAGAGCGTCGTCATGAATTTGTGGACACAGCAAGTGGACCATACGGGGGTTTATTCCAAGGTTTAGGGGACCATGGTAACAAAAGTGAAATTTTAGGTAAAGAAAGGCAACGTGAATATAATGAGGTAAGTCTGACATCAGGATTAACTGAGTTTCTGTCTGTGAAATGTGGATAAAGTTCAAATTGAGTATAATGTAATACATGTGACTTAAGTGAACATACTGGTTGTAGTACAATCTAACAAACAACTTTATAAATCTGTCGGATTTATTTATTATTTGAATAGCACATATATTTGTTTTTTTTGTCATATTTGTTACCTTATGTACACTTGTTTGTGTAACTGTCTCTGTTATGTTCAGATGTGTCTATTACATGTTCAGATGTGTCTGTTACATGTTCAGATGTGTCTATTACATGTTCAGATGTGTCTGTTACATGTTCAGATATACCTGTTACATGTTCAGATGTGTCTATTACATGTTCAGATGTACCTATTACATGTTCAGATGTGTCTGTTACATGTTCAGATGTGTCTATTACATGTTCAGATGTACCTATTACATGTTCAGATGTGTCTGTTACATGTTCAGATGTGTCTATTACATGTTCAGAGATGTGTCTATTACATGTTCTTCTTTAATTTGTTCATCTGATCTTTGATGCTTTTAATGTAAGTCCATTGTGACTTTTGCTGTAGATATGTTCTGTTGCCTAATTCTTGTTCTTGTTGTTGCCTTTACAGAATTCTGAGGTAATTGTCTGATGTGCTGTGTTGTGTGTGCCCCATAGATTGCCATGTCATTCTTTATTAGTTCATTTATCTGGTTTTATAAGCATGTTTCTTGTTTTCCTTGATTAAAGTGTGATTGTTTCTCATCATCCTGTTCTTGTGAAAAGTTATGTGAATGTGTGTGTCACTGTCTTTGCCAATTTCTTGGACTTCTGCAATGATTTGATTTTTCAGCACAATGCAGGAAAAGAAACGGTATCAGGAAGACCTAGGTGGGCCAGAGAAACATTGCCAAATGTAAGTGTGACAATTTGTAGCAATTTTTACTTTAGATTTTTTTATGAATTAAATAGGTGTGAACAAAAATGGATTTGTTCCTTATGAGACTTAGGTTTTACTTTTTTTGTCAATCTGTTCTTATTTTCCCTTTCTAAATGTTAAATTTTATGCAGTCAATGCAGTATAAAATTACTAAATAAACAAGTAGATAGAAAAATTGATCACTTGAAAAACTGCTCAGATTTTTATCACAAAAATAAACATCCATTTTTAGTTTGACTGATATTTATATTGTACTTGCATTTCATATGGAGTAAATCATAATACTTCTCATGCTACAATATTGTTATAGATCACTGATCGTGGACGTTCCCCAATGAAGACACAGCCACCCACAGACCAGTATCAACAAATGTTGGATGAGAAACGCCGGGAAGAGGCCAGTAGAAGGTTGGTGCATGTTCTATTCATCTTTGATTCTTAGTTAATTTATTACTCCAAAATGTCTAGTCTGATTTTTTCCAAAAACATGAGCCTTTGTCAATTTGTCAGTTGCTGTTTGCCAAACATAAGGATGAATTAGAATCAAACAGTTTAGGTTTTTTATTGTGTAAAGCATTTTGTAGATGTACATTTTATAGTATTACATCTAATATACTACTGATTTTTCTTTCTTTACAGACGTTTTGATGACCCTGAGTATCATGGTCGATTTGCTGAAAACAGGGAACCAGACCACGGAGAGGCTGGACAGGTATCATCGTTTACTGTTATACATTGTGATATATAGATACAGTGCAACCTCTCCAGAGTGGCTCTCTCTTGAGCAACCTTCCTTCAACAACAGCATGATTTTTTCCCACTCTATGACTTAACTATTAATTTATTCTCTCTAGAGCAACAACTTCTCAACAACAACAAAGTTGCTCTAGAGAGGTTGCACTGTATGTGTCATTTATGTTCTTAAATAAAAGATATCAATATAAATAAACACTTAATATGATTTCTAGACATTCCTGTATGGTTTGTTGCTTTTGCAGACTGACAATACACTGTGGGTATTGCTCTCATTTTCAATTAAGCAATATTATGTTCTTGTAACAATATGAAAGCATTTTGTCTGCATTGGCATAATAATAATTCCATTCTGATTTATCATTTCAGAGGTTTGGTGGCGGTTTTTAGACTCTTCATTGAGAAGATAATGTGTTAATCAGACAACAAAACAATTGTTCATAGTATAAATACTGCATTCAAATAAGGAAATATTTAAATACAGTTTACTTAAGAAAAGTGCTTTATAACATGAAGTGCTACTGCTGCCCTTTATTTGTGTTTAACATGTTGATACTAGATGTAACCTGTATTCCAATTGTGTCAAATGACAGTGTAAAGTTAAATTCGTATTTAAAAATGTGTCACCTTTCTGTTGAATATATTCATATGTGCTTGTCAGTGCTTCAAATGGTATAATCAGTCTGATTATGTACAATCATATGATACTAAATGATGGACAATCTAGATTCTAATGGTGACGTATCAATGTATAAAAGGTGCCAAAAGGCTTTCATGTAAATCATTAATCAATTTTATTTTCGGTTTGTATATTACGCACAATCATTAATCAAGAATACATTTTGACAGATCTTATTTTACTGGTTATACTTACATGCTTTACGTAAAACAAATAGACTATTTATGTTCAGTAACCAGCTTTAAGTCAACTTTCATTTTTCGATGGCTTAAGGCTCAAATTTACGACCAGTTTCCAGTTTTACCTAAATTTAATCTTTCAAGGATTTTTCATGTCCCTCATATTTTTCATTTACTGACTGCATTTTAACTATTTTATTATGGATGTATATCATTACTGTGATATTGTACATCATATTTATTTTGTGTTGATCTGTGATACAATGTACATCATTAGTTTAGACTTTTTTTGTTGTTTTATGATAGTTTTTTGCTAGTAAATTGTCTGCGCAAATGGATTCATTTAATTGAAAATCATATTCATTTTTACTTTCCAGAATTTTTAATGATTTTTTATACTAGTGCCAATCATTCTCCATTTTGTTGAAATGGAACTGATTTTTCTACAATGTGAATTTTATTATTTTTAAAACTTTTCATTAAGTTGGTAATTAAGTGAATTAAGCGTTGTATGATACACCCTGTATGATTCTGTTAGTGCTATGTAGTTAGAGTATGTTTATTTTTTATTTCTAATGTTTGGTATTGTTTGAACGTAACATGGAATACAGTAATAAAGTATAAAAGAATACATGTAGAGTCATGTTCTAATATTACCCTCTGGTACCAATAGAAATACAGGTACCACTAGTGTCCAAAAATCAACGAAACTGAAGTAAAATTTAAAATTATTTATTTGTGCAATAGTAAAAATTGTGCATAGAAAAATGTGGTGGGTTTTATACGTGCTACTTGGTTCAGTTTCACAAACACCCAAGTTTTTTTTTTACTTTCCACTTGGAAAATAAACTACAGATATTATAACTGTCCAAAAGTAGAAGAATGCATAAAACACTATTAATATACATATCCTTGTATCAACAGAGCAAAGAGATGCATAGGAATATTTGCTCAAGGAATGTAGTACACCATTCTGAGCTTAAAAACATTTAACTTTCCATGTATATACTTGTACTTGAATTTATTTAGAAATACGGGAACAATGCGCTACAGACCTACTATATTAGGATTATACACTCCTCTCATCTACTCATGGCAATGAACCATCCATTATACACTGCTTTGTTCCACAAATGTAATAATATTCAGCATAATTTACATCATTGTTTATTACGTAATAAAATCAAGTTTATGCAAGTTTACTTACAAAGTCCGAGATAAAAAAAACACACGACGAATTAAGCATTTTATCGCTTGATCGCACTGTAAACAGTATCTATAATGTTTGGCATCTTGATCGCCATCCACCATGTTCAATAGCCTTCCATTCTTCTCCAAACAATGACTCCTCACTTGACATTGATATCACATCGTCTGACGATTTTGCCGTTTCTTGAATATTTTCGTTCGTTTCTGAGATGAGGTCACACTTCTCACTTTTTATGACGTCATCTTTGATTGAGCCATCACAAATTGCGTGGCAGTCGTCTATTGACTTATTCAGGTCAATTTCTTTCATGTAAATTTCACCATCTAAATATTCGCTCACAATGATCACAGGACACTTAGAATCCAAAGCGGTGTACAGGTTATGAGCAAACAAGTAGTTTTCTAACACTGCCTTTGTTCGAACCAAAGCTTCCATATTTTTGTATTGAGCAGTCTGAAACTTCTCCCTTTTTACAAATTCTGTGTAATTGTATTTCAAGTTCTGCTCTTCGTCATCGTTTCTTGCATATTTGATCAGAAGAAACACGATACTCGTAGCATAAAATGCAATCACAACAACAATATACAAGAACGCTTCAAACTCAACAACTTCAGGTTTTGGAGATGTGACGTTTGCGCAGTCGTACGTGTTTCGTGTATTGTTCGCAATAGGAGAAGCATCATGACTAATGCTTGTGTTGACAGGCATTTCTAAATTGTTTTAGTATCACATATTTTAAAAAAACTCGCGTCGTACATTTAAAATGCCAGTTTATTTGAGTTCACTCTATTATGAATGTCTATTTGTACAAAATTATTACTGCTAGTATCCAAAGAATCTATTTTAAACATATCCGAGTTATTACTGAGTTTCGTATCCAAATCAAACTTAAAAGTACAACCGTAGGGTTCGAAAACAGCTCCAAATTTAAAGTTTTTTTATCAACTTCAAAAGTTTGATGACACGTCATGTTTTTGTCGAACTAATGCCAACTTTACGAGATCGCTTTACAAGCATGAACGAACGACGTTCGTTCTGTCGCCTATGTATAATCAAAGCGGATCACATCTGTACTATCATCCAATTATTGGAATCAGTGCACTGCAGAATATCACTGCCGCTGATTACCGAAATTCATTTGGTCTGAGCCAGACAAAAAAGCAACCGAGTACATTGTTACTTTAAGCAGAGAAATAATTAAGAAAACATAATCATTTTCCTGTAGTAGATCGTAAATCATATTTCTGTGAACACACAAAAAACGCCACAATACCATAAAACTTCCTGGTGATGCTATACCGGGAATAATAATTAAAGCTCTGCTCCATGAAAACTGACAACGTCAGCCAACAGCAGAAATGGACATGAGAAAAACGGAATCTTTTTGTTCGAAACTACTTAAAAAACACACATACGGCATCAGCTTATAGCTTCGGACACCAACATAGTTTATAGAAACCTGATCCTTTTAGGTTGCAAATAGAATGTCATAACGTTACTACTTTAAGGTTTTCAATGTTGCTGTTTTCCTTGAAAGACAAATTTTCATTTTCATAAAAAATCACTTCAGAAAATTCCATGCTCAGTTTCATTATTGTTCTCTTCTAGTTTGTGTACTTCAACAAAAGGAAGACATGTCCCTGTGAAGTTCTTTCTGTTTTAATCATGTTTATATTTTCTCTCATTTAAGCAACTTTCCGAAATAAAGCAAGTCACAGCAAAAATAATGAAGAAGGACTCGTTATACGGAGATTCATAATTCTATGGAGCAAGTCTCACTACGTTAAGTTAAACAAACTGAGAAGGAACCAGAACACGTGTAATGACATCATACATAACATACAAAACAAGACATTTAGCAGAATGGTAATTCACAATAATATTATCGTAAAACCTCATTTTACATGTGATTACCGAAAAGTATGAGTTAAATAACAGTATCACCACGCTATCTAATAGCATCATTATGACAACCCATGTTATTGTCAGAAACTTGCCTAGATAATAAACATCATCAGCGTGGTTGTTTGATAACAGGAGCGTCGCCATTAAAAAGTTCTACCTCGGCAGGATTTGCATGTGGCAAGTTATTTAAGAGGAAAGACGTCAATGTTATATTACCTTGTTATATTATTTGTAAAACTCGCTAACATTACTTCTGATCGAAATAAACACTGTCATATTTCTATAAGATAAATTCAAGAGTACAATCCATGAGAGCTGTGCAAGAGATTTTTGAGATGTGTTTCTTATGAATTATTTCATACATTTTTAAAACCAAATTTGGTAGATGATCTCCGATGTAGCATTTCTTTGTTTTAAAAACTTCCATTTACATATTTGTATCACTGCCGTTGCTACAATTTGGGTAGGTAATAGGGAAAATGGAAAGTTCCAGTAAAAAAATCAGGGGCAGCATGCCCCCAGACCCCCTAGATTGAATCGGTTCAAATATGGGTCTGGCCATGGCACTGTTCATGTATTTCATTTTTCATATATCTCAGCAGATATTTCCAATCAAAAAGAGAGTCATTTATGAAATACCATCCAGAAAACGCTAGGACCATGTTTATATTTACAGAAAAGTACTGACTCATACAAAGATCCGAAAGGTGTCTTGTCAATATGGGATGTATTGCTAAGGTTGGAACGTTTATTTGTCAAGGGATTTTGTCTTCATATGGAAGATCATATAGTAAGAATTAAAATCTCAATAAGTACATTCATGCGTGCGTCTCAGCTTCATCATTTGGTTGAAAATAAATTTCCAGAAATTCGAAGGGGGGTTATACTGACATAATGTTAAATATTATGAGGAAGTACAATATACGAAGTTATCATGATCTTGTCTATCGATCAATCAAAAGTTATTCCTAAATTATAAAAGCTAATTTCAAGACTCAAATTGCCCTCAGCATGTCTAATTTTCTGTCAGGGTTACTGAAATATAAACCAATGTTTTGTGTTTCGATGCTCGCTTGGTCGCATTATGTGACTGATGAAATTATGATCATAGATTAAAAATTGTACTGTAATAACACTCCTCGTACAGACACATTCACTTATGCTCAATTAGACTTCACGCCGAAGTTCAAAACGATACTTTTTAGCGTATTAAAGATACGAAACTATTCATAGTTAACTTCGAAAACAACATTGTAACAGGACTGTCGTAACCTATTTTCCCAGGTTCTTTTATTTTCAACTTCTAATTTAATAATTTAATCTACTGTTTCAAACAATAATAAAAAAAGTGTTTACAGAATTTTGTGATTGCGTGGATTAAGTAGCTGAGATTTACAGTTCAAACAAATCAATAAGGAAATACTACAACAATGACAAAACAAACAGGGTTGAATCATTCTAAGAAAAACCTAACTTTGGAGTTAGCAAAAATTAGCAATAATAATTAGGATTCTTGGTCTTAAAAGGAAATTATACCCATAGTTCTTAGGCCTGGAAATCACTGGACTCTGACAAAAGGTAGGATCTATTTTGATTGATAATTTGTGTAAGCCAGCATTGAAATGACAATCACAGTCGTCTTATATACCCTATCCAGAGGGAGCAGGGAGGAGAATTTCACGGCGCACTGACTTTGTCCAACACAAGAGGGGAAAGAAGGGTCTGTCTTAAACTGACCACTTCAATTTATTGAATAAACAAAAGACAATGCAAATTAACATGCACTAGAATAATTGATACAATGTGTTTTAACAAATTGAACAAATTGAACAAACTGAACAAATTAAAACCAAATGTTAGTATGACAGTTTAAACGAAATATTTACCCCGAGATCTATCTCAATATACTACAAATGTAATGTATAACAAGTACATGCCCTTTAGCTTTACTCTGAAACAAACGAAATAGAAATGTTCATTCAAAATTGAAACATATACAAGTATATATCGGCATACAACTGTTGAATTTCATACTGATTTAACATTCAGGCAACAAACTTTCTGTGATTACTGCATGCTATAATTTAAGTTTTTCTTGCGTATAATACAACATACGATGGTGAATCTTGATCGTGTGTCGTACATGTATGGCTTCATGTTAAGAACTTACACCCACATTTGCTTGCAGTTTATTATAAAACGTGTGGGATTCGTGGATTTGTAAATGATGACCATACAATCAGAGTACATTCAGAGTTTCAAGTTTCAGTTGCAAATAAAATTATGATAATCAAGTAATGATAAGAATAAATGCTGCTCTTTGGCAAGCATGGCATAATTTATATACACGTACTTGTATACGTTTGATGAGTAAAAATCAAGTTATGTCTTAAGAACTGGTTGATAAATTAGTAAACACTGCTAAACATGACAATGTATTGTTTACATCTGTAGTAGGTAGTTTTTTATATAGAACTCTGCACATTATTTGATACGCTAAAAATTACGCGTATCTACAAACAAAGAAGTTATCTTAACGGATTTCCCAGGATTCTATACCAGTGCAATTTTTTTCTGTAACTAAAAGGCAACTCCGTATGAACGAACAGAGGACGAATAACATTTGAATAACAGTTATCATTACAGAAAACATGTGACGCACCCAAAGCTCGAACTCAGTGCACTGAACTAATTACGAGTCCAACGGTCACGCTCTCTTTCTGGTTCCTATTGTTCCGTCATTACTTTAATATTGACCTGTCAACATTCTTCTACTGGGTTTTGCTTACGGTTTTATTCCGGACCTCGCCAGTTTATCTTAGTTTATTGTCCTCCTCCATGTTTACCTATTCACCCAGGTTATCCCATCACTTCAAAGACCAGAGAGGGGAACTTATGTATATCTTACGTAAGCTTTCCCTAAAATAGTTTGTTCGTTTTTTAATAACAAATAATGTCTGGAGCGTTTGATATATCAAAATACATTTCAGCATTTCTGTTTACATGTTTTTAGACAACTACACGATTGCCGTCTCTTAATCGTTCATTAATGGCAGCATTATTGAATACCTAAATATTGTACTATAAAATCCTTGTTTTGAAAATGGGGAATTCGTCAATATAGTCTGAGATTCTATAAAAAGGAAGTTTATTTACAGACGATCTAAATTTCTTAAGTCAACTTGAATGTCAACGTGAAAACCCGCAGTTCTGACGTCACTAAATAAGATTTGATATATCCAGTTGGCACGTGACTGGCGCGTAGTTTTGATCCACGGCATCATACGAGAATCGCAGTTAGTACTGTACATGATATTATAAAAACAGTGTCTCACGAAACCTCGTGAATCTTACGGCGCGTGGTCTGATGTATGAGATTTCCGACAAATACAGATTCATCATTTGAATAATACATTCCACTGTATAGTGCAAAATAATTTTAGTGTCGTCATGAAATGCATTTGTATAAATCAGTTCGTAAGTTGTTTTTTCTGGCACAGCGCGTTGCTGATAGTCACGCTGTTTCTAGCGAAGCACCGTGATTTCTAGAACGTTACAGTTACAAGATCAAGTCTATTAATCCTATTACTTTCATTACATTGCCCCCAGTCATGTGGATTCAATTAGTATGTACAAATTTATACTTTATAAATTGTTCAATGTTATAAAAAATTTCAGACTTTGTATAACAGTATCTATATACTCTCCACGTACTTGTTTGTTTGTTTGTTTGTTTGTTTGTTTGTTTGTTTTATGTGACTTATTGTCACTGGGGTTTAACGCCGTTTTCCAACCATTTTTCAGTTATAAGCAGCGACCGGTTCACCAAACCAGTTTTCCTGGACTATATACTAACCAGTACAACATACCCTTCCATAAGGAGTCGGCAACTTCTCCACATATGGAGGAAAATCGACATTTTGTTAAATTTTCGTAAAAGGGTATGACCTGCCACGACCGGGATTCGAACCCGGCTCTCCGGGCTACAAGTCCAGCACATTAACCACTGGACCACTGCTGCGGCCTCAATTACATGTACTTTTGAGTACAGAAAAAATGAATCTGATGGCCCAATCATACGTCTACTATAAGGTGAAGCGGAATACTGTAGTGTCAGTTTCATGATAATTATAAACAGTGATTGTTGAAGCTGAAGTGTTAGGATTTTCATCTTTCATTTGCTACAGGTGATTAAAAGAAGCAGCCACGATTTGCTGACTTAGAGATTTGTTAATCCGCATCATTTTAATGCTTGTTTCATATAAGTCTAATTGCTTTAATTAATTCTGATTAAAAACAGAACTGGGTGTGCATAATTTAATTTTTGACAATGAATAATTCGATTCAATATTACTGATAAGGCCTAAAAATAGTTTTTTTCCACTACCGGCTCCGAAAAATAGGGTTGGTAGGTATAGATTTATTGATTTTATTTTTATTAGTTTTTATTAAAGAATATGACTGACATAATTTTTATTTTGCAAAACTATACTTTGACCCCCCAAAAATCATAGGGTCGGCGGCAAAAAATAGAGCAGGTCGAGGTAGCGGAAAGAAGCTATTTTTTAGGCCTAAGTCAATCAAAGTGTACTTGTTACCAGTGTATATAAACACGTGATAACAATGTTCGTATACAAGAGACTGTTCCGCAGGAATAGCGTATAAATGTACAAACGAGCAATCATTCCGATCATTTAAGAATATTGTACATTCAATTCAGTGATATGACGTTGAACTCACTCCGTTGAAACATAATGACAGGTATTAAAACATAAAATCTATCTGCCTCTAAGTAAGCATGTCGTCTCTGAAGGGCAGTTTGATACCGGCGTGCAGAATATACGTTTATACGTTTTGCAGGTTGCTGATAGTATTGATTTTGCATGATGAAATTTTCCATCCCTGTAATTTGGTATTATAGGCCTTAAATGGCCACACGGACCAAAAACGCCTATATCATATATACTGGCCGTCATAACAAAGTAACCAGTTAGTGGTGCTGGTATAAAATTTTATTGTATAAAAGTTGTTCTTAAAAAGTGCAATTTTGCACGTGCACCACGAGTAAGCCAACCAACCATTACTACCATTACGTGAAATCATATTGTTATCCAATATTGACCATAAAATTGCTGTATACCATTAAAATTTCAAGGTCAGTACATCAGGCCAAAATAGAAAAAAATTTATGATGGGTTACTTTCTTATGACGGCCAGTACATATAATACACCATTATACACACCATCCCTTCAACGGTGCTACCCCCCACCCCCCTAATGGCAGAAACGAACGAACTTCTGACTGACTACAAGAAAAGTAAAATGCATTACCACCATTTTATAATAAAACCATTTCAATTCAGTTACAATAGTTCCCCTCACTGACGATTTTCCATGTCGGTTTGATTCTACCGGTTTCAATACTACACCTTGCTAACTTTTTTTCTGACGCGCAATACCGGGCTCTAACCGCATCTCGTGCGAAGAATTGGTTGAAATATTTCATTTGTAATGACCGTAGTATGTATGTTTTGAATGTTTGTCAAGTCCGAGAGCTGCAACTGTAACAATAATTATTCACTGCAACCAAAAAATGAATGTTAAATAATTAAGACGGCGCTATGCACAAACAGAGAATCAAAGAATGCAGTTTTATTCACTTGTCAAAATCTGTTTGGGCTAATTTCAATGCTTGCTCCTCAGCTCCTTTGTGTTTTGGACCATTCTACACACCTGTACGGATTCAATCGAGGTATACCGAATGGTAACAGAAGCACGTGCTTCTTGCTCCGATCCTGTGGAAAAGCCGAAACAATCGCATTTGAAGTAATTTAGATCCTACAAAGACGTGTTTGTTCTAGATTGTTGTAAGTTATGAACATTAGTTTAGATGGTTTGTGTACGGTTACAATGAATATATTAATTTTATGTTTAATTAAGCTGTTTACGTGTTTTCATGTGCCCCTGTTAATTTCAATTCAGTTGCATACATGATACAATGCACGTCAGGTCGATATTTATTAAAATCAAATTTCCTTGAAGTATGGTTGGTCATAAATGAATAAAGATGTTAAGTATGGTTGAGTTCTGTCGATGTCTGCACCGAGCCCAAAGACATGTCGTACATGTACCTAAATTCGAACTCCACTCATTGTCGAAACTATAGGGAGCTAGCACGTTGAAGGGATGGTGTATAATGGTGTATTAGGCCTAAAGTGGCCATACGGACGAAAAACAATTCTTTTGCGCCGGATCAGTGTATTTTAGTGATATTTTTGTTTTGCGTGTGTTGTCATTCCTCTGCCTATTGTTTTAAGGTGTATTTAGTATGATAATTCTGATTGAATTGCTGCTGTGAGGTCGCGTTTGACTAAACAAAATTGACGATTTTTCGGAGAAAAAAGATGAGATATCTGCTTCATTGTTTTGAATTGGACTGGGTACTTATTGGTTATGTATTAGTATTATGTATTAGCTATCTGTTATTATTAGCTAGCTATTAGCTATTAGAAATTTTAGTGATTTCTGAAAAAAGTTATGTAATATTAAACAACCTTGGAGCAGACACTGTCATTTGGGAAGTTGTAACCATTGTACATGTGTATATATATGTATAGGTGTTTTTGGTCCGTGTGCCCTGCAATCGACTGCTTCATAAGTCACATGACGATAATGATGTAAGCTGTCTGGTACTTGTGAGTTGCAATTTATTCAACATATGCTTCAGTCACTGTTACTTAAACTTATTTTCATGGTAAAACTTTTGGTTTGGATCGAAATTACAGAACTGTGTGGTAATTATGCAAAAGTTTGATTCCTGGTTACTTATTTCGAGCCATGTTGACTGTTGACTTGTTAAATTTTTAACAAAAAGAAAAGTTTGAATTAAAGTAATTAAGTTTGAATCGATAGATTTCATTAAAGTTTTCCAGAATTATTTATGAATAGAATTTTATTACAGTTGATTTTTATAATGCTATCTTATATCTTTTCATCAATTCATATTTGGCCTATTTGATTTTTAAGAGATTTGATCACCCAGTACTTCTATCATATTTGACATAAACCTTGATAAAGTCACTTGATTGCTTTCCATTCACACTGAAAAACTGGTAAAAATGATATTACTTGAATTGTCATTTGAATAAGAAGATAATAGTATAGGCTAAATGTATAATATCGTACTCAAACTGTTCTCTCAATCAATTAATTGAATAAATGTATAACTTAACACACAATAATTTGGTTAAGGGAGACAAACATGCACCAAACTTATAAAAGTATATTTTGACATTTATTTCCCTTGACACTGTTCCTTTGACATCATGGCCAGACCAAAGAATATGTGCTTCTGTTTTTTTCACATTGAATTCATCTCTGACAGTTTTTTTTTCATTTTCAACATTACATGAAATCTGACTAGACTTTTTTTCATAAAAAACAGGTATGATTATCAACTAAAGAGAGACATCTAAATTCATTCAGTAGTTTCTTATGGTTAACTCATATGTGAGTGCAGAGCAATACAGCATTCAACAAATATAATAAGTAAAAAATAGAAAAAAATCAACAGAATTTCAGATATAAAGTAAAGACTAGAAAGTTATGTTCAGATATGTACGGAGTTGTTGAGAAAACTACCAGATATTTTGATTACCTACAATTAATTTGATAATCTACAATTACAGTAGTGTACTGGCATACCTGGAAGTACATTTAACATGGTGTTTAAGTACTATTTGGGAAAAGTGAAGGATTACTATTGAAGCCATCATTACTTCAAACACTGCAGACTTAAGTTTCCTCCTTTCAGGTTGTTTCCTCGTCCTGATGTCAGATTTTCAAGGTAACCAGTCAGAGGAGACTTGAAATAAAATTATACTGTCATATCAAAATCAAGATCTAAAACTGCATCGGCGATTTTTTTTGTATATTTTACAGCCGAATATCAGCTGTTTCCCTTAGCCAAAAAAGTTATATTTTCCCCTAAAAATGCAATATAGATATGTGATTCAAATTTTCCTCCTTTTTCTGATTTATCGCACTGTATTTTCCCCTTCAGAAAGCCACAGGTGGTTTTGAAAATTCCAAAAAATCACTGTATTCACCACTATATTATGCCTGATAATTAATATATGCCTTTCTATTAATGGCTTCTTCTTGGTCAAGTAATTTTCTATGATGTTATAGATCTTAATTTCTTGCAGGTTATTACAGACATGTACCAGTAGTCTCCCTTTGCTTGTTGTCTCGACAACATAGGTGATAAAATAATGTACAAGTTAGACTCGTGTAAATCAAATAAGGCTCAGTCCGATCAATGTTTATTAAATTTTGTGGTATAAATTACACACATTTCCAAGACAATTTTGTGGTATAAGTACTTTGTCAAATCTAACTGACAGACTGTCGGGTTTGGCAAAAATTCAATCAGTCTGCTTAAAAACTGGTAATTTTACATTTAAGGGCAGAATTTGCTGTTGTAAAAAGCTAGCTATTTTTTGGCCTGTTATGTAAGCATGATACAGATGGTATTAGTTATAATGAGAGTACAATATTTGTACCAAAACAGGTCGTAGAATAGCTAGTTAACATTCATTAGTGATGAAAAACGGACTAAAAAATTAATGCTTTTTTCTATTTTATCTTGCACTTGATGACCTTTTCGGTGTGAGCTTCATTAAGCATGTGCACTTATTACATGGTATAACATTATGCTGACATAAACACATTTGTTTGTTCTGAAATCATTCAAGTTTGGAGTAGAACGCATATTATACAATGAGTATGTCATTTATTTGTAGGAAATTTCATTATGATGAAATTGGCATTAATAATTGCTTGGAACAAAGTACATCAAATGCAAGTTTACAAGAACATTTCTATTAAATTTGCTTTGTTCTTACTTATTGTTATGAGTGCCATATTATTAAAACATTGGTTTTATAAAAAAAGTTATGTTTATATTAGTCTTATGAAGAGAATTATATTTTTATTTCCTCTGCCTGTCCTAAAATTGTCCAGGAATCACTCAAGAAATTAGTGAAAAATCTGGCCAAATTATTTATAGAAGATATATTCTGACTACAGCCATCTTTAACTGCTTTTTTCAGTATGGCAATGTTATGAAAACTGGCTTTTATATAATCATAATTGAAATAGAAAAGTTATCAAATAAGCATATGTACCAAAAGAAGTGTACCATGGTATTTGAGTGAGATTTTACGAAGGCAAAGGAAAGTAAACTACTAGATTCTCATCCCTGCCCACCAGACAAAAATCGCTCCACACAAACATTTTTAATTTTTAAAAAAAATTTCGTATCTTTATAATCGTTTATAAATGCTGATTACGAAAATGGAACAGTATAACAGTATGATCTTTATAATTTTACAAACATATAATCTTTGAACATAGTAATTGCTTATAAAACAACTAAGTATCATATTTATCCCTTCTCATGTAAAGGTCCACATGGAGAAAGAAAAATAAAACCCATCCACTGATCCTATTTTTTCCAAAATTTGTGACGAGAATCTAATTATTTATTTTCTATTGTCTTATCTGAATAAACTTCATATTTGACTCTTTGTGTTTGAATACAGTCAGTTATTTCCCCTTGTACATAAAAGCTCTTGCAGGGCATTGATAATATACTATCTATTTCAGTTTGGGATAAGTTTCACACCAGTTTAATCAAAGGGTAATTTTCTTAGTACTCATATATGCTTTATGCTTAAATGCTCTCCTGAATTCCATATATCATTTAGAAAATAACAATACATATCCATGAAATGTGGCATGCAAGACACCCACCTTACTACACAGATTTCATAGTCATAAATCTGCCATCACAGCTTACACCAACACACACATTACATAGAATATGGAACTTTGCACCCAAAGCCCTACAAAACATAGAAATGCCAACCTGGCTCTCCCAGCCTTCAAAATTTTAAGACTGTAAGTTCCACCCTAATTTATTGAGAAATGTCTTTTTATGAAGAGGTTGTATGTTTAAATGATTAAGCAATGTCTTTGAACACCATGGCTATATGCAAAAATAGGCTTTGGCTATGTGTTTGTATGCTATGGCTATGGGTTTACCTGATTTGGCAATTTGTTAACATGCTTTGGCTATGTGTTTTACTCCATGGCTATGTGGTAACATACTTTTGCTATGTGTTTGTATGCCATGGCTATGTGTTAACATGCTGTGGCCATGTATTAACATGCTGTGGCCATGTGTTAACATGCTGTGGCTATGTAATGTGTTTAGGTTCTCAGGTTATGTATTTAAATAGCTAGACTGTGTGTTTAATCACTGACCTGAAATTCTACATATTGAGGTCACACTTCATAATGCATATTACATATCATATTACATTTTACAGTATTAAATACATAACCCAGTTATTGATCTATACCAGGTTGCTTTTAATAATAATGCCATTCCTATACAGAATAAAATCTTACTTAATGGATGTAATGTAAATGCAAATATTTAATTTCTCCACAGCTTTAGAATTGTTAAACATAATTAAGTTGGAAAATTCTACTGGAAATGATCAGTTTCTGGTAATATTTGTAAAGCACTTATTCATCGCTGTAGTCATCGCTTCTTTGATCAATTTAAATGTTCTTGGAAGTAGTTAAATTCTAAAATCAATAGTTTGATTGCAGATGAAGACATAATTTAGTATCTTCCTTAAATGTGTGAAATCATGGTTTTTATATTGCTGTAACATGTGTAATTGAGAGATTTAGAGAATTTTAGGTTTTCACCCTAACTTTCTGACACTAATAATAAGGTTGTGATTTATTGTTTCAATGTCTTTCCCGGTGAAGCTTTCTCTCTGTCTGCAACTATTGGTTTCAGACAGGCCAACAAATTGATGTAACATGCATGGCTCTGGTGGTCTGCCATTGGTGTTACTTGCAAGACTTAGACAGTCACAAATTGGTGTTTTGTGCACAGTTATTAAGTCCATAAACCAGATGCAGCAGCAAGCTTATGTTAATATTACATTCCATGTATTTTTTTTTGTTTTTGCAATACATATTGCACTGTTCGTTATCAATCAGAAAAAATATATTTAAGAAGTGGAACAACACCAACCATTGCTGAATGCAGATGAATGTAAAACTGTCTCATATTAGGTAATGGCTGCTCATTCTTTTCGGGTTTTGATACATTTGCTTGATAAATTAATCTTAACAACGAGGAATCTAAATCTACCCCATAGGAACTGTCAAATAATTTCTGTCTGTGAAATATTTCATTCACAACAATCCACATTGCTATCTCTGATTTTGTGGAATTATTTTCATAATAATAATATGGACATGAATGTAATGTGAATGTCAATAAATCCGGAATGAAAACGCTGAGCTCGCTTGTATGACTCATCGGCTATGTAGCCGATAATCTTCAGGAAAGTCGAAGATCGTGCCAATATTTTTGGCAATGTGCAAATATGGGATAGCTTCTGCCTCTGCAGTTTCTTGCTAAATTGTTACCGGTTATATAGATTTTGTGTAGGCGGCATGCATCCGCATTGAATTGAAGGGAGTAGAATTCTCATTTAAAGTCAGCGTGCACTTGATAGAACCACACCTAAGTCCTTATCAGGTATGCATATCAAATATCCAGTATAGATCAATAGCTTGTTATCAACATATTGTGATGTTCTTTTAATGATGTAATTTAGTTCTTTATACTACTGGTCTATGAAACTTTCCCAGTATTTGGCATAATTTATAAGATATTTGTTTGTTTGTAAAATTTTAGATTTAAAACTACAGTAATTGTAAGAACATGGGTGGGAGGCCATTTTCTAGTAGTTATGTTTATACCTAATTTATTTAAAATGCTTAAAATATACAGTCGATACTTGATTATGGACCTAGTGGTGCACTTCATGATGATTCAAGTAAATATATTCAGTATTTTTTTGGGAATTTGTATTTCACCTCATCACAATGCTAACAACACTATGTTTGATCTAAAATTATGTAAATGTTTGTGTATTCAATTTAATTACAGGATAAATCTTTAGATGACAATTTTATAGGATAGGAAAGGGCAACAAACCTTACACCATAAGTTACACCATACTCCCCCACTCTGAGTGATGTGCAGGTAACATAAGGTGAACCAGAGTGAACATGCTTTAAGGTCAACTGCACAAAACACTGACCACAGCATTAACATTATTACAATTACATCAAGTTCAGATTTAACTGTTAGCCTACTCAATTGACCTATTAAGTGTTCTGGTTCCTGCTAGTCAACATAACTGCTGTCTTGTTTGGAGATCTGTTTTCTGCTGATCAGATGTAAATGATTGTCATTAGTGTGGAGCAAAACTGACCAGGTGTAATACAGTATTTTAAGAGCTAAATGTTCGATATATTGCAATCTTTCGATGTAACAAACAGACCCTCAGACACCTTCATGACTGACAAGAAGCACTTCTTCGTGGTTGTGACTATCACTGATGTAGTTGGTCTGATAGAGACAGTGTATAACAAACTGAATGTTTATACATATTTATTGTAAAAAAAATTATTTCTTTACCTGTCATGTCAGATTGATAAGGTATGTTTTGGACCTTTGTCTTACAGTTCATCTCTCTTTTTCTTGGTCTTGATGTTATGGAGATACTTAACATACAGCGTACTAACTTTATGTTACATCAAGTTTCTATAATATTCAGTTTCCCAAGATGTCTCAGAATTGATGATATACCCAAGTGTCTCCATCTATCATACATCTGTCAAATATCATAAGACAATTGGTGCATAAATTTGTAGCCTCCCGATTTGTCATATTGTTGACAGGCGTCTATTTGTTACAGACAACATTCGTGAAAAAGACTCAGGATTATGGTACACCTAATACTTTTTGATCTGACATCCACTTCTAAGAACCATTACTTAGCATACTGAAATTATTACTTGTGTATTATATGTGATTATGCATGGATAAAAAAATCGGCTTGAATAATGAATAACTTGCTGTGTTCAGCAGACCCTACAGTCTTGGTACTGAGGTAATTCTGAGCTATCAGATGAGTTCAATGACTTTGTGATATCTTGTAGTGCCTTATTCTGGATGTATTTGTAAGAAAACTGACACAAATGTCAAAGAATGCAGAATACAAATCTTACCATGATTTTCAATGATAGAATGTGTTCACATAAGATCTTTTTTCCCCAATGTAACAGCCTGCAAGACTTCTGTACAATTGCATGTGTATACATCCACTGAGGTGTTCTTGTTCCCAAAAGTGATAAACTTGTTGAGATAACTTGATGACGGGCATGCCCATCTGGATTTATATCCGGAAAACATGTTCTTGTTTCTCTGTTGTTTCATAAACTTCTGCTGGACACACAGTAAACAACACAATTCTTGAAGGGGTTATCCCTCATAATAAATTAAGCACCAAACGTTTGACCATCTCTCCAATACACCAAGTCATTCAAATATTTTGCTATAAAACCAGTCAAACCAACGTTTGGAATCATCAGAACCGGTCAACAATGGATGATATTATTTGATACAAATTATGCATTCTCTTGTTGAAACCTTCAAACCATTTTCATCAAATGATTTTTTATCAAAATGGATCAAGCCAATTGCTGCATGTGTGTATTACCAAAGAACTGATTTGTGATCATTACTGCATTTCTTGTGCTTTGACATGAATTTACCAAACCCCAACATGTGGTCACTTCAATTCAAATGTAAGCAACACACAGTTGTAATTAATCAGTTATGTGGAATGTACATTTACCAAGGTAAATAACTTATTACTTTGAGTGGTTCATGATTGTTTTGTTGGCCTTTCAAATAGTCTGGACATGCAGTGAAAATCTTTAAGCTGAAAGTATTCCAGTACAATCTGATTTAAAAGTTTTAACTTAGCTTGACATTACGGAAAGTATGTTTAAAACAAGGGTCTTTAAAAGTTGAATACACACAGTATCACAAATCTCATTGAAATCTTGAACCTTACTGCAATCTTGTCATATATGCTGTACATCTTCCAGAAGGTATACAAAACCAGGGTGATCTAATATTTAATATTATCCGTAATATAAGCATCTCGATAACAATAAAATATTTGGTTGAATTTGACAAACAAATGTTGGATCAATGAAAAATATTCAGTCAAACAAATAATAACCTCATTATATTTCATTCAGACTTTGTCAACATCACATTGTGTCTCAAACAGCAGAACACATTATCTTGAAAAAAAGGTTTAGCAAGTTCTCTCCCCTGACAGAGCTGACACAGTGAAACATTGCATATGCACCAAATACTGTTTTTATGCAGGTCTTGTATAGTTCATAAAGCATTTTGAAAATCAATAAAGGAATGCACAAGGAATTCTGTCATATTGTTGTTCAAGTTTATTTCGAAGTCCTAATCAACAATTTTGCTTATTAATTCTGCATGCAGTGGTCAATTACAAATTTTAATTCTTTCACATTCTTGATTTACCTTTAAACATAACATTATTTTACATTAACAAAGGATGTTATTGTGTATGCTAAAAGTTAAACATCTGATGTATGGAACAATTCATCAAAATAGTGGAAGACCAAGATCTTGATCAAACCTCTTAATGTTTGGAACAAGACCCATGGAACCAGTTAAATTTTGTGCAAAATATTAAGCTGTCATTAGATTACAGCATATGAAAAAGACACAACTATGTGATACATAACCCTCCAAATGAGATGTACTTCAAATTTAATAGTATAATGTAAATGCTTTTATAAATTTGTGTATGTTTATTTTTTTTTAAAATTGATCTTTCAATTAATTTTATGTAAAATTATATTTATGCTGTCCATATGGCTAATATATGGTTATATAAACAACCAAAAGTGAACTCTGTAATCCCAAAGTTTATGTCTAATTATTATATGACAAGTTATTTCTTATGTCCCACAAATTAGCGAGTTCAAGAGTCAAATGTACTTAGTTACTAATGCCTACAACCAAATCTAGTACAAAAGTATACAACTAATGGCCTCCAGTTGCATTTGTTCTGAATTCTTCTTTTGAGTTTGTTTCAGATTAACAACTCCTTGTCTACCTCCCAGTCACATCCCCTGTAATTCCAAGTATTCCCCTCATTTTATTACCTTTGGGCATCCCATGCTCTATTGGTGCATGCTGGGACTAGTAAAGGTCGTCATGTTATAACCTAAATTGTATATATACATTTTTCTAAGACATTTGATGTTCAGATATTTGTTTGTTGCACGGTTGATCATTCAAATGATTTTTGGTTGACAAGTTAGTAAAATAGTAGATTCATTTCAATATACTGTAAAATGACAAAACAGTAATGAATATCTCCTTGTTTACAGTCTTCAAGCGGACTGTATGTATGAATTTCCATTTCTGTGTGTGATAGATGACCATCAGGCCAACGTGAATTAGTCACGACAGTGTTGCTTGTACTAAGTGGAAAATTCTGGTCTTTCTGCCAAACCTTTGGTTTAGGGAGACAAAACGCTTGTAAAATACAGCAAGATCATTTATATCTGACTGTCACCCTGGGGACCACACTTGTCTGGACTTTATCCCAAACAGGAGATTCTTTTTGTATTGTATTATATGCAAATTGTCTGTTTATTTTAGAGTGTAGCCGGGAAAAGTGTTGTGAGTTAATTTGCTGGGAAGTCCCACAGGAGAGTAAAGGTGGCACTGGAATAATGAAGTAGAAGACCTTCGTTAAAAGTAGATTCAATAAAATATTAGATAATTAAGAGGAAAACCTCCTGTGGAAGACACAAACTGCGGGGGTAAGTTTCACACACATGTACTGCGTGTTTGTATTAGTGGTATAAAATGTTTAAATTTAAAAGCATGATTTCAAACATAAATAAAGTTACTTTTTCCTAAAAGGTTCAGCAATTAATCTAAAGAGGAAAAGATATTACTGAAAACAAGATCTTGTTACTCACTTCCTTCATTTGTTCAAACTTCTCATTATTTTCCTTTAACTATTAATGGCCATAAATATGGAAACCTTACGACAATAATGCGTAACTGACAACACTAGACCAAAATTGAAAGCATTACCTGAATTCAAATACATGTCATACATAACATAATATAATCAATCATGTGTTTTTGTCTGGTACTTGTGGCAGAATGAGAGAGAGCCATGTTGACTTTTTAGCCAGAATTTTGCTGTTGAATTATGGCTACATAGTTCATGTGGTTGAGTGGAATCTTTAGCATGTGACATTTTCTTTAAATCTATTTTCTTTTACTTTCAGTTTGGTCAGTCTCATCTGATTGTTTCAAGTAGTACACAAGGTATCTTATTGTATTTTATATCTCGTAATGGTATTTGGAAACTTTGGTTCCAAATCATGTATATTTTAAGACGTGGTAGAATAATTGGATTTCTTCAGCACATTAATATGATGGTCATGGATGGTTTTTTGCTTGCTTGTGAAAACTGGACTTTTTAATCCCAGCAATATGCACCTCAGGGTTATACAAATAAAGTGTAGTGATATTTGCTTGGAAATTGAAATAGGGTAAAACGCTCTTGACAGTTTGACATTTCCATTGAGACATTGGAATTAACCTTCTCGTTCATTCATTGGTACAAAGTTACGGAGAGAAAAATTCCTACAATTTATTAACCATTCCAAAATGTTAAAAAGTGAAAACACATTCTCAAAGTCATCCTACTAATAATACCCCTTGGTCAAATTGTTATTGAAACCATTTGCTGAATATGTTCCATTATTGAATAAAGGCTTTGCTGTTTAGCTCCCAGACAGAAACAATTTTAATCAAATATTTGTTTTATTGATTGTGTCCGTTATGTTCTGATTATGTTATTGTCTGCGCTGTATTCATAAATTTTCACTTTCTATGCAGTTGGTAAAAGAAGAGCTCAGGAGAAGCAAGTTCGTTGTCATTTACAGCAGAATTCTTAATAAGCTTTTTTTTATCATATACTTGTTCGTCTCGAGGAGATGCAAAGGCAAAAAAAAAATCTTTTAATCAACTTTGTTTGTTATTCCGAAAAAATGGAAAATGATTATAGTCTTGTAACGAACAAGAAAAAAGTGTCACAGCGTATGTTTTAATGATGTATTAGGGCTTGTATTTGTGTTAATTGCTTTAATGATAGCTTACATAGTAATATATTTCTTGCCCGAGCAGATAATGGCATGCACACTTTTCCCAATACCATGATGTCATGAAACTTGGCTATGACTAAGGTAGTGTGCATGGAGAGGTAAAAAAATTGTCTACCACTGACATTTCCATGAATCCCATTTTTTAAACTTTCTGCTGATATTAGATACTCCCATATCGCAGTACATACATATAAGTATATTAAGGCAGGCTAATTTCCAGTATGTAGCCGGTGAATGTATGAGACTTGAGTAGTTTTATGTTGTATCATTCTGTTATCTTATTGATAAATATTGCAAACATAGCCATAGGGTTCAGATTGGTTCCCATTTATGTCAAACCAGGAACATCTCCGAATAACTTTTAATAAGGAGACTTCTTGATAACTAACATATTGCTTCGTGCATGCTACTTTGTTCCTAGTGATTGCGCTCCCCGTGGCAAAACTAATTGACCCATATGACTGACTGTATAAGTTATTTATGCTTTACCCTGTGGGAGCATTCCGTGCAACTTCAAAACTAGATGTGAATACTGGAGTTTTTCTACTTATTTGACGTCTTGTATTTCATGATACTTACTTTGTTGGTTCACTGATCAATGTGAAGGTTATTTTTTCCTGTACGTAAGTCTGCTTATATCTCTGTGATTTTGATGTCATGATTATTTCTCAGGTAATCTAATCAGTTCCAGTCAAGCAGTTTTTGTATACATTTGTTTTGTAAGACTGAAATTGCAGTCTTTATTCACATGCAATTGTTTTCTATGGAAATAATAGTGGACAAACATGCTATGGTGAAATAAAACTGTGCAATATTAATGAAGCTAGTTCCCTAAGCTTGGTGTAATGACAGACTTCTATGGCGTTTGTCAGGAAACAATTATTGAGAAAATGGCCCACCTAATAAGATTACCATTAAGAATGTCCTCTAGTTCTTCCCTATTGATAGTTTTGGTAGCAATATGAAATAATCTTAATTTAATGTCTTATGGTATGTAATGTATGTATAGGCTTTGCTGAAAATTTCTGGATTCATGTAAGATGGTCATTGTTGTTATTCAGTGGCAAGTTGTTGCTGTTGTTATCACAGATATTACAATTACATGGTGTGATACCACCTATTCATACACTTAAGTATTCATTACGAGATAACCCCTGGAACTATTCTAATTTTTCATTGTTACCTCCCTTGAATAAATATGAGCTAATAGATAAGGCAGACCTTTTGTTTTAGGCAAATGTTCGTTAAGAGACCTGTTTGATCATTGTTGTTACACTTCATCCTTATTGTTATATTGATTTGTTGATTGATATTAATATTTTGTTACCAAAATTGCTCTACATCTCCACATTAGTGATTATCAGAGTCTGTGTGGGTGAAAATATTAGGAGCATTGTCTATAACATTTTCCCCTTTATTTGATGAGGTAAGATGTTGCATTAATCTGCAGCCTGCTGTATCATGGACTTTCCATAGCTGAGATAACATTAAATTTTGTCCACAAAAATGTGATTGTTTTATTATGTCTTCAGTTAAATGCAACCTCTTGCTATAACAGCCAGCAACAATAACTGTTAGAATATAATTTTGTCTCAAAAACAACAAAGGCCAAATTTTAAGTTTGAATGGTTCTAACGAGCTATGATAGGTCTATGAATAGAAATGATGGATTATGGGTCAGACTATGTGATCATTAAATAAAATAAAAACTGCCACATCAAATTCCAGCACTCAACAACATAGAAACACAGAACCCTACAAAAGACATAAACATGCCAGCATGACACCTCAGTGACTAAATATGTGACACTGCCTTGACTATATTAGGTATTATGTCACAATTCTGATCTCTCCATAATTGTACCTCTGTTAGCTTACCACAGAGACCAGTGTGTAAGATGCTGTGTTCACTAAATACATAATAAAGATGAAGTAGGTATGCTATGATTTAGATGATTTGTCTTGGTAAAACTTTTATATGAAAGGTCGTAAAGGCCTCAGTGGGAGGAAACTGCAATGAATAATTGATATTTCCACACAAAAAATATTCTGCTGTTTGTTTGATATGACTTATATGATTACGATACTTTGTACCACCATGCACCGCAAATGCTGAAGAAACAAACTAAGCAAGCTATTGTAAAATGTGACGTATCACATTATGGAACTCTGGAAAAAAGTTTTTAAAACAAAATGTATTTTACTGTATGTATTCTCAATTGAATAAAGACTTAAACTGCTGTAAATGAAACTATTAAATGTGAAAGTGACTCTAAGGATTACATGACTGTTAATGAGAATAGATTATATTCTGCGTTTGTTTATTATAGGAAAGTTAGGCTGTAAATCTTTAAACATGAATAATTTTTCTCACTACTCCTCTACAAATTTCAATTTAAAATGCTATGAAAACAAGCTGTGAAAAAAATAAATTACTTCATTTATTGTATGAGGACTTGGCTTCTGCTCAGATATGAGGATATACTTGTTTGATGTAAGGTTGTTCTTTTGTCTGAAATTCGTACATTTGATGTATTTATTGCTTGGGATTTCTGTAATTATGTCAGTAAAAAATTCCACAATTGTATAAAACCTGAAATTTATAACTTTCATATTGCCTGGATGCACTGGTAAAAACACCTGTTAGTGATGGAATTGCTGCAGAATTAGACTGAAATGAAGACTATTTGATATTTATTGTATTCAGAATTGTATAGGCTACTTTCATGTTTGTATCATTACTGTGAGACAGTTGATAAAATATGCATAAAGGAACCACTAGTGAAGATCAACATAAAGAACTTCCATTCAAGACAAGTTGTAGCCTTTGGGTCTGTAGGTTTCACTTGTCCCCTGCAGAGAAACATGGTTTATTTAACCCTTTGATTCATAAGCTTATATGGACTCTTCCAATTTCAAAACAAATATACAAAACATCAATTTATGTAATAAAATTGGGTTATTTCTTTCTGACAGAGTGAAAAACATTGTGGCCAAAGAAGCCATAACTCATTACAAGCAATGGCTTCTTTTGCCACAATGTTTTCAAAAGTTGTCTGTTTCAGGTTTGAAGAAATGGTGTATTATGAGGCAAAGGGTTAAATCGTTCATTGTTTTAGTTATCCCTTTGTAAGATGTTATTAACCATTCAGTGTAAGTAGTTACTAGCCACTAGAATAATATGAATGTTTTACCATTTGTTCTGCGAGTTCTTCTTGTGTAAAGAATATAATGAAGTAAGGATTTGTCAGTAATGTTTGATTAATGATTGGTGTCAGTGAAAGATGCAGACTAGTTAGAATAACAATCTACGATGTCCATCAGCGCAAGATAGTATATTTAGAAAACAACAAGTAAATATGCCTGGAATGATTTCCTAGGATTTCCCTAACATCTAATTACGGTATTATGGTAAAGCCACCAGGTGGAATAGGTTTTTGTTATAAATGACCATAGTCTAGATTAAACATATGTTGTGTTATTTTTATAACCGCTCACTCAGACCTTTAGAATGTGTGTTAATGATGGCTATTTTATGCAGTTTCTTCTAAAGAATCAATTTTTCAACAAATTAAAAGAATTATCATTTTATTATGAAAAAACATTGTTTTATGGAATGTGGGTGAGGCTTAAGCAATTGAAATAAACAATAAGTTTACTTGGCCTTAAGTATATCTAAACTTGTATCATATGCTTTCTTTCGCATAATAATCCAAAATAATATTACATAAATAATATTGCTTGTTCTCTATTCAAACACGGAGTTATTTCTGCCAATTAGTATCAGCATATTAATGTAATTGATAAATTCTCCAGCTGCATTAAACTTCGATTGTTTCAATCAAATGTTTTAAATTATGGAATTCGTTTTGTAATTTATGTATAGTATACTAATCTAGATTGATACAAACATTGAGGATGATCATTGTGATGTCAGAGATATTGTGATGACTTTGTGATGGACATAGGCTCTATTCTCTATATTGAAGTTAGGCAGTTAATGTGAAATTAATTGGTAGTACTGTCATAGTATCTGGAATTGTTTGATTGCTAGACTAAAGTTCTGTTCACTTTCAACCATTTAAGAAAAGAACTGTTCAAATCATACTGGCAAGTAGCCATTAACTTATCATTAACATTGCAAGGTATCATACTTCCTGATTGTAATATTGATGTTAAATGCTACTCCTGCTAACATTGTGTACTGCAACATTCCTGACTGGTTCACAAGTACTGTTTTATATAGAAACTATCAAAGATGATAGTGTTCCAAGTCTGATACTATCTTAGCTACCAATTAGTGAGTACATCTTTAACAATTGTTTTATGATCTGCACCAACATATCCTGAACCTACTCAGATTCTGGAAACTATCACCAGAACTATGGGTCAACTTCCTACATGGCTTCAAGCTTAATCTCACCAAACTGGAGGAGGTTGATAAATTCTGTTTATACAATACAGATAAAATGTCAAGATGCTGATCTATCATGGTCAATTCATGTTCTAAATTGATTCAAAAGCTTTTGTATCAAAACATTCCGAATAGTAAAACTTATATAACCTGTAAGAGTGGTATAGCCAATTACCAGCATTGGTCATTACATTGTAATGGTATTGATCCAAAATCCTTAGATTTTGATGATGGGGTTTTTACTAAATGAGCTTCTGACACTTGAATCTTTATACTGTTCTATGTTTGTAATAAAATGCTTATAGTATCAAAACAGTAATCTCCAAGATGTTAGTCAGCTAATCTTCTATTACTCCCACAGTGTCCAAGTATATGACAGTTTCCTTATTTGGAGTCCTGTTTTGTTCAGTGTGATTATAGTGTTACACTGTTATCATCATCATAACATTAACGTTCCGCTCAGATCATATTGTACTTCACATTCAGTCATTCCTGTAAGACTCATTTTATTACACTCTTATTACATTGTCTTAATATTTCTACCACAGAATTCTGAAATTGAATTTCAAAGTTATCCAGCACCTGAATTGCTAAATACAGAACTGAATAATTCATCAGTGGCCTGCGGATGATAAACATATTTATTTTACATGTGAAGTTCTTCCATACGTATTCTAAGTATTTTCCTTCCCTCTACTCAAGTATGTTCTTTAATCTTACGTTCCCCTTAAAGGCAAACATTTGCCATTTGTCAAGACCTCCTTCTTTTATTGATTCTTCTGTTTGTTACAACAGACAGCTTGATTTGAGCTGTAAATTTGTAGGAGAAGGAATTATTTATTGCGCATTAATTAAGTACGCTGGTCATTGTCTGAGTAAAACAAATTTGATTACTGCTGCTTGTTATGCCTGAGAATTTTCGGTGGAACATTTGGATTGAATAACTATTGTATACTGGTTGTATATTTATACTGGGTCGAAAAGAAAATTCAATCAGTTTAGGAATTCATATTGTGAAACATGACATGAATTTTATTTTTTGTGGTAAGCTGTTGAAAAATTTATGGTTAAACATATTGAGGCATGTTCTTCTTTTACTTGTTATTATAGAATGCTTTCCAGAAGATAGCTAGCCAATGTTTATATACCACTAATTAAGAGAAGCTTAAATCTTATTTGATTTATAAAATGTAATTTGGATGCAAGGCCTGGAATCTTCTTTAGAAGTATTTTCTGTTTATTATTGGAGTGTGTTTTTGACTTCATTATGAAGTGATAAAAAGATTCATTGTTGAAAAGCTGATTTCCAATCCCTGAAATACCAAAAAATATGTATGATATGTTCCAAATGTTATCTTAAGAGTGTCTCATCAAATTAGCTCACAAGTGTCAATCACTGGTTTCCACATGTCTCCCTCATGATTATATTGTACAGATCTGTACAAGTTGGTTAGTATAGTAAGTTTTATTGCTGCCATGGAACAGCGCCTAATGAAGCTGTCGTACTAAGCTTATTATTTTTACAGCCTACAAATTGCTTTTGGCTCTGGAAAGACAATTTCATAGCAATTAAGCCAGTTACCAGAATATTAAGAGAATTAAATTGGTAAAGGTCAGAAAAAGGCCAAAGGTAATAAGACAATCAAGCTTCCAGATATGGTAGTAGTCAAACCATTGCATCTTATAAAAGCTTGTGTTCTTTAATTGATCAAGTTAATTCTATATACAGTGCAATACATTCATGTAGTACCTCAACAAAACAATGTTCATGTGAAATAATAGCTCTCCTGAGAAGAATCCTTACTGATTCGTGGTATTGTGTTGTATTTTTTTCTGGTACACTGTAAAAACAATTTTATTTTGAATAATTTTCACAATTTTTCAGTTATATACAGTGACGTGTTCACCTAACCAGTTTTCCTGGACTGTATGCTAACCAGTACAAACTTACCCTTCCACAAGGAGCCAGCAACTTCTTAACACATGGATGAAATAGACATTTTTGTCAAATTTTCATAGAAGGGTATGACCTGCCCCAACTGGGATTGCAACCCCACCAGTGTTAGTAGACTCTTCAGAATGAACTAGGGCTAGTGAAATAGTCAGTCAAACACACCAGATCAGAGAATCTGGCTGACTTTCTTTGCTAATGCAGGAATGTGGTCAGTCACTAACTGATAGGCAGGTTAGAACTGGTAAGTGCCACAGGACTGCTAGTTTTGTCCATTGATAGCTGTCTATAACTGACATTCTAATAATGGCTGTCTATAACTGACATTCTAATAATGAAACATAAGATGATGTGTTAGGATGCTAAACAATTATGTGTCAATGTTCCAGTTTCTCACTACCATCTTTTACAAAATACTACTGCTGAACATTCTACTCTAATATTTATCACAGTTTTATCCATAACAATAACATTACAGACTGAATATCCCAACTCAATCTTTTTTACGGCCATAAGTTTTCACCATCATTGTTCATTTCATATTTTTCTGATTGATTTTCAGATGAAATTCAAGTAAAGACCTCCCCAGTTTGGTAACATTTTTATTGATTGAGTATTATACGAGCTATGCGTTCTATGATGAATAACACATGCTTGCTTGATACCAGTATTATTATGTAATTTAAAGCTTGCCATTTGATGATTATGATTAAGCATTTTCTGTGTAAGTTTGAGTGATGCATGCTTATTTATGACAAATACTTCTAATTGCAAGAACTAAATGTTCAGAATAGAACATAATATCTTTTGGGCGAGCTTGAAGCAATGTAAAAAAAATGAATAAAGAAAATAGTGAAAGCACAAAATAATGTGAAACCCTGCTAGAATTAAAAAATGGACAAAAATAAAAATATGGATTAGTTATGGTTCAGGACTGCTGTTCTTGCTGTTTTCAAACTGAAAACTCTACCTTAACCAATCTTTGAACGTTGATAAGTTTCTACTCGATCTCTAGTTTACTTTTATTTTCCCACATTACCCACATTTTCTTCACTTACTTAAGAACTATTATCTTGAGGGCAATGATTTCTAATTGTCTATTCCATCCTTATAAAATAGCATAGCCAGTAATTATTTCTTGAGAAAATGTAGGTGTATAGTTTGATTATTTCTGGGGGTATATTGTCTTCTGCTATGAACATGGAGAATTTTATTGCATATTTCATGAAACAAGAAATTGTCAGATGTTTTAAAGTGTTGACATGCAATTGTGAAAAAAATGTTTTTATGATTATTGATTTAGCTTTAAGATTGTTATTATACACTTGGTGTTAGGTGCTGTTGTATTTAATCATTGTAAGAGAGACCTCCACTGCTCAAGAGCTTTATTTTGTTTATCTGGTGTTTGGCAGTGACTGTGGTCCAGTGGTTAGTGCGTTGGATTTGTAACCCAATCCGGGTTCAAATCCAGTCACAGCAGGTCATACCATTCTATGAAAATTTGGCAAACAGTGTCGTTTTTGCTTCATCAGTGGAGAAGTTGCTGGCTCCTTGTAGAAGGGTAAGTTAGTACTAGTTAGTATACAGTCCACGAAAACTGGTTAGGTGAACTGGCCGCTGTATATACAGGCTTCCCGAAACTGCCAGAAAACTTGACTGACATTTGGTCAGACAAACTTAGAATTCCTGTCGCCCATATGAAAATTTTCTGACCGAATATATCATTTATTTACAAGGAAATGACCAATCACCCATTTTAGCTTAGATAAATGCTGATATGCTGTTATGTGCCAGACATCTGGTGTGGTACTTTCCAAAAAGTTATCAGTCCTACTCGAAATTTGCCTGACATGCTCGATGGTGTGGTAACTTTCATTAAGCCTGTATATAACTGAAAAATTGTTGAAAAATGATGTTAAACCAGTGACAATGTCACATAAAACCAAACTTATCTGTTGTTATTGTTTTACTGAGTTATATAGCACTACTTGAACGAATCAGAATGGACCTATGACCTAAACAGGACTTCTGCTTTAGCTACAAGAACATGACCGTTCCCTTCTTATTTTAAAAACATTTCCTTATAATTTATTGTTGAAAAGATCTATTGATAGAGCATTAATACAGTTCAACTGCATGGATATTAGGCTAATATAAGTAATATTATGTTTGTTTATTGGGCCTGTATGAAATTTGCCTTAAAGCAACCTTTTGTATTTCTTTATTAATGTTCCCTGCCATGGCTTGGTATCCATTTAAGTAAATAGATCCTATGTCATGTTAATATTTTATACTTCATAATTTAGTTATGTAGGAAAATTGGGGTGAACACAGAGAGGTATCTGAATACTCTAATCTTTGTATGGTCGTCATGGGACCTGCCATTTACCATATATCTAGAAATATATTGATCTTCTCAGAACTACTGGAACCTGGAAAACTCAGACTACACTTGAAAAATTTCTAAGAGTCTATAGTCTTTGTAAAGTATGTATCAGATTATGACATTTACTGTTAGTAAACATGCAATGCATGCCGTTATGTGGTTTTCACTTTGAATTGAGTCAAGACGTAGTAGTCTTTTCAGAATTCTTTCAAGCATGAGACTTGCCTGTCACGAAAACCACATTTTGCAGATGAATGTAAATTTATTGGTTCTGTCAACTTCAGGCTTTTTGCATCTTTTTCGGGAGGAAAATTCTGCACTTTCTACAAAAGGAACACTTGATTGCTTAAAACAACTTCATTGATTTGGTAATGGCCAATGATTTATGACAGAAACACAATTGAACTGTTTTCCTCTGTGTCTAATTCCAGAAAATAATAAGAAAGTATTATTATATGTGACAGTACTAGATTGAATACTTCTGGTACATGGAATAAACTGTTTACCTTCCCTAGATTATGAATATTGTACAGTATTATCTATTGATTTCTGTTTACTGTTAATTGTTTGAATGGACCATCGTATGTATGATACTGGACAACATTATTGCTATACTGTTGCTCAATGTAAATAATAATTGACTCTTGAAGGAAATAATGAAATTTGTCTGAATATCATGTTGGCTAATTGCTGTATCCTTTCATGCAGTAAAATTAAGTTTGTTTTGTCATCATTTTGGTTGTCATTGGCAACACTATAAGGCAAATATAGCAAGAAACATTATTTTGGTTTCTATACTTCAGTGTACTTCTGCTGTCTTTTCGTAGGTGCATTAATTTTAATACTTTGTTTTTTTACAATACTGCAAATAGCCCTATCTCTTTATATTTTCTTTGTCTTAATTATGATTTAGTTTGTTCTCTTACTGTTAAATAGCATAAAACAGCAAAAACAAATAATGTATAAAACATTTACCTGACCTCGGTTGTGTTTCCAGTCTATATTAACTTAGTTATGTATCTAGTTACCTTCACCATTAACTCTACTGCTATCTACTGGAAAAAATACAAAGATAATTATGTAAATGTTATAAAGTAATGTCCAATTAAAGAGATTTGCTAATTAGTGTAAGGTGCTCTTTCATGCTGAGATCATTAAGTGAGAAATGACAATGATGTAATGAATTATGATTATCTGAGATGTCTGACGAGAGCACGCAGTATTAACCTAGCAGTTGGTAAAATCTTTGTTATTTTGAAGATTGTATGAAGACTGTATTATAGTTGTACTGAAATTATTTCAGAAATAGAATCATTCAAGATTGCTAGATGATATCAGGACTTTTTTTTATATATTTCTATTACCTAACTCATTTTTCATTGTATTGATTATTCAAAAAAAAAACCTTCCAGTGTTTTATTCTTGTCTGAAGTTTATACTAGAGGATATCTATGTTATGTTTTATCCTTTATAACTGTATCAGATTCTCATTAACTGTAGAATTTCCTTGGTGGTCTTAATAAAGAAATATTGGCTTGTTTTGTTCTTTCCTCAAAGTCTTACATTTCCCAGCTTGACATATCAAATATCCGCTTGTGGTCTTTAAACACACACTCAATTATTTACTTTTTCTATTGCCATATAGTGGCTCATTATTCAAATTAGATATTTTCTATGAATTTTAAGTCTTCTAGAATTCTTTCATACCCTGATATTCATATTTGGTCTAATTGTGTGAAATAGTTCAATGATTGATATTAATTGTTTGTTAGAATGCTGGAAGCTTACAATGGTGTTAAATGCAGTAAAACCTTGTTATCTCAGGGAGTCATTGGAACAGACTGAATGCTTGAGATGAATGTGGTGCTCATAATAACGAGGTATTTGTTTGTTGAAAGTTATACACAACTAAGAACAAATATTGATACGTCTTAATTTGGATGCTTGTGATATTGATGCTTGTAGAAACAAAGTTTTACTGTATCTTGGAACCCTAACTCCTTGTCTAAAAGTCATTTCTCTCAACAGGAAAGCTCTCTAGACTGATAAGATATGCACAGCCAACAAATTTGGCCACCAGTTTGGCAAACCAATCCCCACAACCCAAAAAAGATGGGAGACACAATTTGTTAAATATGGGGAAAACTTGGGTGGGAAAATCATGCATATTGAGCATATAAGCTGTTTGGTCTGTATTTATGTTTCGTCCATTTTGGTTTTACGACATTAAACAATGTCTGTTTCATACATTCATGTATTATTAGATGAATTATTTCTAAAACAATGGCCATATATTAAATTATTCTATCCATCTAGACAAGATTTATAATATCCTACATAGGAGAATGTTGTAGGGAGAACTTTATGTTCTCTAATCATTCACTCTTGGAAAATTTACACAGATTGACTCAAATTTCTAGATTTTAGATGATATTGAATACACCACCTGGGAAAACTTCCCAATTTGATAATTGAAATATATATCACCATGTTTTTTTTCGTCCATTGAATGGGAGTAAGTGATACTTAGTTATAATTTTGAATCAAAAATAGTTTAATCCCAGAGGAAGGTTAGGATAATGGAAACAGGAATATATCAATTATAATATGCAATGTATACTTGTGACATTATTCTGTTTTGTGTAATTAGGAACTTCATGAATAATACAGGTGTGTCTGTTGTTAACATTTCATAGTAAGCCCATACTTTGGACTCTGCTAAATTCAAAGTAAAGAATACAAAACATCAATTTATTTGATAAAATTCGGTTATTTCTCTATGACAGAGTGGAAAACATTGTGGCAAAAGAAGCCATTGCTCATTACAATATAGCTATGGTATTATGAATCAAAGGTTTAAGCAATCTTAATTGGATACCATTCTAGGAAACACTGAGAAATCTTTAAAGTACATGTTTTTGACACATTACTATGTCATAATAGTTGTATTAAGATGCTGTTGATTTTACTCTTTTGGGTCTTAAGTTTGCTTACACTTATGACTCATTATCTAAACAGTTGTGAATAATTTGTTATGTAAACATTAAGTGCTGTTGTTATATGGTGATTATATTCTTCTGCCTATATTTGTGCAAGCTGCACTTTGTTACATCCAGCTGCATTTTGATAATAGAATTCATTGTGAAATAAAAAATATCAAATAATTACATACTTCTAGATAATTTCCACTCATTTGAAATTGAAATGAGTGCATGGGTTTTGTCAGAAAATCAATTAAGAAATGATGGATGGATTGCATCTATTCCTGTAGAGTTAAAACAACATTATGGAGATGTTAAAACATACAACTAGTGCAAAAACACTCTCACGTAATCTTACTTCATCAATCTAACTGCCATTTTACAGATATTTGTATCTAGCTGTTTTAATCATTACAACAATGGCATATTGGCTTAATTGTTTGTTGAAGTTTACAGCACCAGTTCCTATTCTTGCCAAGTATTTTATAAAACAATCATGAATGAAATTTACCAGGAGTAACTGTTTATATTTAAGAAAAGAAAGTCAGATTATGGTATTAATGTCATAAAAACTGTTTTGCATGAAATATTTGGTTGTAAATGAAACAATGAAAACTACTGAAAATTATTTTTTTCTTACTGTTGTTTAGTTTTACTGTTTGTTTGTGGACACCACTTAATTTGCTTTATTTAATGTTGTTGATTTGTCAAAAGTTAGAGAGGACAAGAGTTTTTTTATTATGTTCCTTCATTTTTGTATCTGTTTATTATTTATTTACTAGTATGTCATTGTATTTTTTGTTTCCCTGTGGTAAGTGTAAGGTTTGGCCACAAAACTAGTTCAAATCCCTTTAGTTTTGCTACAAACTGTTCCAAGGTGGTACCCTATTGGGAGACTATGTTTTATCCTCTATTTTTTGTGTGTTCCAATGTGTTGAGTGGGTTTTGGATTGATGGGGTTTTAGGGAATGTTGTATTTTGGGAAGGTGGGACTTTTTGTATGTGTTTCTTTCTATGAATTCTTGTCTTATCTATATTTCTCAATGTACCACATGCATGATTATTTTGATATAAAGAATGTTGATGGTACAGGCCTGTAAATAATATATCCAGTTTGGCATGTTTAATACACTTACAGTTTTTTGTTGTTTTGCTTTTTGTGTGTTGCGTCATGGCAATGGTTGTTTGGGACTCATTATACTCTTGGTGTGTACATATTATAGTCATGTTACAAATCAGCCTTGGTGTGTTGATTTATAAGTTACACTAATCAATATATATTTTCACAAGGGATGCTATGTTGCCTTAAAATCATGCATGTACACTATTTCTTGTGATAATTGTGACAGTATGCCTTTGGTAGTATTACATGCCACCTTTGTTTGGTATCACATGTTACCATTAGTTGGTATCGCATGCTCTCCTTGGTTTGTGTCACATGTTGCCATTGATTGATTATTTGTCGCCATAGATTGATGTCGTTGTTGCCATTGGTTGATTTCACTTATTTCCCAGGTTGATGCCTCATGTTACTATTGGTTAATGTCACATGTTATCATATTTGTTGCCATTAGTTGGTGTATTTGTTGCCTTTTGTTGATGTCACATGTTGCCATTGATTGCTCGCACATATTACCATCGATTGATATCACATGCTGACTTTGGTTTGTATCACATGTTTGGTTGGTGTAACTTCTTGCCCTGGAGTAGCATGTTGCCATTGGTTGATGTCAAATGTTACCACTACTTGCCTTTGCATGGTGTCACTTCTTGCTATTAGTTGGTGTCACATATTGTCTTTGGTTGATGCCACATGTTGTCTTCGGTTGGTGTCACATGTTATCTTTGGTTGATGTCACATGTTGTCTTTAGTTGGTGTCACATGTTGTCTTTAGTTGGTGTCACATGTTGTCTTTGGTTGATGTCACATGTTGTCTTTAGTTGATGTCACATGTTGTCTTAAGTTGGTGTCACATGTTATCTTTGGTGAGTGTCACATATTGCCTTTGGTTGATGATACATGTTGTCTTTGTTGAGTGTCACATAGTGTCTTTGATTGGTGACACATGTTGTCTTTGGAGAGTGTCCCATGTTATCTTAAGTTGGTGTCACATATTGTCTTTGGTAAGTGTCACATATTGTTTTTGGTTGGTTTCACATATTGTCCTCAGTTGGTGTCACATATTGTCTTTAGTTGGTGTCACATATTGTCTTTGGTTTGTGTCACATGTTGTCTTTTGTTAGGGTCACATCTTGTCTTTGGTTGGTGTCACATTTTGCCTTTGCATGGTGTTACATGTTGCCTTTTGTTGTTGTCACTTATTCCCTTTCATTAGTCAAAGCTAAATGTCTAAAATCTTTTGATTTCAAATTTATTCAGTCATTTTTTATTTAAAAAAAAGTAAGTTGGAACTTTCAACTAGGGGTAGGTGTGAGGTTGGGCACACAAAGCTAGTTTAAACCTCTAGTAGCTTGATGCAGACCATTCCAAGGCAGTACCCTCTGTGTTGTTTATTGTATGCTCCTATTAGTTGTATGGGTATTTTGAAGATGGATTTTTTTGTAAGTGGTCAGTGCTTATTTGTTTACTAATTTCCCCTTTCTGGAAAGTATGTATTTTCTCTATCTTCATAAAAATTCCCCTTCTGCTGAATTTTATTCAATAAAGGAGACATAAGTTGTTATCAAAGACATTGGACTACGATTGTGGCTTTATTTCCCCTCAAACTGTTATTTTTCCCTGTTCTAAGGGCCCTGATTCCATTCCTCGAAAGGGGAAAACAAACACTGTGGTCTTTTGTTGGAATTATTTTCTTATTTTATTCAATAATCCTACTCTGTTAGACTGAGCTAACAGAGTCTATTTCATAACTACAGTAAAACCTTGATAATGAAACCACATTTAGGACCCGAAATATCAGTTGTAGTAATGAGGTGGTCTTATTATCAAGTTGAATTATAGAGGAGTTATTGAAAGCCGGTCCAAAAATAAGTGTTTGTTATTACATAATATTGAGGTGGTCACAGTGTGAGATTTTATTGTATGAATAAAATAAAAGAACGTGATAGCCTTTAAAAACAGTTGATATTTGTCTTGAAATTTTCCACCTGCAACATCAAAAATTTTATTGGACAAAAAGTTGAAGTTTCATTATCAATGTTTTTCATCACTATAAATTGATAAGACTTATATTTCAACTTAAATGATAGCAAATTGAAAAGAATGTGTCTTTACAGCTCTGATGATTGGAATGAATTGATTTTTGGACCATTGTTGAATAATTTCTGATACCATTGAACAGAAATTACAAGTTGCAGCTGTTCAGAGATTTTATTAATTCCCTACATTTGTAAGTATCTACAGCTGACAATGATTCCATGACTTTCTTGCATTATTGTATTCAGATTATCTTCAAATGGAACATTGTCATTTGTGATATCATTTTTTGTTCTCTTGCCTGATTTAATGTAATGTAGGTAGAATTACTCACACAGGTAAATTAATTGATTGTACTGTCAGTACTGGTATAGATTTCAAGCTTATCCTTGTATGCAATTCTCTGTGTTACCATCACAATTGTACAGAAATGTAATTCTATAGGAAACCATCCTCATTTAACCCACGAGTATATTGTTTAGTAAATCACTTCCAGACTGCTAATTCTAAGCATGGGCTTGTACCTACAAAGGTATTAAAATAACCCCACATAAAGTTCATCTTGCAAGAAAACTGCAACTCTGCTGGGACTTATTGATTTCTTTATATTTGCATTAAATTCACTTTCAAACTTGTCAGGAATGTAAATCAAGCGAGGAAATTAACAAGTATTGGGCTTGAAATTCTATTACTTACCTTTTCCAACAAAAAAATCTGTTTAGATATTTTTTTCCCTCCTATGACCATGTTTAGTCCTGGCAGTCTGTATAACAAAGAATGAAAGATAAAAGGCCTAATTTTATTTTGCCAGGCTTAGTAATTACGTTGTGGTGTGAACATGACTTGATGTTTTATGTTTCATAGGAATAAAGTTAAAATATAAATGTAAATTGATGACCCAACTTAATACATACATTTTTAGTGAAGCACACTCCAAGGAATGTTCAACACGACCCTAAATCTGAGTTTTTTGAAAAGTTAAAAGCTAAATCATGTACATCTGGTTTTGATGTTTCTCAAATTTGTTTATATCGAAAAAAAAATTATTTACTATTACTGATGGAGGAGCCAATAATGCAAAAAAGAAGGTTGGGCATATTATGCAGACCTGCGACATTGTTGCCATGGATACTTAAGTGATAAAATATCACCTTATAGTTCCAGGAGTTGGTAAGTATGATGTCAAGACTGTTTGATGTTAATGCATGTTTAGAGACTATTTATTGACTTTATGCTTCCTTGTTTCTGCAATCTTTCTTCATCATCCAGGTCTGTTTTAGAATAAAATATGACCAGACTGTATTTAGTGCAGGTAACTCTCAAGTTTTATGTTCCTTTAATGAAGTGATATAAATATTTAAGATGGCGAATCTCTTGAGCTGCTTAAAGATTGATTGTTCTGACTGGGATGTTAATTACAGCATCGCATGCATGTCTAAGTGAGTGAAATCGGTCTCAACATTCAGTCTGTTTACTGTTCAATCCATGTTCTTTTATAGGCTAAAATTGTAACTCCTGAGATGTAATCTTGCACCTTCTCCCGATTAATGTGGACAGGAAGCACTTAAGTTTGGTGTAATTAACATTTATGTTTGCTTTTCTAGTTAAAATGTGCAAAAGGACAACTTATCTAAACACAGTGGAATGTTGGCTTCGTGTTTTTCTGTGCTGCTTGCAACATTTCTGACATTGACTAAGCTTTGACTTCATGAAATGTCAAATGAAGAATGCGTAGTACTGTAAAGTTTCGTTTGAAGATTATAAAATTCTTGAATTGATTCATTGATTTTTAATTGGTATCTCAGCTGTTCTAAGGGTTGTTGTGACTGCGATGCTTTTGCTACAATATTATGGTCATTTCATCAAAAACTTTAATTTAATACATACAATATACTTTATAATCACCCTAAGATCTATGGCCACATGAAACACTGAACTCTTTCTACATCTTGGTGAAAGTATTGAAAATTTTAGTGTATGTCTCTATTTTTCATTTAATGTTACTTAGCAACACTAAGGCCTGTTGTTTAGAGTGATGTCAATGGAAATTCTTATTTCTCAATTTTAAAAGAAAATTTGATATAGCAGCTTTAAGGCATGAAAATGTCTCTGAGAAACATAGTTACACGGAAATAATGTTTTTGTCTATCATTGAATGTTTGAATTTTTCATGATACTGTCTAAATATTGCTGTATTAAAACACATTAGGCCAGGATTGTGTATAAACATAATGTTTCAGGGTCTAAACCTTTTAATGCACTCACAGTAATAAAATGTTAAGACTTTAATGTATTTTCTGGGGATTTTATTGGTGAAATTTCCAGGGAATTTCTCAATCCAGCTACAATCATTTGCATTAAGATAATATAACTTGCAAGTAATGTATATTTCAGGTCTAGAAGGGAAATTGACATAAAACTTGTTTTCATGTTTTTCTATGGCCAACTTGGCTGTTTTAGACTTTCAACGATGGTTTAATGGTCATGTGATAATGTTGATGCTCTAATTCTGCATGTTCTCATCAATAAAGCTGTAAATGTGTGACAAAGTAACTAAAGTCAGTCACACACACTTTTCTGAAAGCCTAATTGAGTCATTAAACTTTGTATCCACTTCAGCCACTTTTGAATGTACAAATGTACATTGTATATTTGTTTGATAAAAAAATCTTGCTTGTTGTTTGGGCTTATTAATTGAATCAAATAAAAAATCTTGATGAATTCATTTACCTGGGAAATTATTATTTTGACTATTGAATGTACCCTTAATCTTTTCTGTTTATAGCCAATTAACCTTGTGTGTATCAGTGTCAAGGTTTGAAAAAATAGTGTGAATTACATTGGTAAAAACATTACAAAAATAGAATTATGCTTTGAATGACTAGGTATTGAAACCAGACTATCAGCTGTTTATCTTCACTATACTATGTATTTCATTATTATAATCAAACACTGAAAACAACATAGATTAAAATGATTGAATATGTCTTACATTTTTAAGTCAAGTTTGTGTATTGGGACATAATTCATCTACTAGTTTCATCATTTAACTCTACTGTATTACATCTGTCATGGAGATAAATTATTTAAAAAAATGTACAGAAAGAAACAAGAAAACACATGGATAGTAGATAATGAAAAAAAAACTGTCACAACAAATTAACACAAGTTTGTATCATACTGAGACCACTTTCTGTTTTCTTTTCTTCAAAACATCTAAAATTAACATCAGCAGTTTCACATCTAAAGAATCATTAGAAACAAGAAGTATTTCAATGATATATAAAAGATCAAATGTAGACTTTGGGAGTTTTAGACTCTCATTTTATAAAATCATAGTTTCACAATCGTGCAAGTTGTATTTTTATCATATGTTGAGTATTAATTTTGTCTCTCTTAAATTAACTAAGATAGGAAATTAACAACAAAAACAATGTAAGACTGATGGAAACTTCTTGTTTGAGCGTGTCAGTATTGAAATACTAATGTATGCTGCATAATAAATGATATTTGATCTAGAATTTTAGAAATCTTCTTTTGTGGAATTCTTTTTTCGGGTGAAAACTGTAGAAATTGCAGGAATAAAATCACCGTGGATATTACCATCTATACGGTAACTGTCAGAACATTCATATGTCTGGATATTGTTTTGTTAAGTCTGTAACTGGATAACAAAAACAGTATAGAAAAAAGCGACACTTTTACTAATTTACTACAATAATGTAACATTTGGTTATTAATGTAATGTTGGGTGTGAAAAAGTGTACACATGTACTACGTAATGACATAAAGCAGGTACCATGTTTTCGGTAACATTGAGATGAATTTTAGAAAATCGGTTTCTGAATTTATCGAATATTAACTTTCTGGTACATTTTCCTGTATTCTAGTGTACATGCTTACTAATTAATGGTATAAAGCAGGTACAATGTTTCGGGAATGAACATTCAGATGAATTTTTAGAAAACCGGTCTTTAAATTTATTGAGTGTTGACTTTCTACTACATTTCTCAGCATTCAGGCAGATGCTGTCTATAAAATAGTTGTGCATTGTGTGACCACTACAGAATCTGTCCCTTAGTTCGACTTTCAGATTACATTCAGCCATGTTTCAGCTGCTTGTTTGATTATCCAGGCATTTTGTAAATCGTTTTGTCTTCATGAGAATTGCGTTAGTTGACAAGCGTTAAATCAGGAGGATATTCCCCATAGAAGGAGCTTCATTTTACTATGTTCAAAATTTGTGGGATCTGGTCATGCAACTATTGTTTTTGTTGCTTAGAAACTGATCTATGCGACTTGAAATCAATGAGTCTGTTTGTTAGCTTTATCTGCGTGACATTTTCCATGATATTTAGACTTGTCTTGCATTTTCAGTTTTACATTGTTAAAGAGGCATGGAAGGATTGCATGTTTTTATCTCACATTATTGTTTTTGTTATGTTGTCTGATTTTAGAAGCAAATTTTGCGTGGATCAGATTGAATTGAGAAACGGTGAAATAATTGGAAAGCTATGAGCATCTCTTCTTGCAATTGTTCTCTTATTTTGAATGATACAACCATTAATTAACTATCTCTTGAAGCCTATTGAAAGTTAGACTCTACCACTTACATGTATATTCTTGCTAATATCCACTTAAAAGGGGAGATAATCTTTTTGTTTTCACTATTTTTAACACTATTTTTCAACAATTATTTCAGGTATATATGGCAGTCGGTTTACCTTATTAGTTTTCCTTGACTGTATACTAACCCATACTAACTGACCCTTCAGCAATGCACTGGCACCTTATCCACATGTGGAGGAAACTCAACATTTTTGTCAAATTTTCATAGAAGGGTACTGAACCTGGAAGTAACTGAGATTTGAACCTGGAAGTCCACTGCACTAACTACTGCACCATGATCACGGCAGATAGTCTTTCAGTTTGTCCATTTAGTGTTTCAATAAATAAAATGACTTGTGTTACCTGATATTTGCCTGTTTGGCAGAATACTTGACTGAATAAGGATGGTTTTGATTATTTGAGAACTGGGACCTTCAGGTATAATTTTATTAGCATAATATGATTCATGTATGGTCTTATTTAGCATCTAAAGTAAATAATTCTATAATGTGAAATGTTTCAGGATTGTTCTTGTATGAAATAAGTTGCAGCTTCTAGCACTCCTAAAATAGTTTTGATCTTTTTATTCTAATCCTCTTGTGTCAGACTTTAATTGTGACTTAGCTTTAGTTGTGTAAATCAATTGTAAGAGGGTTAAGCACTGACTTTTATTTAGTTCAGCCAGTGAAAAGGGAGATCAGACACTAATTGAATGATGATTATAAAACCTGTTGATTGGTTATCCCCATTATTTCAATAAATGATCTGATATCAGCCAGGATCTAGAGAGATTTAATGGAAAACAAGTTTTTCATCACTGAACACAGGATGATATTCTCAATTCAATTGTTGTTCTAGAACCTGGCAGAATACCAATCAAAAACTGTCACCTGAAATTGCAGGAAGTCATGCCAGTCTATATAATGGTTGATAGAAATTCTCCCTGCAAAAAACAAGTCCAATAACCGAACACTGGAATCTGTCTTTGTTACGGTTGTCACTTTGGGTGAATTCTAAATTCAAGTCTTGAAGGTCTTGTCTCATACAATTCTTTTAGCTCTGTGTGATTTTTATCATCTTACGTTAACGAAAAAGGCAGTATCTGCGAATAGGTGGAATATAGAAATGTTAAATTGAATGTAGTTGATTTGATTTTAGTAGTCTGTCATATAATAAGAAACATTTTTTTCGAAATTTCACCACAGCAACCTGATATTTTCTGCAGTTCCAGACAGTTCAATGACACCTATTTGAATTTATATACATATAAGCGGACAATTGGGTGAAACGAATATACAGAATATGTAAAAACATAGAGATGAAATTGTTGACATATTTCCTATCCTTTTATAATGTGTCTGTGTATAAGAGAATATATTATTTCTTTTCTAAGTATATTCTTTCTTTTTCTTAAGTGCATACATCCTCATTATGTCATAAAAGTCTGTCTCGTGTCTTAAATGTAAGTAGTCATTTAATTCTTTGGGAAACTAGTGTTTGAGTTGTTGCGCTTATTAAATTATCCAATGCTTTAAGCAATTTGTTGTAGATTACGTACTTTAAGCGCTGCACTTCAGTTTTTTTTTGCATATTGGGTGAGGAATATTTAATTAAAATAGATAGATTAGGTATGTAGACTTCCTTGTAGCAAATGAAAGAAGTAGCGTATATATTTATGTTCATGGGAACATACTCAGATATTTTGGTTCTATTGTATTTAAATGGACTTGCTGTGGGCATGTTTTAAGTTCTGTATAAAAGCAGAATATGAAAGGCTTGCATTTTGAAGTACAGGCAATGAATTTTAGCCCAACCCTGCAAGATAACAATACCACCTGACTTCACTTTCTGGTGTTGGAAAATTTGTTACAATATCTAATACACTTTAACACCAATCAACAATAATTCTGTATAGCATGGTACACTGACTGCTTACTAAACCAATGGTTCTCCACTAACTTTCATTACTATATTGCTTCCCCTCCATTCCAAAGGAATTGGCAAACTTTCTCACAGTGCTTCTCATCTGAGTGTCCAACTTGGTGACATTCATGTGCTCTGCAAACTGAGCTTACCAGTTAGACACATCAAAGCTTTTATTTCTGTTATAAAACAAGTTCTAATGACAAACTCAGACTTTTGTCATTATTTAAGATAAGACAAGATGATTTTCTTGTAATGCTTACTAACGTCTAGAGAAGTTGATTTTGAACTTTTCTGTTAAAATTTTGACTAAAATCATTTTACATTGATTTCATTTTATCTTGGTTAATGTATTTAAAAAATAGTGTTAAAAAAAACCTGGTTAATACATTAACGCCAAGCTTCTGTTCGGTATGATTATTTCCTGTCAAACTTGTCAAGTCATGATCTGATGATTTTTCTTTTCACAAATCTTCTGCTATTGTAGTTTTGACAGCTAAACAAAATGGCAAGTTAATCTGCCAGAAATTGATCTTTTTCCAAATAATTGGTTCCTGCATTAAGTTCTAAGTGAAATTACACACTCGGGTTTTGTATGAAAATGTAATTATTTCAGCAGACATTGATATAGTAAACTTTTGAGCTTTTTTCAATCTGTCAGTTGTTTGCCGGCTCTTCTTGATGGTTCACATACTGACTGGCATTTCTGACTGTTTGTTTTAAAACATTTCAAGTTTCTTTTTGAATTGTTGCTAAGTATAAAAGAACCAGTGTTTAACTGTTGAAATGTTTACACATTTACAGAAGATAGAATTTTCCAATGTAGAAAACGCTGATTGAGTTTTAGCTGCAAACATTGCTTTATGTTTTTGTTTTTGACCTTGTCATGTAAACAATGAAATTCTCAGTTTATTCTTTTATGTTATATTGCATTCTTCATAGAATTTTTTGTATGAATTATAAACTTTTATGATTGTCAACATAAATACATGAAATAAATGTTTATCAACTTAAGAATAATAATCATAGAATTATACTGTTTGCATCTGTGACATGTTCATGTACGAGACTTCAATGCCTAATGTCCGGTTCTACAATTGTTACAATTTTGTGTGCTTTCAGAGCTTTGGTTATATCAATTTAACTTTTGTTTTGACAAAAAAAAGCTTGACGATTTTAGACCCTACTTTCTTCGCAAGATTTAAAACCTTATGTAAAGAATTGTATTATTCTGCTTGCTCTCTAGAGCATCTTCATTTTCAGCTTGTGACTAATGATGATTAATTCTAATCCTGATCCTCAACAGGAAGCATGCATCACTGTATGGTCAATATGCTCCATAACCTCTATAAAAGTCCTGTTCTGATTAGCTATTTGTTAATTTAGACAAGGATTCCACCCTTTCATTGAGAGATGTTTCTTGAACACCTTTTTGGATAGGGATGTAGTCAATGTATGGATATGGAAGTAAAGTACAGATATTTTGGCTATATACAGATGTGGGAGCTTTGTACAGTTGTGGAGACTATGTACAGATATTTTGGCTTTGTACAGATGTGGAGACTATGTACAGATGTGGGGGCTATGTACAGTTGTGGAGACTATATACAGATATTTTGGCTATGTACAGATGTGGAGACTATGTACAGATGTGGGGGCTATGTACAGATATTTTGGCTATGTACAGATGTGGGGGCTATGTACAGTTGTGGAGACTATGTACAGATATTTTGGCTATGTACAGATGTGGGGGCTATGTACAGTTGTGGAGACTATGTATAGATATTTTGGCTATGTACAGATGGGGAGACTATGTACAGATGTGGGGGCTATGTACAGTTGTGGAGACTATATACAGATATTTTGGCTATGTACAGATGTGGAGACTATGTACAGATGTGGGGGCTATGTACAGATATTTTGGCTATGTACAGATGTGGGGGCTATGTACAGTTGTGGAGACTATGTACAGATATTTTGGCTATGTACAGATGTGGGGGCTATGTACAGTTGTGGAGACTATGTACAGATATTTTGGCTATGTACAGATGGGGAGACTATGTACAGATGTTGAGACTGTGTACAGATGTGGAGGCTATGTACAGTTGTGGAGACTATGTACAGATGGGGAGACTATGTACAGATGTTGAGACTGTGTACAGATGTGGAGGCTATGTACAGTTGTGGAGACTATGTACAGATGGGGAGACTATGTACATTTGTGGAGACTGTAAACAGATGTAGAGACATTGTCTTGATGTGGAGGCTAAGTACAGATATGGAGGCTAAGTATAGATTTGGAAGCTAAGTACAGATGTAGAGGCTAAGTACAGATACGGAAGCTAAGTACAGATATGGAGGCTAAGCACAGATATGGAAGCTAAGTATAGATATGGAGGCTAAGTACAGATATGGAAGCTAAGTACAGATGTGGAAGCTAAGTACAGATATTGAAGCTAAGTACAGATATGGAGGCTAAGTACAGATATGGAAGCTAAGTACAGATATGGAGGCTAAGTACAGATATGGAGGCTAAGTACAGATATGGAAGCTAAGTACAGATATGGAGGCTAAGTACAGATATGGAGGCTAAGTACAGATTTGGAGGCTAAGTACAGATATGTAGGCAATGTTTTGTTTTGGAGACAAATACAGATAGTTACATTAAGATGTGGAAACATTGGTTAGATGTGGAAATATGGTTATTATTATGTAGAGGCTGTGCTTCAATGTAGAAATGCTAGTCAGATTAGGAGATAATGATGTAGAGATGTTACACGGATGTTGGGGCAGTGTTTTGATGTGGACACATTGCTCAGATCTGGGTGCATTTTTAGTTGTGGAAGCTTGTTTCTGTTTCAACTTGTTCTAACTTCTTTGCTGAAATTTGTTTCCCTTAATTTTCTTCTAATCTACGTACAGAAAGTTGCTGATAAAGTGATATTAATGTTTTCTGTTGCTAGCAAATTTAAATTGCAGGCAATTAGCAGCTGATTAAATTTGAGAGTAGTTAGTATTATGATGTGTACACATGGTTTCTATGTTATAGAGTTTGCCTATTGCATAATAGTAAATATATTGTGTTTACTTAATGTTTGTACGTGCTGTGTTTTTCACTATAAAAACTTGTTTCTTAATTGATTTGAATGCATTTTACACCTATCGTACTAATGTTTATATACCCTTTTATTTATACTGTGTTGTATTTTCTGTCAGAATTGTGCATCTGAAATATTCCCAGTAACTGTTTTACAAGACTCCAACAGTTCAATATATTGGATATATTTATTCACCTGTAATATTCACAGCTCTATTGCTGCCATTGGAGATATTTAATCTATAATTGATTCAATTACGACCAATTACATACTTTCTGTGCACCTGTTCATGTAACACAAATGAGGATTTTATATCTATGGGGATTTCTCATGACAAATCAATGATTCAGTGATTGTCTAGATTCCAGCCTCACATTACGAGGATTAAAATTTGACTGACTTTTGTTCTAGAAGTATTTTATAATACCTTTAAGAACAAGAGATTGCTAGCTGTAAAACTGTATTGGTTCTTTTTTGTTAAAAGTGCAAACCATTTCTGGATCAATGCTTTCTTAAATGAATTCACAGTTACATCCTGGTTAAAAGGTTAATTAGTTTTCAAGGAAATATTACATCACTCACTAATTTGAAGTGGGAGAAAGATATGTCAATGAAATAACATTTTTCTCTTTAATTGAAGAGTTTTTTTTCTGTTTCTATTTTTTTTCTGTTTCTGGTATGTGTAATTGAATTGTATTGTTGGGTTTTGTTAGTGGAAGAATGACTATTTTAGAGTGCTTTAGTTGTCTGTATGTTTCTGACTTCTGTCACTGCTGAACCAAGCATCCTCCTGATTCCCTCCAAGAAACGCCAGTAAAAAACACGCATACACATAATAAAAGGCACCTGTCACAATGAATTAATTCCCTCTGAACAACAACTGTCTCCACAGAACAACACTTATGCAACTCAGACAAGTGTTGCTCTTTGGAGGGAGCACTGTAGTTGCCTTTTCTTATGTAAACCTTGATTTAAATCAAACCACAACCAAGCTATTTTATATCATTTTGATCTGGCATAGTATTAGTAAGATAAGCCAGATGATGGTCACCTAAATTTATACATTGGTAGATATTGGACGTTATCTTTTTTCTTTCTAAGCTATTTGTTAGGCACTGGCTGATCGGGATTTTCATTAATGCCTATTTCCTCTTGAAATGATGTTACCATCGTGAAACTGGTGGTATGGAATGTTTGTTCTATACGGTTCTTCATGTAAATTGTTATTACAATGGCTTGACCTGTCTCCAGCCAGGAGAAAAGTTGCGCTGAATTGAGTTTTTTTTAATTATTTTGTCTCCCTCTTGATTGAAGATGCCAAAAGCAATCCATGGTACACTTTATCACATTGTTGTTGATGGGAGTTTTTTTTGTAGTTTTTTAAGACATGTAACATTAACATAAAAAACACTAATAAACAAAAACTTACAAACTTATTTACACAAACTGATTTCATTATCGCCAGCATGAACACTGACATTTTTATGTAATTGACATTAATTAAATATCGATTTTGGAGTTCAATACAAAAGTATCAGATCAGGTGAGAAATTAATAGGTGTTTGTTGCAGGTGAAGGTGCAAAAATCTTTTGTTTACTGGGAACTTATTTAGTTTAACATAGATGGTCATTGCATAGTTGAAAATCAATGTTTGGGACCTAAAATCTACTTCGATATACAAAAATATCGAGACCAACGAATTCGAAATAAGTGCATTTTTTTATATGCAAAAAGAAGGATAAGATTCAGGACTTAATAATTATATCAATATAAGCGGGAATTTTATATAAGCGAGTTTGATATAATGAGTTTCTACTGCATGTATATAATATATTTTGTCACATATTGTGGTTTCAATTATTTTTACAGAGAAGTTATTTTCAAGCTGAAATATATTCAGAAAGTTTATGTCTGCTTCTAAAAAATAAAATGCATAGCTTTTCAAAGTTAATACTAGTGACAAATAGGAAGATAAAATGTAAAATATAACTGGTAATCTTACTGAAGAAATTATCTGCGTACAATTTATGACATTAACTTGTCATTCAAATGGGAGAGAACTCTGGGTCTTCAAAATTTTTATCCACATTTGTCCAAAATTATTTTTTAAAACACATGACAGCAATAATGATTTTATTGCAATGTGAAATAGTATCTTGTGAGAGAGAATGAATAGTCTGTTATAAATGTCTTACTAACATATTGATATGTAGACAAACTACATGTAGAAAACATTACATGTCAACTTATTTGAAATACATGTCACTGCAATGTATTTATTTATATAGATAAATGGATTCCTCGTTAGGAAAAATCCCTTCTTCTCCAAAACCCATCCATATGTTCCAACACATAGGGACATATGGGAAAAAAAGACAAAACTGTGACAGTTTCCAGCAGTGTGTATCACCTTGGAACAGTTTGTAGCAAAGCTGCACCTTGATTGGCCCTATCATGGTAAGGATCATATATCTAGCCCCAAGGTTGTAAAACTAAAGAACATTCTCTGAACTCAAATCTCAATCTCATAGTAATACAGTTGAAAAGATAAAGCTGATTAATGTATATATATATATATTCAGGTCAAGTATGCTGTCAGAGTAATGCATTGATAATGTCATTATTGTCTGACTATTATTTAACTTTGTAACATTAGAAGACAAGATATGAGATTTGAGCTCAAAGACCAATCTCAAGTTTAAAAACCTCAAACCCTGAACAATGAATTTCCGCTATGTTTGATGGCTGGTTTCAAAGCCTTATTGTCAGAATACTGTTAAAAAGTGACTTTGAGTTTGCTTACAATTCTAAAAGTCTTGGGTTCAATTGCTAATCTGTACCAGATTTTGCCTCAAATTTTTATTATTATGAATCTGTGTACTCATGAAATTCCCTTAAGGCATATCTAAAGAATTCTGTATAACTACAGTCTTAGCTTTTTGGATGAATTATGTTGTATTTCTATAACATATCTACATTGTTTGCTTATTTTAATTTGGAATTTTATTCCATGATGAATTCCGCCATGTAGCAGCCTTCAGCCATGTTGCCATATTGACTGAGCAAGTTTTCTTTGTTCTAGAACTTGATTGAAATTTATGACGCAAGCTTCAGTCACTCTTCTCAATATCACAGATTAGTTTTCTTTAAAACAAAAACTCTTCAGCTATTTTTATGATGAAGCTGCCAGGAATGTTGGATCCTGAAGGAGAGATGTCAGATTTCTGCCATTTTGTCGTTACAATTTATTGTTCAACCCAAGCTTTAAAATCGATAATCCGAGAGTTTATTTCTGCAGAAACATCAAGCTATCATTGCTTTTATTTCTTGTAAAAACCTTCTATCCTTTCAAGAACTTAATTAAGTTTGGTTTTAGAATGTTGTTTTAAAAGTAATGATGATTTTGATGCATGGAAATAAGCCCCTGTAAACAATGCTATTACCCCAGATGTAAATTTACAGGCACGCATTTCATTTTGAGGAATTTGTGAGCGTTCTGTCTTCAACTCCAAACATTAAGGAGAACTATCATTCTAAAGTGTTTTACTTTAGTAATTCTTAAGAAAACAACATGTTTTTTTTATTAAACCTTTGCCTCATAATACCGCATTTCCTTGCATCTGAAGCAGACGACTTTTGAAAATGTTGTGGCAAAAGAAGCCATTGCTTGTAATGGTTTTTTTTGCCACAATTTTTTCCATTCTGTCAGAGAGAAATAACCCAATTTTCTTAATTAAATTGATGTTTTGTATATCAGCTTTGAATTCGGAGGAGTCCAAAATATGCTTATGAGGCAAAAGGTAAACCAATGTCTAAAGTTTTGAAGTTTTACTACTTTATATAATAATAAGCATAATTACAGATGCTTGCTTGACAATGAACTTTATTATTTTCCTTTTAATTCAAAAGTTCCATAATACTTTGATTATCCAAGCTGACCTAAATGATATATCCCAAGTTGCAATGCTTTTGAAGGTTATATATGTCATGGGTGATAATGATGAGTCTAGTTAGATATTGTATAATCAGTTAGCTATCATAAATATATCTGTAATCAGTAAATTTGAAACAACATTTTGGTCTTTATACTTGAATTCATCGTTTGTTTGGTAATAAGACCTCTTCTATGGATCATAGCATTGTTTATGTATGTTCTTGATAATGTCAACATCTGTTACCAGTCCTAAAATGTTTGTCAGAATTAGGTGCCAGCATGTTAACAGATCACTTTTGATGATTGAAGAAAGGTTCTAAATTTAATTTTTCTGTTGAATTTATTCTCTTTTTTGAGATAAGACATCATTTGATGGATATCATGCAGTCAGATAAATTAAGTTTAAAAAGGGCATTGTCTATAGTATCCTTTGTTAGATGTTGGTTTGAATTGTGGATCTGATGGTGTTGTAATATCATGGTAAATAAGTTTGTTCGGAAATATTTCTTCATTTTATGAAGAATCAGTCTTCTGCATGTATTCTATGTAAATGGCACTGTACTGAATAGTCAACCAGTTATGCCTCCTCACAGTGCTTTAATTTTGCTACTTATTAGGCTATGGTTTAACACACAAGCTGCTTCGCCCTGTCTAGATAGTGACCTTATCTGACCATTCCCATTTCACCAATGAAATTATCTTTTGGGCCAGTATCTTTCTGAGTCTAATAATTTCCATTCAATGATAAAATTACAATCTTCCCCTCAGGAAAAATCCTTAAATTCTTGCAGATTTCCCCTAAAATTCAGTTTTCATCAAAATTTTCTTCCCCTTTTGCGAAAAAAATAGTGTGTTTTTTTTTTACCCAAATTATCCCTTCCCTAACCCATGAAAAAAGCCCTGAAACTGGTATTGTGTTGATTTAAATAATTGTATCTGTATGTGTGTTAATAAATATAATTTTTAATGAAGTGTTCCCACCACAACCTGTTCTATGCAACAACATTTCTTAAAAAAAAAAAAAACATCATTGCTCCACATGAGTGCACTAAGTTATTTTGTTTGTCTAATGTGTTGATATATGGTACCTAACATAAAGAAGATAGAAGGAATGGGTGGACTAGAAATGATACTGCACTCCATTTTTCACGATGATGGCGTTGTATTCCATATTCTTGGCCAACATTCTCGAACCAAATCAAATGGTTCAACATTCCATATTCCAGTCATTCATATTTCAATCAAATGGTATTGGTGCACCATGTTCAAATCAACTTTATTTTTTTGGCAAATGGGGTACAATATTACATATTAGTGTCGTAACATCGGTTCAAAATCATAATCGATTATCGGTTGCGATCGGTTGCAACATCCGATGCGATTTTCCAATTATATGATCGGTTCTAGTGTAGTAGTGTAACATAAGTAGACCACCAGTGTTTGATTCTATTTATGCACCCTTTGGTTCTTAGTCATCCTCTGCTTTATGCTAGTTGGCATTGTAACATATAAGCATGGTGAATGGAGTGTGTTATCCATATGAACCATTAACAAGGCTCTATTAACATCAAATGACTTTGGGGTGGTCAAATGTTTGTTTTTCGTCTCGATCGACAATCTGCCATCTTTTTTTAAACAACGTGAGTGATTTTCCTGGAATGAGTGTTCAGTTTGAGGCATCAGTAGTTAGTTACGGCGCCTAAATGAGATAGACCGATAATCGATTATGAAAAACTGCAATCGATTATCGGAATCGGCAGAAGTTTTCACGCTGCTAATCGATAGTATCCGATTATCATTTCATCACTATTACATATTCTAAGCAAATGGACCAGGCATTCCATATCCTAAGTAAATGGGTCAATCACACCAAATTTGAATGAGATGGGCTTTGCATATTTCAGTCAAATGGTACAGGCTTTCCATTTTCTTATCGGTTAGTACAGGCATTCCATACTTCAATCAAATCCTACAGGCATTCCATATTCCAATCAAATCTTACAGGCATTCCATACTTCAATCAAATCTTACAGGCATTCCATATTCCAATCAAATCTTACAGGCATTCCATATTCCAATCGATGATACAGACATTCCATATTTCAATCAAATCCTACAGACATTCCATATTCCAATCGATGATACAGACATTCCATATTCTAATCAAATATTACTGGCATTCCATATTCTGGTCAAATAGTACAGGCATTCCATATTCCATTTTAATGGTAGAGGCATTCCTTATTCTGATAAAATGGTTCAGGTATTCCACATTCTTAACAAGTGATAGCAAGGTCCCCATGCCAGCAATTGTCACTGCCATTCATGACCAGTGGTCCTGTAACTTATATGTCTGGTCAATTATGCAACGTCCATATACCCTGTGGGTTAAATGCAGCTCATTTTGTTTGGCCAATTAATCTAATTATTATGACTGGCTTATAATAGATTGTTCCATTGAGCCCCATAAAATTCTGCATATGCAATTTGGATGTCACTAACCTTCTGCATAAGTACTTTCAAGTTACATTTGTTTACACCAATTACTGGTATTGAAGACAAAAAACAGTGAATAGTTTTAAAATATCTTTCTAAGTTTGTTATTTCTTCTTGTCTGCCTGCAGGAGTCTAAATTAACTTTTCCCTGTCATACACTTGTGTGTTGCTGCAATTATGTTCCACTGGCAATTTCAGTGAGAAATCATTCACATTTAAATTTTATTGATTCATGACTTTAATTTTGAAACACATGACCTGAACCACTGTCCATTTGGGACTGAAGTCGAATGCTTGTGTGGTGGTATATCCCCATTTGTAGTGGTTGGGTTGAAAATTGATTGTTGTAGAACTAAGAAGAAGCGAGTCAGTATTAAACTTTATGGTGTATTTGTATGAATAATCCATTATAAATCCATCGGTGTAAGACATTAAGCATGTTTTCTAGTAATATATCTATAGTTTTTTAGTTTGTTTGTTTCACTGGGTTTAACACAGTTTTTCAACAATTTTTCAGTTATATACGGCGTCCAGTTAACCCAACCAGTTTTCCTGGACTATATACCAACCAGTACTAACTTACCCTTCCACATTAGGAGCCGGCAACTTCTCCACCTGTGGAGGAAAATCAACATATTTATCAAATTTTCATGAAAGGTAATGACCTGCCGTGGCCGGGATTCGAACCAGGATCTCCCTGTTCCAAGTACAGCGCACTAACCTCTGGACCCAGCCGCGGCTTAGTTTTTTAGTCAATTTAAAACCCTGGATTAATCCTGTTAGACACTCGTGAAAAAAAAATTGATAAGCATATGTTTACTAAACCAGATGATTAAACAGTCTGGTTTATCATTGGCATTATTAGTAAAATGCAAAACATAAATTTTGGTTAATTTGAAACAATTCATGCTTTTTTATTTATTCTGGCAGCAGCACAGTTAAACATAATTAACCATGTACAAAATGTGTGCTAGTGTTTTGTGTTATAAATGATAGTGAAACATGATGCAACATTCAATCTAGACTGTACCATTGAACCATGCATGCATGTTTATAAAAAAAGCACAATTTTTCATCAAAACCATGGGTATGACACTCAAGGTTGTTTAAAATCCAGCTCTCAACAGATCTTTCACATACATTTTAGTGTAAAGCAAGGACATTTTGAAATCTGTATGAATTATATATTTATTTTGAGATAGATGGAGATTTTGATCCAAAACTTTTTATACATCTTGGATTTAACAAAATCTTATCATAAGCTGCTGGTAATAATATAGATAAGAAAAAGAATCCTTGTACAAACACATAAAATATCCAACATTAAAAAATATTACCTTCACCAAAACCCAAACCATGTAGGATCTTAAAAACAATGGAGGACGAAAGCAAAACCACCGCCCAGAGGTACCACTGCACAGAGGGTACCACCATAGAATGGCATAGAGGTTATCTTTTAGTCTGATAAGGCTGTATTAAAACACTTCATGATGCAATGTTTATGTAGAGTTGCTTTAAAAAGTTTCTGCCATATGATGTTTATTCCTCACTGGAGTTTAACGTTGCACAAACAGCCAGCCTTATTTGGCAACTGTCCAGCTTTAACAGTGAAGGCCTCAGGTTTACACCTGTGTTGATCCACTGACCTTCTGTAAGCTAGTTGATGAGCTGCCTCACTTATAAAATTTGGTCCTAGATGGGATTTTAACTCACAGGGGTGAGGTACTAGTGATTACAAGTCAAAGACCATAACCACGGAGGTCCCTCTTGTGATGCATAAAGTTTTACATAACCCTAGCTTTTTTTTTGTGGCACCCAACACAAGCTTTAAGTAATGGTGGATGATCTAGTTTCAAATATCTGGTGTCTCTGTTTTTTGTGAACAACTTCTCATGAACTGCTGGAGGGAAGTTCACTTAACTTGGGCTGCACTTATGCAAGAAACTCTGGTGTTATTTAAATGGTTCTGCTCTTTTGCAAACAAAGGTTGCTATAGCTGAATGAAACAAAGTGAAATTTCTCTATTGAGTTGATTAGCGTGATTAATTACAAATCTTATTATAGGCTTACATTTTTCTGCATGAATTTGGAAAACATTATAAAAAAACCCCATAAATGAATGAATTTAGAATCCTCAGCAATAAATTCTTATTGAACTGTTTTTGTTGTCTTCATCAGCATATACCCACATGCTACTTTGATCTCCTAGAACAAAACATGGGGAACATTTTAAAGTACATTCATTGTGCTGACAGGATGATTAGTTCTGAAAGATCACAAGTCTTGCTGAAGTTTTATCTGAAAGTACTAACAACATAGAGACTTTTATCTTTATCTGATAAGATAAAATCTGTACAGGAATCAGGGGTCATCTCAACCCTTGTTTGTTTGCAGATTTTCGTGGATATTGAAAACATTTGGAATGACCTGACCATTGACTGGACATTTAATGCAATTTAAAATTACTGTAAACAAACTGATGTGTTAAATTGAAAATTTAATTAAAAAGTGACTACATGGAATTTGTCCTTGTTTATAATAATTTGAACTATGCTGTCTGTCATATCTAGTCAATTGATCAAAACTGACTTTTTTTCAATTCATTTACTCTTATAATGTACAGATCCTTCAAACTGTAATACCTTATACAATAGTTCATGAAGTATGGTCTTTTAAAGCTGTGGTAGCCTTAATGTTTAATATGTCTTCATTTCTGAGACTAAGTACTATTTTTTTTAGAACTGATTGAGTGTTGAAATTATTGCAGTGGAGTGACACTATTATGAGTTGTGTAATTACATTATAGATGACAAGCAGGTATGAAAACCTCATTATCTACTTGTCATCAGTTACATATAATGTATGATCTATTACCTAGTTTTGTCTGAGAATTGTAAGCTTAATTTGCTGGGTACTTGGACCACACAGCTGTGGTAAAGTTTTATGTATTCCCAAGTCAATTATACATACATCTACTGATTCAATTTTTATTATGGAGCTGTATAAAACATGCTCAATATCTGTGGAAATGCAACGTCAAAACATAACTTGGTGTATTCTGCCGTAAAAATCGTTTTGTTCTATCTTGTTAGATTGATACAGGTTTCTTACTGTGATGGCAGTAGATGAGCGTTAATGATAGGGTAGTTTTTAAGGACACTCTAATACAGGTTTAATGAAGCACTTTTGATGATAACTCAATTGATGTTTTCAAAGGATCACTAACTCTTACAAAGGATTAGTACAAGTTGGCACTATTTGACTTAAAGAATAAGTATTATACATGTACAAGCCATTGTATATATGCATAGGAGTATTTTCTATTTGAAATGGCTGACAAGTACAAAACTATGGATTCATGATATTGGTCACCCTTTCTACAATTTTGGTTGGGTGCTGGTCATTTGGTAAGGGGGGGGGGTCATGAGACAATTATGGTAGTCTTCAGTTGGACCATATTATATTGTAAGTATTGATGTAGAGCGGTAAGTTGAACCTAGTCTATTACGGAGTGATATCTCATTCAGCATGAGATGATTCGATGAATTGACTCATTTTTGGGCCTAAATGATATTTTTTATTCTGAGAAAGTTTTATATAATATCTGATCAGACTTCTTGACATCAGGTTAAACAATAGAGCCCATTCCTTCACTGTGGTCATCGATTGAATAATATCTATTCAGTCATTATGACATTATCGTATTACCGACACTGATCGACCATTGCCTAAAGTCTAATCATACTATAAGGTCATTAGCCACAAATGTTCATTAACTTGTCTGACAGTCTCTGTACAATAAAAGCACATAGAGTGGCATTAGTGCTTTGTGCACAATAATGTATTCTATTGTTCCTCCTGTTCATTTGTAAGGTAAGTTGACCTCCTGCTGGTCATTTGTAAGGTAAGTTGACCTGCTGGTCATTTGTAAGGTAAGTTGACCTGCTGGTCATTTGTAAGGTAAGTTGACCTCCTGCTGTTCATTTGTAAGGTAAGTTGACCCTGCTGATCATTTGTACGGTAAGTTGACCTCCTGGTCATTTGTAAGGTAAGTTGACCTGCTGGTCATTTGTAAGGTAAGTTGACCTGCTGATCATTTGTAAGTACTTTTACCATGGACCTTCTCACCTTATATCTTAATGAATGCAAAGGATCACACATGTCATGCAAAATTAATCAAAGAATTAGTTTCTTCCATTTTTACCTTGTGATATGTTACTTGTTGAGGATATCATCATTTCTTCAATGAAGTAACACACTCAAAGTGATATAAAAGGAACAAAATATGGAAATATTATATACTCTATACAGAAATGTTCACACCAAAGTTACAGCTAGAACACATTGGACTCCAACCACCAACCCATTAATGGAATATTACAATAATCTTAATGTCTTATCCACTAGAGCAACTAAATAGCACAGAATGTCTTTTATCTTCAGTAATTCTTTTACATTATTTTATCCTTTTAATTACATTACAGTCCATTATCACATGATATGCTTGCCTAGGTTCTGTCATATTCACATCCCGGCTTAATAGAATTTAATCTCACGCAATGTTCTACCCTGCTATCACCATTGACTCCTCTTGGCTTTGATACCTGTAGATTACAAGATTGACATGAATTGTTTATAAATCAAGCGTATCATTGCATACATACCATTATATTTTCAGGTATTCACCATTTAATTTCTGTTTTATTTTATAGAGATTCAATCATTTGCTTTGTATCATAAACTTTTATTGATTGCAGTGTTTCCATGCATCTGAGCTCTGTAAATGAATAAATAAATAAAAATCTTGTAGAGCAATAGTAACATTACATGATTATAGACGTTATATCTTTCAATGAAATCCCACTGATAATGTTAGAATGTTAGGAATCAGTACCAATCTCATGATCTTACATTCATTCCATTTTATTAGCTGTACTTTTGTTTTTTAGTCTCTGCTGGGATTCAATTAATCAATTTTATCCAATAAGTCCTGCAAGTGTTTGTTGTGAAGATTTTGTTGACTTTGTGTAATGGTGATGACCTTGAGTTTGCTATTTTGTGACCTTGCATGACAGTATTATATAAATGTGAAATTTGCATGATTTGGTTGATTGTAATGTTATAGTTCCCAGACTGTATCAGCTTATGTTACCTTTCTGGTAGGTGGGGTTTGTATAACCAGATATGTTTTGCTCCACATTATTTCTTGAACAAGCAGAAATTTCATATGAAGCAGTTTTTACTGAGTAGTTATATTTCACTGCTTGTAAATGTATGTATTGGCCAATATAACGTATATTGTATACTCATCAATGGTGCAAGTGAGACATTATCTTTGCCCTGAAAAAATGTTGAGTCAGCATATTTGTTGTAAAGAATAAGTCTTGTGATCATGTGTCAACTGATTTATCATATAATATTATGATTACAGTTTTTATCTTCTCTACAACTCATAATAAAATCCTGATTGAACATTTCAGTGTCCTGTGTATTCTAATTAACCAGAATGAAATGTCAGCATATTAAGATGGTCTGATTTCTTTTAAATACTATGCCCTATATCATACTGTAGATTACAAGATATAATAGTAACAATTCTCCTTCAGTCCTTGTCACTTTATGCTGATAAATACCTCAGTTCTTATATTCTCTCCCCTGCATCTGATTGAGACAACTTAGTTGTCAATTTAAGGTTTTATGTCTGTTTTGAACAACAGCAATTCAGGTATGTTCTTGCTGGCAGTTAAATTTTTCCAGGATTCTGCACCTTCACTAATCTTGTTCTCCGCAAGTCACCAACAACTTCTCTGCATGAATTACACAGATCAATGGCAGATGATAAATGACCTTAGACCTTGTTTCCTACCAAATCGTCACAGAGAGTGTGCCATGCCCAGGGTTTTAACCCCGAGATCTGTAGTCCGAACACTGTTCCGATAGAGCTAAGCGGGTTGAATTAATGAATGTTGCAGTTGGTTGAGTAAGAAGTAAGCGTTTGTTCTGCTCTGGTAATCGAAGCTATGTTGTTTTTAATTACTGTGAGCATTTGCCCCCAAACCTCAATAATTTAAATAACTTAATGTCTGGAGATTGCTTGTATTAGATACAACAACATTTAAATGACATGCTTCAGACAAGGTTACTTGGTGCAAACATCTAAAAATGATTAATATTTCCGTGCAGCTAGTTAGTTAGAAGACTTATTTGTTAAAATTTACCACTTGACGGCAGCTCGTTTTCATTAGTAATACCATATAATGTACACGGTTAAAAATCATAACCGGACTAGAATATTACACTTTTGTGATACCACCGGTGTCGTGTTGATGTCACAGAGTGAATATTCATTTGTGCTGGAAATGAAGTTCTAAGCATTAACAATAATTTGATGCTTCATTGATAATATATTATCAACTATTTTATCACTAATGAATAAATATGTTATTTTGTGCATTGGTGCTTTAATGCTGCTTGGAATTGTTTGATCTTAGTTGTTAGACCTAAATCCTGCTATAATGATAATCCATTAAGTAAATTGAGTTGAATCTGTGAGTTTTTACAGAACATTAAGTATAAACACTGTGGTGCATGTTTATATATTTTTTGAATATTCAAATATTTTGTTATTGATCCAAGATGGTCATATTACTGACATTTTTTTTTATTTCCACCATCTTGCTAATTATATGAGAGTGAGATCCTTGTTTTGATTGGGATATAAACAGTAATTTTTGTTTTTCATACAATGCTTTAAATATTGTGTTTTACTGTAAGGCTGCAAGGGCATGAATCTTTAATGATTGCTTGAACACAATGATTAAGTTCTGTCAGTATAGTGCATTAAAATATACATAAAATACAAGGCAGTATTTATGTTAAAGTTTACATCCTGATTCATCTGTGTATATAAATGAAGCAGATGCTGGTCAACAAAACAACAAAAACGACTTTAACCCTTACATATTGGCTAATAAATACTTAATTTTCTTGAAAGTGAGTGCTTTTTTAATATAAAATGATTATCGTAGTTCTCAAACTTTGAAGAAGTTGTTGTTTTGTTTAATTTTGATGATGGGGATATAAAAACTTGCCAGTTACTTTCGTTTTTAGAGGAGGAACAAATATAAACATCAACATCATTAGTATTTTTTGCTGTTTTATGGCAGGCTGATACCCTGGGTATTCATAAAATTCATTAAATGTGCAGTTGTCTTAGCAGTCTACTTATATAAGACTTGTTAAAGGTATATTAATGGTCAATATTATCATTTTATCGTATATCTTACATTCACGAAATTTCACTGTAAATCATAAGTTCAATGATTATAAAAATGTTTGACAATATTTTTTCTGTATATTTTCTTCAAATAAACTCGATGCAAACCGATACGATTCTACTTATTTTCAAACAAGCCGCCACTTTCAAACCACTCTTAAGAGATCGGTTACGTTCGGAATTCATCTCATTTGCATACGGAGACTACCTGTCGATCAAAAACGTTGCGACTTCACGGTCGGTTTTTGCACGAATTTCTTCCTTCAAAGTTTTCCAACGACTTGCTTCGCTGCCTAAATATATTCTTGTTTGAGCAATACCCTTGTCTCTTTCTAATTTCCTCCTTTTTCTTTCAGAATCGGACATTTTCTTTCTTGTTCTTTTGATTCCTCCCGCTTGATCCGCCATTGTTTTGATTTTCCTTATATGGAGAGATGCTAATCACGTGACTATTTCCAAATATTTACGGAAACAATCAGAATGCTTCGCAGCAAATATAAATCTTATTTGACTAACCTAACGATTTTTCGATATGCAATTAAATGCACAAAATTATGATTTCAAGTTGCAGAAATTGGTGAATACTCAAATTATTATGTAAGGAATAGTGTTATAAAGCTTTTTTGGAAAAACAAAAAAATCATTTTGACCATTAATATATCTTTAAAATCTGTTTGTTAGTATTGAAATAATGCATGTTTTAATCAAACTTGTTGTACCTGTTTATTGATGAAATATATTGATAACAACATATTTCAGCAGTTATTGATTTCATCTCTCCTATTGCCTATCTCTGTGTATATAGGTCCCAGGTTCAAGTTTGGAACTCAGGAGCACTGGCTGCATGAATTGCTTGTTGCATATCACTGCAATTTTGCTGATGATATTCTGACATTATTTGTGGATAGTAAGGTCAAAGGTGAAAGTTGTTTTGTAAATCTTCATCAATGTTGTAGTTTTTTTTAGGATGAATTACATCGCTGGACCAAAGAACCTTCAGTGACTGTCAGTTATATACTGGCATTGACATGATTGAATTTATGAACTTTCAAACAGAAATTATCTGTCAGTTTTTTTAGGGTACCTTATCAATGATCAAATCTCAATTAATTGAGAATCCTTGCTTTCCCCACCAGAGTCTGTCAACTTTTATTGACTTATGTTAGAAGACCAAATTTCAAAGAAAACATTGGAAAAATGAATGTTTAGACTACATTAGCAACTAACATTCACTTCAAAACTTTTAGACTCGGTCTGAGGAAGAGAAAGATATCTCCAGACCATTGGATTAAATTTAATTAAGCATTAACATATACTGCCTGTTATATATATTATGTATGTATATATATGTGTGTATGTTTTTTGTGCAAATTACATTTAATTAGTCTGCTCTACCCTTTGGGGAGTTTGATATGTAGGGATGCAAAATTCAGTCATGTACATGGTATATGATGTTGTTTGATAAATTTGTAGACTGTCTTAATAAATTCATAATAGCGAAGCAATACTAAAGCAATTATGTATTGCTGGATGGGATATTCAGTTTTTTATTGCATAAATAAAAAACATAGTTAAAATATGTGACGACAAACAAAATACTCCAAATGTTGTGTTGTGATGAATGGGTACCCAGAGCATTGCATTGATATTTCTGAATTCATGCACAACTTCATTCTTTTAACACCAAACATTGTTTTTATTCTATCTTGAGGAATTCTCCATATAACTGAATATACTCCTTATAATGTGAGACCCATTTGATTTAGTGTCTGTACACCAAGTTTTGTCAAAAGCAGAAGCAATATGTTGACTCTTTAGTGAAGTTTAAGCAGGAAGTCAGAACTTTTTACCTCAGAGTTGTCTTTGCAGCTAGGGGAATACCCAGAAACCCATCAGTGCTAGATCTGGGCTGGATGTAAGATGGTTGGTATATTACTTCAAACTCCCAACAGGTCAATGTCCGAGAGGGTGAACTTAGCAGTGTGTAACAGGGTATTATCCTGGTGTCAAATGACTTCTGAGAAGTAATTTTATTTTTTTATTATCTTTTCTCAATAGTTGCTGTGTGTATCATGGTTATGTTAGTGTTCGAATATATTTAACAGTATTAAATTATTAAATTATCAAAGTAATATTTTTTAAAATCTTAAATCATTGAACACCTTTGAATTATAATACACATTCACTGATTAGCCATCCAGTATTTGTTGTTGGAGAATCATCTCTGATCTGTCCATAAAAAATGCAAACATGCATTATCCTTCTGATGAATTCACTCTTGCATTTTTTTGTAGAGGCATCCCAGGAGTTTTCCATACAGATGATTGAGTCTTTGTCTCAGGGTTGAAATGCCAGAGCCATGTAACCATGTTTCATATGTTGTAATTATCCTGTCCAAAATGTTGTCACCTTCAGTTTCAAAGCATTAAATAAATTCTGATGATTCGATAACACATTTTTCCTTTTTTCCTCAACTTTTAACAGTCTCTGCACCCATTGTGTGCTGACTTTATTCATATTTAAATCTTCCTTTTAAAATGCTATGCATAGTTGAAATGGAAAAGTCAGATTTTAGAAAAAAATCTCGTTCAATTAATGGCCAGTTTTTGTAGGTCGTGTCTTCTATTGTATCAGTGCAACTCTAACCATTGGGATATGACTGTATCTTTAATCATCTTTATTGGATACTCATCCATCTCGGAAACTGTCATGCCATTCAAATAATAAGGGATTAAAATATTAGATGCTTGTCTTTCAGTCAAGGTTAAATTCTATAAAATCTGTATTGAATGCCCCTGGGGTTCTACATTTTCTAATTTGTGTGGGGGTTGTTTGTTAAAGCACTTTTTAAAGTGGTTTTTTTTTCAAAGTAGGTGGAATTTTAGTATGTTATTACAAGTTGACAAAATGCAGAGGGGTGCATTTATAAGGAGAGGGGTGTTTAATATATATGTTATGGTAAATTGATTTCACTAGATTTATAATAGGACTGCAAGAATGGTCACTTCTATCTCCCACATAGATATTTATGATAAGAAGAGATTGACACTAATAACAAAATTAAAATGGGATTTTGTTATAACACAAAAATAAGCAATATTTCATGAGACGAAGAGGAATAAATTTTTTAAAAAAAGAGACATTAATACATTTCAGCTTTTCAGCTTTTAGAATGGGGCCAATTTTCAGTAAGTGATAATGTTGAAAGCACTTGAAATGTTGTTTTAATAGGGAAGAAAACTTTTAAATCAGACATGTGACTTCCTGAAGAGGATTTGTTGAGCTTGTGTCTATTTTACATCCTAGGTCTATTGTCTTCTACATCCGAGTCACAATTTAAGAGGAAATTTTCCAAATGCCTTTGGATCATAGAGGAGAATAATTCGACCTGTGAGCACTGGAGAGATTGAAGGCAATCACTACTTGTTGTGTGCAGACCTCTTTCCCAGGACTCTTTTTTTTGTTACCACGGCCATATTTATGCTGCTTTCATCTTTCTTATATGACAGTGAACATTACTGTTGTGACAATGATGTTTTGGTACTAAAATAATAATTTACTGAAATTTTTATTACAATGGAATCACCAAATGATTTATTTTGCTATGTATTATTATCATAAAGCACACAGTCAACTCATATCTCAGAAGGTACATTACTCTTCCATTCAACATTTAGATTGCTGCAGTAAAAAGCATGTAGACGTGGGATCATTGTAACAAGCTGATTTTACAGAAATGGAGATTTACAGTATAATTAAGGCTCTAAAAAACTGAACTTGGGATTTTATTTTCAGTTACATGGAAAAAAACTGACTTGGGAATGGAGCTGAATTTTGACCCCTAATCAGCCCCCCCCCAAATGCTGTAAATATATCTGATATTTTGATTAAATAATAGACACAACTGATTGGAGTACAAATACTGTTTAGAGTATGTCAAACTTGATGTATGTTCTCCTAATGGCACAGTAATACCTTACCTTATGGACACCCCCCAGTTACAGACACCCCAGTATTAGAAACAATTTTTGAAATAACAGACTCATTCTTCAACTAATGATTGAGCTCCACTATTGAGGACTCTTCACCAGAACCACAATGGTTAGTATTAGAGGAGTTTTACTGTACTTTTCTGGTAACAATACATCAGCTGTCTAATCATATAGAGAGGTTTGGTTAAGTTACTTAAGACATAAAGTTCTCCTACTAGTACATCCAATTTAAGTTTAATTAATTTTTGCAAATCACAAACTTATGAACATTCCAAAAATGACTTCATCTCTAGTCTACTCATGGTTTCCTAATTGGACTGAGCAAACTAACTACAGCTGCATGTCTGCTTGTAGAATTTATTACTTGCATAATTTCAATTACTGTGCTTCTTTATGCTTCCTGGAAAGTTTATTGTAAAGGTTAATGTCTGAAGGGATATAGAAAAACAACTAATGGGAATCTAGGAGGATAATCAACTTGCAGGGCCTTCATGGTGGAGTGGTTATGGTCACAGACTTGTAATCAGTAGCCTCTCACTGCTGAGTTTAAATCCCACTTGAGATCCAATTTCACATGTGAGGTGGAAGCTGTCAAGTTAGCTTATGGAAGCCAGTGGTTCTACCCAGGTGTAAGCCTGGGGTCTTCCTGCACTGTTAAAACTGGAAAGTCACAAAATGACCCTGGCTTTGGTTAAACTCCTGTGAATGATCAACTTTCACATTGAATATGGGATGCTTTTATGAAAGTATGGGTGAGTTTTGTATGTTAGATTGCCTTGAGGAGGACACTGAGTGTATCATATTGGTGTGGAAACGTAGATTTGAACGCTAAGAAGAGTAGCCATAATATCATTGTTTACACAGTCTGATTATAATTTATACTGTTCTAACAATGCTATCAAGCAATCAGACTGATAGCCCAGCACCACAATTATCAGGATGGCAGAATATGACATGTATAATTATGACAGACTTTGTATGATTCATCCATCATAAACAATTTGTCACATCTCCAGCCTCCTATTCTACTGACAGTAGCATTGTAAGGATTTCCAATCCCAATTTGGTGTGTGCTCGCTGTCTGCAAACAATTCACTGGAGGAAATTAAACCTAGAAAATTGGAGAGAAAGATGGAGTGTGCAATATGCTAGACATTACAGGACATCCTTCAGAAACTGTGCGACTAAATTCACTAACTTTATTATGTCTTATGTTTTAGGAGAGGCTTTCATTTTGAAATAAATTTGGCGGCTGTGGATTTATTGTAGTCATTTGACATTTTGTATAGTCCCAGTTTCATGCAATTTGTTCCTAGGTGATTTTGTAGTTGACTGTATGGTGCAGCTTTTAGGTTGTCACTGTAAACACTAGTAGGTGATATAACATAGAATGTATGGCTTTGTTAGCTAGGAAATACATCTGGTCATTTCATAGACATCCCTAAGCTAAGATTGCACTTTTTATATGCCAACAAACGAATTTTTGGTTATACCCCGCAAATGAAGTTTTCAGGGGGTATACTGGAATCACCCTGGTTTTGGTCAGTCGGTTGGTTGGTCTGTCAGTCGTGCCGTCTGTCCCCATTTTGCGGGGGTATTTGATCACAATTAAGTGATAGGTCCAGTTAATCTTAACTCCTTGTTTCTATTGTTCTTAAGTCTTTTTGAAAGCTATCAGAAAAATAAACAACTTGGTATGGTTTTATTTTTTGGTTTGAATTCTAATGTCTTGAGTTTTAGGCATGTCCATATATAACGTAGCATGTCCAGTGTAACATACTTGGTCATCATTGTCTGCATTTCACTTTTAATATTTTATAATTGTTTTGTAAAGTCATCAGTAACTGTTTTGTTTACTTTGCAATTTATCATTTTATTTTGTTATCATTTTAGAACCATACACTTTATACTTAATTTTCAAACATTGTTCAAAAGTTTAAAATTGCTAATAAGGTTATCATTGATTTACTTGACAATGAACACACATGGTTTTTATATTTGTATCAATGATGAAAGTTTATTCATTTACTATGTATTTAACAATATATCAGTTTTCTGAAGGAATCAGTTTTATGCATCACTACATTATTTATGGAAACTTTATCTTACAATTACCATCAACTTTCTCATTTTAAAGTCCAAATTAATTGGCACTTGAATTAATAGCACTCAAGAATTTTGATAACAGATTCAAATAACCAAATATTGTAAATTCTGTGGAATTATGCCTGCTGTGGCCATATTGTGCTGGCAATGTCTGAGAGAAACTTGATTACCTTTGGTTGCTAATTCTGTGTGTATAACCATCTTTAATGAGGCAAGATAAAGTCTTCAAAATGATATCATACATAGAAAAATAAAGCAGAAGGATTACATTGAATTTATCCATCTGATAATAGATAAGGTGATACTTCATTTCAGTTCTAGGTTTTCATCTTGGCTCATGCCATCAAACACTTGATCATATACTTGGTACGGTATAACTTAATTATCTTGAGGAGTCATCGGACCAAACGAAATGCTTGATGTTAACCGGATGTTCATAATAACTAGGTATTTGTTTGTTGTGTGTATTGAAGAAAGAAGAAAACAGTTAGTGGTAGTATTAATGATATAATTACATATAATAATAAACAACAGTCATCTCAAAAATAGTTGAGCACAAATATATGTGAGTTTTATAAGCAGGGTATTTAATTCACTATGATAATCACTTTCTCGTAATTAAATGCTCAGGGTTTGAACTTACGAACCCAAGGCTTGTGGACCCAAGTCTGTGCCAATTGAGCTAAATGAGCTGAGCAAGTGGCATCTTAGCTGTTGGACCTTCATTTAGATGAAATGCTCCCTGTATTCTCCCATGTTCACTGACATGTAATGATCAAGTTCAATACAAACAATGGATTCTCTATTTGGATTCCCCAGAGTGCCTAGCTCAATCAAATTATAACTTCTTCATTACTAAATGTTGAAAAAAAAACAGATTTGTCAAGTCATCAGGTCATAGTATTACTCTGGAGCTCTGGTTGTGTTAACTGATTGGATTGCATGAAGAATCTGTAGAAGAGAGTGTTGGGTCTTACATAAACATCTGACTTCTTGCTCTACTTTTTAAGGCACTTGCCCTACTTGCTGTTCTTATTTTTGGTCATCTCACCACTTTTCTTTTGGCATAAATTTTTCCATGCAAGATCTGTGTGGAGATGCCTTTTTTTGTAAATGTGACAATGTTGTCTGCTTTACTTAAAAATAAAATAAATGAAGGGGAATGTATTCTGCAGATGTGTGTGTGTCCTTTCTAGTTTTCATTTCCTAGTTTGTTTAGTGGAATAGGATTTTAATTAAAACCATGGATTCAGCAGTGTTCTAAATATGTTATTCAACATAAATATGAACTCGTAATTCAATAAAACAATCCTTCAATCTTCAATCTATCAAATTTCTGTAATTATTTTGGAATTATGAAATTGGTGCGAACTTCTCCAGAATAGCAATGAGTTTTTCCTTGTCATTGACTGATTATACAATGTTTTTGAAAATGCACTCTGTCTTTACTTTTAAGGCTCTGGATAATTAATTACTGCACGGGAAACTTGATACTTTTTATCAATATATGTGGCTCTAAATGAATCCTGAGCGATTGTGGAAGATTTATTGCTGCTTGGCTGTAAACTTAATTGAATTCCCAGGGGATAATCTAATGGAAAACAATGACCAGTTTTGAGAAACCTTGAGTTTTCTGCAAAGATTTGCATTGTGTTTTGCCTACTATTGAATGATAAAATATTTCTCTGTTTCTGGTTAGGTTTAAGTTTGAAGATTATTGAACATATGAGTCATATAATAGAAAATTCCAGAAATAAAATGTAAGCCAATACATACCTAAAATGTTTGTGAAGTTCTGTCCAGCATTAAATTTACACGTCCTTCAGTTCCAGAAATTTCAGCTGAAGCAGACTTATTCTGTAGAAATACTGACATTATAGACCAAAGTCATTCTTTATGAATTTTTGCCCTTACACATAGATGGGTTATATGAATGCATCACAGTCTTGTAAGTGAGATGGCAGGGCTGGACATAACCACTTCTCCACTGTAATTACTAGTAGAAATCAACTCAGGAAAAGTGGAAGTTGCTGTAGAAAAGATTAAAATTCTACACTGGTTGTCCTGCTGGATGAGTAGCCTGAAAACATTTGTTGAGCCCTGGATTGATAGTACACTAGAAGAGAGATGGAGGCTGGTGAGAAACTTGACAAAGAAATCAATTTATGTGTAAAAGCATGGGATGCCCAGAATACATTAACACGAAATTAGATTTGACGGAATTTTTTTTCCCAAAAATTGTTCAGGCAATATCTAGTTCTATTAGCTCCCATTCTGCAGTGGTCTGCCAAATGATGATAGTGGAAGACAATTCAAAGTGCCTTTGCTAACACCACTACTCCAGCAATATTCTGGCACTGACTACAAGATGTAAAGTATTTTTGTAAGCAAGGGTGTAATCAAGTCAGAAAAATTGCATAGGAATAAAAGGAACTATCTTACATCTAGATCAGTTTTGTTGGCTTAACTAGCTTCTCAACTTTTGTGAGTAATTTCTGGATTCAAAGGAGTGCTAAACATGCTATAACGGGTGGACTCGATTATTACATTGGCGTGCAGCACTTCCTCAGTATTATTTAATAGTCTGAAAATGCAGCTTAGATATTTTCAAAAAATTCATTGAAAATTGTTTCTGCTCAGCTAACCTTGCTAACAACAAATATTGTGCTGAAACCAGCTGTCATGGTGTAATATAAAACATTTAATGACATAAAATGGAATGTATGAAAAATTCCAGTGAATTAATGTTTGGGTTAGATATCATCTGAAAGTAATTCTGCAAATTTAATGTTCAGTTTCTTGAGCTGCAATAATTATTCATGCAGTCTTAAAAGAAATTATCTTGGTCTTGTGTATTCAAATTTACTTTGTTTATCCCAAAATGTCTGACAATAAAAGAATGGAAAAACTTTTTGAATGGCTTTCAATCAACCAAAGTTTATTTGAAATCTTCATATCATTATTTTGAATCCATTTTTGTATGTTTAATACACCCATTTTATGTTTAGATCATTTGATTGCGATCAGGAAGCATATATGACCGTGAAATATCTAATTGGAGGCTTTATATTGAGCAATGTTTAGCCTACAAGTATGTACTCTCTATAATATATCTTACTTGTAAAAATCAATCATTAAACTGATTTTTTTATTGTTGCTATTTTTTGCTGTTGGGTGGAAATTTGCAGAAAAAATTGAACAGAATAGTCAATGTATTGGTAACACCCATGTTTTTGGCTTAACACACTGATTTGGTGAAAGTATGGAAACAACACTTGGATGAAAGCCCTGTCCTTAAATAATTGATCAGCCATGTTTACACCTTCATTAAGTGATCTGAATTAGACTGTAAAGATGGTCTGGTTTCCAGGTTTTTGTTTATAAACATAGTTTACTTTGGATGCAGAAATGTACTCAATTAAGGTCATTGAAAATGTTGGAAAGTTATATTTAGATAAGTAAAAAAAAACTACTTATAAAATATGCAAGAGTCAATGTCTTTCACAGTTTCTCACTGGCTTTTTAACCCTTTGCCTCATGAGCATATTTAGACTCTTCCAAATTCAAAGCTAGTAACCAAAACATCAAATTATTTAAGAAAATTAGGTTATTTTTCTCTGACAGAGTGGAAAACACTGGCAAAAGAAGCCATGACTTATAACAAACTGTGGCCTCTTTTGCCACTGTTTCCAAAGTCGTCTGCTTCAGATGTGGGGAAATGCGGCATTATGAGGCAAAAGATTAAAAAGGAACTGTACATTCAGTGTTGTTTTGCTTGTCTTATGATGTACCAGTTGGTTTTAAGTCTATATCTTTGGCTTGAGTCTCGATCTAACTGTTGAGGTAGATGGGCGTCTTGAAGTTATTTTTGGTTTTGACGTCAAAGGTGAATATGTCCTTGAAATAACTTGACTAACTTATGGTATGAAAATAATAAAAGCCTTCTTCCTGACCATCAAACTGGCGACTTACCGCTGACAAGCTATCATGTTGGTGTGTCCTGTGTACAACTATTTCCACTAGGTTAGTACATGCTAGTAACCCACATCTAGATGTGAACTTATTTTGAGTATTGTAAATGTATGCATACAATGTAATTATTGCTTTTCTAGTATCTTGTCTGTTACAGAAGATCTGATTATTTGTCAGTTACGCTGTAAATCATCAAACTCAATTGGGTTACTATTTGTAAATAATATGTATGTTTCTTCGATTAATTTACGGTGCAGCCAGCTTGTTACCTATGTTTTGTAGGCAACTCTTATTGAATTTCTTTACCTTACGTATGTTTTAAAATCACTGACTTACAATTGAATTTAAAGTTGGTTAGTCTCTCCTGAAATTGAACTTAACAATGGGTGTATACTTCCACTTAATGTGGAAAGAAATGCCTCAAATCTTACTGGAACCGATACATGTCAGTATTTGAAGTGTTCATGCCTGATTCAGAAAATGGCAAGTTTGACAGAGAGGGTATAGAATAGCTAATTATTAATCTGGCTTAAAGTTGTTTTGTTCAGGTTGCAAAAGATGGACTGGTGGAATTTTCAAACAAACTATGTTAACATATTCCACAACCCAAAAAAGTGCTGACATTTTAGATGTAAACATGTAAGTGTACTCTTTGTAAACCACATCCTGCAGTTCTTATATCAGGATGATATCAACAGCAGTATGTTATAAAATAATTCTTTTTTACAGATGATTTCTAATTTTTAGTTTGTCAGTTTTGAAGAAAAAGTTGAACTATTATGATTGCTGTGTCATCGTTGTGGTTGTCGCCATTGTTGTGCAAAAGCTTTAATGTTGTCAATGACTCAAATACTTTCAAAGATATCAACACGACACTTAGAATACTTGATTGTCATGACAAGGCATATTTGCAAGACTAGGGGCATTATTCTGAAAAACTACATTTCTGGAGTTATGCCCCTTTTTAACTTAGAATTTTGATTGAAATTGCATATTAAATAGAATGATGTAAAACAGACAAGCATTGGTGCTGCTCTGTGGAGCTCTAGTTATATACCTATCCTGAATGGACCTTTTAAGGGAACAACTGTGGGAAGTATGGGAAAGGGCTGGTTGGCAGTGTACACAATAGTTTGCTCTGTAAGTTGAACAGTCAAAATATTTCTGGGCATAAAATCTGGGCAAAGTTTGATAACAAGCAAATTGCCCCACCATTCTTAAGTTAGGGCCGCAATCTCAGGAAAAAAATATGAAATAGGCCTTGGCCTGCGCTGTTAACTAAGTCATATCTTATGTGCCAAAACAACCAAGAATACACCAATGAAAACACTCCATGTGTAAGTTCTTTATAATATGTTTGTATGTAGAAATACTGGAATGAAGTTATTTACAGTGCTATATTATAATGCACATTCGTACTTATTTTGTTGCAGATTTTTTGCCAGAAGTTGGTCCTGTAAATTACTGTAATCATGATGGACATTCCAATTCTTTACCTGAGATGTCTGCCAGTCCAGTCATATTTTCAATTTAGACTGCACAATAATATTTATAAAACACATTTATCTTATAATGGCCTATAAATATTACCTACAGTATCAACATTATATTTTGTCTTACAGAACAGTTGGTTGTCAATTTCTAGCTGATTAATCCTGGTTTATTGAATCAACAGGTACAATCTCCTTCCTGTATGGTCTTCCTATAAAATCATCAAAATCTATTAAAAACTAAGGTATCATTTAAATTATGTACCACAGTGTTGTTTTTGTAAAAGATATCAAATATGCAGCCATATAAATCATGAAGCCTAATAAATAAATCTTATGTGGCTGATTCAGGATTTGTTGATATTTATGGTTTTATAGATATTGCAATGTTTCTCTGCATCTACCTATACATTCACACAAATGATGATCCAGTTGAAATCAGAATGGCGTGTTTTCCTTGGGGCTTTGGAAATAAACATATGATTTTCTGGTCTTAATTAGTAACAAACATCTTTATGTAACACAGCAATTGTTACAATATTTGTAACTGTTGTGAGTTCAACCAAGTTTTACAGTTTTTCTATACTACAGCTGAACCTTTCTAATTTGAACTTGTTTTGCCTGACAAAAATGTTCAGGTTAGGTAGGTTTGCTGAGTATGAAGGTTCTGAATTACAAAGGTATTTTAGCATTAAATACATAATAAAAAAATCGGGACCAGCTGACGCGTTCAGTTTAGAGAGGATTCCAGATTAGAAAGGTTGGGATTAGAGAGGTTTGACTGTATAAGTGTTTGGGGAAGCAATTCGGAAGACATTTGCTTCAGTTCAAAACAATGTGGTTATAGAAGATCACCATTAAGTCAATTATATAAATGCCCATATGTTCTTGTTTTTTCAATGCTTATACTTTGTAGCCCAGGTTTGAAAATGGAATAATGTTCCAGGAATTAACCATGCTTGAGTAAAATATGACTTTCCTGTCACAAGTATTTGAATAATAGTTGAATTAATGAATAAGTTCGCCAGCCAACTTCCTTTGTAAATATTTTTTAATTATTTCAAGCAGCATGTGACAGTGCATAGTAATTTCTAATTATCAACTGTATAACCTCCTACCAAGAGACTGGTTCTAAAATTTTCAGTCCGGTTCTAAAGATCAATAATTCTGGTGTTAGGGTAATCAGTCTGCCTGGTCATCAGCTCCATGTTTCACAGAGACAAGCTGTATACTGCACACACTCGCATCACACACTGATACTCACATAGGGTGATTACTGTGTGATCAACCTGAAGACTTATATATCTGCTTAGAAATCACTAATCACTCAATTCTACATGTTGGTGTAGCTTAGTGAATGCTGCGTTCATACCTTGCAGGGACTTCTGTGAGATTTAATGGATTAAATTTGAACTCTGGTTGTCTTGATTCAGTGTAAGGACTAAGAAGAAGACATTGAACATTAACACTGATATCAAGATAGTGATATTTATTGACTCGTGTGCAATTTTCTGGAATTAATGTCTGTGAACTGTTCTTGAATTAACTTGTGAAAGTTTTTTCTTGATATTTTAACATTATCAACTATATCCTGTTTGTTTGTACTTTGTTGTTTATTTATCAAAACATTGCTTGTGTGTATTTCAGACAGATCTGTGGAATAAGGGAGGATTTTAATTTCTGATGATTTTAATTCTCGGTAAGTTTTCTGTAATTTATGTTGTAATACTATTATGCATGTGTTTATTTTCCAATTATTTGATTGGTTGAAATGTTGGTATTTACTGAGTCAGTTTATGGAAAGTGTAGACATTATATTATAATACTTTGTATATTGATATATGTATATTTCTTTTACTGGTACTTACATAATTAATTCATTTGATTGTTTTTCTTGATTTTATGATAAAAAGTATTCTGTGACATTTTTAGAATTACTTAGGTTTTTCATGTAGATGACATGTTGCTAATTTTATCAGCTGATTTCAGATGTCATCTATTTCGCATTTTTGTTGTAGATTTCCTAATGACAAATGAAAACCTTCTGATTAGTGGTTAATTAAGTGTAATTTTATATCTTGCAATGTGATAAGTGTCACCTTTGTGTTTAATTATTCATTAATAGCCAATTATCCCTAGACAAGCTGCTCTGACTAGGCCCCTAATTTCATGACTTCTTTGCAAGGTTTGAATAAGATTCTTGCAAATATATTGAAGTAGAGGGCAGCATTTTTTCCCCTGAATTATAAATGAAGTTATACATTTGTGTCACATAATTTGAATGCATTTTTAAATTTTTATCATTGATCTTGCACACTTTAACTTATAAAGAATTTTGAAAGACTATGAACCTGCATTTCTTGTGTGTAGGAATGTTTTATAGAGAGAGATCTATTTTATTCCTGTAATAATCTTTAATTCTGTGCAAGCTTTGATATAACCTTTAATTTGACCTCTAAATGAAAACAGTTACAAAACAGTGTTATATTTATTGGTTGTTATTTATGACTGATATGATTTAATGGTATAGTTTTAAGATTTTATTTATTATTTAGCAGCAAGCAGCAACTGATGTTTTGAGATAATGTTGAGTTTTGATGTTTCGAGATAATGTTTAGCTTTCATTTTTGTTGCTATGAATATATTTTCTGAACATTCCTTGGATTATTCCATTCATTGAGATTTCAATCAGTGCCAGTCAGAATTTATTTCTTCCAGTCACTCAGTTTTATCTGATGCGATTTCTTCATTAAGTATGGTCACGCAAGTTAATTAACAATTTACAACACAAATTTTTCCAAATCAATCTGTTGTCGTCTAAGTCAAGACTTTTCATTGCTTGTGAATACTGATTAATTCTCATAAAAACATTGATGTTTTTGTTGATTCGACATTTTGTATGTTACATAAAACCAAGTATGTGATGGTTGTGATGATTATTTAAAAATGCACTGGGTTCCATTGTGGGGTTAAATGTTTTTTTACTTTCTGAATCTTTTCATCTCTTAGCACTGGTATGTTTCATTTCTAGATTAGATTGAATGCGGTAAAACCCCCAAATAGTGACCACCTTAGTATTACATCCACCTTGTTATAATGACCACTTATTTTCTGACTAGCTTCCAATAACACCCCGTAATACAACGTATGAAACCACCTCATTACTACGATCGATTTTTCGGGTCCTTAGGTGGTCTCATTATTGAGGTTTTACTGTGATTTGATTACTGAATCATGTCAGTAAAAATACATATTCAGTTTTTTACTTATTTTGTTAAATATCCTCATCATATAAAACTGGTACTCTGGCTTAGTCCAATTTTATCCCAAGTTGTTTAGAATTGTTTTATGCCTTCATCCTGGAACCAGTGTGTCTGATGTCTTGATCCTTGTTATAGGACAAATCCCTTGTTAATGGTGCCAAGTGAGTTTTAGCACATTCTATGTTGAGGTAAAACTTTTATGTGTTTCTTTTATTGTGGAATAATCTTAGAGATAAAGTAGGCCAGACAAAAATAATGGTTATGGTTACTTGACTAACCCTACTTCTTGGTGTGACTTAAGTTGTAACAGCTAAGTTTAATATTTCATACTGATTATGAAACATTTTAAGGGACAATTGGTACGTCTGTTTGATGAAAGGTATGTTTAAAAAGTGAATGGGTTATATGACCTACCTACCCTATTAATGTTTAACACTACTATTTTTGTCCTAGCTATATCAGTAACTCTTTGGATTATCATTCTAATTTGATTAAATAATTATTACTCTCATAATGTGATGTTTGTAACTGACAGGACTTGACATAAAATAAGCTTGATTGAGAAGCAACCCTTTTATTTCTGTGCTTGAACCATGAAGTGTTTTGTTTTTTCATTACATTAATTTGTCAAATAGATTATGCAGCTTATACAATAATGTGACAATACTACCTATTAGTTTCCATGGCAACATGTCCATAGCAGCTTTTTTGTTTGATTCTGTGTAGTAGATTGAGAGATGAAAGATTCAGGTAGGGGGTTATTGGTCAATATATTGACCACTAATCATGTAGCACTTTATAAGTAATTGATTATGTGAACTGACCACCTGATCGTTAGCTGATAAACAAGTGGGCATTATGTATTCTCAATTATCTCCAATTTTCATGCAGATATCATCATCTTACATCAGCTCTTCATCTTGTAACCTGGTCTATTGTTAGATGGCTCCATTCAGTCTGGTGCTGAAAATTCTTCATGGATCCTAAGCATTCTATTCTTTATTATTCTTTAGGTTTCGTCTTAGCCTTTGATTGCAAAATCTATACTTCAGTGTGAAACTAGATTTGAGAAGAAACTCGAGTGGAAAATTTCACAAGTTTACAAATTACAATGAATTATGTTCATCCAATTTTTTTTACTTCAGCAAGTTTAAAACATTTCTTACGCTGAACGCAGCATTTACATGCTCGTGATGTTTTTGTAACGTCTTTCCACTGCTGAAAAATTTAATTGTTTTATTTATATTTTCTGTTAGAAATGTTCTTCTCCAGATAATCAAGTTGTTTTTTTGTGATGTCAGTCTAACATGCACATATAAACATGAAACCAATCAGTTAACTGAGCATGTATGGTCGCATGATGGGTTGTAAATTCAATGGTGTACGGGTCAATATTTCTAATATACATTGACTTCTGAAACTTCTTAGAAAATGCCATTGATCGCTCTACTTATCTGATTGGAACATAGAATGTGATGATGAAAGTGAACAATGATAAAGGTTGTTGACTAGATTTAACACATGACAGAAACTGGACTTCAAACAAAGTACTGAATGTATTCATTATTTAAGTTTGTTGAAGTACATACTCGGTCATTATTATTTTGAATGACTTACAAGGCCTTTTCTGGTATTATGAAACTTAGATCTCAGATTGTTGATGTGCATTGTGCACTACTGTGTATAGTCACTGGTTAAGATTAGAATGGATCTCTGTACAATTGCTCTGTTGATAAAATGCTTTGTATGAGCTCCAAACACCATTGTATTAACTTAAACCATTTGTTTTTTATGAGCTTTTATCACTATGTGTATAGCTGTGCATTATGAATTTATGCTTATGCAATTTTCATACTTTGATTTACGTCGATCCATTTATGTTTTTCCATGAAAACTGTGACAAACACAGGTGATAATCATCGGTTGAGTAACTTTTAATGAGTTATTGTTGTGTCCTAGCACTGCAATCAAATGTGCATTAGATATCAGTGGAGATAATGAGCATCTAATTAGTGATGATGATAGAGTTACACAAATCTTGTTACATGAGATGTTGATATATACCAGGAACAAAGTCAGACCTGAAGGCATGGCTTGTTGCTATACCTTGATCACCTATAGTATTATGTTACTAATGCATCATGACATGTACAGACCAGGTTACTGATAAGCCTTCATGTGAGGTGAATCAACGGTCTACTGTTCTCAAAGATATTTGCAATAATAAATATCAAGATTTCTTGTTTGCTTTTAGATTCAAGATAATGGTTCATATTTGTGAAAAGTAAATTTCTTTGTTATTGTTGATGATGTGTGGATACATGGGTATATGGCTTTGTATGTTCAGTACTATTTGTGCAAGATAATTATATATATAAACTATACCAGGATTTTCCTTAGGGTTTGTTATTTGTGAGTCTCAGGACTCCAGTGCTTACCATTATAGGGGTCCCCATATAGAATCATGTTTGGGATTTAGATTCAGACGCAGGGACTGACATGCTAAAAAAACATGAGTTGCTTTCAATTTCAATTCGCCCATGGTTGCCCCTGATACCATGACTAGTAAAAATGCTTGACTCCCTTAATTAAAAATAAATGAGAGTCTCTAGGACACAGATTTCAGGAAAAGTGAAAAGTTTATTTTACAGGTATATGAGTTGAAAGTGTGGGCCCTGGACGAAAAGTTGCATTAGAGACACAGGTTTTCTGCATCCAGGAAAACCCTGCTGTACTGATGTCTCATTGTTACATTGAAATTTTCACTTCTGTATTTTCTTTTCTTAACAATAGCAGGATGAATTGAATTGAATATGTTCATGTTTTATTTAGAGCATTATGTAGGATGTACTAAACTACCCATCTTAAATTTATTGTATTAATATGTGTAGTTGGCAAAGACTGTAGAAATGTCAATAAATTTTCGCAGCGTTTTTACAGGTTTTTGAAAAAGCTCAGAGCTATACATACATAAACATATGATTTTTTTATGGCTCCGTTTTTCTGTAATCTATACTTTTATATTGGTTTTTAATTGGGTGTTTCATACACAGCTGTGTGCATGTTGTTACTAAAACCTGGTCCTGATCAAATATTACTGAGTTTTAAATAATTATACAATTGTTCTAATTCCTTCCTGTTTGATAACAACCAGAGGCAGGTGGTTCATACACAGACCATTCTGCCAGTATTTTGATTATATTTCAATGAAAGAAAACTGCATTTTGTTTACACGTTTAACTACTTTTCAATATTTTATATTGTTTCATTATCATTTTCTTTTACTTTGGCTCGAACTAGTTTCTCCCTGTACTGATTGTCTGGTTTATCATTCTTGGAGGAGTGGACTTGTAGATCTAGCTTAAATTGTATTATGATTTTGAAAATTTGATAAATGAAGTATTTTCTGTAAATGAAGCCTGTTTTTATCTATCATCTAACCATTTAATATCAACATATATAAATGGAATCATTTGTTGTTTTGTCCTGGGCTCCTGGAGTTTCTTTAAACCTGCTATATCATACCATACAAGTGTGACTCACAAATGTTACATCCTCTTATGTTCAGACTGTTTATTTTTAATCTACCAGTTCACACACAAGATATAGGTACTTCATTCCACTTTTCATTTATTCTGTGTCCTTATATCCAACACCCTATTTACAATTTTATAATGTAATTTAACTTATGATTGATCCTGTCTGTGTCAAATTTAGTCTTGCGAATATCTTCTAGTCAGGAGGATCTGAATTATTGCAAAGAACGTCGCCTCATGCAGACATCCTCAGTTTATTCATTAAATGTAATTGAGGAAACTATATAGTCTATTCTCTGTTTAATATAATTGTCTCTGGTAGACACATTAAAGAAGAACATTTCAGATAGATATAGATAATGAGTGTACATTATTACGAAACAGTTAAATGAAAGATTGGAACTTCTTTGATTTAAATTCTATAAACATCTTAAGATTCTATGATTAGGTATAGAAATTTAATTTTAGTGTTGTCAAAATTGATGAGAACCACAACATGTACATGCAATGAATGTCAACCTTACTGTATGAATGAATACAACCAGGCTTTCACATCTGCTCAAAATTTCCAAAATTGAAACAATTTACAATGGAGGCACTGAGTACTTATATTATAGACTGTGTGTTAGTTTTTCTTCAGTGTTATGTGGCATGTACTGTAGCAGTATAACACATTGAGAAGAATAGACATTTGTCATTTTGAATACATTGTATCTGGCATACATTTGTACAACACAATCATTCTAGATCCATTACGTTATGTAATCAGCTGATTATTTTTGTATTCTATTATTGCGCATTAACTTTCTCTTTATTTGACGTTGCTTTTACATGCAGACATAAATGCCATGTGTCAATAAATGTTCAGTCTATGTGTGCATTACATTCATTAATTATGTTATTATCTTATATTTTGGTTGTGCTGCCCTCAGGGTATCTGAAACCTGCTATTTATCTATGAAACTCTCCATATTTGTGTCATATGATTCGCTTTCATATAATTTATGCTCATTTTTATCATTTTGATCATTATATACAGTGTTTGTGGTCTGTCTGGAGTTCATTTATTAGATTATCTGTTTTGAAGAAAAAGTCCAGCTATTATGATCACTGCGATGTCCTTGTCATCATCATTGTAGTTGTCATCGTCGTTGTTGTCATTGTCATAGCCCGTTACTCAAACACTTCTAAAGATATCAACATGACACTTTTTAATACTTGACTGTCATGACAAGGCACAGTTGCAAGACAAGGGGCATTATTCTAAAAGCTATATTTTTGGTCTTATGCCCCATTTTAACTTTGAATTTTGTTCAAAATTATTAAATAGAATGATTAAAACAGGCAAGTGTTGATGCTACTCAGTGGAGCTCTTGTTTCTCAAGTTGTTGAGCCATAGCATTAGACATGTGACTCTGTGAGCAGTCTCCAACTGACTGATGAGACCCATGTCTTTTAATTATCATGTTTCATGCTGGATGGGATCAATGTTTTTTTTGTTGTTCTTTAGAATTGATTGAAAGTTTGTGGCCTTTAGTCATTAATGTTAGTGTTAACGTAAACATTAAGAATTAATATGGGACTAAGTACAGATTACTAATTGTGAGTATTGATTGATGAACACATTGTTGTTGTCATATGATTTAACGCGTTAGTAATCAAGTACATAATGACATTTGTTTGTTCTTTGTGACCTCATGTTTGAGTCCATTGTATGAAATCCATGTATATTTTGTTGCAGTTTGAGAACACGGAAATGTCTGCATCCCAAATGTCTATCCTGATGGAACAATAGTGATGTATCATAATGAAGCACCTGTGTTATGTAAAACCATGATTATATGTAGAGATAATAGATAATGCCTCATAACTCACAACCTCATCCTGATAGCAAGTTTTACAGGTACCATGTATTTTATAGTTCTATCCTACATCCAAGAGCTGGGAGGATCTAATCTACCCTTTATAACTATTGGGTACAATTCTGTCCACATAAAATAGTAGAAATGGGTACATAACTATAATTAATTCTACATTCATAGACATAGCTGAAGTAATAGGTTATTACTCTCTCGTGGATGCTTCTATTTTCTTAATGTCATACTCGGGTAAATAGTTTGATTGTGTTGGCTATAAATTCTGACATACCCAGAAATTTCATCTTCTGTCTGACTTATCGTATGAATTCATCGTTGGCTATTTGGTCAATTCGTTTGATTGTGTCCAGGTTTGTGGACAATTCTTTATCAATTTGTGTCTACAGAGGAACTGTTGTTTAGAGGATCATTTTTATTGTGAATTATCTCCCTTTACAGTGCAACTTAATCACTGCTGCCAATAGCACTATTGTTACTTTATTACATCAATTTATTATGAAAGGTTATCAAGTAAGTACTATAAGTACATTTAACTGGTTTTATTTAGCAAAATGGGTGATACTAGATTGTTTACTATACATTATACAATCATGGAAAGAGTGTTGAATGTCACAATAAGGGGAGATAATTGTGAACTTTGAGAACTTATGGTTAAGGAGGTAGAGTTGGGTTCTTTATCCAGTGCTGTTGGGTATTGATGCTGTCAGGGTGATCCTTCATTCACTGTTACACAGTCAGCAGGTATTGTAAGATACACTTTACTTATAACTTGCTTCACATCAGGGAAATACAGTAAAACCTCAAAGAGCGACCAGCTCAATATTATGACCACGTTAAAATGACCAATTGTTGTGGACTGGCTTCCGATAATTCCCCTATAATTCAATTTGCTAATGAGACCATCTCTTATTATGACCAATTTTTATCCCTTTTTTTGTTCCTAAAAGTGGTTTCATTTTTGAGGTTTTACTGTTCAAATAACTAAGGAGCAAGTAAAAAATGTTCAGTGCACATCATTTAGAATTAAGAGAGTTGAATTTATACCATCTGTATATTATTGCTTAAAATGTGTGTTTTCATAAAATTCAATTAAAAACCAATTATTCATCAGCTTGTTTAGAAAATGTATACCCCTAAAAATTAATGAATTAAATTGTAGCATAATTTTATATGATACTCCACTCTTGGCGCCTAATGATGTGCTAATTTTCATGTACATCCTCAAAACAATAATGTACCAAATATATCCTAATAATTGCCCCTTTGCCTCACATTTTTCAGACTCTGTTTTCAACGCACCAAGTCCGTTCCAAGGCGATGGTACCCTTTGAGAGATAGTATTTTTGTCCTCCATATTTGTATGTCCCTATGTTTTGATGGTTTTTGGGAAAGTGGGATTTTTTGTTTGTGTTTTTTTTCTAGAAATCTTTTTCTTATGCATATCAATTATTTGAACAGTTTTCAAATGCATTTGAAGGCTTATGCAAGCATTTATGATGAGTCAGGATTTGTCAGTTCACTGAAAGGATGGAGTGTGGTAATAAGGTGAGGGGCGTTTATTGTGGTATATTTTGTGGCTAGACCGCTTACAGAACATGTCTGTGTTATATATTCCATTAAAATCTACCAGCTTCTGTTTTCTCAGGAACAAATTAATCAGATATGTATACTGTATATTAGAATTAAGAAACAAGAGTTTTGTTTTGACTTATACCTTGATAGTCTACAACACTACAGCCAGCGGAGACATGTAAACATATTTCTGGCAAACAATGTTCACTCATAAACATTATAAATATAGGGAAACAGTATAATCTCTGTTAATGATCAAATTGATTATTGATATTCAGCAATTATATAATTGCTTTGATGTCTGATTACATCAGTTATCAAACTCATTACTTTCAATGCATTATGTATCATTCTAATATCACTTGGTTTTAATGGTGAATACAGAGATGTTTTATATTAATAAGATACGCTGGCAGGAATTACACTTAAATTAACACTAAGAATCTATTGTATTAGTACTATTATATTCGGTTGCATCAGGAGCTATCACGTTCATTCTCACCTGATGTCAAACACTGTACCTCTGAATTTACAATGTTTACACTTATAAGATTGGAATTACCATAATTATGATAGTCATGTATCAGAACTGAATGAAGATAGATGGAAATTATGTTTTACAGGTCTTTGCTCTTTGAAGATAACCCTTGTTCATGTCATATGAAAGGGTTAATCTATTGTAATGGCTTACCCTCATTAACATAGTTTTGTTACAATATGATTATGTTCAATCATTTGTTTTAAAAAATTACAACAGACCTATGTTTTATGATACGGGGCCTTGTTATATACTTTGTGTACAAATTCATGACATCAAATCTTAACCCATGGACACAACTGCAGAGCAACAGATAAGCTTTTTCCGTGGATTGGTTATAACTCCATCATTTCATTTTGAATTGGGTATTTGCTAAATATAATTGGGTTTCCTGAAACCTGTTAGTCTATGATTTTTTTATCAATTGGGAATTCATGCTCTTACTTATCAAGTCTAAATTGTACACATTTGGTTGTTTTTGAACCGCATCGTTACAACGTTTGTCTGAGACTATGAGGAACAACTGACAGACGAAAATGACTATATGCATGTATATTCATGAAAATTGATTTCGATACGCATCATAAATATTTTAATTGGGTATTTTGCTTTCGTAATTGCTTTTTGATGCGCATCTAAAATAGTTTCAGTTGCGTATTTTGTAAATTGAATTGAGTAAATACGCAAATACGCCGCTTATCTGTTGCTCTGCAACTGACATAACTATTTAAATAAGGCCATCAGTAAAAAAATGTTGGTTTGTGGTTTCGCAGCCCAAACTTTTGACAGTGTTTTTTTTTGTTAATATTATATTCTTGTACAAAAAATGAAAAGCTGGAATAAAGAATGAAATAAATTTCTGTCAACATTGCTAAAAATTTTTTGTGAAATGTTTTTGAAATGAGTCGGGCATGTAACTGCAAACCCAGCAATATTTTTTGAATGGCCTAAATAAATGAGCCTTAATAAATTAGAGATGTGGACAACAGTAATAATTACATAAGGCAACAATGAATTTAGGAATGGTTGGTTTAAAGCTGACTGTGTGTTAATATTTATATTTAAGCAATATGGTTTGTGTCCATGATTACAAATTGCTAATTCCACTTATAAGACAGGTGGTTGTCGCTTCTATACCTCCATGTGTGTGGGTTTAGAAGATAGCTTTTTCTTGTTTTGTTTGTTTATTTAGTATTCAATGAATTATGCATTGCATTGATGAGTTTATTTATTCTATTGATGTACATTTAAACATGGACGGAGGAGTATCTTGTTTGACAAGATAATGTTTTGCTTGGCTTTGTTTTACTGTATCTGATGATTGAACTTTTGTTATTTATTTATTAGTTGACCCTTCACTAATCTGTTCATGAAGGAACATAACAGAAGTCTTACATTCAGAATGTTTGAAAATTGATTGGTTCCAATGAAGTTTGTTAAATGAATAGAGCGATCCAGTGCACTAAATATCTCCAAATGAATTCTTTGGGGGAGGGGGGGAATTGCATTTATTAAAATGTTGTTTTCAATGTGTTGTAATAAAATAAAGCTTGCTTGATATTTAGACACCATGGTTATGGTTTGAACAATTTTTATGCATAGATTTTAAGATTTCTCAAAAAATGGGTGTGGTGCAGTGATTAGGAAATGTTTGGCATTTGATTTAACCTTTAACCTTATAATTTCCCCAATGTCTGCAGCAAACAACTTTTGAAAATTGTGGCAGAGGAAGCTATTTCTTGTGATGGGTGATGGTTTCTTTTGCCACAATGTTTTCCACTCTGTCGCAATGAAGTAACTCAAAATTCTGAAATAAACTGATCATGTGTTTGTTTTCTTTGAATTTGGAAGTCCAAAATGTGTTAATGAGGCAAAGGGTTAAAGAACATATTAACCTTCATGATTTGGACTATGTCCGTCTTCAGTGTTCAGAAGTGACACTCTTTTTGGCATGTGTTCTGTTTTATTTCTTTTCAAAAGCTTGATCAAAAAGCCTTCCTGAAGTTGTTGAGATGTTTATTGTTGACAATTATGCTCACGTTTGTGAGCAAAATGAAGGCATGTGGTGTTAAATATATATTCTTTTAGTTAAATATGTTACTTTAAATGCTTACAACAAATTGTTTCTTACATCCTGTCACATTTTGTGTTTGTTATTCAAAGAATCTGATGGTATTTTGTTATTTCTGTTGTCTATTTGCATTGTATAATTAAAATCCTCTTATTTGGTAATGTGGACACAAATTGACTTCATTTATATGAAATTTATGGTTTTGTTGTATTTTTCATTTTAGTTTATTTTTATGGAGTGTTGTTGCCAGCAATGATATGATGTGTTAGGTAACAAAAACCATGAATTTTATCCCCATAAATCTTTCGAATAGATTGTTACATAATTACTCTTGGCATTACAACAAGCAAACAATCTAATGTCCTTACTGCGCTCGTCTACACTCAGTGAAACTTGTTTCCTTGAAGGAATTTCCCCAGCTTATGACTAACCAACTTTATATATTCGTTTTTCTTTACCAGGAGATATTTTCTTGCTATAATAATTTTATTTTTTCTGTCTGGAAGCTTTAATTTAGTGTCTAAATTGAGTGGTGAATCATTCGGAGAGGCCGTATTTTATTCTTATGTGTTTCGGTTATGACGTTTGTGTCAGTTACGTCTGCTTGCTTCTTAATATTCTATATTTGTATGTAATTGCTTAATAACATCATTCATTGCCGTAATATTGCATTTTAACATGATTTTCTACTCGTAAACAAAATTTCACTAATATTCCTCTTCAGTTCTAAAACATTTATTACTGACACTCAACATCTTAATTTGAATTAAGTTCAGTGACTGAAATACGATTTGCTTGTTTTAGTTATTCATCTGCTTTGAAAACAAAAGGTTATAGAAGTGTGCATCTGAAGCAACTGGTTCTTTGAAGTAGAAAAATTATGCAATTTTATTTTATACTTAATGTATTAAATGTGAATTGTATGGGCAATTTTTACATGTCCTTGATAAACTGGCAAGTAGCGTAACTGATTGTTTGATAAAGGTTTCAGTCCTTATCGAGACAAAGTGGTTAAATATCATACATTTACCTATCTTGACACTGTTCAGCATTTAAGGGTTATTAATTCTAGGAATGGTTGGCTCACTGTTAGATTTATGTGACTTGCTGACGTGAGTCACATTTGTGGCAGTGTGGTATCATCATTGAAGTGATAATTCTGCAACAAGTAAAGAAGTTATTCTAATAGCTCAGTAATGGTTCATAGATCATTAAATCCAACACAAGCAATTAATTAATGCGGAGCTTTCTTTCACAACAGATCTAGTTTGATTGTATTAATGTTCTATATCATATTCAGGTAAAAATGTCTTTATGGAACTATGTTGTTAAAAGAATATCACTATTGTTTAGTGTCATGGGGATGACCTTGACCCCATACCACTAATGACGAAACTAATAAATAAGGTTTACCCCCCTCCAAAAAAGTTTTTCTATCACCCTATGTTCCTGATTTACAAAGAATCTATATAGGTGTTCCTCCCTCTACAAGAGGCATTACTTTTTCCAAAATGAACATTTCGTAAGTGCAGTATTCCAAAGTTGCTGACATTTGTGCGAATTTTTCAGTGTTAAATGTCATCTTCATTATAATCAAGATTCAACATCCGTGTTTGTATGTTCATGTATTTATGTCTGTCCATCCTACTGGTGTACTTGTCCCTCTATAAGTTCATTCACTCAAGAAGTTTAACTTGGTTCATAATTTGTTTCTGTTCAGCCTTAAAGAAACATAGAGCCCAAAAAGGAAAGTCATGAATTTTCTAGTTTTGCGTTCAAACTGAAAATCATTGACATTTTTGAACAAAGGAGAAAACACAGCTTGTTAGATAGAGATTGAATGACTAAACTTTAAATATACCAGAGCCATGTTATTAAATGATTGTTGTCTGAATAATTAAGCCAAGATTATCTTGTGATATACTGATCCTTACAGTGCTTTGATTTGCCTGGTTCTGTTTTCTTTTGTTGTTTTTGTCTTTAGACTGTTTTTTTTTACCACTAATCTTAAGCACTGAGCATTAAGTCTGTTGGAGCAAATTTCCTTGAAGCTGGGTAAAAACTGTAGAAATAAAAATCACGAGTTTTATTTGAACATAATTAAGTGATATACGCATGGCATTCAATGCTGTTAGACGCAGTTGTTACTGTGGATTTTTATTATGCAATGTATAATTTCAGGAATCTTTATATTTCCCGTGGATTACGTTCTTCTTTTGCTCCTAGATTTATTATTTTTAAGTAAAGAACACCCAGCTTATAGAAATCTCTGAAGTTTTTCCTTAATAGTTTTTCATCAGGAATTTTTCCATGCGTAAATGTGGCTCTTTTTTTAATGGTACATGCACTTTTAATTATAGCTCATGTTACCCTGACTCAGTGCATTTGCAATATATCAGTTGTATGAAATTTAAGTTTGTGCTATAATTCAGTTGAGTAATGAATTTAAGGTTTTCACATGGTCTGTCCTAATATCTTTTAAATTGTCACTGTCTCATCACTATTTTAGTAACTTAAATAAAGAATGCATTATAATATCAATTATAAATGAATTCATTTATTATGTCAGCACCAGGTCAGTCAGTCATTGCACTACCCTTATAACATGTAACTTTGGGCAAGAAATTTACTGGATCTAGTTTGTATGACTTTGGAGGATCAGACCTGTGTCCTACCACATTTAAAGCATTATAAAACTGATAGGAATAAAGTGCTTTCCAGTGTTAAGCCATTACTATTAGAGATCATATGGAATAAGACAAGTTCCAGAACTCGTAAAACTTGAATAATGTTTAATCTTATAATAAAGCCTTTAAATTAGGACTTGGAGTTTTGAGACTTGACTGGACTTATATAATTATGGTTCAGAATTTGAGACTGGACTTTTATAATTATGGCTCAGAATTTGAGACTAGACTTTTATAATTATGGCTCAGAATATGAGACTGGACTTATATAATTATTGCTCAGAATTTGAGACTGGACCTTTGTAATTATGGCTCAGAATTTGAGACTGGACTTTTATAATTATTGCTCAGAATTTGAGACTAGGCTTCATGTTTTATAACGTGAAGTGCAGATCAGCAATGACCAATTTATTCATACAGAAGATAAGATCCTAATTGTTAGAAAGTTTACTATTAGTGTATCTATTGGAGACATGTATAAGTCATTTTAGATAAATAATGATTCCACAATGCCTGCTACAGACTAATAGAACATAATTCTTGTATATGTAAGTACTCTTTTACAGTTCTGACCTGGATGCTAATGCATTTTGATTTCATGATGTTGATTAATGGAAATAACTGATAGGTGTTCATTCTTGTACTTGGAAATGTGAACCATACCTCTCACATGAAGTATTACTGGTGCAAAAAATACTCAGTATTATCAGAAACTCATTTATACTCAAATGAAAATGTCATGTTTTCCACTTTATTTTTGTGATATAAGTAAAAGTGGGTGAAAGATACAAATCAGAGAGAGTTGTAAATAATTTATTGTTTGTAATGAATTATATATTGTTCATAAATGTTGGTAAAAACAGGATTCTTAGAAAAAGTGTGTAGAGAAATCCCACCTTCCCAAAATACTACCTTCCCTGCCATCAAAAACCCACTGAACGCATAAGGCTGTACAAAAAAATGAGGACAAAAAAGAGTTTCTTGGAGTGAGTTAAACCTAATTATACTCTGCTACTATTTCAGTGATTATAATGTATCTGTTATACTAAGTATGTAACCTCTACTTACAGAAATGACATTAACTCCTATGTCTGGGGACTCCTGATTGAAGAGGATCTAATGTCAGATGTTATTATTCATTATGGTTGTGATCTGTCAACATGACTGCCACCATCACTTTCACCACCGCAACCACCTGGTGACCTCCGTCACTATGTTACCCCTCTTTTGCTAATGCTACATACTTCCATAGGACACTTCAAAATCTTCTGTTCTAAACAATTGAATATTTAATATGGAAATGTTGGGAATGTCATTGTATAAGTATCATCAAGCCATCATGGTCCTCTTACTTCATGTATTTCTATGTTAAGCAATGACTTGACTTTGTTCCAGACCTATGTGCTCAAAGATCATCTGAATTTAAATCTTGATGATTCCTGGCATACATTGTCTAACTCCTGTGTTTTAATCAAATTGGTTCAAATATTGACTAGTGTGCAGGACTTATAGATGGATTTCTCTTTCCCTGAATGAGATGTGAATTTCTTCTTTAATAAAATACCACAAAAAAATGAACTGGAAACTGTATAGAATTGTAACCCATCAAATTCCTCATTCTGTTCATATTTTGTTTTACCCTATATTATTTTTATATTGAAAGAGTTAATATCAATGCTGTATGTGGTATTGCTAATTTGAGATCAATTGTTACTATACTGCAGACATTCATGCTTTGAGTTTCCTGTATTTCTCTGCACTCAATTATTACTAGAAAAGCTACGTATCAAGAGATTGATATCGTTGAAAAATAGATGTTATTATTTTGTTTGCATCCATATTCATTAAGCAATGAGTTAATTCAATCATATTTACCCCTGTTCCATCATGTTGTCAAGCAAACACGGCAGGAAAACTGTCTGTGTCTCTCACACATGCATTAAACACATGCACAGAATTCTACAACAAACATGTCTGCCATCCGGGAATCAAAATGGCATTTACATTAGTGTCATATCTGAATAGAAAAATGTTGATGGAGTTTCCTATTGCGATTAGAACTGTTAATATTTTAAGTGTTTAGACTTTTTTCTCCCTTTTAAAACTGACATGGTGATATTGTGATTTGTTCCTATGATGTTTGGGTTTGCTGGAAAATTTCAATTTTGATTGACAAAGTCAAATAAACAGGACGTTCTTTCTTACAGGAACATTCCAGAATGGAGCTCATGTTTGGAAAATTTATTTCTCGTATAAAGCTTGACCATCTAACTATGAATATCTTAAAGAACTGCAGATTGAAAAAAGCACATGACATTGTCCACATACTTTGCAGTTTCATTGTTTACATAGATGTTCTAAATGTGTCCTGAAGTTTTTGCTGGTATTATTTTGATTGTATATCCAAATTTTTTTTGGGGGGGAGGTAACACAACACCAACAGCCTGGGACATTTGACGACTTTTTCAGCTAACACGCTGGAGGAAGACCCCAGGCATATATCCAAGATGGGACAACCAAACTTCTGTAAGCTGACTGGACAAATTCCCCCTGTTTAAAATATGTCTGGTTTGGGCTTGGATTTGGATTCACGATAGTGAGGGACTAGTGATTACTAGTCAGAGACCATAACCACTCCACCATGGAAGTTCCCTGTGAGATGTTATATCTCAGATTGTTCCAAAGCTGTATATTCATGTCTTGTTAGTGAGTCTATCATACTGTGTTGTAAGATCACTCAGACCAATTTTATCATGTTTTTTTTCATAAACATCATGGTTTACAACTATAAATCTGACTATTCGTGTTCTTTCAAAAATTGCAAAAAACTGTTTTTCTTCTATATCATCATCAGTTAAATCTGGTTGTCAGGAACACAGTTTTTCAAATTCCTCTATGTTTCTAAAATTCTAGTTAATGAATGAAATGTGAATTTCTTTCATTTTTCAGATCATATTTTGAAGTGTTCACTGAAAGTGAGACATTCTCGTAAGAAACAGAAATGTTAAAGTTATGAGCATGATTTATTAAAGCGAAACAAGCCACTTAGTTATACCCACATATCTCTGGTTTTATAGATGATACCAGACTCTTCAAGCTGGATGTGTTACTATGATTGATGTTCTTCTGTTGTAGCTAACATGACTCCTTCTTGAAGAGTTCACTGCAGGCTTGATGTTACAAATTAGACACATCAGGTTCCTTTAAGTGCTTGTAATTAGTCAAGTGTGCTTGTGTCTGGCCAATGTAAAGATGATGGCGGCAAAATTCATCTCTGTTTTTGAATTGAGGAAAATATTTTTCTGTTGATGAAAAAAAATTGGTGGCATAGGTATGGGAGCTGTGTGTTAGTGTTACAGCACATATGGAAGTCCTGGTAAAATTATGAGATTTTGCAAAAGTGTGTAACAAGTTTTATTGTCTGCTAGAGTGTACACTGTGTGATTGTTGTCACTGTGTGTCTTACTATGTCTGTGGGAGCAGGTTGCAACAACCATTTCCCGACTTAGTTCTGTGTTGGTAGGTGTGAATAGATTTGAGCATGTGAAAAAAAAACCTAGGTATATATATACTAACATAAACTAGGGTTATAATTCACCGATGCAGGCAACTTGCTAAACAATTTAATTCACTGACTTTGATTTGATTATTTTGCTGCTAATGATCTCATGATGGTGTTTCTGTTGTGTTATACGTGGGTGAAATAAAAGCTCCTTTCTTGTTATTTATTTCTAAACATTGCAATCAGCAGACGACAATAACATGTCTCTGCGAAAGTAGTAAATATACCTTTTTGCACATTGTAAAATACTCACAGAATGCATTTACTGATCTCTTATCTAAGTTCCACCTTGTTTGATTGACTGCTTTAGTGTTTTATGTTAAACTTTTGGAGACAATACAACTTTTACCCAATCCAAGATTTGACTTTAATGACTGAATGAGCTTGTGGTTCCCTGTAGTTTGTTGATGTATGATAAAATATTTAGATGTTTATCATGTTTTAGATTGGGGGTTATGTATCTATGGAATGTTTACTGTTTTATGAGTCTCTTATAATTACATAAATGTTGCATGGTTTTAGGTAATATCATGGAGGATTTATTTTATTCGTTTGTTTCTTGTATTCTTGTATACTTTTCAAGTGCTGGCTGCTTTTCTGTGTGTTGAAGTGAGAAGATTCAAAGTGCTTGGGAATTTTCAAGTAGATATTTTGTCCCTGTGTAAAATTACATGTATTAGTATATACTGTTTTTTAATGTCATACAAATATTATGGAATTGAATTTTGAGTACTATATTGATGTAAACAGATTACTAATCATGTATTATAACAAAAGGCAACCTCGAAGGATATATTTCACTATTCTGTAGGAAACTTCAATGCCCTTACCTATTTTTTACGTATCATTTTATTCTGTTTGATTTACGAGATCACTTTTATTAGCTATCATTTCTCAAATGTCGAATTGTTGAAGTCTTCTGATGTATTTGTTACGGCTTTGAATGATATTTGAAGGTAAAACTATTCATCACTAGTTGGCATTAAGTGCCAGTACTTATCACTATACCTGACAATACAGTGGCATCTTGGCTTTAACACATTTTACTTTTTTTGCTGAAAGTCAGTCTTCTAATCATGATAAAATCTTCTTGACTGATCTGTGATGATGATTGGTGCGTGTCTTTCTCACGTAGAAATGTGAAGGCCACCTTGAAAAATAGTTTATATAAACATATGCTTTGTTGGGTTCCTGACTGCATGTGACTGCACAATATTTCACTGTAAACATTGAGCAGTCTGAAGGTGTTGTAGTTTAGATTGTTAATGTAGTCCCAAATCAATGATGTTATGAAATCAGTGATTTTGCTTATATTGGTACATTCTTGACATCCAATTTTTTGTTTGTTGATACTTGAAAAGTGAAAGTTCTGATTTGAAACATAATTCGGACTGTAATGTTGTAGTTGATGCCTTTATTTGTTTACGTATAATGAAGCAGATCTTGTTTACCCTCACTAAAATTACTCCATTTTTTCTTTTATATGAATTCTTCCTGTGTTTGTTTATGTTGATATAATTACGATGAACTTGGAGAAAAAACCCTGTGTGAATACTGACCATATAAATCATGCATTTTATGTGATTTTTCTGCACTTTCCAGTAATGTTGGACATATTTACGATTTCCTTAACAGACCTAAGCCACTAGCTCCCTTAATGTTAAATAAAAATGTGGCGAGAATAAGGAAAATTTTAATTCCTTTAAGATCAAAAGTCTTTTGGAAATACTTTAACCTTATGGAACATTTATCTGTAAGGATTTTTTGTGAATCTCTATCATTCTGTGATATTTATTTTCTGCGTTTTGAAGTAATGTTATTTGTAGCCTTCAATGTTAAATATGAGTTCATGCATTTATTAGAACAATTATATTTCTAGGACTTATTGGTTTGTGTACAGAAATCTTGTCACTGTAACGTGTATAATAAATTTCATGCAAAAAATGTGAAAGATTATAAATCTCAGAGTTTGCCTCAATATCCAGACTGGTTCTGGCATTTCAGATGGTGAAAAAAGTAATTACAAAAAGGAATAAAGGCATTGAATGACTTTAAAGTGAGGTCCTTGAGCTTTTGGTTGTTGACAAAAAGTCATGCGTATCCATTCTTTCTAATCTGAGAAGATAATTTGTTGGTGTTAAGTTTCATTTTGTTCCTGAAATAAATTTTATTTCAGTAGGCATGTTTAGATCATGAAAGTTGTTCTGTTGTTCAAATCAATAAACTTACAGGAAATTATGGTTTCCATTCTTCTTGAGGATGATATCAAGTAAATATCTGGGAAATAATATTTCTTATGCAAGATTTGAAATTGAAGTACAGTTACTATTCCCTAATGCATGCTTAGTATAAGATTAAACGTATCTAGTTACCTCTAGTTGTGCAGACCCTGCAAAAATACTTCATATTTGTTCATGGCAAAGATAATTGGCACCAAAATACTATTGTTACTCCTGAAATTGAAGTTTATGACATTGTTAAGGCAAACTGTTTGTTGGATGAGGAATAAACGAGACATAGGATGAATTGAAAATATTCTATCGCAGACTTCCGCTTAGTGGCTGTATGCACTGTTCATAACTCCATCTTGAAGAGTTTAGAACACATCTCCCTATGAAATCAATATGAATATCATGCACAGTGTTCACTATTGATATTAGATATGATATGTCATTAATTTTATGGATAAAATCTAGAGAATAAGTGAGTAATCGTGCATAGGCAGTTTCTCTCTGTTGGCTTTAAGTCTTTTCATCATAATATGCAGTGTTTGAATGTTTGCCTGTCACTTGATAAAATAAAAGAGATGAATTATTATATCGAATTATGCATGGCATACACAATTACTCCTGCGGCAGATTTTGACATTGTCACACTAACTTAGCATAGATATACTGTATTGACATATATGTATTAACTATATAAAGTTGTTATATGGTATTTACAATGTACAGTGTAACTGCTGATAACTGGACCCCTTCTGGATTGGGCCAGAAGTCTTGTTTTGTGAGAATTTGGTTTTCAGAGATCTATTGATTATGGAAGCAAAAATATGGGACTTGAAAAAAATCATCTGAATTTCAGAGAATTCCAGTATTTAGGGAGTCCTGTTTTCAGGGGTTTTACTGTATGAGCCTTATGATGTAACCCATTCTATTATGGTTATTTACCCTTTAGGATTCAATTACACACGCATATTCTAGAATATATCAGTATATGAAATTACTGCAAATTACCATGGTGCAGTTCTGAAAGTTACAATTAACTCAAGCCTACATCTCCCTGTAAGTAGCATTTACTGGTAAAGCCTGAATTTTATTTATTGTAGATTATATTCTGTATATATATGTAGATAACTTATTTGGTTGGTAACCTCAAGCCCAGCTGAGTGCTTGCAGAAAATTGTCAAAATGCTTTTCATTTATTTCAATTTAATCTTTTTGAGGCCTTGACTGTGGTCCAGTGGCTAGTGCATTGGTCTTGTAACCAGGCGATCTGGGTTTGAATCCCAGTTGCAGCAGGTCGTACCCTTCTGTTAAAATTTGACAAAAATGTCGAATTTCCCCTATATATATGTGGATAAGTTGCCGGTTGCTTGTGGAAAGGTAAGTTATTACTGGTTAGAATACAGTCTAGGAAAATGGTTAGGTTAACCATCTGCCATATATGACTGAAAAATTGTTGAAAAACAGCGTTAAAAACCCAGTATAAAATCATATATGTTACTTGAAGACATGATAAAGGGAGACAATTGAGCAATTAAAAGGTGCCAGAATAACTAATGTCAAGTAGATCTAATTTTTGTAAAGTTCAGCATTGAAAACAAAATAACAAGTGTTGTTACAGCAGTGTTTCGTGATGATTCAAAACAAATTTGAATTTAATTAGCCACTAACAGGAACTGCAGATTTTTACAGTCTAGTATGTTAAGTATGAGTTATATCTTATCAGGAAACATGCATTTATAATAATACATCATCACATGAGGGTGTATAGGGCTTTCATAGTGTAAACAACATTACTACCTTTTTTATATCCTGTTCTAACATTTTTCTCTGCTTACATAACAAGCTGTTGACACAAGTATAAATATTTATCTGTTATCACGTTATACAGCTGCTGAAAGTTCAACATTGCAAACATTGCATTGAGCGCGCTACTTTTATAGGTTACTCTATCTTACATGATTGACTTCCTAAAGATCACTTCCTAAAGGTTGATTCTGTTAATATACCTCGGTTTGATAATAAACAGACTTTTACCTTTTGTCATTCTGAACATTCATTGTGTATGTTGTATTTTATTTAGGTACATTTTATTGAGTCTAAGTTGTCTGAATGCACTTATAGATATAATTCCTTGCTAATCGTTTAAGATTTTGTCTGGAATTCAGAATTGCTGTGATTTTAATCAGACAAGCACTTGTTAATTGTATGTCAGATTAACTTTCAGAAAAAAATGGAGTATGAAGATTTAAGTTGTTTTTGTACAAAATGTAAATTTAGAGTTTATTAAATTGTTGTTAGGTGCATGATTTGTTTATGCTAGGAAATTATTGTGTTTAGAATGTCATGTTGTAAACAATATTTGCAAAGAACTTGTTTTATAATGTTTTATTTATGTCTACCATGTGTGCTCACTTTATTTAAATTGCACAGTTATACTTGGCTTAATCTGAAATATATATTTTATTTTTATCAAACTTTTGTGCTATATTTCAGGACTTCGTATACTTCATTTATGGCTGTAACACTTTATTAGGGCTTCACCCTGTTAACATAATCATATTTCTTGTTCTTTACTTCTGTTAGAATGACCTAGTTTTGTCGTCTGGTTTTCCTCATGCTTAACTTGTAATTCGGTTTAGGAGAGACATGAACTTTTCTTCCTTCACTGAAGAGAGCCATTTTGTGAATTATACATGTCTTGTCCTTCAGTGCAATTGTATCTGCTGTTTTTGTTATGGCATGATCGCTCTCACAATAAATCTCACTTTGGTAGAGAACATTACCTTGCCAGGAATGCTAACTAACCATTCCAAGTATGTAGAAGGACAGCTGGAAAAATGAGCTTCTTTTCTTAGTAATGTTTTCTAAGGTAATGTATAATTGCATTTCTGGCTTACATCCATCGACAAATGGGCTTCATGCTGGGTGGGGAAAGTAAAAATCTGGTGTTTCTCTCTCAGTGGTACTGGTAATAAATAGGAGAGTTAAATACATGTCATGGGTAATGAGTGCTGGGGTATGGACAAAAACATGTAGGAAGTCTTGTGCCCTGCTGGTTAACTTCTTTTTCTTGTCTTCGCGGCATAATTAAGAAGTAGATAGTATTGTTGTTGGATGGTATCAAGTTTTAGTTGAACTTTGTGATAAATGTTCTGTAAATGTAATCCTTAATTTATCAATTGTATCAATTTCAGATATATACTGGGCAGATGAAAGAGTCACATGCAATTTTCATTATTAAGTAATTCCTGATTGAGTCAACTAAACAATGTGTTCATTCATATGATGCCTTTCAGCGTTTAGAGTTTAAGTTAATTTTATTTCTTGATGTTTAATTCATGTAATTGCTATACCCATTTAACGATGGTGTCTGTAGGTCTATTACAGTTGTACAGGTAGCAGTACAAGAACTATTGTATGTATTATACTCTGTAAACATAACAACAAAGGTGTGCCAAGAATTGTCAGTGCTTGTCTAATCATGTACTGCCTGTGAATCGGTTAATATTATATGCCAATTTATTAACTGGTAATAAAATCACAGTATGTGATGAGTGAATTGATTTATCCTCTGCTTAATATTCTCTTACTCTGTAAGTCCTAGAATTGTAAATAATTTAAAAATGTTGTTTTTTCATAAATATTTTGAAATTGATATTAATGCTTCGTATTTAAAGCTCTGAGAGGCAGATAAGTTGACAACTGGGAGGTGAAAAGTCTCCCACTCATCTTTAAGATTCTTTAAGAATCTAAGATTCTGTATAAGCTTGTTGTTACTGGTATAATCCCATGTTGTTAGGAGACATATATATATATATATATATATATATACGGAGATTTAGAGAGTAACATGAAACAAATGGTGTTATAAGACGCGAGGTTACCGTCTAATGTATTTATCCTGTCTGACAAGTATTTCTTAGGCATGCTGGTCGACATTCTCTACAAGAATTGTTTAGAAATCAGACACAAGTTTTCTCACATGGTATTGTCATTTATAACTATGCAAATGTAGAACTGTTTTCAAAGTATAATAAATAAAGTATGAATATATTTCATGGTGAAGGAGTCTCTGGTCTTTGATTGTTTTGTTTTTACTAGATGAAACCAATTATCCTCATTTTTATAATGATATCTCCAGAGACTTGTAAACAAGATTCAACAAGAATATAGTAATAGTGTAAGCTATACCATACTGAAGGTATTTTTAAGGTCCTAATAATGGTTTATTTCAGTAACAGTTGGTTTGTTTGTCTAAACCCGAATTTATGCTATTATAGTCCATGCTGTTAACAAAGGCTGCTAAAGGGAGATAATTATGACCTTAATGCAGTCAACTGACCTTTTCGCAGAAGTTTCATTGGTGTGTTATATTGAAATAACGAGTGATCAACATGGGCTATTCTTTACATGATGGTGTTGATTCGCAGATATTTTCATTTTCACATGAACTATATCTCTGAATTTAAAAACTATATTTGAAAAAAATTCTGCCGACCTAATGACACTTTAATTTCACGGATGTTGTTGGAAACCAGGGTTTTTTTTGGGGGGGGGGGGGGGCTTAAAGCAAATATATAATTTTTGCAGTTTCTTGTTGTGTCAGCATGAGATGAATTGATAAGACTCTAAACCTGGATTCATTTTCTCCAGAGATGTTGATTGTATCCTGTATTTTATGATTTGAATATTTGCCGTATGTTTTCTTACAGTGATCCTTGATCATCCCTAAGCTAGAAAAATGAATAGAATTTTGTAATCCTGTATTAAATTTCCTTCCTGACACATAAAATTTCTCATATTTTTATGGCAGTATCAAATTTTTATCTTTGACAATGTTTTATATCACACAGTTCCTTTGAAGTGTTTCTGATCTTTCTGCCTTTTATTGTTATAATCTAGGTGGAGCTTACACACATTATGCGCAATCATAATCAAACATTCTGTGCGGTTTTTATATTCATGTGCTGTGATATTTTGTTACAGTATTTTTGAGTGCAATGGTTGTTTATATATGATGAACAAATGGTACCTAAATAACTTAGTAGTAAAATGTTAGACTTCGTTTGTGGGTTTGAACAAATATCACCCCAATATCTTAGTTGTAAAATGTAGGACTTCATCCATCTGTGATTTAAAATAATACTTCAAAAATTGCTTTAATGTTAAAAAGTTAGGACCTTATCATGAGTGATGGCCTTCGTCAGTTACATGAAAAAATGGATCAGTGCTTGTGTCAGTCCTCCAATGTATAAGATGTGGTATGACTCTTTGCTGATACTATATACTGCTGCATTTAATGTCCCCATTAAAGACCCTGTGTGATGTCGAACCTAACACAGTCAAAGTTGATACAATGTGGGTGATAGATGTCTGACGTAAATCCTTTTTACCTCCAGCGCTCCCAATACTGATTATTACAGACTTACAGATTTCTGATAATGAAAGCTTTCTACATGAAAGATACTTAAGATTGTACAACCAACTTCAATTTAATGCTGTATTAGAAATATAATCTGCTTATAAGCCATTATTGGATTTTTCGGATGTAATGTTGGTTCTGTCGATCAAATTAATGGGTAAAAGGGTTCAAGCTAATAGTATCATCTCTTTGTGAGATATATAAATGATTACCATCGTATTTCTTAGTATATGTTCAACCTAAATGCCATAACGCTCTGATTCGATTGACCACGATACATCACATGCCTAATGTCCATAAAAACCAGTTTATCAGCAAAAATCATTGTTGATTTGTTTAACTTTCGTGATTTTGCATTGTTGTGTGGCTGAAATGATAAGTTTACAAGATATAACTGCAGAAGAAAAGCAATTGCTGTGCTGATTGGATTGTATTTAGTTCATTTTTGTATAGGATGAACAAAAGTAGTCCTAATGTACTATCTTATATTATAAAGTATTCAGAATACTTATTTCTTGTCCTTCTTCAAATCAGTGAATGTTTACAGTGCTTTCAGTGCTTTGATTGATGAAATATGTTTTTTCATTGAAACAAAACAGCATTAATTCAAGCAACATGTAATTTTCTTCCGATGAAGTTTTAATTTCAATTACAATTTTTATGCCGAGAAATAAAAGCGGTGTTTGTGTTTTAATTGCGTATTAAACTTAATTTGTTAACACCAAACATTTTTGTCCTTTAAAAGGATCAAGTGAGAAACTTTGTTGTTGTTTTTTTTAAACTTTTTCAGTTTTATTTTGCTACATCTTTGATGTAATAAAGGGATTAACACGAAACCATGCCAGCATTACATTACGTGGATTCGCTTTCACAGTCATTAATTAAATGAATTCATTTTTTTTTATCTTGCCATACCCTGTGGAATTTGTATCCATGCTATTAAAGGTGAAGTCAACTACGTATGAAAGCGTACAGAATCGGAGAAATCAACAAATGGCATAATTCATACTTTATTCTGTTTAAATTATAGCTAAGCATTAAGTAGAGATTTTCTTGTATATTAAAATTGTACTGATCAATTTAAAGGTTCAATGAAGATCTGTATGTTTTCAGTCAATAATGAATGAATAGAGAAGCAGTGCGAACATATTGATGTGCTTAGAATCGAGGACGAAAGGTATTGGTCCTACAGTACAGTTTGTACATACTGTAGAAGAAGGGCTGAATAGTAATGAATGTGTTAGATTAACGATTTCAAATATTTTCGCACTGTAAGGCATGTTATTATGTACATGATAAATATGGATGCACTCGGAAACATTAATTTTTGTAAATATTGTAAAATTGGCAAGTTTCCTTTCAGATGATTTTATCTTAGTAAGAAAGTATTGATTGTTATATAAGTCGTTCGCATTCGAACTTGTGTTTGCATCTGAGTATTGAAAACTTTAAATCCTCGTAATAATATAATCCTTTAACACTTTTCAATTATATAATTGATGTTGTGACGTTGTTGTTATGTTAAGTTTAAGTGCATGTTAGTTGTATACTCTTTGGGAAAGGTGCCTACTGTTGATAAATCTTTGTCTCTTAAAAACTTGGTGACCCTTTTTGAGGTCCTTTATTTTCTAGGGAATTATATTTTCTTAAATGACTGATTGACACACAATTTCATTAAATGAACAAGATGACAGGAACTGTGACAAAACTAGGTTTTCATGAGAAGTTGCACACAGAATATTACATGTGCACAAAATACACAATGCGTCATGATTCCCCCAAAAATGATCAAATCACAAAACCCTGACACCTGACAATATGTGCTGGGATACTGGGTGATGTTAATTATGTGAATGTTTAATCAGAATCCTATTGAGAACTGTAGGCAGAGTTGCGTGCAGAAGAAATTGTGGACACTCACCCACCTGTCGGTCTGCCTGCCGACATTTGCCAATTTAATACCCAGGATTTTTCCTGTGGAAAAGCTGGTTAATCATTAATAATCAATACCTATAGTTCTGTCTTTTTTAATCATTGTTGAGCCTTTGAGTTTTGTTTGTAAATTTAATTTGTCATCATGATATCTCAGAATCAAGTGTACCTTAGTATAATATACCTCAATGTCACTAAGAATTTGTATTTCTTGTATTAAAAACGTAGATTGTCAGTCTGAGCTTCTGCAAGTTTGAACTTCAAAGACAGATAGTGTCCCAGTGTTTGACACAGATTTAAGCTAGCTGATATATTTATGGACATTAGATGTGACTGTTTAACTGACATCCTGTTCACAGACTTGGGGTGTGATAAATACTCATGTTAGAATCCCCCAAGGAGGTTTATAGGGCCATAGTCTGAAGGATTCCTGAGATAAGTCCAGACCTTTTCTCATTGTGTTGTCTTCAATGATAAAGCAGTCATTCTGTCCCTCATTGTTTATAGTATCAACTTTGTTATGAATCGAATAGAAAATGAATTAAGATTCCATGGAAATCTTTCATACAACATGCTCTAACTTACCACACAGACATTATAACCGCAAACAAACCAGCTCAGCAAACACACGCACACATGCATACATGCGCGCACACAAGTCTTCATGGAGACAAGAAACACAATAAAAATGCATTTAACACAAACTAGTCAGCATGGGTTATACCTCAGGCTTTTTTCTAGCCATGTTGGGAAAAAGACCTTGGCCAAATTTAAAAAATCCAGTTGTGGTGTCCAATTATTTTAGGATTTTTTATGGGATTGGGAAAAATAAAAAAATCTACATTTTTCTTTGGGAATGGGTCCGATGGTTCGACCTGTGGTATGCATAGAAAAAGGCCTGCACCTACTCATCCAAACTTCTCCACAGAATTCATCATTGACTGTGTCTGATCTGTATATTTAAGGTAAAAGTTCTTTTGTATTTATGGCAAGTAACTTGTGAAGTGAATTCTGTGAACGTCACTTGTTGGTTTGTTTAGCATTTGTATGAACATTAAAATTAAGTTTGAATTGTGTGATTGAAATCCCTCACAAAGGTGACTCCTCTTTGTCTTGTATCATTTGAATGTCCCATACAGTGGTTAGTTATCATGAATGTGAAACTTAATGTCATGTCGAATAATCATTTTGCTTTAGACTTGAATACTATTGATTGGGTCATTGCCGTGGTCAAGTGGTTAGTGTGCTGGACTTGTAACCCGGAGATCCCAGTCATGGCAGGTCATACCCTTCTATGAAAATTCGACAAAAATGTTGATTTTCCTCCATATGTGGAGAAGTTGCTGGCTTCTTGTGGAAAGGTAAGTTAGTACTAGTCAGTATACAGTCCAGGAAAACTGGTAAGGTGAACCAGTCGCCATATATAACTGAAAAAATGTTGAAAAACAGCGTTAAACCCCAGTGAGAATATGTCACATAAAAGCAAGAACAAACTAAGGATTGATTACTAGGGAAAAATCGTATACTGAAATTATTTCTTCTCCAATACTTGATATAGTTTATATGGCATTCCTAATAAGGTCTTCATAATCAAATGGACCAAATATCCCCCTATCATGAACTTAAGACAAGCAACATGGTTATAATTATGACATCCTTGGATATTTGATGGAATGTTTTGACCCCGTAACCTTACTGGTTACTTTATTTGATACCTTAATGACTGGTTCACCTTTGTTTTCTCTCCATGATAAATGACTAGACCAGTGCTGACTGAATTTAATACTTGGAAATCTTCCTTTACTTGGAATTTGTCATTGTGGAGGACCACCCTAGGCATATAGTGCCATATTTTATGGTGTAGTTAACATGTTTATCTGTGAAGTAGTTGTAACTGATTTTGACGGAAACTACCTGTCTGGGTTATATGAAATGTCAGGACTGGAGGGTTAGTGGTAAACCTTCTGTAATGTGATAAAGGACCTTACCTGCAGGGGTGCTGTTGGCCATAAACTGGCTTTCCATATTCATATTTTGAATTTTTAAGTTTTCAGAGTTAAAAGGTATTTTTTAGAGATAAAATTGGAAGGGTTTACATCAATTTTCAATTATAGTAAAATTAACATTCATTAACAACATTGCATCATTTTTCTTTCTAGTCTATGTACATAACTGCGTCTGCTGCTGATCTGTCAGTTTTACAAAATTTAAAAGATATTGTTCTTTTTCAATGACATTCTGATAACGTATGCTTTAGCTATTGGTGGAGCTTATTGTCCCTTTGCTGAAAGGCAAGGGAAGACGTTATAGTAGTCTCTGCCTATATGTCTATACGTATGTCCATGAAGAAAGCATTGTCTGGAACATAAGTAAAAAACAAGATAATATTTACATGAAACTTAAAAGAAAATTAAGTGGCAATTAGTAGGGGTGCAGAAAGCAGGATTGATAACTGTATGTTGTCTATTTTTTGAGTTATTGCCCTTTGTTTATTTCATTGATGATTTTGTCTAGAGCATACTAGCAAAACCATTTAAGATATTTATTGAACAACTTTTGCTACAAATTTCACTATGAAGTATAGCTTCTGTATTTTATTTCAGTGTTTCTTCTTAAAATTAAAGATAGATCATAATTTTGGCAACCTTTCTCCCTTGCCTTAAATTTTTCCCTTCCTGACCACCATGCATGTTGACACAGCCTTTGGAGGGGGGAGATTTGGGCATGTCAACATGGTTCTTGTTGCCATGGGTTTGTTAGTATATGTATTACGATAACAGCATAAGGTTTTTCCATTTGATGCGTCATTCCATTTAATTCTAGTCACTTCATTCCTCTTTTCATTTAAACAAGTAGATTCAAACAGTCCCATATTAACAATGCAGAGATAAAAGGCACTACTTATCTATTATAAAAATGTGTTTTACTGAATTATTGATCATTGCTTTTGAGTCTTCTTGTAGTTAGATTCGATGTACTGAAGTGACACTGTCTGGTATTTTGAGAAAAAAATGTGCTGAGTTCTATTCTAGGGAAATTTTCACCCGATTTAGAACTTTAGTTGATGTACTGTTCTTTCTTGTTAATGAGGTTTGTACATATGCGTGTGAAAAGTCACTCTTGGTCTGCCAGAAGAATTAAATTTACAAATTTGACCATATTTGGACATTCACAATAATGATGTACATGAAGCTATAGAACTGTTTGACACATGTAAACATAAAATTATCTTTCAATATACTTTGGCCTTAGTATATTAATATTCATACCCTGTTGAAAGCCTCAGTGCCACATTTAACCATGTGACAATTTGCTGTCTTAAAGTGACAGTGGAATATTGACCCAGTGTAAATTTTACTGGAAAGTAACTTTTATGTTAGCTAAAGCTATTCACTGATTCTATACATAGGTGCTTGACTTCATCAGTCAGTTCACCGACTGGCATCATCCTATACAATTTTCTCCTGTTTGTTGGTAGTTTGATACATTTTTGTGTTGGAAAGTTACTGAGTGAATCAGATATTTGCTGTGTGTATTGAAAGCTCCCTCCCTGAGGAATGAGAAAGCTCATCAAACAAACAGTAATGTTAACTACCCACACTTATTGATTTTCAATAGAGAAAAATATAGCACTAATTTGCCTCATTTGAAAATGAAAGGGTATTATAGAGGCTATGAAGTATTTATTGATGTTTTCTAAACAGATTGGAACCAGCCCTGGGAGATGGAATGTTTGCTCTGCGGTTGACAATATTTTGGAGGCCATTAAATGGCTTGGTAAATAATCAAACACTGGATTCTCTCATACTGGTTGTTTGTATTGTAGCAGTAACTTTATTTGCACAATCAAATGATACAACATTTGACCAATTCATTGTGATCTTCATTTACTTAGTTTCTTGTTACATTGTATTCTTTTGTGCGTCCTTAGTAACAAGGTATATTGAATTTCAAATGTTGATGCTTATCGAGGATGGTTGTGGGTGGTGTGCATTAAAAACATGGATGTTTGTGCTCACCCAGTTAATAAATGGCTTGTAAAAAGACCTTCATTTATTTAATGGCTTGGATGTATTCAATTATCTGTTTGTACCTTGTCAACTAAGTCCATACAATAATTATCGTAATGATGCTGTTGAAACAATTCATTTGTATCACAGTTTGTTCCATGAGTGGCCATTGTATCACCACTATGTTTTCGAGGATATCTGTGAAAGGAATGATTTGTGCACAACTGAAAATTGTTGTATTTTAAGCCTTTTATTTCTTTCAGTGCATTTAATACAAGCAATGATCTTTGTCATTAACTTTTTATCCCAACATGGAATTTTACGTCCATTTGGAGCAGGATTTACTATGGCTGTCATGTCATTTTATTCCAATATTCCTATGCCATGCAGTTAAAACAGAGACAAATATTCAATACAGCCAGACGAAATTCTTGTGAAAATTACTGCCTTAATTAAGATAGACAATTAACGATCTGTCCGAGGTCTAGCCAATTTTGACTCGATAGAAAATCTTCATAGCAATTCTGTCTTCACATAAACCAGTTTTTTGCACGAATTATGTTTTAAATGTCTCTCCAGTCTGCTAGATAGGCTCTACCCTGCAGGAAAAATTGATTATCATGCATTGATAATTTACTTCAGGAAATTTATTCACAAATTATTGATTATAATGCCAAGATCTGTTCACTTTTCTCCTCTCAAATCAATTTTGTATGCTTTCTTCTTTCCCAAATAAAGCCATGAGAATAATATAACTGACTCAGTGGCACACAAGTGCCATTCTCGTTTGGCTTTCATTCATCTATTGCTTTCTGCTGCCTCGTTCTGGAACCTGGTGATGTTCAGCATCCAGACGATGAACTTAACATTTTTTTTTCAAAATTGGCTGAATAATAAATGAAACTATTTTTCTATGAAAATATGCCAATGCATACAATTTGTCAGCACTATTGTATTGATATTCCTTTTTGAATTGCATAAAATGAGCCTTTCAATTCTAACATCATGGTTTATCACATGGTTTATCATCCTGATTCTTCTTTGACTGATGTGATCTTGTTATGTAATTATATCTTATGTGTTAACTTGTACAATTAACATTTACTTCTATGTTACAGACTGCTATGTGCTGAATTATGAAGTATTCAAAAGTATTACTTAGAAATGTGACTTAGAATGTTGATTTACTACTGAAAAATATTGATGTACTACTGAATTTTCTCAGAAAACCAAAAAACAGTGAGACAAGTTCTTCTCCTTAACAATTCTCACAGTGCAAGGAAGTAAAAAGTAATGTTCTAAGACAATCATGTATGTTTCTGGGGGCATCATACTATTATAAGATTTATACATTAACGTGATTACCCTATTGAGTGTGATTACCACTTTCTTCAATTATTTTATTATCCTTCTACAATGACTGATCAATGTACAATTGGAATGTCAAATAAATCATGATCATGTGAGTTGTCTCCCTTTTTCAATTAACTAAATTCTGTCTTAAATAGTTTTCCATGGAATAATATATTTTGATGTTATTATACTGTTGTTCTTACTGATAAAATTTACCTCTGGTTTCAGAGATTTGTATGCTTTTGGATTACCAGAGATACTTATATGGTTGGATGTGTGTTGTACTCATTGTTTTAACTATTTAATGGTCTTGTTTCATCTCCAGAGGAGCAGTACATGCTGACATGGACATCTTGCTTATTGTAAGGTTAACAAACTGATAAATGTTGTGGATCAGACTATCTTGTAATAAAACTGTGAATCAATGCAACTATCATACTGGCATATCTAGTTTCTAGCAAATCCTGTAATCTCTGTATGATTGTCATTGGTGTATCTTTCCCACAATTCTCTCTTGTTCCCTTGTAATTCTCTCTATTTCTATTGAACTTAGAGAGCTTATTGATTTGTATGATTAGAACACTACTGTGGTCATATATCATCCCTCCAGTTTATGGTAAATATGCCATTTACATAAATTTGTATTGACTTGGGCTGCATGCCATTGATTTTTCTATTAAAGGCTATTAAAGCTTGCCAAAAATCCGGTTTGGGAAATGAATTTCCAGACAATTCTGCCTATTATGAGTTGCTCTTCTTGCAATTTCAAAATGTCAGAGAGAAATGCTGGAATTAGTTGGTCTTGATCGGACTGATATTTATGGTATTAGTCAATTAAGTATTGCAAAATGGCACAGATGTGTAAGTTTGGCTCTACTTGAAACCTATTGCTGATCAACATTTTCTATGTTGCTGGATAAAGCATCATTATTCATGCTCCAATCCAAAATTAAATTTTCACTGCTTACTGTGCCAATTATTGACTTTGAGCTGAAATTAAATTTGACATAAATTTCATTATTTTATCACAATTTTCACGCTAATTTGATTGACTTTAACCATTTAGATGGCCTTGGGAAGTAGCATGCACTGAACAGGGCACTCATTCAGAATATGGAAACTAAATTAGAAATTGGGAGAGGGCTGTATCTTTGTAAAAACAAAAAGGGTAAAAAAAGACAACAATTTGAATTTTGTTTTCAGTCTTTAGTTTGCTTGAGAATTACTCGTATGATTTTTTTTCAACTTTAGGTACAACTTAAGATAAACAGTACTTTGATAACCATAGTCTTGGTACAGGATTTTAAAAACATACAGTACTCTGACATAAGTAGCATCTAGTTTCTTTGTTAAAACATGTTGCTAATTTCCCCATCTAGAATACATTGAAGTAATGCCTCATCCCTAATAAAATCCTAATTTCATCATACTAGATGCTGTCTGGGGGCGGCTTATGAAATTAGTAATGTATTTGCCCCTAATTTCTAATCACAGTGCTTTGTCTGACAAATTACAAAGTTATACTGACCATAACATGAGATGTTTTTATTGGATAACCTCACAGTTTGTTGGTGGAAACAAAGTTCTAGGCATGACAAGATGTGATTAATGTGTCAATTCCATGAAATCACAGCAAGACCTCCACTTTATTCAATATAACAAACGTCTAGACTTTTCAATGGATAGAACACTGTAGATTTGAATAAACATTGACAAAAAAAGCCGACCCAGAGTGACAACTTTAATATATTACTTTTTAATGGATAACAGCACTTCATGTTCTCATCTTAGTGTGTTATTTCAGTGTTTTTCAACTTTCAGATATTTTAACTTAAGGTCAGATGTGACCTCTTCCCTTTATATTCATATGTCTATAACAGTAATTGAAACAATCTAGATGGCTAAGTCTGGTCCCACCATATTTAATAATCTGACAGGATCACATGACCTCAAGTTATGGAGTCAGTCCTTCCACTGGTTGGGATATATGTTGCATTTGAAATATAAATATAGATAAGAAAGGGATTCCTAGAAAAAAAAGCATACAAAAAATCTGACATACCCCAAAATACTACTTTTCCTAAACCCACCAACTCAAACCCCACCCACCACATAGGAACATACAAATACAAAAACTCAGTGACAAGGTCTTGCTTTGAGTAGCACACCATCCGAAGAACCCTCTATAGTATACTTTACATAATTTATGCACATGAAGTTCTTACAATGGGTCTTTGATTGCAACATCTATCATACCAGGATCACTGTAGGTTTCTATTATTAATGTAACTGTTATTATTCAATAATCAATTTGTTAATATTATGATGTCTATAATCTTGAAGTGTAAATCTTGAGTTTACGGATTTGTCTGAAAATGATCTCATCATTTGCGTGACAAAGTGAAACGTAATCTTCTTGTGCGATTATTTGTGTCACATTTACTTGTTCTAGCTTTCTTTTATTTCCTCTACGATATTGCTTAAATTTGCATGTTGGAGGTTATTGCAACATCCAGAATTTGTCTCTGTCGTTTTTCATACGTTTTGTCACGTCATGGATTCCACTTGCTCGATAGTTCTAAGTGATAGTGAATAATGAGATTTATAGAACATTACAGCATCTGGCTTCATATCCATGTTGTGGAGTTCCTTTCTCTCGAAAACAAGCTGCAAGATATCAATTTGCATAAATGAACTAATGCATCATGGGATTTCAATTTATTTTCATATAACACAATTGTCTCTTACGTAATTTAAGCCTATTCCTCAGCACTGAAGATGAAACCTTTGAAAGCATTAATCCAGGGATTTTTTCAAGTCTTTTTGAGTTTTAGTTGATTAAAGAAGAACAAAATGCAAGAAAACATTAAGAAAAAGTCATCAAAGAAGTGAGTATTAAAAACCAAAGTGCATCTCGATTGTAAAAACTTTTTTTTTTCTCCAGTACAATAGATTGCTGTTTTATTTCTGAAAACAAAAATGCTGAAAACAATCGGTTCTGTTTCTCAATGTTTGGACTTATTGCACACTCCATTGTTTTAATGGCATTTTTTAATGATCGATACCAACAGATATTTATTTTGTGCTTAATGTTTGTATGCTTTGTTGACTCATGATTTCATTTGTTAAATGCATCTATTTGATTGCATGCTCTCGGAGCAATTACTTAAACATGATCTATATTCTATGACACTGTGTACATGCACTTGTATCATTGGATTTCATAATGATCTATTAGTGAAGAGGAGTATTGTACAATATTTCACCAGTCACCAGAGAAATAAGTTGAAGGTGGCCTCCTTGATCATGTGGTTATAGTCTTCTGACTTAAGTAATCTCTGGTTCCTCACTGCTGTGAGTTCAAATCTCACTTTGGATCAAATTTCACTCATGAGTTTAGGTGACACAGAATAACAATGATGACAAAATTAGTTAATTAATTCATGACACACATACAACAAAACCTCTCATTGCAACCACCTTGTTAAAATGACCTCTTAGTTTGGACCAGCTTTTAATAACTCACCTGTAATTCAACTTGATAATGAGACCACCTGGTTATTATGACCGATTCTTTGGGTCCCAAAGATGGTCTTAATATTAAGGTTTTATTGTACAGGAATGTACTTGGATGGCCCCTAACATTCCTACATCATGTTAATCAGTTTATAGACACAGGAAGTGACATTGGAGGTTATGAAAATGGACAAAGCTATTTCAGAGAACACAACTTTCCACCCATGATCACCAGAGGATGAAATGTTAAAGTACTATTGTAATTTAAGATGCTATGACTTAACAATTAAGTCATGAATCCTTTCATGTTTGTTATTGCAATCACTTTAAGCACATTTTTAGCAACGTGAGATTATCATGGTATGTTTTTGTTGGTGATGAGAATGTACTCAACTATAAAACATAAACAAGGAATTTGTTTTACATTACATTGATTCTGTATATTGATAAAAGTCCTGATGTAGTTTTACACGGTATAGTTTGACATTTTTAAGACTCTTAAATGAATATGAAATTGTTTTGAGAATATTCTCGCTGGAATTTATTGTTTCTAGATTGCATCGTTTCCCTGGAAGAGATAAGTCTATGTGAGATTAGAGGGATGATTGTATTCTTCATTAATTCCTTGTTGTCTGAACTTAACACAATTTCTGTGTGCTTGGACAGGGAGAAAATGATGATTTCATTGTCTGCCATTGATGGAGAAACCAAGAATCAATAAGAAACAATAAACTCACATTTGTTTTGCAAATTTTGTTCGGGGAGGAAATAGCGGGATGAGGATTTTTTGTCAGGCAGTCTGTCTGCAGTAACCTACTTTGATTGTAAAATGCAAATGTTTAAAGTTGTATGTTTAACCCTTTGCCTCATAATACTGCATTTCCCTGTATCTGAAGCAGACAACTTTTGAAAACATTGTGGCAAAAGAAGCCATTGCTTGTAATGACCAATGGCTTCTTTTGCCACAATGTGTTCCATTCTGACAAAGAGAAATAGCCTGATTTTCTTAAATAAATTGATGTTTTGTATATTTGCTTTGTATTTGGACGGGTCCAAAATAAGCTTATGACGCAAAGGGTAAACATGAAAAAACTTCATTGTTTGTCATGAAGGTCTACTTTCTTATCGTACAGACCTGAGATAGAAATTACACAAACATAGGGGAAATCATGAAGTTCATTAGATTGAAGATTTTGTTGTCTTAGTTTTAAAAATATTAATTTTAAACATTTTTGGTAGTATGAAAGCTAGAATTAAAAAAATGTTAAGAAATTATAGATAGAGGGTCACCATTACTTTTTCATGTAAATGAAAGCCTTTGTTTGTCATACTTGGTACTCAGTATGATATGGTTTGTAAATGGTTGCCCTGGTGATATTAGCAGAACCAACATAAAAATGTGTTAATGATTATTCAATCTGCTTATTTACTATATTTCGCTTCTTGCTATAAAATACACTGCATTAATGATAATTTTATTTCATACTCTTGCACATAATAATTATTCAAAAGGCATAAACTTAATGGAAGCCTGCAGTGTTTTATTTGACTGCATCACAGTTTTCATAAGTTTTGGAATCTTAAACAGTTGTTCTAAAGTACTTGTGTGATGATAATGTTCAGTTGTATCACTACTGCTTGTTGTTTTGTTTTCTTACCGAGCCTTTAAAATGTTCATTCTTGCATTTACTGATGTCTCAATCTATATCCATCTCCAATGTGACAGCTTCTTTGTTCTTGGATATCACAAAACACGACTGTATGGTTCTTAATGGTTGGTATTACTTTGTCCGCCTTTTGGACTAGCATTGTGCTTATGGTGCGCACGTTGTTATGTTTCTGCTTGTGTGACAGCTAGGTAAAAAGCGATGTTAATTGTAGTGTTTTGAAACATGTTTACTTAAATAAATAATCCTTGCAGTAGCTATGTACACTTGCCAAAGGTTTATTGACATCTCTTAGTTTTCGCTTAGAATGATTTTTGTTTTATCTGTATAAATAAACAAAGAATATTTATGATGATATGAAGGCGAGGAATATAATGTCTAGTAGATATGATTTATATAGATGTTTTCAATTATGTCTGTTCACTGAAATGTCCGTACAGATAGAAAAACGATATGTTTGTATATGCTCAACCATGATGTACTATCCTGATGGGATTATGAAGTTATTATTCATTGTTACATTGTACACAGACAATTGATATACCAGTGTCTGTATTGGATGATGAATATAAATATGGTATACAGTAGACCTTCTATGATGTATTGATGATGTATTCAACGTCCATATATTGACCCATTCTGAGTCATAGGACTTTTTGGTGTCTTGTATGTGATGCTGTATTATGTCTACTCCGGTGTACCTCTGTGGGTAGGAGGATCAATGACGACATAATGTGTCTATATTGTTGACTTTGTAGTATATATATATATATATCTTAACAGACTAAGGATCCTACGAGATGTTTCCCTCCGTACTTAATATCCTTCTGTAAATATTTGCATGGAATCTTCTCAGAAAACCGTGCTTACTTATTCTGCATTTCATAGGCTTTCCCACATTGATACTGTATTGTTTAATCAATCAGTGAATAATCATTCATGATCATTAAAAGTATCAGTCTGTTTTTTTTTTATAATATGCTAAAAACAATGTAAAAAGTACCCACATTTAATGGGGTTATACATAATGTGAAGTATCTGCTGTGTGTGACTATTTACTTCAGTGTAACTGTTTGCAGCCTGTGTTTCCATCTCCAAATGCAACGGTCCAGGTTATTCAGTGTGACAACTGACTATTACTGTATAATTCTATAATTGTTTTAAAATGAATTTAAAAGCATGTTCTGCTCCATGTATTTGCTACAGATATGCTGAGTATTTAAGATTGTAAGTGTATGGTTCAAGGTGATGAAAAAATGTCTGTTTATAAATAATTACAGCACCCAGTAAAAACTAGTTAAAATAATAAGACGGATAAGAAACACATGTATCACTGTTTATAGCTCACTCACTTTAAGTTGAGATCTGCTACCAGTTTTTGTTTCCTGAGAAGTTTGATAACTGCACATGTTGATATGGGCTGTCTGAAGACATTGTATGTGGGATGATGTTTATAATAACATAATTATATGACCTGGTGCATTGGATGCTTGTATGCTCACATGCCATTTATTTTATTTATATAGGTCGCTGTATGTTGATTTTTCGTCCTGCCAATCTATAAAACCACATCCCTCAACCCCCCCCCCCCAAAAAATGAAAGTACGAAAACATGTCGTTTTTTACATTTTATCACTAGTAAACATCTTAATATGAGAAAATAAGCTCAGAAAATGATCTTGGAATTTTAAAAAGTTTTATTGTAAAACAGTCTGTCAGAAGTTTGGATGTCAGACTGGTCACTCAGCTCTGTGTTCTAAGTCTTGTATGTACTGGTATGTAAGTTTCCATTTCATCCCGAAGGGTTCAAGTGTTTTTATGATTGTTTTCAATTCCTGGGAGATTTTATGTAAGTATTACAAGTTTTATCACAATCAAACTCTAAATTCTTAAGGGGCTTCCGATGGTTGAAAATTTGATTTTGACTGATTGCTATATATGCTTGAAGGCCATTTGTGTATTGTGTCTTGAATTAAACCATCATTGAATCCAGTCGTGATTTGTTGAAATAGTATTCATCTTTTATACCATCCTATTTTTTTGTCATGTAAATTTGATTTGTTGATTTTATTGTCGCTGAGTCACTACGTTGATGGGAATATCGAGTTATGATGATCACACTTCTGTGTTTATTATCTAATAAAGGATTAATCACTCACAGTTTAATCATAGTACAGATATAATCCTGTTGTTGATTGATTTGAATTAATATACGCTGTAGATCATTAAGTTTTGTTCACGTCAATTAGTTGTCTTTAGTAGTGTATGTCAGACAGTCTTGTGACTTTGGTTAGATATTGTTGCCATTTCAAGATAAAATTCTGCTCTAATTTTAGCTCTAAATGTTGAAAAAAAATGTGTCATTATTTTTCTATCCAATATTTATTGATTTCATGATGTCCTCCTGTAAATTGATCATAAAAGAACTTGCCAAGATTTCATCAGCAGTTTGTAAAGATATTTCACAATTTAAATAATTTAGGTTTCCGAGGATACAAATTTTAAAAAGCAGAAAACATAACTCTCTTCATTCTGCTTTCATTGACTGTAACTTTGTGTGAAGTTTTTCCATTCCGCATAGTTTTTGTTGTAGAATACTTTTACGGACATTTTCTCCTGTTATGAGATAGGTGTCATTCTGGAAATACTTAATGTTTAATTATTTATATACCTTTCCAGTAAATCTTTACTTTCCCTTGTCTAAGTATATTTGTTATATGGCTGGAGGAAGGTTACATGTGTATGTTTTACCATACAAATCATTGTAAAGTCTTTATGTGCCAAAATGATATTGTACTTTTTGAAGCCACCATGCGCTTAGAAAGAAAATTATTTTATTGATTATGTAATGATTATTTAAGGCCTCAGTTATCACATTAGGCAGGTATAAAATTAACTTTTTATGGCGCAATAATGCATTTGCTCCTGTGTTTGTTTAAATTATTTTTTGCGAACCATTTTTTATGCACTGCAGGGCTCAACATTTTTTTCACGCTATTTGTCCTGCAGGAAGACCAGCTTAAAATTTCTACTAGTTCTACTGGAATTTCAAACTCCTGAGTCAATTTCTACTCGTAATTGGGAGTGGATGTGTGCATTTGTTGAGCCCTGCACTAATAGCATGATGATGTCTGATTCAGGCATTTTCAGTGTGAACTCGAATGTGGTCATATCAAAATATATATGAACCTCTCTTCAGTCACATCAGAACATATGTGAAAATCTGTGGTCCTGGTTTATTGTGAATCTATCTAAAAGTAAATCACTGGATTAATAAGGATCCCATGACTGTGAGTCAGTATGTTGTTTTGTCATGGGAGTTGATTTTATCCTTTGTTTACAGTGTTGATACCTTATTATTATTATTAGTGCATGCTGTAAGGTCCTTAGTTCTACTTCATGGTTTTGATAAGCCTGAGTGACAAATATCCATGCTTATTTTGTAAATGAGTACTGAACACCTGGAAACAATTACTCATGTCTCACTATATTAACCTAGCCCTTTAAAATATTATATAATTAATTACAGTATCAACCCCTGATTGAGTTATGAGAGCTTGACTTACTGTGTTAATGATTTAATTAAATCCCTATTTACTGGTGAAGAAGATGAAAAGTTCTGCTGCTGCCACTCTCTGGTGTATACACAGTATAACTGTAGGGCTTATCCTGCTTGCTTTGTTACTGATGAGAATAAAGTTACTTGTAGTTCATCAATTATGCATCCACTTCATATACAATTGTGATTAATGTTTGCTGTAAAGAGGTCTTGGTGCCTTTGAGAAGATTCTGATGTTGTAAGAGCTGTATCATGATTACAATAGTTCTTGTTTATGACGGGATTTTAACTTGTTTCGAATCAGCCTCCACTTTAACATTAGTGATAATCTAAGTGATGTGTGTAGTTTATGTGAATGACGCTTCATTCATAAGTATATATGCTGTACATAAGTGGGTATACCTTACAAATGATATCTAGATCTACTTTTTAGATGTTTCTAATGGCACCTACTGATGTTGCTTGGCATGAGCACATTGTGGGTGCTTCATTGAAATATGTGCTTTTTATTGTGTTTTGATAGTAATTTTATGAGATTTCATTACAGACGTACTGCTGTGTGTCTACTTAGTTGAGACTAAGTTTCTAATTCATATTACATGTAATAAGTACATAAGCAACTTAGTATGATGAAGATTTGAATTGGTTCTGCACATGCTGCGGCGGTCTCATTGATTAAAATCTTGACAATGATTTGGTTTGCTCTGACTCCAGTACAAGTATGGTACATCTTCTCCAAGAATAATTATTGTATGGGATGTCAGATTGGCCATGTTGTTTCTCATTTAATGTTGGGCCTGTGGCCATTGTGCTTCGTTGTTTTATTGTTGCCTGATAGAGTTTCTGTATTAGAACGAGGCACTGAAAACAAGTTGCTTCTTCATTTGATTGGATTCATCTTGACTTTTCATAAAGTATTTTTCCTGTTAGCGTGATTAGTGAGCAAGAATTGTCTTGTCAGTGTGACTGAGTGGGATTGTCTTGTTGGCGTGACTGATTAGGATTGTCTTGTTGATAACTGAGATTGTCCTGTTGGTGACTCTGACATGAATAGTCCTGTTGGTGACACTGACAAGGATTGTCCTGTTGGTGTCACTGACATGAATTGTCCTGTTGGTTGGACACTGACAAGAAATGTCCTATTAGTGTCACTGACAATGATTGTCCTATTGGTGTCACTGATAACAATTGTCCTGTTGGTGTCACTGACAAGGTTTGTCCTGTGGGTGACTTTGACTTGCTAAAATGCTGTTTTTACATGTTAGACAGTTTGGCAGTTTTTGTGATACCTTAAGACTATGTCTTGTTAGTATAAGTATTGTTATGTGTGTGTTATTGTTACAGACTATTTTTATTGTTGGATTTCTTCAGAAATACCATGCCCAATTTGTTATTTGTTGTCTTGATTTATGTTTAAAGTGAAGTTCAATATTCCATTTTGTTACTTCTGTATTAAATGAAGTTTCACACATATCTGACAATTGACACTAAACAAAAGTCATCTTCTGTGTGTCTCTGGAAGATGTCAGAAGTTTATGAAAATTTAATATTAGTTCCCACAGTGAAGGACAATTTTATTTGTTTTCTATGGTTATTAGGTTAAATTTGTATCTGAAATATGTTGTTATTATTTGCTTTTATGAAATTGATTTTTTATTGATTATGCATAGAGAGCTTCATGTTAGATGGTACTGGGTACAAGTTGCTGACTTTAAAATTCATTGTTAAAATGGTTTGCATATTATCATATGTATTACTCATTCATTACATTGATTCTGTTTGGTTGCAGTAAATTGCATCAACCAATGGACAGGGGAATTTTAATAATATAAATAATATTATAGTATATGACTGATCATTTGTACTACATTTGTTGTTTAAAAATACCAGTATGTAGATTCTGTTAGATAACTGTTTAGTATTTTGGAAAACAGAAACCTTTGAAAATTTATACTGCAATCTTATTGCTTATTCCAACCAGTACATTGTCTTATTGATTTTAAGGGTTTGTGTTGTATAGTACTATTATTGTGTTTGTGAACAAATAAGAATCATATAATTGATCTGTGTCTGTAATCATGAAAAATCACGCGTATAAAAATTCTTCTCAGGCAGGGGTGGGGGATTCTCATGCAATGACAGAATACTGGACTAACTCGATTGTTTGTGTTTCACAATTTCTATCTCACCACAGAAATCTATTATCAGCAATTTCTGGTGTGACTTGCTTCGTTCTTGGCTCAGTATGGTCAAGAAAATACAAATTAAATTATTAGGAGAATGTTTCTCTACAAGTGTCAATTCCCATGTTGAATCAGCATGTTGGTCTCCATAAATCATCAGGTTTTGTGTAAGAACAGCAGTTTTTTACTTGTAATATTTTACTTGGACCATCCTTAAAAAATGTCTGCAGTTATGCAACTCAAACTTTTAAAGGTAGATAGGTAGACATTTTTGTATGCCAAAAATGAAAACCTGGAGTACAAAAATATATTGTCAAAATTGCAGCATTTTTTTTGGGGGGGGGGTAGTTTTTTTTTATTGAAGCCGTCTCATAACTGCAAACCAACCATGTTTGTACTGGAATAATTGATGAAAGTTGATTGATGAAAGAATCAATTTAGTAACAAACTCAAAAGTGGTGCTGAAAATCCATTACTTGGTCAAACAGATTTTTCTGCATCTTATTTTGGTTGAACTAAGTTTTGAATGGACAAGTATAATAATATTTACAATGATAATGAACCAGATATTACTGTTGCATATTTGTGTTTTGTCCTATTATGGTAAACAGAGCAACTTTACAAAGTATTAATTACCAACCACAAATTTATATAGTGCAACATTTAGCTTGGTCTGAAACTAATGAACTTCTGTCCAGAACATGCTTTTAGTTGTAAGCCAAGGTCATTTGTTACAATGTTTGTACATGGTCTGTTATCATGTTTGTACATGGTCTGTTATCATGTTTGTACACAGTCTGTTATCATGTTTGTACATGGTCTGTTATCATGTACATGGTCTGTTATCATGTTTGTACATGGGTCTGTTGTCATGCTTGTACATGATCTGTTATCCTGTTTGTACATGGTCTGTTATCATGTCTGTACATGGTCTGTTATCATGTAAATGGTCTGTTATCATATTTGTACACAGTCTGTTATCATGTTTGTATATGTTTATTCGTCCAGTTGTTTACAAAGAATGGTGAAAAAATGACTGTACTGATTGATGTCACTATTGAGTCATGTTTCTGTCAGAGTATCTGTACAGTGATAGTGGTTTAAACTTCAAACTTCATGAGAACATTGCTCATCCTGTCCTGTTTTTTGTAGGAGACTCAGCTGTTAATCTAGAAATAGAATCCCACTGTTTTACACAATTAGATAAAGTATGCTTGCTGAGCTGTGATGCCTTATTATTTTGTGGTCTGTACAAGACTTATGCTTCCTCATGGTATGTGACATGAATTATTTCGTGCGACTGTATGGTGCTTGAACACATCTTGTACCTTCAACATTCCTTGAAGTGATCATTTCTTCTTTCATGTTGGTTTTTATTACCTGATTTCTATAGTTTTATGATTTCATTTTCTTTTTAATATAAGAACAATTCCTGTTTGTTCAATAATTGTGGTTTGTTTATTGTGGTATTGACATTGATTTGTGCAGTGTTTCAGTATGTATTCTGTTGTTAATTATGGTGTTTGTGAGTAGGCTTGGTGTTGCTGGTGTTGCTTATTCCATTAATGGTTGGGTTGAATCTGTGGTGTTGTGTCTTCATGTTAATGGTGGTACCCTAGCTTGTTAGTTATTTTAGCGTTAGTGTTCTCTGTTTGTTAACATTTTTTGCCGTTTTTTTTTCATAATATTACTAGTTTGTATGAAAATCATCTTTCTCACTAAAGACTTTAAAAAACTGTCTGAGATTAGTGTAGATTTATGAAACTTCCATCTTTGTAAAACAAATCGAGTCGGACTGAAAATTGAATTTAGTAAAACCTCTACATTTGTCTTATCGTAAATACACAAGTATCCTAGAATAAATGTATATTAGCTGTAATGGATGTTCAGAGGAAACCAATCAATAGGCAGATACTGGTATCTGAATTATATCATCCATGTTATATTTTATTCATATTTCTGTCAAACAAACTTGTACACACTGTGATTTAGAGTCGTCTTTTAATGTTTTGAACGATTCTCTACCCAGTGAATTTAAGGATTTGACCTGTGATGCATAAAATTACCAAATTGTTTGTTTGTCGTATCTTAAGTATTACTTAGTTGAGTATGTTCGTATTGATATTATTTTGTTGTGATGAATATTTTATAGCTTTCTTAAGTAACTTAAGTGGCTTTTCACTTCTGCATTTACTTGATACACTGATAAACAGATTACTTGAGTGAAATGTTTGGTTTCTCAGCAACCGTTTGATTTTTAGCTAATTTTCAATGAAATGGAATTTTTGGAAATATATCAGTCTGCACATTGTTCATAGTTGTGTGATTCAATTAATTACCTAAAAGACTTGGTGTGTTTTCACTTCAGAATACCTCTCACTGTAGGGAAATGTGTGAACAACCTTCAGAATACCTCTCACTATATGTCTTTCAGAATACCTCTCACTTAAGGCAAATGTGTGAACATCTTTCAGAATATCTCTCACTGTAGAGAAATGTGTGAACGTCTTTCAGAATACCTTTCACTGTAAGTCTTTCAGAATACCTCTCACTTAAGGCAAATTTAGGTTTTTAGTGTATCTACTTGAGCCTCTCACCTAATGGGCTTCTAAACGTCCTTTGCAATCTGCAGATGTTGTGTTTAAGCCTTACTCATAGAATCAAAGGTTTTTGTTTAAAATTCTACTGGTTAATGTGATTCTCCTGATTTTTCCCTGAACTTTGTGCCAGCAAGCTCTGTTTTGGACCGCTATTGTTTCAACAATATAGAATTCCATTTAATATATAATTTGGGATTTCATACAATCTAAATTTCATGTCATAAACAACCACAGACTTTCTGTATTGACAATAGGTTGCAGAAATGATTTGATCAGTATAATGTATGGTTTATCATTCAAAGTTCTGAATAGCATAGTATTGAAATTTAGTATGTCACCATGAGTCATTCCATCATGTTTCAAGTTTTATATTTCTCTGTACATTCAGTACTTTGATGTTGTATTTGAACTTTGAATTCATCAGTTTTCAAAGAAATTATCTCAGATAAATTCACAATTTTGTAAACAAAGGTGATTGCAATTTCTTGAAATTCACATTACTTAGGTTTCTGAGAAATCTTGTAACTTGATATTTTCATTTTTATGTTATTTATTCTCACTGAGGACTTGACATAATAGTTTATAGTCATTGATCTCACTGTTGTTGATAATTTGATGGCAAAGTTTTGTCAAATTTCAATTAGTATTATTTCTACATGTAAGACTTAAAAGACAAGATGTAACACAAAGCCCGTACTGTCTGCATGTATTTGTTTCCCACTGTAAGATAGAGCACAGATTTTGTGTCATCTCATATTGAACAGCTTTGGTCTTCTCTGATATCAACTTTCTGTGTTGTTTCCTTCTAAGATCTTCACTTCACATTTTTTTCTCTTCTGAGACGCTGACAAATCTGAACTAAGCCCCCTGGATCTCGTTGTTTTGCATTGTTTGTAATGCTCATAGGCCGTTTGATTTGCCATATTGATTATTGGGCGAGTTAACAATGTATCCAAACTCCATGTTTGGCACGGAACGTATCCGTAATTATTAAGTTGGACTTCCTCGGCCTGAAGACTCTGACGGTCTATCGGAATAATTTGTTTGTATGAGCTCAATGTGCATTAACTATTCATAGACGGACTAAAGATAGATTCAGTATGAAAATGTGTGAAAAATTTCACACATTGTCTCCATCTTAGCTGCTTGTGGATTACTGATGGTGGTTGGACTGTGTAGTTTTACTGGATTTTAATTTAGGAATAAAGCTGAAGTGAAATCAATTAGATTTTTTTCCATTGACAAGGATTTTAAGGTCTTGTTTTTGTTACCAAGGTAATTGATTACATAGCCAGTGGGAAATTTGGCATTTCTTTTTGACAAAAAGGATTCTTCATTGTCTTCATATTAGAGATTGGAGGCTTTTGATGGTCCGGTTTTTATGGGAATTGAAAAAAGAACTCGAGTTCATATCCAATAAATAGTGTGATATTTTGTTTCTAATGAATTTCATGTTTTCTTTCAGTTTGATGCTTGCTGTGGTATTCAATTGTTTGGATATATAAAGATACAAAACTGGATATTCCACTCCTATAAGGTAAGAATAAGGTTATTTTGGCACCAATTATGTTTATACATTTGGTAGACATCAGTGAAAGTTAGTGTATTATAATTACAGATTTACATCTTTTTTTTTCAAACCCATTCAAGGCTGTTTGTTAATAAGCCAAGACTGGGGGAAAATATCTGTCTATAATTTATGTTAGTAATTTGTTAGCTCTTGCTATGTACAGAAAAATACAGGGCTGTGTGGTTCACTGTATTGATCTCTGCCGTAGGAAAACCATTACAGATTATACCGCAAAACACTTTCTATTATTCTTTAACGCCTTAATTGTTAGTATCCTTAATTGATTGTGTGAAGAAAGATATAGTTCTTATACTGTTATTATATGAAGCTGGTTCTGAGAAGATGAGAAAAAAATTATGTCTGAAAAGAGATCCTGATCAAGATGACTCACAGCTATCATCCATGTTTGGTGGGGATGATGGGTGGAGATTTTATGGTACCCCGGAAAATATCACAATAAAGGTGTCTATGTTTGATTATTGAGTTGCTTAGTCTGTTGTATACTAAAAGTTAAATAAAATACTGGTACTTATGTATCAAAGTTCATCCTCAAAGATGTTTAATATGCTAGATTGTGTGCAGTTATTGTTATCAATAATAAATATAATACCAGACTGTTGGAATACCAGAATGTATGACTATTGCATTATGGGAATGTGTGTGAATACCAGTATTTGTGAATACCAATGAGTGTGAGTACAAGTTTGTAAGAGTACCAGTATTTGTGAATACAATAATGTATGGATACCAGAATGTATGAATACTAGTGTTTGTGAATACTTGTGTACATATGAATACCAATATTTATGAATAATAGTGTGTATGAATACCAGTATTTATGAATGCCAGTATTTGTAAATGCCTTTGAATGTGAATACCAGGTGTGTGAATTCAAAAATGTTTGGAAACCAGTTTGTATGAATATGAGTCTTTGTGAATACCAGTTTTTGTGGATATCAGTGTATGTGAATACTAGTTTGTATAATTGCCTGTATTTGGGAATACCAGCATTTCTTAATACCAGTGTGTAAGAATATTTTTTTGTATTTGTGTTTTGTATCTGTGAAATTAAGAATGTTTTGTTGAAAGCACAATGTCCAGACGTTTCATATTTGGAAACACCCAGCAATTGCCAACCATGCACTTAGGTCAAAGGTCATCTGGGGTTAAAGGCTCTGTGCTATCAAACTTATTTTTCAACAATTTGAAAATTTGCGTTTTGTGTAGTATGAATAAAGATTCTGTGCAGTCTATTAGTAAATCCATTGTTGTTATCTTTGTCGTAATCACATCTAACTGGTCAGATTGCTTTGAAACCATTTAATTTGCCATTTTAAAGTGGTCTCAAATGTTTCTCTTTCTGAACATTTCTCAAATCTATGGATTGTTTTCTTTGTGCTAACTTCCCTACATAGGATAAAAATGTCAGGTCCAGATCTATGGTAATATGTTGTTTGTTACATCTAACATAAGCTTGTGTCTGTTTAGGGGATTATAAGTCTAGGAAATAAATCTTAGCCAAGTAAACATAATGTTATACAGAAATACTTGACAATTTATTCACATTATTATAGTAATATGTTCATCAATATAGCGATATAATAATATACAAGTCAGTTGTTATAAATGTGAAAATAGTGTCTAGACATGGGCTCTCTACACAAGCCTGGAGTAGCCTCCCTTTAATCTGCTCTTCAGAACAAAAGCCTGAAATGGTATTGGTTGCAGTTTTGTTTCTTGTTTTGTGCTGAGATTTATTGGGTCCATAATGAGTTAACTTAACAATTTATTATGGGTTCTAATCATACAGCACTAATCTATTCTTCTCTTTTTTAACTTACAATTTTCCGCAGGCAGTTGTGGAAGACAATTTGAAAATGTCTTGGTGAAACATGTATATTGCCTGGGTATTGAACAGCAGTCCTACTTTTGTCAGCTGTTTGTTTACAGGTGGTGTATTGTGTCTATTAAGTGTATGTTAAGTATATACATAATAATGTTATGGATAAGTAAATAGTAAAAAATTCTTTATTTAATTTTATAGTGTCTGATAATAATTCAAGTTGTTGTGGGGGACAGATGGGGACCGTTGGGATCTTGTTATTAGAATTATGTATGAATAAAATGTTTCTTTAGTATCCCTGTATTTTTTATTAGACTGCTGTACAATTCCCAGTTGTTAAATAAAGTCCGATCCAGTTTTGATCAGATTTGTCACTGCGGACATGTTCAGCTTGTCTGGAATTCTTGGACCACTCGGTCATTGTGATGTTTTCACTAATTTCTCTATGGACAATGTGTTTTATTGTCAGTAGTCAGTGTTAAGATTTGTACTCGCTTCAAACAGATGTGGAGAATTACTTGTTTTCATCAATTCAGTGTCAGCTCCTTGTTGTTGACATTGATGACATTTTATCATCAGTTTGGTGCCACTGAACTTGATGAAGCACTTGATGAGTCATTGAAATCCATACTGGTTTCTCAAGTCCCAGTTTTCTGTGGTGAATAAAAATTTCAGCTTCAAATAACTATGTTCTATCAAAGATAAGATTTCTCTTTAAATTTAAATTATTCAAATTTTAAAAAACTGGAAATTTGCTGGAAATTGAAAGTTTTCAAATTTATTGACTTAAAAATTTGATGATGATGATGATGCATTATCTTATCATGAACAAAAATGTTTTGATATCTGTATTTTAATCTCAGATCCCACCATAATTACCTTCATGTTATCAATTGTAACTCAATGCTATTTGTCTAGACTATTAGCCACGGCTGTGGTTTAGTGGTTAATGCGCTGGACTTGTATCCCGAAGATCCGGGTTTCAATCCCTGTCGTGGCAGGTCATACCCTTCTACGAAAAATTTGACAGAAATGTTGATTTTCCTCCATATGTGGAGAAGTTGCCGGCTACTTGTGGAAGGGTAAGTTAGTGCTGGTTGGTATACAGTCCAGAAAAACTGGTTAGGTGAACCGGTCACTGTATATTACTGAAAAATTGTTGAAAAATGGCATTAAACCCCAGAGACAATAAGTCACATACAAACAAAATCTAGTCTATTTGCATATTTTGTATTATTGTGTAAAATTTGGAGCATGCTGGTTCTAACCCTGGCCTTAATATATGCAGTATAACCCCTGAAAAACTGGACCTTTCTGAATTAAGCCAAAAGTCCTGAGTATTCCGGTTTTCTGAGTATTCCGGTTTTCAGAGAACCATCGACTATAGAAGAGAAAAAAATGGAAAATCATTCAATTTTAAGAGATTTCCAGTTTTCAGGGAGTCTGATTTTGAGGGGTTATACTGTACCAACATTACTAAAAATGGTACTGTTAGTATTTCACTTTTTACTTGGCATGCTGTGAGCAGTGCTAGGGTAAGTTGGCATGGCTTCAGGTTAATTTGATTTGTTGCAGTATTATGTCGTGTATTTATGATATGCTGCTTCACATTATATTTATGAGTAGGCATTATCTACAAATAACTGTAAACGTTCTATTAAACATGATGCCTACCTCACACTAACTTATGCACTTAAGTATGGTTTATGCCTACTTTGTTATGAGGAAAAAACTTAATATTGATTTACTTGTACCCTGATTAACAGATTGTTTCGTTTTTCTTGGTCATTGAAAGATTTATTTACATGAATTATTAATTTGTTTGTATTTCATCCGTGTTTTCTGCACATGTAAACAGCTCTTAATTGTCAATTAGACATTTTCATGATGAATGCTTTTGTTGAAGGGTCACCTAGCACATATCAAAGAATTCACTGAAATAAAGGAATCTGGAATGAATTAATAGGTTTACTTTTTGCGAAGACTTCAAAGTCAGGAAATGAGACAGCACGGAAAATTAATGGCCACGATAATGAGATTTTATTTAGTTAAAGCTTATTACATTCTAATATTGATTTTGTTTTAATCATATAACATTATAGTGTTATCACTGAATTATTTTAGTTCACGGTTTTGGTTGTAATGAGATGTGATTCATTCTGATACTGTATTTGCCTGGTAGTACATGCTACATAGCTAACTATCACTGTCACATCTAACTTGTTACACTGCAATTAAACGGCATTGAAACTTGTTTATGTTTGTCTATAAATAATGCAGAGAGGATGGGTTTTCTGTGTTATTTATAACCAGTCACTCTTGTTTCTTCAGTAATTTGAATATGTTGTTCTTCATTTGTCGATACTATTATCTTGCTGTTCTGATTGTTAAATAGTTCAAGGGTGCAGAGGGGGCTATGAGTAATGAGATTATTGCACAGGGAATAATTTCATTAACTTACTTTGTGTAACTTCTCATTAACTGTTTGTTATTTGTTGAGCAAGTGTGGGGTACTGTATACTAACATACTTGGGATTTCTTACGTTTGTTCCTTTGGCAGCTCTACAGCATCTGTCTCCAGCATTAGAAATATGAAACTGTTGATTGATTTGTCATGTGATTGGATGGTTGATGGACAATTGTTTTTGCTTTATTTCATTTCAGTTCTTAAATTTTGTATTCTTTCAGCCCATTTCTGACCCATTTATTTTTGCAGTTGAAAATCAGTATGTCATTGAATTTATGGGCAATGCTTGTCCCATATTTGATACTAATTCTGTCAACTGAACAATTTAATATATTCAGTTGTTCTCCTGTCAGTCTTCATTCTCCCACAACAGAATGTAACATACTTCTTATTATTAAATTGTTGAATTTTATGGTATTCTCGTTATAGAATTAGGATTTTTTCTCCCAGACTAATGAAGTAGTTGAATCTAGGTATTTTTAATGTGACATAACTTCATGTGATGTCAATTCTAGTTTAATGACCTCATTCAGAATGTTTGTTTACCTCACATTTCTTCATACTGATTTGCTGACGATATTTTATGTCCTTAACTCTGCCTGATGAACATATTTTGGACTCTTCCAAATTCAAAGCTGATACACAAAACATCAATTTATTTTTTTGTAAAAAATGGGTTATTTCTCTATGACAGAATGGAAAACATGGCCAAAGAAACCATTGTTCTTTAAAGTAATGACTTCTTTTGCCACAATGTTTTCAAAAGTTGTCCCCTTCAGATGTGGGGGGGATGCGGTATTATGAGGCAAAAGGAAAATGGAGACTGAACACTTTATACACTTTTGTGAAACATTTTTTGGTTTGTTTACATTTACTCTGTGCAAGGTCATAAATCCAGTTATCATATATAGAGATATGGGTTGAATATTGATTATGGTATGTTTTTATGTCTTGAATATTCAATATTCCAGGCATTGTATTTGAATTGATAACAGCAGGTATTGTTTATAATATCATTAAATCAAATATTCAATTCATTGTGAGAATTTTTTTTAAAAAAAGAAAAAGAATGTACTTTTATTCTGCAATTTGGGGACCGAAGTTCTTAACAAGTAAACTTGCTGATACAGTATTACTAGCATTCTCATTAGTTATAGATATTATGTTGATATAAATATTATGTTGATATAAATAGTATGTTGATATGAATGTTATGATATAAATAATATGTTGATATAAATATTATGTTATACTACAGGAGTACATATTCGTGCAACCAGTTTAAAAAGGCTTCAGCCCCACATTTATCGCTTTGACAATCTTTCATGTTTAAATGTGTAAATAAATGATGGACTTTAAACATTAAATGATGGTATTGGATACTAATTGAATTATTGATCTCGTTCCCTGCTCTAAGTACCGGTGTTTATTGTTTTAAGTTGTTCAGGATGGAACAGTAAGCACAGAGATGACAGACTCCTAATTGATTGTAATGATTGAAGCACCTGTCACCTAGTATTCATTATTAAATCAATAATTAATTCTAAATTCCATCAAAAATTCATACTACATCATTTTTACTGTGAAAGTTACTCAGGTGTCTCATTTTTATGGACAGATTGATCTCAGACCCTGGGGCTTGCAGTCAGACTATTATAAATGAATTATTTATGTGCAAATGTTGTTAGAATTCACTAAGATAGTGAATAATGATGTTGGAATCATCCCTGTAGAGTTATCTGGTGAAGAATGAGATTTCATAGATGAGTCTGATATTCACATGTTTGGTTTATACCAATCTTATCTTAGTACTTAATGTGATCTTTTCTTATCAACAATTGATGGGTAACTTCAAAGTAGTTGAATGCTTATACAAATTAAAAATGCTTGTATGAGAAATGATGAATTTGAAATTTGATCAATAATCAATCTCTTGATGTTGTATGTTATTGCATGTAGAAGTTATGTTGAAATTGATTTCTGTGGAATGCTATTTGACATTTCTTTTAAAAACATGTTATCTACGTTTATACACCTTCTATATCTTTATTGTTAATACTTTATTCATATAAGAGACAATACAGTAAAACCTCATACAGCAACCACCTCAATATTACGACCAACTTAATGACCACTTATTTTTGGACTACCTTTTAGTAACTCCTCTATAATTCAACTTGAATAATGAGAGTACCTCATTATTATGACCCATTTTTGGGGTCCCAAAGGTGATCTTATTGAGGTTTCACTGTAGTTCATATAACAATAACATGATCTGGGATATAATTTGCTTTATTTTTATGTTAACAACATAGTCAATAAGTTAAACTGATTGAAATTTGATATTTTGATGTTATTAACTTCTCACACAGTATGTAATGGATATGTTATTTACAAAATGTATCTTGTTATTTTCAATTTTCTGTGAAATAATTTGAAACAAAAAAACTTCCACTAGAATTAGGTCTGCCTCATGTTGTTTATTTTCCTCATGGTTCATAATAGCTTGAGCTGCTCCTGGGCAAACATTCAGCGCTTTTGTATCTTGGATGAAGCTTGGACTCCCTCTGTCTCCATTGTTATTCATGTCTGTGTGTTTCATCTAATTAAAAAATTTGAGGACACTCAGTTTATCTCTGCAGCCACTCTAACATCTGCCCTTTGTCCCTTTTATTTGATGACTAGTGAAGTATGACCCCTAGGGGCTAGCTCTGATTTTGTCATGAATGATTCATTGATTACAGGATTTCTAATTATGATAAGTCTGCTATGACCAGTCCATACTTCACTATAATAGTCTATAGGATATACATTTGACACTTTATTTAAAGATAAAAAAGCATAGTTTAGTCAATGCTTTGAGATGGGCATCAGTTCTGTTTTGAGAATCATTTTGTTTGTTTGTTTGTTTGTTGAAACGAAACTACAATTAAGACAAAAATTCTTGAATTAAAAAGCTTATAAAGGTTGACCTATTATCAAACAAAAAATGTATTTGTAAAACTTTTTATCTTATGACAGATCAATATCTTGCGTAAATTCTGGCAAAACATACTCATAAATTAAAGGAATTCCCTCAATATCTGTTCAATTTTTGCTGGGAGGAATTGTGATATTAAATATGGACAGGAAGAGTGAGATCATTTATATCGCTGGTATTGTTCCTGTCCTGATTTATGAGTTCATTACGGGGAGTGTATGGACTAATTGCATCTTTTCTAGACAAGGCAAGGAAACCGCCTCAGTAATCAATATCTTAGTTTGGTAAGAAATATCATACCAGCAGTCTTTCTCTCTCGCTTTTCTTCTATCTTGGTTTAAGCGGATCTATGTTGATGGCTTAGTCTCAGTGGTAGATTATCACATATTTGTGCCAACTTCTCCAGTTTTGGGTGTGAATTGAGACTAAATCTTTGCATATCCAATTGTCTAAACACTCTTAAACTGTTGCTGTCTAATGTGTCTGTGATATAGCGAACATTTTACATTTAACTAAAGGAATGAAATTCTTCTGTACATCAAGATAACAAAGTACCATCTTTTATCGTATGTTGTGTATTTGTTTACATGGAATGCAATCTGAGGTCATGTTGCTTTGAAGAATTTCATTCCCCATAAATTTTAATTTTTTGCTTTATTTTCATATCTACCTAAAGTATAAACTGGTGTAATAAATCAATTTTACTGAATCTTAGCTTTTTAAATTATCATCATAAATTATTTTATAGTTCACTGAATGATTGAACGATAAAACTGGGTAAGGCATATGAAATGATAGTTATGTAATTATTTGTTATATACTGCATCTACAGTATTATCTTTCTATGCTAAATACATAATTACATTAATATCGTGCAATTTTACAGTTTTCATCGTATGGAAGATACTAACGATTACAGGCTTGTTTGAAGTAGTATCATTTTTATAATTTTCCAGTTTGTGGTTGCATATTTGCTGCAAGACTGGTTCATAAAACTACGCTTGTGGGTGAAATTGTACATCTCTCATAGAATAAACAGTGAATATCATAAAATAAACAGTGAAAATACTAATAAATACATCTTGAAGTCATTAAAACTTGAAATTTTGAATATCGAAGCTGTTGAAAACTGCGTCTGCTGGGAAAACAAAATTCTGATTTTCCAATTGAAAATGCTTCAAAACAATTAAAAGAAACTGTCTCATACATCCGTAAACAATATTCTTGAAGATTTTGTTATCATCTGCTGCTTGCGAAACAATTAAATTCAATAGATTTTCTGTTGATTTCTTTACATTCTAAGTTAAAGCTAATGTGATTCTGTGACAGATATAAAACCAGTCTGTAACATTATTTAATGACACGATGACTCACCCTGTCGTTGGAATCAAGTTGTTCAGGAAGTCTTTGTCTCTTCTAGCCATCTGTCAGAATCCGCTGTTTGCTATCAGTTGCCATGGTAATGAGGTCACTGTTGTGGAATCTGACCCTCAATGTTATCAATTTCATCCACAAGATGCAGTTAAATTCACAGCATTATAGAATTAATGCTGATTGTAATTTCGATAAATGTGTTAAGTTTTTACTATCTGAAGGAGTAAAATATCCATGGTAATAATTGGTTTGCTTATTACTCACTGTTTTAGTTGATCAGTGTCTGTGGTAACTTGATCAGTGTCAATAGAAACTTGAAATAACTTCATTGTTTGAAATTTAAGAAGTCATTGATTGAAGTCATGACAAATAAACAGAATTTCTTTGCTGGTTCTTAAGTCAGAAATGCTTCTACCTGATGGTAGTTAAATTGTCTCTAAAATGTATGTATGATCAGATCATGATGGTGAAGTTTGTCTACTCTTTCTTAACTTGTACATGGGACAAGATGAATGCAGACGTGTTTTGGATTCCGTGTGTATTCCTGGATTCTGCTGCGGTTAACTATTTCTATGAGTTTTCTATAATTTTTTCTATAAAATCACATACCTGCTGTAAAAACTTTTCAAAAAATACTTTCATGTAAAGCTCTTAGTTACTCAGTTTATCGAAAATGAAGAAAAGGGGGTGGGGGCTTTCAGATTTGCGCTTACAGTCATCCATTACAATCTCTACTGCTATTATAGTTCTCTGTAATTGTTAATGTATGCTGTATGTAATGTACAGTGAATCAATCATCCTGGCATAAAAATAAAAACTACAATATCACTTATGTCTAAATGATTTTCATACATTTTGTTTCCTGCATGCAGATAATTCTTTGGCTATAATTCTCACGCTGCATGCAATGACTTGTATAATGTGAGTCAATCGTCATACTGTCATTAATCAAGGCTCCATGTGTGTGCCATTGTTATACCTGTCAACTTAATGTTTAGTAATAAAAAATGGTGACTGATGTTTTGATGATCGATTCAAGCTCACAGTTAAATCTCAATGATATTTACAGTGTTTTCTTCCATCACAAATTTTGATTTTTTTTCTCATTCAATTACAGTATCACTTAGCTTGACATTTGATTTGCTAATACAGTGGAGAGATGGGATAACTTACTGTATGGTAATAAAACGAGTTATGAGTTTATATTTTCATGATTATATAAATACCTAAGCAGCGTTTCTTCTCGCAATTGTTATTTCTCTCGTTATATGTAGCTCCTGGGCTCATCATATTTATGTGGAGGCTACACGTTATATCATATAAGTACCTATTGTTTTATGAGGGAAAACTATAGTTTACAGCCCGCTTAAAACCACATTACCTGTTTGTTTTGAATCTTTATGTTTTATTTCATAATCAAATATTAAGTAAACAGAAAATTGCAAAATGTTCAATTTCCCATTAACTTTTAATTACTAGATTGAAGACTAAAAATTATTTTAGATTCAGAAATTGTTGTAATTCAATTACAAGTGATGTTCCGACATCATCTGAATTAATATAAAAATATCAAATGACTTTTTATGGATTAGCATGTATGAGTTACTCATGAGAATGTTAGCTACTTCAGGCAAATTCTTCATCATTAATTGTTCTGTTTTATTATTAGCACGATAAAGAACACTAAAAGGTAAGTATATCTAGGTATGTAATACTAGATAGTTCTAACTGTCAGTGCTATGTTTAATGACACTATTTATAAATACCCATGGTATTGAAGTCAATGCAAATGGCAGATTTCATGTAAATGTTGATTCTCTGGCTGAAGATTGTGTACCAAATATTCTCTAGTAAATGCCCCTTTCTGTTAATGAAACCCTCCTGTTTTTGAAGCCAATATTGTGACACCCAATAAATGGTTTATATTCCTTTGAATTACCATATCTCTCCTTATAGCTGCCCCTGCTTTAATGACTGCCCCCCACCCTTTTAAGGGGAGGGACTTTTTTTGCAGGCTGATGTCTGATAACATTTTGTGAACATGTATATGAATTTAGTGGCTATTCCTGCCCTTTAACATTTAGAAAAACTTAAGATTTGTTTGTTTTGACTCATTGTTTTGCTGGATGTCAAATCTTACATCTTCAGTGCTTTAAACTAAAACTCAGACCATTGGCTAATTATTGCAGATAACAAGCACTGACAGCATAAACTTAAGATGGCCAAAAGGGGTCAAATTATATTTAATCTGATTTTAATGTTCTATGTTTCTTGTGGGAATCATGTTTTATTTGCATTTAACTGGATAAACAACCTTTTGTCTATGCTTTTCTGCAACTTTGAATTTTAATTAAATTAGTCGATCACATATCTGATGTTTCATAGCATTTACAAAGTATTCAACATCATTTGTGACGTGACACAATTTACACAAAGTGCACATGACCTGGGACTGTCATTTAGTATGCTTACTGTCAAAAGGAACACATAATTTTTCATTGTTGGGAATATTATCAAATGTGGCATTTTAATCTGGACAAAGATTGTCTTTTTTGTCCAATAAATGTTAAACAAGAAAAAAATTAAAACTAATCAATTGTCTCTTGTCCCTGCTGTGGATGACATGGTTTGGTTGTGATTCTGGGGAATGTCGTTTGATTGCCATGTCAATACTAATAAGTGAACATGCATTGATTAATCATAAATTTTAAATTAACTATGTATTACAAGGGCTTGATTTTAATATTTGTGAATTTGGTACGTTTTGTATCTGATAACTATATTTTGATGGGGTTTTTTTTTATTAAATTTGAATTTTGTGTATTTGGATGCTAAATAAGGCATGCCCTGGTCATGAAGTGTATTTTGCCCTAGCTTGTTAGTTAGGAGAGATATGGTATATTCAATGTATTAAAAAAATGTTGGACAAAAACTTGAGTTATTAAGAAATCTGTAAAACATAATACACCAGAGCTTTTATTTGGGCATATTTGGTATCTTGATTACTCAGGCAGAAAATTGTTCAATTAAATTATAGCAGAAATGTTTGCCATTGGATGGGTATATTTCCTGACATACAGGACCATCATGGCACCTTGTCAGTGGATTATAATACTTCATTTCTTTCCTCATTAAAACAAATATACATGGAACCAGCAGTCAACTATTCTTCACCTATTCTATGGTATCCATGGTGAAGTTGACTTTATAATGTACAGACTTCACTGATTAGATTACTTAGTGGCGCTATGACACCATGCAGTCTTAGAAGTTAATGTAGGGAACTACTGGCGTGTCAATGTGTCTAACTGGTTCTACTGGAATAAAATATGTCACTGCGTCCAGTCTAAGCTTCTCCTAGTATTCTGTATGTTGTGTAGCATCAGTGCCAGTAGGGTCTCTAAGGTTTAAGCCTGAGATGGATTAGTGGAAATAATATGGTCTTTCTGATAGAGGTAAAGTAGACATTTATTATACATAAATATGTATGGCTTGTTTTAATTATTGGCACAGAGCGTGAAGTCAATGGCTGCTTGCTGTGATTTTGTCTCTAGAATACAGTTCTTGCTAATTCTGATTGTATGACACATTCCTTTCATGTTGTTGAATTTTTTTCAACACATAAAGCTTGTTTTTGTTAAGTAAGTGATATTAAAGTACTGTAAATGAGTATTGTATGTTGATGTATTCATCTAGATAAACAGTTACATTGAAGCTTATTATAAAAGTCAGGTTGATGCTAAAGGTCAACATCAGATGCATTTAAGTTCCATCTCTCTCAGGTTTTGTATTGTTAAGTATGTATTGATATTATCAACTATCACAATAGGTAATCAATATGAATGAATTAGTTCATGTTATTCTATACTTGATTTGTGAATTAATTATTGGGAAAACTACCCCTATATTGACACGGTGAATTCAGGCTCTCGACAAAAGCTGCAGGGTGGCTGGGTACCACACATCTGTCCAATGTTTGTTCCAGAGTAAACACTGATTACACATTGTGTTAAGACATTTTCTTCCATTGTGTTTAAGGTTGCTAAGCTTTATTCAAGTAGCCATTGTTTCCCCTGAATGGATTTAAAAGTAATTTTGTGTTGTTTCTGAATTCTGTTGAATTCTCCCGGATATTATTTAAGATTTTATTGTGAAACTTGACGTATATATTCACTTGGATTTTAGATTGTGATCTTATTGTGTGAGTTTATTTGGAATTAACTAAAAAAGTAGCGAGGTTTGTATTTCTGTTACATATTCTATCATTGATTGATATAATTTTTTTAATATTTTTTATAAGAATTTTGTGCATAAACATCAAGGATAATTATTTAGTTACATTTATCCACTATGTTTCTATGACTTTGAGATCATGTGACAGCATTAGAACAGCTTGGCTGCAAATTGATGTTCCGTCTCATTTCTGTTGTTCTAAGGCTGAATTCAGAACTGGAATACATAATATGTGCATTTAGCATGCTTCACAATGCTGGATATTTAAAGCTATCAGTTAAAACTTCCCTGATGGAAACAGTCTTTCTGTCTACATATTTTCTGTTACTGTTACCAATAAATCATAAATACATATTGACTTTAATATCTGAGAAGAGATTTTCTGGTAGAAGCTGCGTGTATTATTGAATGTGACTATTGATTATATCCACTGTATGTACCCAGTCATTCAGGAATCAATGAGTAAAATAGACTAGCTAGGGTTGGTCATGTATCATTAGTCATCATATTTACTGATGATAAAACCTGGAAGATGAGATCAAATTGTATTGCTTCTGCACTGCACTGGTCTGGTTGTCAATTTTGTATGTATTAACAATAGTTATTTTCTCAAAATATATGTAGGTGTTTATGTTCTGAATATACACTTTTTCATTGCAAACAATACACTGTTGTTGCTTTAAGTATTCTATTAAAAATTGTGTTTTCCAGAATTAGGACTAGGTTTTTTTACAAGATCAAGAAAAAGTTTAACCTGTACCCCATGATATTTTACAGAAGTTTGTACATTTTGTAAGGAGTCTTAGGTCCATTGTGAGCTAACATAAATTTTAATGAAATTGAGTGGAATATGAGCTTTACCAATTATATCCATTTGACAAGAATTTCTACTCAACAACCACCTGATCCTCAAATTCATGAAGACAATTAATACCAGGATCACTGATTGGTTCATACAGAATGTTCCAATTATGGTTGTATGACTATATATTTCCCAGGGAAGTGTGCTCACTGATTAGTTCAAATGATCCAGTCATAGTTGTATGAATGTTTTGTTCCAGGAAAGTGTTAAACCAAACTTACTTTTTTCCTATTATCCCAACTGTCCTTACTTGTTTCTGCTTTTTGGTCAAAATTATACCTTATTGTGTTCAAACCCAAAATCTCAAAAGTGGCCCCCATTGCCAACATGTAAAACAGACAAGCATTGGCACTGCTCTATGGAGTTCTAGTTTTAGATCTCAGTCAATTTTTTGTAGCCAGTATTTTCATATTCATGTCACGTATACCTCTGAATATATACATAAAAGTACGCAGTAAAACCTCACACTGTGACCACCTCAATATTATGACCCCCTTGTTATACTAACCATTCATTTTTGGAGCAGTTTTCAATAACTTCCCTTTAATTCAACTTGATAATGAGACTTGATTTTACAACAGATTTTTTGGGTCGGAAGATAGTCTCAATGTCCGGGTTTTACTGTATGAAAAAAAAAGAAAATTGGGTGGAATTGAATGCATGAAACTTGGTACATTTTTGTGTGATGGTGATTAACCCTTTGCCTCATAAGCATATTCTGGACACTTCCAAATTCAAAACTAATGTACAAAACATCAGTTTATTTAAGAAAATTGGGTTATTTCTCTCTGACAGAGTGGAAAACATTGTGGCAAAAGTAGCCATTACTCATTGTATGTAATGGCTTCTTACGCCACAATATTTTCAAAAGTCGTCTGCTTCAGATGCAGGGAAATGCGTTACTATGAGGTAACAGGTTAAATTTATATTTGATACAGTTAATTTATACACTACTTTTTGATATGTCTTTTGCTGAGGTTGTATTTTAAAAAATATCAGTTTATTTATGTAAGAATTAATAAGAGTTCATATGGAATCGAAAAATTTAGAATTAAAAAGAAATATTTTATATTGTTGCTTTGATACTGATTTCTGTATTTTCAGTTGGTTATTAACAAAATCCACATTATTTGGACTTCTGTGTATGTTTGTGTGCAGTATTATAAACGTGAATGTTTGAGTTCACATAAAGCTTCAGTGTTCATGTTTACAAACACATACTTTTACGTAAGAAGTAGGTTATATTATCACCTTCCATCAGCAAGAAATTGTGTCATTTAATCGTCATGGAAACCACCAAGACAAACCCTAGACAATAATGGCAAATAAATATAAATTCTCACTATGATGTTATTTTCTTTATTGTACATTATTTTTTTAATTGGTTATATTGAGTTCTGTAGTACAAATTCTGTTTAATTGATTGTGGCTTATTGGGTGCAGACAATGTTGTCAACAAGATTGACTTACGTAAATATTTCAAATTTGGTCACGATTTGTAAAATATGATTTAAAAAAAACCATGAAAAAAGTAAAAGTTTTTTTTCTGTGGGTAGAGACTTAATGAGTCAATGAATTAATTGTAGTATCTTTAAATACATAGACATGAATACATCCATCTGAGACCTCTACACTTGCTTTGCTTTCCTGCCTCGTCTTGTATTGGTAATCAGATACGAAAGGGAATTTTTTGCCGCTGATATTTTAAGATTCTATTTGCTGTTAGATGCTTTAAATTGAATTGATTTGCCGAGTCAAGTCTCATGGCTCGTGATATTGACTAACCGTCAGAAAATGCAGGGATTGATATAGTTTTGGAGCGAATTCTCGTGCTATTAACCAGCATGCCGTGTAATAAAGTATTCTAGGTTTCTTTTTTTCTCCATGACCAGAAATAATAAAAATGTGAAACTGCATGCAGGAATGATTCATGGTGTTTTCGGCTATGTTGTTGATGACATTTCTCATTGTTTGGTGCTTGTTTTGTGATTAGTTTAGTTGTTTGCAGAAAGAATTTTTTTTAGAATTTTTTTGGCACCATTGATTTGTTTGTGATTTTTTTATTCTGTGCATTTAGCTGTCTGTCTGGTAATTAATGGAGTTTGTCAGGATGTAGTTAATTAAATTGACTTTCATTCAAAGCTTACACACATTGATTGAATCTCTTGATATATATTCCAGATTAATATAAACATATTACAGTTTATACTATAAATTCTTGATTAAAAGTCTTTCAATGTACATTATTTTCCATTATAAATATCCCTGCTTTAAGTAACATCCTGTTATTGAAAAGAGGGAAAACCATAATTCACAATGCCTTAGTAATCCTTAAATTATTTCGTAAGTGTCTATTGAATTGTAAACTCAGATGGATAGAACAGTTTATTTTGAATCTTAGACTTGGAATGTTTTAATTGTTTTATTCAATCTCATCTTGCTGTACCCAATTATCAGTAAACCACTGAACACTATATCATGTCCATACTGATAATTTAACTTGGGTCTCTTAGTCCAGGTCTGCACCATTGACCTTTGTATATGTATTACTCAGCTTCCACAGGGTTGGCTAGGCGGTATAATCATTGGCTTATCTTTTACTGCTCACCTGCTTAGACTGGGCCTTGTGTTTTATTCCACAGTAGACTGTCATACTGACAGACACCTTGTCGTTAGTTCATTTCAAGAAGTGATACTCTTAGGTACTAGTTATTTTGTCTACATTGCAAAAACCACATCATATAGGGTGAATCAGTTTCCTTTTAGGCCATCCTTAAAATAATGTTGGTTTACAGTTATGGGACCCCGACTTTTAATAGTGGGTTGGTAGAAAGGCATTTTTTTAACCTTAAATACTTGTACTGACAACAAAAAGGTAGGAATAAAGAATGGAAAGTTGTTTTTTGTCAAAATCACTGAATAATAATGAGTTGAGGGATATTTGAATGGGTCAGTTGAGTAACTACAAACCAGACATTTTTTAAGGTTATTGAATACTTTCAGTTCAGACAGAAAATGTACACATTTGATTTGCATGTTCATTGAAAATTAAATTTCACTGAACAATGATTATTATTGTTTGTTTGATTGATTTCTCTGTTCATTAATGTAAACAAAGTTTGTGTTTGCTAGATTGTATTAAGTTCATGGATAGAAAATTCATGAAATGTTCTTTTATTAGGTTATGCAAATCTTGTGTTATCAAAATGCTTGCATTATAAACACGCACACATTATTGACATGAGCAGAAGGTTGCTGAACTCGAATAACCAGACTTAGTTCTGTCATATAATGATTAAAAACCATTCATGTTTCAGAACGTACTGAGGCCAGTCTATGTAATATTCAAGTTTAACCTTGTTGAGGTTTATTAGATGTTTTAACAAAAATTAATAAAAAATCTGGTAACCGCAGAAACCAAAACCTACGTCCAAACTTGAGTTAACAGGCACCTGTAAATATATATAGATATGAAAATGATTCCTGGTTACACATAAAATAATTCTATATTCCCCAAAATAATAATATCCCTAAACCCATTAACCCAAACCACACACATAAAAACATATAAAAATGGTGAATAAGACATGGTCTCTTGTGGGTATCACTTTGGAACGGCCTGTAGCGAAGTTTCAGGGGGTTAAACTGTTTTTTTTTGGGCCAAACCTCACTCTTACTTCCTAGGTGAAAGGTCGGTATTAAAACTTTTTTTCATCAGGTTTAAGGCGTTTTTTTTTCAACAATTTTTCAATTATATGCAGTGCCTGGTTCACCTGACCAGTTTTCCTGGATTGTATACTAACCAGGACAAACTTACCCTTCCCTTACAACTTCTCCTTATATGGAGGAAAATCAACATTATTGTCAGATTTTCATAGGAGGGTATGATCTGCTACGACCGGGATTTGAACCCGGAACGTTTGGTTACAAGTCCAACGCACCAACCACTGGACCATGGTCATGGCTCAGCATTTAAACTACAGTCACTCCTGAGCGCACAGTTATTTAAATAATAGGCCAAACACATCTGTGCAAAATGGCTATATGTATGTTAATGATTTAATGTTTGCCCTTTTAGTGGCCTTTGCTCTCACATTTTTTTTTCATTGAAAAAATTTGTACATCTTGACCAATAAGAGACATCCATGGTCGAGTAGTTACATTCTCTGACTTGTAATTACTAGCCTTTCATAGTTGTGAGTTTGAATCCCTTCAAGACAAAATTTCACATGTGAGGAAGCTCTTGAGCTAGCTTATGGAAGGTTGATGGTTCTATCCAAGTGTAAGCCTGGGGTCTTCCTCCACTGTTAAGCTGGGAAGTTGCCAAATGACCCTGGCTGTGGGTGCCACATTAAACTCCAGTGACAAATAGGTGACCCTGTAGAATTGTTTTCATCGCTGTATACATCAAATGTCACAAATTTTATGATCAAAATTCAGAATGATTCAGTAAAAAGTGATCTCCTGTTCTTCTGACTGTCTATGAACTTATAAGCTAATATTGTATTGATTCCTCATCAAACATTTCCCATAGGGAAGATTTCTGAAGTACAACTTAGTATGGTGTTTTAAAATTCATAGGAACTAAACCTTGGGAAATTTTCATATTGTCTCTTCCTAAAGTTTTTATGACTGAGCTCATTGACAACACATGGTTATTATGGATAACTTGCACGAGAATTAATATCAGATTTAACTCAACCAATAGCCAAAAAAGTGAGGACAACTGTTTCATTGTTATTTTGTTCACTAAAACCTATCAGATGCACCATGGTGGTACTCTCTGGGAGGCTGTGTTTTGTCCTGCATTTTTTGTTTTGTAGTGTTTTTTCTAGGAATCTCTTTTCATCTTTATTAATAGAGGGCCAATAAGATGGTCTCAAACATGTTGTGCTACAAAACATTGTGCTACAAAACATTGTTAAGACAGTCTTCATAGGCTCTGATTGTTATATTGCACTATAATTTTTTTTCTTTGAATTGCGAATGAGAAAAAAACTATTTGTTTAACTTTGTGAAGAAATTATTGATTAAAGATTCCCTTAAGACCAGTCAACGTCAGTATTCACTTCAGATTAGGCATGCTGCTCTATTTCCATTGATTGTTGGATGGCCTCGACTGTAGTCCAGTGGTTAGTGCGCTGGAGTAAGCCTGCAATCCAGATTCAAATCCCAGTCATGGCAGGTCATACCCTTCTATGAAAATCTGACAAAAATGTTGATTTTTCTCCATATCTGGAGAAGTTGTGAGTTCCTTGTGGAAGGGCAGGTTAGTACTGGTTAGTATACAGTCCAGGAAAACTGGTATGGTGAACCAACCACTATAGATAGCTGAAAAATTGTTGAAAACAGCTTTAACCGAGTGAAAAAAATTTATTGTTGACTCAGACTGAGGTTTTTTCAGACTGTGTATGGACTGCCTAACAATATCAAACAAGTATGAGATCCTATATTTTTACTGGCTGATTTGATGTTGTACACACACATTTCTCGCTTAAAAATTTCATTACTTGGAAACAAACCAGACGTTTGTATTTCATCTGCTAATCTTGACTAGTTGTAGAAAAAATATATTTTTTTATTTCTAAAACTGATTTTTCTTGCTGAAAGATCATTTTTTTCTTTCTTGTTCTGGTTACAATTGAAGCAAAAAATGTGATATTCTGTTGTTTCTGGTTTAGTTTTTGCTGGTATTGGTGATTACTTGGAATAATAATTCTCTTTAATTATGTAAAATCTATTTGATGTATTATATAATACATTATTAACGTTTATATATAGAAATTGCTGAGAACAGTATGTTTTAATTATAGCCAGTGTTATGGTTGTTCTGATTCTGCTAATGAGCTTAAAGGTAACAACTGCTGCCATTATAACTGATACAACTGTATTGTATTGCTGTAAAAAAGCATGTGTAACATTGCTGTGATGCCTTACTGCTAATATCTAAGATGTAAAATAATTTTCTTTTCAGGCTCAGTGTCAAAGTTAAAAATCCTAAAACAGTTGCTATTATATCATACATTCATTCTCCATATATTTTGATCCAATTCTTATTCTTGAGAAATATTTTAACTAATTAATTTGCTAATGAAATTCTGTATAATTTCTTTCATTATCTGTCATGATTTAATTCAATTTAAAACACTTGATCACTAATTAGATTTGAGCCTCACATGGAAGCCAATTTCATGTTTTATAATTCTTGAAGTAGGAGATCTTTGACAAGTTATAGTCCCTACATTCCCTCTGTATATGTCACAGATGTTACATAGAGGGAAAGAAACAAGTAAAATTTGAACTACTGGTAACCATTAAAAGCTCCGTGATATAAATCCTTGAACTTTGAATTTTCCAGAAATGACCCAGTTTGTCCTCAAAATGCTTGTGAAACTGTGACATGAGGGTTTGAAGTCTTCAACATGTTCTTCGCATTAATCTGATTGTCATTAAAACTTACCCTCATCAAAGTCTGAAGTTAGACATTATTCACTGTAAGCGTGCTGTTTTTGTAATGACGTAATTGTACTGTAGACAAAAAGAACTTGTTTACCCCATATAATTAGACCACGGTATATCTCCCAGAACGTTAATTTAGTGTTCCAGCATGTTACAATTCAATCATTGACCAAACTGTGTCCTTGTTTTACTATAAAAGAAGACGAATATCACATGTGCTGATTGCACTGTGAAGGCTTACTTTCTGTGCTCCATTGTGTCTTCATGCGATCTTAGTGTATTTAGTTCATTTAACCTACTCGAAGCCATCAAGGATGTTACTTAAAACATTTATTAACTTTAAGCATAGGGAAAAAAATCTTCCTCGAGATGGTATTTAGAAACTTTGCTTTTCAAGGTATAACTAACATGGAGAGAATTCAATGTTCCATGTTTAGCATGTTCAATTCTTGACGGGAAGCACCTTGTTATGTAGGTCAGATGCTTTGTGTAAAAAGACTATTAGTGTAGAATAGTATGTTAATTTAAGTAATTATGACCTATTTGGTAATAGTGGTTGTACTTATAACTTATGAGGAACATTATCCTACAGTAAAATCAGTACTTGACGTGCGATATAAATCATTTAAGTGTTAACCTTACTGGCATTATAATGGAAGCTAATGTTATGTTAGTAGCAGCAATGTTATTAAATGGGATCGTAATATAGATTTTTACATAAATTTTTTATTGTTCAAATTGTTTTTAGTAATTACCCAGCAGTGGAAACGATTGTAATATTCATCTGTCACATGATGTGTGTTGTATAATTTATGAGGCAAGTGTGCTAACAAAGTTGCCGTTCATGAATTTTAAATCATGTACAGAAGACATGATGACATATTGAATGCAAATGTTTTAGATGACAAATTGTTAAAGTTCGTGATTTTTGCAGCTAATATTGTCCGATTTTAAGATGTTTAAAACGTGAACTGAACAGAGCTTCTCGTGTAGTTTTCTTTTTTATTGCTAAATTACCAAAATGCTGCACTTATACTTCTTTGCTGTCAGTTTTTATTGAACTTTGAACTTTCTGAGCAGTTGGCACTATAGCGTGTACCAAACAACATTATGTTGTCAATGTATTTATGCTGTGATTACATGCCTAGCATGTTGGATAATTAATTTTATTTTGCTAAGTTATATTAGCAATAAATTTGCCACTAAATGCTGAAATTAATGTTTTTATGTCATGTAAGTTTCTGCCTTTTTTCTCAATCTTTTTTGGTGCAAAAACATTAATTGCGAGTGATAATGACTAAGTTAAGTTTTGTTGTCATGTGATTTCCAACATGCACTGGTTCCCCTCTCCTAGAAATGTCTGTCAGTATAAGTGATGGAACCAGAAATTTATGTTGTTATAATCTGTCTGTGTCTGGTGCAGGATGTTAAATTGTTTGTGGTGTGTTTGAAGGATTCAAATAATAAACTTTAACTTTATAGTATTTTAATTTGTTCAGTCAATTGCTTAGTGTCTCCATACAACAGATTGATTGTGGGTGGGGTGTAATCTCAATTTTCACAAAGATCAATACTGACTACTCAGAAGGAAATAAAACAGTTGTACAAGGAGTAAAAATCTCATTTTAGTGTTACAATACCAACACTCCAAAATAATTAACGTCTTTGTCTTGTTCTGATAATTGTAGAGAATTTTCAATGAATTTTATTTTATATTTTATTTGACAAATCGCTTGTTATTTGTCATGTTGTGAAGTTCTTCATCTGCGTCAAACTTTGTTTTTTTTGTTTAATTTGCAAGACTTTGTCAGTTCTGATGTAATTTCATAGCATTTTTGTATAATCTGTGTTGCCAGGTAGATTTTGTAAACGATGTAAAATTAAGCTAGAGTTGCTTGTTTGTCAGTGCCTTGGATAGAAACGAGAGTCTATTTTATTAATTTTCTGTTAGATTTTTCATGACCACCCAGATTGATACAGTAATTAATAGAGCACACCATGTTTTATTATGCTTGTTTTATTTTCTTCAATGAAATCAGATCGGAATCATTGGCAAGAAGTTGATCATCATTTACGTATGTTACGTATCATAGCCAATTACAACTTAAGAATTTTCATGAATATGCGTTTTCAATTTCTTTGAATGTTAAATCAAAATAAATACTGTTTGACATCTGTACAGCATGTATATAGATGTTTTTATTAAAAAGCTCTCAGTCATAAGATAATGACTCAAACGATGCAAGCATTTTAAAGCGGAAATTTGATGTGGTGATATTTCAATGTTCACTTATCAAGATAATTTTCATGACAACTTGTAATTCTGCTTGTTTTTCTCTTGTGATTGGTGCCTCATTAATTCCATTGATTTCAATGTTTTACATTCAACCTACACTGTGATCACGCTGATCTATCTACAAGGTGATGTTTCCCTTGGTAATCAACTTTTCAATTCAATGGGTTACGCTTTCAAGATTTCCAGTTAATTTAACGGCATTTCCTCCCAGCTAATTAGAAATAATTTAACCATTGTGTAATTCCCTAGTTATTTCTTCTAATGATTTTAATCAGGCTGCATATTTTGCTGTATGACAATCTATTGTGTTTACCATTTCATTGTGTGAGGCCAGGTTTTAACACTTCTATATTTTTCTGGTCTTTGTTAGTTCAGAGAGGGGTGATAGTGTTGTGGTTTAGGTATCAGCTGTTTAGCCAGCTGATTATCGGTTCAAACTCTACAAAGGTCATGGTCACATCTCATTAGACACCAGCTTTGAATTTCTTGGAATAAGACATAAGAGTGATGTTAAAAGACTAAGATTTCATACCAATCAAGTTCAGATGAATTGTTGTAGACTTAAAATTCTTTCTGCTCTGCACATTTGTTTTGTGTCTAGAATTTCTGTCTGTGGTATTTTATTATCATCTTTCCACTGCAAAATATGTGGGCTGAATTTTTCAAGGATTTATTAAAACTTAACACCATGAGAATTTTGTTATTAATCTTTAAACTTGCAAGCTGTTTGTTTTCCAAGGATCAGGTTACTCCTTCATTTATCAAGTTTAAAATGTAACACTTTCTATCAAAGTCATCATGTTTTTTTTTCTTAGCTATTTATTTTTCAAAATGTCCTCAGATGTTTAACTTCTGAGAAGTATACACTTTGTCAATTTGGTTTCATCAATTTGCACATAGATGCCTCTGATTATTATAATAAATTAGATGTTTGTATCACTAAACACATAATGTAAGGAAAGTATTTAGCGTAAGATTGAGTTTCTTAAATCTGTATCTGTGATAATCATTGACTAGTATGTTATAAAAGTAGCATTACCTGCCTGTCTGTATCTCTACTCTATCATCAATTATGTCAGATTTATTCCTCATCATACCAGCATCCATCACAGCTGGAATATTACTTCTATCTAACCCTTCATCGTATCATCCATTTATGTGATTATCTAGTCTTATTTCTCCTTTCTGTTTGTATTTGTCTTAAATTTGATAGTTGACAGGTGGAATGTTTTTTCTGTCTACTACAAACATGAATTCTTCTGTATTGTATTTCATCTTGTTGTGAATTGTATGATTTTAATTGGATTTTAATTGGATTCAAGATGATTAATGGATTTTAGATGTTTCCCGGTGCTTTCGGAGTGTATCTAAATGGTTAGAATTTATTTTAGTTTTATGATATATTGTTTTATGGTTATTTTATAATGTTAATACGTCAATCATATCTTTTATTGCTGCCTGCAGGTAGCTAGGTAAGTTTCACATCTTTAAATGGTGACTGATAGTGAAATATGTCGTACTAACCTGAACTATGAAGATCTCTCTGATTTAAACACTTGTAGCAATAAATGTATCCTATCTACAATGTGTTCATCCTTCAATTTAATGAAAAGTTATGAAAAGTTTGAGAGTCAGCTTAAATGTTAGACTTGCAGAACGTATTATTAAGAAAACTTCTCATTGTATTCTGAAGTGTGTTTTGTGATTAATTGTCCACTAACAATTCTGTCTGTTTGTAAAATCATTCTTATTAACTATTTAAAACGAAAAGCTATAAATTTAGCATGAAAAACAATGAAACAACATTAATGGGGCTGTGTGAAAATGCTGATAAATTAGAGAACATGTTAGAGCCTTGTTGAATATTTTATGAACACCATTGATGTCGTGTTGTAATATAAAACACAGGATGGTTGCAATGATAGAAGCATAGACAGTTCTGTATTTATGGGGAATTTATGATAAACACTACTGTCATCAAACAAACTTATGTATATTATATATGGCTACCTAGCTTCACCTAGGTGCTTCCAGTTCTTTGATATTTGGATAATTTTGCAATGATGTATTTTGATTGGTACAGCTACCTCCTCAAGTTAACAGAATACTGAGTTACTAATAAAACTTCATAATTATCAATGACAATGTTGATTTATGTTGTTCATGAATAATATAAACCAAACTAGAAAGTTACGACATTACGTTAAGTGTTCTGTTGATTTTTTGAATATTAAATACTTCATGTGTGGTACAATCAAACAAAATGGTAAAACAATTAACTTGATTCATATTTTCATGAAGTCATGATTCTGTGATGTAAAAATTGTTATACATACACAGATAGTTGAGAGACACTGTAACTGATAAGTAATATCAAATTTGTCAGGTGTCTGCTTGGTGTACATCTTTCCCTCATCAGCCTATCTTCTTGTATCAGACAAGACATGTATTTATCTATCATTATGTATTGCCATTGTTGGCAAATCCAGCTAATCATCGTGAATAGTAAAGTTTACCTTTTGATACAATCTGTTGGTTTCTTGCGTTATTTCTTGTCTTTTTTTCCTGAGCTGTCGATACAATTTCGGCATCGCACCATGCATTTTTTCTCAATTGGTTAAGACCCAGACCCTTTCCCAAAATTACAAAAAAAATCACTGGAATATAGAGATGTTGTATCCAATCTTAGTGTTTGGGTATAATGTGTTACAATGGAAAAATGCATTTTTGTTGTATTATGAATTCATACCTTCTAGCTGAATGCTCGCACAGAGTGCTAGGTTTGATGAATTAGAACTGACAGGCATGTGTCTCTGTAGATTCCTGTATGCTCCAATCTGTGTGCTATGTGCCTCAGTATTAATGTTTGGTTTTCTGGGTTCTGTATTCTTACAACTTTCCCAGATTGTGTGACAGATAATGATGAATATAATGAACACATAGTTAGGTATGGTCATTCTTGTCATACCTGTATACATAGTTTTGTATTAATGTAGATAAAGTCTGTGAGACCTTTATCTTCTGTAGAATATATAACTATCATCTTCTGTGGGATACATATACAGTCAACCCTGTTTTTTCAGTCTCCTCCAACTAAAGGCCACCCTGTGAATTAAGGCCATTCTTTGAAAAACTGTCATCGAATATTTAGAGCAAAATAAAGGCCATCTGTCGATAAAGGTTTCATTTTGTCTTTCCCAAGGGTGGCCTTTGTTCACAGGTTAGACTGTAACTCTATGTTGCAGTAAAATTACCGAAAATTGTATCACCAGGCTGTTATATACAATCATTTCAGGTTTACAGAATTTGCATCATCAGTATTTTCTACTAAAGAATTCCAAGACAACCCTCAAATATATTTATAGTAAAGTTGTTTGTTACTTGATCTGTAAACAATTTGAGGAACTGGTTGTATTTTGAACCTGTGGTCATCACCAACCTTCTCTCTTCAGTTTCAGCACGGACCATTGTCTAGTTGTATGTTACCATTATGTCTGAATCGACTGTTTCTTGTATTTGTTTGTTCTGTAAATGTTGTTTGTTCCTGATACATACTGTGTTAACAAAGGTTTATATCTGATATATGGATACATTATGACTGATTGTATTTGATGTGATTGTTCGCAAATCATTCATTTGTTTTCGAACAATTGTTGCAATTCAAAAATGTTTTAATCTTTTCTATCTTTCAATTAGCAACTATCAATTGCTGAGTGTTACTAGATTCAAAATCTTTATGAAGCACTTGTTTTGTGTTGACCAGTTTGTCATAGTGAGAGTTCATAGATGTTTTTTTTAAAAAATATAAACAGGGCTGTTCAGGAAGTTTCCGAAGAATATCTTGCAAAAGTTAATTTGAAATATTTGTTCCAAAAATTTTTTATTTTTCCTGTTCAACGCCCGCAACCCCCTGTGTATTCACTCTGGTACTAGTCGTGCTTGTAAGTAACTCATTTATCCCAGATGTAAACCTCTCTGCAAATATCAGGTTTGTGCTTCATTTAATGTTTTTACTTTCATGTATATCACTTACTTTTAAGTGCATGTTTTATATTGTAGGTTGTTGCTGTTTTAACAGTAGGATATTTATGTAATTGTCTTAACCTGTAGCACTAATTATTCTGTTAGTTTTATGTATTTTATATGTATGTACATGCATCATCTTGGAAGTCATCAGCATCATATCTTACAAGTTTAAAATGAAACCTGTCAGTTTATCAATTGAAGTTTGTCAGTTATATTGTAAAAATGGTGGATAAAGATTCTTAGTTGAAATTTTTATGGCCATAAATATTGTTCAGCAAGTAGCATTATTGTTTTAGCTACCTAGCATAATATCCTTTGGTGAAATGATTTGTTGTTGTTAAAAATTTAGGATTTGTAGTATGATGAGGGACTAGTGATTACAAGCCAGAGACCATAACCACCTGACCACTGAGGCCCCATTTGTAGTGTACTGCATTAAATTTGGCTGATCAACTTTGAAGTTCTGTGTTAAATACCAATACCCTCTTTAGGTGAACAATTCCAGATTTCTAGATAGATAATTAAATGATGATTCCTTGACATGTAACACTTCCTTCTCATGCAAGCTAAAAGGCCAGATATATAAATAGTCGTGTTACGGTTACCAGACCTTACGTTTTGGCACTGACCCTAAATTTCTAACAGCAAAATCTAAAGTCCTAAGATATTTTGGAATGAATTATACTTCCTATGTATGAAAGGCATGTTTAGAAAAAAAATAGAAAAGTTATGTGACCTACCTACCCTTTTTGGTCAAGTAACAGTAAACAGGGCCATTTGTTTGTCTAGTCTCATAAATCAGTGCTCGTTGTAGATCATAACCCACTAAGTTGGGAGGAAGCTTCCAGCTAGCTAATGGAAGGTTGATGGTTCTACCCAAATTATGTTTGCATCCACTGTGAAAACTGAGAGTCGCCAATTGACTCTGGCTGTTGGTGCAATATTAAACCCCAATGAAATAAACACTCAAGGTGTTCGATTTATCATTAATCATGCGATGTATTTAAACAATGATTTATTTAGTGTTGTACTGGATAGTACTGTCTGTACACTCCATGACATCTGCATCTAATTGTTCCTTGTTTAACATCAATTATCGGATATTTGTGTTAACAATTAGAACCAATTGATAGAAGCATTGATCTGGCTGGTTTTTAGCTCATTAACAATTAATGCTTATTTATCCCTAATAGCTTAGCTGACCCTGTGACTTGTCTATGTCAAGTCTTCAATGTTTGGTTGTATTAGAAATGTCAGATAGTCCTGTCATTTTTTAGTGAAATATTTGGCGAGAATTCTAGCACTGTTGTCTTGGAAATTCATTTGGTGCATGTGTAGCCTCATTTTTAGTGAGAACATTTTTCTGGAGAGTAAAAATGTTTTTGTCCTAATTTTAGCTAAATAACGAGGTTTCAACCTGTTTCATTTTAAATTCAGAGTAACTTCAGTGCAATGTTCTGTTGTCTAGTGACATTTTCATTCGACTGTTGATTAATTTCAATGTGATGTTTTAGTTATTTGGTACAATTGAAGCTAAATGATTTTCCAGCATGTTTGGATCAGTCTTATAGAACATTAATCTGTGTTACTTATGGCTGGTTTGGAACCTTGGTTGTTTTAAGTTGAAGCAACCCCTTCAGATGTGTATAGATGATCTAGTTTGCTGATGAATGCCATGGTGTATTTATAATATTCACATCCACCCCTCTCTCTCTCTCTCTCTCTCTCTCTCTCTGCACTGATACATTCTGCATGTAGTAGTTATCAGATGACAACCTAGTAATAACCCTTATAATTCATTTTACAGGCTCTTGTTTCAGTCACCATTTGTTTTATTGAGTTAATCTGCAGCAAAAACTCCACCATTATTGATGGGAAATATTTCTTACAAATGATTTCACCATGTATTAGTTTTCACCAGCACCTGTGGAATCAATGATAAAAACATGCATAATTATGCATGCAGTGAACTTAGTATGGCTGGAGAACTGTCAATAGATTGTATGAATGATTTTTCTAGCGAATTGTTACGGTTGGTTAAGAGTTGAATTGAAGCATGGTGGTGTTATTGTGGAGTCTGAGGATAAAAACATGATAAATCACTTTGAACATGGATTTATAGTCAATGTGATACCATTGAAAAACAAACTTTCTGAACAAAAACTATTGACTGTAATTTGTGCTTAAGTGACATTATAATTGTATGGCTGTAAAATACTGAATATTTGTTGTAGGCACCTTTTTCTGTAGCATGCGTGGTACTAAAGCTTTAAATTGAATGTTAACTGATTTTATAGTGCTGTTAAATGATTGATTTCATATCCTGATGCTGGCAATTACTGGTTTTACATTGAGTGGATGGAAATAAAAAATAAGTTAAGTTAATGATTGAATTATTGAGTTGTTTGATCAATACAGATAAAAGTCAGGATTATGGTTTAATGAAATATTGGAATGATTTGATTATTCTGATGAAATAATGCTTGATCTCACATTGCAAGAAAGCTTGATTTTATTATACAATCATGTTGGAGTGGTTTTGATGCATGTAATTGATTCAGATTATATCACATCTGTCTGTAACAAATTTTCCCCATCTGCTGTAGTAAAGGCCCTGAATAAATTGCAAGCATTTACAATTGAATGTTTTGCCAATATTTTGAGAGTTTCCTAACATTCATTGTGTGAATTCAGTTTCTAGCTCATTTATTCAAATGTAAAGTACCAAACAATAAATGTGCTTAAATTTTGTCCCCTCTTTCAGACAATACCTTTATTCTGCATTCAAAAAAATAGATCAGCAAAAAAATAAAAAAAAACCTGTCTATCAACACATCAACTTGTCATATTGAATTTAATCTCACCAATATTTTCACCAATGGTTTAATAACTTCTGAAGATTTGATTACTTTGAAGTACCTAACAGCTGAAGTAGACACAGGTTGTTATATGATGCAGATCATGATTGTAGAAAATTTACCACTTTCAGTGTTGTTCACATTCTTGGTACTTCGTGCTGTGCTTTATCTCGGCTCTGTAGACATCCACTATCTCAGTGATAACACCAGATTTAAACTTTTATCTTCTGAGCTGGGTGGTGTCATAAGTTTCATTTCTGCTCAAAATCAATTCTCTGCTTCATTGACAAGCTTTAAAACAGTAGATACTAAATGTGGCAAAAACTTTAATGTCAATGTAACTGCTTTGTTGTAAAGGTTGATATCTGTGTGTGAACCTTTCATTGTGGAAGGGAATAATGGCTACCAATACTGAGATTTTCCATCCTGAAGGAACAGTATATCAGTATTTTGTGAAAGTTTTATTTTATGTAGGTTCTATTTGTTTCTTTAATTTTTTATGTGGAAGAGTTGCTATTTAAACAGGTTCTCAATATTATTTTAAATTGTAATGTGATACAAACAGGCAAAAATGTGCTCATACACCGAGGGATTGAATGATCTTATCAGGCCAGCATTTCTGCAGCCAACATAAAGTAACCTGGACATCTAACTGGTATTTTGTGGTATTTATTTATGAAATATACCATAGTAACACTGTTGATGTTCTGTTGTTATTTCTTTTCATAGTTTAAATGATAATCTCATATTATAAAAGTATACTGTTGTATGTATATTAATATTTGAAGAAATGCCTGATGAAACATATTGTTAATCTTTTTTGCATGACAGAATACTTCTGTTGAAAAAAACTTAACTTGCTTTTTAAGATGGCCTGATTTCTAAACTAACATGTGGCACTGGTCCATTCTGAACCATTACAACTTTACACTCCCTGTCAGTGGATAATGCTGAACATTCTTAGTTTAAAGTGGATATAATTTTGCGAGTTCATTTCTTCTGCAATCGATGCACTGATATAACATTGAGACGTTCTCATAAATGATAACAGATTATTGATTGTATGAAAATAGAAGTGAGTGTATTCATATGATGATAATTGTAGCATGTTTCAGAGGTTGTATTTTTAGATGCTGGCCTAATGTCAGTTACATTTTTTTTATTGAAGAAGATTTCATGGTGATGTATTCTTACATTTATGTGTTTTGATTAAGCATTTATTTACTCTTATTACAGGCACTATATGACCTATTAGTGTTTTCCCAATCTTTGTAAAGTGTTCATTGTCTTAACATCCCCCATTATTGATTTTGTTGTTGTTGTTGTACCAGTCTGTTAATCTAGTACCAGTCTGTTAATCTAGAACAAGTCAGTAGATCTAGTACCAGTCTGTTAATCTTGAATCAGTCCGTTAATCTAGATACTCCTTTTATCCACATTATTCTGTCCATTTCATATTCTCCTCATTCGTCTATGAGCCACAGTCCCTACCAATTATCTATCTAGAATATATATCCCCTTTATAAATGTTGATCAATGGCATCTATGATCAGAAAGTATCGACCACGGAGAACCATCAGTTCTTATTAGCATTTGAACAAAGAATTCTGATGAGTCCTTATGGTTTTATAATTGTCAGTGTGGTACTCGGCTGGCATATTCAGTGTATATTCAGCTTAGTTAGTTCCACAGTATACATGTTATATATCAATTAATGTAAAATCAATGATCTTTATCTTAACTATGTTTATTTATATTTTCAGATATAACATCAGTGCTTGTGCGTGAATTTATAGCATAAAGAAGAGTGTACTTTTTGTAAGAAGACTGGTTGGATGGAATGACATGAAATGTATGTGGTCGTTTTGTTATGAACAGATTTTATGAAGATTTACCGTAACTATTATTGCTAATGTTCTTTAGACTGGTTTTTCTGATGGAGTGCTGTGCTTTCCCGCAAAATATTCAGCTTGAAGAGTTTGTGAATGTCTCTGGATGTTGCTTTACTTTTGAAATTACAATCTGATCAAAGAAACTGATATATTGTTTAAGAAAAGACAATAATTTTGTAACCAGTTAATTTTTAATATTTATTACTATGTGATTGTTTGATAAGTTATTTAAAACCTTGTTTAGAATATTTGTTACAGAACTGCTGAGTCACCACAAGGGAAGAAAGCCAGTTGATGCAACCGTTAAATGTTCAAAGGGAAACAACTCTGCTATACTTTCCTCTCAAAATTTTTACTGGGTTGTCTCTCTTGGGAATAAACAAAGTTATAATTTTTCATATGATGAGCATGAAAATCACTAAGTTGTAGATTTTAGTTTTAGTTACAGCTAGCCAGAAATATGGATGTCTCGGTACAAATAATGATGTGATGTGCCGTTGTATAATGTAAGTAATTTAAAAACATACGGGAGAGACAATTAGTCATGTTCATGCACATTGTTTATAACTGGATCCTTAAGCCTACATGTACAAATAGCAGTTATACTGCACAGTGTGTTACAGCTGTAATAAATCAAGTTAACAATATTCTAACCTGCCTGTTCAATTTCTGTGAGCATTAAATTTATATCAGCTAGTATAGTTAATTGTGATTGCTGGGAGACAATCGAAGGCAGTCTGACGTTTTCATTATAATAATCATCTTATCATGAAAATTGCTGTTACATGGCGCTGCTGGTCAATGGCTTTATTTTATGTATAAGTCTGGTTCTAATCAACGCTGAAGTATTTTATATTGATTTATGGCTGTAATATTAAATATCCAAATAATTCTGTACATGTTTTGTTCACTTTTATATTATTACTTACATTTCTTCGGATGACTATCTTACAAACTTCGAGATATTAATGGGATGACTTGAATCTCTGATGTTTATAACCTTACAATATCTGTCTATATTGTAGACCAGTAAATCAATGATTGCAGATTTAGGACATAATAATCTGGTCAGTATAATCCTGTTGTTGGTTGGAGAACAAGTTAATACATGATGAAAATATATGCAAGTCAGATAAGAGCTAAGTGGCGTCCATGTTGGAGAAATAATAAGTAAAATAACCACAATTATGTTTAAATCTCCCGACTGACCCTGTCACCATCCTTAAGTTGTTGTGAATTTATGAACTGATAAAACTTTATGTAAATCAGGTTTTTAATCAACTTCTTTAGTGTAGCCAATTAATTGGATAATCTTGACTCTTAAACCTCTATTTGATAAATAATTATAACTGAACATATAATTAATGATATAAAGTATTGTATTTCATTTCTTCCGTACTTGTATTTAATGCAATACCTTGCCTGAAGTCATATTGTCAGCTTACATTACACTTTATTGGCAGTATTTACTGCGACCATAATGACGTAATTTATTAACAGTTTTGTTGTCCTGAAATTAGGTTTCTTGAGTGCATTACTTACAGATTACTGAGCAGTGCACGAACACGCACGAATAACGTCTCAAATCAACGAGAAGATAGTGCAATACTTCAACTGTCATTGAACAATGCTTGAAAAATGGCCTAACTCGGATGAAATCTGCACCGATTGGTTATAAGTCTCTGTTTGGTATAACTAGACTGGTTTAACACATCTATTAAAATATTGAGTTACCACAATCTGAGTGGATGTATTTTGTCCTTAAATAAGGTATTATGTAAAGTTATGTATAATCGTATTGTATTACAGACCACACCTTTATCTTTATTGTATCCATAGTGATGAATCTAAGGGGACATTCCATCATGCCTTCAACCTACTTAATTTTATACTCTAGTTATTTTATTCAAACTTTTTTCTTTCATTTAATTATACCACAGGAATTTCTTTGTAGGTCAAGTTGCTTATAGAAATATAATTATGTTTGACAAGTTGCTCATTTTTTAAGAGGGTGGGGTTTGATTAATGAAAGAATCTGATGTGATTTTAGGTTTGGTTTTGTAATGAACTGTTTCTTGTTTAGATTGTACTGTATTACATTAATTTATAATAGCAGGTTAAAATACTCCCGAAATACTGTTGTAGCTTGTTATTATAATAATTATCCAGGTTCACTATCTTATGATTGCTTCGTCCATTATGAAGATAGATACCTAAATGGGCAAATATATATGTACTGAATTTGAATAATTATACATAATCACTGTTTAGGGTTACACAAAATGTGAAATCAGTGGTTCTCATCTTTGACTATTTCTTATGATGAACATTAAACTTTTACTCGCATTATGTTACTTCTATATTTTGTTCTTTTATCACGATAAATAACATGTGTTTTAACGTAATACAGCTTTTGTAATATTCTCAGAGATATTATTTATATTGTTATATTCGTTACACTCTGATAGGCCGTGACTGTGGTCCAGTGGTTAGTGCGCTGGACTTGTAACCGGGCAATCAGGGTGTAAATCCTGGTTGCGGCAGGTCATATCGTTCTATTAAAATTCGACAAAAATGTTGATTTTCCACCACTTGTGGAGAAGTAAGTTAGTACTGGTTAGTATACAGTCCAGGAAAACTGGTTAAGTAAACCAGTTGCTGTATATGACTAAAAAATTGCTAAAAATGGCACTAAACCCCAGTGACATTGTCACTTAAAAACAAACAATACACTCTGATATGGACCTCTTGCATTGCAAGTGATCATATTAACTAATGCTTTTAACATTGACTCTTCAGTAAAGCAGTAAGTGGGTACCGTCGTATGATTCCCAATATCCATTTAGTAGAAATTGTCGTTAAAATTGTTTACATTCTTTATGTACATATCGTTTACTGTTAATGACACCTTTTATATTTTTATGAATATCAAAATGCTTGTTTATCATATGGGGGTGGCCAAAATATTTTAATATTTTACGTTCTTATCTATGAATGTGAATGACCTTCTGATTGAGTGAGTGAACTATATAGTAAAACTGTCACATTTTTTAATTTGATAAAAAAATCTACCAATTTATTATACGAGTTGGTTAAGTTTGTAAGGGCTGTTTTTATACACATGGTTTATTACTTAAAATTGCACAATGTTAGATATTGTGAAAGAAATCATTTAATATAAAAGACTTACTGTTAGTTTTATCTTACAATCTTGACCAGTCGGATACGTTTTTTTTAACCTTTCTTGTAGTTCTGTATTCAGTAACAACACTTTCTTTGTTAGTAAGTTTTAGTTTTAACCGTACAAAATACCATATTAGGTAATTCTTATGTACTTGTCCCGGATCATTTCCATTTTATTCTATTGGAATTTGTTAACATTTTATTATTTTTGTATCATCAAAGAATCCTTTATTGTATGAAATTTCAATGTTATTAAAACAGTTTCGAAAATGTGTAAAAAAAGGTTTTGCTATCTCATTAATTTGGAGCTTGGATAAATGTGTGTTGTTTTACACTTTATAAAATACCCAGTTCTGTATCTTCAGTTGTTAAATTGGTATCCAATTATATAAGTGTTAATAATCAGTACTTCTTCTGACTAAATATTTCAATTAGGTATTGTCAGGGGAGAGAACTAAGTGTTAACACTGCCTTATTTAGACATTCATTGCCTTTCACAGGTAAATTGGATTGTTTCCCTTAAATGAAGTGAACCACTACATTGATTTGTTACAAGCATTCTGATTGGCTGATAGGAACGGTATTACTCCTAAGGGCATGTTTATATGCCTGCTATCAATGGTTGTAGTATGGTGGTAGTCATTTATTGAGTACTGGACTTAACTTTCTTCTGTGTTCGGATTTACCATTTCTACACCTGTATTCGGTTTTAGATTGAAATTTTAAAAAAATACATAAAAGGATTGTTTATTGAAAAAAGTGTGTTAAAACTTTGTGGATTTATATCATAAACTTATGTAGGAGTATGATCAGTAAGTGAAGTGTGACTTGTGTATTACCTGGAGGGTATAGTTCTTAAATCTAACATGTGTGTCCACTAACATTGTACTTTATCACCTAATGACAATATACCTGGTCATCGTATGACCTATATCTCCTATACTAAACATTTTTGTGGCTAGAAAAGAGATTAATTGGATTGTTACGGGGCTACTCCTTTTTGCTTCTTTAGTTCAAATAGTTTCCTTTTTAAATTTTGTTTACTAATTACACTTTTCTGATTACCTGAGTTTTCTACCTTTTCTGCTCAATGACTGTTTTCTTGTTCACATCAATATTTCTTATAATGATGAATATATTCATTGTGAGTTCCAAATGTTCACTATGCATGTGATAATAAAATAGAATTAATTCAAAATTTGTAAATTTTATGAAATCGTCTTTAAGGTCATACATTTACATTTCTGATGACTCATACAGGTATGAAATGTTTGAATATAATTAAGTAGGTTTTTAAGCCCTTGTTTGTCACATTTGTATATCATGAGTTTGTGTCAATCTTGATGAAGCTTCTAAACATAGGGATAAAATCATGTTGAAGATAAAACTTTTAGAATTTTGATCAATAAACATAAATTTACTTGAGGTCAGTTGTCTCAATGTTGTATGCAACTTTGAAGTTTTTGATGAATGTAGGTCAACAATGTCAATTTTAACAAACTGTCAAGTGTTGTGTACACAGGGGTCGGGATCATTGACAAGAGAAGGCTTAAAATGGTTTGTAAAAACTTAACGATAATGTAAAAGATCGTTTAAAGAAAGTAAACATGTTTTTATTAAGTTTCCGTGACATTTGTTTTATAGTTTAATGATAGCAATTTTATGGCCATTTATTTACGAGCTGTTCGTCTGCCATCTAACTGCTATTTTTTCATTTATTTCATAGAAATCCTGGACATAAATGTAAATCTGTTATGCAAATAAATCCATTTTATGTTTGATAAAAATAGACTGACACTGTTTTTGCAGACCAACAAACAAACAAGATAACAGTCGTCAATAAGGACATTGCGCAAACAATATCATACATTCAACCAGCTATGAAGGATTTCATTCACCACTGAATAAGCATTTTTTTTAGATCTTGAAGAATTTATATCAAGCAAATAGACTGCAGTGATTTTTGCAATTTTTGGAAAGTGTCCGGGTTCTGTCAAATTGGAAAAAATGCATGGAGTGATATCAAAATTAACTCAGGTCAGGAATTGGGAAAAGATGTCTTTATTTTCAATTGGGAAGGGTCCGTTTACTGAATCCTTGCAAAAAAAGAAACAAATTGCTTGACTGTAGTGTCATACATCGAGCCAATGTCCTGAACTAGTAAAGATCGCCTCTGACAAGCACAAAATTGTGATTTTCATATTATGTAACTTACAGTAAAATAAGAGAATGTTATGATATCTGATAACCCATACCTCAAATGGAATGTCTGATGTCCAGAATAAAATGTTCATGTTTGGTAGCTGACAGTGTACTGAGACATTTAATGTTCTATTAGTCTGATCTGCTCTGTTTCAGCAAGGTATCAAACCTATAGATGCCCCCTGTAGATCAAAGCTCACGATACAACCATGCCATTCAGTGAATTCATGTTTCATATCATAATTTCATTAGATTATATCATCTTTGTTGCTACTCAAAGTGAGAACTATATTAAACCTTTTCATATGCTTCAAACAATCGTCTCATTCATTAATTTTTTTTTATATAAACATCAGATGGTTTCTTGTGTCTCAAACTGGGAGCTAATCATGAATAATGATCCAGCTTTTATCTCAATGACTTTTGGAATTTCATTCCTTTATGTCAGCAATATTATTACCTCAGGGACACAGATGAGGAATTGCGTAATTTGCCCCCTTCTTTGGAAACTATGAGAGTTTAATAAAATACAAAATAGAAAATTGAAGTATTAAAGTTTAATTTGTATAATTGTTAGATCAGCATTGTGCAAAAGTTTCCTGTAGGTTTTGATGTTTTTTTTCTATGCATTTCGTATCAATGTAAGAATATTAATGTAAGAATATTATAATACAAGTAGTATAGGACATATGTCTGATATTGGATAACATCTGTCTTGTCCTTCTATGTCCTTGTCTGTCTTATAATTAAGGTGTTAAATTTGACTGTGCTAGTAATTCTATCATAAATATGTGATAATATGAGCAAATTACTGTCTTTGTACAAACTAACATATTATTTATATTTATCATGTACAGCTACAATAAAGAATATCTATGACAAACACTTTTATAAAACTAAGGTTAAAATAGTTCTTACCGGTGTGGATAGAAATTTGTATGGAAATTATTAACATAAAAATTTAGTTAACATGAAAGACTGTCAGTCCCTTATAGTCCTCTGGCCAAAATTTTGATGGCAGTCTGCAACATTTACAGAGATATGGGCCCTCAGTGGTCAAGTGAAGTTCTTTTGACTTTTTGCAAAAATGTAAGTCATGGACTGGTAATTGTGTAACATTTTGCCTCGTAAGCATATTTTAGACTCTTCTAAATTAAAAGCAAATATTCAAAGCAACAATGTATTTAAGAAAACTAGGTTATTTCTCTCTGACAGAGTGGATCACATTGTGGCAAAAGAAGCCATTACTCATTATGCAATGGCTTCTTTTGCCATCAAATATTGTCTGCTTCAGATGCGGGGGGGATGAAATGCGGTATTTTGAGGCAAAGGGTTAAGGTTTGTCAGTCTTCTGCTCCAGGTAGCGTCCATTGTCTTTCACATTGGTCAAGCAGTATGGTGGGATGATTTCATTAAGTTTATTCTGTATGGAATTATTTGTAATAAATATGTATAACTCAGCCTTCATACTAAAATCTGTTGCTCAGACTGAAGCCTTTGTTTGGTTAATTGATGCCTTTTAGACTTGTTGCTGGAGTCAGGTTTGCTTTTACCTGTTTTTTTTATGGCCAGAGACCATTTCAAAGCTTTACACTGGTCCAAATCTCTAGACGATAAAATACCTGTATTATAAAATACTATGATTAACTTCATAAAAATTCATGATATAATTAGGACTATTTTTCTCTAACATCCATCATCGCAGTGCAGTCAGCGTGCATGTTAGAGTTCTGTTAAATTCATTGCATGATTCGTTCATTTGCGATTTCTGGTTTTGGATGAGCTGAGGTAATTTATCTGTTGAGTAATCTTCCAATTTTATCTCCTGCATAATTTAGTATCAAAATCTTCTCAAACAGAATTTTCAGTATCCTTGCATGCTAGTCATTTAGATCATTCTTACTACGATATTTTACCATTTTAGTTGATAAAACATTTATGTCCTCGGATTGGGTAGGAATAAATGATGGCAGGGAAGATAGTATCAGCGATCGAGGTGAATTATCTACACACATAGATGGCTCTATGATGTATAAACGTTCAGGAAGGTCCTGCGTGCCTCAACTGATTATTATGTGCATATAAGCGACTGTGAACTTTCATTGCTGTTTTATTGAACACCAAAATCAGTTAATAACATGCAACATTTTCTAGACCAGGCCAAATATAAGGACATTTACAGAGTGTAACTGAGTTAACTGTGAACACTGTGGTGCACGTAATAAGCCATATGCATATTCAGACATTTGTACCAGACTATCAGACAGAGAGCCTCTGCTCTTTATAGAATACATAAAAGACCTCTCCAGGTTTGTAAGTTCACTTACAAGGATTCTTTATTTGTCCCTTCTAGTTACAATTTGAGACTTTAATTTCAACAATTATTCAGTCTGGCTTTGTGGATTTGATTTCATAAATTCCTTACAAATATCAGATTTTTCCTCATTTTTCTGACTAATGTCTCAACTGTTTATGGACTTGTTCATTATTTGTTTTGTCATCTGTTTCAGAGACTTTATCCTTTAAGAACATTAGCCTGCATTAAGTTTTCTGCAATGTTAAATTTCTGCCAAAAGTTATCTCACCATTTTTCTTTGGTTCCAAATCTTACGAGCACGATATTTCGTTGGTGAAGGGAATTCCACAAATTGTTCGGGACACGATTGGTTTTTCCTCGGTGCTTCTCCAACTTAAGTCTTAATTATTTAAATGTCAAACTTGGACCATACATCTTAATAATACATTCAGTCTAGCATGAAAATAGAACAAAATGAACAGTTCATTTCTATTTATTTCTCTACTTTCATTATTCCACTTATTTACTGCTAAGAATTGGTTAAGAAAGCAGCTTTATTACTGAATACAGGAAAATTTAAAATGTTTAACTATTCCTGCAAAACCTTAGACTCATTCATTGATCAATCAAGGCTCTAATCTTCTGTCTTATGATGTGTCAGATTTGTTGAATGGAGATTTATATGTCTTTGATTTTGTTCCATGTAGAAGAGCTTGCCTGACTTGCCCAAATGCAACATTTTTTCTCAGAATCTATTATAATATGAAGTATTCAAACTTCGCAAGTGTAACAACAATACTAAGAGTCTTAGATTTGACAAATGCAGACATGTTGCTTGTTTGAAACTGACACCTTAGTTCACCTTAGTTTTATATCTGGACTGGTCCTCTCATTTATAAACTGTTCTCCTACCTCCAGTGTCTATCTGGACTGATACTCTCATTTATAAATTGTTCTCCTACCCTCAGTGTCTATCTGGACTGGTCCTCTCATTTATAAACTGTTCTCCTACCCTCAGTGTCTATCTGGACTGGTCCTCTCATTTATAAACTGTTCTCCTACCTCCAGTGTCTATCTGGACTGGTACTCTCATTTATAAATTGTTCTCCTACCCTCAGTGTCTATCTGGACTGGTACTCTCATTTATAAATTGTTCTCCTACCCTCAGTGTCTATCTGGACTGGTCCTCTCATTTATAAACTGTTCTCCTACCTCCAGTGTCTATCTGGACTGGTACTCTCATTTATAAATTGTTCTCCTACCTCCAGTGTCTATCTGGGGAGCTCCTCAGCTGTGATTATGGTCTTCCTTTCTCTACTATTCATTTTTTTAAAACCAACATTAACACATTTTTATTGTATTGATTACATGAGATGAGTTATGGTGTGTTTTTCTTTTAAGATTAATCAGTATGTGTTGTTAGATTCTTACAATCTGGGGAATACTTGCTATAATTAGATTTTGTGCTTGTTCTAACATCCGAATTAAACATCTTTGTGTTTTTTGTGGCTTTAAATCATTTACTCTTGTCAACCAACCCTCCCCTTAAAATAATATAATGAAATATACCCGGCAATGTGTTATCTTAGTGACTAAAACAAACTAGAAAAGGCAATTGCATCTGATGCAGTTGTCGAATATTGCGAACTTGTAAGAGAGAATTTAATTAAGTAAATTGACCATCAATATGTTGAAACATTTTCGAGCAGTTGAAGTTGCCTTAGATTAGTTTCTAGTTTGGTTCTCTTTACATGTATGGTTTTAAAATTTGTTTTACAACAACTTGTCTGTTTTGGGAAATGAAAGTGTTGTTAGATATCAACACCAGCGTACAAACATTGTTACATCTGGCTTGTACAATGTTATATGTCTCTGTTAATGATTGTCAAACAATTATAGTTTTTTTGTTAAGTTCCTTCTTGGCTGGAGAGCTGTTTAGCGTCTATACAATGTTGTCACCTCTCATTTTGATGGAATGTCGTAAGCACTTCACAAGGTTATGCACAGACACAATGCTGTCATAAATTTCTAAAGGTTAAGGTCACAGAAAAATTACAAAATTTGAGCTAGATTGCATTAGTGTACTTTCTGTTTCTTTTGATGTGACTCATCCAGTTTGTTGCTGTCTACCATGAACCGCCTACGCAGAATGTAAAATTTGTAAAAAGCTGACCAAGATAGTTGAAATCATAGTGGGGGCTAGTATGCTGAATTAAGGCGCCTTACTCTTGGACCAAAAACACACATTTTATCATATATATATATATTGCATTAATACATTACCCATACACCATCCCACAACATACTAGCCTTGTATGTTTCAGACTTCAGTGTGATATCAGTTTTTTAACACTGACAGTATTTGGACAATGTCCTCCCATCTCACTCACTCATTTCTTTCAAAAGTGAGTACTTCATGTTTGTATTGGTTTGATGTACCTAGGATTATATTTCTGCAAATTATGCTGTGATTGACTGGTACAATAAAGTTTGAAGTTTATTTTGGTATAAATCATGGGTCTAAACTCATGTTACTGTTTGTAAAGTTCATCTAAATGGTTTATTGTATGAAAGAATTTGATAAACAGCTAACAGCCAAAATGAATGAATTAAAAGATGACACATTACAATATGAACATGTTTGTACCTCATTAACAGCAAAATTCAACACTTTGTGCTTGGTTAGCATTCTGTCTTTATTCTCATTGTGGGATTTCTTCTTAACGATAGACTGATGCATTGTGGGATATTTTCTTTAACTATAGACTGAAGCATGGTGGGATATTTTCTTTAACTATAGACTGATGCATTGTGGGATATTTTCTTTAACTAGACTGAAGCATTGTGGGATATTTTCTTTAACTATAGACTGATGCATTGTGAGATATTTTCTTTAACTATAGACTGAAGCATTGTGGGATATTTTCTTTAACTATAGACTGATGCATTATGGGATATTTTCTTTAACTATAGACTGAAGCATTGTGGGATATTTTCTTTAACTATAGACTGAAGCATTGTGGGATCTCTTCTTTCTTACTCTACAGACTGATGCATGATGGGATTCTTCCTTCTACAGACTGTTAAACATGGGATGTCATCACTTACAAACTAAGTTATTATCCATGCATACTTACATATTATTTACAATTAGCACTCCCCCTCTAATTTGCTCTCCCCCAGGTTTCACCTAAGAAAATCTTACCTGAATGTATGGCTTTATCTGTAAAAGGTTTACAAAAATCCAAAACAGATAAGTAAAACCATAACTTTTAACCACAAATTCACAAAACATATTTCAAAATAAATTTATTCACTACATAACAACACATTACGCATATTGAGATTGTAAATGCCAATCATTCAGTGTGTGGAAACTCTTCATGATGGCATATTAACATGGTTCTATTTAGCACCCTCTCTTATGAAAATTGTCGCAACCTTTTGGGTGCCAATTGGAAACAATATGGTATATAAATATGTAATGTTATAATTTTATCAAAGTCATTGTTTTGCATCATTTCTTTTGATGATTTGTCATCCAAGGTCTTAATAAAATTAGGACTCGATGCAGGGATCTTAAATTCAGAGCAAATGGCAACCCTTAATTTCTTGATTAGGAGTCTGGGGCTGTACTCCCTTATCCTGCTATGGCTCCCTGTATGTTTGAACAAGAAAAGTTTTATTTGTCTTTAAGTTTGCTCCAGGATATAAACCAACAACAGGTTCATGGTATGATTAAATAACAGACATTGTTCAAATTCCCTGGAAAATTTATCTGTTACCTTAAATATACATACACAATGAGTTATAAATCAATAGTGTATTATGTGGAAACAGTTACTTGTTTGCATAATTGTAGCTTCTTTGTTTTAACCTTATAAGGACTTTGCATGATTTCTGTATGTTTCGTAGTAACAAGAAATATTTAATTCTTTAATTCTATCAACTTGCTTTAAAGCATATGTTTACTACATACCTTTAAGGCATACATGAAACATTTTATTATTATTGTAATCTATTTGTACGAACATATCTATTCTATGCTTGGTTTGTTCTTTATGAATGAGAAATAACATACTATACTTTATTCACTTGATGAAAAATGATAAAAAACAAAATACCTACCTTGTCATATTTAAATACCTGAAAATCAGTCATTTATACCCCAGGCAGAGAAGAATATCCTGGTGTTTTATAGCACAGTACGGGATAGAAGATACCTACCACCTTTTTCTGTTATTATTTAATGCCAGATTAATGGTATTTATGAATGTAATAAAATACCCCATTGTATGCTTGCAGTTGTATGATAATAAAAGCTGCAGCACTTTGTATGAAAATGGGGTCGTGAGCACCCGTACATTCAGTTGTGTTACCTGAGACTATGTTTTCTTAAGTATTAAATTGATTGCAAATCCTTGCATAGAGTCAAGAATGACCTATAACCCTACTGGTATATTTCATACCTTATAACTGGGTTATTTTACATAAATTAATATTAATTTCATAAACTTGATACTTGCGTAACTGATACTTCTAATTTATTTGTAAGCTATTCTGTTACCCCATTCTGTATCTCTGTCATCCTGAATGAAGGAAGTAGTGTTGCACAGTCTCTTAAAAAAGTTTTTTCTAACATTTTGTAAACATTTCTTGTTACGTTATTTATCAAGTTGAAGTTAAAGTAACCCACATAAAATTCTTTGCACACCATGGAAGATTTATGTTGAATATTATACCAACATTTCCAGTCTTATTCAGCTTCAGTTCCATAAAGCCGATTATAGACCTTAGCTTATGATATTAACCAGAACATGTCTGTAATAGTTCATTTATTTGTTTGTAATTGTTTCATTAAACCAGCTTTATATGCTTTAAATTGGTTTCATTTCAAATCACAACAAGCCTAATATCTGATGTTTAAAGTACAAAAAGTATCCTCTAATTAACAAATGTTTTGTAGAAATCTGGATTCTGTTTCTTCTCATTGATTCATCAAGTTAATTGAATTTAAAAGTTTTGGCACAAGTGCCTTGGGATGTATGTTTCATTAATTCTGCGGAATTGTTATTTGTTAGCTCCCTTGATATTCCTATATTCGGCATAAAGTGACATTTTTTTAAATCTCTTGATGTTTTTAATCCATGATCAGAAATTCTACCAGAACCTGTGGTTTTTCTAATAGTACGATTGTCCATGGGATTGTCTTAACACATTTTCCTTGTGTCGCAGTTTTTTGTTCTTTTCCTGTCTTTGAAATCCGTCATTTTCCAAGTCTTGAGTTCTACAAAGAGTCAACATGTAGAAAATGTCTTAATAATTGCACTGGTGTATGTTTCCGAAGCCCGTTGCATGTATACCGGTTTTACCTGAAGAAGTAATTATTGAGTTTTGAACTAGATTTACCTTTAGGGATAATTGTCTAGACCTGCATTACGAATTCTGTCTCTGTTTCTGAGTATGTATTGTCATTAGTATAGTTTCACCCTCTGTGATATTGTTCCTGTCGGAGAGGTCTGACTTTGATCATTATATTAGCGTACTGGGAGGTAACCTTTGGTGATTACAGTTTGTGACTTCAGTTTTTTTAGCAGGTTGTCCAAAATGGTTAATTCAAGTTTTGCTGCATATTTGACATAAACTCAATTTTCTACTTGCCTGAATCCATTTTATTTGCTTTAGTCTTCTGGCAAAAGGTTTTTCTTTGACAGTTGATTTTTAAGTATCAGGTTTATATGTTAAAAGTGACTTTGGAGATTCTTATTTCTGGAAGGTGACACCGTGTGATGAATATAGGCTTTCCTTGTGTCCTCTATATTTGGAAACAAAAAGGCATTTGATGTACCAAAGGTCTGCACTGTTGGGGGGGTGTAATTATTGTACAGTTTACCTAATGGTCTTGTTTGTTTTGGCTTTTTTAAGGTATATACTGCACAGTATCAGATAAGTTACAGTGTAGACAATATAATCCATCACCACAGTCTACATCACACACAATATGCTTGACAGGATAGTTCAAATAGCTAATTTACTAGACTCTAATTGTAATTAATATGTCAGACTGTACAATGCTGGAAATGTCTGGTGTGTGTTATTTTTACAATTTGTAGTACCAACCAAGAGACTAAGAGATGTATTAACCTTGTATTTTTCATTGTTTTTGGGAATGATCTGTTAAGATTCATCAGTGTGGGTGTGGTTAACATGTTTTTTCCAGTTGGTAGAAATTCCATTAAAGTGATTGTGTAATGAAACAAACATTTCCCTTTCAATTATGCTTTGCAGTATCCTCTTTGGTTCATTAACACAGACTTGATTGTGTCTCGTTACACAATGGTCAAGCCTTATTATGAGTCTTCTTCACAGTTACCTCCCTTTATGATATTCAGTAGTTGGTTATATTTCCTTTTGTACTGTTAAAAATTTCTATATTCCCCTTTTGGGTGAAACCAAAATTGAATGCGCTGAATCTCTTGGCTCATCTATTACATTAAGCTAATAAATAACCGTCTATACATTGGTAGGTACTGTGTAAGTTGTCAACTTTGAACATTGATACTGGTTGCTTTACATTTAATTTGGTCCCAACCTTGTTATAATACTTTATGATGTCTGGTTAAACTAGAATTACACTGTTTCCTTATTTAATGTGAAAATGTGGTTACCTTTTGTCGTAATGAATGAATATAACATTGCAGCATACAGCACCGTACTGTGTATAAAATGGAAAGTTTGTTGACAATATTTTTTATTTATTGGTATGTAAATTGTTTCTTTGTCTTAATGGCTAGTCATGTGGACACTTTTATGTTTCTGTTGTTGATGCTATTGAAGTTCTAGAGTTATTGTTGATGTTTCTGAAATTGTTTTTGATGCTTCTGAAGTTGTCAATGCTACTGAAGTTGCTAAAGTTGTAGTTGATATCTCTGAAGTTGTTGTTGATGCTTCTGATGCTATTGTTGTTGCCATTTCTGTTGTTGATGCTGAAGTTGTTGTTGATCTTTTTGAAGTGGAAGCTACTGAAGTTGTTGATGCTATTGAAGTTGGTGATGTTGTGTCTGTTGTTGAAGTTACTGCTTAGTTGATTATAGTTAAAATGTTCGCTACAAATTAAATTTTAAAACAACTTTGAAGTATTTTTGGTATTTTATCTTAGATTGTTGAATAAAAAACTTGGACTTGCTGTGAATGAGGATTTGGAAACTTAATAATACAAATCACTTTGTTTGGAGTTAGTCCATTGTTTATAAATTTACATTCATAAGTTGCTTGTTCATTATATTGTTTAACTTACGTAAGACAATTACGTTGTCAATATCAGATCAGAAAATGCAGATTGTAAGGTACACAAATTTTGACCTTGACTAAAACCCCATACCTACACATTGTAACAGAATGTGATAAACTTGTCAGTTCGGATAATACTGTAAATTATCACAGTCTGTTATAAGCTTTGATAACCATCTCGTCTTGAAATAAAAAATAACAGATAAATGTTACAGTCTGAGAGTGGTGACAATATAATGGAAGCAGTAATTATTCTGAGTATCTGTATACCATCAAAGCTCACGGATGACAGAGAAGTTGTATAATGTATTTGTTTATAGTGTGATTTATCTGATGTGTGCATTTGTTATTATAAATTTCTGAATATACTGAGGTGTTGATTTGTTGTTAAAATAAATGGAATAGGTTGACACTGAATGGCATAAATTCAGGTGTGTGCTGTGATAAAATTTGTATGTATGAACAGACGAAATAGGTTTCAAAGATCTATACATGTTTGCATTATATTTAAGTACAAACTGTGGTCTATTTGCATGCTTTATAACTTATATGGCAATATTTGTACAAGTAAATAATCATTTGATTTTAGTTGTTCGGCGTGCATGTCCTGAGAGAAATTCCTGCGTCTCTTTTAGCAAAACAAGGATGAGATTGTTAACCATAGTCTTATCCTAGTTAACATAAGTCACCTTTCCCACCCTTCTGTTTGGAGTTCTACATATTATTACGTAATCTAGCTTCAAGTCTGATCTTATAAGCCCTTTATATGCCTTATAATGTGTCAACACTTGTGATCTTTTGAATTCTTCTCTCCAGGGGGGTATGTGTGTTCTCATCAGAATTTCCTCTTGTTGATAACAAAATAAAATTGTAAATTTTGTTTTGATATCAATTTTTGCACTTTTTGTCGAAGGAATGTAAAGCACAGCTATATGCGGATAGAAATACATACATGACTCTTATTTACATTCTTTGTGGAATATCAGACCAAAATACTGTCAATAAAGCACAAGATATGATAGCTTACATAGTTTACATTCTGCATGAGTCATATATTATACAAAGTCTGTAACTATATATTTGGTGCACCTTGCATGCTTTTCTAATCAATAGTTGAAATTAAATCTATCTCAACTGAAGATCGGAAAAGTTAAATTGCTTGATTTAAATGTATCAGATGATGAGAACTTTAAAATTGACTGACGGCGTGGTTACTGGGATTTTATTTGTAGCAAAACCTGCTACACTGATTTCAATATGCAACAATGTATCAATATGTTGTGGTTTTGTTGATGTTGCTGTAAAGTTCAACATGTTGGCAGTACCACCAACCACTAAAATAATTAAATGATTATGAGTCAACTGTGAATTTAACATTTGGGAATGACTTGACTACTCTATATCAGTATGTAAGAAATAGGAAATAGTTACGCATTAATTTTGTTGTACATGCATCATTAGGTGATGTTTATTTGTTTGGTTTAAACAAAGACCTTAACACAATTTAAATATTATAAGTTCTTAATAAAAAAATGTATGAAATGTTGATGTGAACAAATTTCTGCTTTATGTTTTCTTTTGTGGGGAAGGGTTATTGAAATAAATCTTTGAATGTATTTTTCTAGATACAGAGTGAAGTTACAATAGACATTAGTGAATAGTGCTAGTAGTAGCATACAGCATATATGTACTGAAAATTATACCATTGATAAGACATTGTGAAGTGAATTGAACTGACTGTATGATATTGTTTCAGAATTGTGCAAAGTGCTGATTGACCTTATAATTATACCTGTCTGCCTTATTGGACACTGTCTCTTTTCACGTTAATCTCGATATTATACACCTGATTGGACCAAAGTACCTGTTAAGTCATTGAAGGTATTAACGTCAAATTGGGACACGTATCGCTTTGACCGTGTGCCTTACTGTACCTTTATAAGTCTACTTACAGAATTCAGACCTGTCTCTTCCTATTCCCTGTGTGGATACAGAGGTTTATCCATTGTTTTACTTGCCTCTGGTTCATTTGTTTACATCTAGTTCTGCGAAGATAAGCAATAGAATTGATTAATAAAACTGTATTTGATGTTGAAGGACACATTGATAAACGTATGGAATAAAACAGTAGACATCCATCTGACGTTATAACTGAATGAGGAGATGATATGTAACTGTTGTTTTAACTTCATCACCAACTTGTGCCACTAGTTCATCAAATCACCCCAGCCTTTAATCTCTACTGTGGCTTTGTTAATGAGGCTAACTGTAAACATTCTACTTTGAACATTGAACAGAGTGGAACATCACTGGCTTTCACAACCTTCTGGTGGCGGGAATGCAGTCCATGTTGTCATTGGTTTAAGTATATAAATGTTGTCTGTATTATTTCTTTAGGTAAGATGTACATGGAGTTAGTACAGTAGACAAACCCAAACATTTCAACATGAAGATTATTTCTGTTATTGCATGGCTGCTGGCAGCCGTCGTCATACATTCAACAGCCCAGGATATAAATAGTAAGTTTTCATTTTTTTAGTTTTTACATAGAAAGTTAAGAAATGTTTAGAAGTTTGCATTTGGTACGCACTTATTAGCATGTTTTTCATGAAATCCTCCCCCTGAATATGATGATTGATGTGAAAAACAAATATTTGTATGGTAAGAACTTGCATTGTTTTTTTAAGTTACCTCGTTCATTCGGCTTAATGAATGATGACATGACTAAAGACTAACTTTGTGTTGTATTATACGGCATGTCATCCATGATGTATTTTAAATGCTCTCATTCATTCATCTGAACTAAATGTTGTCAGATAAACAATAGCATTGACTGTTATAACTTAATAAGTCATATTTCACCATACTCTACTGACTAGTTAAGGCTCTCTGGGGACCTGAAGTGTGTCGTTTTGTTTCCAGGTGCTTCAAATATTCATTTGTTGAATAATGTTGTAATCCATGGAAGTACACATGCATACAGTGTTTAAATAATGCACAGATCATGAAGACCATAAATTGCTGCCTTGTTATAAAATTCTAACACTTGATGTGTGGCCCTGTAAGCTAGATGGGCCTGTCGTATCTTAGCAATATCTCTGTAGCTAACAATGTATAACTGACACTCTATGATAATATAACATACGTTGACTCTATATTACACAACATTCAATTTCCTTATATGGCCTGAAGGTTGATAGGAGCGTGCAACCTTGACAATTGATTGGTAGATAGAACTGTCCATCAAAATGAGCCCCTAGGTGAGCAGGAAAACAATTAAGTCAACATATTAAGCAGAAAATAGTGTTACCCTGATTGACTGGAAGTATGAAGTGATATACTTGCCTGTCTCTTTACTACGTGATTTTATAGATCTATAGTCGTAAAAAAGGACATAAGCCACAATTGTGGTCCAGTGGTTAATGCGCTGGACTCGTAACCCAGCAATACGGGTTCAAATCCAAGTTGCAGCAGGTCATACCTTTCTATGAAAATTTGACAAAAATGTCAATTATTTTCCATTTGTGGAGAAGTTCTGGCTCCTTGTGGAAGGGTGAGTTAATACTTGTTAGTTTACAGTACAGGAAAACTGCAAGCCAGAACATAACAGAAATTGTTGAAAAACAGCATTAAACTCAGTGAAAAAAGGAAGGAACCCCCAGAAAGTCTTTGGCTAATCCTCCGCCTTTTGTGAACCCATTATAAAGTATTGTTTCCAAACATGGCATTATGAATGTATTGTGTAATTAAGAGATGGTTTGATGAAAATTAACTTTCATGCCTTTTTGACTAAAAATGTCCCTGTGGACTTGTTATTCATAGAAACCTCAAACGTAAATTGGAACACTTTGGTGAGCAATGTTTGGTTATTGATTCTAAATGGACTAAATGCATACCCCTGCTTCTGACAAGAAAAAATATCGTAATTTGCATTTTTTTAATCATTTCAATCCATTCTCGTGTTTTGTTGGTTCTTTCAAGAAAATTTTGTCCAATATTGAACAAGCTATTCAGCCACACTGTCTTTGTTACCAAATGGCTTCCATTAGCATTGAAATAATAAATAATGGATTTTTTTTCTGACCATAATCTCAGGCAATTACTTTTCAAAGTTATTGTTCAAGTGTTATTCAAATGTTAGCCAATTGCAAAATAACACTGTACAATTGTGCTATTTCTTTTTCATTGGTTGGCTGGTTTGCAGTGCCTTATTCTGGTCTCACAACAACCACATCATCTTACAGTAAACGTAGACAGGGAAATGATTCCTAGAAAAATGCACATGGAAAAAATTCTGACCTTCCCCAAACCCATCAACCTCCCTACAAAACAACCCTTCTGTCATTTAATTATTCTTATTGTTCTTTTGTTTAATAGTGCTCCCTCCTCTTTAAATTGTCATATACTTACTCTTAAAATTGTCATATACTTAAAACTTGGGATGTCTGAGAAGGGTATTGAACATTTTAAAAAAAAATCTGTCCTTCCCGAAAGCCCACCAACTCAAAAAAATCATTTGTTTAACCAAATTGTTGTTTCTGGATGTCATTTATGTCAAGATCATGTCTCTGAAGTGTGTCTGTATGGTCAAACTATCATTTGAATGAACAGTATTGAGACTTCATTAGCTGGGAGGGAAGACAAAAGTCAATCAATTGGATTGGGTTAACTAACTTTTCAGATAACTAAATTCAAACTACTGCTGTTCATCATTTTCTCTCGAAAAAACATGACTTGACTCATATGGAACATTTGTGTTACTGCTACAACATTTTCCCAACATAAAACTCCTATGAGACTCTCCAAAAACTTCTTAATGCGTTAAGATAATCCAGGAAGGCTTTGTATGATTCATGTCTGATAATGTGGCTACATTATCGTTTTTACATTGATCTCTTCACAATGTAATGAATGCCAGATTTTTGTAAATAAACTGGCACTTTATTATAACATTCATCATCAGGTCTTGTTACAGTCAAAGGTTAACTGGAATATATTTTCTAATAATCTTAATCTTTGAAAATGGCTGCTTTATAAAAGGATAGGGCTCCCACCTCTTAGACATTGTCATATACTTAAAACTTTACTATGCTTATGAGGGGAATTGAACATTTCCTGATCTGGCCATGGGGGAAACATCCATATTATTTTCATTATTTGAGTCTTAACTTTTTGAATGTGCTTCTTCTAAACATACATTTGTTTTTCGAACTATTGCTAAATGACTCATTTCTTCTCTTACAAATCATCATGAATTGATTGTATCAATTATTTATTCAGGTATATTATGCTGAAAAAATTTGCAGCTTGAATTATGACTTGTTTACTGAATATTATAAATCACCATTTTTATACTTTTGATTAGTTTCCATGCATTTATATAATGTAGAAAATACTGGTATTGTATGTATGGTAAAGTTCCCATGATAAAGATTTGTAAATTGGATAATTTGGGGATCATGGACCTATGAGATTTCATTTAAATAGCATTTGAAATATTCATTACACAATTATGTTGCCTTTTATGTTGATAACGATCACTTCATTAATCCATGGAGTCAATCAGTTCTTTGTCCTTGATTGAATGTCACAACTTTCAATGCACTTGCAATATTTAGCTTCTTTTATCAAGCTCGACATAGTTTTGCACTTAAATTACCTTAAACATAGCTTAAATATTTTTCTTCTGTGTTCAGACTTACTCCCCCCCCCCCTCACAAAAATTTCCAGTGTTGATCTTCTGTTTTCCTCTCCCCCTGGTGTTAAGTGTACTATGGCCACATTTAATTAAGCTGTCAAGTTAAGGTATTAGAATTTAGAAGTTAATTGCTGGAGGAAAAATTCTTCTACCTCATTTAGGCTCATTAATTTAATTTTTCTTTCACTTTAATTTTTTACCATGACTTATTGTGAGTTAAAAGTACAGACAACCCTATTCTTTATAGCTTGTTGAAATGAGCTGTTTTTAACTAGTTGCGTTTCTGGGACATTCTTTAAAATTCTTCCCTATGTATTCTTCTATGTGTATTCCCCCTGTATTCTTCCCTTTATATTCTTCCTCCTTTATTCTTCCCCATGTATTTTTCCATGTATATTCTTCCTCATGTATTCTTCCCTCTTGTTGTTGGAGCAATTAGTAAAACAATCTGAGCTTGTATTTTCTAGTGAAAATTCCCAGATTGATTCCAGATAAAGGTTTGTGACACACGGGACAATTTCTCAACACCCTAGTCAAATCAAACAAGATCTTTGACAATTACAGAATCATACTAGAGAAATATGTACACTGCTCTCATCCCAGAAAACACATAAAACAGGAAAAGATATGTTTATCAATGGAAGTTGAGACAGATTTTGTGGCTGTGACAGTATCTGGAGACTGTGGTAGTGTCATTTATGACTGCATATAGATCACTTATCTGGATCTATTTGATTAGCTAGGAGAAAGTTTCCCCGTCTGTCTAATGCAGTTTAGCAACATTAAGAATAAATATTATTGCTTGCATGTGCTTACTATCGTACTAGGTTACTTGGGAAATTGTATGACAAGTCAAAAGTATAATAGTTACCACCAGACATCCATTGATCTGAAAATCCTTTGGGCATGTTTTGTTTTCCAACCTAGGTTCAATTAGTCAATGCTCACGGGTCACATATATCTGCTGCAGCAGATGTAGAGATGGTACTCATACTTCCCATGCTGTGTGGAATAAATTATGCAAACACCATATTGTCAACCAGGGCTTGTTCATTGTGCCTTCAAAGTTCAGTTTGTTAAATGACCATGTCTAAATTTATTGATCAAGATTAATTTATCATGAAGACCATTTTTATAATCTAGACTTTCCATTGGCTGTTTTCTATTTAGAGTCAGTCATTAATAACCAATGGCATGGCTGTAGCTTTAGACTGGTCTGCATATTTAAACAGATATTATGCCGTCTGGTTTAGTTATGAAACTTGTTTCTGCTTATCCAGTTGTTGGTTTATTCTCATAATCCTCAATCAGATAATTGTAGCCATGATGACAATGCATTCCTTTTGAGGTATAAATCTATATCTGAATTGTTTGGTCTACTAAGCTTAGATAGGAAGATACATATAAAGCTTGGATGATTCCTGTCTACCATGTCTGTTTAGTGTGAATTATTTATTCATCTGATACTTTACTTTGAAACTCAAGGTGTTTTCTGATTATTTTAAACGTCAATTGGAAAAAGACACAAACACATGATTTTACCAAACTGTGCTATATTATTAATATTCTGAATGTTTTCATTGAATGATGCTTTACATAGATCAATTTAACCCCTCTCCCCTGCTCAGTCTAGAATGTTGCATTAACATTTTCTATGCATGTTGGCTTGATTCTTCTCCCATTTTGTTTGTCTTGGTTTTTTTGTTCTAACAAATTGATCACTTAGTCACCTGAGACATTCAGTGGAAAAACTTTGATTGTATAAAATGTATCACTAAAATACTATGTGTTTGTTCTTCCGTAACCTCCACCTAACGAGCCAATGGCATGATATTGTAGCTTTACTCCCAAACCAATCCTTCCGTTCTCTATTAACATTTTATTTGTCAGAGTAAAAAACATCTTGTTGGTTTGTTGTCAAACTGAGGGTTAATTCTGTCGACTTATCTTAATTTGTGCATGTAGGATTCCAATCAATCACTAGCTAATTGATGTCAAGGTGCTAGCCTAGCTCTGTACTTGACAGACAGACTTTTAACTAAGGTGTGTAAACCTTAGAACAATCAGTATATCAGTAAAAGTTTGGGTGACCTTCTTGCTAACTGTTCCATTTTAACAGACATTTTATCTAGTTCAATGATCTTTCTGTCTGTCGGCTTCTCTTAAAAAGCAACAATTAAATTTTAAACTAATCTGCAGCAGACGACATTACCTTAATGGTCTCTGATCTTATATGTATCTTACAATATTCTTTTAAAGTACTGATTTTCATTTTTGTTTAAGCTTCACACAAGTTAGTATAGCAGGAACTGTTTGAATTACCAACAGAACTAAGTACCAAATGCAATCTTCTACTTGTATGTTTGCCAAAACCTCTTATTTCAGATTTGAATTCTGTGTCAACGAGAGAGCTGCGACTGATGCTTTCAACACACAGAATGGTGTTGAATATTTTTGTATGATTTCTAATTGACTCATCTTCCCATGTAGAAATTGTTTGATATGCTTAAACAAAAATTGGGCTTTCAAACTTTTTGTAATTAAATGGACACAAAGTCACCACGCCATGAACGACGTCAGATTGGTTTTGAAGACATTCAAACAATAAACATGAATCAATTACATTTTTTATCAAATTATCAAATTTTTGCCAGGCATTGTACATGGTTGGATGGGTTTATATGTTTTATTATATGTTTTATTATATATATATTTCATTCACATAATATGATATGAACTGAACAATTTATGTTAAAATTGCGTATTTCTTCAAGTTGCTGACTCTTGTTCACTTGTTCGCTTCTTTTGTTGCCGTGCTAATTGCTCTCCACCATTAACATTGTATTCACCCCAAGTCTGAAAAGGGAGGTAATTAACTATAGAATTACTGGCTTCAAGTCAGCGCAGTTATGATGTAATATGTCTGGATTCAGTGCCTATAAGGCTTATGTTCAGTGTGTACTATTATGGTAGAATATTAATTATATAATGGTAGGTGCTTGTTAAACCCTCCTGTCAAAAAAATATATATATTTAGTTTCTTCAAAGATGACTCGCAGCCAATTATACATATTTCATGAAGACCAGGCAATTTTATCATATACTCCAAATTAGAGCCTGCATAATACAGAGCTGCAAATCTTGCTGTGAGAACGAACAAGTTCAAGATTCTGACAGAACTTAGTTACATATTTTACTTAGAATTCAGAATACTTCACAAACGAAGTTAACTGTTGACAGAGTCTTAAAACGAGAAGCTTTTGTTCATTATTTCATTGTGTATTTGACTACGGAGAATCATTTCTTAGATAGTAGCTTGAAAATAGTGTACATGGTATGAAAAAGAGAATTCTCTGTTTTAAACCACCCTGGGGAAATCAACTTTAGCTTTGATCATAGATATGTGATTTTATTGTCACTGATAAAAGTATACATAACGACACGGTTGACAATGCCATGTAGTTTGTAATGTCTATTTTACTGAGTTTAGTAACAATTTTAAAGAATGAATCACTGTCTTTATTGTCGGAATGATTGAAATGATTGTACTTAACAATATCAGAAATTGAATTAACTCAGATTTGGTAGTGTTGTAAGTGTTGACAAAATATTCTACTTGACACAGTTGCAATTCTCCAAATTTTCGCAACAGTTTTAAGTCTTCATATAACACTACATGCTTGAGAATTCTATCCTCATCATTTGGGGGAATATTAGACTAGAATTCTCTGTCAATGTCCGTCTTTTTTGCTAGTCTCCTGTCTGACAGTTTCATACATTTTAGTCTTCATTTTAGATAGACCCTTATTTTAATGCCTTCATTCATACCAACTTATGACTGTCTCCAATTCAATTACGTCTGTAATCATTTGAAATATTCAGTATCATTATGTTCTAATTCAATATAAACCAAGCAAGCAATTTTAAGTAAATTATCTATTTGTTTTGTACATTTTTTGAATCATTTCAGTAATTTTCGCTCACATGATGTAAGGATTATATAAAGCTTATCTTTACTTCAAGTTGAATTTTTTTCTGATATTTAAGTTGATTCACTTATCAAAATAACATGAACCTGTTTACAGCATATGTAATATATCTGGTTTGGTTTTATGTAAGGCATCTCAGTATTTACATAGATGACTTTTTTTGTAATGAAGGATGAAAATGCAGTTTAAAATAAGAAATTAGGATCCTTTATCAGTGATTTTTGACAACTTTGGGAAGGGTCCCAATTAGGACCCAAACAAAGAAGTAAAAAATCTCTGTTTAATGTTTGAATTTCTTTAAAAATTGAGGACTTCCAAGGTACAGTGACGTGAGAGATATATATGATAAACTGATTATACCTTATCGTTTGTCAATCAATAATTTCATCATCAGATCACTCCTGATCTCATCAATAAAGTCATCAAAGCTGGAATATTTTTTCTATAATGATTTTATCTCATTGATACATTTGTTGCTCGGAGATATGATAAATTTTTCCAGAAAATCCTCAGAGAAATCAACCATGTTGGTATTTAATGTATGCTCATTATACCTATGTTTATATCGATGGTCGCATGCGATCAGCTGATGGCAATATTCCATGCATCAGTCAATCATAGAGGTTATCACTAATATTAAACTTGTGTCCGGGACATAAATGTCTTCAGTAAATTCTAACTAAGGGAGGCATCATGGTCTGGAGGTAGAGCATCCGACCTCTGATCCGAAGGTCCTGAGTTCAAATCCTGGTCACAACAAGTTTCATCCATGAACTTCCTAATTCCATTTTTCGGACACAGTACTGGTGTAGTGTCCAGGAAGCGGACTTGAGCGTGATTAATATAAGCAAAGTTGCTTGTTTCACAATTGAGCTAAAATAAATTAATGTAAACTAAATTCACACTATGTTTTTATATCATCTCTCATGAAATGACACATTAAATGATCTTATTTAGTTTTTTTTTGGCTATCTGAATGAGAGAGCAATGGCATTTATTAGATAACAACTCTGAAATGTACATTACAACTTGTATCTGTTGTAGCAAAAACTAAAATATAAGTTTTTGTTTCTGGTATAATTACTTGGAACTTGATTAAGCTTTTTATCATCAGACATATTACCCTCATGTTTTGGGTATTAGTGCAGTAACTTTAATATACCCTCATGTATTAATATTTTGCATCTTGACATACCTTAAACCACAAAATTAAAATATATGTCACTGTGCCAATGTTTGCTTTATTGAGCTTTGGTAGTGATAAGTTATATTCTATTCATACCGAAATTATGAAAGACATACCCCAGAATCTGCTGAACTTTTAAAAAAGATATTGTTGAATGCTAACTGTCGCTGCATTGATGTTTGTATGAATCAATCCAAAGTTCATTTCTGAATAAATTCCTCATTTGTCATCATTACCAAATGTATTCCAATAAATAACCCTGCCGAAAAAAAAAATGCACCTGTCCTGTTTTAAAAAACCCGAAGACTTGTACCTCAACATAAAATAATGCTATAATGGTCCTTCAAATTGAATACAGTGTAACTTTAAATCATTCAATAAATTAAAAATAGTCTGTATAATAGTCTGTCCATCTGTGTGTTTATTAGGGACTTCATGGTAAATTTATTTTTTTTCTCATTAAGTTTGAAGGTATGACTTCAGTGGTTAATTGGTTTAGGATTCTATTGATCTCAATGTATCACTTTAACTTACAAGTATTTTTTTCAATCTTAAATGAGATTCTGCTAGACTGCATGTTGTCAATTCATTTAAAATCAATTGGATTCCATACTTTGCGCATCCCTTTGAATGTAAAAATCAATTAGCTTTGGTCAATGACAACGTTGATCTTTTATTGGTTTTGTCGAGCAAAGTGCGGATATAATTGTCTGCCATGTTCAGAGGTTGTAAGTATTTATTACTTTAGAACTGCGAATATGCAATTTGACGTAGAGCTTATATATAGAAAAGATGTAAAACATTGATTCTGATTCCTGACAGAAACATCTCCATGATTTTATGCTATGATATTTGTTGTTGATGTTGCATTAAGATCGACCTTTACAGAAATCTCTGTGATAATATAAAATGTTGTGAATTTCCTTCAGAATTTTCTGGTGATACAAACCTTTAACAGCTTTTTGTGTATGAAAGATTCTGTCATAGTCATTATAAGAATGAATCTTATGAAAGTGTTGGAACATGCCCCAGGGAACTGTCTTGCATCTACAAGGTCTTTAAATGTGGATTTTGTCTCCTTTATGGTGCTTTGTACAATGTCATCTCTCAGAATGTTGTTAATTTGTCTAGTGTAAGGAAATGTTGCTAATGAGGACTTGATTTTTCTTCTTACAAAATTCAGTATTGCTTGATATTCATTGAGGTTTTCAATAAAAGCAAAGTACTTTCCTTATGGTACGGTTCTTTAATCATCAATATTTGATTAGTCGGCCATTATTCCTGTACCCTAGAGCATACTGGGAAATAAATCCCTGTGTCAGAAACTCAGCCAAAATTACTATTTTAAGTGAACTTGCACTAGAAGACTTCATTGATTGTTTGTCTTCTATCTTTGGTGGCCAAAAAAGTATACTCGGGTCCATTCATATATTTCAGATAAAAGTCCTACGATCCGAGGGAGACTTTTTTTCAGCATTGGTTTTAAACATTATTCTATTGTTTCCTTTTTGACGAGACTTATTGTGTTTAACATGATTAAGTATAATTTGATTGTGTCATTCTTCTGTTCAGTTTTAATCAATAAACAGTAAAGTTGCTTAGTCCCCGGGGAAACAAGACATCTTTAATTGAACTTAAATTGACTGGCTGTCTCTCTTTTTTAATGAAATGAAGAGTACTTGAGGATTGGCAAAACTAATACAAGTATTCTAAACTCTGACAGAAAAGTTTGTAACTTTGTGCACCATGAGATCTCCGTGAATCCATTTATGTTTGTTTTCACACATGTACTCTTGTGTTGTTAAGGTTGAATACAGTGTTCTACATGATCCTGTGTTCTCTCTGTGATTAGCTTAGGACACAGAAATTTCTACAAATTTTCATCCTGTTATTTGAGTTACCGTGGCTGTACTTGAAACTACAGACTGGGTTTCAAGTGGCTTTATATGAATTTAGTGCCAGAATTTTACATGAAAGCATTTTGCATTAATACTGCCTAAAATTTAAATAGTTGAAAGAGGTTGCTGAAAAAAACTCAATTTTCCAAGTTCCTTAAATAATTGGACCCTGAGAGTGAGTTTTTGAAGGGGACGGCTCTGTACAAGTTTGTTATACTTCAATGTGTTTAAGGTGTAAATTATTTAAATATTTGGGCCCATAACAATGTAATTTAGCATCCATTTTTATGTCTTATTGCATTAATTCAAGCAGTTTGTAAACTGATATGTCCCAGCATTCTGTAGTGAAGTAATGTTGTTATAGATGTGTCTAGCCCCTTCTAGAATTTCATGGAACAGGTGCTTGAACAAGTAGTTCAGTGTAAACACATGGTACTAAAGTTTTATTGCTGTTTTTGGCAAGCGTTATTCATCCATCTTGGGAATTTTAAATATGCTGAAATGTTATTTGTTCAAATCAAACTGAAACATCTGGTTGTACTTGTGAGGAGTTTGTTTTGAAAGAAAACAAGTAGAAAGTTTGTACAGTGACAATTGTTGCGAATAAATATTTGGTTTTGTTTCATTTGTCAGGGGAGCTAACCCAGGATATCTTTGAGTTCTGTATTTGTAATTCTTAAAAATCATAAGTTTAACTCTAACTTAAATATGAACCTTAGATGTCATTTAACTTGCCTATAATGAAATCTAAGAAATGGTTAAATTTAATTTCAGCAACTTAAAGTGCTGATTAGATTGTAACCAAATTCTTCAGCGTACATTAATATTACACCATAAATTTCTTGTTCAGATTAGCAGAAAATAAATCACTAGGTACATTGATTAATCTGATTAAAGATGTTACTTTCTTAAATTCAAAAATATGTTTCCATTTGTTACCGTAAATTTTTTTTTAAATTCTACAAATAATTAGTTTTCTTTGTTCTCGTGAATTCACCTTTCATTAGATCAATTGCCGGTCTTAATTCCTCCATTTAAGACGTTCATTTCTAATTTGTTGCGATTTGTAGTGATAGAAACATAAACCATTCTACCATACCAGATTCTTGTAACACATGGTAACCATTTTTTTGTTCTTTATATATGCAGCATGTGTATCCAATAGTTGGTTGGTTCTCCTTTTTTGCTACCTTCAGCTTGCATTCAAAAATCATTACTAGTGACAGTCTTGCCATATTCTATAATTTTTCTTAATTAAGAGTTCATTGACACACTTCAGTTGTGTTGACTATAAAATGCTTAAGTTAGACTTTGTAAATGTTAATGTTGCAATTTTCACGGTAAATTACAACTTTAAGCTATTCTTAGTCGGTCATTATTGAAATGAAGGCAAATTGATTATGTTGTTTAAAAAAATGACTGTTTAAGTAATTTCTACTTTGAGGTTTAATTTAACATTCAAATGTAATTTGAATGTTAATTTATGATAATTAAAAATTGTCAATAAAACAATTGTGTGCAGTAGATTAAATTTTACTCTTTCAAATGCATTGTTTAATAAATTCATGTGACTTTGGTTCATTTGAGGTTAATGGAAATATTTTGATTATTTAAATTTGAAATTCATGAACATGAAAGATTAAACGTATAGAACGTGTGTTTGTTCATGTAAGTTATCCTTGCTTGAACTCTTTTATCATTGACTAGGTGAACCTTCATACTTGTGATATCTGGCGGAGTTTTGTGACTGCCTGTTCTTGTATGCACTTGTTCATTTGCAAACATTGGCTGAATTAATTAATTGAATAAAAACTTAATTTAATCCCTCTACATTTTATATGCTGCTCTCAAGTGCAAGTAATTTCAAAATGAAAAGAATGGTAAGTTTGAATAGTATAACATAATGAATATTTCTATTGTGAAAAGTCTCTTTTCTTGTTGACATATTGAATAAGTTACATTCTCATTTAATAGCGTGTTCGATTTTAGCATTCTGAATTGTAATAAATCAATTATTTTTCCAATTATCCCTTATATTTCTTTTTCATACTATGCAATTTTCATTGATAATTGACGATAACATGATCTTGAAAATCGAAAATCAAAACAACACATGATCTTTGGGTTCTTATTTATTGATCTAAATAGTTACATAAGGAAAATTTTGTTAGTTTCAAAATACATTTAAAAATTCTGAATTTTTTCCCCATTTTGCTTTTTTTACATGAGTTAATTCCCTTTGATGCTGTTCAGCAATATTAAGTGATTTAATATTTTTTTTGATGGAATTCGTTTTATTGTGTATACTTTAGTCATGAGCTTACTGATGTTTAGGGTTAAACTAATTGATTGAATGAGTTTTAATGTAACTATTTAATTTCACACGTCAGCTTTCTTAGCGAATGAGAGATTATTCCTCAAAGGTTTGAGAATATTCGCAAGAAGAATGATTGCTTCATTAATATTCCTGTAACTCCATTAAGACTTGAGGCTCAACATTGAAATGTACATTGAAAAGCATAAAAAATGTCTTACTCATGTTGCCAGGGAAACCAGAAACTTCTAATGTAGATCAAGTTTGATATTAGTGTTTTAATCCTTCAAGAATGAGACTTCCCTACTCGGGAAATCAGCTTGCTAATGCGTTGATGTTGTGTGAAAGTGGTGTCTCCTTCAAATTTTTCTTCGTGTAGTTTTTCATTGTTTTAATGACTGCACAGACGTTTCATGCGATGTTGGGTTGGTAAGGTTTTGCTGATAATCGTAGTTCTGGAGGCACACGTATATAGAAATATTATTTCCAGAATTTCCAAACTGTAAATTGTTTAATGAGATTTGGAAATGAACTGAATGGGTATGAGTTTTCTGATACTTCATGAACAAACTTGACTAATTGTAAATTGTTGTGTATGTTTAGTTGATGAGAATTTCGATCTCCAGTTATGAAAGAGCTCATTTGGTTGTGTTTGTTGACATGGTTAAGATTAAAAATATGTGCAAAGAGGGTAAAACATCACCAGTTCTGTCTTGTAATTATGAGATAAATGGCGAATCTATTGAATTCCTTTAAATCTATACCATACACATCTTTGTATCATATTTAATAGTATTTTCTGTACAAATGTGTAATTATTGTTCTGGCTGTGTGTGTGTGTGTGTGTGTGTGTGTGTGTGTGTGAGAGACATTACCTTATATGGTTACTGAGTCAATAAGAGCACTGTTCATATTGTTATTATCAGTATCAGCGAGTATTTTAGTGGTCATTTTAGCTAGTCTGGAATTGACCAGAAATGTCTTCAACTCTTTCAGATTTGTCTGTTTCCCTCTGATTCACTTTTAAGTCCATCATAATGTTAAAATCTCTCATCTCCAGACTGACAGACCAATATCTATCAATACCAATCACCCAAAGTGATCGTCCAGAGAAATAAATCATTGTGATCTCTTTCTTCACATTCGGCCAATCTGTTTTATTCCAACACAGGACCTACTCTATTCTCAGACAATGCAGTCTTAATATTTGATTTCTGTTCATTCAGTAATGGTTGGTGCGGTAAAATTTCTAACATTTTTGCACTGAAGCAAACAATATAACATATTTATGTACATGTTCAGTATGTACATGTTCAGTTTGTCATTCTTCATCAGCATGAAGTTGGTTGTTCTGGAATTGGAGACATTTATGTATAATAAATGGAGCTAAGCATCCTATATTCTAGACATACTGCTGATGACAGGTTGGATTATTTTATCTGCCTCCTCCTCATTATCTTTTGTATAAATAATTCACTGTAAGCCAATTAAGCTTTGTCTCATTGGCACTTTTTGCTTTGTTGCACTCTTCCAATGAAGATCTCCTTTAGGAATGCTGGCATCCTTACTTTCAGAGTATGTTTTTTTTCATGTTTTTAAATTTGCTGCAGCAAATACTGTTGTGTGTTACACTTCATTGGGAGATTTTACTTCATTACTGGCTAATTTATATGCAGACCACTTCAGTTAAATCCTTGATTAGTTGACCATATCCAGTCACTGCACTGTAGCTCTGCTGTTTACCCATCAAATTGATTTTGCACAAAGAATAATTGCTAATTTTCGTTCAATTTAATCCTAATTAAATTAAGCTTTCTAAAGATGATGTTTGTCTTATAAAGCATTTTCCTGCTTCAGAATTAATACTGTATTTTATCCTCTGTGTGTTTGTGGAGGTTGTTCATGTTGCCTTGTGTTGTGTGGAACCTCTAAACATAATATGGTGAGGCCATATTGAACAGCTAATAACTGATGAACATTGAAAAGGTTGACCCAATTTTGTATGTAGTCTGGTCTTTTGTCATATGAACATTATTTAATCCAATTTGTCAATAAATGAATCTCAGCCCATTTTGACTGGCTTGTCTATCAAATGGAAAGGGGCAAAACTGTTGGAATATGGAAAACAAACCTCTTTATTGTTCATCTGACTGTTGGGTTCTTGCCCACTTACAAACAGGAAATGCTTATTGAGTCATAAATTTGTGGTTAAGAAAAATATGCAATAAAGCTAACATTAATCTACTTAAATCTAATAAAACATGATATAAAGGTGATTTTATGGTGTTTTATTTAAAAACAAAACTACTGAGCAATGGTTAAATGGGTTTTACATAACACTATTATTGTAGTGCTGGTATCATTTCATTTACCACCACATGATGTAGGCATGTTAAAATACATGTATTCATATTGGGGAATGTAGTAAGTTTGTGATTCATTTTGGGAGTAAAAAACTCTCATTTATCTATGATATAAAAGTAGAACACTGATTTTCTTATACTGCAGTTTGCAATTACAACAATGCAACCGTTTGTTTAATTACCATAAATCAACTTGAAGTTGCTTAACTTCCCAGAAAATTCTAGGAATTGGTAGCTAGTATGTTGAGGAACCTTTTATCAATATTTACCTAATGAAATTGTGTTGCTTCTGTAATAAGGAAAGAAATGAAGACAGTAATTGTAGTGTAAGTGATCCATGTTTGAACACTGGCTTATTGAATCAACAGAAATTATCTTTACCTCTCCTCACAGTGGGTACCATCTTGGAATAATCAAGTTATTATAGTTTAAATCACTTAAAACGTCTGCGTGTGTTGCTAGAATTGTTTTAAGTTTTTTTTAAGTTCAACTGTATGAATTACTTATTATTTTTAAACCTGAGTTATGAATATATATAGTATATGTTCCATCATCCCTTATTTGGAGATTCAAATGTTACATTGAAAGCATTTATTAGAATCAATGCTATTTGGAATTTAATAACTTTCCAACATCTGAGTAAGTCTGAGCCCATATTATGTTACTTTAATACTCTCTTCCCAGTATAATTACACTCATGTCTCTGATGATTGTGAAGTGGATGCTAAAGATATTATACGTATAACTGTTCCAACCCTTGAACTATGTCCACCGTCTAATGGATCTATAGGGAGTCAATATTTGACTAAATATACTCCAGTGACTAATGCCTGCAATATCAACACGTCTGAACAATTGTGTTTCTCACTTATATTTTGTTGGTTTTCTTTTTCAAAGCACTTCTAGAATACACAGATCTTCTGTGATATAATGGTTTTCATGCTAACATCAGATTTCTGTCTAGACCCGTAATGGATCATTATTTTTGAAGGAAAAGTAGAGATGTGTAATTTTTTTTTTTTGCTGTTCCAGCAACTTTTTTTCTCCAAAAGTCCTGTTTCTGCTAACAATGATTTTAATACCATGATGTTGCCATTATAGGTGAATGGTATACCTTTTAAGGTTAAGATTTTCCTGATTTCGCGATAATGATACTGTAAACGGAGAAGAGAGAAACTATAAAATTTTGCAATATTCAAAATAAATGACAGCATATTTCAGTGACATTTCTGGAAATTAGAATTCAATGTAATGATTGTAGAAAGCAGTTGAACAATTGATCATTTTATTGCACGGAAATACCCAAAACATAGACACATAAAGCATCTTGTTAGTGGAACAGATTTTATTGCAAGATTAGTGAGTGATCAGTTGAGTGAGTTATGAAGTGTGGAAATAATAGACCTACCTTACATTATTATTCTAACTTTCTGAGTAATTGCACGAGATTAACACCAAATAAAAGTGAGACTGTGAAGACTTTGTGTCATTGTAGTTTACCAGAACATGTGTCACTTAATGTTTTAATGCTGTTTTATGTTCTTTATTTGCCATTTCTTCATTAAAATACATTAAAGATCTTCTCAGACTCATTAAAATTCATTACAGCATCTTGATGTAAACTTGTCATGTACTAAAGTATGGCAGACATTTTAAAAGCTTCCCAACCAAGTTTGCATTTTCCCCTTTCACCATTTTATTCCGATGTCTCAGTAAGAGCACATCGCGTAGGATTAAGGCAGATTTCTGTACAGCAGTGACGAAGACACTAGTATGCAAATGAGATGTAAATTTAACATCTTTGTTTTCTATGAGTCCGATTCTATCTCCAGATAATGGATTCCAATTTTGGATATTTACAATTCTGTTGATACATGTTGGTTTTAGGAAACATGACGCACTGATATTGCCAATAATGTTCAAGGAAATCTTGTGTTTGTTTATGCATATTGTCCATAGCAGAATTGTTATTGTACTTATATCTACTTGACTTACTTTTCATGTGAAAACTTGCGATAGTAACAGCAGTTAAAGTTTGCCTGTAGTCATGGTTACCTAATTAGTCTCCAAATTCACTCTGAATAAGGTTTAAACCGTGGAAGAAAAATGTTATTACGCCAATCCAGACACTTGGGAAGATACTGTCATCTAATCAGTTGTTCTTTCAACTTTGCCATGGTGACCAGTCTAACTTTAGTTTTAATGTCTTCTTGGCATATTGTATTTGGGTCTTCAGTGTTCATGACATAAATATTTCAATTAATGTTTTAGATGAATAGAAGTCAGTTGGAACAAAATTTGATAGAAATGAAATAAATGCTCAATCTTAGCTTTTTCTCTTTGCTTTGATAAAGTCTCTACATGATTTCCTCATTGTTACATTGGCCTGATGAGATTATAATTCACACTTTATTAATGATAAATTGATGATAAAATCAATGGTGCAAACTGTCCTACTTTGCAGAACTAATGTTCATTCTAGAAGATAGTGCATTTAATGCAGAATGTTGTTTCTAAACAGACTGAGCATGTATATGTCATTCCACTGTCCTTGATAACCATTTATAATATGGTAGGGAATCCTCTCCAGCGAGGATTGTACTTCACAAATGGTTTGGTATTGATCATCTGTCAACAAATACCACAGACTCTTATCTGCTCTGCCTTGCCTTGTCTCCCAACAAAATGACTTACGTATAAGTCATCAACTGTGACAAGTCACTTAGTATAATAACTGGTTTCCAAGCCAGAGAAAGTCAAACTGAATACACTGCAATTGTTATAATTTACTTGTATGAGTATTGATAAACATTACAATAGCATGAAATCTCCTTTGCTACATTCAGTAATTGTCTATTGTGTTATAAATCGTAAGTGTGAAGCAGTTGCATGTAATGAATGTTTAATGTATTTATTATTTCTAGTTGTTTAATAACCAATCTGACTCTTTCCTCTTTGTGTTGTTTTTTATGCTTTGCATGACTTGATAATGACTATAGCTTCATAGCTGATGGCTTGGCTTCTGTTTAAATCATTTCCAGAACATAAAAGATACCATTGTATGACGGGAGGGAAGTGGAATTTACTTCTGAATAATTAACACAGGACTGATTGAACTAAATAAACCTATAGATTTTTATTGACTTGTATTAGATATTGTTTTGCAACATACTAAAGGGATAGGTCACACCATTAATCAGCAAGTGTAAAAAATATTAAAATGTATTCATGAACATTAGCATAGTGTATCAGAAGACATGACTGCTGTGTGAGTGCATTTGAATATTTGAATATCATTTTGTTGTTAGGTTTACCAAGACCTGAGACCTGTGCTGGTATATAATGTGCTTGACTTATGGTCTTAATGCGTTTGACATGCGGTCTGCCGTCAGTCTTATTATGTTTGAATTTTGGTCAGGCTTAATGCATTTTGACTTGTGGTCTGCCATCAGTCTTAATGTATTTTGACTTGTGGTCTGCCGTCAATCTTACTGTATTTGACTTGTGGTCTGCCTTCAATCTTAATGCATTTTGACTTGTGGTCTGCCGTCAATCTTACTGTATTTGACTTGAGGTCTGCCTTCAATCTTAATGTATTTTGACTTGAGGTCTGCCTTCAATCTTAATGTATTTTGACTTGTGGTCTGCCGTCAGTCTTAATGTATTTGACTTGTGGTCTGCCGTCAGTCTTAATGTATTTGTCTTGTGGTCTGCCATCAGTCTTAATGTATTTGTCTTGTGGTCTGCCATCAGTCTTAATGTATTTGACTTGTGGTCTGCCGTCAGTCTTAATGTATTTGTCTTGTGGTCTGCCGTCAGTCTTAATGTATTTGTCTTGTGGTCTGCCATCAGTCTTAATGTATTTGTCTTGTGGTCTGCCATCAGTCTTAATGTATTTGACTTGTGGTCTGCCATCAGTCTTAATGTATTTGTCTTGTGGTCTGCCATCAGTCTTAATGTATTTGACTTGTGGTCTGCCGTCAGTCTTAATGTATTTGTCTTGTGGTCTGCCATCAGTCTTAATGTATTTGACTTGTGGTCTGCAGTCAGTCTTAATGTGCTGTAGTTGCCTTTGTTTTCATTGTGTGAATACATTTGTTTAGGCTTGTTATTACAGACATCTAGCTGTAATTTAGCCTCCGTCTATAAGATGTTAGTTGGTCCATTTAAAGCACTGTCTGTGTTTTGCTATGAATCATCATTTTCAAAGTGTTCTCTGATACACTTGTGCTGGTCTGCTGGATTGTAACACATTCTAGCTTCCTTACAATCTCCGTCATTTACATTTCATTTTCTACCTCTACAGTTTCATATCAATTATTTATCTTTATGAGAGTTTGCACAATCACTCTGTTGCAAGACCAGTTGTTTGGTCCAATCTAACACTGTGTATAGAATAATACAGTTCAGAGGAATGTGAAAACTTGATGAATTGATCCATGGAGACTCTGCAGTATAAAATACACCCTACAACTGTATTGTTCCCCCTACATTTTGTAACAATCTAAATTGAAGGAATACTAATCTATCATGGTGATAATTAAAGTCATTCTTGACTAAATGATCATTGTTGTAACATGAGACAACAGTCTGTCTTATTGCACACTCGATGCATCTTGCTGATGTTGCAGATGTCTTGCTTACATTTAATTGTCTAAAAGTGGAACAGAACTTAGTTAAATCAAATTACAGAATATCTTTGAACACAAACTAGCTAATACTTATCCTAGAAAAGGTTGTTTACTGCGTTTTTACAGTCATGTGACCTATTGTCAAGGTAACGTTAATGCGCATGTATGATTATTAGGAATGTCTGGGATGTCCTCTTATTCTTCATAGTTTGTAATATCATATTTTGTTTATCACCCACATAATTCAGGAATCCTAACGTGCATGTTACTTTAGTATGTGTTGTTGATGAATTAAACATGTTGTTTTACATACAAAACCTATCATGTTCCCTGAAACATTTGGTGTCTGTAAAACCATCAGTTGTCTGTTTATGTAAAATTGGGAAGAACTGCTTGACTCAGAATGTACTAGGAAATGGCTTATCATGTTTATAAGAAGATAATCGAGGCTTGACATCAAAGAATGTACCAATATAATGGCCATAGAACAGATTAACCAGTTAAATGATGTGCTGCCGTCTAATTATCATTGTCAACTTATTGTTGCATGCTTGCATAATTACAGACACCAGTATATTCTCTTCTGCTCTCATAGACCTTTATACTAGGTAATCTATTGTGAATTGTCAAGAATTCTGTATGGCCAACATGTTGATTGAAAAGGTCATAAATGTGCTGTATCAGTAAAGCTAACAGGCTCTATAAGCCATACATGGGGGACAGTGGAGTGATCAAAGGAAGATGTGCCGTGACTCATTACAGTTCCACCTTCAATCAATATTGAAGTGGTAATAAGACTATAGTGGCATGTTTCAGTAAACATGATAGCTGACAATATTGCTAACCTGCAGGCAAATACTTGCTGATTCTTTCTGGTGAGATTGTTGTCTGGCATGAATGTTACCATTTGCTTCTTCAGCTCACCTGAGTCAAAGGCTTTTAGCATCCAGAATCTAATGTCAACATTGACTTTTTGTTGCTAATCTTTCTTGAACTTACTGGCAATTTGTTAATAGTCCTCATGGTCATTACTTGGACCATTAAGATATTTATTTTGAAAATAACAAAATTGATTTAAGTTGTGGTTAAGTAGATGATCATGTACTAAAGGTTCAATTGAAAAAAAAATTCAGTCAAAATAATTGGGACCAATGGGTTCATTTTTTCTCACAATTACTTTTATGTTTTATTCTATTAATTCAACTAGTTATTCTTTTTGTGAGCCTCTGATTTTATGTAAATTATATTTATAGAAGTTTCATCTCTAATTTATCCAGTACTGTGCCAACTTGGCAAAGCTTATTTCTCAAATCCTAAATTTAGTAGCAATTGTTCAGTTGGACAACTGGTTAATTCATTATATAGTCTTCATTCATTTCAAGAGAGGGCACTCAGTGGAATAGAAATCTATAATGTATGAAATCTTTATACAACTTTATGTTTTTATGACTTTATAAAAGTTATAATCATTGGCTTATGACCGCATTACCCTTGATGACTTACTGATGTAGGAAATCATGGCGAAATCATCCACTCCCAGTAGTATTATGTTATTTTATAATTCATTAAGAAGGACAGGTAGTTCCATGAGAAGTTCTAATTTATGCCTTTAAAAAGCTGTATTATTTCTGTGCTGATGATTTGTGAGCAGTCACAAAGATATTCAGACAGGGTTATCCATATATCTTAGTTTGTTCACAGACATAATATTAATACTGGACTAATTTATAAGTAAATTAAAGAAAATATTAATGAAATGATTGAAATCTTGTATGTCCCTGTCAGCGTTTCATCATCTAGCCATTCTGTTTGGCATTTAATTGCTTATTTACCTGCATGATCCGTTACAATATCTTATGGTGGTTCTTGTTCATGTTTTATGACTAAGTAAAGAACAGTGTATGAAATTTTAAAGTCTTAGATAAATATCTGTGGCATGAAATCACCATAAAATTATTACATAATTATACTGTACAAGCATGTAAATTTTATGATTATTTAGTGAGAACAAATTATCCATAGCAACGAAATAATCAATATTTGTGGTTATACATTTTATTTTTATATAATTTTATGGCAAGTTCAGTGTTTCTTATTTCCTTATTTTCCTCAAAGTCCACATTTAAACAGCTGGCTGTGATCATAAATATTTTATTTCCTCAATGATATTTATCAAGAGGGTGTAAATGTTTACATAGAATGGTCAGCAGCATCAACGATATGTTCGTCAGCTTTCCACAGTTGTCTTTATTTGGTAATCTGGCAATGAACAAAACCCTTCACAGGTAAAGCACTGTCATTTACGATATTGTTTGTAGTTAACAGATGCAGCTGTTTAAATGATAAAATATGGATTTTTGTTTAAGTTTCTTTTTCAAACCAATGTTAGACATTATCTAGATTACTGTTCTTGGTGTGGTCTGGTGTACAGTATTGGTATATATTGTAGGTGGTCCTCCAGATTGTTATTTATACCTTGTGAATTGTCACATGGCTAATTAGATACTTGCTAATTATCATTGATTGCAATTAACTCCTGAGCGGGCCCGGTCTGTTGATTGAATGAAATGTTGTACTAATTGTTAAGTTTAAAAAATCTTTTTTTTATGGCCTTTCGTTCCATTAAGTGTAGAGATGTGTTGATGTCCTCAAGTCAGAGGTAGATATAACTTGTTGCCAGCTATTTGCTGATATAGCAGTATAATCAGAGTAACATTGGCGTGCCTGATACAATCCAATCAGAGATAGGCCTTCTGATAATTGCAGAATGTATGCTCCAAATGAACATAAAATTCAATTGGCTCCACTTTGTAGATAGTGGATAGCTCCTGGCAATCATTGTGTCTCTTTGTGTGTGGTGTTCTAGCATAAGTATATCACATTTTATGTCATTTTCTCCCACATCATATTATTATTTTAGGAGTAGATAGTACATTTATGCTTTTCAAATCATCGAAGTTTCAATTGAGTGTATAATAGTGATTTTATTATTCAAACTAACATGTTACTGCACTTAGATGCCACTCCTTAAGGAATTTTTGAGGCAAACCTTTAGCTTTGTCCTTTGTTGACTGTGGCACAGCTGTTTTTGGAAAATTTATGTCTCTTTTGAAGCAAACCTTTCACATTTTCTGGGTAGACTGTGACACTGTCTTGCACAGTTGTTTTAAGCTTGCTATTAAGTAACTTCCTAATCAAACAAATGTGAATAGTTCTGTGTTTAAAACTATTTATTCAAATACTTTTTTGAAGTAAGTTTCAAGGCTTTCTTGTCTGTTTGCACACATTTGTTATGTTACTAGAAATCCTCTAGACATGCTTTCAGATTTTCCAAATATTTGTCATCCTTCTTGTTCAGTATTGACAGAAAAAAGTTTGTTCTGTAAATGTCTTTGCATTTATCATGTATTACTTTGTCTACATGTTATTCTCTGTGACAGGAAAATGGTGTGAGGAAATATAACTTGCATATTTTCTTAGTGTCATTGACATGGCATGTTGAGTCATACGTGTCATCGATACAGTGTAAAATGCCATGGCAAAATATTTTGTATGGCCGAGACATTTTCCTCGAAATATTCATCTAAATGTAGATGAGTATTTGATCCTAATCTATTGTTTCGCATTTATTGATGGTCTTCGGCAGACGTTGGCTGATATATCAATCTTTGGTAGAACGTCAAGTCATCTTTCTGTATGTGGTATTTAACCAATGCTAAATGACATCACTATGTATCTGGTGGAATATAGTAACCCACTGTTTTATGTATATGTCTCAGATTTTATATGAAGTTAAATATGTCCCACGGTGAGGCACTGAATTTGTAAGGAAAGGAAGGAAGGAAACTATACATTCAACCCTTAATATTGTATCAATTCAGAAGAAATGTTACATGAACAATTTTCTTTCCTGAGTTGAAACCCGGGACTCTGGATATTTGAGCAATATGCCTCTGTCAATTAAGGGAGCCTAATTGTTCAGTCCATTTCCAAGTTCTGATTGAAAAAAGCAACTTTTATTAATTGAGGGTCTGGTATTTGTTTTATTGTTCCTCTCTTTCATTAATCAGAGTGATTTTTCCTGGAACGATGTTTAAACAGTATTCCAGGCAAGTATTTACTGTGTAATGGCTTTATGGTCTTCTGGTTTTGTCTCTGGAATCTGATGTTCTGAATGTTTGTGTTGGAACTGAAACCTTTTTAGTGGAAAATGAGTCAAAATGTTCCATGTTGACAACATTTGTAGGAAGGTATTGTTAAGGTTTGAGTGATTTGTGCTGTAAATTAAATAATTCAGTGTGAAAAGCTTGTATTTGTTATGTGAAATACCCATCAATAAAAGGTCCAATGTAGTATTTTCTATGATGATTTATTAAGTCAATAAAATATTTTATGTCACTTTCTCTGAGAGAGAGCACTGTGCATCAGACTGAGGTTTCTCCATGATTTCCATGTAAGCTGAAATATGTTTTTGATTCATACTGCCTCACTGTTTTATTATGTTCTCTTAACATTTGATTAAAACTCTGTCCTGGATGTTTGTGTATGTTACATTCCTTTCCATGGGAAAAGGTAGACTGGTCTGATGACTAGTTATACGGTGCAACCACTGGAGAGTCACATGAGGTACCAGCACCAAATACAGTGCAACCTCTCCAGAGTGGCCCTCTCTTGAGCAACAACCTCCCTTCAACAACAGCATGATTTTTCCCCACTGTATGATTTAACTACTAATTTAATCTCTCCAGAGCAATAAACTCTCAACAACAACATAATTTTGCTTCTCCCAACGGGTGTTTCTTTGGAGAGGTTGCACTGTACAATGTAGGCGTGATGTTTTATTAGAATTGCGTAAATTGATTTGTTGACTAAATGTTGTGACATTATCTGAAATGTAAACCTACTGGAAATTATTGATCTGTCACTCAGAAAAAATAGTTTGTATCTGAGGAACACTAGGAAATGTTTTTTTCATCTGTCACATGCAGTATCGCATTTATTTCTGAAAGTAACTGAAATCGCACCTAGCTTTGCAGTTTGCTAACACGTGTCATTTTATCAGAGTATGGTTACTATTTTTCTATCATTGATAAACATAAAATTCCCTGAGGTTCACCTCACTGAGTGGATATGGATGCTGGGAGTCGCATGTTTGGCCAACTGTCTGATTCTAAACATTACTTAGTGGAATATGGTTATGCTTAATTTATACACCACTTTAACAAGCATGATATGAAAGTCTCCTAGTCATATGACCAGATATTTTCCTTCAGAAAAACTGGTTACTATTGACTGTATTGTTTGAAGCCTGATTTTCATTGTTTTGTATTCCTTGTGTTTGGTCACTGATAAATTGTACAGTTCATATCATATACTGTAGTCCATTGACATAATATATGCCATTGATATGAAATATTATGGCAAATATAATGCAAAGTTCTGTTTTAAATCAAGCTTTATTTTACTTTTAAAGCACTGTTATACAAAAAGGCAAACCGTATTCAGTCACTCAGAAGATATTTAGAAAAGAATACAGTTAAAAACTTGATAAAAACATTTCTTGCTTGTTGCTGAATAAACAGAATTTTCGTTGTTCTTTGTCCTAGCTCTTCATAAAGAGCACCAACTAACGAAATTGCTTGTGCGTGAGATAATTGTTTAAAGCCAATTTTCTTTTCTTTCAAGAAAATTCAATTGAGTTGAAAATATTCTGGAAGGAGGCTTAAAATATATTTTTTAGGACAAACAGCACACTCACCGTTTGAATAATTTACCAGATACGATATTGATATCTGAAGGCTTAGCATAAAGTACTTTCGTTAGTTTCACATTATGAATCAGTTTGAGGTGTATGGTATAAATATATACACCATGTTTTGAATATTTTATTAGTTTTAATATATTTTTGGTACAGATAATTTTACTACCTGTGCAAAGTTGGAGGAAAACGTTTCCCTAAAATTCAATGTAAAAAGTACATTCAAACAAAATGGCATGTATATATGCCCTACACATCAAACATTATGTTAAATTAATTAAGAAACATCTAAATCTTATGCTTAAATTAACCAACCATTTTTCGTCACAGGAACAAACTTTTCTGCTGATAGTGGGTCCGAGTTCGAATTTTTCGATTACTTCGATCAAACAATTATGAGTAAGTAACAAGAAAAAACGGTATTGCACATTTTTTCGGTTAACACTGCATTGTGTGTATCACTAAAAGTCTAACTGAATATGAATTTGTAAGTAATTAATATTTGCCAAGTATGGTACAAATTTGTTATACTTAACATAGATTGTATTTGTATATTTAGCAACTTCTATGCTTTTGATAATAATATTTTATGTATTTTGTAGTCAGTAATATAGATAAGCTTGCTGTTTTCTGTTTTATAGAGACAGAGACATATGCACTCTAAGCATGGGTACTAATTTGTTTGTTTGTGAAAGTCTAGTGTGTAATAGGGTTCAGCAAATCATCAAATTGTTGTCATGGTAACCTAAAAATGGTAGCCTTGGTAACAAAATATTCATTTTGAATTACAGGAAATCATTCAAAATCGGGAGATTTTGACTTTGAAATTTTCGAGTACCACGATACCTCTTCTCGTAAGTAGTCCCTAAAAGGGGATTATAATAATAATGTATCAATACTCCAGTGTCGATATTGGTCAAACTACCTAAGTTTCCTAGGTTTACATTATATTCAACACTAGGTTTGTTTTGCCACAAATTTATTTCACCTTTTGATTTTTGCAAAAAAGTCCCTAAAATTAGGAATTACATCGTATAGTTGTACTAACCAGCATTGATTAAATTTAAATAAACTAGCACCCAGTATTTCTATTTAGTTTTGCTACAGTTATGTTTTGAAATCAAATGAGCTCCATTAAAAGTTATATCAATCACATCCACTTGTTGAAGTTCTAGTCGACACAATCCGTAATTTTGTTGGCACAGAAATTGCATATCAGCATTTCATTCTTCATTATTGGCAATTGTTAATAAATAATTTGGATATGTAAATCTAGTACCTTTCTGAACACTGTTGTTATAGAAACTTTCTTATTGAAGGAAATTTTCTGAATATTATACATAATGACATGTTCTGCTTATATTTTCTCAAGAATAATTTAAGTCAATTTCTGTGTCAGGGAATATCTGTTTGGCTGTTTCATTATAAGGAAATATGGATTTGAATCAACTCATCATAGATACATGTTTATGTATGATACAGTTTTTCGTAACAAAAAAGTTTAAAACCCATTCTGATGAGTATAACTGCTAGATGGACCTGATTTGAAGTTATTGTTTTAGTTATTTTTCTTCTGCAGATTAGTTTTAAAATACTTAATAAACAGCATGACTGGGTAAAAAATTCATTTTAGAAGCAAACGGGTAAAAAAGATCACATTTTAAGTATTTAAAAAATGATTAAGGTAGACGTCACTATGGTAACTTGAATTTGTCTCAAGTGAAGATTGATTCTGGAAAAAAATTAATAAAAGCCAATTTCTGATACTGAATTAAAATGAACTTACAACACAATACAGATTTTTAACATCTGTCATTTTTTTAATCGTCCAAGCTTAGCTTTCAATTACTTGTTTAAAATATACAGTGTTGGAAAATTGTGAATTCTTATCAGTTATGATATAATTACGTAATAAGTAAATGTATATAATTAAATATAAAACCACCTTGAAATCATTATAAGCAAACTAACACTATATATAACAATGTTATTGTCAATTAAGAAGATACTAAATTATGAGTCAATATTCAGTATTTTTTACTAAAAATACGATTAATACCTTTTAATCCACTGCTTTCATCTCCAAATTGGTAGTTTCTTTGATTTTCAACTTAAATTTCAACAGAAAATTTTTATGTGAGGTAATTTTATGTATAATATTTTTTTTAAAAAAAATATGATTTCCTCCATTAGTTTTTCCTTTTATTTGTTTTTGTGTCAGTGTTGTGTAGAGAAAGGGGTTTATTTCTATTTTGAGTTTATTATTTAGCCTCTACAAAAAGATGGAAACATGGGCAAACGTAAATCTGCAATGGGTAGAATGTATACTATTTTATAAGCAAATTTGTGATATGTGATCTCAAAATAGTTATAAATCTCTCTATGTGTGATAGTTTTACCAAACCAAGATAATGTGGGGTCTGGAAACAATGTTCACAAAATGGCATGGTAGGGTAAAATAGGACTGTAGTAATACACTTGAAACAACAAAATCATGCTCAAAATCTCGTTAATATTTGTTATTTATGAATCAGATTTGTTTTCAGATTGTCCACATTATCTTGGACTTAGTGCTCATTTGGATTATCAACCTTCTGTATTATACTGTGAGTCTGGTAACCCGAAGCAGTTTAGTGATGGTAACCCGAAGCACTATCATGATGGTGTACCAGTCTATGGTGGTTCTGTTGCTATGGTAACATAGAATGATGTATTCATACTTCTAACAAGTTTTTTTTTATCTTTCAGCTGCGCCTAGAATCTCATATGCACCAAAAAACATGAAAGTCGGAGAGGACCTGATTGTGAGTTTCTTCTGTAAGGCAACCGGACATCCTCAACCGGAATTTAACTGGGAGAGGGATGGCAAGAGAATTAACCCCATTACCAAGAAGAGATATGATATATTTACATTCCCACATGGTACAGTCTTACGTATCAGTCCTCTGAAAGCCAAGAAGGACAACACTGTGTTTACGTGTGTGGCTTCCAATAAGCACGGGGAGGCACGTGCCAATGCTACACTTACTGTTTATGAATTAAAAGGTAAACTTGGTTTATTTAGTTTCTGCTCCTATCTAATGTGATTGTGTGATGAACCTGGGTTTGAACATTTGCTGTGACACTGTAGTTTTCACATCCTAGGGGTGAACTGTTGTGCACTTATAATTTAAATACAACATTTGAGGTCCTCCATGTCTGCTGTGTACTGATACGATTGGTGTTGCTTATTTATTCACAGAATGGATGCTAATTAAACAGTCATATGTTTCTTAGACAATGGTCATTTATTGATTATATAAGAGAATCTATTTGCCAGTTTTTGTCCTGCATGTTATTATCTAGAGGCCAAATCCTGAGGCAGCAGCATTTACAATAACTGAAAGCTGTATTAAGTTGTAGCCATATTCAAATTAGATGTATTTGAGATGCCGTCTGCTTGCGCAAGATAAGGCGATGCTGAGCATATCCTTAAGATTCTTCTAGAAATCTGGAATAAATGTCATTTAGAAAAATGAGAGCAAATACAGTTCTTCTCCCATTACTGTACAAACGATAATTGCGAGCTCTTGATGCATATTCCGAATCATTCCTCCTTTCATCAGAGGTTTTTTTATTTCAATTTTCGTGCCAATATTATTGCCATGATTATTTCTCTCTTTTTCAAATCAATTTTCTTAATAACAATTTTTATCAACATCCTTTCTCACTTTTATACAAAATTGATTTTTATGTAAATGTTATAACTTAATTGCACTTTTTTGCATTTCTTTTTTTTTGTATTTTTTCTATGATGAATATTTTTCTTATTTTACACCTTCTGTAATGATATCTTGGTCAAGGGCAGCTTGTTTTCAGTGCTAGATGTGTGACACTGTATCATTAGGTACAGATTTGAAATCAGACCTAGAGAACAGAGAACTACCAGTATGCTAATTTTGCTCAAGCAATTATTGTGTGAAGTAATTTAGTCTCAGAAGTTTAACTAACATGATTGGGTGTAAATATTTAGTCTTCTTGTGAAGAATCAATAGATTGTCTTACATGGAAATCTTTGATATCCTTGTGAGTAAGGTTAGCTATCACATTAGGCAAACTGTAGACGGAGATTCTGTTTGCTTACAACTTAACCGACCATCTGTGCTGAATATTAACACATGATATTGAATATTAACTCATGAAAGTTGCGGCTATCGCCACAATACAGGGACCTTATGAATCCCATTCCATGAGCTAATGTTCAATCTGTATGGTTATCTGATGGACACAGCGCATGTACCGCTGATTGCCCTTATTTGGTTATCTGAATGGCATGATAAATCTTGGTCTACATACTGTCACCCAGTCAAGCTCAACAGTCATTAGGATTCCACTTCCCTAAAATATCAACGTTTAGAAAGTAACACCAGCATCAAATGTTGTAAAAACTTTTGTAACTATCTGAAGTTGATAGTGTCAACTTAGAAAAATAAAAAATGGCATTGTTTTGAATTAACATTATGCAAGTTTTAAGATCACATCTGTGTTGTTCACTTTTGGCTTTAAGGTTTATTAAGTAATTTTGTTCAATTGACATCTTGTGGATAAAAATATAAAGTACTTAACTTAAAACAAATCATATACTGAGCGGACTTAACAATAGTACTTGTATCCTTATATTTCTTTAAAGTCAGTGTGATTATGTCAATTTTAGAAAGCAAAATTTATTAGTTCAATAACCTACAAGTTTGCCATGTCTGGTACAAATATTGCCTTGCCAAATCCTGCCTCCTGTCTGCATTTTGTTGCACAATGAAATCTGATGAATCATTAGAATTTTGAGTTGACAAGAACCTGGTTGTTAATCTATCAATTGACAAGAACCTGGTTGTTAATCTATCAATTCAAGTTTTAACCTTCAAATATAGGCCGCCATGTAAACGTAGGGCCTATAATTGTGATAATAATACTTTCAGTAAAGGTCATTTACAAAGGAAGACCTTATTTTTATCCCTTTAATGTCTTCGTTAACAGGTCTAACTCCACTAAATTAAGCCAGTGTTTGTATTCTGTATTAGAAGTTCAACAGTTTGAGTAGAACAAGATGAAAATTTGTTTTTTTCCCCTGTTTTATGTGAAGGATATAATTACCTGCATTGCTGAGCAAATGCAATTGTTTCACAGTTTTAAAATATATGTTCTTTAGAGTATGGAGAAATGAGTAGGATTGACTGGTAACCAGTCAATGTCTGCCATATTGTTTTTACTGTGTGTCCTTTGGTTACTTTATTTCCAAACGATGTAAGCTGTGTATAAAGCACTACATAAATAATGTAATTTGTACAGATACCCACTGATAAGTTTTCACTCACTGTATGAAATTCCCCGCAGGAACATAATTCTTTAGAACTCCTGGAACTTAAAACAGTTGACTCTCGTCATGGTGAAGTTGGTTAAGACAAATTTTCTGTTATGTCGAAGTATTTTTTAAGCCCCAAATTTTTCCTTCTGATTCGTTACGTCTAGCTAATACTGAAGTCCAAATGAACGATTTAGCACCTGATCTATGTTGTTCATGATGAGGTCAGACAATATGCACTTGTCATGAATGTTTTTCATACCTCAATAACTGTACAATTTGTTTGATTTATTTTTTTTAAATCAATAACAATAGGGAGATTGTTATAGTTTACACTTTAATCCAAACATTTCATTGTATGTAACTTATCAAGTAATTCGTACAACATACACCAATTATCACGAACTAGTGATTCTAACAAAATGTCTAATACGATATTCATCCAACGTTTATGTCGATTTTTTGTTAAGACTAAGTATTTTTTGGTCCGGAAAATTTTGACATTACGAGAGTTGACTGCATTTAGAAATATATTAGATTAAATGCCTTATGCATTATAAAAATGCTATAATTTTGATATTTTCATGGATTTCTCATGAAACTATTCTGCTGTTGGTCATTACACATTCTCTTTGTATAATGCTTCTAATTGTACTGTATGGATTCCATACAGATCGTCATTACCCCCATTGGTGTAATTTCATGTAACAGATTGCAAAGATTAACTAATCTGTCATTGCTACAGTCACTAATGTCTCATCTGAATGAAGCACCCAGCAGCCTTCAATTTTTTTATTTGTGGCTGCATGGTTGACTGGCATATAATGAGGAAATAGCTGGGGGGGTGACCAGTTAGAACGTGAGGGGCCTCTGAGGGGGACTTTAAACAACATGCATGGATTTACTAGTTGGGCTTTAGAAGAAGTGGGTAACTTGGCAATGACCATGAGACAGGGTCTCCAAGGAACTTGGTTACTAGGCTACGTCCATGAGATAAGGCCTTAAAGGAACTTGGTTACTTTCAACATACATTAGATAAGGCCTGGAGGGAAAACTGGGATCAGTACAAGTAAGATGTGATCATGCTGATGCCATTGATTTCCTACAGGCATACAAAATGTTAGGTTAAGATATTGTACCACTCGTTGCTGCTGTTCAAGTAGTCTTTGTACCATTTGTCTTAATACTCTTCAGTTATAACATAATTACTTAATTACTTCAGTTGGAATTCAGCCTTCAGACAGTTGCAGTTTTTTGTATGCAAGTTTGTTGCTGAATTCAGAGAGAATCAATTTTTACAGTTATTGAATTTCTACTACAGTAATTTTGTCTCTGTTACCTAATTCACAATTACATGTCATACAATTATTGTGTAGGTGCTGCACTGTATATATACTCACTGACAACAACTGTCAAACAGGGAACAATTACATAATATCTGTATTATGCAAAAGTTCTAGCATGTAAGACAAAGTTTTTGTGTCTGATGTGTAAGAATGTCGGATGTCCTGGATCTTGAAGCCTTTTGGACTGGAATATCTTGATGCTAAATATTCTAGATGTGTTGTCTAAGCTAAAGCTAGTCTCATTGTCTAGGCATTCAGTCACCTTGGAATATTAGCATATTTAGGATGCTGGCTACCAATTAACTGCCACTGATTAATCACTTTCCTTGTCTTTTGTTTTTGTTTCTAATTTCAAGTCTAGATAGCCATAACTGAGACTGTCCATCTTGTTATTTGTAAACCTCTACTCTGATGATGTATGGACTTCAGGTATTGATTTGTCACCTCCTAGCTTTGATTTACCTATGATCTTGGTTTTTCACTTTCACCTATCTTATTTGCAATTTCCCTTGCCCTGTGCTGGAGAAGACCCTGCAAATTGGCCTTTTTTGTAGAGCTCATTTGTGGTGATTTTTATCCTCAGTGGCTGTTAGCCGATTCTTCAGGCTTGCATCGTTCTGTAATTTTGTCTGGACTGTAACTTAGGCATGCCTTTAACATTTTTGTAATTACTGAAAGAAATGTTTTCTTCAGTGGATTAGCACAAGAAGCAGATCTCTATCTTCTAGGCCAAATATCTCTTGACATTCAAAGATAACTTCCAGGCATTTTCAAACATGTAGGTTACATGGATCAAATCCGTATCTCAAATGTCAAGGTCACTCTTTGAGTCAGTTCTTGAAAGGACCAACATCTGATCACAAAAGGTCATGGTCACTTTTGGTAGCTGTGAACTGATCCCTTGTTGTGTTACATTTGTGACCTGTTATGGGAGTGATCAGCAAAATGTTTGCTGTAAAAGGGCATTGAAGGTGCTAGACCATATTTTCTGCTTGCTTGCCTTAATTGGTTGGTCAAGCCCAGTTTTGTTCACCAACTAAGAAATGGCTTGATTTGTTCATTTAACAATATTAACTTACCCTGTTAGGTACGTACAGAATCACTTTTCCCATATTGTAGTCTTTGTAATAAATATACATGTTTGTAATTTATGGAGACACTAGTTGATTTGTTGGGTTACATTGTCGCTCTACAGACAATATCCCCCTCATTGAGTATCATTGTATTGGAACGGAGGTGTGTAACTTGTTTTAAGGCAATATGATTCTGTGATTCAATATAACAAGAAACTAGTCAGTTCTAATGCCTCTAAGATTGTCTCAATCGTTCTCCTGATAGATATTCATAAATTATTCATCATTTTCTATCTACTGCAAGAAAAGTCTTCTGTCAAATAAGGCAAAACAGAAGACTTGATCAAATTATCTTGGCTCGATGAATCAGACAGTTCAAACTTCACTCACTAATTATAACAGAAGACTTGATCAAATTATCTTGGCTCGATGAATCAGACAGTTCAAACTTCACTCACTGATTATAACAGAAGACTTGATCAAATTATCTTGGCTCGATGAATCAGACAGTTCAAACTTCACTCACTGATTATAACAGAAGACTTGATCAAATTATCTTGGCTCGATGAATCAGACAGTTCAAACTTCACTCACTAATTATAACAGAAGACTTGATCAAATTATCTTGGCTCGATGAATCAGACAGTTCAAACTTCACTCACTGATTATAACAGAAGACTTGATCAAATTATCTTGGCTCGATGAATCAGACAGTTCAAACTTCACTCACTAAGGCTTTGAGATAGTTGTATGTTTAAGCTGAATTATTCTCTGGCTTAAGACTTCTCGCACCTTAAGTTAAAATTATAGTTCTATAAATATGGTTGTCAAGATTTTTGAAGACCATTTGCATGTTTGAAAATGAATGAATTTCAGTGTACTCTTGAATGTTGCGACATATTTACAAAAATTCAAAATTTCGAAATATTTCTGCTGCCGGAATCTTGTATTAAGACTTCAGCAAAAAAGGCAGAATGCATTTATCTATAAAAAATAGATGTGTGACATTACTGTTAGCAGCTAATGGATTCCATTGCTGGCTGCATAAGTTAAGGCTCAGGAAAAGATTGTTATTTTTGTACTGTGGAAATCTATATAAAACAAGATGATGCTTAAGCCTTAGTCTCAGAATGATAATTATCATAGACTGTGAACAACTCCCGGAAAAAAAACATATCTCCCTGTGTTGTCATTGATTACAGAATAAAAAAATGTGCAAGATGGACAATAAAACAGAAACACTGTGTAACAGTATGTGATTACATTGTCTAGATGGTATCAAACTGTCGGTGCTTATCTTATCAATACTACGTTCTCTACTCTTTTATTCTCCCTAAAATTATTCCTTTTCTAATAATAGATCATTGGAAGAAGCAAGTTTAAGCTAAAAGGTTGTAATTTCTACATTATTTCATTTCCACATATGGATATCGGCTGCTGTTTTCTGTATAAATTAAAGAAAATATTCAAGTTGGTGGAGTACCTTTAAATGATTTAAGGAACATTTGACAGCTGTGAAAGAAGTGGTTGGTTTATTGAAGATAATGGTACTTGCTGTCTGCTGGTGAATATTTTTGTCATTCATATGGATTCATTTAAAAGATCTCCATCATTTTATTCCACAAGATGTCAATTTTAACTTATTTGAGTGTTTCCGAACTCAAGTAAATTCTATGAACTCATATAAGTGCTAAGCTTTTGACTAAATCTTAACTTCGACATAAAATCCTACGAATACCTTGCTGTATGACAATAGTAAGGTCTTTCACTGAATTATTGAAGCATCCTCGAGGCTTATCAGTTTAATCAGCTTGACAATTTATTACCTATCTTGTCCATTTCTGCAGAGCGTATCTGAATTATATTAGAATTAGCCAAAAGTGCTCCAGCAGTCTGAAACATTGTATTCCAGAACCATTTAAATAATTCAGTTTAAACCTGGTAATATAAACTAAGCTTATGAAACAGTGAAACAAAGAAAATCAGAATGAAAATCATCAGTAGCTTTTACCCTCTTTTCTCCTGACTGTCTTTTGTATTGATCTTGAATTTCTCTGGGATTCCTAGGGTATTAAGATTTATCAGTATTACTGATTCAGTTTTAAGGGAGATGATTACTGCTTGCTGTCTGAATTTTGACAACTGCGTAAATGCATGTCGTTTATTATGAAAATTGAAATATGTCAAATGGGTACATGTTATTGGCTTTCCTTTTATGTATCAATTAGATACCATACAAAGGTAGCAATTTTTTTCTTATGTAGGCAAAAACAATATAAGAACGCTACAATGATTAATTTGTAGAAAACAACTATGTCTGATTGAAGTTTCATTGGAAATGTGATGTCAGTAATAATTTCTGGAATATGTTCAAAGTTTTAAATATTTAACATTAGAACGTCAATTAAATTTTATACATTTTTTTAGTTATCACATTTCCCCTAGAATGGCCAACGATCTAAGAATGTCATTTTTTATAATATGCTGGTACTTGCATTTCTTAACATGTAGCAATTATGTGTGTTCCATTATTCTATAGCTTGACATAAGCCACTTGAGCAATCAAATTGATAGGTTTATAAGAAGATAGCATCAAAGGTCTCTCTTAGGGATAATTATCATTGATTAAAGCTTAAATTGATTTTTTTTATTTGTGTATGATTTGTTGTATCCAAGGGAAGTAACACCAACTATTCTAAGTAAATTGGTTATACACAAGTTGTCTCCCTTTGACAATGACTAAATGCCAGCCTGCTCTTAGTTGATGATGCAGCGTGCAATTTTTTGTGTCTCTGCAGAAACTACACTGTCTTTCAGTCGTTAATTTTATTACACACACATACACAGAGTGTTTAATTTTTTGTTCTGAATGAATTAATTTTTGTTGAATGCCGTTTAGGAGTAAAACTTCATGATTTGGAAATGAAGGAATCAATTTGATGAAAACTCTCATTTTAAATACTATTTTTTCTATTTGGCAGATTCTTTAAAATTCTCTCAATTAATGAGAGTAGAAGGTGAGAAACTCAATTATTGTTCCTAATTTAGGGTGCTGGGTTGTAACTATGAATAGACTACCATCTTTTCTATTAGCTTATTGCTTCTTGGTGATTGGACGATACTAGATTTAGTCTATGTGTATTGGAACTACTAACAATTAGTGGAAAATTTCGAAATCCTGCAGCTGATGGAAAGGTATTGTGTGAAATGTACCCAAATCATGAAGTCAATCTCTTCAATGACTTTCTTATTGGCTGTCTCACAGTTTAAATTTAATATTTTTACATAGAGGTGTGAATGAATGTTATAAACCCAACCTCTTGCATGAAATTTCAGAGGGACTTAACCCCGATTGGAAAAAAAGATATAAAGGTAACGGTGATACTTTTAACCCCACCCACCTTGTCAGTTCCTCTATGAAAACCCTGTTCCATTATTTCCTTGGTAAAACCCATCAAACCTGTTTCTTTTAGAATATTTCTTTCTTTTCTTTGTTTTCAACAGTAGTAGCAGCAATGTGACCAAAACACGATCCCCGCTGATGAACCGTGTATCATTTGTGTATATAACCATGTAAGGTGTAAATACCGTACTGTAACACAGTCGTCATTATCATACATGTGTCATCAGCTGGGATAAATCTACGATCTATTGTTTCTTTTTCTGCATGACGGTCTTTTTAAAGTCGGACAGTGAAGTTACTGCGCCATTGCGCCTGCTTGCCCGACGTTCATGTGCGCATTCATTTCGTTACAAGCTTTGTTAGTCTGTTTGCGCCATTTGTTCTTACGCTTAAGTCGCTTTCCAGCCTCATTGCACAGTACACAACCTTACTATATATAACTGTATTATAGCAATCATATACGATTTTCTAGTTTCTATGTATAAAACTATGAAAAAGAAACATGTGTACAAAGTTTTGGTCATAAAAATATGTATGCCTATTACTCATATCTAATTACTTAATGCTTATTTTTTAGTCACATGCAAAGTATTTGAAAATGTGTTAGCAGTTCTTGTTTCTAGTGTCCCTTCTGCGTTGTGTTTGTGTCTTTATGTGTTATTTCTTCTTTTTTCTCTTATACGTAATAATTCATAAGTCTGTTAAACGCTCTATGATTCATTGTTTTATTGATTGGACCGTAATACAGTTCGATGTTAAGTGCGTATAATGTAGTATCGTTAGAAAACGTATGTTTAATCACAGAACATTTTTTTTGTCTTGGTAACGATTCTTCTCATCTGCAAAATAAAATAATGAGACATTTTTATCTCAAATTTAGTGTTTCATTTATATGTTAATGTTAGACAGGTGCCTCGAAAATTTAGTCTTTTTGTAAAGAATTTATGAATTTAACTTTGTCCGTATAATGTCTGTAAAATGTCTGATTTATTTTTGTGTCATCAATAATACAACTGTGTGACAACTATGAGAACAGATATTGGGAACCCAATTATACCATGTAATGTTTGTGTGCAATCAATATAGAAAGCAATACAATATCATTGATACCAGAAGAACACCTGATATTTAAGGTCTCTATATTAAGGTCACCTCTGTGACTCGAAAAGATCATAAAATTGATTTGGTCCTATTAACAAGTTTGTTTATGGAGGAAATTTTAGCATTGTGAAAATAAGTGGTCATTATAAGGTAGTCTTAATATTGAAGTGGTTGATAATGAAAGTTATTATTGTATTCATAGTTATACATTAAGAATTGCTTATATTATAACAAGTAAGGAAATCAATGAATACAATTTGTGTGTGTATTAATGTGTTCTACTGTGTCTTGTTTGTAAAGTTTTCCTATGGTTGATGTTTGCAAAAATGTTTCTTCAAAAAAAGGACCACACATTGTGACTGCTTCACAATGACTTTTAATGCAGAATCTGTGACTGTAACGATAATGTCATCATCTGTTTCTTCCATGTCTTGTCTGTGTGTGTTTGCTATCTTAACTACATTATCTGGTGATGTGCTTTCTGTTATTGATTCAGTCAGGATAAGACTGTGTATACTACATGTATAATGATGCACACTAACTCACTGCTTACTGTGATATAGCTTTATGGTGTGAGTTCTGTCATTCTTGTCTTCATACTTTGTCATATTTACAAAATGTTTCAAAATACATAAAGTGTGCATAATCACTGCATATGAAATTTTAATCCATTTTCCACTTTAAAATTACTATGTGTCTACTACATTTTTTTTTATTTATATTCACATGTAAACCATGTATGAATTTGGAACTGTTTTTATACCTCTTCATTTGTATTAACCTACACATCTTATTTTTGGACATTCATTGAGACTGATATTTCAGAGTTTGATAGTGAAATGTCGTTCCTGTCTCTGTGTAGTATATAACGATGTATTAAGTTTTATTTTATTAATTTTGCAGAAGATTTACAAGGTTATCCAATCATTGTGGAGAATCCGAGTCTGATCAACGTCGAGAAGGATCAGACGGCCACATTGAGGTGCGCTGCTAAGGCCGAGAACCGTGAACCCCCTGATATATACTGGTTAAAAGATAATATACCGTTAGATATTGCTGATCCAAGAATACGGGTCGATATTGATGGTGAGTGATTGTTAAGTTTACATGTTGGAATTACAGCATGTTAATAGTTTCTCTATTTGATAAGGCTTTTGAAGGAAAGTGCAGTCAAACCTGGTAACAAAGGCCACCCTTGGGAAAGACAAAAATGTGGTCTTTTTTGATAGATGGCCTTTGCTTGGAGGTCAGTTTAATCTAAATAATCAGTGACAGATTGGCCTTTATTTACAGGGTAGTCTTTATTCAGGGGTGGCTGCAAACACAGGTTCAACTGCATCTTGTATCAAGTTCAGCCATGTCAGAATTTACCACGCACTAAGTCTTGGTAGATTCTTTTGAAAATATTTTAAATTCTGGTAATAGCTCTGAATAGAATGTTAGTCTGGTTATCAGCTATGACCAGAATCCAATCAGGAAATCACTGTAACCTATCAGAGATACAAAAAAATCTTTATTTTATTTGTATGTATTTTGCATTTTTATATATTCTTTTGATGTTAAAATAGTAATTTTATACTAAGTGTTCTCCAACTAGCTGAATGATATCAGCGATGACATTTAAATGTTATTAGTTTGCAAAGTGCAGTTCATGTCCCATGTTTTGTGACTAGATTCACAATCTTACTATATAGTGTATGGCCTACATGATAAATCCCATGGATTATCATATCCTACATTGGTTTTGTCATGTAGTCATTATCTGCATGTTACATATCAGAAAGGTTGATATAATTCATAAATAAATAATATATGTCCTTGTTAGTATAGCTAAGATCAATCGTACTATGAAATTAGTGTTCCAGCCACAATGAGAATAAGTGATACTTGGTACATATGTATTTACTTCCCTTCTTTACTGGGTTTTGTGTGCAGCAATACCGATTGATGCAAAGGGAGACAAATCAGGGTGTATTAAAATGGAAATTTATTTTTGAGTTGCTTCCCTTGTATTTTTCAGGCACATTGACCATAGAGAAAGCTCAAGAAATGGACCACGCTAAATATGAATGTGTAGCTGACAATGATGTGGGTGTGGCTTATTCATCTGCTGCCATGTTATACGTAAAAAGTAAGTTTTGTTATTAAAATAAATAACGAAAACCCTTCATCCGGAATGTCTTTTTTGTCTGATAACATGTGGACTTTTTTATCAGGTTACATAAAATTCTTATCTGAATAGATTAGGTCTTATTTATGGATCTTTCAAAATAAGTTAACTGATAAGACATGGCGGTTTCTCACCCGTAATTCAGAATCCCATGAACTTACTATCTTATGTACATGCCAGAACCTGGAAATGGTAAATACTTTTATTCTCAAGTTTTCTCACAACAAGAAAACCATAATTTCATAACTGAGCTACCGCAATATTTCTGACAAAGGACAGCAATTCTCTGTGAAAACGGCAAAAACAATGAGATCAGAATAAGGGGCCATCTTGATTGATAATCTTGAAGAAATCTCATTTGACAATATTAACTTGACATTACCCTATAAGCTACAATAAGTAAGTTAAAATGAAACAATAAGGTAATATTCTTGAAGACAATAAGTAATATTTTCATTGAAACTGTGATAATGTGTGTCTACTGTCTGCCGATATTTCTAGCTCGGTTAAAAAAATGACTTAGTCATCCAAACCTAACTAGGGCATGCAACTCTGGATGGTTTAAATATTGATAAACAGTCTTATATTGATCAGTTCTTGAAGCATATCCACCACCTCATTTTAAGCCCTTCATGTTAAAGTAATAAAATAACCCACATTTGTTCCACCAATATTTATCCAATAATGTTCATATTAATGTTTTTCCTAATTGTGTATGTGGTACACAGAGTATAGCCTGGGTAATAACATATTAATGTAAATTATCTCTACTGCACAATATAAGCATTACTCAGCATTACATGTAATTTACATTTCCGCCCATTTTCAAATTGCCTAGAATGTTACGGTTCGGAGCGGAGCACAAATTATGCTGTTGTATCTATTACTTTGATATGAAGAATAATTCAGCACATACATTGTCATGTGGGAACTAATATGTTTCTACCGAATAAAACTTAATAGGAGATGATAATTATCTATAATTGTAATATAATTGATAGTAAAGAGCATCCATACACATCTTGTAGAATATTTATAGTCTCAGCTGTTAGTGTGTCTGTAATATCATCTAAATGATCAATGCTCATTCCCCCCCTCTTAACTTTTCATTCAATAAAACTTCAGCGATCTTTTGCGCCAGTCATTCTTTCAATAGATCTCTGGAATGAAATCTTTGATAACTCGTAATCTCATTCAAATACCCCAGATCTGTGGGTATTTATTTTATTATACAATCTCATAATATCCTCAATGCAATCTTTAATATTTTCTAGATATCCTGAGTGTAGTTAATTCAATACTTGAGACTGGTAATTCAAAAACTAAGTATATGGATTCTTTTAAGTTTTTATCTACTCTAAAGATATTTACAGAATACTTTAATTATAAAATTGTTTTTTTAAAATAAATATTTGATGAATATTACTCAGTTGCATGCATTAAAATCATTCACTTCTGTACACACTGTAAGGTGTGTATTTAGACAATTCTGTACCGGTAAGAGTTGAATCAATTAATGCAATGTATACAATGTTTTGTTTCTGAGTGATGAATATTATCATATAATTTACGTAGAACAATAATGCTTTGCCTGGCTTCCATTCCTCATTCTGATTACTTCTCTTCAAGACAAGCTTTACTGTGTTTGTACCAAAAAAATGAAGGTAAAAAAGTAAATTGACAAATACACCTTAATATCTCATTCTGATAAAACATTTTATATTATTCTACTGCTTGAATATACCTGGGTAATCATACGAAATGGTTTCTTTGGTAAATTATGTATCAAACTTGATGAATTAAGGATGTTGTATCTGATATGATACACCTGGAAACCATTGTATAATGAGTTTCATCAGATAAAAAATTCATTACACCAAGAAATTAAACTTTATTCCTGAAATTCTTCAGATTCAAAGTTAGTTTACATGGGATAGAGTTCATTAAGGATTACAATGTTCCACAAAATGGGCTTATCAGCAAATGAGGAGATTTCATGATGTTTTCTACCAATTTCAACATGTTTTTCTGTTACAATGTTCTAAGCATTTAATCAGTTGGCTGATTTTTAAAGTGTATATAACTTTAATGTGTTAATTAACATGCTTGACCTGGGCCTAAAGATTACATTTAAACAATAAATTCTTGTCTTTGATATGTAGGCTTATATCTAATGTTATGCCTTTTTTGTGTTTCCCCAAAGTGAGTTCACAAATTAGGGTTGGATAGAAATATTGTCTTTCTGTATTACCATTGTAACAGAATTTATTAATGAAGTTTATTATCATGTGGAATTGTCAGATTAAAAGTTGTCTGAGATTAAATTCCATTTTTTTCATCAGTTAACCCAAACAGTGTTAGGTTTCATCAAGTTGCTGCCAATTAGAGTGGTATACACACCAGGTGAACTCATAATTAGCACGGTTTATTGGTGAAAGTGGATGTCCGTGCCCTGATTCCAAATCTGTCTGAAGATTTATAAACAGAATATTGTTTGAAAACTTGCAAGTATAATGTTGATTCTAGTAAAGGATGGGGCTAATATTGCTTATAGTGATGATTTGCAGCTGGTCTGGGGATGTGTATTTATGTAATCCTTGGCTAGAACTTAACTTGATACATGCGCATCTAAAAATGTCGATAGATACATGTCTGAAAATGTTGACTGATTTCAATACTTTGTATAAAGAGCTGTATGAAAATAGTTTCCTGACTTTCATGTACAAGTAATACAGCCTTGATCTTTCTTATAGCAGCTTACTAATGATATTTATAGATTTTCAAGTTCAGTATTCTCAGTCTGTCTAGATTTCATGTTTATTATATGTGTAGATATGTGGAAATGGTTAATTGAGACCACATGAAAATATCTTCCAAAAACCACAACTGGACTCCCTACTGTTATGATTAATCATTATTGTAGAAATCAGTGCAAACAATAAATTTAGTCGTGATCAGTGCTACAAGGTTTTATCTTATTCTTAATAGAAAGTGAGAGTTACAGCTCTATTACCCTTGAGTCGTTAAATTCTTCAAGTATTTGCATGTAATCATAGCAACAGCTTTCAGCATAAAACATTCAATAAAACTTCACAAGTAAATTTGAACAAAATTCTGTAACAACTTGTACAATCATACTTACTAATCCCTGTACTACATTCTATGGAATTTAAACATACATATTTTGCGGCCTTGTTTCTTAAATGGATTCATCTCCTGATTTTATCTGAAATCTATAATTCTGTATTCATGTAGAGTTTTAATATTAATTTCCTGTAATTCTGTAGAGGTTTGTTGTCACTTCTTGGTAAGATATTAAACGATATTACGATATTTTTAAATGAGATATCTTGAAGGTAGACTAATTGGTTTATCATGCAAAGTTACAAATGAAATATTTCTTTCATATGAATGTAGAATAGAATTGATTTGTTTTGTAGCAGGATCAGAGAAAGACATTTGCTTGAATGTTATTACTGGAGATAAGAGTATATATTATATCATGAAGAGTGTAATATTGACTTCATACTGGGATACAAATTGTGATGGGGGATCTCTTCAATAAACAACAAAGTACTACTTGGCCTCAATATTTAATTTAGACATTATCTGATGTTAAGATGTCTAGTTTTTTCAAAGTTTTATGCTGTTACCTCTATTTTGTTGAATGTTTGTTTTCATAGTGACCACCAGAATTATTAAACTTTCGCATAAGGCTACTGAAAGCATTCATGAAATCCTGGTTGCCTCAATCAATCCTCAGTTATGGACCTTGTTTGGTTGTTTCAGGCATTCTTGAGTTAGACTTTATCTCTTTGATTTTAACAATTTTGCTATATTGCCACTGCTTACTGTATTTGTAATAAGCATTTGTCTGTTTGCCTCAGTCATGTTTAATTGTTTAGTTGATCCTTCAGACACAGTTATGGCCCCTTAATTTCTGCAGTATGATCCTATCAACACTGCCAAACATTACTTTGTGAAGTATAGGAAGAGTATATTTCACTGTTCATAAATTTTCTATCAAAAGAGTAATACTGTTCACTTAAAGTGGTTTATAATTCTCCCTTATACCATAACCCTGATAGGTGTATTTTGTACCTGGCCAGCACCTGTTTGGTATCTACTGACTTGATTCTGTCTTGAAAACCTTTTACCAGTCTCTTTAACATGTTCTAATGGAAGCTTAATTTCATGTATACCATTTGTAATGTATGCTGCATTTTTACACTGAAAATAAGAAATCTTTCATAACGGACTGATTATACTTGTTCAGTAGCACTTAACCACTTGAAGAAAATTTCCTGTAATTTGTTCTATTTATCTGTATTATTGGTAGAAATAAAATTGTAACTTGGACATATTTCAAAATTCATGTTATAAAGATTGATTTTATCTGTTTAAATCTGTATAAACAGACAATTATTTAACTGATATATATATTTCAAGTGTTTAAAATGACATTATATTGTACCTAATCTCACAATTTATGTCATAAAGTACAAAGTTCGTGAATAGTTTTTGTCCTCACATCAAATTTCATTTAGATTTGTTTCTTGTTTCACATATCCATCCTGTACTTATATCAGAGAGTTACTTGAAGATTAAGGGTCATTGTTGTCATGGTGATTACCTTGTTAGCAACTTTCCAGGATAATCAAAAACTTAATTATTTGTGCTGATTCTTGTTTTTGTAAAACATAATTATATAACAAGTACAGACTTAAACATCTATTGTCCATTGACAAACCTAAGAGTGTGCCCAAAAATTGTACAGTTCATAAAAATTTACCCTGCGCTAATGATTTTCAATAAAGTTTTGTATCCATTTTTACCGATGTGAATATCTTTCTTATCAGACTGAAAACAGACATTAGTTTTGAAGTTATTATTTAATAAGTAAAAAATTGCACAATTATGTAATAGCTAACAGATATTCATGTAAAATGGGCGGAAATCCGGCATCTTTTAGATTCTAAACTTAACAAATTGTGCATCATGGAATTTGTATTTATTGGTTGTTCTAGTTTTCACATGTTAGCCTAAAAATACTCTGTTATCTGTCTATGTCACTATCCATACATAAAGTGAGTTTAGTATTAAACAGATTTACACTTTAATGATGGGATTTACTGGAAAATTAATAATTCATTCTGATCTGTGGAATTTTGATTGCAGCCAATCTTGTACATATGTATTTGTAAAGTTCTAAAACTGTCAAATCCATGGTTCAGTTACAATCTGTAACTTGAATAGTGAGTTTTTAAACTCCATATTTACTGATAGTCTATTAGCAGATGATTAATAATTGTCAGTACTTGTTACTATGGAAACTAATGATACCTGACCTTAAATGTAACTAATAAGGCAGACCATTTTTCAGTACTCTAAATATTTTACTATTATTTAGTGTTAAAAATGTAATAATTACATGTTATATTGACTAATTAGGGACATTTGAGTCAATAATCAGACCTTGTTAGGTTTGTAAATGTAATGCGTAAGATTTCAGTGTCAAAGCTAAACTTTGATATTAACTCCTCAGTAATACAGTACAGAGCAAGTGTTCACTCAATACACTATGATCAGCCAAATCCTTAATATAAATGGAACAGTTCATCTAAATTTTCAGACACTTCCATTTAAGGAATACAGGGGATGCATTTAGTTATAAATGGCAAACACCCATGTGTCTACAATGGAATAGGCTATTAAAAATATTGGGATTTTCCAAAATTGGACTTTCCACAATTGAACAACGAGGGAGATAAATTGTACATAGGTTAGTGCTGAATCCCCCCATAGATTACATTGGAGCAAGCTATCTCTGAAAATGGATTTGACCATTATGGGACTATGAGGGAGATCAGGTCTAAGATTGAAAACATTTTGTCTGCATCTGTTACAGTTGAAGTTTCTCATGCTGCCAACATGCTGTGATTTAAGATTAAAATCTGCGCAGGCTTTTAGTAATCAAGAGTTATGTTGATTTTTTATCACAAAGTGTTTTTTGCCGTTTGATTGCTGCTTGAAATAATGATTTGTTGAAATCTATAACGTTAGGCAGACTTGAAGTAAATCATGTGTGTTCAGCTAACTCTATTCAAAATGAAGTGACTGTAACTTTACAACCTGTCACATAGAAAATCTCAGTGCAAATGGGAATTGTCATATATGTATATACATGCAGACATCCTGCAAGGAACAATTTTATTTTGCTGGCACAATTTAAAGTATTTGCAATATGATCAGTCTAGTATAAAATTAATGATAAAATGGAGAAATATACCAGAACATTATGAATTTATGTTTAGTAAAATTAATTTTTTACATGCATACCTCAATGCCTACCAGCTGTATTTACAGTGTCCTGTTGACATTATTTATATCTCCAATTGAATTTTGGCAACAGGAAAAATAAAGTGACTGCTAAATGCTATGGCCAATATTTAAATTAGGAACTCTTGTTGGTAAAGTTAACTACATTCAGTGTAAGGAACTCTCTGTTTACACAGAAAAATCAATGACAAGTCTGTGTTTTTCGAGATGTTTTTCATTTGATTTTATTTTGGGCGTGTCTTGAATTCAGAAACCAGACAAATTTATAGGTTCTGTCTTAATGAATTCAGGAAACACAGAACTACTGTTCGAGTCTACAACATTTTCACTTCAACATTAATAGCTTTTCAAACTGTCTGTTGAATAAATTCAATTGTAGGGTTTGTGTAAGGATGTCTACATCAGAATCTCTGTGAGACATTCGTGATATCTCTCTCTTCATGACTCCATCTTCTCATAGTTCAGTGCGGTCTATTACTGATCATTCTCCTAATTGTATCCATTTCGTCCTCAACTTGGCATTTTATTTTAAATTATCTCTTTCTTAAATTATGTTTGTAGAAGAAATGGGCTTTTGTTCCAATTTGCATCAACTTTTGAAGTACACTGAAATCAGATATAATGGTCGACCTTATGTATAAAATCTGAACCTTATTCCTGTTATAGAAATAATTGTTTGTGATTATAAACATGAATAGTTTGTCTCCCTTGATGGCATAGATACATTCCATATAACAGGACATATAGTTTGATTATTGTAATGTACAAATACTACTCAAATGGACTATTATATAATTTTCTCAAATTACAATTATCAGTAAATGATAATATAATATCTTTCAAGACTATTGTGTGTTGATCAATAAATATTGCTGCTAGAGAGCTAGAGGCATTGTGGTCTATAGAGGTAGTACTACAAACCTCTGACCTGAAAATTCTGGGTCCTTGAGCATGATTTATATATCATGAAATTACTAGTTTCATTTTCAGAACAGTAAAATGAAGTTTAATTATAGTATTATAATCCTCACTCCTACCCTTATTCTAGCTTTCTTGTCCTGATGTTCAATCTAAATTATCTAGAGCATAATTTGTAATCATGATTATTTCTGTTAAGTAACATTCACTTCTTTTACACCGTTTCTTTCATTTTTCACCTTCAGTTCTGGAGAAAGCCTTCATCATTAATAATTATATTTCATTCCCTACCTATTAATCATTCTTATGTGATTCACTTAAAATGTTTTAACAGTACTCATAGGATAGTTATTAGAATTGAATCTTAAGATTTATATGATACATACTAACATATAACTAACATGTACATGTATACCATAATGCTATACTTCAAGGGATGTATTTTGAAAGGTGCAGAGCATGAAAAAAACTAATTTGCAGCAATAAGAATTTTCACACAAGATGTTGTTTCAATCATGATGTATTTAGTCGATGTAAATCTGTCATTTAGATAAATGATAAAGTCTTTGATGCTCTGAAGTTGTGTTGTATCAAAACTCGAAGCCATGCAGCGACTGAACCTTGGTGTGTTTTATACTGAGACAACTATCTTTGATATCTAAGATCGTATCACTGCGTGCCATAAGACTGGAAGATAGATCAGTGCCAACGAGAAACTAGTAAAAATCTAAATATTCCTAAACCGAACTTTCAACTCAAGAATGAGAAACATTCTGTTCTTCTTGGTGTAAGATTGCATGAATGTCTTGTTGTTGCACTCGATACATGCTCACACCAGAGTGATCATAACCTTTCTTCTGGTAGACCTTGCGTGCAATCAAGAACTCAATCGCAGATCATAATTGATACCAACCTATTCAAGTTTATGTCTTGAATCTTTAGTCTATAAATAGAGAAAGAAAGAAGATCCTAAGAGAACTTCACTTACGATGTATTGGACCATCTGAAGTGGCTGGCCTGCAGACACACTACCCACTAAACACTGTACACTAACAGAAATGAATATTCAAGGAGTACATTGTGGAGCTGTTAGAATTAGGATGAAAATCACCAGTTTATCCTAGTTACTAATGTTACTATACTTGCTCAGGAAGGTCCAGGATTTTTTGGTCTTGATATATGGCACCTGCGCTGGGTTTCTTCAGCCAATAACCTCTCAGTCCATGACAGATGCCTATTAATGTTTGAATGTTTTCCACTAAAAGTCAGTCCAAATGACATTAAATGCTAAATTGTAGGAAATATTAAATGACTCCATATCTTTTTAACCCTTGAAAATTTGATGGGCAAGCAGTTCTGACATAAGTCAGTGTATTGAATTTTATATTTCTGTAATGTAAATCTTAGGTGTTTTTTTATACTTCTTAATCAGACGAAATCTGCACCTGTTTTAACCAATCAGATACCAGATAAATTTCACGCTTAATGGTTGCTATAAAGATGGCCGCCTGAGATATTAAGGTGTTTTTAATGTCATCTCTGCTTGTGATGTTAATGCATAAATAGTGCGTCTGCAGACATTTGGCATGTGTTAAAATAAATCTATTATAACTGTACTTTTGTCTATAACTATTGTCTTAGAACAAAAAAATCAGATAGTGGCTTGAACTGCAATCTATCTTTGTTATCAAACATTTTAGTGTAATTTCTCGCAGGAATGTTTTGTTTGAAGCGTTCATGCCAGAGGTTTAGATTGAAGCCAAGTTAGAGCTATCAGCAAGCTTTGAACTGCATTGCAAACTTATAGTTTGTTTCACATAAGATCATGACAAAGATATAACTGGTATGTTTGGATTGTACATCAGATAAGACTATGATTGTAGGCAAGGGCTACAGCTCAGTTTAATTTAGGGAGTACAGTATGGTGTGTCTGAAATAGAGGATCTTGAATGAGTGCTCATTCCTTACCATTTTTATTAAACGAGTTGACTAAATAATATGACACGAGGCTCTGCCGAGTGCCATATTGTTTTTGTCAACGAGTTTAATAAAAAGGGTAAAGGATGAGCACGAGTGTAAGATTCTATTTGTCACATAACCGTGAAAACGACCTCAGAAAATGAAACAGACTGCAGGATGACATCAAGATGACGTCAGTACAAGACGTCTAGCGTAGACTGTTCACTACTGTGCGCAAAAAAATAGTGCATGTTTCTATTAATCGTTTGGCGATAAAATGCAAGATAAAAGACATAAAATCGTTATTTAATTCATACAAACATCATTTTATTCATTATAAAAATCATTTCGAATCGAAAGTCGACCATGTTTACGAATGTCGTAGTAGCGTAGTAATACAAAATATGCAAATATAGTGATTTGGCTAATTTGAATATTTATTGCACGGTTTGGCAGTGCCGAACGATATTTCGGCACGGGTTTACGGCACTCCTGGACCACAATTTATGTGATAAAATGCAATCTTAACGGTGGCATTAACAGAGTATTGGTGAGGTTTTGTATGTATTTGTCTCCTGTTTTTGTTGCTCAAAACATTAAATTAAATAAGATTTAAAAGCTAAGATGAAACAAGAAAAAATACATGTAGAAACATTATCACTTAGAAGTCCTTGAAATTAAAAGAATATAAATGTTTCTAAAGGCACTTGAAACTGTTTTATTTGAAGCCATTCTGATCAATAGAACTGGTTAAGGCAGGAAATAATGTCTTTTGTTGGTTAAATTTTCTATGTTCATTAACAGCAATGTTACATTGATGAAAATCAATGCTTGATATAATCATCATTAATTGCTTTTCATCAATATAGTGTTTTATCATTGAGGACTTGCACAGCATATCAATTAAATATCATCTGCTATATCTATCAGGGAGCTAGTCTCCAGCTTTGATCATCTGTCCTGATCACAGAATGACGAATAAATGAAAAAAAAATGCTCCAAAAATGATGTTAGTCACTGTGTAGATTTTTCATGTATTTTTGGAGGTACTGATAAGTATTTTGGCAGGTACGCGGTTTTGGTTAGCACCATGTTATCATCCATCAGACCCATTTCCTTACTTTATCTGATATGAATGGCATTATCAGAAAGAAATTAATAAAATTAAAAGGCACCCCACTAGCACTGCTGAAGATTCGTATTGGCGTGTTATCCATTGCTATAAAGTTGTGCCAACTTTATGGAAGTTTGGTACTTCAGTTAGAAATGTTCAATACATTTTAATGTTCCATGTACCTCTACCACTTGATGGATAGTTGTTTTATACCTGTTATCAGTAAATATTTCAAGTAAACACAAATTTCTGAAAACTTCTAATATCTTGTTTACTGCTAAACTGCTTGCATGCCTGAAAGCAAAATGCTTCTTTGAAAATAAATGAACGCTCTTGGTACTTTAATGGCTAAAAATATTTATGTTTAGAAAAGGGCTAGGATTGTCTGAGCCGTACAATGATGAGGTACAATACACAGTCCATAAAGTCTGTCATTAGTTTCATGATGTCATCTTACGGAGTGAAATACTTGGGAGCCACCGTGTACGTTCCAATACTTGTCATTGATGGTCCTCTCGAGAGTAACATGACAAAAAGTATTTGTAAATTTATGAACAATTGGATGAAATTTGACAATCTCTGGCTTTAAAATAATAGGAATCGTTCTCATTATTGTCAGGGAAAACATGCATTTATTGAGAACCATTTATGCTCCATAGTGCTCTTCAAAATGTCACTTAGGCAGAAAAAATGTGCAATCAGACTCCAGTTAGTGCTGTGGGACCTATTGGTTATTAGATGATGGCTCTCATGTTTAGCTGTGAAAGGGTGATTAATTGTAATGTTAATTTAATGGTTTATACGTATAATATGTATATGTGTGCATGTGTGTGTGTGTGTGCTACATCTGGAAACCCTTGTAACACACTTTTAGGGTACTGCAGATTTCGTGGAAAATTTTAGTGTATTATCCAAGAGTGCAAGGAATGATATATCTGGTGTATATATGTTTCTAGCCTGCACTTATTTTAGAATTTTTTTTAAAGAAAATTGGGCGTTATCTGAATCTAAAGGATTAAGTTATCTGTTACTTCAAGTTAGCATAATCTGAGTTTGATTAAAGTCTCATTTCTTTTATCAGTACACCATGTACCATGTGTTCTTCGTATGATTATGGACTGTAACATGTATCAGGACATGTTTTGGTGTTGGGTGTTGAATCAGGTAGATATATAATTGCTTGATGAAATCTGGTTGGTAATGAATTAGTATCAAGCAGATACAGTTTGTGGCATCGATAGTCATCAATCTACTGACATTATGACCACAATATAAGGACATTTTAATGTCTTCAACATTCCTAAATGTACCTGATACATAGGACTTTATAGGAGACAACAATTCCTGATTTACTTTTGCGCTGGAGAAATATTTGTATGTACTTCTGGATGACTGTATTCAAACACCTCTTTTAGTCTTTACTGTATGCTTATATCAATGAACACAAGCCTAAAAGTCTAACTTTCCAACTATTGTGATATTTTGGTACCTACCTGGGAAAACTTTCTTTCTTTGCGTGAGGAAAGTATCATTCATTGATTAAGAAGTTTGATAAATTCCATAATAAACCAAAGTATTGACATTTACCTATCTGACATTGCTGAAATCTAACAACTGTTCTCATATGTTGGTTGGTGGTAACTTCTTGCAGGGAGGTCAGATTCTGGCAAGATGTACCATGTCAGTGGTGGGATATAGCTTAACTTTTTTGTTTCATCTATTCTTCTATCAAATATGTACCCCACCCACTTGTCAATATCTTGGTATTGAAACAAAGCGATATCCAGACAGCATCTTTGAATTGTTAGTTTTTTTCTGTCCATTGTTTACACTTCACATTGATAAGACTCTGTTAGCATCAATAAAACAGATAATATTTCAGTCATTCTGTACAAAAATATTTGATGAAGATCTGTATAAAAAATAATAGGTCGTCCATATTTTAGGTTTCTGTGTCTTTAGTTTCAGTTTCACTTGTTTAACTATGGTAACATGGTATGAAAAATCGTACAACAGATTACTGACCTAGCTTGGGATTGCATTTTGGGATTCTGGGGCAAGGTCAAGGCCACTATTACTAAAAATAGAAAGACAGTTTCTGCTCAGTAAACTGCTAAAAATCTGGTTTGGCAGCATGGCTTCATTTCTGGCTGTCATCATGTCGTAAAATAATACATGACATAATTAAAGGCTTGTTCTGCATGTCTGTGACTTGATAAACATGAGGTTTGGTGTAGTAAACAGATCTTATTGACTGATCCTATAATTACAGAAAAAATATCATGGAAATAAAATATTGTCAGGTTTAATTCAGATGATGGTTCCGTGACATCATGGTATTGGGTGACAGACGTAAAGTGAAAAAAAGCAATTTCTGTAATCATGTCCTTGTGGGCACTTTTCTCAAATTCTAGTTTGTTCAGATTTTGAGTACATATTTTTAGATACCAGTATGTTCATGTAGTTGATGAATAATTACATCATTCATTGTTGTAAACATTGGTTAATTTTCTGTTACTGTTTCAACTTAAAGTTCTTTAATTCTTCTAATTTATGTTTGTAGTTACCTAGAGTTTTGTGGTTTTATAATCTAACTATTTTCTCTATTGCAGTTCGAAGAGTTCCACCACATTTTTCTGTGAAGTTAGAGGATGTTTATGAGGTAGATCCTAATGGTTCTCTGTCAATTCCATGCGTCGCTGTCGGTTCACCGATGCCTGTTGTCAAGTGGAGGCAGGGCTACCATGACGTGAACCCTGAAGAAGATCCCCCGCATGGACAGAATTGGCTAAATTTGACGGGTATTAGGGAAACGACCAATTACACATGTGTTGCTCAATCAGACTTAGGGAATATTGAAAAAGATTTACAAATCAAAGTTCGAGGTAAGTCAGAAATATTCGCAGATGTTTGTGAATGTTTCTGAATGAATATGAATCTGTAAAAACCAGTTTTAAATATGTGGTTGAACTATTGTGAGCAGCTTGTCAACATGATAACCTATTTTGTCAACTTGAGATTTGTAATCATATGTTCAATGATATGTACTTGTCGTGGAATACTCTGGCAGAAACTTGCATGACTCGCTCAGTACATGTAGTTAGTACCCACCTGAACCAAAAGTGTGCATTTTTCACTTTAATATTGTGTTGTAACAGAATGTCTAGATAATTAGATCCCCCACCCAAAAGTGTGCATTATTTTGCATTTTGCTACAAAGTCCATGTTTTACTGTGATTGATCGGCCCTTGCATGATTAATTCAATTGTGAATTGGTTAGATGCTAATTTTGTCCCACTAGTTCAGTTACCGTTTGATTTCGTGCCTCTCACATTTCTGGCCTGTTTATCATTTTATGCCCATTCTCTCCCAATGTTCTATGCGTAGTCCCTAGAAATTATAAAAAATTGTAGTGTTCATTCGACTATCCCTAGGCTTTGTTTGTAAGTATGCAAGAGTCTATTCAATTTACTATCAAGTGTATAAACATTTAAATCTTACTACATGGTCATACTATTAGGTCATCTTTATTATCAAATGATAAATATTTAAAGCATTTGATAGTAGTAAGGATCAATGGTGAGGAACTGTAGAAAATCAAATAAAAAAATAGTCATCATGTCTGTTCAAGTCATTCTTGTGCCTACTTTGTTTGTAAGTATGCAAGAGTCTATTCAATTTACTATCAAGTGTATAAACATTTAAATCTTACTACATGGTCATACTATTAGGTCATCTTTATTATCAAATGATAAATATTTAAAGCATTTGATAGTAGTAAGGATCAATGGTGAGGAACTGTGAAAATCAAATAAAAAAATAGTCATCATGTCTGTTCAAGTCATTCTTGTGCCTACTTTATTATTTTTAATTGATGTAGGAATTGAGAATTCAATGTTTCAATTTGTTTTTATTGTCACATGGCTAGGACTTGCGCTACCAAATAGATCAATATATTGCGAGAGTCTCGTGGGATCTCATTTACGGAGAAATTTCTGCTTTTCGTTCTTTATGTCACCCTATGGGTGCGATTAATGTATGAATTCTACCAGAAACTTCATGGTTAAATTTTTTATATAAATTTTAATCTCTCCTAGCACTCATAAATGGTCAGAATATGATGTTTCACTGTTGTTTATGGTGTACAAAGTGAAAGTAATACATAGAAACACATGATAAATTGATACAAAATAGTGTGTCAGGACTTCGCTTCCATTTAAAGGAGTAAAAACTCTTTCTCTCTTGCCTTTGAATACAACTACAATGATAATGGAATAAAGTAGAATAGTTCTGTTTATAAATTTTGTCATGTTTTAACTGCTTAATGAAACACAGCAAAACTCCCATCCAGTCATAATTTCTGTGGAAAACTTTCAAGTATTATTAATTCATTATTCAATAATTTTTCAATTAATCCTATTATCCACTGATCTCAGTAAAGCAAAAAACACAGCCTCTTATATCAGTAATTATTTTTTTATGAAAATAATACAGAGGAATGAAATCTGATAGTTTTGCTGCTGTTTTGTTGTGGCTATTTATGTTATCAGTATTATTTTTTGTTTTCTTTTCTTTTGTTTTAAGTTATTTATTATGTTCTTAGAGGAAATCCAGATACCAATTATTTCTCAATAAACACATTGTTTATGGTAATCATTAGTGAGATGTTTGATTTCACATTTAGCTTGTATGAAGAACATTAATTTGTTTTAAATACTCTTAATGTAATTGTTTTACTGTACCAATCTATTAGAAATCAAAATTTCTAGTTATAAACAATGTAAGCTTTATCATTTGTCCCCTCTTATAAATGGTGCATTCTTTAGCATGTTTTTGGCACTAGGTTTTGTTCAATAACAATAATATGTTGTAGTAAATGGGTTTCCTCTACCAATTACAGTTGTTATTCTCCAATTATACATTGTTCTATTCAGTTTCCCTACAATTTTAGTTTATTTATTTCTATTTATCTTGTCTACTCTCAAATTTTAGATTTTGTATCAAAATTACATCATTTATTCATTTATCCCTTATTTTGTTCCTCATTTATTTTCACGGATTCTGTTCTAATGACAAACACTAACAATTTAGAATTTCTCCCCCAACATTGTATGGCATGTAGAATTATATGTGTATGTTTCATAAGTATTTGTTAAATGATTGGATGCTGCCCATTCTATTTCACATTAATGTATTGTTGGTTGTATTTGTTAATGTTCAAATCTGACATTGTATATCAGATTTTGGGATATTCTGGTTGTTGTTTATAATTGAGTTACCTAATTCAAAGTATTTTCACATAAATTGCCTCTATTCAGCACCTGAGGTTAACATTATATATCAATTTTGGGATATTCAGGTCATTGTTTAATTGAGTTACCTAATTCAAAGTATTTTAACATAAAGTGCTTCTATTCAGCACCTGAGGTTAAAAAGTCATTGTTAATGTTTATTCATATGGTTGTGTTTTTTGTTATTTTTCTAAATCTTTTGTTCTATTTGAAAAAAATCCTGAACATAACAGCTGTCTGCTATCATGAATAAAGAAGGAATAATGGTTAAAATGTCTGAGGTAGCAAAAAATATATAATTTGTTTTTTAAGCAGTTACAGCTTTTGTACATCAAAATTTCCTAAATTATTTTTTTATTGTTGAATGATTAATTATTAGCAGCAAGACAATACATACCAGATTCATATTCCATAGATTCTTGCCTGTATCCTGACTAAGCACTCCTAAGAAAGACAACTCATTATCACTTAACTGTTATAAGTGTCAACTAATTGTGAACTGCATAGTTTTATTGTTTGTTTTTTTCTTAAACTTTTACGATCATAATCGTAAAAAGGTGAATAGAATCAGAAATTTTAATAAAATAGACCTGAAATATTCTTTTGCCAAAATATCCCCAAAATATGGTATCTCATTCACTTGTTGATTATTTTGATAAGGGAATCTTTGGTAACACCATTAGCTTTAGGAATTACCTCTCATATTCTACCCTTGTCAGCCATATTGGTTCCCATGGTTACTTCCAAAAGTTCTAAACTCTATTCAATAAAATCCCCACCAGGTGGTGTCAGTTTGTTTGTTTATCCAATCAACAGCCAGTTTACATATGCTATATCAGTAAGTATGTATCTTAAACAGTTGTAATGGTATATCTCATTGGACCATATGTTTCTTCTGTGAAACTGGAGGAAATAGTCTCTACTGCTTAATTTATTTTTATCAAAACACAACCTGCCTGCCAGAAGAAAATAACCAGGCTGTTCTGATCTTACTTATGCAATGTTCATTGTACTATAGTATGTAGAAACTATTTTTGTTGAGAGAAATAAGCTTAAGTTTAAAGGAGAAGTTATTGTTATCTGCAGAATCTGTTCAGCTAGTTATTGGATGTGTTGTAATTACCTCATAGAGTTACTGATAACGATTCTGAACAGAAATCTATCATCAAACTGAACTCAAGTGCTGCTTCAATGGTAATGTCCATCTCTTGCTTGTGTAGAACACAGAGACTGGCTCACTCTGTTGTCAATTCAAGTGTTATCAACTCACAGTGCTCTTACTGAGCTTAAATGTAACAGGATTGGATTTATATGCGACCAAGTTTCTCGTTAGTATTCGCTGGATTAACTATCGGCTGTTTTTTACTGATGGGATCTTATTTATTTGATTTAATGAATTATTAAAAGGCTCGGTGTGGCTGTTGAATAAGGGACATGTTGTATAGTGAGTGCAATTTAATCTAATTATTTACTAGTAAGGGTTTTCCTGCGGATAGTCTGAAAGTGCAGTATTAAATTCTCCATGCCATACAAAATTTGGAATTAATTTTGGAGTTACTCATCATAACAAAGGGAAACTAAATAGATTGTTTATTGCAGTTGGATTAAATATTTCTGTAATCCCTATTGACATATTTATTATGTCAAAATGACAATGAAGGTTGTAAACAGTACCCCAGCGTGGGGTTTTCGTGCCGTGTACACAATGTGTAGCTTTCAGGCACTGTGGATTCTAGGTGGAATCTTACTTCAAGTGTCCTTTATTACTGCAGCTTTGCCTAATCCACCTGTGAAACTTTCTGCGTCCGAAATTACTGCCTCATCCCTCAAGTTGTCCTGGAACCCGGGGAACAAAGATGATTTGTCTTATATTGTTGAATATAAGGCCAAACAAGATTCTGGTCAATTCAAACAATTGACTGGTATTCAAAAAACTGAGATTTCAATTGAAAACATGGAACCTTATCGGCATTATGAATTACGTGCTATTGCTGTTACAAACTCGGGCAGAAGTCCTCCGAGTGCACCCCTTGAAATTGTAACTGGGGAGATAGGTGCGTATTTGTACAACAAGGGCTATATGGTGATCGAGTTTGCTTGGTGATAGATTAAATCATTAGTTTGGTTTGAACTTCTTGCTAGTTATTGATGCAGAAACTTAAATGCAACTGTATAGGAATATATATATATATATATATGTATTTCACACTTCACAATGTCTTTTTTTTGTAGGACTACAATTCTTACTGACCTGAAAAACATTTCATTGCTAATAAATACGAAATTTCGTTAATATGTATTTTACTGCTTTGAATTAATTTCTCTCTGGCCGACCTGTACAATTTTTACTGATAATTTAGACTGCTGTCAAAGATGTGCATTTAAAAAAATGGAAACTTTGCATTATGTTTCTGCTAGATACTAGAGCTAACCCAGGGATTACTTCCTCATGTTATTTTTATCATGTATTCAGGATATTTTCCGATCATAGTACTAGCTTTGGGTTCAGGATCACCTATTAATCTCACTAACCATTTTACTAAACTGCTTGTCCGCATTATGACCATTTAATCAACCTCCTCATCTTTCATTATAATCCTTGCAATATTGTATTGGAATTTCACGATTTCATTAATCAATCTATTATTATACAAGATATAAAACCTTTTGTTCACTGTTAATTGGCTCAGTCATTCGTATTAGACTTGACACACGTTTCAGATACGTCATTCAACTTTGTATTATATTCAAATATTGATTTCAGTAATTTTATGGCAATTAGAATCTCATATTTATTTTGCAGTGTGTCAATTAGTTCGAAAAAAAAATTAAATATCATAGTAATTGTTTCTCTTGAGATTAATTTACAGTCAAATAAAAATTATTTGCTCAATAAATAATATTGTTCTAAAGGTTTCTAGCCTCGTGTATATTATTATACTTATTTTGTCTGGAAAGAAAATAACTTTTAGTTTTTATGTTATTTCTACTAATATACTGGTAAATATATTCGTAGATGCAATACATGTCTGTGAAATCTTTCATATTTTTAAATATCCACTATAATGATTACTTCCTTTTTTGTAGAGAGCCACGAAACCCTATGTTTGTTTTGGTGAAGGAAGACTTTCATATGCTCTGTAAAAACTGTAATTCATCCTGAAAGATTTCCTAATGAGAATTTATATGGTTTTTATTCTCAGTATATTGTTTCTTTTTCTAAAAGAAATATTAATTCACCTTTGGTTCTGAATAATTAGTTTCTGTATTTTGTTAATGTTCGTAAGGAAGGGTTGATGAATTCTTTATGTTTCATATTTGAGATTTTTGTTGGCTAGAACGTATATTCTTGTACAACAACCTGCAATAACCAGTGCAGAAAAACCTGTGTTCATCTATATTTCATTAGAAATTAGAAAACACAGCCATTGCTTTAAGTACAAAAATGGAGACCAGCCTGGTTTCACTGACATTTAATTAATTTTCTGTTTGGGGTTTGTTGAAGTTCTTTCTCAGTTTTTTTTGTTGGTGTTTTCCAGCATGTGTTCAATACAACTATATACTGTGATGAAAAATAAGCATACCAGCAGTAGCCTCTGATATACTGGTAATCTTAGTTCGTGTTCTAAGAACCAAATATCATATACATACAAATACTTCTTTGTTTTCCATGTTATTACTGAGATAAGTTCTAAAAATGCCTTCTTTGTTCATGGAGTATTTCCTGGAGCTATAAATACATGAAACTTTATTTATTAACGTTAGACAAGCAACTCGGTTGTTGTTGCTTTTTGTCTACCTTATAACTTTGCCCTTCCTGTAATCACAGCTTGCTCCAAACATTTTGATTGATGCGGTAAATTCCTGCAATTAAAAATGTTTCAGTAAAAAGCCTGATTGGTTTATTATCAGTGTAGTAACAGGTTTATTGCTATCAATGTGATTCTAATCCTTTACATGTTGTACCTTTGGGTTACATTAATGACACTCCTTATATGGTTATAAGTGAAGTGTATGTCAATATAGTGGATTTGCTTCCAACTTTTGTTTGATCTCAGGGGTAGATAATTAATTCCTGGTCATCAGGTTTATATTCTCATTCCATCCTGGTATCACAGTCAAGTCCTTGTCAGACTGAGGCCCTGTTTTCAGAGACCTTGATCATCGTGTCAGACTGAGGCCCTGTTTTCAGAGACCTTGATCATCGTGTCAGATCACTGAGGCCCTGTTTTCAGAGACCTTGATCATCGTGTCAGACTGTGGCCCTGTTTTCAGAGACGTTGATCATCGTGTCAGACTGAGGCCCTGTTTTCAGAGAACTTGATCATCGTGTCAGACTGTGGCCCTGTTTTCAGAGAACTTGATCATCGTGTCAGACTGAGGCCCTGTTTTCAGAGACCTTGATCATCGTGTCAGACTGTGGCCCTGTTTTCAGAGACCTTGATCATCGTGTCAGACTGAGGCCCTGTTTACAGAGAACTTGATCATCGTGTCAGACTGAGGCCCTGTTTTCAGAGAACTTGATCATCGTGTCAGACTGTGGCCCTGTTTTCAGAGACGTTGATCATCGTGTCAGACTGAGGCCCTGTTTTCAGAGAACTTGATCATCGTGTCAGACTGTGGCCCTGTTTTCAGAGACATTGATCATCGTGTCAGACTGAGGCCCTGTTTTCAGAGACATTGATCATCGTGTCAGACTGAGGCCCTGTTTTCAGAGACCTTGATCATTGTGTCAGACTGAGGCCCTGTTTTCAGAGACCACCTTATCTTGGTTACCCTTTCAAGACCATCTTTATAGGAGATAATTGTCAATGTTGGATTTTGTTGACAAAATTAGCTTATTGCATTATATTGTTGACAAAATTAGCTTATTGAATTATATTGTTGACTCATTTCATGTCTATGTTACAATGGTATGTTACACTAATGTCATGCATCAAACAGTTTTGTGATGGAATAATTGATATAGTATTAATTATAAATTGGTTTTGGCTTTCAATGTCAATAATTCATGTTCATCTTATGCCAGTTATTTTATATGGAACGTGATGAACGACGGAGTCTCTAAGTATTCATTTACTTATGCTTATGATTTAGGTCACATTATGGTGTACAGTGATAAACCAGACCACTTATTGTTGTTTGGTGATAATTCAAGCCTCATTTTGGTACTTGTTGGTAATTTGGACCATTGGGGAAGAGACTGATGAAGATTTAATCATTTACGCCTAGATTGGTTTTGCTGTGCTTATTTTCTCACATTATTCTGTGTTATGTTGGAAGGTTGTGGATAATGTTAACACATCATAGATAATAAATTCCATTCCAAAAACTCATAGATCTCAGAAACACATTTTGTAGATTTTAATGAAACTTGTATATGATTGCTGTCTGAAAATGTGTTAAAAACAGTGTACACAACAAATATAAAACCATGCCTTCCAGCAGTTGTCCTCGCCTTTGATATTTTAATGGCAAGAAATATAACTTGTGTCCTGGCTTACATCTGAAATTAATGGCTGCCTTAGGGAGCATTAATCATATGCATACTTCTTCTGCTGGGAAAACTAATTAATGACCAGACATGTACATCCTCTTATGTAATCATCACTTATATACATAAGTCTGTTTACTGATAAATTATTATCATAACATAAAGGCTGGCATGAATTATCATATGCTGATGGTATAATGATATACACACCATGCTATAGGATTAAGATACTGAGATCATTTATCAATGACACTACTACACCCACTTCAAGTGAAATATATTGCCTCTGTGAGTTCCAGGTTTAGAAAATACTGGCACATTTTAACCTGATTTTACAAAAAATCTGATTATTATACTCAAAATTTTAATACGTCATGTAAAAGCTATTATGTTTGAGATGGATTTCAAAGACTCTGCACAAAAATATCCTAAATGCAATGGACGGTGGAAAGATATTCTTATTGTATTGTAAATATATTATATTATGATTATACAAGTTTTCTATTAAAGTATGTAAAACCCTAGATAAAACAGCTGCAGTTTGCCACTTTCCAGAACTGAAGCCTAATTTCTGTGTTGTCTAATTACTCCTATAAAGCAGATAGTCCGTAGCAAAACATCTGATGATTTCATAGCTAAATGATATTTATACCTCCATTCATTAGTGCACCCAAAAAATTAATGAAATTCTTTTGAAACAAGGATGGTTTATCACATATTGGGTATGTATATTTTATAGACTGAACACTATGAGTGGCATTTATAGGCTTCATTCATTGACCTAATGATCTATTTCATTCACTGTACAGGAGGAATTAACACCAGCTCGATCTCTGTACACCAAATAACCATTACATTAATAGAATTACTTTTAATTTAATGATAACACTTTGAAAATAGAGATGGACTGGTTACATTTACTTTCTGGAACCATTTAATAAGTTGGTTGGAAAAATTAAGAGGATTGGGAGTGGAAGCTTTAATTGTAGTTTTCTTGAGATGTTTGTTCTCTAGGATGACAATGGTTAATACATAATTAAGAGGTCGTGGTTCATTAGGTGCATTGAGCTGCATGCTGGATATCAGTAAAGAATTAATGGTGGTGAGATCAAAGTCACGCCTTGTAATTATCATCTGTTATATCTATTTTCTGTCTTTCTCCCTCTCCTTTGAACATCGCTTGAAGGTGACAATAATTTCTTCAATGTGTCACTTTCGCCTCACGTCACAAGTAAGGTCCAAACGCTTCCATCATTTACATGTCCCCCTCTTTGTGTCATTGGTATATTAGCTTTGTATCTGTTGGTATAGTAATACTTCGCATGTTCGTTTGAGATCCAATAACAACCATAGACTCATAGATAATCAGATAACATAAATGATTTCTTTTATGTCCAGTTTGTTGTTTTTAGAATTGTTGAATATTGTACAAGGCATTTGATTGGTTGTCTGCTATTTATGTGCTCTTTTAATTGGTTAAAATCAATAGTACATTCTGGTATACCTTGTGTACAAGAATATTGTTTAGTTTTGCAGTTGGTGAACTTAATCAGACATTCATTTATATTTTAAAGCAGAAGGTTGGTTAAAGGCCAGGTTGGCAGGTGTATAAATCTCCTGCCATCTGAACTTAAACCTTTTGATGAAGGCAAGTGCAGTACTGTAATTGGAGATAAATTGGTAAATAAAATTTACTAATTAGAGTATAATGATTCAGATAATTGCTTGCACCTTGTAATTGGTCTAATAATGGTGCATCATGTATAGAACTATAAGTTCAAATTATTTCAATCTTTGATATGCTTTAAGCAGGTTAAAATGCCTCAAAAAATGTAATGCATCATACAGTTATTTGTGTAAAATGTGGTCTAATTTAAAATTGTTACAACAGCATCAGATGAAAATTCCTGCTATATTTCTTGTATCGAAAATCCAGATGATTGTACTGGCAAGTTAGTAAGCTGAGCATCAGGCTTTTCCTTGTTCAATTTCCTTCCCTCTGTTCGGACATAATGAAAAGTCTGAAGAGTTTTGGTGTTGGTATCAAGGTTGCTATGGAAACTGATGTCCCTTGTGTTTCCTGTATCTATTGACAGCAGAATTCTGCCTCTTGAGATGTATGTTACTGACTACTTGTCTTCCTGGTTCTATTATGTGTTGGTCAGGATTTACCGAAATCTACAAAAAAAATCAGAAATTCTTGTCTATCCAGCCATAATGATCCCGTGTATAAGTTTAATATCGATGGCATCTTTCTGTAATGAAATTGTTTAGATGACTCAATGTGAAGATTTTTTGGCTTTCATTAAGAAGTAAATGTCATATGAAATAATGTCTATGATTTCTTTTTTTGCTTGTAATATAATAAGAGAGTATCACCTGCCGTCACTCTTAACCTCACCCTTCTGATCTCTCTAAGTTATAATGGTAATTTTTTTATTACTGTACAACATTTACGCTTTAAGCCATCTAATGATCATTTTGATTTTGATGACAAATTGGAAATGAAAAGCTTAGTGGTAAATTGTTCAAAGAATTTTGATTTGTATGATGGGATATTTCTCCTCATAATTCCCATCTTTATCATATGGCATCATAATTCTGGCTCTCTTTGGAGTAAAATATGCTGACATTCTGTCTGATATGGGTCTACATATTTTCATATAATTATGTTGTTAGTTATCATCACTGTTTTAGCCAGATTGATGATTGGTATTTCGCAATGAGTGAATAATAAAGTTGCATGTGGAATTTTTGTTTATAATTACAACTATGAGTTACAACTATGTAAATCTGATACACATTCTGTGTGAACTGAATTTACTGTAATATATCATTGTTGTAACATTTTATGGTATCAGTAAAGTTTGTTGAGAATTAAAGTTTCTTTCCTATGGTTCCAGTGCTTTCTCTGAATTCAAATCAGAAATAATTTAACGAAGAAATATACAGGACATGGTATAATATTAGCAATACACAATGTTATTTTTGATTAAATTGAACTCAATAACTGTCGGTGCTAATTCAATAAATACTCGAAAGATGAAACAAATATCTTTCATTAATAGTCTTAAAAGTATAGACTTCTGAATTTTTGGCATTCTTACACAAACTGAAGAAAATCGTATTTTTCATCACAGCCTTGAAAAATTACCAAGTTTCAAATGGTTCCATACCTCCAATAAACATCTTTAAAGTTTCAATAACACTTACATATACTTACTTACATGTCACACAATATTGGCAGATTTTTATGACATCAAGATATACACAGGAAATCAAAATTTTACATCAGCTGTCTTCAAAACAAACAAAAACTCATAGCATGTGAAATCTGCAAAATTCTCTCTTGATCAGTGAACTGTTGTCTTTTCATTGGTTGTTGCTTTTAAATCATGACCTTGAGGAGTGAAGTGTTTAAAACACTGCTGATGCAGACAGTTTGTCTGGACTCTTGACCTAATTACAATTATTCCGTTAAGGAGAGTCAAATGAGAGAGTATCACTTTTTGAATACTCAAATAGCGATCACTCAATTTTTTTGGCTTATTACTTCTGCAAATGCTTATTATTTATGAAGAAATAAGTGTGGTGGTATGAAATATGGATTTTCATCTCTAAATGTGCATTTTAAACAAAAGTCATAAACACTTGTGTGTCTGAGCAGTTATTGACTGGGTGGGTTATTGATGGGAGTGTAAAAATTCCCATCCGAGCAGCTATTGATGGAGTCGTAAATATTTGTATCTGAGCAATAATGGGTTATAAATAGTTGTTCTGTGCCTCTATCCTTGAATTTTGTTTACTACCTTTACTGGCAGAAAAAGTGTTGATGGCTAATTTATTCCAATTCTAAGACTATAGACTCCCTTAGTTGCTATTATCACTTTAGACTTTGTTAATTATATCAGTCTGTATGATTTTAATACCGTCTCCCTATATACAGCTGCTTCTGTTGTTAAGGCAAGACGACTTCATGTGGTCCGTAAAAAGGAGAACAAGTTATTCATCCAGAACACTTCTAGTTGTCTCCCTATATAGTATATAGCTGTTATTTACAATGTCAGATCAATGTTCTCATGTTTGGTGAAGAAATGTGTTATGTTATCATGGTGTTTCTTTGTTACCTAGGAGTAACATTGTACGTAAGTGAAGCCATTATCAGACAAAGAAATGTGTGGCCATACATTAAGTAAATTTTTGGTTGAGAAATAACTAATTGTGTTTCATGAGGAATCCTTGTTTCTTATGAGTAATTCTCCATGTAAGCTAGATCATTATATGATACAAAATGCGTGGTCAGACACAAGAGCTTAGTAGAGGAAATTTGACATTGCCAGGAAACGGCTTCTGGGGAAGATAACATGAAATCTACACCATTTCGTATAAAAAGAACCGTGATTGATTCATGCTCATATTTTCTGTAAACATCAGAATCTCACTGACCAATGGCCAGAACTTCATTAGTGAGTTAATTAATGAGTCATTAACTTTCCAGGCATGAAACATCAATCAATTTGATGCAGTAATATAACAGTAAATTACAGTAATAATCAAAATACCATAATAATTAACTGGAGTTTGCAAGAACAGAATCAGTCACCTGCTACTATGGCTAAAATGAAATACAGCAGTTTGCATGGAAAATCTTTATAGGATCTTTATGTGGTCAGTGATAATGTATTATATAGTTTTTCAACTGCCGTGACCATCTCAGCTGTTTGAATACTACGGCAATTCTGTTTAAATATACATGTGGGAATGGCTAATATGGTTAACTCAGGATGATTGATTCAATCAATTTGATGTGTATGTCCGTCTTTATTTGTTTGATTTATGAAAATACTGTTATATCTGTGTAGTGTTAAAAGGAAATAATGGACTTTGACCCGAAAACACTTGTCTGATTTACCGATCCTTGTTGACAGACGTCTTTGTCCTACTGTTGTAAGATCTATCGCTCTTAGATCAGTTTTTGTCTGTTCTGGGCAGCAGAATTATTACATCCTGTTGTTTATGATGGTAACTGATGGTAACAAATAGTCCTTGAATAATTCTTTACTTGGCGATGATCTCAAACATAACTAGACAGACAATCTGTTCAGAAATCCTTGGGTTTGGTCAAAATACTGGTTTTGATTTTATAAAGAGTTAAACATGCAGCTTATCTATTCTATCAATGCTTTCATCGGTAAATACATTTCTGGGATGGAATTACCTTCCATATTCTTAGTTATTTGGTTTGTTTTCTCACTGACCACACCTGTATTAGATTCCCACACATGTTTACTACATAAAGTGAGCTTGTGAGTAATATATGACTTAATTGCTTTTATTTCACAAAAAAGCAAAATACTAAAAATAATTTAACATGGATGAAAATTGATGTACTTGATGAACAAGTTCGGTGGTAAAAATAATGATTTTTTGATGTGTTCTAACTAACCAGATGCCAGCCAGGTATGGTTGATTCGTCATTCAGGACTTTGAGTTCTCAATAGGAAAGTATTGTTTGCTTGTTTCTGGAACAAATGAAAGAAACACTGCAACCTGATGCTCTCTATCTTACTCCTTTGTAAATCCTGCCCAACAAATTGCATTATGTTTCTCTAAATTATTTAGAAATAACTTCCTATTTCCATTCATGCATGATGAATGGATGTAAATGATTAATTATGATATATCTGCTTGTCTTAATCATTCAAAGTTTGATTTCTAATCATGTTATGTAATATTCCATCCTATTCTATTGATAATAATTCTAGTTGAAGATTAATCGTGTCCCTACAACTAATAATAGGTAATTTTAAATTTGATTTTTAGATATGCAATTGTACAGTAATATAATAGTGTTTTGGTTCTACGCTGTAAAATCTAAATAAAAAATGTAAAAAAATCCTATAATGAATATTTTAAGCTGCTAGATGGAAATGCAGGACATTAAATATTTAAACATTTTTCCTGTTTTTTTTTTATATGTTCAGTGATGTTCTTTGTTCCTTTTTACAAGATTAAAAAAGAGAAAACATGATTTGAAAGAGCTAAGTCCTTGGTTCATTTTTATAAGAATTTTAAACTCCAGTGAGGTAATTCATTTTGAAAGAATTTTGAACTCCAGTGAGGTAATGCATTTTTTTTTCAAATTGATATAAACCATGGTAGACCAAATGTATGTACTTTTATGGATGTGTTTAAATCTACCATATTAATATGTTGTTACAAGTTTTGGTGTTCATATTTTTATTTTCTGTTGCTACATGTATTATAATGTTGCCTAGTTAGCATTTTGTATGACCTTTGATGGATGTCCCTTATCAAATACACATGATAACATCTTTGTAGAGTCTCTCTGACCACCAGTATGGACCCTGTAGATTGACATTGTCTGACCTTTCATCAAATGTTCTTTTAACTTTATCTGCACATATAACTAGCCTGACAAAAATCTGGACATTTTCAATTTAGGCAAAGCTGAAGATGGTGATAATCTGAATAACTGTCTGCACTCTTCACTTATTGGAGGTGATAAATGTGAGGGGCAGTAGGGGTCGCTGGTAATAGGGAGCTACTGAAATCAATATAACTCAAATCATTCAACATCTAAGGGTGCATGTGTGGAGTGAATGTCCTAAAATACATTCATGTTGGAGAAACAAATAATTATTCTAAAAATGTGGAAGACATATTGAAAAATAGAAAGTTTACTTTTCTTTACAGTATGCTTCATATCCATAATGACATCTTGTCAGTCTTCGACTCGCTGTTGGCCATGTTAATATTTTTTGTTAAATACTAATTAAAAAGATTGTCTTAGTTAGTTTTCTGAAACAAGGAATAAGTTTTATAAGTCATTTGCCATAAATGTTACACTTTCTTATGGCATCTTTCATTGTTTAACATCATTTGAGTTAGTAGAATATATTAAATACTATTGTTTGCTCCTGGACTTGAAGCACATCTTGAATTGGAAATTAATTTGCAAGAAAACATCATACTCTCCTGCATTTCTTGGTTATTGAGACAAAGTTTGTGTGTCTTCTTTGTGTGGACACATATGTTTGTGTCCAAAGAATTCTTGTACAAATCTGATTTGTTTCATTCATTGTCCTCATGCACTTAAGGTTGGTGACCAAAATTGACCATTGTCCACTAAATTGATGAGCCATATGTGTACATCAGAACTGCTGTGATAGGACAATATGACTGGAAATGTGGAACATTATTGAATTATCCAGGCTGTAATAAGTATATTAATTTGTCAATTGTTCTTGTACTTTAGTGTATTATGTGTGCCATGAAGGGAAATTGTTGCAGCTATAAAGATTTCTCTAGACAATGTCTAGGATTGCTTGATTTTACCTTCTGGCATGCTTGCGATGTACTGTTGGCTGATGAATCTGGTAAAGGGAGATCAATCAGTCAGTCAATTGATCATTCTAATTAATCAATCAATCGATCAATGGGGTTTTTTTTATCTGATTTTTATCTCTTCATAACAGTGACCTCCAGGGATAAACTTGCTACAAGCAATTGAAATCTCTTGATAAATTTGAAAAAAGAGATCAACTTAAAACCACTATGGAAGCATGAAGCCACTGGCAATTGGAGCCATAACTTTTTGATCAGATAATTTTTATTAAAGCTTCAAGTCTCAGACATTGGTCAGTTTACTGTTGCTTAATTACCTATGACCAAACAAAATTTGTTATCCATTTCGAAATTTCATGTTTTATACTTTTCTTGCTTTATTCTATCATCATACTAAAAAAAACCCTTATAGAGATTCCATTTGCAATAAGATATTTTTTGTCTTTCATTTTTTCGATTGATGACTCATTTGAATTACATTGTATCAGGTTATGATCACTGTTTTTCTTGAATTTCTCTGAACATTTGTAAATTTTAAAACAATTGCACCAGATTTTCCACCAGAAATTGATCAGCAGGAATCTTAAAATAATATACTTAATTGGTTTGTAATTGCATTAGTCCAATCGTTTGTAATTGTATTAGTCCAATCGTAAATTAGGCAAACTTTAGCTGAATTGATTGCCTGTTGGAATCTGGGGAGAACATTTTGCAACATTTTATGTTAGTTTTGTTTTCAGTTTTGTTCTTATGTACAGGGAAGCCTGGATTGATTGCAGTTAGTTCAACTGTGACAGTAAGTGGTTATTGGCTCAGGGCTTATGGGTAATGGAATGGAGAACACTTATTTTAAAATTGTTTGAGCAAGCTTAATTTAGCAATCTGCTGTCTGTGATAGTGAGCTAGTATCTCCATTGCGCATATAGAAAATTCAATTTGAAGGTTAAGCTGAGATTTCTTCGCAATTTTTCTATATTGTCATAGCCTCAAAGCATTTTTTATTGTATTACAGCCGCTAAATAACACATTCAGGGGTAGATCTACTGATTAAATTACTTGAAAATTCTTCTAAAATAAGAACGTTAATTCTGGAAAAAAACAACACTTTAAGTTTTTCAAGATTTGTTTGTTTAAGACTGGCTTCTTGTTTTTTCTCATGTTTTAACTGTGGTTATATACAGGAAACCAGACAGCTGTTTCTGTGCTGACTCGGATGGAAGCTTGATATGTTGCCAATTAGTTACCAATTAATCATTTGATTGACACGGACCATCTGTTCCCTAACTCATGTAGGACCAACCTTTAACCTCCTTCAGTGGAGAGAATCCTTTGAATTGAGTCCTATTAAATGAAATTCTCATTTCAGCATGTAAGGGACCAATAAAATAAAGACACCTTCAAAGAGGAAGCCATTGATTTTGTCGAAACCTTGCAGAAAATCGGCATTGAACTTCAAAGTGACTAGAAAATTTAGATTTGAAATACATTGACATTAATGTTCATATGTTAGTCTCGAATTACTGTTGCTGTAGGTGGACCGTATCATGATTTGTATTCTTCTCAGTTAAATCATAAAATATGTGGGACTTTCTCTCAATTCATTACCCACACATGCTTTGAAATGTTCATCTTTTTCAATACCGCAGAGAAATCTTCTCACGGTACTAAGTAGTCTTGTAAGAGTATTTATTGTACACGACACATTACTTAAAGAGGTAACTTATTTTAATAGACCATTTTCTTGCTGTTTGTATGTAAATATGTACAGTTTTATTAATGATTAATGAACTGTTGTCAATGACATTTCACTGATGTTCTTTAAACTGTCAAGAATGATGAGACTTGTTGTGTAAACATTTGGAAAGAATTTAAATCTAAATTTCTACATAGTAAGAGCTCTCATACATACACATATCCTATGTGAGATGAGAACTGCATTGGTGTATGTGTATAGATGCATTGGAACATGTTATCGAAAGTTTGGCATATTAATGTTGCACAAATCTGTCCTAAAATACTGGAAAATAGACATCAGAAAAATGATGCTTTGTTCTATACTTCATATTATGACCATTTGTCCGGTTTTATGGCATACATTTCATCTGCTGAACGATCTTCAGTCTCTTGTTTCTCTACGCTATAAAATCCTGCCAGAATTTCCCTGGGATTTAGATATAGGTAGAACATAGTTTCCTATCTCTAGCTTCGTATATTAAATAAATCTGACTCTAACTGAACTTATTATTTGTGGATTAAATCTAAATCATGAAAATTGCGTTTTAAGTCCCGGGCTTCCATGTTTTACTCACAGTAATTGAATGGAGACCAATCTAATCTGGAACCCTACCGATTCCATTAGTTTGTATGAATGCATTTGTAGAGTCTATTCTGAAGACATCATTGCGCTTGCTTAATGCTTTTGATGTTATTGAAAAAAACACTGAATGATCATTTAACTTAATCAATATGTATTTGCAGCTGATTCATTATGGATGTAGAAATGAGCAAGATGGTTTTGATTGACTGAATGTAGTGGAAACCTCTATCTTAATTAACTGTTTGGTTATCGATATTTGAAGACTATATTTCATTACTGGTCTGCCATTAAGGCATGTTTCACCTATTTGTGACACATTGTATCCAGAAATTCTCTCATGGACCTGTTTGAAATTGGTTCAATAACAGAGGGATTCATTTCCTTTTTATTCTCATGTTCAAAGTAGTGGAAAGTCATGAAATTCGTGCACATTTCAATTTCTCTTGCTTCAGCATTCTTGGCAATGTATGTCCTAAGCTGTTGATTGAGTGAATTCCTGACCCTGGAATTTCAGAATAATGTGGGTGCGTGAACTTGGAAACTTCTCTGTATGAAATACTTCTCTCTGATTAGTTTCCCTAGCAGCATGTGTGCACCACTTGTCATAGAGATGAATTATGACCACAAAGGTGGTATTGTAAGCATATTTAGTGGATTCTTTGGATATACTACATTATTTTATATTTCTGCCAGAATACCTGATTGATTTTTGTCTGTTTCAGCAGTTTTCTCTACATTTTTGTGTCCTAGATTTTCTGAGTTTACTGATTATGTGTGTGATGATTCAGTCTTCTTTCATGTTTTGACTATCATAAAACATAAAATTCTGTTCAGATGTTACTTTTTTTGGGGGGGGGGGTAGTTGAATGGTGGTATGTCAGAGGATTGGAGATTGTTTGTCTACATTCTAGCTGGCTGATCCTATTGCAACCTGAGATTTGACAACTCTTTGACTGCTGCCCATGTGGACTGTAATGTTCTTTTTTTGGTTTCCATTAAGATTTTAGTCAGATTTTGTTGCTAGTGTTTTCTCTTCAAAGACATTCATACATTATTGGTATTATTTTTTGGTATTTTTTTTTCTTGTAATTTTTTGGTGCTCCTTGTGAAATAATTATCTTGCTTGATATTGCAAGGCAGTAATAATATGTTGGTTTCTTCAATTCTGGGCATTTTTCTCATGGAGGACTTTTATTTCTTTTTGTTTTGTCATGCATTGACATGAGAATGTGTAGTTATTAACGCAATGTAATTTTCTGCCATTTGTTATTATTATGACTGGTACATCCATGTTTTATACAGAGAATTGTGTTCGTGTTCACAGACTGGTTATATAGTTTTAAGTTACCACTTGATTGAACCTCCATCTGATGTCATGTAAATAACCAGTCAAAGCTATTTGGTTTAATTGTTATTTCTTTCCGGTTGTTGCTCTTGTAAGGCCTATTTTCTACCTTTTTACATAATTGTTTTAATTGTAAATCCATAAAATTGATGTAGATGATGGCAGACTCAAGGTACCATTTACCTACATTGACTGTTTCTATATCTATTCTCTCGTGTTATTGGGTGCTCTGTCTGTTTGACAAATGAAGCATAAATTCTAGTAGAAATTGCCCTTCTTTAATTACTTACTTTGTTTTTTTTAACTGATTTATGTACTAGATTCTAGTTTTCCCAATGTTCCAATTACTAATGTGTGAAGTATGTTCTTCCTATGGTTAAAGAAATGCTTGTTAGTTCTTTGGCACTTTTATGATCTCTTGTTTTCAACCTGAACTACCTCCATCATTGAAATATGTCATCCGAATTTTCCACAGGTTATTCTATATTGTATGTGGTTTTATTTTAAAACATTTTATGGTACGGTTAATAGATTTCACACATGTTTGTTGTGAGTCTTCTCAACAATATTATTATTCACAGTAGGCATGTGGCTTTTTGCACCTTGGCTTTCTTCTGATTTGCATTCCTCACGAGCATCATTGTACTTCCTGTCAGTCTTGAGTGAAAAGCTTTCATGCAATTCAACCTGGCATTCTGAGTAAAACTCAGATCTTCTTGTTACTTTTGGAGACGTAATGTGTGGGGTATTCTCAGAATTGTCATTTTTGATGCATGGTTTTCTTTCACCCCATCTTGGTGAGATTTGAGGAGATTTGAGGAAATTTAATGCTGCACAGAGTAAGATCTCTAATTTAAGAAATTCTAATTAATTTCCTTGATACAAGTTCAATTGAGAAACACACGTGTTGGCTTCTGACACAAAGAACAAAATCCATGTAGCGGCTATGTTACATGTTTTTAGCAACAATTTAGACATTTTTTTTCCAGAATGTAAACAAAGTGAATCAAATTACAGAACAGATTATTTTATAATCTAACTTGTGTTCAGTTAGAGGATTTGTGTTACAGTGAGGGATCAGCGTTGTTTGCCCATCTTTGTGGATTTTCACTTTTCCTCAGTTCAATATCAATTCACAGTCATAAATGCAACTCTGATGGCAATATGAAATATTTGTTGCTAGGTTACAAGCTTAAAGAAAATGCCTGTTTGCCTTTTTCAAAATACTTGTTTTGCTTGGTGTTGGTTAAATACATAGAGCATTGTATTAGGGTTGATGTAGTTGTTTTGTAGGAGATTCCATTTCCATTGCTAAATGCTTCCTATGAAGAAATTGCATCTTCAGCATTATGTTACTCTCCATGCACACTTTGGAATACTTTCTTAGAATTAGAGTTCAAATTTGTGGAAGGCTTTCAGCTATCTTGATGATAAACTATCAATTGTTTTTGTTGCCAGGAGGTACACTTTAAGCCTTATTGATACATTGTGGTATTTTTCTGTGCTGTTTTTCTGTAAACCCGATTATAAATCAATTAATCAGATATAATGGGATTCCAAATTTTAATCATCCGTACCTACTTGACACGCAGTGGTATTACTTCATCATACTCCCCTCCTACATCGATGTCTTCCTGCGAATGTCAACTCATAAAACTCTCAGTAAGGAAATTCTAGCAATCATTTAATCTTTGTGAAGAAAACATCATTGTGAAACTTAGACATAATTATGAAGATACAGAATTAATTAAAGTAGCATTGAATTCCACCATCAGGGATTTCAATGGATTTTTGTTCCATGATTTTGTCATAAATCAGGTCTGTAATTACACAAAGTTGATGTAACTAGCAATGAAGTCGAGAACAGTCTGTGGCCAACAAGTGTAATGTTGGAATTGTGAACTTTTATTTTCTGTTTAGTGTTTTGGTGCAGATTTTGGGATAGTTTCCTTACTAAGCGAAACAAATTCTTTCAACTAATTTCAACAAACTCTTTCTTACTGATGACTTTTGTATCCACCATTGTCTTGAAATATTCTTTTTTTTTCTATTACCGGATAGAAGCTTAGAAGTTAAAATTTGTTGCTAAAAAGTCATTTCATCTAGTTCAATTTAAATGTTTATTAATCTTACATAGGTTTTATTAGCTGTTTCACATGGCTTTAGTTATTGCAATAGGCTATAATAATGATAATAATAATGATAAAAACTTTATTTATCAATGGCAACACAGGCATTATATTGTCCCAATGTTCCCTGTGAGTCTCTGAAAGCTGTGATTGTTTGAGAAAGTCCAGTTTTTTATGAATGTGACTTTCTGATCATTCACAATTTGCTTCTGTTTCTGCAGTAAGCAGTGATGTTGTAGAATATGCATGTTATATTAAGTGTAGAATATAAATGTCTTCAGTATAGTATTGCTAATTATGTTTTGATTTCTGTGGTAATTACTTTACAGTGTATGGTTATGTTAATGTAACTATCTGGATAGATTGTTGTTTATCTGTTAGATCACATTATGATGGTGTTTATGTTTGTATTGATCTGTAGACTGTGATAAAGATCTTGATGAAAACCATCACCAGTCTACCCATTAAAGCATACTTGTCTTATCTCCTCTGTATAGTCATACAATATTAATGAACAAATTAAGTATTATTTGTAGATTCCATAAAGATATCCCTATCATGTTCATGTGCTGAAATGTGTTGTTGTTTTTTATGAGAGATTAGAAGTCTTCTAACTTATAATAACTTACAGACTGATCAAGATTAGTGCACAACTTGAATTGAGATTTTTAAAAAAATTCTTGTATCACTTGCAAGACCATATTCTGATCCAATACAGAGATTACAATTTTTTTATGAATTTCTGAAACAAGATATTGGACACTTTGCTGCAGCAATTGTTAGCTTGTTTGTGACTGTGGTAGTAACAATAGGAGTGTTTCTATGTGGAGAAACTACAGATTGATTACAGTACATGTTGTATGTGTCAGTTCACCTTTACTTTCCATTATAAGGTTTTAGTTTTTCAAGCCATTCTGCCAGCACACTCATTCTTGTACTTTGGAGTAATTACAACTGAAATTTAATAATTCATTACCTACCCATGTCTGCTATTGCTCTTGTATAATTGTAAGAAATCTTTTGGAGGGGCTAAAATGCTCTGGATAGATTGGCTTATCAAAACTTGTTCAACATCAGTCTGCAATTGTCATGTTTAATTTAGCATTACTCTTTTATAGTTAACCAGACTTAATGACCCTCTGTAATTGGGTTCAGTTTTTATAGGAACGTATTGTACCAAGATACAATCTGTGTATGACATTTGAACAATAAGGACATATTAGCTTACTAGAACTTCTGAGACATTCCTAGTGAAAGGGTCAGTTCATTTAATAACTCTCAGACATAGAGCAGAATACCTGGCAGTAATATTATTTTCATAATGAATGATTTTCAGTTATTTAGATGGTGGGTCCTTAAGTTTTATCAATGTTAAATGATAAAATTTTGAGAGAAAGTTAGCTGCAGACTTTTGTTTCTAAATTTGTGAAAATTGTTTTCTTCACAGAATTTAAGGCGGAAAACGTGAGCTTTTATCAGATAGCCATGAAAATGTGCTGTTATTTAAACGATGTTTTAATGGATTCTTCAAAAAGTTTTGGAGAAAAAAAAGCCAGTTAGATGAAAAATCGGATGATTATCTTTAGATACTGTTATCTGATAGGAATAGAGTCTGGTCTCACACTAAGCTCTTCCGTTTCTCTCATTATCTGAAGCTCTGTCAATTTATGTAGGGTCCTAGCAAGGTAGAAAACACGATCAGTATCTTTACTGTTCTAGTTGCCTTCAGGCTTGTACCATCACACACAGTAAATGTGTATAAAATCCATTTTACTTATTACTTTATCTGGTATCTGTTTTTTGTGGTTCTGCTTACTGTCTGATAGTTTAGACACATGGTTGGTTATACTAAGTATTGACAGGGAGTAAGTGCAACCATAGCTTGGAATTAAACTCTTTCTGTAGGTTTCTTTGTTTGATACAATTGGGTTTTAAAAGTCTCTTGGTTGTACTGACTACATGCAGAATGTCTGACCACCACTGGACCAACAAGCCTCATCATTGTCCGAGTTAATTGTGTTTAAACAGGCAATCCTGTGGCTCTATCAGTTGTTGTTTTTATTTACTTGCAAATCTTTCCTGATGATAAATTCAAGCTGGAAAGATAAAGATGAACAGTTGGTTATTTATGTTGTATGTTTAACAAATGCATCTGTCTTCAAAATATTTTTCAGTCTGCAAATTTTGTATACAAGATAAAACAAATTACCAGTATTAGCAGTATCAATATTAGACGAAAACATGTCTTGTCTCTCATGGATGCTATTTACTGGCACATAACATTGATAAAAATGTAGTAAAAAGTTGCAACAGTCAGATCAAGTCTTTACATTTCTATGTAGCTTCAAATAGGATAAGATATTAGGTTGAATGTTTTGCATATCTGGTTGATAAAACATAAGTGGGTGGGGGGATATTGTATGATATCTTGTGGCTGTCATTGACATGTTCTAACATTAGACTTTTTTTCATCATTATTTTAGAGTTTGCAACCTCAGACATTGATTGTTAACATCAAAAAATTATTCATTTCACCCGAACAGACACCATACTGACAATTTTGTGTAAGGAACTGATATTTTTTTGGATGGTAATTTTTTTTTGATAAGCCACATTATGTTAGTTTCTTATTGTTTTGTCTTCATATCAGATACAAAAAAAAACTTGGTAAAGGTATTCAATTGACCAGGTTATCATAAGAAATGTAGTTTTCACAAGATCTTTGCAAAAATTAGTTAAAGGCCCAGAATGTTAACAAGGAACTGATATACAGAAGACTGGTTTTCTCACATGTGCACTGGCTCGTGAAACATGCTGTAATGATACATCGAATAAGCGTAAAGATTTGGGCGCTACTGAAAACTTGTCTGTATAAACTGAGATAAGACTTTATCTTTTTCAATTTCCTTGATTCAGAGGAAAAGCACTGGTAAACCCAGGTGATAGAATATTTTATAAGCTTAAGTGTTTCCAAGAATTGAGAAATCCTGCTGTTAGCTGCTTGGGGTTTTGGGGCTGATGCCAAGATTTAAGGATAAAAATCTGGTAAAGAACTAAAAAATAGTGTGAAATGATACTGTTTTATCAAAATGTGCCATTAAAACAAAGCTGTTAGTTTATACCCTTCTTCATTTCCTTACAAAAACTTTAATTGAATCAAGATGTCTGCAAAGCTGCTGCAATTGTTGAATGTAAGAAAATATACATGTATAAACAAGTATACAAGTATCATACAGCTAATTTAGGACAAAAAAAAACTTTCATCTCTGCTCTCTTGTTTTTTGTTTGTTGTGAATAAATGTGTGAATATTATCAGCAACAGTATTTTCTGGTGTTATCTTCCCAGTGAAAAGCATTCCAGAAACATTGGGTATAGCTATTAATGAAGCATAAACTATACAGTCCAGGATCTCAACGACATGACTTTAAATGAGCTATAATTTACTGCTCTGTTTCATGTCAAATACAAGATGCCAAAATGTATGTTTTCTGATTATTACTGCTGCAATATTGACTCCATCTTCGTCAGGAAACATAGAGTGATTTGTATATTTATGTGTTAGATTTGGTTGATTTCAAGCATATAATATTATAATGGTGCAGTGATAGTCCTAGGATGATAAAACCATGTAATATGTTTTGATCTGTACATATAGATGTATACCTCCTGGAATTAAATGTCTTAAATTACTTCAACATTATGCTCAGTCATCTGAATGACAAGTCACATGACATAATTTCCCATAATGCTTCAATCTTTCCTGTGTTGTCAAAGTTACTGCATCCCTTCCATCAAGTGCTCATCTTGTATTGCCTACATTTTCTAAGTACTACAACAGAGTTGTGAATTCATCAAATGTCTCAGACCTAATCAGATTGACATTTCCAATGACTGAATCATTTTACATGCTTCGATTGGTTTGTTCTTTTTAGTTTAAGTTGATTTACAAGAAAAGACATTTGGAATGTTCGCTTGAAGGGCGGTTAATTTGTGGACGAAAGTATTGAATTGCTGTGTAACTAGACTTTTTACCATAAGTGATGATATAAATAACAATATCCTTGTCTTAATTTGTTGTTGTTTTTGAGAATTTTGATATTCTTTGTTGTTGGGTTTGATTAAATTGATTTTCGCTCGTACCATGTGTACATGTTCGTCTTCATTATTTCGCTGATTCTGGCTCTTCTTCATCACGTTACAAACTTGTCTACAGATAATGTGGTAAGCAGCTTTTATCGTTAAGCTGTTTTTCTCTTAATAATATTGTTTAGACTCAATCCAATTCTGTAAATGATCACCACTCTTTATTTCCAGTTGCCTGGTAACATTAAATATCAGTTTTAATTGCAAATTAATACTCAATAATTAGAATCTTTATTGCATCAAACTTTCATGCATCATATTGTGTATCAAACTGGAAGGTTATGTGAAAATATTTAAAATCGTGTCTGAATTAGTTTCATATTGCTTGTATGTCTGTTTACTTAATGGTTGCATAATTGATAAGCAGCTTTTGGCAAAATGATACATTTTGTAATAATGCCAATTTTCATTCCATGTATTTGGAGACAGCTAATTCTGACATGTAAACAATCAAATTATGGTATGATGTTAACTGTGTAATATATGTTGTACGGAGTTATTTATTTTCTTATTGCTTCATTTTGATAATTACTCTGTTTCAGAATGAATTATTTCTGTTCCAAATATCTTCCATATTTCAGTTCAGACTTACCTTAAAATGGCAATAAGACAAAAGGGATTTTTGGACTGTTGTTATTATGGAAAATATATTTGTATACTTATTTGTCTTGGTGGATTCCACAGTAAAATGATTGGGAGAACCTGGCAAACCATGGAGTTGGTATTTTGTGCCATAACTGATAGTAATTTACTGCAATTCCCTCATCATAGAGTCATGACATTATAAAATGTATGATGTGGAATTTAATATTGCAATTTGTAACATGTCTGTATGCTAGTGAATCAGGTTGATTGTGGACATGCTGTGTCCATTAACTGTAAAATAAATGCTTCTGATCTGTGAAAGTCATAATGTGATTGACACTGTCCTAACAGCCTCTCATTATGTGGTATTATGGGAAATCATGGGGTATTATTGGAAATAACATGTGACCAAACCTTTGATAATAACTGTGATAGGAATATAAATTCTTTTACCAATTAAATGATGTTTACCGTAATGGTCTTTGTGTTTCCTGTTATTTTTGTGTTAATTTGTTGATGTTCATACTACAATAAATTACAATGATAACTATTGGATACAGAGGTTATTACTTTGACCTTACTCATGATGGAAACATTTTGCGCCATTAGGTGTCTAGTTTTTCAGTAGGGATATTGATTATTTGCTCATTTTGAATACTGGATTTAATGCAGGAATATTAAGAGTTTTATTTTAAGAAAAAAAAAATACAAAAAAAAAAATGCTGAGTCGTGTGTCTCTCTTCTTTATTGCGAGCCCCATGCTGACTTGATACCTCCAAGGTTTAGATTCATCAAAATCTCAAAATGTTACGATTTAATAGTACTCATTGGTGAAAAAAAATGTTTGAGATTTTTACATTGGCTCATTTTGCAGGACTGAACTTGTCTGATTAACTTCATTAGGACTATAGCTACCTTCAGCATTGATGATCTCTATAATTTATCCAGCAACATTTAGTCATTGAGGACAATTATGCTCAATCTTCTGACATAACAAGCTTCATTTGAGTCTATATGTTCACTAATAGGAAACAAAAATCTACTCTCGGGGTTTGGATGTCTTTTTGTCTTGGTAAATGAACCTCCCTGTGGATAGAGTATGACATTATTCTGATACACAACTCCATGTTGCTGCGCATTTATACTAAATTGCCGAAAATTAGCTTCATTCCGTTACTGTGATATCAATGTTATCATATGTTTAAAGTCATGTGTTGATTTCTTATCATTGTCCATGTATTTTATGTATTTTATGCATTTCATGCGAGATGGAACTGAAATATTTGTGACTAGGTGTCGGCCAAAAATTGAATCTAAAAACCACATGAGGACAATTTAAGAGGCAATTCAAACCACAGAATTGCAGTCATGTGCTTTTAAGTATAAATACATGTGTAGAAAAATGTGTATCTTTCTTTGATGTATATGGCCTTCAGAAGGATACTGATTGTTACCAAGTGTTTAGTGTCTGAAATTGTTGTAGAAGCCCATACTTAATATCTACAGTATGGTCATTTTGTGCTGACAAGCTTATAATTAAATGAGGAATAAATATGAACTCCTGACCTCGCACCTATTATAATGTGCACAGGCTGGAAGACATAAATCATTTAAACATGTGTTGCAGGAGTGTTGCAACAAAAAGCATCACTTTGAGGTTTGGTGAGACAGACAAAAAGCAGCACTTTGAGGTTTGGTGAGACAGACAAAAAGCAGCACTTTGAGGTTTGGTGAGACAGACAAAAAGAATCACTTTGAGGTTTGGTGAGACAGACAAAAAGCAGCACTTTGAGGTTTGGTGAGACAGACAAAAAGCACTTTGTATCTGACTCTTGTTTCACATCAGTAATCTCAAGTTTGACCAGTGTCTGTTCTACAAGACTTCTCTGACCTGTCATTTAATGAGGAACATTCCAGAAATGATTACAACTCGTTAGTTTCTCTATGTAGCACTCCACTGTTGGCCACTCTTTCAGTATTTCCAGAAATCACTGACCAATGTAGCTGACCATTAGTTCCAATTAAACATGAGGTCAATATTCAGTCTATCATGTGAGCAACCATGTTCTCATTAGTGTCAGTGAATAATGTTCATCTTCCAGTATGTGTGATATGGTTCTAGTTATGTGTTTATTAATATCTGACTGATATATTATGTGGCTTCCTATTGCTGACCAGTACCTTTGATGAATGCTTAATTTTTCACTTACCCATCAATGTATACTGTCAAACGTGTGGTTGCAGCCATCTCCAAATGAAGACCACCATGTGAATAAAGGCCATTTTTTGAAAAACAGTCTCTGATTTTTTGGAACAAACTGACTTCTAAATAAAGGTCATCGGTCAATAAAGGCCACATTTTGTCTTTTCCAAGGGTGGCCTTTGTTCTCAGGTTTGACTGTATAGTCATGATTATCTTGTTCATGACTTCTGTATTTTGTATGCTGATAAACTGATTTAAAAAACCATTATTAAGCTATTTCATTCTAAAAACAATTTAAAATGTTAAAAGCTTAATTGTTACTATAAGTATCACCTGTGTGATAATTGATCACACTGAGTGGGATAATTAGGAATACAGTGTTTAATTAGAGATTCAGGTGTGATAATTTATGCTGTAAAAATTCTGAGCATGATAATTGAAGCAACACTTAATTAACTAGATGAAAATGGTTAGCATTAACTCATTAGTTTTGCCTGACAAATGTACTCTAGACATAGTTCTTACTGTTGGTATTTGGGATTTGGCAATGGTGAAATGTCTATTTATACTATTTTCCTATACAATGCCTTTTGGATTTGTTCTAATTATCTAAATTACTTCACATATGCTGTGTCTAGATGAAACTTTAATGTAGTTCTAACATACTACAGGGGTTTTCAATAAAGTTTTTAGGCATCAGTTTCTGTCTGTTTCACTATGGTTTAGATTCCTCACCTGTTTCTGGAGCATGTCCGACAGTCACATGTGCATCATCAGTTTATAGGCCTTTTGTACCCTTAATCGCAGAACAATGATTTCCTTGGGCAAGGTTCAATTCTTGTATCACCTTTTAGAAAAATAAGCAACATCTGCAAGATCTAGGGATGTAGGTTTGTACAGAAGCAAAAAATGCTGAGAATTTAATTCTTTATAGCAAAGGTAGAAAGTTAAATGGTGTGTAAAATACCTTTATGTTTGCCCTTCCTACAGTAAGCCAAAAACTTCCCAATTATTGTAATAATGTTGACTAATTGAGCTCATGATTGTGTTAGGAAACAATTGAAATTCGTCCATTCTTGGCACGGATATCACATAATCTGCTTAATTATACCATTGTGTTATAACCAAGACTTCAAAATATTTGATTTGGTGTGTTTCCAACATTCACCTGCGACTGACAGCATTTTCTCGCAAATAAACAATATGATTTAGACACAGAGCTTCTGTGTACGTTGATACTTTAAGTGAGCAATTATCATTTTTTTATCTTAATATCGTTGAGCTACTTTCACCTGCACTAATAATAGAAAATAAGTGATTGTTAAAACAGTTTCTGCTGAACCAGCTTACCCCACATTGTGCTGAATTATTTATTACCGTTTCGTGAATACAATCCACTGGCTATATAGTTCATTTAATGATCAGTACATATGTATTTTAGGTAAATTGAATGTCACTAATCAGTCATATGGAAAATGAATGACTTACTGGCATTTATATTGCTTTGTTGCCATACCTGTACCTCTTGCTGGTACAGCATCATTTTAAATTTGGATATACGTATGATGTATTTATACATCAAACTGTTAAAAAAGTGAAAAATTTCTACTCAAAATTGAAAAGAAAACATTTTCGTTCCCCTATAAATCTTTGCAAAGAGTTAAAATATCATGGGAAACAAAAAGTGAACTGTGTGCAATATTGTTAATGTATGAGGCGGCAAATCATTCTTGTCAGTACTTTATAATGACAAATTGATGCCTCAGAATTATGTATCACGTCTGTAACTAAACCAAGTACTAGGTGCATAATAAAAATGCGATGCATATTTTCAGGCAAAAAATGTGTAAAATGATACATTAGTTATACATTAGGATGTCATTATGAAAATATTATTATAATGATACTGTATGGACAGCTTTGCATTTTTAGTCATTCTTGAAATCACATATACTTGATATTCTGTCCATATTCTCATTAATCATACTGACGCATGATTGATATATAACTAGGTATAAAGTAATGGACCCAGTAATGTATTTGATATTATAGTTTATCAAGATGTGGACTCGATGTTTATTAGATATACATTATTTCAGATGATTCTCAGAAATCTATTTACTCTCTGATGTTATCACTCAGAGTTTGTCTGTGACCTACCAATGATACATTTATCTGAAAGCATTCTTAATATACCTAGCTGAGCCCCCCCCAACCCCTCCCAGCCATGCCTCTCCCTACAAGCTTAACATAGATGAGGCTGGCATTGCCTTTGGACATTTTTGTTCCCATATAATTGGTCTTCCTCAGTTTCTACATTTGTCTGATAAAGTTACCCAACATGGACATAGATACATGTATATCTAGACTTCTGTGGACCTCTTGTGTAATTTATGCCCCAACCTGTTTTAAACATTAGTATGGTAACTCTTTGTCTATGTGAAGGAGATTTTCTGAAAAAAAGTGGAAAAACATGCAACACAGTTACAAAAGCGTATCAACCTGATGTGAAATCATTCACTGAAAATGTAATTACCAGTCCTAAAAACACGAGATTCATATCAAGGTGTTCTGTTGATTGTTTTTCAACTGGTAGAGAAATAATGTGTTTTGACATATCATTCAGCATCGTGTCTCTATCAATGAAGGGAGGCATGCATGCACCTTTACCATTATTTACACAATGCTGGTTTTATCAAACTTTTTAACAGGTCTTATGATTTTCATTAGAATGTCCAAGATTCATTAATTTTGTCAGAGTACATGGCCAGGAACTATTTTGCTACATGAATACTTGTCGGAGACTATTTGTCTTGTGCCGTACTTCATAATATTCTGGGGAAAAAACACCTCTTTCTTGTACTTAACGCTTGATTCTGTACATGTTGAGATTAATGACTGATAAAAACCAGTCCATTAATTTATGGTTGAAACTTGTTCCAAATGCACTCAGATCAAGATATGGAACAGTTGGATATAAGATTTAGTTTTGCTGAAAACACTGATAAAACCAATGGATATCAAACTCCACCCTGACTGCTCCTGGGTGATTCTTTTAGATTGTGGAAAAAAAATCTTGGCTTGGTAATTTGAATAGGAAGGTGGAATAGAGATAAACTATTGATTTATGTTGTGACTGATGATAGGCAGTAGTTTCTAATCTCAATGGAGAATTTTTAGTCTTGGCATCCTGTTGTTTTCAATTTTACTCTTCTGAAATATTTTAGAGACTATCTATTACTTTGATACCTGTTAATTTCTGGTATTTTTCTGCTTCTGTCTCTAACTTTTTCTAAAGTTTTTTTTTTCTTTTTCTTAGATTGTCTAGTCTCATCATGTCAATTACCTCGTCTGAAAACATTTTCGTTAATCTGTTCAATATTTATAAATAATGTCTTTCGATTTAACTTGTCTGGTTAAATTTACTATAACATTACATAGCTACTGTAAAAAGGTTTATACTCACAATAGGATCTTGTTTTTATTATGACTTGTTACTGAACTTAACTTACCTTGCAGCTTTATATTTTAGTCACATGGTATAAATGATGGTACAGGTTGTGTACTGTTCATAAATGAATTATTGACTGATATTTTGATATTCGTGCAAAAGGGCAAAGAACTGAATGAAAGTATGGATGCTCTTATACCGTAGTAAACAGAAGAGATTTTAATCTGTAAAACTAATTCTGAATAAATGAGGAAATACAGCTTGCATCACTACCAGAGAAATGGGATATTTGAGTATTATTGCTGTGGCACAATGACTGAAGCTTATATTACTAAAAGTTACACCCTAGTAAAATTATCTGTGATAATTTTTGTTGGAACTCAATAATATTGCAAAGAGATACAATAGAATTGTAACAAAATATAATTATAAAATGTGTTTCGCTATAAAGTATTTGTAGATCGAACCAATTGATGTTTTTTAATGGTGTTGCTGTAGATCACAATTGTATGCTTAGGTTTGCTTAAAATGTGTATAAACTAGGGATGTAATTGATTGTGGTAAGACTATCTTTGGTCTGTGCCAAATGACAGTACTGTATAACATGGTAATGCTTATTTGAAGCAATACTTTGAGAACATGGTGCATAACATTTGAATTACTGTCAGGGGTTCTCTAGTAATAATTGTGTTGTCCTTTAAACATAGGATTGGAATGTGTATTAGGAGATTCTTATTATTAAATATTATTTGGATACCTTCGGTCAGACTTGATACTTTTTGTTTAAAAAGCTATGCTGTCTTAATTTAAATATCATTCACTAAGGGTAACAATAGCTAGAAGGTATATTCTGTTTGTCATGATGAAATTGCTAATGTTGTTGTGGTCATTAACAATGTTAACTGTTAAATTTGTTGAGTGTTAAATTTATTGAAAGTGACTTAAAGTTATACCCGGCAGGTAATTGAACTGGGTTATTACTTTTCATGCGGTGTCTCACAAGCAACAATTTCGAGTACAAGAATATTGATCACCAAGTTTTGTTTTGATTGCCATCCAGTTTTGGTTTAATCTGGTTTAATGCCGTTGAAGTGATTATGTTGCCTGAGATCATATCGTTGTTTTGTTCATTTTTATCATTCACCCTTGCCGGAGAATTATGGGTAATTAAACACTTCATTATTTCTGGTTGGTGATCAATTCAGTCATATTAAGATTGCGTCGCCATGGATGATGATAGTTCACTATTTCCATTACTTTGTCCAAAAAAAGAATATTATTTTGTTGCATTTTTTGGGGGCTTTTTGTCCAATATGACCTGATATAAATTAGCAGGTGTTATTTTATCATATTCCTGATTTTTTACCCTTTTGTTATTGATTTACATTTCATCTTTTGTATTTTAAACAGAATAGTAACTTTAGATGTGAGAATCCTGGCACATTTTATGATATCGGATTGCACAAAATCGGCTTAAATTTTTTTTGGGTATTAGATTTTGAGACAATATTTTTCTCTTTCAGCTAGGAGATATTTCACCCTTATCACTGACAATGGAATTTTCATTAGAAAAAAAAACTGGACAATGATCCTGAAATTGTGATAAGGCATTGTTATGTTGCTGAACTTTTTTTTAATTTTGTCATTTTGTTTGAAAGTTGTTGCTTAATGGGCTGCAAATGTGCTGCAGACAATATGAGGGCTGGAAAATGGACTCCAGTCTTGACTCTATTACATATGTTATAATTATTCATTTACTTTCCTATAGTGCAAACACGGGACGAGTACCTACACAATAAAAACATTGATCCCAAGCTTGGTAAATTGTTGATTTTTTTTGTATACTTATTTCTATAGTGCTTCTGTGATAGCATATTTCTCTAAGGGTTGATTATAAGTCAGTCAGTATCAAACACAGCTCCAATGGTTGCCTTGGATACCATGGAGCGTTTCAGTAAAGCGGACCGAAACCGGACCGAGTGATTCAGTAATGTCGGCCCCCAGGCTTTTTGTGTTGTTTCTGTGTATTTTGCTGTTTTTTTTATGTTATGTAATATATATGTAAAGTAAGTGTGTTTTTTGATAATTGTACAAGGTATTAGATTGCCCTAATTATAGAGGATTTCAACCTGTGCACTTTTTATTATTTTGTGAAAAATTTCAATGTGAAAGTATGATTCTTTGTTTCTTAGCTTGCACCGATATTATCATTAGTAATTTCCCACTCTTAATGTATGTGTTTATTTTGTATGAGTTTTTTTTTGTTACTTATCTAATCATGCTGATAGCATATTTTGCATATTAATTTAAATTAAGCCTCCTTAACTCGGATTTTATTCAAATAAAACAATAACATAGTTATGTTCTTCTGTAGTAAAGTGTTAATTACATTTAATTGTTCTCAATTTATTCTCCATTTTATTAGATGTGTTGAGTATTTTATATCTAACCATTGAATGCTGGCTGACTAATTTTGCATTAATTCTTTGCCCTCCCTCCTATCACTATATTAGTTAGTTCTACTCGCTTGTTGCATGATTTATATTGTATTGTTTTGTAGGAATGTTACATATATGTATTTATACACTAGTAAATGGCTGTCTTTCTACCAGTATTGTTAAAAGTTGTAAAAATGGAATTGTCTTGCCTAGCATTGCATGAAAAATGTCATAAAATTGTTTAAATGTTTTATTTAAATTGTTAAATGAACGTACTTGGATAATAACTTACTAATCTCAGTATATTATAGTCATGATTTGTTCATTTATTAAGTAATCCGTACTTGTATTTAAAACTGAAACTTATTAAGGATTTAGTCGACAGTTGAAAACTTCTTGTTTATGTTGCCATACTAACGACTACATTTATCAAGCATTAATTTCAGATTAAGCATAGTTTTTGGTTCTGATGTTTTAATATTTCATGTTTCTTCCAATTGTAGCCCCTGGATCACCTCCAAGAAATGTTCGGGCCAGACCACACAGTGTACAGACCATCTTTATTGAATGGGATGAACCCGAGATACCAAATGGAGTTATACAGGTAAGTTAGATTTATTATCTCAAATTCATCACAGAGATGAGATCATTAATTAAATCTCATCTTGGATTGAAATCAAAATTTGTTCTGGTGTCAATGGCAAGTTAATTAATGTACAGATAGGTGTACTTTTATTACCCTATGGGTTGTAGTAACCCAATGGTATTGTCTCTAAGCAATTAGCAATGTTCCACCCACTGTGTTGGCAACTGATTTGTTTTGGCCAATTAGAATGTGAACTGTCTCTGCAATTAATCATTGATCAGTTTGCGGACTGATTTCAATAGCAAAAGCATTTGTCAACAAAAGTTTATTTAACAGTTATACTTGATATAACTTATCAGCATATTTCTGGTATTTTATATTAATTATAAATTATACAGGAATGAGTCTAATCTTGTTTTATATCAGTCATGTCAGTAGTTGCTGATTCACGATTGTAACATGATCCTTACATTGTTTACTTTGTTTGCTGTATCATTGTATTATTTTCATGAATTTATAAAAACCAAGATTTCTAGAACCTTTTTCCTATTATTTATTATGGTCATTATTGACTACACTTTATTTTATGTCTGTTTTATTAATCAGTCTCATGTAATAGAATTGTTTGAGTCTTGTTGACAAAAAGCTGATTTACAGCAATTTGATATTTTATGAATTCAAAGCTCAATTGATTGGGCTGACTATCAAGTCTGTTGTCGCCAATTGTTGGACCCCCATGTCGTAAATATCACTTCTTTACAGTGTTAGCATTGATTCAATAAATGCTAAAACAAAATAAATTTTGATCTGTCATTTGTTCCTAAAAATTGAATTGCTTATGACTGTCTTATTTAGGGGTATAAAGTGTTTTATACAACAAAGCCAGAACTTCCTATTGTGCTTTGGCAAAGTCAGGAAGTTACAGGAGACAACAAGATGGCCACTATTAGTGGTCTGATACCTAACAGCACTTACACAATCTGTGTTCTGGCATTTTCTGGTATTGGTCAAGGTCCACTATCTGTCCCAGTTCAAGTGATGACTAGACATGGAGGTATGTATCAATGTGATAATGTTACACAATATATCTCATACACATTGTGTGGTTTTGGCTTAGTCCATTTTCTAGACCTGTTCATGAGTGTTGGAGAGTTGTCATTTAAAATTCTGGGAACCATTTAACACTTTGGTCATTACGATATGGAGGTATTCAAACTTCATGTGTGCGCTATCGTCATTGATCTTCAAAATTCTCCAAGCTTAAGTTCAAAGACAGTTTTGTCTAATTACATATGTGTTTCTCTTTCTACAATTGAATTATTTTGATGTTGATTGTCTTATCTGAATTCTGGTGGGAATTTGCTTGTTTGGAATACAAAACATTCGCACAGTTCAAAAACTTCGTCAGTAAATGATAAATTCTTAGTAATACTCTGAAGTTTATTTGGTCGTCCATTGTTCCTGATCTTCATAAAAAGAAAAATGTTGGGAATGGATTATTTAACATGTTTGTAATAAAAAGCATGAGAAACTATTTGATATTTGAATAGGAATATTCATACGTGATGGTCTTCAATCATGTTTTTATGACAAATTTTATTATTACAGAACAAGTATAATGTATATATTATAAAATTGTAAAATTTGGATGAAAATTGTTGATGATTCTGATCAAAGGAAGCATCACTCTGCATGCTTATGTCTTGGCGCATGAAGCAATATGCACACTGAGCGTATGTTGCGTTTGTTCGCATGTCGTGTGACAGATAAAAAGCGTTTGCGTAAGCCACCCAGCATGCCTTAATAAAAACCTGAAGTACAAAATGCAGTGTGCGGTCAGCGTAAAATGTTGCGTCCTGTGTCAAATATTTGGTTCTTTTTTATGTTATAAATATGAGAGTCTGATATTCTTCAGCAGAAAGCTGGTGTCTGGTGCATCTTGAATATTAACACTTCATATCAGTTGATTTGAATATTTTACTCTTCCACAATTTTTCGCCTAAATTGTTCAATGTTTCAATGTAACGAACCAGTTTACTGTCGGAGAATATCCCTCCTGATAGATCGTTTTTCATGGTGGTCCATTTGATACATGTACATGTACCATTTAATCGTGTGTTTTGTCATAATTTATGATATTGTAAATAAATAATGAATGCATAGTATAGATTTAATGTTACTAACAGCATGGTTATGCAATAGTTAGAATTAGGAATATTTTGATCGTAGCCATGAAAATGCTGAGTATGGTTATTATTTTATACTTGATATATGTATGAATCAGGTTTGTTCAACTCTAGGAAAAGAAATAGATGTATGTTACATAGTCTGTTTCTCTTCTTATCAATGTATGGTTGCTCATAATGTGTCTTGAAAGCCTAATGCGTAAATGTACATGTATACTCGTAGAGACAGTACCCATTTATCCGAACACGTGAAGTTTGTTTTGTGATGTGATACTTATTACAATTTCCTAAAACAAAAACATGATATGAAGTTTTTTGCATGTCTTACAGCACAAAAATTGCACAATTTTATCGCTTCAAGCACATTCTGAGCAATTCTGTATAAAATTGTAATACAATAGAATTAAAATCATATTCAAGAATCTTGCCTAGAAGTTATTTTTGAAAAAAAAATCAAAACAAACCTGTGGAACTAATGTCTCTGGATGCTCCTCTGTGGCATTAAAACTTGTCTGCTTCATAATCATCGCTTGCAGAGTTCAGAGCTGATTGGCCCTATAGAATAATGAGTCATTCGTCTAATGTGCGCAAAATCCTAACTGTGTGACACTTGTCTGACATTTTCTGTCGAGATAAAAGTTAAATTGGATGTGAAAAGAAAAAAAATACTTTGAGCAAAAAAAGACAAGATCCTTGGATAGTGTATGAAGTATTTGATGTTAAAAATGTTTTTATTGTTGATGGTGATTGTGTTATAATCTGCTAACTAACATCTTGTATGTTCGTACTTTAAATGTAGGGAGACAGTCTGTTGATGTATAGTATAGTAATGTTTATATATTTAACCATGTGCAGATACGGTTGAATCTTTTTCGTCCTTTCCACCGCCAATTATAAACCAGGGTGGTAATTTTGCTGGTAAGTTGTAGACTACAAACTTGCCCTTATATGTGAATACCACTCTTTTATACATCTCTCTTACTTCTCTGCCTCTTGTTTCTTTCCGTGACACTCCTTTTTAAATATTTCTCTACAAAAAAATATTCTCAGTAATTAGTTAACGGCATTGTGGTTCAAGGCTTGGAAAAAAAGTTTTATTATTGAAGTGAACTTTTTTTTCTTTCTTGTCTCTGGTGGTTTTTGAAATCCAAACTGAGATGGTGATTTTTTTCATTTTAGTTAATTAGGTTAAAAAAATTTTGTATGGCTAGGGTCAATTTCGTGACCCCTTTTTCTTCTGTGTCCCTTTAGTTATGTTGTAAAATTGTTGGTCAATTTACCCCAAAATTGATGTAATTTGCCTTTGCTTAAGTCCTTGTTAGGAGTTGCTTTTTATATAGATCTTAAATATTAGACTAATCCTACTATGTGTATAAAATAGGTGAGTTCTTCAATGTACAACCCAACATTTCTACATCAGGGAAATCTTGTGTAATAGGTTTGGCCATTATTTCTTGTTCTTCAGAATTTTATAGGCTTTGTATGACAATTTAAAATTAATTAAAATAAAATGAAACATGATTTACATCTGTGTCTGAGAAAGTTTACCCACTTAAGTTGTTTAATAGGAAACACTAAGGAAACACAATTAATCCCCGTGTTCTATCGTTTGTACACGCTGTTTACAACACACGTTTTAGTAGGACTGCGATGCACTCTATTTTAGTGAGTTAACGCTTGCCTGTGCTGTCAAACACATTCATCTTATGGCATGTCCAGAAGACATACCTCCTCTATTCTTGTCTGATGAGGCATTCTGTACAGCATCAAGATAGATATATATACACCCTCTCACTTGTAAAAATTTGCTCATTTTTTCAATTAGTGTAATTATGTTAATTGAATTTCTGATCAATTCAAAAGAAACTCCAAAATTATTTAAGTTGGTTTTGTTGGTGACGATAAAAAGTTGTACTGAAACATTTGAAGTGTAATTCAGATATTGATGACTGCACCCACCTACACACTTGTTTTTGTAGGTGTCGTGTTCTTAAATTAGTAATTATACAAAAGAAACTAAATAAATCCATTGTGGTACATTCTGTCCCCCACCCACCCAATAATCAACAGAACAGATTATTAACAATTGTTCCCCTCAGTAAGACCACATAATGGTCTCTAACCAACGTTATTGTGACGGTGAGGTTTGTTTATATCATGTTTTACAACAAGGAGCCATTTATTTATTTGTACCTTCTGTGTTTTCAATGTTTTGTTTGTCGTATTGTTTGTTTATAATCTCAATTTCATTCATAAAGGAGTCATTGTGGAATTATGAGTTTTCCTCGACAGAATGTTGCTTTATGTTTGTGATGTTATTTTTATAATTTTTACATCATAAATTTTCTCAACGTCTCTGTGCATAAATGTTTATATTGTGTTTTAGTTAGAAAAACTGTACGTTTTACTGTATAGTCAGGCTTCTTGGTAAATCTGACACATTTATATGATGTACCAAAAGGAATTTTTATGCATCAAAACTCATGTACATAAACATTGAGAAAAAAATCTTCAGATCATCAGTTAAATATGGAATTGAAATTAAATGTTTCATTATTACTCAGTAAAAATGGATTATGTCAACAAAAATAAGTTGAAGAAACTTGAATATCTATTTAATGTTATAAATTGCAATTTATGAGAACATTTTGGTTGTTCAGAAATGTTAACTATCCATAATGTGGCAGTCTAGGGCCTGACAAACTGATGTTTTTTTAAAATATTCATTTCTGCTGCATGTTGCAGTGGCTAAGAACATTGGCATGTCTTCATGGCTGTCTCATTGATTCTCTCCAAGTGCCAGGGGCCTCATATAGTCCATTTATATTCACTAGCATGGCGGTTTTTTGTACAATAAATGGACTATATGCTGTGACTGCCTTGGGAGTGTTTGTGATGTGACAGATCAGCTGTCAGACAAAAGCTCACAAACTGATGTTTAAATTGTCTTTCAAATTGTATGAAGTCAGTTTCCAGTCAGGCTGATTGTGCCAATATGTGCCTCGGTGACAGGTTTCATAAAGTTTCAGTAAATATCAATTTCCTGAGAAATTAATTGACCAAAACAATAAGGTCTGATAGCATTTATTTTATTGTTTGTCATAATGCTATTTAACTACACAAAAATCTTAAAATTTAATTGTCAATACTGAGTCAGTATTTTATATGTGTGGTGCTTTTGTTTGAAAAGTTGATTTCTTCAATACTTCTGTATTAGTTTTAATGTAAAATTTAATTTTCAGATCGTAGACTAAGTAAACGAACTCACGAGTTGGCTGGCATGCACAGAATGGCTTCAATATTATGTTATTTTCAGTTGTAGAATCTCCCGTTTGTTGTACAAATATCATGTGTTGGTACTGATATCTGTTTTGCATGTGATAAATTTTTCTGTTTAAACCCTCATGTGACTACTGTTATAGAGTAACTTTTTACTAACATTAAAAATAAAACATGTAGAATTTCATGTTTGTGTTGTTACTAAAAATATGCTTAATTTTGTTTTTTAATAATCACAAATATATATATATTTTTATTGCATTTTAATGTTAGAAATTTACATGTTTTTAATACATCGTTGTTATACAATATCAACGTCACTGATCACATTTAGTCGATTTCTTTGCATTTTATAACCAAATTAACCTCACTCAGTGTTCTGTTTTTATAATGTTCATGTATTATTTGTATAAAAAACTAATACTACTTTGTGTATCATGATCATTGTGTATATATATATTCAACTTGTTACTAACTGAATGTTTCATTTTTTCCCCCCTCTGTGTATGCGGATATATAGAAACAGTGGGTAAGCTTACCTTTATATTGATGACTAGATACAACAAGTTTTTGCCTTTTCTTTCAGCACGTCTCATGTTACCACTGTTGTCACAGCATTCCAAATGATAATGTTTTATGTTCTACTTGCGAATAAAAAAAGTATTCTGTTCAATTCTGATGCATCACTAGACTTCTTCTGAATTAAATGCCCCCGTTTGCCATATATGCGTCATGTAGTATTAAAGTTAGGATATTTCGTCATTTGGAATACCTTTGACTTAACAGAACATGTACTGGTTTTATTTTCATACTTGGAATTAATACATGCCTTCTTCTTCTGCTTTTAGCTGTCATTATATTCTTCATTGACTTTAGTTTAATTGTGGTATCATTGGGTTCTTCTTCGAACTTCATATCTGTCATCTCTTAATATTCTTTGTTTCCATGGTTACTTGGTTTAGTTCTTCTGTTGATTTTTTATTATTTTATATACTAAAAATCTTTTGTTAGTTAAGGATTGAAGTACATATCTTTGGTGGTTAAAGCTAAAAAGACATTGTAGCTTTGTTCTGCTCTATGTCATATGTCCTTCTGGCTTTTATCCATCAAAGTGCTAGCTTTTAGTTTAGTTACTTAGCATGTTTTTGTGTCTTTTTCTGTACATGGTATGTTTGTTTCCTGGAATATGGAGTCTTGTTATTATACCATAAACTCAATCTCTGCTGTGATTGTCTCGTGCACGAGAAGAGCTAGCTGCTAATATAGGCGCTCAGGCTAAAAGCGGCAAGCGTTGAAATATGCGCATTCATGCAGAGATGTTAGAACTTCTCTTTGATAAAACATATCACGATCTAACACAATATTGATATTAATGCTAGAATCACTGTGTAACCTATTAAAAGATTTGGTAGACTTTTCTAACCCTTTAGATGATTATTATTATTATTATTATACTATACTGCACCTGTCCTAGATGTTCTTCATCTTAGAATTGGTTATGTGGTGACTACACATCTTCCCAGGATGCTTTATTGTACCCATTATATATTAGCACCTATTGTTTTATGTTTCAATATTAACAACAGATACTATATTAACAACACTTTTTGTTTAATTTTCCATCTTTGTACCTTTAAATGGGACCATATTATCAGACAAATATTATCAAAACAACTAATTCACTTCTGTCTCCTTGCGTTAATTCCTTGTTTAAAAAAGGTTACTGTATCATTCCCACAGTCAAATCCATCTATACACAACAATATATAACATTGTACTGTGCCCCCTTTTTTGTTTTGTTAATTTACTCGCAACAACACATTATTTTTTACAGTGCCACTTCAACCCAGAAATCTCCGAGCCAAACAAATCTGGCCCAATGAGATTGAAGTTGTATGGGATCCCCCAGAGGATGTTGAAAGTATTGTTAGTTATACTTTGTACTTCAATGACTCACAAAATCACCAAAATGGACAAATCAATATTCGCCCACCCACCACCAGATACAAAATACCTGAATTGATTCCCGACACTACATACCATATACAACTTGCCGCTCGTAGTTCACGTGGAGAGGGAGCCAGATCTATTATGGTTCAAGCCAAGACTCCAGAATTCAGTAAGATTATATTGTGCCTTGTTTTTCTTTCTGTCTAGTTAGCAGGCGTGTAAATTCACTTAGTTGAAACACTTGCGCTATTGAATTACCAGTACTTCTGAATTCTCACTCTGTCATAAAATGACTGTTTTTCAAGATGAAGTTGTGTGTTGTACATGACTTATGATATAGTTACAGTTAAAGAAAACGTTTGCTGACCTTTTGTGTCTAAATGCATTATAAATTTATAACCGTTTGTTGATTCTTGCTTAACATATTTATGTTTACAATCTTACAACAACCAAGTTAGCAATCAACATGCTACATGTTGTCAAGAAGCAAACACACATTTCCTCAACTGAGAATCTTTGAACAAACTCTTCAAAAGCATCTATGTGAAGTTAAAATTTTGAAGTCTTTAAGTACTGGTATTCTTCACATTAAGGCACAAATCATGTACTATAAATGTTGTATCATGTACAAATTATAACTCTTTATTTTTGTTATTATACAAATGATTTTGTAGTTCTCATAAACGATTCTCAATGTTAATTCTATGTGTTTTTTTGGCAATTTTTTTTCTAGAAGTATATGATATATATCTATATATTTATGTGTACATATAACCATTTCGCTAGTTTGCTATTATTTGATATTGTCGTGTGTCTCATTGATTCATTGATCATATAATCATCCATGTTTTTATCAATCACTGTGTTTGTCATGGTTACGTCTTTTCCGCATTTTTTTCATTTCAACATATAGTAAATTAATATGCTTCTCAATTGGTGTTGATGTGGTGACTAAGCTAGAAATCAGTACATGAAACGTCGGACATAAATGCCTCTGACTACAGAAATTCTTATTGTACAGATCCGATTCTAAATTACACTTGACATTGGCTAGCGCTGCGACACCCACTTCCCAACTTTTATCATAAAAATGTCTAAATATTTAGTGCTGTTAGTATGTGCCAAAATAATATTTCCTGTCCATGTGTTACTGTGTATTCTGTGTAAGACATCAGTGTAATGTCTGAGACAGGTATTGAAGGTTTGTTTAACCTCAAATATAGTTTATTTTCAGCATCCATTTCTTGAACAACATGTCTAAACATACTATGTTGCTGTTTACTACATTAGCAGTGCTTTCGTCTATTTCCTCATTTTCTCAGTTTTATTTATTCTTTATCCTTTTTTTGTTGTCTTGAAATTATTTACATTTTTAAATCTACTGAAATATTCACTCTTGTTTATATTTTGTTCTATTTGTATTCATTTTTTGTCAGTGCTCGATATGTTTTGTTTTGTCATTTTCTGTTTTTATATTATCCTATTTTCCCTTAAGTTTGTTTCATCCTTTTCATTGGAACATGACTTGGAGCATCAACTTCAGATGATACAAAGTTAAAACTCTAATTCATTTAATTCCCTCCTTTCAAAGGGTTGATTTGATCTGCATGTGTGACTTGAATAAGTGAATCTTTCTTAAATATCTTACAAGTCAAGCATGGCAAATTTAGAAGTTACTGGTTTTAACAAGAACTGCTTTAGACTTGCTTTGGTAGCATGCTTCAGGTCATTGTTTCATTATTCTTGCTTGTTTATTATAATCGATTGTGTGAAGTTTTGTTACATCACCTTCTGTTGTTGTCTTCATCATTTAGCCCCATCTGCGCCCCCGCAAGCAGTCAGCGGACGCCCACTCACTGATAACTCCATCTTGGTGGAGTGGCGACCTCCACCCGATGATCAACGAAATGGACTCATCTTGGGATATAGAGTGTTCTACCTTAAATCTGAAGAGAACCTTTCTGACAAGGATGCTCAAAGTGTTGAGGTTGATAGAACCGAGGCAACATTGACAGGCCTCGATACTTGGACCGAGTATAAGATCTGGGTACTAGGCTATACTATGACTGGTGAGAGTCCACAGTCCATGCCAATATTTGTGAAAACTCACGAGTCGGGTAGGTACTTTGAACAGATGATGATGCCACTAAGTACCAACCTCCTAACCTACGTAGAGAATTTCAAAACTTGTATTGTAGCTTCATGTTTATATCTCGGCTTGTGACTGATACCCTTCCTAATACAGATTTTTCGAATGTCAAATAACAATGTGACTGTGTATTGTGCAAGCAGTGTATGAAATTAGAATTTTTATTATCTTGCAAAATGCCAAGTTTTGTCTCAATAGAATTAGTTGCACCTAACTTAACCCAAGTTAATTACTGACAGGATGCTCTTATGTTTTCATACATGAGTTGGCAAATGACTTTTAACTACTAAAATCATTTCATTATCATCATCATTATCATCCATTTATCATCAGTTTGGTAATTGTTGTATCAACAATATGTGGTGATATTTTTAGAACATATTAACTGGAAGTATCTATTTTGTGTACTTGGTGTTGGCTGTCATAGCTTGGAGAGTGACTGCTTAGTGTCATACAGGATTACTCCCCCTTGTGCACATTAGCTGTAGACCCAGCAAACACATGATCTTAATATGTGCTCCATGTTGACCTTGTGTTGTTTTGTTTTTCTGCCTCCAATGTCAAGGATGTTAGATTTCAGAGCTATTTATAGCAACATCCACGTATTGACAGCAAGATTGACATTGCTGTTTTTTAGGCATTAATATTTATTCATTTATAATTATTCTGTTTATTATCCCAGCACCTAGAAATGTCACCACTGTGTGTGTATGTTTTCCATGTTGCATGAAGCATGTTTGCATGTCTGTCTTTGTGAAAATCAATAATTGTCGATTAAATAAAAAATGTTGTTTTCTGATGTAAAAAAGAGAATTTAATCATGTAACTGGTTGCTTTTTTGTCTACAATTCTACAATTAAAGTCAATGTGGCTGATTGGCTTAATTGGAACTTAGAGATCTGTGTGGCAATTTCACTCAATTTATAGAGACATACTTGCATAGAGTTTGTTAGCAACATCAGTAATTGAATCCTTTTGTTATCGTGAAATGGAAGCCATTCTTTTCTAAGATATTACATAAATGTCACATCCAAGTTTTGTGATTTTTTTTCCTTATTCCTGTCAGTGAAATATTGCACATAAATATCTTATGTCGTTAATTATGATTGATTAGAAATTATTTCCTGCAAGTCATCGAGAAACTTTTTTTATCTGTTCAATTTAATTTTTTATACATTTCTGTTTAATGATTTGAATGTCAATGACTTAGTGCTTCGACATCATTAGGTGAGTAACTAGATGGAAATACAATGTTTCTAGTAAGATAGATTATTATACCAAGTATATTTAACAAAACCAAATTTTTTAAAGAAAAGTTTCGTGTGTTGATACAATTTAGACATTTTCATCGAACTGAAAAGAATTAATTTGCCATATTGTTAAGTCTGCAAGGTATGGTGTACGGTATAAGTAGCTTTCAAACAAAATGTATAATTGTCAGTTGAAAACTGATTGTTTATTAATTAGGAAAACATAAGTCTGTGATGCATGAAAAATGCATGTTTTGTTTTCCTGTTGTTTTACAAGTATGATTCTTGAAATTGATACGCTTCTGTACATAAATTCTGATATTTTTACTTAATTCTGTAAGTAAGTGGCTTATAATATGTCTAAACTAAAGCCTTGTATTCTTTTAAAAGCACTGAATGATCTTTCTAAGTTTGCATATTTTGCATTAAAAACTCGCCAGACTTTATTCATTAAATTCACTAAAATTTATATAATTATTTTATTCATTGTGTCGACTGTTTTTATAGTAATTTGTTTTTATTTATTGTCACTTTTCTTTTAGTACCAAATGAACCGAAGCGTGTCATTGTGCAAGCTGTGAACTCGACCACTATCTTTGTGGAATGGCGTGCTCCTCGTTCCAAGGAACGTAATGGTATCATACGTGGATACTATGTTTACTACGCTGAATTAGATGAGAACAATGATCCAATCCCGCAGACAGAAGATACTAAGGATACAAATGACGGAAGTAAGACAGAGATGGTCATTACTGGACTAAAACCAGATACGATGTACCAGGTAACTGTGGCTGGATATACACGGAGAGGGGATGGTCTTAGAAGTAGACCTAAAACAATCAATACAAAGGGTGCTGGTAAGTTGGCTCTTGCAAATTTTGCTTTTAGTAGAAACAGCAAGCGTAGAATAATACCTTTTTTATCAGGATTTTTGGTCGTTCATTTGAAGTTAGTGTTATTTCAGAATGATTTAATTTTTTTATTGTATGTTATATGATAATGCTATATATGTATTTTACAGTACCTTCTGAACCACGCCATCTGGTGACAGAACTGATCCAACCAGATCCACCAATAGCACAGGTGACTTGGTCCAAACCAGAATTTCCAAATGGTCAGATTACTGGGTACAAGCTTTACTGGGGACGTAAAGGAAAGATTTACCAGCAGATATCCCTGAAAGCTAACCAACAGTCCTATATTACTCAATCATTAGGTAAGATAATTCTCCAACACACAAAATGTTCATTCCTTATGTCAGCTTGGTTCAATAATTATCATACGGTCTTCTATGTGGGCTGGTCTCAGTTTTGTTTTTCACATCTAGACTAGTATCTAGATTTGTGTAAATACGGGATTGTTTCATATATATATATGTATATAACCTTACACATGGTGACTTTGCCTGTAAATATTTATATACTAAGCCTTCAGTACGTTATGGTGTTTTGTGTCTTTATATCAACTTTCCTGGTTGATATGTTAAGACATTTTTCTCTTTAGACTTGATTTAAATGTTCTTAAACAAGGATCAATCAAAGAGCATGTAGATAGCAGTGTACTGAGTCATCGCATGCTGTCGGCAAGTAAAACATTGATCGTTCACATATGGTTTACCTTCAAATTTGCTTCTCATCCTACCATCATGTGTCATAGTGTGTTAAATTGCATCATGAAAACTCTTATAGTTTCATTCATTCAAGTTGATTCACGGAAATCAATACAATGGTCACAGAACTAGACTGGTGCTCATATTATCAGGTTTGTTTGAAATAAGTCAAATAATTCCTGTAAGCATTGGTAAAGGTATAATGTATCCATACATCATGATATGATGCTTGTATGTTTATCATTTGTTCTCTATGTACAGTATAACCCCAGAAAAACAGACTCCTTGAAAATTGAAATTCTTTGAAAATCGGATGATTTTTAAAGACCTTTGTAGTCAATATTTCTCTGAAAACCAGACATTTGACCTTGACCAGAAGGAGCCTGATTTTCAGGGGTTATACTGTATCTTGAGTTTTTGCTTGTAATTTCATTTTTAAATTTATGAATATATGCCAAGATATTTCATTTGGCTCATGGTGAGGGCTAATGACCTGAATTAAAGAGATGTTAATATTGTTATCATCTTCAGTGATCTGTCAGAAGTATCATGTAATTAGTTGAGTTTGTTTTTATATTTAAATACATAGATATAAGTATAAAGATAGCAGCTGATAGTGAATGGAAATTATATACCATTGGAATCTATAACTAATATCATTTTTTGAACATTTTGCAGTTTTGTGATTTCAAGGGGTTGTTGCTTGAAATTCTAGATATATATTAGTTTTAATAGGAAAGTTTTAGCATACAGTATTGCAGCCATTTGTTTCATCTTTGATTTGATTTCAGCAATATGATATCCAATTTACGTAATTTTTCTCTCAATAAACTTAATTATGTATAAAAGAAAGAAAATTTCCAATGGCACATTCTTGGTAACACCTGCAGGATTGGAAATATTTCCTTGCGACTGAAGTTTGAATTATCTTGACAAAAAATACTGAGCTTAGACAAGGTTTTGATAAAATTTTCTGTTTTATCATTCAATGTTTGGATTCTGATCGAAGTATTATCTTATATCTAGGGTAGTTTGAATTTGTGCCAACATAATATTTGTTTCTCTTGTCTGTATCTAACTTAGAAGTTCCTTGCACTACATCTCCAAGTTTCATTGTTATTCAAGAAAGGTAACCCTGGGCTACTGTTAAAAATTTTACGAAGTGTCCTGTTAGAATATTCAATTAATTCTCTGATGTGTTAATCTAATGTATGATCTAATTAAACGTTCCTTGATGTGTTTGAACAAAAAAAAACATCTCCTTTATTTTCTGTATAGTTTCTCTGGTTGCACAAAACTTGACATTAAATTGTTGTTTCATTATATTATTGTTGGTGTATGCTTGCGTTACTATACACGGTTACTATGCACGGTTATCTCAAACTAGGAGGGACTGTGGAAATTAGTTTGAGATAAATTGAACTTGAGATAAACAGATATTCTATAACTCGACATTTTTTTTAAATATTTGTGTGTCTTACCTTTAGCACAATTTATGTATGTTTACATTTTGGTTGAATAAACCATATACCGGTACATATATTGAGATGAAACAAAATATGTATCTATTCATAACAATGATAATAATAATAGTTACTTCAGATACTTCTTATGCAATACAGTAAAATAGTCATATTTAGGGCTGTAATATAAATATATACTTCATGCATGATGATAAGTGTTATGAATTCAAATACATAACATGTCTAGCTTTACATATTTTTGGATGGGTACGTTTTCTGTACTCTGTTTGTCACACAATTGTAAACATTTAAGCCTTTAGTTCAATTAATGAAATGTTATGATAGGTGTGAAGGCTTTCATTGTTCGTCGTCCAACTTTGAGATATACAACTCAAGCTAAAATTATTATTGGACATAGACGAAACTTGGAGATAAGTGAATTGGAGGTTAGCACAGTAATATACAAACAATCGGGACCACTAGAAACAGTTTGATGTTCTGATGTAAGTCACTTTCTCATTATGAGAGCCAACTGTTAATGTTGCATTATGGTATCATGTTTTCATTTTCAGATCGTGGTGCTGTGTATGAGTTCCGAGTTCTTGCTAGCAATGAGATAGACTTTGGAGAGAGAGCAGTCATTGAGTTGGTCACACCTGATGGAGGTAAGCTGTGTCACAATTTTCTATCATAGCCATTGATCTTAGTAATCTTTCTTAATAAAAGTCACCCTTCATTCTTGAATTCATTCAACATAGCTGTAATGTTTTATTTAACTGTACCGTCTGTCCATCTGTAACCTATTGTTCAATTCTTCAGTTAATGTCCATTGTATTCAGATCTTATACTCATAAGTCTGTTGGCATAGGAGAAGCCATTTTAGCAGTATTAGGATTGCTTTCATTTCTTGACTGAACAAATGTGAAACGGTTGCTTGTATATTATCATATAATATTTATTATTGGTATTGTTATGTTATTGGTGGTTGACAGTAAATATATCAAAAAGCTGATCAAATTTCAGTCCCTCAAGGAGCCCCTCTGAATTTTTCGGCTGTTGGCCTCACTGAGAACTCTGTACGCCTTGCTTGGGATCTTCCAGCTCAAAAATTACGTAATGGTGAAATTGTCATGTATCAGCTAGTTTATCATCAGTTGGCTGATTCTATCAATGTTGAAGAATTAAATATAACTGGTACCCAACATGATATTGAAAATTTAGACATGAATACTGATTATGTATTCCAAATCAAGGCGTACACTCTCAAAGGTGCTGGCCCTTGGACCCCTAGACTACAGTACCGAACATTTGGAAAGCGTAGGTTTTACTATCAGTCTTAGCACGACTGAATGAAAACTAACAGAATGCTGACCTGTGTATGAAAATAACAAATTTTACCTGCATAAATTGACTATAGATAAAACTGCTTAGTCATCCTGTGTTCTGAATGTGCCTCATGACAATAACCTATCTGTGAGATTTACTCCTGCAAAAATAACTAGTTATTTCCTATTTGCATGAACTCCTTTAGCTTAATATAGATATCACTAAATTTTGTCTTAATGAAAAAAACTAGACTAATCAAATGAAGACATTTTGCTATATTGGAAACAAGACATGTAGTGTGTGTCAATACTTATGGCTTGTTTTGATGCTGTATTGAATGTCCTAATACGCATGACTGGACATTGTGTTCTTTATACCATGTTATGCATGGCTGAACTCTGTGGTAGCTGAATGCCAACAAGGTTATCCCAATCTATAATATTCTTAATAACAGAGCGATCTGCTATAACAAGTAAACTCTAGGTTTGTGTAATACATTCCCTAGTACTTAAGTGATAGAGACTTCTTTTTGATCTGACGATTGTTCATAGCATTTCTGAATTTGTCTCATTTACTTTAGTACACTGCGTAGTTATACAAATATTTCAAAAGGATGTAAGTGATTGATAGATACAAGTTTGCAGAATGCATGTATTGACGTTACATAGATTGATGGGACATGTAGACAGGGTCTCGAGACTCACGTAATTAAGATCCAATTACTGATATCAGGGGTACTGTTTGTATGAATAATTAATGCAGGGTTGTTTTCTGTGTTCTCTAACACTGAAGTTATATAAATAACAACAAACTTAATAAATTAATGTACTTAACTACGAGTGTGGGCCAACTTTGTGCTACATGCAATGATAAATATTTCATTTTTACTTCATTTTAATTATTAGTTGACACATACAATAAAACCTCGATAATGAGACCACCGTCAGGACCCGAAAAGTTGGTCGTAACAATGAGGTTGTCTCATTGTCAAGTTATTGAAAGCCTGTCCGAAAATAAGTGGTGGTTATAACATGGTGGTTGTAATATTGAGGTGATGGCTGTGTTATGTTTTACTGTACACCTTGTCAAGTGAGAAGCCAATGCCAATTATAACATATAAATATTTATTAAATTAATCTTTTTCCTGTTTTATCAACATAGTGTCTTTTTGAAAGCACACCACATGAAGTGTTTAAAAGTCTTGTATACCAAGGTTTGCTCAGCAATCTTGTATCTTAGATACAATATAAAGAAATTCTGTTGTCGATGAGGCAAAAAACGTTTACTCAGAAATCTACTAACATTCCATTGTATGTATGTTACATGTTTTGTGTGCATGCTCCTTAAAAAAACTTTGTTATTATACGAATTTGATATACTGAGAAACTCATGCAGATGTGCACATGGTTTATGTGTATTGCTACGTCTGATTTGGGTTTTATTCTGAAATTGTCCTCCCCCCACCCACCATATTAATAAAACAACTTCTGTGTGTATCTGATGCTATAATTCTACATGAGTCTGATGTATCGTGTCTATTTTCATCAATCATCTTAATTATTTAATTTTTGCATGAACACAAACAATAAAATTTAATTAATTTTCAACCATGAGCTTAATTGTTTTTCTATTGGGTTATTTGTCTGTAATTATCTCCTCACATGGAAGATAGAAGTCATGTATGATAGGTTATCTCAATTAACTAAATTTTCGGCTTTTGATATCTCTATCATATACAAACTTTATGTTTTCATCGCTGTTGTTTACATTTCTGCCTTTGCTTGATTTTCTGTACTTATTTTATGAATAGAAATTTTATGTGATAATCATGCATGGACAGAGTATTAGTTAGAAACTTGATTATAATTTTCCAGAACCTCCGGCACCACAGAATGTAGTGGTTATCCGAACATCGCCAACTACAATTCAAGTTACATGGGATGAACCACGTCGTAACAACATTATTGCCGCGTATCGGGTGTATTTCTACAAATACGAGACAGAAGATATGAGTGTCTGGGATCATTTTGATACTGACGGACCATCAACCGTAGCGCTACTCGCTGACCTTGACCCTCACAGTTCATTCGTCATTCGTATGCAATCAAGATCTATCAATGAACGATATAGCAACCTGACTAAGATAATCCCATCCAACAATCTACCTGCTGGTATGTTGTCAACTTTATCTTTTGTTTCTCAATATTTCACACATTTTCACTACTCACTACTGAGTTCAAATCCTACCCACGACATCCATTTTTCCGTTGTCAATTACATTTGTAGATTGTTACTGTGTTTTTGTATCTTTTTATTGTGAGATTTCATCAAAAGGGATTGTTTTCTTAATCTTAGAATGATTATTTACTCCCATGGACTTCAGTGCAAATTTAAGGGGACTGTAACTCAAAGGAATGTCATTGGTCTTGAAAACTCTCACGGCAAATCATTTTCTGTCGTAGGAACCTATAAAAATATAAAGGTTTTGAAGATCTGTTCACTTTATTTTGAGGTAATAATTATGGACATAATGTGTATAAAACATTAAATGTTTAATGGTTCATTCTAATACAGGACATTGAATTATAAAAACGATTTGGAACGTAAGATGTCAACAAAATCTCTTGATACTTGTACTGACAATATCATCTTGATTAGAACATTGTCACATGACACCGTGTTTCTTCAGCATTGTCTCCATGCAATTTCACATTTAATCTGGTTCGATACAGTCAATTCCCCGTGTCGGTAATGAGAACTTATATTACCTAAAACATGTGTGTTGTATACCTTCTCACTTGATGTGAACCAGATATGTCTAAATTCACTGGGTAAAAATGTGAGCATTCAGTCTTATTGAGTCCCGGAAAAGTCCATGGAGAATTTAAGGAATCGTTTGCAGATTTATCCCTGTGTACAGTCATATTTGCGGAAGCTTTCATTGTAAACATTCCCCCTGACTAGAGAGAAAATTGTCAAATCTGATAGGACAGAACTGCCTTACAAACTATCTCTGAATATCAATATTTCATGCTACCAGTTTCTGATTTCATCCGTCTGCTTCTGTCTAATGCTGTAAACAGAGATTCTAAATATTATATATTAATTACATTTCTGCTTTAGTCACAATTTGCTATTGATTTATGTTCAGTCCTGAGTTGTCTGTTGTAATTGAGTTAAAAAGCTGAAATTTCAGGATTTACGATGAGATTATATCATAAAACCTTTTTTCGTTCGACATTAACTACCGGTACTGCTTGATTGTAGATGTCGTTATAGGTACTAGATAGTGTAGTGCTATTGTACCATACTTGATACCATTCACAAAATAATTTGATAAAACTTTAATACAATTGCAGCATTGCGCTGTGAAGTTTAATACAATAGACAGATGCTGTGCACATTAAGTTACATTAAATGTCTCAATCTGTATTGTGACAGTATTTTCAAATTTTAAGACGTCCACATTGAATTAAAGTTGGAGTGTTTCCTATTTATACTTTTTCTTATCAATTTTTCATTTGTTTTTCAGAGCATGCAGATGCTGTCAGAAATTTCCGACCCATGAGTCAGACATCTCGACAGATCACTCTGTCCTGGGATGCTCCAAGGAAAGCAGAAGTAGCTCACTACACTGTAAGAAAAACAAAGTTGATTTTTTTATTAATTTTTGATAAATCGATGAACTTTATAATCATTATGATTAATATCAATGTTATGTACAAATAATTATTACATAGTGCATTACCAGTAGTATAATTTGTGGGAGCAGGATTGTTGTATGTTTTTATTCCTGAATGCTGTAATTTAATTGTGAATTAATTGTTAATATAAAGTATGTATTTTAATAACTTATGTACCTGTTATCATCTGGTGGTATAAATGCATTCCATAGATAAAGAGTATGCAATGTTCTTATTTCAGCCTGTAGCTATACATAGATGGTGTTTGTTTGTTTACTGTGTAAACTGACTAAAAATAAAATTTTGTATCTTGTATGAATTTAAAGTGTAGATTTTGATTTTTTACAGATAAGATACAAGGGAGAGAAACAATATCATAACAGTGGAGCTGAGGAGACGAGTCAGACACAGGCACAGAGTATAGAGGTTCCTGGTCAACAGGATAATATCGTTATCAAAGATTTACAACCCAAAATGGTGTATCAGTTCAATATAACGGCTAAATTTGTTGATGGCAGCACCGGGTACCAGCAATCTCTACAGCATCAAACTATGATTGAAGGTAACTGCTTGATTCACTTAGGTTGTATTAATAAAATCAGGGTATTCTGTTATGTTTAATTCAACCTCGTGGGAACAGTGTATTTACCATAATATTCCCAAATAATTACACCATGAGAACATTAGGAAGGTTGCTAATGTCTAGATTCTTAGAACACCTAGAGCATTTGATATAACTTGTGAGATTTATGCATTATGATGAGTCATGAGTATTTGTTGTTGCAGATTGTGTGTATATGGACAAGGGGAGAGGGTAATTAGGTAATTAGGGGAGGGTCATGTGTAAATTAGGGGAGGGTCATGTGTAAGGAATATTCTTTTTGTGTGATAAATATCATATTTATCATTTAATTGTCAATGCTTCTAGTTTGTATGTTCATATGTAAATGGTGTCATTGTCTATTGTGCGTGTGTTATAGTAAAATTTATTCACATATTATAATGTCCATGCTAGACTTGTACCTGTTCAATGATGAACTCAGTTTATGTTGTGCTATATTTATTTCAACATGCTGTGTGTATTTTCAGCCCCAGCATTTGTTGCAACACCTAAGTTAGCTAGAGTAGCAGGTGGACGTATGATGCTGGCCCTCAAACCCGCATCCGAGATCAATGGTCACCTTGCTTATTATGAACTTGCGGTGATACCTGATGATTATGCTGTGAAGAGACCACAAGACTTCACACAAATGGATGTATGTACTGACACTGGGTTGTTCATATTGAGTAATCTAGTAAAGTTTTAAAACATGGTTAAAAGTTTTCAAAAATTTTCCGGAACCTTTGGTTTTTCCCAGGTCCAGACCCTACTGGTTTTTATTGTTTTCATGGCACCGAGGTTAAGATTTCCAGTTTTTTTGGAAATTTTCAACTTTCAACCATGTATTTTACAGGATTAATTCTCTATTTCTTAAGCTATGGAAGATTTATGGCTTGTTTCTATGGTTCTCATTCATATACCATGGAATGATTGCTCATCATTATATTGTTTACCTTGTAGCTGACCAGCGATACAATGCCAAACCATCAGCCAGCAACCAGTCCGTACATTGCTGCCAGGTTTGATCCTCGTAGACTACCCGGACAGTTTGAATTAGGCAATGAAAGAACCGAGGGTGGTTTCCATAATCGACTATTGAATGCTGATATGAAATACAAAGTTTTCCTGAGGGCATACACTGTAACAAAGGTATGTTATGAAAACCACTGATAATAAGTGAAATTAGAAACCATGTTCTGTGATGTTCACCATCCCTCCATTTGACCAATGAAATAATTGTATCATGTTTTGTATGTTAATTTATTGTTTTGTTTATTTCAAAGAGATAGATATCTGATGTACACGGTGTTAAAAGGTTATCAATAATTACACATCTTGTCTTTACTGAATTTAATATTTATGTATTCATTCGTGATCTCTTACATGTTGCTGAAAATTCATCAATTAATGCATGACTGCATAGTTTCGTTCTAATATTTTAGCTCTTCAAGTCAAGTGATTATTCTGACACATTCTCTGTGCCTAGTCGTGGTACAAATGGCGGCACTAGACCACATAACATCACACCAGAACCAGACAAAACTAACGATCCATCGTTGAAGCCATCAGGAGACAAACATCTAGTGATTATCATCATTGTATGTGCTTGCGCTGGTATAGCCCTTATTATAATTGGCTGTTCTGTGTTTGCTATTATCATGAGGTAATTACCAATCTTGCAATTTATATTTGTCACATTTTTATTCAGCTTAGCTGAGAACTAAGTGCTCATAACAAGCTATATTGATCGTCCTCTCTGTTGACTGTCACGTATTATGTTTTGTCAAAAATTGTTTCAAATTATGTTTTCATCTGAAATCACCTGGACAATTTCAATGTAACTTCACTTTAAGGGAAAGGGACATCATGACACTCCTGTAATTTTTTCTGAAACAAGATTATACACCTAACGTTTGATTGTCATTGGTGATAAATTTTAAAGTTTGTCTGCTTCTGTACAGCACACAGGAAGAGCGAACATGAGGTAGAATCATGACAACATGACAGTGATACCATCTGATTATATGTCACAATTATAACGCATTTTGTTTGTATTTTATAATTCCTGCTGGTACATATATACCTATATGCTTGGTTTACACACTTTGTGTCTGTGCTGATATTTGGTTCCCATTCTGTTTACAGGAGAAAATCAACCAGAAAAGAGAAAGCCCCGGAACCAACGAGCAAATTGATCGTGGATAATCTTCCTCCTCATCCAACCGATCCGGTCGAACTTCGCCGACAGCACTACCAAACTCCAGCTATGATCAGTCATCCACCAATACCTATACACATGTTGGCTGAACACATCGAGTCCCTGAAATCTGCTGATAACCTCAAGTTTGGGCAAGAATACGAATCCATAGAGCCAGGACAACAGTTTACGTGGGATAATTCAAACTTGGAATATAATAAACCAAAGAATCGTTACGCCAATGTGATTGCATATGATCATTCTAGAGTAATACTTCAACCAATGGATGGTATTGCTGGTAGTGACTATATTAATGCTAATTACATGGATGGATACAGAAAGCAAAATGCTTACATTGCTACACAGGTATTGTAGTGTTCTAATTGCTTCTTAAGTTTAATGTACTACACATAATGATGTAATATGTTTTAGGCTTTTTATTATGTGGTTATTATTGCTGTAGAAGTGTACGTATGTGATTTCTGGTATGGTTGGCAGTTAATGAAAGGTGTATCATGTTTTCATAAAAAAAATAATATCAATAATAAACAATAATAATCATTTAGCACCTGGATACTTGTGTTAATAAATCTTGTTGTTATCATATGTCTTTTGTTTTCTTTATACGTATCACATAGATATTAAAGCTAATAGTAAATTTGATAAGACCAATATTAGTGTCCTGGGAGTTGATAAATTAAGCTTACAGAGTAGACCAGCATGTCTGTAATTCAACAAACAAGGCTGACGCCAATAGCTAGATAAAAAAAATAGTATTTGAATATTTTGATTTATATATCGCTAAATACATTAGACAAAACTTTTGTTTTCCAGGGACCTTTACCAGAAACATTTGGAGACTTCTGGAGGATGGTGTGGGAGCAAAGATGTGCTACTATTGTAATGATGACCAAATTAGAAGAGAGATCACGAATAAAATGTGATCAATACTGGCCTGGCCGTGGTGCTGAGACATACGGTCTGATGCATGTGTTGCTTGTTGATGTCGCTGAACTGGCCACATACACTATTCGTACCTTCCATATTCAAAGGGTAAAAATATACACAATTCCTCACTATTGATACTTCAAACGAACAATTGTACAAATGAGTTCAAGAAAGGCGTATGTCTTTCTTTGTCCAAATTAAGATAGGCCTCTCTTGTACTCGTCCTTTCTATTGACTGTCCTGTTTGGGTGGAATGTTAGTATGTTTAATAATCACCTGAAAATATAAATTGTCTTTTTACCATCTTAAGACATGTAACATGTACTAAGGCAAGTCTCTGTTTCATCAGTGCGTCAGTATTTGAGGAGGACTAACTCCCATTTATAGATTCTAGTGTTTCATACCCATATGGTCTTCATTTATCACTATAAATACCGGGGGAACACTTGAGTTCTGTGGTAGATGATTTGTTACCGTTCATTTATTGTCTGTGTCTCAATTTGTGTCTCCTGTTAAAATTATGTAGTGACTCATTTAAGACAGAAAACCATGGAGACTGTTTAATTCATCTTAAATTACTTACTTAGTCTTGATTTATTTCTATTCTCTGACTTCATGATATGTTTACAACCACCAGACACTTAAGTGAAATATACAAAAACTGTTCTTGTCTTCCCATAACTGTGCATTACATACTGGTACATAAACTATATTAAGTCTTAAATTCCTTCATTTTGTTACGATAGTACGGAGTTCCAGAGAAACGAGAAGTTCGTCAGTTCCAGTTTACCGCCTGGCCAGACCACGGTGTCCCAGATCACCCTACACCATTGCTGATGTTCATGCGCAGAGTAAAGGCGGCCAACCCACCAGATGCTGGACCAGTCATCTGTCACTGCAGGTGATTATAATATATGCGTATCTGAATACACAGTTTGGACTTTGCTTTGATTAATTTTGTTTTCAAAGTGTATATTTGAATGATTGTATTTATATTAGAATTCATAATTTTCTTAGACAACCCACATTGATATTACATTAAATTTTGTGTAATCCCTGTAAACATAATTATTTTCTCACGATCTGTGTTGATCAGTGTTACAGAATAAAAAAACTGTTGATACTATGAGATCATGATATTCACACAATTATTTAGTCTTAAAGTGAACATAAACACAGACATTCATTTAGATCGTTTTTATTCAGTGCTGGTGTTGGTAGGACAGGTGCTTTCATAGTAATAGACGCAATGCTGGAGAGAATCAAACATGAGAAGACTGTCGACATTTACGGCCATGTGACGTGCTTACGTGCGCAGCGTAACTACATGGTTCAGACAGAAGACCAATATATATTTATCCATGATGCGCTGCTTGAAGCAGTGACCTGTGGTAACACGGAAGTACCAGCTAGAAGTCTGTCCCCGCACATACAGAAGTTAACCCAACCTGAACCGGGAGAAACTGTCACTGGCATGGAACTAGAGTTCAAGGTGCGTGTTATTGTATAAACATAAATTGTCAGCTGCCATGTTTGAATCTGAATTTTCTCATTTAGTTAATCCTCCATTACTTAAATGTCATTATTTTTCTGTCTGTCTTGTACATAAAATGTTTAAAGGCAATGTTTACCAGTCATTGCATGTTGATATCAATTTAAGTTTTAATATTACCCTACCTTTCCTACATGAAACAGATATTGAACAGTGTAATATGAGGTATGAATTTTCGTATGAGAGGAAATATATCTTCTGTTTCAATCTTGAGCTGAAAGTAATGTGTCTGTCTACAAGATTTCACATTGGATAGAAAATGTGAATGCATATCTTTGTAAGAATCAGTATTATGTCAATGTACTAAATGTCTGTTCAGTTTAGACATAAAAAAGTTTGTTTCTGGTTACCAAACCAACCCATCTTTTACCTGCCAGCTGGAAAGTTTTTACGGTATCCAAATCGTAGTGCTACATTGTAATTTTCACAACAGTGTTGCCTTTATATGTAAAAAAAAACATAAAAGAAAAAAATTCCTACCTACCGACCCATATTTTTTTGGGCATGTAACGGGAAACAAACCTTTTTTTGTTCAGGCCTTATTTCTCGACTTGATATTATAACTAGATATTGGAGATGTTCTGACAAGCTAGACTGCAAGACTAAACATTCTCATGTTAAATATCATGTTGCAATATGTACCGCTATTAATTTTGATTTGTTAGTGTTTATTTATTTTCTACGCCGGAATTCAAGCAGATGCCAAGTAATTCAAGTTTGCACTTGTCGGAAGATGTTGATACGAGATAATTTGATTTGCTGCAGTTATATTCCTATGTTGATTTGTACATTTCAGAGACTTGCCAATATGAAAGCTAGCCCTAACAGATTTGTTAGCGCTAATTTACCTGTGAACAAATTCAAAAATAGACTAGTCAACATTTTACCATGTAAGTTGTGTAACTCTTGTGTCATCTTGTTGTACGGAGTTGTCTTCATAGTAGATCATTCTTAAAACAGTGTTGGTTGTTCATGATGTGTTATTTCCGATTCTGATGTTTCTCCGTTCACCTGTCCTTAGATGGTCTTTTTTATATTCCTGGAGTTAGCTTATAGATGATTTTGAAATGCTATACAGTTACTTATTAAAGTGTATTGTGTTAGTTGTATAAGCTATTATTACATATCAGACTACTGAATAATGAACAGTTATATTAACCATTGTGTAACCTTTTCTATTTAATCATACACACACACACACACATATATATATCTCATATTTCTGTTACAGATGAATCTACGAGAGTATCATTACAACCTATTCGAGGTGTGGATGGGTCAGATTACATCAACGCCAGCTTTATAAATGTATGAATTTAAACGTTTACACCTAAAATACATACCATTTAACTGATAACCTGACTTATATATGTGTATCATAAAATGTGAAAAATCTAGTATATCGTTAACAAAGTCAATCATGATCGAGCCACAGCTTTGGTGAATACTTCAGTTGTTACTATGGTTTCTAGAGCACCAAAATACGAATGTATCAGTTTGCAATGTAGACACTCAAATATATTATCAAAAGTGAAAATTCGAATGTTTTCTTGTCTTTTATCTTTGGTTATTTTAGAACAAAACTTCATACTGTAATCACAGATTTACTTTAGTTTCCATATTTGTTCCATCTTTGACACCAATTATTGCTCATAGTATTGTTTCTATGGTAACTATTTGTAAATATTTTAAGAGAATGTTTAATTTTACTGGAAATTAGTTATTTGCATGAGAAAAAAATGAGGACTATTTGGTAGAAAACTACTTAAGAATTCTACAGCAATTAAAGCAGCATTGTACTAATTAACTTACTGAGGTATTTAACTTACTGAGGTATTGTTTTTTGTTTCTAGGGTTACCGTTACCGTAAGGCTTACATAGCTACACAAGGACCATTGGCTGATACAACTGAAGATTTCTGGAGAATGCTATGGGAACATAATTCTACAATCATTGTCATGTTAACTAAACTTAGAGAAATGGGAAGAGTAAGTCACTTTATATATACGTCTCCACGTAAATATACCAGTTACATGTATATCATATTATGTTGATGTTTTTAATGTTAATTAAGTTGTCAATCATTTTGGCAGTGATGCCATAAATGATAAAACACATTAATAATTAAAGCTTACTTACTCGTACATGTGCTGGAATTTAGCTGGATAAAATAATGCCAAGTTCTTGAAATCATTTTGCCCCATTCAGTCAAACGTATCATGTAACAGAAGTTAACAGAAAGTATCTTTCATTTGTAACAAAATAACAACTTACCCACAGTGTTATATCTTTGTTGTGTTCTAAGGGAAGATATGTCACTTGTGTTGGTTGGTTGACAGAATTTTTCAGGTTTCACTGATTGCGTTTATATTCTCTTCTTCAGGAGAAGTGCCATCAGTATTGGCCAAGTGAGAGGTCGGCACGTTACCAATACTTCGTGGTTGATCCTATGGCTGAGTACAACATGCCACAGTATATTCTGAGAGAATTCAAAGTCACCGATGCCAGAGTAAGTAACTGAAATCATTTTTAAGTAATGTTTTAACACTAATTATATGTGTAATACAATTTGTGAAAACATGTTTATCATGCGATTAAATGATTTTTATCACATACTGACTCAAGGCTGAATGTGTGTTATGTAGTTACTCTCATTCCCAAGTTTATGTTAATGATTAAGTGTTTGTAAAGTGACAAACTGACTCACAAAAAATCGATAAGCTCTAAAAAAATTTAGAACAATAATAAGAATATTGTCACTGTGTATTAAAACCCTTTGCCTCATAATACCACATTTTCCCACAACTGAAGCAGACGACTGTTGAAAACATTGTGGCGAAAGAAGCCATCACTTGTAATGAGTAATGGCTTCTTTTGCCACAATGTTTTCCACTCTGTCAGAGAGAAAAACCCAATTTTCTTAATTAATTCATGTTTTCTATATTAGCTTTGAATTTGGAAGAGTCCAAAGTATGCTTATGAAGCAAACGATTAATTGTACTGTTAGCTACAATGTTGTTTGTAGTTTAATGTAGATAAATGGTATTAACAATTTTATTTAACTGCCAGGATGGTCAGTCTCGGACAATACGTCAGTTCCAGTTCACAGACTGGCCAGAACAAGGTGTACCTAAATCTGGTGAAGGATTCATTGATTTCATTGGTCAAGTTCACAAAACCAAGGAACAATTTGGACAAGAAGGACCTATCACTGTACATTGCAGGTATGTGAATATATTTATACATATCAACTTTTCCAGGATTGATGCTATTGGGTAACTTACTGTACTTGTCTGTCTCACGTTGTATCTGTTATGTGTCATGAATGTTCGTAAAAATCCTCAGTTCTGTATTTTCATAATAATCATTAAATTTGGTTTCTTTCCTGTATGATAACACATTTCAATTGTTACAATGTTTCATGTGGATTACATATTTGCTGTTTTATAATTAATGGTTCATGTTGACCTTTTCATAAGTATGTCACATTAGTATTTTTGTCACAGTATGATACACAGTATATATGATATAATTTCAGTGCTGGTGTTGGCAGAACTGGTGTGTTTATCACATTAAGTATTGTATTGGAGAGGATGAGATATGAAGGAGTTGTTGATATGTTCCAGACAGTTAAAATGCTCAGAACACAGAGGCCAGCTATGGTACAGACAGAGGTAAACATACTTCATGCATAATATAGATCTGTTTTCTTTCTTTTGTTGTTCACTGGGTTGAACACTGTTTTTCAACAATTTTATATACTGCAGCTGGTTCACCTTTCCAGTTTTTCCATGTATGTGTACTAACCAGTATTTTTCCATGTATGTGTACTAACCAGTACTACTTACCTTTCCACAAGGAGCCAGCAACATCTCCACATATGGAGGAAAAACATCATTTTTGTTAAATTTTCATAGAAGGGTATGACCTGCTTCAACCGGGATTTGATCCCAGATTACTGGGTTACTAGTCCTGTGCACTAACCACAGATCCACAGATCACAGCTCAGATTTGTTTTCTGCATACATTTTGTGTAAGATGTTACAAAACATATGCCTGTTCTTATATTTTCATAACACTGTTATGACAGTGCAATATGTGATATTTGAAATATCTGCTTTTAAACAATATATTCAAGAACATTTCTTTTTTGTTTTTCTGGAGATAGTGTCAAAAAAGCTAAGGTATATTTATAGTAAAAGTACTCTTAGTCGAGTATTTGCTTATGATAAAACTAATTTAAATATTGTTTGTTTCAGGACCAATACCAGTTCTGCTACAGAGCTGCCCTTGAATATTTGGGGTCGTTTGACCACTATGCAAACTGACTGTCAGCCATGCAGGAACGTCATGCGGCCCTCAAATCCGATTTTGATTTTGGAAGCAACAGTACCACCACGTCACTTGTACGCAGAAGTAAAGTAAAATCACAACCTAGAAATAGTGAAGTGGCTTTGTAACTTTGAATTGTGTACAAAGTGCTGCTATTAGGAGCATAGAACGTATGCTCATTGCGTGTACATTTTCTTCTATTAGAGTGAATGTATGTAAATATACCAAAAAACATTCTAGTTGGACCTTATTACACCAAACTAACATCAGATTTGAGGCTGCCATTTTCTCTGTGGCATTTTGGGAATTTTCTGTATTAATTACAGGTCAATTCAACAACCCTATGCCACTGTACATTAGTCAACATGCATGGCATTCTGCATAGAAAATCTTACAAGACAAGCATAAACTATGACTAGTATACTGTGTAAATGTGTTAAACACATTATACACTGGATTATAGATTTAAATATTGTATTGTGTTCATTCACAACTGCCAATTGTGAGAGACTTACAGAGTGAGCATAGTGTACAAAGAACAGCTTCACTGAACTGTGCTGTAACTCTTTACTATTATAGAAATTCCAGAGAGAAGACTTCATAAGAATGAGGACAACATTGTTAAAGGACTGTGGTGCATGATCACTTAGTGTTTGTAACTACTTTTTACTATGTTATTATTATAATGTCAGTATCTATATTATATGAATATACATGTATTTGGCAGTGTTGTGTAATACAGCGCTATGTACGCTTCACTTTTATATTGTTGATAAAGACGTTCAATCGTAGTCTTTAGACATGTATTTAAGTTTTTCGTCTTTTGATAAGTATGTGTGATTGAGTATTGTGTTATTGTGACATGTTAAATTTAGAAAGTCATGTGTTGGATATAGATGGCAAAATGAGACGCTCGGATCGTGTCACTATAGTGTGCAATATCTCATATAGTCATCATCGTATGTCATCATCATTTTCATCATGTAGACTGGCATTTTTAACATGTTTCCATGGTATTGGAATAAAAAACTTTGAAGATATTTTAGAGAGGAAAACTTAAGTGAAGAGTTTTAATTGTAATGAATAGTTACAGTCACATTTTCATCATAGATTGTTTCAAAGCAACAAAGTTGTAGCTGATATAACAATCATTTAAGACAGTGCATAATTCCCACCTTGGTGTATTTACCTTTAATGTGTTATGTAATCATGAGCTTCATTTTACTCTAAATACATTAGTGTTACTGTATGGACATCATTTTGATATATCAACTTCTTGCTACTATATAAGCGCATTATGTTAACATATGGACATTTTGTTACTACAAGTAAATTGTCTTGTTTGACCACCATAGTTTCATAAAATTGGATACCACGAGTTAAGGTATTTGCTAAAATTAACTCAATTTAAATTGCCAAAAGAATTACACAATGTGTAACTGACTTTCTAGTTTTGACTATCACTTTATTTTGATTAAATTGGCAAATGATAATTGCAATATCTGATAAACAGGATATTGTTACCATGGAGATATCTTAGTGAATGGTGAAATATTTGGGCATTATGTAATAAGATAGTTATGAAAATTACTTTGATCATTTTTCACACATTTTAATTCTTGTATGTTGTTTCTTATGATAAACTTACTTTAAAACAAGTGTATATATTATAATTCATAGTTTGGTTGTGTATATAGAGAACTTTTAAGGATATTGTGCAGTGACACAAAATAGCAAAATGCCAGCAGAAAACTCTCGTTTTAAAACTCTTTTGATTTTATTCTTCCATTTTTACTGACAGTGTAAGAACGCACAAAATTCTGCATCAATTCATCAGTTAAAATTTTATTATTTTTTATGTGAAAGAATGAAGCAATTTTGTTTTGATCAATAATCTATCAATTATTTTTTTATCTTATTCCCGCAGTCTTACATCATTTTATGGTATACTTTTACTGGTATATTCCAAAGAAATATTGCAACTCATTTAATTTGTATTTCTTAGGCATTCCAAATTATTGATTCAAATTGTATAAACAATTGTATGCATTCATGTCTTCTGATAATAGATTTTCATTAGAAGGACAATGTTGACGTTTGCTGGTAATTTTGTCTATTTTGATGCAAGAGTGCACAGTGGATGTACAATTTAATATTTATCTTCATTTTTTCAGTATATATTAAATGGTATTATTCATATTGAAGTGTTACATCTTTCATTTAATGATATTTTATATGTTTGCTTGTATTACCAACATATAGGACTTGTTGTTCATATGTTCTTAGCTGTTTGAGTTTCACTGGTAATTACGCGAAGTCTGAACGCCTGATAAGAGATTAGTATACTGAACATTGACATTACTAATAGAAACCATTCTTTCTATGTATTATGACTTATAAGCGGAATTTCATGTTGAGCTAAGCATTGATCTGCTTTTATTGCGATATAAGTCACTTTTTCAGAGATAAATATAACAGAGAATAATGACCCCTTGGTATTACTGGTACATACAGCATAACCCTTGAAAACCGGACACCTGGAATGGGTCTAAAGTCAGTTTTCTGAAAATTCCGGTTTAAAGAAAACTGTTGATTATAAAGGATAAAATATGTGACTTGAAAAATTGTCAGATTTTCAAAGAATACTGGGTTTCAAGGAGTCCTGTTTTAAGGAGTTTTACTGTTATGGTCTAAATAATTGAAATAAATAGTATTTTTTCTCCCAACAGATACTGACATATTTGAACAATTGTTTCTATATAAATGTACTTTAGCAGTTGTTGTGTTATTTTGTACTTGTGTGTGCGTGTGTCTGTCTGAGATATTTTCTATTTTACAGCATTAGATTTGAACAAAGTACAGTAGATATAACAGTATGTCTTGTCTGACATGCAATCTATACTTATTATAGATCTATTGTAAAACTTCTGCATTTAAATATAAACTCAAAGGCTTGATTTTATCGTATATACACATTGAAATCTGAGAAATTTAAAAGTTAACTGTAGTCTCACAAAGTGAAGTTTGAATGTTACTATTAATGTATTTATGACAAGTCAATACTAATTGATAAATAAATGTAACAAAGCTCTCTCACATATAAACAAGCATTGTCAGTACATACTTGACCACCCTGTATGTAATATTGTCCTTTTATTCTACGACATGCGATGTATTATATATATATATATACATGTTTGGAGATTTGATTATATGAGGTATTTTTATGTTTCATGCTAATTGCTTTAGTACTGCTGTGTAATGCTACATGTTGTCTCATGTTGCTGACGTGAATTTTTTCATTAATTTCATTCTACAGAAAACTAGATAGTTCTGTCAGAAAGTTTGTGTTTCATTTATTTGACCCTAATTCAAGAAGAATGCTTGGTTATTGTTATTTTTTTAAGAAATAAGATTCCTACCTTTGCTGTCTAAAGTAAGCTTTATCAGTCTGCATGATATTGATCATATTAATTACTTTAAAACTAAAACATTTAACAATATGTTTGAAATTCAGATAAGAAATCTTTTAAAAATGTTTTCATAGAAAATAAGATCATTAAGACGAAAGTTGATACAATTGGTTGGTTTCATTTATCTAAATACAGACATGTATGTTTTATATGATTACTAGTTAAATACAAACATTATTCTGAGTTTAATTAACTGAATAGATTGTAAGTAATCAAAACCACATGAGGTATTTTTTTAGTTTTTTATCAAAAGGTAGTGAATGGTTGTTTCTTTAATAAATTATTTATAATTTCTCTACACTTGTAGTCTGGTTATAAAACAGTTTGTGAGTTAAAACAAGGCAGTAGCTTCTAGACATTGTTATTGTTTATATTTACTTGAGAGAATGTGTGTTTATATATATACATGATGTACGTCCTAGTCATCTAATGATGAAATAAATCTCATGTCACAGAAAGAATACTGTCTCGTGTTATTTATCACGACTTTTATAGACATCTGACCTTTCCTGATTTATCCTGCAATTTAGACAAAAATAATCATGGCCGCTATCACATGAATATATTGCCATCTGACCTTCCTTGTTTTATTGCAGGATATAAGAATAGATTTCTGGTCACTACATTATTCTATACAGCTTTCATGAATCAAGGACACCTTCCCATTGAAGGTCGTCTGCTAGAAACCAGCAATGTCATTAACTCTAATATTTCTGTAGACGTATAACCTTTTTACTTTTTGTATACAATGTAGTTACATAAAGTATTAAAATGTTAGGGAATTGTTAGACACTTGTTATATAATGGATTCGTATTGGTTGGTAATCCAGAAATGCAGGTTGGGTCAATAATGAAACAAACATATCACATACATGCATTAAAGCACGTACAAAAAATGCGATTATCAAATTGTACGATTAAGTTACCAACTGACATATGCGCTGTGAATCTAAGACACAGAACAGCATTGAAGACATGATATCATAACAGTTACAACAGTTCAACACATGCACTTTGAAATGATAATGTCTGCTGTGATATCAACAGTAAACTATTTGTTTGTCAAGACATTCGGCACAATTTTTTTTTCACTGGGTATAATGCCGTTTTTCAGCAATTTTTCAGTTATTTACAGCAGGCAGTTCACCTAACTAGTTTTCTTGGACTGTTTTCTAACAAATACTAACTTACCCTTCCACAAGGAGCTGGCAACTTCACATATGGAGGAAAATCAACATTTTTGCCAAATGCCCCTTATTTATTTGTTGATAGACAAAATCTTATGTGCACCACTCCTAAACACCGTGTTGGATGTTTATAAAACTTTCAAAACTTTACCAGCACATTAGACATTAGGTCTCCTTGCGCATATTGTAAAAAAATATTCAGATTTATTCTCACAGAGTAATGTCCCTTTTTTATTTGTCTGTTGACAAAATCGTGTGTGCGCCTCTTCTCCTAAATGGCTTGTTCTATGTTATTATGCTTTGAAAAAGGGGATGTGCAGGGGGTATTTTATCACCTTCAGTGATAGTTCTAGTTTTATTCAGGTTCATAAGACGTCGACGAACTCCAACAACAAAATAATATTCCCAGTATGTTGGTAAGTTTCACAACATGTTTGCCTTTTATTTGCGCGTATTTATCTTAATACCAAACTCGTATACTTATTTTCCACAACAACAGCATTACGTTTGTCATGTAGCTCTATGACGCCTCAGAATATTAAAATATAAGTCAACATGATGTCACAGAACCATTTGGGTACTTTTTCTTCTTGATCAAGGGAGACAAATCTCGAAGACTAAGGTAATGTTTTCATTGAGTTATCTTTCTTATGCAGAAATACCGTATGATTGATCCAGTGATGTGATCACGAACAGATTCGATTCAATTCGAGGATCGTTCAAACGAGGGACTAGGGTTTGTCTTTTGATGTGGTAAGTTCATGAAAAAAGACAAAATTGTGGAACATTTCAAACTATTTACTGTGTAACAGTTACATAAACTTTTACTATGATTATCAATCAGATAACGACATGAACAAGATCAGCCGTGAGGTAAACATGCATTCGGTTCTCCTTGTTTCGTATTTCAGCATGCATAGAACCATCGGTTTTACCGAAGTTAAAAGATTATATTGTGTTGTGTGCTAAAGTTCGAAGAGTATTGAGTTTGACCATTATTTGGTGCGAGTAGCCAAAGACCTATAAAATATACCGTATAGTATAAGTCTTTGGAGTAGCGTTGAATTCGATCGTATTGTAGTTAGAACCATTTTATATTTATAGACCAATAATCTTCCATTTACAGAAATCCTTTGACAGCAATGTAGATTTTTCAACATACTGATAACTTTAGCTGAAATGGTGGCTATACCGAAAAAACGTTGGCGCACATTTTTTACAATGGTGATCTGAGAAATACATGACTCCTTGAGGACTCCACAACTGATCAAGTTTTCAAACATCAGCGAGTTGGCAAAGATACAGAGTATTCGCTGTGCAGAAAACGTTGACGTCGTGGAGTGACTCTGTCTCCAGTGTCACGTGATTGATGTTTATAGTTCGTTTGTTTTACTATAAAGTTAATGAACCATTTCACGAGGCATGCAAGCTGTTGACTAAACCTTGCAATATTTATAAATAAAACCCAAATTAGTCATTACAATTCTGGAAACACACATCAGAGAAGTAAAGTAAATATATCCTCCTAACAAAGTAATTGTGATTACTAGAGGCGACATTTACATGATTAATTTAACGCTTATTTCTACTTCTAATGTAAAAGATTTATCAACAACAAGCGTTCCTCAAATGGTTCTACATTTGTATCTCATAATTAAACCACGGTGCAATTACTTCTTGTTAGATTAATCGACTGTTAATGTTACATGTAGTAGAAATCATTCGAACATTAACATAATACAATGTCGGTAGAAGACGCGATTTTATCTACGGAATTAATAATTTGTTTTTGCACCTCAGGAAATATACCTGTCTATAATCCACAATGTTTCTCGTTCTGTTAAAGATCCATTATAATGTAATTTGCCTGGCACTTTTCAGTGTACATGTATTAACATCACAATGAAAGAACAATATAACGAAGTTAGGTTCACAGGACGGGACGATATGGATAATAAATAATTATACTGTAAAGTATCCTCGTCAGATTAAACGAATAAAGCACTCTTTAAAACATCTATATAGAGGACAACAGTATTATGAATATTCAATTTATTAAAACAATTGCCAGTTTTAGGAACTATTCTCATTTCTGAATCATGTGTTACAAGACTTTTAGCATAATGGTCACGTGGTATGGTTACATGTAATGCTAACCGCTAGATAGCGCGTTTAGACAATGTATCAATTATATTTGTATTATCAAACTTGTCAACAAGTACCTTGCGTTCATTACATAATTAGTGTTCCGCCAAAACCAAATTATTAGCCTTGATATTGAATATAATAATGAAAAAGAATCACGAGGTTGAAGACGCCCTTTGGTGACATAGTATAGTTGTACATACCTACATGTTTTGTGAAAACGGCGCGATGTCCTTTGTTCACTAAAGAGCAGTCGCTCATATTACGTGTAAATATAGAGATATAGCAGTCAACTGGTCCAAGTAGACTTCATATGAAGACTTGGTGCACAGTAACGTGTTTAGTATGACAGGCGAATTGTCCCCGTTTACTTCATATGAAGACTTGGTGCACAGCAACGTGTTTAGTATAACAGGCGAATTGTCCCCGTTTACTTCATATGAAGACTTGGTGCACAGCAACGTGTTTAGTATGACAGGCGAATTGTCCCCGTTTACTTCATATGAAGACTTGGTGCACAGCAACGTGTTTAGTATAACAGGCGAATTGTCCCCGTTTACTTCATATGAAGACTTGGTGCACAGCAACGTGTTTAGTATAGCAGGCGAATTGTCCCCGTTTACTTCATATGAAGACTTGGTGCACAGCAACGTGTTTAGTATAACAGGCGAATTGTCCCCGTTTACTTCATATGAAGACTTGGTGCACCACAACGTGTTTAGTATAACAGGCGACTTGTCAGACGTCTTGGCCGAGTAAAATTGTCTCGAAAAAACACAACACAACCTTTTTTAACATTCGCTTAGTATATGTAGGACAACCAAATTCAGTTTTGTAGATTTACACCACCGCTGTATGACGTAAATCATGAACTGCGTGACAATTGTTTGTGAAAACTGCGGCATTATGACAACACGTGTACTAACGTTCGAAACTTGAACTTAGTACACAAAGTTCATTGTCAGATTCCTTTATTGATAACTCATGAAAACTATCAAAACTATACATGCATATGATCCAATTATGTCGGTATTAATAACAAAGACAGTACAGAAACTTCAGGGATGTTCAGTTCAGATTTAAACAAGTTTTAAGTTTTCGTCCGAGGGTAGAATAGAAAACCATATGGTATGTTTTTAACGTAAAATTGTTGGGTTTCGTCAAAACTAGCGCTATCAATGATTTGGGATATTTTACCTCTACTCAGCACCAATTAAAATCGCTTTTCATTGGTTTCAATCGGAAATTCAGTTTCATCTTGGTTTTAAAGCATGCATAAACAATTAATATTTCAAGCGAAATATTTCCACCTTTGAGTAATCTATAGAACGTAGTTTTCTAATCACTAATTCATGATCTCATTTTGCGACTTTGAAATGGTTTGACAAATATTCATAATTGAAGAGTTTATTAGCGTTCATATTACCGTCTACGTGAAGAGGAAATCAATACAAGTCTATTTATTGATTTCATCGCATTTAAAACTTACTGGAAAATAAATTGTGTACATGTAAGTGCACACTTGGAGTGTCTATATGTTGGACGCTGTCGTACGATTGCATGGCTAAAAGTTTTTCGGAATTTTCCGGAATCTCCGATCTTTCCCAGGTCCGAATCCTACTGGCTTTTATTATTTCCACGGCATCGAGGTTAATATTTCGTTGTTTTTTTTAATTTTCAACTTTCACCCTTGCGATTGTTGTACAATTTGCTGCATCATATAAAACTAAACATTGCCATACATTTTTCCGGAACACTTCTAAAATAAGGAAGCGTCATCCTCACATACCTCGTGATAAAATTTAATATTTTTAATCTGTTTAAGGCATATTTAATTGAACTTCTCTGCAAATATTTTTTTTATTTTCCTTTGACTGTGTGGCCGCGACCGTGGTCCAGTGGTTAGTGCGCTGGACTTGTAACACGGCGATCTGGGTTCAAATCCCGGTCGCGGCAGGCCATACCCTTCTATGGAAATTTGACAAAAAGTCGATTTTCCTCCATATGAGAAGTTGCCGGTTCCTTGTGGAAGGGTAAGTTAGTACTGGTTATAATAAGTTTAAATAAATAGTCCAATAAAACTGGTTAGGTGAACCTGCCACCGTATGTAACTGAAAAATTGTTAACTAGCGGCGTTAAACCCTGTTACTGTAACTGTTAATGCTTTTTTGTAAGTATCCATTGATCCTCTGTTCGGTATAAATAATCAAATATTGGACGAGAATTTAAAAAAAAGATTTTCAGTCATAATGTACAGCATAATTTAACAACATCATTCTGTTTAGTCGTTACCGCGTCTGTTTTGATGTAAGAGTCAAATACAAATTAGTAAGTTACGACAAATAACGAGTGTTTCACCTCATTTTAAATCATTAGTTTAATATTTATAAAAAACAACCATGAATTCAAGAGTTATTCATTGGTTTGATCTCTCAGGCGAATAACTTGCATGACACGAGCAGTGAGTATACATGTATAATTTACATGAATGCTTTACAGTTTAGATATGGAAAATCTCTTGGTTCATATACAATTATATGCAGGAATCGATTTTAATTGTTTACTTAACTTTCATCTTGCGTTATGCTGTCATTTTTTTCACTAATTACGTCATTCACGATTTACAGCATTTTCCAAGCATTACATGAACTCAGTATCATAATTTACCACGAAACTTAATGTGTTGTAAATAAATAATCAAAATTTAAGTTCGCTAATTGTTAAACTAATTGACTCGGTATTATGCATTCGTATTAACATTCCATTCGTATCGTTGGCAACCCTGGCGGGTAGAATTTTAAATGAACTTTATGGATTATGAATGATGAAATATTTAAAATGTGATTTCAAGCACAACTCCCATCTGAGTGTATATTACATGTCAAGTCAATAAATAGCGCTATACTTGGACGATGTAGAGAAGTCACGTGACCGTGTTTATTGATAACTAACTTTGATATGATGAACAATGATGAAAAGATTACACTAAAACTGGAGAACATTTTATCGACAGATAATCAGAAGCTCCCTACCTTTATCTTTTCATTTTAAGTACGTTTATGGTTCATTTAGAGAATTCTTCATATTCCTAAATATTTTATGTTCATCCGATGAAGTTGATTATCAAATTCGCAGAAAAAAATGAACTGCAGAAATTCATATAAAATTAAACAATAAAATCAAACAAGTATAACAAACAATCTCTGATATGCATGTATATACAAGAGTATATATGTATTACAATAAAGGTTATTTTATATTTAAGCATCATTTTACTCGAAAGCGACAAGAACGAACTTTTCAGCTGACTCACAATTTTTTCCTCTTCCTACTAATACGAGTTTTTCATGGCGCTATAGCCTGCTAAAATACAGTCGTTTGGGTAAAGTGGAAAAGTCAGTCGTGTTTTATCGTAGAATAAAGAAGCTTGAAAATGATTCTTAGGAAAAACACGTTAAAAAAGGTCCCACCTTCCCCAAAATACTATGAACTACAATCCTAAAATCAAGCCAACCCAAAATCATACCCAACACATAGGAACATACAAAAAAAGGAAAATAAACCCAATCTCCCGGAGTGTACAGTGCAACCTCACCAAGGCAACATCATTTGGGAGAAGCAAAATGATGTTTTTATTGAGAGGTTGTTGCTCTGGAGAGGTTAAATAAATAGTTTAATCGTACAGTGGGAAAAAATCATGCTGTTGTTGAAGAGAGGGCCGCTCTTTAGAGGTTGCACTGTACAACCTTGGAACGGTCTGTAGTAAAGCAAGAGGAGGGGTCAAACTAGTTTTGTGGGAAACAAAAAATATACAATGTATATGAAATATAAGTAAGTGTATAAAAAGAGATTAATATAGCAGTGGACTTGTGTTCTAATAACGAGGAACAAGTAATGTTAAGAACATGACAAGTATGAGTTGAGTTCATATATATGAATTGGTCATGTACACCGGGATAAAGTATAAATCTAATCCTTCAATATCTATTTGTATTTTTCGGTTTTAAAACTTATATTTGGGGTGTGGAGACATTGACATTCAAGCAGAATTGAATCAAATGATATTTTGTAGATGATTAGAAGCGCACAAATACAAAACTCAAGAGTTTATGTCCTTTTACTGTCTACTACAGAATAATTTATAAAAATATTGTACGGACACACATGCGCTGATAAATACTAACTGATTTATGACCATCAACTCACTAATCAATTATTTTCACGGTCGTAAATTCTTGCTAACAACTAGTGATGTGATGGTCTTCTTAATTATTATCCGATTGTAAAATAATTGACAGTTCTAAAATACGTGTGTTTTTTCATCATAGTTGATCAAGATTACAACTTTAAAGCCTCGAAATGGAACGAGCCATCAGGACAAATGTTCAAAATAGATGCATAATTGGTTAAGGATTGTTATGTCAAACACAAAATCTTAGCGCAAGCATATTTTCTTCAATTATAACAATTTGCTAAAAATATTTGTTTTTCTCTTTGTTCGTTAGATCTCCAATAGTCTCAATGTATTTCCAGTTCTTTATAGACTCGACTTTCTAGACTAAAAACTCAGCATTGTCCTCTGGAACATAATTATGATTCTTTGTTTATTTTATAAAACATTCAGGTTTTTTATCAGTAATTACTATTTCTTTTCACTGGGTTTAACGCCGTTTTTTCAACATTTTTTCAGTTATGTACAGCCGCCAGTTAACCTAACCAGTTTTTTCTGGACCGTATTCTAACCAGTACTAACTTACCCTTCCACAAGGAGCTGGCAACTTCTCCTCATATGGCGGAAAATCGACATTTTTGTCAAATTTCCATAGAAGGGTATGACCTGTCACGACTGGGATTTGAACCCGGTTACAAGTCCAGCGCACTTACCATTGGACCACTTCGTAACCATTACTATAAACATTTTCACCCGAATCTTACTTAGTCGGAATAATACCATTAAATATTTTTAATTGTGAATAGTAACAAATGATGATACCGAGTGAACACCTTTATATCTGAGTGCCGGCGTTTTTTACCATTGTGTAAAGTACATGTCAGCAGCTGAATTACTAATCATAATATTACTTGTATATTGATGAACGAAATATCAGAAATTATACCGCCTTGTATATTCCACAGGCATTAGTAACTATAAGTATACATAACAGTTAACGGGATCGAATTCCGTGAATTTGTTTTCACTTAAGGTATTTTTGGATTAAATTTTGATGCTGTATAAAGTCTTTATTGCAGATTTACCACTACAAGTCCGTTACTAATGCCTGTGGTATGTTCTTTATACTATTGCTATCCTCCAGGTACCAGAATGCACCCAATTCACGGGACATAGTCTCGCACAAGTTTATGGGTGCAACTTGCGATAATATGTTCCGCATAAGTTAAGGTTACACATGGAAACGCGGAAAATATTCATGTAAGAAATATTACAATAATATCTTTTGTACAAAAGGATTTCTTTCCTTGATGATGCGCAAGTTTAAATCTTAATCAAAACTTAGTATTTTACTGATATAATAGACCGTCTTAAACCAGCCTGTGTTATAAACAAATGTTAATTGCAGCGCACGGCTGTCCAAATATCACAAGGTAGGACTCTTTCATGTTTTGTATTGTCTTGAAATCTTTATTTTTCTGTGCTGTGTTTGATTTATGTTTATGAATTATGTATTATACGGAGTAATATTTATGATAAATTATTGCCGGGTAATAACTTGTAAAGTTTTTATCCTGTTGGAATCATTTTTAGCATTTTGGCATTGAAGGAACGATTTGTCCCCAGATATTTTCGTACTTTGGATTTTGTTGTTAGAAATTTTAGAAAAAAGATGGGGTCTGTCGGGCAACAATAAACACAACAATTTTCACAGGCCCTATCTGGCCTATTTAAATTTAGTTTTGAGGCTTGTACAATTGTGCGCGAAAATGCATGAACTATTAATTTGTCGGTTTGTCTTATTCTTCGTTCTCTTAGTTTGATTATTACTGACAGAATAACATCGGTTTTTTGTGTAAAGAATGTTTGTTTGTTAATAGAGTTTATCATCGACTAACATATCGACTGGCAAAAAGTGTTATGATTATATCTAAATGATTTTTTGAATTGCAAGAAAGTCGCTCATTGATACGCGGAGAACTCCTTCTTCCAAAAGAAAATGTAACTCCAATTACATTTGGTTTCGTTTTTGCAAAGTATAGAAATAATGTGCCAAATATAATAACTTAAAAATGATAGAATAAAATGTATACTTGATCAGTTTAAATAGTCAAACTATACTTGACAGCAATTATTTTTACTGCGTTTAATCCGTTTTACACCGGATCTTGTTTTGTGCAATTTTCAATACGCCCGCCAAAAAAGTAGTTCGGGCGGAAGTAGAACTGTGATGTAATTCATTGCTGTCTGTAAATTCATATTTTGAGCAAAAACATTGAAAGAAAACAATTTAAATTAAATTTTAATTTTAACATGAAAACGATTACTTGTATTTGCATATTTTTGTAAAAGAAAATACACGGATACCATATTGTTTTTCGTTACACGGATACCATATTGTTTTTCGTTACACGGATACCATATTGTTTTTAGTTACACGGATACCATATTGTTTTTCGTTACACGGATACCATATTGTTTTTAGTTACACGGATACCATATTGTTTTTCGTTACACGGATACCATATTGTTTTTAGTTACACGGATACCATATTGTTTTTAGTTACACGGATACCATATTGTTTTTAGTTACACGGATACCATCTAATTTTTAGTTAATCAGATACCATATTGTTTTTAATTACACGGATACCATACTGCTTTTAGTTACATGGATACCATATTGTTTTAGTTACACGGATACCGTATTGTTTTTAGTTACACGGATACCATACTGTTTTTAGTTACACTGATACTATATTGTTTTTCGTTACACGGATACCATATTGTTTTCCGTTAATCAGATATAACATGTGATGCATGTTTTTTGTTGAAGGTGAATGTCTACATTACTACTATCATTAAAAAATGTACAAGTTTGAATTTGTTATCATTCATAATTCTTCAGGTAATTTGAATCATCACTCGACATGTTTGCACTTCTCAGTACGTTGGCTCTGGTGATCACCATCGTGGGAGCAAGTGACTGTGATTCCGCACCGGGTGTCAATGGATGTAGTACCCCTGGTGACATAAACTTCTTTTACAAGCGCGTCTTTAAATCCGATTGTAACAAACACGATGTTTGTTATGCGTGTGTAAGTATACAATAAATTGATGTTTTTCTCAGCACATTTTAGCATAAACAAGAAGTATTCCCTTTTAGAACTATGTATTTGTGATATCCAAGCACCGCGGAATAAAAAGGCAGGTGTTAATTTCTGTTGAAATAGACCGTATTTCGTTGTTAGTCGATTAGTTTTCTGTTTGTCAACTATACACGAACTATTAATGTAGCAATACAAAAGTCAGTGCAGTTTCAGCTTCTAATGAAATTTTCACATTGTCTGTGTTTTATCCATTTTTTCAATACATCTTTCTATTTTAGGGTTCATACTGGCAAGTAGACAGAGAAGAATGTGATGATCGTTTTTTGAGGAATATGAAACGCACATGTGAAATCCACCCCGATGTTAAATCTGAATTCTGGTGTAAAATTACCGCTCACGTCTATCATATAGCGGTCGACACGTTCGGCGACCATAGATACAAAGACGATTCACCGGCTTGGTGCCAGGATTCGGGATACCTGCAATGTATCAATTAATTACACAATTGTTAAAATAAAGTATCACATTCTGAAAAACAATTACCAACATACACAGACATTCTGATATACATAGATGTACTTGATGTTATATTCTAATTATTTACTGTGTATACATTTATTATCTATTGACAGTGAGCATGTGTATGATATCGTCAATGAACTTTCAAGATCTTGATATAGTATGCTGAAGTATTGTTTTGATATCTATTTATTTTAAAAACGAGATTCTCAATTTGTTATAAAAATGTACAGAAAAATAGCAATACAATAAAGCGTTACATTTACATGAACTTATTTGATTTTTACTTCCGACTTCACAGAAATGTCTTAAATGAAATGTGACAGGCTGGATTTATTTTTCGGATAAAAAGCCACAAAATACTTATTTCCTGGTATTTCATAGCGTTGGGTATCACTTTATAAAATGATGAAACAGATCACCGACTATCTATTGATCTTATCGAAACTTACCATGAACGAACAAATACTAAAATCTAAAACTATGTTTTTTTTTTTTTTGGTTATCTGGGCAGCTCATGGAATGCTATAGTTATGCGCTCCAAACATTCGACCAAATTTAGAGGATATTAGTTAATCTATCACACATGATTATAGACATAATGCACACTGGTGTTTCACATATCAAACCTTGACTTTTATACGGAATGCACATCACTGTTATATGCATTATTGAATAACACTTTTAACAGCAGTCAAATCAGACACGAGTGTCCGTTTTTTTTTTCAAAACAAAGCACATGAAAAATCAAGAAATTTAATCGTAAACTGTTTTGTTTTTATCCTCATAAAAACTGACATTAGTCAAAAGATGATCGATCATGATATCTATGATCGATTAATCGATTTTAGATTCAACCCTTGGCATCGACGAAATCAGTTTTTCTTTATGCTCACCTGTAGCCAAACAGTTCTTAAAAACAACGATATTTTATTTAATTTAATTATTTTTTTTTTCGAATATAGTTTTAAACATTATAAAGTTTTGAGAGGAATATCACCTTGCCTTTATTGTTCGAGTTAACGTCATACAACTACATTAAAAAGGAAAATGGTTGTGGTAATTTTTACTGAAGATATGTATCCAAGTTAATATGTCGTCATCACTGTTAGAAGTATAGAAACAAATTATCGAACACAATAAATCAAGTCAATGTTGAACTGTGAACTCTATGCACGACTGTACCACAAATTCGATTTGACAGTGACGTCAACATTCATAAAATAGACAAAGGTATATCTTAAAATGGGTTATAATTGAAGCACATGTAATTTAGATCAAGAGTGATACAAAAATGTTCGTAGTGTAAAAGATTTCACAGCGGATTCTGAATCTTCGGATCCGCACTCAATCCCGCGGACGACTCGTGATTAAAAACTAAATTATTTATTCTTCAAATCATACAAACTGTATTAGTTTACGGATGGTCAAAATTTAGATCTAAACAAAGTACAAGGTATAATGTTTATATCAGACACTCCTTTTCTTATTTTAGTCATATTATTATCATAATGAACACATTTAACGTCCGTATTTGTCAAGTAGGCCTACATCTTTCTTTTAAAAGTCACTTGTTGAATACATGTACAATATATGTTCTTCAGATTACGTAATCAACACCATAATATACTATCACGTGTCCTGTTTGAGTTCATTATTATTTAAGTTAACTACAAAATAACGCAGAATAAAATGAACTTCGCCAAACATTCTTTCTACAAAATTTAACTTTAATAGAAACATAGAACAGAGGTTTCAGTTTGTACCGTACTATGGTTGTTGTGCACTTCGTCCAACATATTGAGTGAGTCTGACAACAAACCACTTATTACACGAAACATAACATTTTTGTTGTCGAGGTTGTTTGTTTCTTTCTGCGCTGCGAGTACTTGATTAACTCTTCGAAAACAGACAAAATTCTTAATAATTTGACCGATCCCCAAACATGACCATAACGCAAATAGATAAGACAAGGATTCGTAGAAACACAAAAAATCCCACCTCCCCAAAATACTACCCTCTCTAAAACCTACCCATCCAAAACGCATCAAGCACCCAGAAACATAGAAAATGGCGGACAAGACATTTTAGAGTAGTGGATATGAATATAAAATACTTATGGCATGTTGGTGGCGTTTACATGTCCGTGTTTGGTGAGGGTGATTATGAAAAACTTATCCCTGTCTGATACTAAAATGGCTTATCTGGTGACTCGTGTAACTACAAATCTGATGTTTTTCTTTATCACAACATGTTCAGTATCATTATTCGTCATGTTTTAATGAAAGCAGCACAAATATCTTTAAATATTTATAGTGCACTAAATAGATAAACTGTAACAGTTTACGAAGAATAATCTTCAAAATTATTTCAATCTGATATCTTCGCATTGGGAAGGCGTTGTTGGACAAATTGTAAATAAATATTCTGTTATTTTAATAATGTTTAATTTAAATTTGGGTCCCACCGGGGTCATCAAGTGGTTATTGTCTTTGATTAGAAATCAATAATCACTCACCGCTACCTCATTTAGACAAAATTTCACACGTGAGGAAGTTGTCCAGCTAGCTTACGGAAGGTCGTTGGTTCTATTCGGGTGTATGCCTATGGTCGCTCCGCAATTAAAATTGGGGAAAGTCGTCAAATGATCCTGGCTGTGGGTGCGACGTTGAACTCTTGGAAGAAAATAAAAAAATGTTCCAATTGAATCAAAGCCTGTCAAAGAGAACTAAATGAAATCTTGTTACTCTGGAAGGCTGTTTGGACACTTCCCCTCAAATGTACATATTTTGCAGTGTAACACAAGAAGATTTGAGTTATTTTGTAGTACAAAGAAAATGAAACTATCTCGCTGAACATTCGTTTTTCAAACTTGATAATCATAGTGTTAAATCTAAACTAGAACTACCCTCTCTCGCAGGACAAACACATATAAAAGGGGTTAAAATGTTTAAAAACAGGAAATTTTCAAAAAAGTTAAACTTGTTATATATATATTTGTTTGCATATATGATATCTGGAACAGAATGTAATGTGTTTGTTAGGTTGTTATTGTCGACAAACAAAGAATCACTAAGTTGTTTGTATATATCATACCTGTCATCTTTCAAGGCTACTTCTTTTTCAAAGTTTAATTCTAAGTTAAGGAAGTTTAAAAATATGTTAAATGTGGTGACATTCCACTATACAGTCAAACATGTGAACAAAGGCCACTTGGGAAAGACAACATTGTACCTTTATTGACAGACGGCCTTTATTCGGAAGTCAGTTTGTTATAAATAATCAGTGACGGTTTTTTCAAAGAATGGCCTTTATTCACAAGGTCGTCTTTATGCTGTGCATAAAGTGTTTGGCTGTTAACTACTGTAAATATTTGTTTGGTGTGTTTTATCACGTTTTACCAATAAATGGGTATGACCTTCCTATGCAATGTATTCGTGTCTTTTTTCAAATATGAATTAAATTGATTCCACAGTATTTATGCAGAATGACAATCATAGAAGAAATATTATATCGATTTTATGTTGATGTATGAGACTAACAGAGATTTTAATTTATTTGTTTTACATTTAAATTAGTATTTCTTTGTAGCTTTCGTTCCGGTAAGTAATTTATACTGAAAACTTTAGTGTTGTATGAATTGTTGGTGTCACTAGTCTTTTATAAATTTCTCTCCACTTTATACTGATTTGATGTAAGTTTTGATTCCATATCGACTTTAATTGTATATCTAACTTTTTTGAAATTTGTATTTTTTTGTTTACTCTGTATCTACTCGTAATTAATTAAAGAAGTGATTCATTAATGTATTGATTGTTTATTTGTTCTGTTTCCCTGCCATATAAGACAAATATTACATGTGTCTGAGGCTGTAAAATGATTTTGTTCTGAATTCATAGATGTGTTTTAAGTATCTTATACCTTAATGACGCTCTTTTAAAAACGTTGGGTTGTATTTACACGAGCCCAACTTTTAACAGTGGGTATGTAAGCATTTTTAAACATTATACAATTGTGCTGAACACAATAACCTGAAAAAAGAACGAAAAAAATGTTGTTGTCTTTTGTCGAAATCACTGAAGTATATTAGGTCGGGGGATTCTTGAAAGAATCAATCGCGTAACTGAAAATCATTTTTAAGATGGCCTTACAAAATGTCTCTTAATCAATTCTGAAACTAGAAATGTTTCATATCTTTATTTTCTTTACGTTTTGACTTCATTTTTATTTTTTACAAGAGTTACCAGTGAGTCATGCACAGATTTCGTCATTTAAAAACACTCAAACTTGGCGTGATGACTTCGTACATGTCTTCATTGACTGGGACAGAAACAAGTGTCTGCCGTCATTCAGGATATTAAAGTTGGCAATGTAGCTTTACATAAAAATTTGTAAACTCATATTCATCACACTTCTGCCGCAGTTGAGAGGTAACGATATTTATTTTAATGTTGTCGTTTTTTGTTTTCATTTAACATAATAAACTGTTTTTTGTGGTATTATTTGTCTGCAATACTAGCATTTAAAGCTCAGAGAATTTGGACTTAAAAGAACTTTAATTATATTAAACAAATGCATTTGTTTGCATTGTATTTTTATTAAAATAAAGGTTTAAAATTATTTGAGAGATTTAAGCATTTTCCCATGCATATTCCTACATCAAAACGAAATTTAACTTTTTTTGGTAACAAATATTAAAATTTCCAAATGGTTGATATATACAAAAATATTGAAAAATTACAAAACTTATCATAAATAAATAATAAATGTTGGATCACAGGCATCAGACTGACTTTGTTCTAACATAGATTAAATATAATAATTACAGTAAACTCCCTGAAAACCGGCCTCTCTGAAAACCAGACTTCTCAGAAAACCAGACCGGAATGGGTCCACTTTTCTGGGGTTTTGCTCTATATGTTTAATTTATGACTAACAGTCAGGAATTTATTTATACATATGTATTTAGCTAAATGACCAATTAATGCAAGAGCGGCTTAGATATTGTCTGAACAAGACGTTTTTTATTGATTTTATTTTTTCATTTATGGTAGAAACATATATAGACAGCATAATTGTTTGAATTTATAAAATTCTAATTCGTTAAATGCCGCATTTCATGTAATAAATGTATCTGAACACTAAGATATGAAAGATTTTCTCTGTTCTGTTCTACTTTACGTTAAGATGACATTTCTTAATTGATCTTCGCTATAGGATGATAAACGCCTTTTACATAACATTATATAACACATATTTTTACTTTTATCGCAGAAAAAAGACGTAAAATAAAACTCAATGTTCTGTCAAGTGTCTTTGGAAATTATTTTCCTAAATTTAATAATGTACATAATATGAAACGAAGACGCTTATTGCAAAATTTATGTAATGGTATACGTATATATTTATACTGTTTTCTCATCGTGTCAATAAAATTGATGGCGAATTTCTTTTTGTGAAGTTTTGTATGTAATGTAACAAGAAGTCCACTCGGTTCGTGGTTGACATTACGCTCCATTTTCAAATTTCACCATCTTCGTATTTATTTTATAAATATCATTTTCAGTTAAACAATTTGTTGCTCAGAACAAAATATCAAACCTGAATTTAGATATTAAATAAATTATTCAAACAAAGTTTGTAAAAATTAAGACACCGAAAAAAAGATTCCATTATTCCGTGAAGTAGAAAAATAACCCTGTTTTACTTCAAGGAAAATTCTCCATTAAATACGACATTTTCAAACAACATTTATTTAATGATTTCACGTAATATGGAAACATAGAATTTCTGCAAATGATATGATCAATTATACACACTAGCACCAGAACAAGGTAAAACAATACATATACAATATATGTTATAATTTTATACACAGTGACAATAAATTTCTAAATTAAACTGACCGGTGGAATATTTTGTGCACTTTTTGTACGAGTACAGTACAATCTCTCCAAAGCGGCCCTCTCTTGAGCAACAACCTTCCTTCAACAAGAGCATGTATTTTCCCACTGTACGATCTAACTATTAATTTAACCTCTCTAGAGCAACAGCCCCTCAATAACAACAAAATTTCGTTTCTCCCAAAGGATGTTGCGCTGGAGAGGTCGCCCTGAATATGTATCTTGATGACTGTAAAATAATGTTTATTTATCATTTTAGACTTACATGTAATCGACTGGTAGTTTTGGTGACAAAGAAAACAAATATTTCTAAGTCACGTCTTGCAACATGAAGTATACGCTGAACATGTTCGCTGTAGCTGTCATGCTGACCCTGATGTTTGTGGTTGTAGACTGCAGCAGGTGTGACACAGCCCCGGGGGTGAATGGTTGCAGTATCCCACTAGGTTTACCTTTCTGTTACAAGAAGATTTTTGAACCAGCTTGCAACAAACACGATGTTTGTTATATATGTGTAAGTATTTCCGATTCTTGACATACTTGGGATATTGTTTCAAAAGCATCCGGGCTTCTGTTTTACTTCGTCTCCCGGATCTGTTTGCAAATATATTGTGTGATTCACGGATTTTGTACGTTAATGATTTCATTATTAAGGAGATGTCTTAAATTTGCTTATCACACATGCTTAGTATAAACCACATAAAATCACCGCTTTCAAATGCAACCACAAATATTTTATCTCAAAGGGTTCAAGCCTGGACGTCAGCAGAAACGAATGAGATAAACGCTTCTTGTGGAATACGAGACATTCTTGTTATACGCACGAAGACGTATATTTTGATCAGCTATGTTTAATAAAAAGTGCATTCTACTATGACTGCGTCAACTTGTTTGGAGGTTTACTGTATAACCAGCATTCCCCGTCTTGGTGCAGAGAATCCTGGGTTTCAAAATGTGTTCAGTGATTCTACGCAGATTGTCGAGTTCCAGTGAGACTGAGTAAAAATTCAACTTGGACTTATAAGCACGAGGCTGCATTTTATTCTCTTTCTTTTACCGCACTTTCGTTTTTATACCTAGCTTCATTTAACCTCTATAATAAATTCCTTACAGTTTCACTAAATGTGTTTCTTTTCCATGTTATTGATGGTTACATTGGTCCAAATATTATCTACGAGACGGAATATCCACAAATCAGTAATAAAGTGGTAGAGTGCACATAATTGCTAGCATAAGTTCTTCAATATAAGTAAGTTTCAATACAGTTTGTTACTGACGTCCCCATAGCATTCTTGTTGATATACACGTTCACTCGGACACACAAAAACTATAAACACGAAGCCAGAGCAGTAGCACTTTAACCCAGAGCCCATGTTGTCACTTGATTGTCACATGAGGTACCTGCACTACATACAGTGCAACCTTGCTAGAGCAGCCCTCTCTTGAGCAACATCCTCCCTTCAACTACAGCATGATTTTTCCCTCTGTACGATTTACAGGTAACTAATAATTTAACCTGTCTAGAGCAACAACCTCTCAAAAACAACGTCGTGTTGCTTCTCCCAAAGGGTGTTGCTTTGGAGAGTTTGCACTGTAAGTATAATATATACGCACTCCATTACAGGTATTGTTTTGTCCATGTGTTTAATGTGCTAGATATCTAGTATTTTTGGAGAAACAAACGAACAATATAATAATAATAATAATAATAACAATGCAAAGTGTAAAATTAATCTTCATGATTTGTTATTGTATGCGCAAACACAAATAAGTGTTTAGCTGGTTGACGGTACGTGGTACTTGATAACACTCTCTTATCATCCTTTCCTAGTGGTAAAATAGCCACAATAAATGTTATGGTTGTTTAAAGTTTTCGTTACAGTTTAGCTAAATTTTGGCAAGATAAAATAAAACTTTACACTTTAATATGCACATGTAGAATATTCTCAGAAATAAACGACTAAATTAATATCACGGCTTTTCTATAAAAAAAAAAAATAAATAATCAGATTTGAGTTTACCTCCTGTTCGCTTATATTCTTGACATTTAATGAAAATGTACAAACGTTGTAATTTAATTTACTTGTGTAAAAGACGAACATGATGATGACAATGGTATTATGACGTACATGCATATATTTTACATTTCAAGCAGTTGGAGTTGTCGGAAACATAAATGAAGTATTATAAGATTTCCGCCGTGAATTAAACTTTGCTACTTTGCTTCTCTGGTTGGTAAACAAGATAGTACGTATATTTGTCATACTTTTACTCTTTAATCTTTTTTCATGGGGTTTAACGCCGTTTTTCAACAATTTTTAAGTTATATACGACGTCCGGTTCACCTAACATCTACGTTTTCCTGGATTATACACTAACCAGTACTAACTTACCCTTCCTCAAGAGACCGGCAACTCCTCCACATATGGAGGAAAATCGACATTTTTGACAAATGGTCATAGAAAGGCATGACCTGCCGCGACCAGGATTTGAACGTGGATCGCCGGGTCCCAAGTCCAGCGCACTAACCACTAGACCACGGTCGCGACACCTCACTAAATCTACTGTTGAAAATGTTTCATTATGTCCTGAATACAGTGCGGTTAAAACTGTCAGAAGGTCAATCACTTATGGGTAGTTTTTTTGACAATATTATTCATACCACCGCTAAGGCAGATTTGTTTTATTGCCATAAAAGCAGAAATTGAGAACAATTAATGTAGCGAGGAGTTATATTCTCAACTTGCCCTTTTGTTCATTCAAACACGTCAGTTTGTTGATCAGTTTATTATTTATGGCGATTGATGTATCGTTGATTTATCGAGTTCAATTATTCGATATATCACGTTGGTTGACCGTTTAAACAAATATTTTTGTGATTTTAGTGTGAAAACACGCGTATCACTTCACATTTGAACTATTGAATAATAATTGAACGCTTAACTTACATATGTTGACAGCTTTATTTAACCTATATTAATGCAATTTTCGTGGTTCATGCTGTCTAAGTATTTAACTTTAATGTTTCGACGAGTACTGCTTTGTTTACTGTGTTTACTATGAATCTTTTCAATGTGCTATCTACTGTGCTCTCAGTAATATTCTGACTATTTAAGTTTTTGTACAGTGTAACCTCTCCAGAGCAGCCCTCAAAGGATGTTGCTTGGGAGAGGTTGCATTGTATTTCACTGACAAATTGCCAATAATGTTATTATGACTTAATATTATAATACGTACCTTTTACCTATTTTACCATTTAATGCACTTATTTAATGTTATTTTTGAACTTCTCTGTGTATGTGTATACAAGCATATTTCAAGTATTTTTGTAAATTTCACCTTAGGCTTGTATTTGCCGATTTGTGAATAAACTAAAATGAACTGAATAATAAAATTCAAAATACTATAAAACATTGACCGTGACATATACCATGTGCGTATTTGGTGAGGGCGATATTAAGAGAACCTTTCCTTAGTGAAAATATGAGAAGAACTGTTAAAGCACGTATATATACATATATATACAGCAACAACTTCTCAACAATAACATAATTTTGCTTCTCCTAAATGATGTTCCTTTGTCAGAAATCAAACATCACGACAAACAACTGACAACATACAACTACATGGATTCACAGATCAATACGAGACACAAACATGGACGATACCCATTCCTCCATATACAGCGCAGTTCTCAGTACAATTCTTATACCAACAGTCCTCAGTAAAATGAGTACGCCTCATATCAACAGTCCACAATACAATGAGTGCGCCTTATACCAACAGTCCTCAATACAATGGGTTCGCCTCATACCTGGAGCTACAAAACGCACTGTAAAAACAGACACACACCCTCCCCCGCACACCCAAAGAAAATATATGATTTCCTTCTTGAATGGACTACAGTCAAAACTACACGGTTTATTTATAGGATAACTGTACACAGTTGAACCTTTCTAATCTGAACTTGTTCGGACTGACAAAAATGTTCTGATTTGAGAGGTTTTCGGAATACAAAGATTCCGGATTGCGAAGTTTTTTAAACATTAAATACATAATAAAAATCGGGACAGCTGGTTCGGTTAAGAGAGGAATCAGGATGGGAAAGATTCGGATAAGAGAGGCATGGCTGTACTACAAATCATCAGTCTACTATGTTATATTCGTTTCATTTAATTCGGATACAGCTTTTTTTATCACATTCAAAATTGAAATAAGGTATCTGACAGTTGAATTTTAATTAATTTAACAACATGTATTAAATAAATTATCTCAAAATCGGCTTTTGTACACAATGGTAGACCGATAGCTACGCCCCAGTTTTCATTAAAACATAAGAAAATTATAACAATCCCCGGGCAGTTCGTAAAGTTGGTATTATATTGGTGTACGAGATAAAAGAACGGTGTACATTTACTTATGTAACAACTGTACTTTGTGCGGACAAGGTAATGTCTTTATTTCACTGCATTGTTTTTAACATTTTCGATTTATTACTGTGACCTAACGAATATTAAATTATTTACATACATGTATAGACAATTATGTAGACTACATTACCAGATGGTAGATATTTTTATCTGTATGAAAATTATTGGCAAAAATGAATCAGTTCAACATATTAATTTTCGCCGAAGCTATGCGGGCTACTTTTATTTCGTTATGCAACAATAGGAAGTTCTTTTCGTAAAAAGCGAGGATGCTTAGTCGATAGCACATGTACGTATTTCTTTGATCCTACCGTTTTTTAATAAAATATATGGCTGTTGTTCATATAGCAAAAAAAATGCAAATTTGAACTTTCAACAGAAAATAAATAATTTGATTATTAAAAGTAATTATCTCCGTTGAAACAATTAAATCATGTTATATGCTGTATAATTAATTATCTTGGTTTCTATCATTGTGAAGAAGTTCTAAGTATTGTTAGGCTGATCATAATTGATTAGACTTGTAACATACCCATTCAATGTACAGTGTACTACCTTCATTATAACTCATTTACTGTTTGAACTCAGTCACTGTGATTGCCGACCAATGTCATTAAATCACTGTTGGTTATTTTCAGTTAGTTAATAACTCAATACTATCACTGTTTTTATCACTCTCTTTGTAATCTTTAGTGATTCATTTATTTATAAATATTTGTTAAATATTAAATATGAACGAAAAGTAATAATGATCAATACATGCAGAAATTGTTTTTTTACTCAGGGTACAAATGTTTTTGGCAAATAATGAACAAACCATGGCATACATCAATATCTTAGATTAATAACGCTTTTAGGTGAAATTTAATGTTTCAGGATAACCCTACGTTGTTTGCTTCAAAATGACGTCTACATTAGACACACTTGCTATACTAGGTGTACTCGTCCTGATGTTTGCTGTGGTAGAAAGCAATGTTTGTGATTCAGCGCCCCGTGTAGATGGTTGCAGCATTCCCTGGGGCTTAAGTTTCTGGTACAAGAAGGTTTTTGAATCTGATTGCAACAAACATGATCTATGTTATACATGTGTGAGTATTTCAGATACTTCGTAGTTCTAACCATTGTGCATAAATTCTGTGTACAATGCAAAGAACGTTTCATTTGGGTATTTATACTATATTTGTGTTGATTAATTGTTATTTGGTCTTTTAGTTCAAGTTTGCGCCAAATATAAGTTACCATTAAAACACTGGATCCATATATAAAGCGCGCGGTCTGAAGGGTTCGTACAGTGCATATGAATTTAAACATTTTGATATTTTGTTGTGTGTATTCATGGGTAAAAATTTCTAATTAAAGAATATTTACATGCTACTTAAATTCATGCATAGAAGGTGGGAATTGAGAGAAACGCGGCATTCTACCACACCTCAGAAATTATGAAGCAACTTATATAATATTAGTAAATGCAAACATCAACACACATGAACCCAACTATATTAAACACCAACTATCTAACATGGCTTCAACATACCCTATTCAAATTAACTGTATATTACAAAAACACCAACCTGTCAACATAGTTTACACACACATCCAAAATACACTAACAATACAGACAATGGAACAGGAAGCAGGTCTCACACCAAAACATCATACTGATACAGTCTATGTGTATTATATTTTAAATTCAGTCAAAGGATGCTTATTTGTTATTTTAGGGCTCCTACCTAAATGTTAACAGAGATGAATGTGACAAAAGATTTCTGTCAAACATGAAACGTACTTGTAAAACAAGCGAAGACGTGAAATACCGGTCCTGGTGTAAATATGTGGCTAGACTCTACTACTATGGGGTAAAATGGTTCGGGGAAGTTAAGTATGAAGACGAATCGCCATCATTCTGCAGTGAAGATTGGGTACCCGGATGTATACAGTGATTGTGGGAAGAGTTAAACTATATAAATGAAAAGCAAATTAAAAGGGACACAATAAATGAATACAATAAATACTCGTCACTACTTGTTTAAAATTGGTCTAATTTCCTTTAGTTTTAATAAAAAATGTTTCCTCGTGTTTATCTCTCGATTGCTTTTTTGCTAGCTATGAGTCTTTTTCATGACCTAATCTACACCAATTAATTAATATTTAAATGATATTATATTGTATTTACACACGGGACAAATATGCACGACAGAAACTTGACCAGGTCACTGCCTCTTGATGACCTGTCTTCTATCTTTTCTTGCCCCTCTGCGCTCAACTCAGAAAGTAACAACTAGCCTATTATGGATTATAAATCGGACATAGAAGACATGATTGAGATGTAGTTTCTAGATTGAGATTGTCTAAAAACATGGGTCTCGAACTCTCGAACTACGACTGATTTTCTTACGCCGTGCCGGTTGCGCTTACCACAGACGAGCTACGAAAGTCATCAGAAAAACATTTACTAAGCGTATTCGGTGTGAGCAAAGATATAACATTTCTTTGGTCAGCTTAATATTGCATTCTGTCAACAGTCGTCTATGTCACCACCAATTTTCAGTGTTTTATTATCATTTTACTGTTTTACAATTAACTGATGACCTTTACGTAAACAAACTTCAAGCTAGACATTATGTTTACCGTACTTCAGTTTTATCTTGAAAGAATTCGTTTTAACAGAAAATCTCCAATACAGATGGTGACCAACATTTTTTATGATTTTTAAGAAATATTCCGCCGTTATTTCGGCACTCCCAGTATTACAATCGACAATTGTTATAAAACAAACAAGGATGTAATACATCGTCAAAAGACTGTATGAGAGCCCGGCTGTTATTTTCTGTGTGATCATTACACAACAATTGCATGCGAACAAGGGCAATGATTATGTTGCACAGGTCGGCTTTTTATTTTTTGTACGATCAAATAAATGTACTCAGTCAACCAGATAAAACGTATTACATCGTACATGTAACTACACGGAAGATAACTATAAACAACAAATCATTTTTTTTAAGTTTGACCACAGATAACAAATGTCATGCAGTGTTTGCAACTGAGGTATAAAATTACATAATGTTTTGTAAAGTGTTGCAAACAAATTCGGTCATATGCATGCACGCGTATGCACAGATGAGTATGACCTACTTTTTGTGTGCATGTGCCGGATGCAGCCTGATATTGATATTCAACATTACTGAAAAGCATTTGCACAAAAATACTGAAAATTAGTTTCATTATACTTCTGGAAAGAATTTTGAAAATTAGGGGTCTAGTAAGTGAGTCAAGTAAAATCACAATTACACGTGTGGCTGATATTTCGTCGGGTTATTTCTACAAACTCGTATGCCATTTTTCCCATTTTGAGAAAATCGCATTTGAAGTTTTGAACTGCAATAACTTTAAGCGAGTTACGAGTTTGTGGAATTGGGATTAATACTAATTAAGATAGATCTATAAGCAGGTACGTATGATCATTGTAAAGAGCTCATCGAGATACCAAATGATACCAAACAGAATCTTAATATGGCCAAAAATTGAGTCAAAGGGTATCAGAAATAAGCCGTCGATTTGAATTGAATTTGATCTTGAAACCAACCTACTTCAAATCATTTTTATGGAAGATTCTAAAGAGGAATTTGGTCCGTAAATAATTAATCAGTATTTATTTTGTTCGATCCCTAGACTAACTTAGACACTATGACCCTCTAACCTAAATTCTATTTCTTGTCGTAAAATAAATGTGACCGTATGACCGAAATTTTCAAGGTCGCACACGTGAACGTGTATTTTTAGAATACGTCAATGGTTACGACACAATATCGCCTTTGTATGTCTTATCTTCCGGGCTGGATAAACTTCCTTAACAAACAACTTGCTGATGCAATTACGACCCATGCGGGACATGGAATAAAGTTGCTGTTTGTTTAAATTTAAATCACACTGAGAGGTAATGTTCGTTTTTCTTAACAATATTTTACTCAAATTTTGCTATTTTAAGAGTATGATAAGTTAATATAAAATGGTGGTTTAAGAGTGTATATTTATATGTACAGTGAATTTATTAGATAATTGTGGATGAAGTGGCATAATATGTGTATCTTTTAAACATTTATATACATAAATTCTTGTAAACCATATATATCCTCGCTCTTCGCTCGCTAATGTTTTTGCTCAAAACAAAAAAAAATATTACAGTTATTTTTCGTTCGATATATGTATTATTCTTTAAGTTCATTGTTGCTGTAAGGCTATCAATTGTCCTATCGTGTTTCAGAGCAACAAGGTCAACATGTACAGCTCTACTATCAAAATGTTTGCCATAACTAGTGCGCTGATTTTCTTGTTTTCCATCGTTGAATGTAGTAGGTCGTGTTATTAGGCACCGGGTGTTAGTGGTTGCAGTGTCCGACAGTACTATTACAAGGCTGCTTTTAACTCTGATTGCAACATACACGATGTGTGTTATTCGTGTGTAAGTATGCAGAATCTTAGTAATCGATGTTTTAAGTAAAATACGTATATTTACTAGTATGTATGTGTAATTCATAATAACAAAAATCTGAATTAATTCAAATGCACAATCAAACTTATAACATTGATTTTATTTAGATAATATGAGTGTACACCTCTAATTTTGCATCAGCTATTGTTTGGTTGCTATTTGCTAAATATTGGGCTTGATCATACTGGTAACATATTTCATACTTAATTCACATTTGCCCGGGCTCAGTGCTATAAACTGGTCTACAATGTTACGTGCGATTCATCGCAAGTGGCTACGAACCACGGCTAATGTGTTCACGTAGTCTACTAGCTCCGTGTCATTTCTGGTCGTGCCCTCGGGACCAAGCCGATACAGATCCGGACACGGTCCACAGCGAATTTGGCAACAATTTTTAGACAGGAGATAACAATTCGTAGGTGAAATTGTTGCTTTTTGTTGATTTGTCAGATTAAAACAAGGATCTTACTGTAAATTGCGATATATTCTGTGATTATCAGAGAACTCTAATTGGTATCAATTTTAAATTCAATAAAAATGAAATACTAGCAATATCTTTTATCTTTAATCTTGTGATAAACAATAAAAGAATTCAACAAGAATGTCAAAGAAAATGTTGTTTCTGTAAATCATTGTGGCACGATGTTGTAAAATTATTTTATCGATCTTTTTGAAACATTGACATAAATACGCTTTAACCGTTCCTTCTATCAGCGTGGTATCACTTAAGTGAACCACGAGACTTATACCTAATTACAACCTACCATGCATTCATATTTCAGAGAGGTGTTTTGTGATCGCAAATGCGGGTACAAAATGTTTTATGAATTAACTCACATTTTTTCATTATATATACTCGTGTATCATTATGCTAACCATATTTCCATGTTTACATCTACTGTACTTATGCACATATTCTATATCAGACATTTACCAAAAGAATGGCTCTAACTACATTGTTTTAACAAATCGTTTTAACAAATGAATGTAATTTACTTGAACCTACGTATATTGTCTTCGTACATATTACATCTGTATAATATGTGTTCAATGTACATCTTTACCGCCGTGTTGATTGTCACTTCGTACCTTATTGATAGTTGGAAATAAACTGTTCGTTTCTTCGCATATGTTTATTATTCTTTGTTTATTGCTTGTACTTTCTCTCCAAAACAGTAGACACAGCTGCGCTCAGAACATGGGCTTATCTCAAGTCATGCTGTTGTTTCTGCTGTTATAGTGATGGTACAACATCACGTATAAAGCAATTCAGCATAAGTAAGAGATACCCCCACTTGTTCAAATATGACAGTCCATCATCATGAGCAAAAACTATTCATATCTATATATGTATTGCGCAGTGGTGATTCATTCATATGTAAATTTAGTTTTATTTTGACTGATATTGCTTAATAATGAGTTATTCATGAAGTTATAATCGATAAGCTAGCAGAATACATTTCCAGCCAGATACACCCCAAGTTATAGAGATAAGGACATTTTTCTTCCCATATTATAAAATATCTAAAATAATGTTTATATAATCGGTTCTAGATTATTTGTTTATCGCCTATGCATCAAAACATCACCATTGTGACATCGTTAATTTTCGCGCTTACTAACAATAGAAGTTTTGCCCAATCTGATCGAAATACATTTAGTTCTATAACGAAAGTAGATTTGTACTTTGTAATACTTGACAAAAGAAATCTTTAGCGCAGTTGTAACACATCGTCAAATGGTATTGGTAGAAACAGTAATGTTTGTTACGAAATATATGTAAAAAGTGTATTACTAAATAAAGCAGAAGTCAGTGCCTGACTTACTATCAGATACATCTGGCTATTGTATTCTTCTGATCTCGTGGTGATATTATTCTATAATGACAAAAATAGCTGTATTAACTAGCGTTGGTCCGCCGAACGCCAATTACAAACGAAGAACCATAAAAGGACACATTGCCAAATCGTGAAGAAAAATCTTTATGAATAAGCTACCCCTTCTTCATGGACTGGCAACGAGGAAAAATGAAAACTGGATTTACATGATTGGCTTAAAATGTAGGACAAATACAATATAATTGTTTTATATTTTTACGTTAAAGACATGGGTCCGGGTATCCATAACATCGTCGTTTTATTACAATATATCACCACTACAGCTACAAATTACCAGATTGTTTTCATTCATATTGACATGATACATTTTTTTCATTTTTATGTTTAGTTTTTATATAATGAATGAGTTGTACTATTGAGCATATTAAATATATTGATATTCACAATTACGTTCTTAAAGTATTTATTTTGTTAAGATTTTCTTGTATTAGATTTTCATTTTGTAATATATATCTGTCGGTATATTTACGTTATGATTAGAACTTCATAATTGTCTAGTCATGGGCTTATAAGTCTCCACCAGAAAGTTATGTTTAAAGTGGAATTAGAAATAAGCCATTTCATTATCATACAAGTTAGGAAGGATAATGGATCGATGTTGGCTCAGTACAAAGCAATCAGCTGTCAGAGATTTGGAGCAACAAGCGCCACAAACATTAATCTAGTCGTTCGTCGAACATTCAAATTAAAACTAAACAAAATGACGTACCTCACAGGAGAAGAAAAACTGGTCTGGTGGTGTCCTCAGCAATCTGACTCTGTGTATTAAGTGACTAAATCCAAATAGCTGGCGCTTTTTTGAGCATGAGTTCATATCACACAAATAATGAAGACTTAATATTGGACATTTTTATCGAACCATATTTCTGTGATCGCGATGCGTGTTTTACAAACATTTGCACCGTTTAAAGACAAGTGCTCTCTTGAATGACCTTTATATCAGTAAATGAGTCAATTATCTGAATCCTTGATGTCGGGGGTGGCACAAATGTGATGCAATTTTTAGTTACATCATCACAGACTGTAAGACACTACTATACAACTTCTAGATTATTTATCACATTTGACCTTTATTTTTTGGACAAAATTTAGTCGGCGGAATTTTAAACGAGCGAATAGTTTTAAGAGTTAATTCGGGACCGCCTTTAAGGCCAATAAGAAACTAGTCCCCAAACATGGTGTCCCTTAATAAATGTCAGTCTGATCTTCAAAGTTATGGCGAGGGTGGATGCTTTGTTTATAAAGGTTGGATCATCCATTGTTTCGTTAGGTTGATCAGCAAATCAAAGTTTGAAGTCTATAACGAAGTGCTTGATAAACCATTTGTAACAATTTATGGATATATTTACAGTGTATTTATATTTCGATGAAGTTATTTTACTGATTAATGTGACGTGTGTAACTTAACAAGGTAAGACACTTGCATGTACAAATTTATGTCATTACGTAAAAATGTATTGTTTACTTCAATTCCAGACAACTTTTAATGATATTTCGTAGTTTCCTGCATATGATATTCCATACTAAGAGTTTACAGAAATTCTGCAAAAATAAGTGAACGAGTCTTCAGTATAATTTCAAAACTTACCGCGGAATGAAAAATGAATCAAATTCGTGTGATCTTCATACTTAAATTTCTGTTTGAATCTTTGTACTTGACGAGATAAGCATATTTCCACAACAGAGACAATCTATAATGTACAATGATCAAATCTGGTAACGTTTAAACATTAAAACCCTATAGCTGGAGTAGTTTTATATGACGCACAAAATTTTTGTGCCCTGAAAATTTAAACGCAATGCATGAACAAAGCATTGAAATGGTTAATAAAATTATTTTCATTTATATAAGTTAATTATTGACTTGGACATCTTTAAGCTCTGTGTAATCATGTAATACACTAATAATCTGTTTTAATTGCAAAATGTTCAAATAAATTGATGTTTAATTACATCATAATACATGTACAAATAAATCTGCCTTGATTCTGGACAATACATAAAGGCACGCAAATTAATTAGCCATACATAAGGTATAAACTTTGTAATTAGAAATCCATACATAAGGTATAAACTTTGTAATTAGAAATCCATACATAAGACATAAACTTTGTTTTTAGAAATCCACACATAAGGCATAAACTTTGTTTTTAGAAATCTGTCTATTGAAAAGGCTTACTGTCCGTCAGAAAGAGCAGTCTGTAACGGGTTATGTGGGGAATTCCACTATTCCATTTCTCGGTCAAATTTATCCATTTTAGAAATAAACGTATCAAACGTTACGTTAGTGATTTTTTTTTGTTTTATGTGACTTATTGTCACTGGGGTTTAACGCCGTTTTTCAAGTTTTCCAGTTGTATACGGCGACCGGTTCACCTAACCATTTTCCTGTACTGTATACTAACCAGGTCTAACTTACCCTTCCTCAAGGAGCCGGCAACTTCTTCACATATGGAGGAAAATCGACATTTTTGTCAAATTTTCATAGAAGGGCATGACCTGCCGCGACTGGGATTTGAACCCGGATCGTCGGTTTACAAGTCCAGCGATCTAACCACTGGACCATCAATGGTACATCAATATTCTGTAAAAAATACGCATCAATTTAGCGAATGCAACTTATACAGGCATTTAATTTATTCATAGGTTTTACTAGTATTTGGTATCATTAGTGTCAGTGAAAAAATGTAATTGGTACTCCCAAAATTCTTGTACACGTACAAAAATGTATTTTGTTGCTTCAGGTGACAATTGATTTATACTTTTAGTTGCTAATGTTGGCCACGCATATTCAGACCTTCCTAAAAATCTGTAATTTATTTGTACATAACGGTTTTAGAAATACACTATGCTGCCTTTCTATAATTGTTTAAATATATGTAGATGAAAATGCATCATGCCAATGAAAATCAATGGCTAATCAACGCACTTGTATCTGTCATGGCAGCGATTATTCAATTTATTTATTTTGAAATTGTTTAACAGTACTGATCAATTGCTCTATACTTTAAAAGGTAAACGTTCATGAACTATCACTGCTTGAATTTTTCTAATTCGTTGATAATTGCAATTACAACGCAATGAAAAGTATTACATGAACATAAATCAGTATTTGTATAATAGAAAATCACGAAGTGCGTTCATTTAATCAATCGTGTTTTTTATTTTCTACTCGCCAAGATAGAAAGGTCAAGTAAATTAATAAAGGCACATTTATTGTACATGTCTTTATATTTCGATTGTTCTTTTATGAGATAAGTTAACAATTATTTAACATTTCGCATTTGTAGACCTGAGCCATTTTTTCAATTTGGAAAATTGACTTACAGTAGCTCGCAAAGGGCATTATAACATTACATCACCTGGACGTTTGGTAAGTTATGACAAATGTTGCGGAACGCCAAAAAAACACCCCGTCTTAAATAAAATTCGGCACAGACGTCAGGTGATAGAATCATCGCGGTTTGCTTACACTAATAATTAATCGCTCATGTACAAATTGCAAATTATTTTGTCTAGAATTGGTTGGAGTCATGTCAGGAAGAGTTAATTTTGAACTATGTCCGTTAAACTTTTGTCACAACAGTTGTCCGTTTTTTATTAATTAACGCTACACAGAGTAAACATTCGAGGTGCACCGGACACAATAGTGTTTCTATAATGTACGCTGTAATCAAACGCATGTTCATGTATCTAATTTTAACACAAAATTACCTAACTTTAGATCACTTGTTCCAAGCACTAAGATGTACTTCAGTGTATTTGAATTATTAACAAATACAAATGGCCCTCAACCAATCACTGGTCACCATTAGCTGTTACACTTAATGTTATACATCGCCGTGTCAAATATAAAGGACTATCACTGTTCGATTTTAATGAAAAGTAATTATATGAAATAAAATATGCATCTTAATTGTATACAAAGTGACAAAAACATATTTATGTATTCTAAAACATGTTCAAAGTAGTTTACTTCTGATGTTCGAAGATAAAGTAGAATTTTCATTAAAATTCAATGAAGGAATATTTCATCTTCGAGTGTTTTATCAGTGGATGCAATCTACGTCATACTGACAACTGAGGAGAATTCTTGGCGCCGTTATTCCCATATCGTTAGTTAAATATTAGTGTAAACGCAGAACTTAAAATTGAGGAACAAATAACAAATCTCCCCCTCACGTTCCTGAACAATTTAAGTGCGTTAAACGATCGCTCATAAAAATTCGAATACCTTTTAAAGTTTTATTCATAAAAGAATGTATTTTTCAGCGATAAAACTTTTCCCAAGCGTTATTAAAAGTAACATTGATCTGTGTACTAAAACATATTCTAAAGTTGTACATATATTATTCAACATCGTAATCATGAACATACATTGTAATTGTCGCGAAGATACCAACTGTCTGACATTGGTTTTTTTTTGTAGTCCGTACGTAATGAATAACCTCTCTTACAAGGCGTGCGTTTTTGTCATTGATTTGCGTAACAATTTTGGTAAAAATTACTAAATTATATAAAAACAAAAATACTCTACTGTCAATCTACTGTTTTAATCCAGATTTTTATTTTTTTCAAAAAAAGATAGAATATTGCAAATTGTCATTAAGAAATCTGAAAATCAATCTCAGGCGTATTTATATCATTGAATAGTAAAAAAAGTCCTGCCGCTGGAATCAATTTTAGTGACTTTTACCTGGGTTATACAAACCAGAATACGTCTAGCATTTGAAGACAGATTAGGTTTCATTTTAACTTTACATGAATTAAGTCATCAAGTCCTGGAGAATCACATAAGAAGACCAGCTTAGTTACAGAACAGTTATACAGAAGGGGGATTGACAATTTTTTACTCCATGTATATTATTTCAAAATGATTTACATTAAATTCCCTTGCATCTGATGCTTTATGTTTTACTCGTGACACTTATTCATCAAAATAATCCTGGCCAGCAATGTTATTCACAAGGCAGTCTGAAAAATTTAGTTAGGTAAGATATATTTTTCCGGGCTATCTGGCTGGACTGGTTAATTACGAGACTGGAAATTCGAGACGATACAGAAGGCTATGCTGACTTGTTTATAATTGTACTTTGTCACGGGATAGTGGCTTATATCAATAAACAGGTACATTTCCAGCGGCATTATCAACGTTTTACCTATATGCGTTGATCTTAAAATGTCTAAGATTCATAAAAATCAGTTTATTTTGTGAAATCCTTTTAGTAAGCAAAGAGTCTGAAGACGTGATGGTACATCGCCACTAATGGAAGCTGTTGAACACAATCAAAGAATTTATATTCATCAATATTTATGAGTTAATTAATATAAATAATTCATTCCTTTCTAATCTGAAACTGAGAATAATACAATAAACATGCATCTATCCAGTTTCAATTGATTTTGAGTTGTGAAACACTAATGACCTTTAAATGAAGATAAAATGCAGCGGTGTGTTATGCTGAAATGTTTATTGCTAATACAATAAGCGACCTGCAAAACATCATATGCCCATTATGTATATATTTATAGAATAGACTAAGTAAAATGAAGAACAAAAGAATTGATTTCTGGCGCCAGTCACAATATAAGAAAATAGTTTAACAATTTATTTCGATATTTAATTGGTTATCAATACCAAACAGAACACTCGGGGGCGACGTCGTTCTGTGATTAATTTTATCATTCAACACAATTGTGACATTTAGATGTTTCACAATAATAATCGGACAAACTATTGTCAATAGTACAAAATTTCTAGTGTAAATAAATCTAGTAATCTGATAATATTTATTGCAATGAAGAGACAATATACATACGACCAATTGATTTTAATTGTCAATATTCATGCGGCAAAATCGTTATATTTCTCTTCTAAGTTAACACAATGGTTGTTCTAGCCCCACCGTGTTTCCCACACGACATAACGTAAACTGTACGCAATTTGGTGTCATTGTATGACCGGTACAAATATCGGTTCGTGAATGATCGATGAAATTCTGTAGCATCGCCCTCTTTCAATGAATTGTTATGTTTAATATTTCACGCGTTCGTTCCCGATACGGTTCCACGATAAAGTCTATTATTAATGCATTATGACAAGTCATTCGATTCTTGTACACTGGCGTCCCGAGTCGTTTCACGCTCGAGGAGTTCTTGGAACACAACTTGGCGTTCTCTCGTTGGTTCTTGCTCATCCATAGCGACACTTTATAAACATCACAACCACGGTGATCTGGAGATATTCCACAAGACGACACGTTGTGAGGAGGTTACTTGTTAAAATGGAAGAGCAAATATTTGATCAGATAATGGTTGGACACGCTTTCTATTCAACTATTCAAACTGTGCAACTCAGAGAAAAGTTGATTGAAAGTTTAATCAGTTGGACAATACTGTGTATAATAAACTTGTTCATTCCGTGTAAAAAAGCACTACGGAAACAGACGAAATGTTTTCATGTGAAGTTTGAATAATAAAATCAGGTAAGGTTTTATCTTAAATACACTGTTTAACGCTCAATTATTGAATAATTGCAAAAGTGAATTTGATGTTGACAGTGTCATATACATAATAAACGCGGTGTTCATTTTATTGACTTAAATTGTAAATTGGATAGTTCTCAGTTATCGTTCGATATTTGGAAATCTGGTTACAACGACTTAGTAAGGGCAAGCCTTGTTTTACAAAGTTTTGTGAGGCTGTGTACGTTGTTATTTTTTACCTATTTTGTCCTTGTTTATACATTCATCTTTATCATTTTTGTAGCATGTAAAGTTAACTTGATTTTCACTCACTGTCCCTCTCTTCCTCTCTCTTCCTTTTTCTCTGTCGTATGTTCCGTATGATATAAAAATAAATATGCAGATGACAGTAAAAGACATTTTTTTTATATATTATACGAGATATTTTATTATTTTTATCCCTCGATGTATAAAAGCATAAAATTATTCAATTTGTCTGTATGCACCCAGTGAAACTTACACGATCTGATAAATATTATTCAAATTTCCAAAAAAACATTCGTTCTTTCAATAATGTGCTTATATTTTGAAAATGATTGTTTAAATCTAAATATAATGAAAATAACAAATAGTTTTAATTTTAACTTTTAATTCTGAAAACATGAAACAATACTATCCTTAATTACGGAACTGACATTTTGCAATTGATTCTGTTGTGAAGATTTTAACAGACTAATATATTGTTTGCTTAAAAGAATGAATGTCATTGTATTGTTAATGTCTTTCTCAATTACGAAATATTTGCATATGATTTTGTATAAATAATACATAGAATACAGTCACCGTAAAAAACAATAAAACTATTGATTTAGAAATTATTGTCTGTGTATTATGTATAGAAAACAGTCATTTCTGATGCTTGTGGAGGGAGTTGATGGACGGCTGCATATTTTCGTGAAATCCCAAGGGAAATCACACAGAAACTGCGGATAATACAGACACAAACATACATTTGGTTATAATGTCTGTGTCTGCTCGTAATGCACTGTTTGTGTAAGTTGCATCACCGCCACAGTACGTAATTTATAGTAAAACGTAAAAAAATAGTCACAGTAAAACCTTCTGTACTTACGCCATCATTGAGACAAGAATAGTCAGGTTGATGAGGTGGTGTTATTGTCAAGTTGAAATACACAACCTCGGTACGAAAATATAAGGTCTACATCTTGCAATATTGCGATGTGCCGAAATGATTAGAATATTACACTAAATGTTAACGTATTGAGTATCATGTATATTTGTTGAGTTAATAGTTTTAAAATACATGTATTTAGAAACACGTGTTTTATACTTAGATTATTTTGTCTCATAACCAGCAAGTTTAATAACATTAGTGAACAAACTATTTAATCGTGAATCTGAATCGCCAAACCATCTCAAGCCAGAGACAACCAGACAACAATACCTAGAACATGACAATACTTAAAATGTTAAAATGTTAAAACAGGGTAGGCTCTGTTTGTGATTCATTTTACCAACCTAATGTTCCTATTCTTCCACAAGAAATGCGTCACAATTGTTGAAACAGCAGCGGCTTGAAAATGAATATGTGTCACTGATAACATTTACGTCATCTGTGGATAAACAGTTGTTTTTGTTTTGTTTTTAATCCTAGAAAGGGTTTCTACGAAAAATCTCGAAATACCAATCGATGGAAATGATGCTTGCTTTGTATGAATTTAAATGTCATGACATATTACGTCACAGTCTTTAGAAACTAGACAAAATGTCAGACAGTATTAGTTAGGGCCATGAAGTCGAGTCGCTGTTCACACACCACAGGTCTCCCCATTATTCTAAAAATTTTGACTCTACTTTGAAGAAAAACGTATGTTTTAGTATTGTGTACATTGTGATTAACAGTTGTTATTCAATATTACCAATTCAAAGTAGCGTTCTGATTTTTTACCAAATTTTATACACAATTAAGATTCTCAAATTTAAATGAGAAAACAGGATTTTTGCAGCATTACGCAGTAACGGAATTTTTCAAAATATACAAATATGACCGAGATAAAATGTTCACCCCTAAACGCTCAGCCAAATGGTAATAATACGTAGAAATATCAATTATGCTCTTCGGAAAAATATATAATCATGATTTTCCAGGATTCGATGTTTGAAACTTCCTTTGAATACTTGTAATCCCGGTGAAAGCTTAATTCATTTTTCTCTTTGTCTCACGATAACAAGTCGTTTTGACAATAATTGTCCTGAGGCTGATTCTAAAATATCGGTGACATGTGTATATCGCGATTTCACAATGAAATTAATGAAAAATTAATGTAGCTATTCTGATGGCGTACTAAAGTTCACTTCATCGTCGGATTTTATCAAGCCATGCTTGATTGTTAGCTCGATTATTGGCCATAATTTGTAAATAAGCTCATTAATATTAATTCTTACATTCTAAAATCATTGTATAGGTACGCTCCAGTCTAATCGTAAACAGAATTTATCTTGTTAAATCAGTTAGCTTCTCCACTTCTCATGATTTAATTGCTTCATCGATTTATTTTTCAACAAGCTTATAATAGTTACATCCTTTCAAGTATAATTTGTCAATATATAAATCATTCCGTTTTCTAATAATTTATAGCGCAGTCAGGTTACCAGGCAAATATACCCTTCCGGTCGCAGGTATAACAGCTGTATCACGTACGAGAATTTTCTGCACCATCGGGCTGTATGATCTGATGAAATTCATAATTATAGTAGATCTAAAAACATCACATGCAGTTTACTGTGCACGAAAATGTTAACATCTAACAAGTAGCTTATGCGTAGATAAAATTAAACCTAACATACAATGTTCCTGTAAACGCTTGTCTCGTAAAACAGTCAACCCTGAGATCACAACCACTTGCGGACAGATGCCATTGTTGGTACGATGGACGCACCTCAGCGTATGTGTTTTTATATGTACATTTGTATTTTTATTCGCTATATGAATCACTAAAGGTTACTTGTCATGTTTCTTCTATCTTTGCCTTTGCCTACACAATAATTATTCAACTGCATATAGATTGATTTTATATGTATATTATCATGCACCACTATACATAAAGTTTTTTTTCTTCAAGCCATCATGTAATGTTTGTATTATAACAGCGTTGTACTAGATTCTGATTATACTGAATATTAACGGTGTTTATTCAAGATGGCGTAATGCTCATTATTTGGCACTAGTGGAATAATCAGTGATTATCTTTGATTATACACTGGTGCCAAGTAACCAACAACGCCTTGCTACAATACGAGGACAAACGTATATACCGGTACAACAGTATCTGGCTTTACTGCAGAAATGAAGATGAATTATATTATCTTTTTGACCTGATTAATACTGGCTACTCAATGTTCTCGTACACATCACCAGACAATTCCACCTGGACCAACTATACCTTGGTACACTGCCCCTAGCTACTCCAGTTGGATCGACTATATCTCGGTACACGGATACTGGCTACTACAGGCCGTTCAACTACAAGTATATCTCGGTACACGGATACTGGCTACTACAGGCCGTTCAACTACAAGTATATCATGGTACTCAACACCTGGCTTCTCCAGAAGGATCAACTACAAGTATATCATGGTACTCAACACCTGGCTTCTCCAGAAGGATCAACTACAAGTATATCTCGGTACACGGCACCTGGCTACTCCAGGTCGATCAACTACAAGTATGTCTCAGTACAATGGCATTTTGCTTCACAATTCGGATCAACTCATACTGATAATAACAATGCTTAAGTCCACCAGGCGATCCAACTAAACGTCGACACAACGTTGCTTGCCTTCTTCATGCTTTATGCGCGGTTTAGAGACGTTTTTGACAAAGAGTGATTTTTCGCATTAAGGCCAATTAGTTTACAAATCAGCTATGCATTCAAACCAAATTGGGGTAGTACACCTGCGTTCGGACAGGAAAGACTTTCGAATTAGAGTGATTCAGACTTAAAGGTTCCCGCTCGCGTATTTGTTGAATATTTCGGTATGAATCGTTAGATCGTTGAGCTAATGTCTGATTTCATTTATACACAATTTCATCGGTGACAAACTATATAGAAGACAAACATTTTTTTCAACAATATTCCCCTCAATGCTGTGTTGAATTATTAACGAGCTAATTTGCAATCAATAGATGCTAATGAAATGAATATGAAACCGCAATGACATGAAACCATACAGAATTCTTGACATGTCACAACTAGTCCATACTTGAACACATAATCATCCATCAATGATATTTATTGAATCTTTTTTGGCCCTTGTCGCTAACAGTGCTGCATTTAAAAAACAATTTGTTAAATTTATTGGACAGATACTGTACACTAATATTAAGCTTCCGTTGAAATGTGAAATATAGACCTTCGGCTGTTATTTTTCCGTCAGTTTGCAGCAAACTGTGCATGATTCACATGAAGGTTTTTGTGGTGTATTATTTCATAATCACAACAACAAAAAACAGCGAGTTATAAGCACGCGAGATTATACTTATGTAAACATATAATTTTCATATAACTACCATTATTCTTCTTGGTTTCAGTAAGTACAACGTGATACCACGGTATTAGACGTGATTTTGCTTACGAGTCGCAAAATTATAAGATGTTTTAACAACTCAATTACAAAACACAGAATCATGACAATATTTACAAGACAAACAAAGCGCAACAACACAAAGACTGACTGACTGACTGACTGACTGACTGACTGACTGACTGACTGACTGACTGACTGACTCACTCACTCACTCACTCACTCACTCACTCACTCACTCACTCACTCACTCACTCACTCACTCACTCACTCACACTCCCTGATACAATGCTGTACAAAACAATGCAAATTTTCACAATAATACAAATGACATTACATATTACAATTACAACCTATAAAATCCAAATAAAATAAATAATACAATATATGTTGGTTGTACAAAGAATAAATACACGCAGATAATCACCTCAGTGACGTTTGCTTGTGGATATTTCTTATAGATAAGATAACAGAAAATAGTTGGAGGGAGAAATAACTTCATTGATAAACATGCTATGTTTTCTTGTATTCAAATGAATTCTATTTGATAATATCCATCAATGGATTGGACTTTGTCCAGTGCGAAAACTATTACCAATTCCTATTTTTCTAGATTCTAACGTGCATTGATTTACAAGTTGAATTCATTATCAATTTCCCTCGTCTAACATAATATACACAGTCTTAGATTTAATTGTTTGGATCCGTTGCACGGACTCACTGAACATTTCTCGCTCGAAATGTTTTGTTATATGTTTAAATATGAGTGTATGGTATTAGACATTCTTCAGATTTGAAATAAATTCTTTAAGCCTGTTTATTAGATATTATCACGTGAGTGGTGAGGGAAAGGGGTTGGGTTGTAGAGAGTGATTATCAAATATATATATCTACATTCAAAATGTATTGTACTGCAGTCCTTCAAAACAGGACGTCATTAATTTTATAACAACGGACCCATAACAACGAGGGACCAAAGTCGGTTCTTTTTCAACGCATTTTGGAACAATCAGTTGTATATATTCACCAGTAGCTCGCTGCTTTGGTGTCGATAAACTCTTCCATGCCACCAGGTCTTTAAATTTGCCATTAGCATCGGAATAGGAGAAGGCTCGTGACATCTCATCTGAAGTATAACATACCATTATATTACAAGGGGCGTAATTTTGTGAAAAACAAAACACATATTTAGTGTCAGACAGTATGTTTAACATTAAATACTGTATATTATAATTATTGCTTGTTTATACCAACCACGTATCATGTCGTCAGCAGCAAAATGTATATGGAGGTTATTCGTTGACAAAAATTCAACCTTGCTGATCTGAGTTGTACAGTTTGTTTTCGGACAAAATACATTTGTATTTCTTTTTTTGTAAACTCCAGAGATACATTTTTTGCAACAATGTAAACACGTATTTCAACAAAACGCATTTTGTTAAACTATAAAACGTTTACTGGTATTATCAGAGTGGCAATATCAAGTGTTCATCACGACATGCCGGACATTCATTGTTTGTGTGTGCGCCGGCAGAGCAGAACGCTTTCTTACTTAACGCGCGCCACTTTGCATTTTGCAGCCATCATAGTTCGGCTTGGCATAATCCAGCTTTTCACGTTTGAATTGTAGATAAATAAGTTCCGCCCATTTCTCAACCATCGTAAATAAACGTAATTGTCCGCTCACCGTCGGCATACGATATCTCACCACCTGTGCATTACTTGAATATCTTATGCTAGAATACATTAAAACAAAATTATAGTATATTCAAAGTCAACAAATGCATTTGTTATATGTGACAAACAAATGTTTTATTAAATAAGAAATCTTTCTGCACTTCCCGCATTAATATCTTTATTTTCAGCTCGTGAAAATTGGCTCCTCCTTTTAATCTTCGGCTATTTCCGTGAAATTGCTATATATGGAAATTGCAAAATCGATTACAAATGTTAATCGCGTATAAATGTAAAAGTCAAGTGTCCACTAGATCTAAACTTGGTGTGTCCTCTAGAGTTATACCTTGGTGTGTCCTCTAGTGTTATATCTTGGTGTGTCCTCTAGAGTTATACCTTGGTGTGTCCTCTAGAGTTATATCTTGGTGTGTCCTCTAGTGTTATATCTTGGTGTGTCCTCCAGAGTTATATCTTGGTGTGTCCTCTAGAGTTATATCTTGGTGTGTCCTCCAGAGTTATATCTTGGTGTGTCCTCTAGTGTTATATCTTGGTGTGTCCTCTAGAGTTATATCTTTGTGTGTCCTCCAGAGTTATATCTTGGTGTGTCCTCTAGTGTTATATCTTGGTGTGTCCTCTAGTGTTATATCTTGGTGTGTCTTCTAGAGTTAAATCTTGGTGTGTCCTCTAGTGTCCTCTAGAGTTAAATCTTGGTGTGTCCTCTAGAGTTAAATATTGGTGTGTCTTCTAGAGTTATATCTTTGTGTGTCCTCTAGAGTTATATCTTTGTGTGTCCTCTAGAGTTAAATATTGGTGTGTCCTCTAGAGTTAAATCTTGGTGTGTCCTCTAGAGTTAAATCTTTGTGTGTCCTCTAGAGTTATATCTTTGTGTGTCCTCTAGAGTTAAATATTGGTGTGTCCTCTAGAGTTAAATATTGGTGTGTCCTCTAGAGTTAAATCTTGGTGTGTCCTCTAGAGTTAAATCTTTGTGTGTCCTCTAGAGTTATATCTTTGTGTGTCCTCTAGAGTTAAATATTGGTGTGTCCTCTAGAGTTAAATATTGGTGTGTCCTCTAGAGTTATATCTTTGTGTGTCCTCTAGTGTTATATCTTGGTGTGTCCTCTAGTGTTAAATCTTGGTGTGTCCTCTAGAGTTAAATCTTTGTGTGTCCTCTAGAGTTATATCTTTGTGTGTCCTCTAGAGTTAAATATTGGTGTGTCCTCTAGAGTTAAATCTTGGTGTGTCCTCTAGAGTTAAATCTTGGTGTGTCCTCTAGTGTTATATCTTGGTGTGTCCTCTAGTGTTATATCTTGGTGTGTCCTCTAGTGTTATATCTTTGTGTGTCCTCTAGAGTTAAATCTTGGTGTGTCCTCTAGAGTTATATCTTGGTGTGTCCTCTAGTGTTATATCTTGGTGTGTCCTCTAGAGTTATATCTTGGTGTGTCCTCTAGTGTTATATCTTGGTGTGTCCTCTAGTGTTATATCTTGGTGTGTCCTCTAGAGTTAAATCTTGGTGTGTCCTCTAGAGTTATATCTTTGTGTGTCCTCTAGAGTTATATCTTGGTGTGTCCTCTAGAGTTAAATCTTGGTGTGTCTTCTAGAGTTATATCTTGGTGTGTCTTCTAGAGTTATATCTTGGTGTGTCTTCTAGAGTTATATCTTGGTGTGTCTTCTAGAGTTATATCTTGGTGTGTCTTCTAGAGTTATATCTTGGTGTGTCCTCTAGTGTCCTCTAGAGTTAAATCTTGGTGTGTCCTCTAGAGTTATACCTTGGTGTGTCCTCTAGAGCTATACCTTGGTGTGTCTGCTAGGTTATACCTTGGTGTGTCCTCTAGAGTTATACCTTGGAGTGTTCTCTAGAACAACTCGTATATTATGGTGTGTCCACTAAAGCTATACACTAGAGTTATGCCTTGCTCTGCCACTAAATCTACACCATGTACAAGTATAATAAATGAAAAATGGAATTGGAATAAAAAGTGTCGTAGTAATTCTGGTAATTGTTATCTACAAGCAATTCAGGTTTAATCATGACGCGTTGTGTTATGAAAGCACTGTTTATTGTACTGATAAAAAGGGTTTGAAAAGTACTGATTAACAAAACGATCACATTACGTTAAATTATTTAATAGCTTTATTTTAGCTGATGATTTCAATTCTATCAGCGACAAAGAGAGTGTTATTTATTCAATTCAAAATGCTTGTAATACACTTGTCAAGGTTTCATTGTGTAAACATGAAAAGCCCGATTTCATTGGCATATTGGGAGAGTATGTTTTGTATAATCATGATTGACCAACAGACAAGAACACGACAGACAATTCCTAACAGTAGTGGATGAATGTAATATCAATTAGAACGTACGTGATTTATGTACTGTGGTGTGTAAGCTGAATTACGCTCTCTTTCACAGACGGTTGATGCAAATTTTTAAATGTATGGCTTGTACCATTTTCGATGAGAGAGAGAGAGAGAGAGAGAGAGAGAGAGAGCAGCAGCATACGCGATATCCTCAAAGAAGAATAGTAACTCAGCATGTTGCTCAATTCACTTATCGAGAAAGCGCGGTATTTTTTTGTTTTATGATAAATGTTTCAAACTGTGCATCGGAAAGGAAGATCCAACCAAAACGACACAATACGAAGCTGTAGGTTTGAATGCAGGGAAAATATTGTATGTCAACTCAATCAGCAAAGTTGGAACGTGGTGGCCACCATCTCTGAAATTCATTTAAAATGTCAACCGCCAATGAAGCAATGACGATGTGTATGATTTTTACATATGGCCAGTCAGGGAATCAGAAAACGATGTTAAAGCTCTAGCAACAACTATGGAATATTTGTTCGCGAATGCTGGTCTGCTAAAAGGTAGTACTCCAGAGGAAAACGATTGCGTTGTCGCCTTCCTTAACTCACCTCAAGCAAGCTGCAAGAACTGGAAGAAATTGGAAGAAAACAGGTGCATGTTATCACTGCAAACCAAGGCAAACTGATGAGAGAAAGGCTTGGAAATATATGACAAGGCAGAGCTCATGAAATGTCTACCTTGGATGATATCTGATCTTCGATACGCCGGACACCTTCGCCCAAAGAACAAGAAAGCCGAAATCCTGTGGTGGCATATGCAGGAATGTTATAAAATACATCTAGCTTGTGATTGGTGTCATTATTGGATTGCGAGTTGGTTTAGTTTATGTGTCGGTTATTGTTGCTTTTGTTTTGACGTTGTTTTTTATTCTAATCGTTCTTGCTCTATATATAGCGTGCGGAATGTCGAGTGAGAATGTTAAAGTTCATGTAGTTTTAAATTAAGGTTTAAGTTGCCGAAACTTCGAATCTGACGCATAAAAAAATTGAATAAGTTAGATTTCTGCTTCGATGTATCCAGAATTATATTAAATTTATCATGAACAAATACATGTAGAGCTTCGTACATGTTTACTGGGAAAAGATGTATGATTTGTTTCGCTGTTATACATTATTACGGACTACGAGTGTGTATAACCAAACGCTTCTGTTTTAATCATATGAGTAATGTAACAAAATAAAATTTACACTTATTTTATTCTTAAAATAAACAAAAATCGAAGAAAAAACATACATGATGCGATCGTAATTGATTGGAATCAATGGAAGAGTACGAACAGTAAAACACGCTTACAGAGAGCTCGCATATTGTAAAGTACTTTTTCTGATCCCCAGGACTTCACTACAACCGAATTCTACTGTATTTTCACTTAACGTTTTATCACCCCGGGAATTCGTAATGCTTTAAATAATATACTACATGTAGTATCTTTAGAAATACAAGATGTTGAAAGCAAATTTATTGTTGATTATTATTTATATAGTTACAGCACACTGTATTTGTCATTCACATTCATCTTTTCAAAATCTTCTCCTTATGCCGTACTTTGTGAATGAAATACAGTAAAACCTCAAATAGCGATCACCTCATTGTTACGACGATCTTAAAACGACCACTTAACGAGTCACAACTTTAATCAGATTATTGCTCACATAGAACAAAACTACTTTATATACTGTGGTATCATTTATTTTCGTTGGGCTCAATTTTTGTGGTTTTGGTAAAATGGCTATTTCGTGAGGTCGTAAATTCGTGGATTTTGAATTTTTGGAAAACATATGTTGCCTTTTCGTTCTCTGTCATTTTCTTCATGAAATATCCCGCTAGTGAAGTAAAAATACAGCTAATTAGTACTATATGGATGTATTACCTTACATAGGTATCCTACCAATCATTTTGTGTACTGCCTGCTCGGAGCCTATTCAACATAATACGCTTACATTATATTTTTCTTTCATTCGCAGTTTTGGCACATAGTAGGCCATGTATTTTTAATGAAATCATAAACGACAAGCCGCTCCTTAGCTGTTACGAAAGCTACCCTTGTCGTGTTCGGTTAAATCGCAATAATACTTTGAACGTAACAGATGAAACATTTTGCCACGGAGTTGTACAACATATACATGTTGACAACATTTAAAGAACTGGATATAATTTGAAGTACAGTGCACCTCTCCAAAGCAGCACCCTTTGGGAGAAGCAAAATTATGTCGTTGTTGTTGGAGAGGTTGTTGCTCTAGAGAGGATAAATTAATAGTTATATCATAATGTAATAACAAATTTGGGATATACACATTCATTATTTATATTTTCTTCACATTGTTCTGTTTCAACAGTGGTCCTGTGGTCTCCACTATGTACAGTATGATTATTATGAATCTCTTAAAATTGTCCCGTCTACTTGTACCTCGAGTTGACATGTCATTAATAGATTTACGGCATAAAACAAGTAATAGTGATATTTATTGATGTATTAATAATTTTCATTGAAGCTAATACATTGCAAAATACATACGTAAAGAGATTATAAGTATCACGAAAGCTTATCAAACAGGAAAGTCGTGGAATTATATACCTACATTAAACACTGTACATCACACCTCATTATTATATACATTTTTATCATATACATTTTTATTATATAACTAGTTCAGAGACACTTATAGTCACTGAGTATATTAAATACACTGTTATATCTGGATTATTTGCATCAACTTATGTTTTAGTTGGTTGCGACATTTAAACATCTTTAGAATAAACATTTTCCAAATACTTGTATTTACAATAAACAATGACATATTCGAGCTTAACCAGCTGCCCGGACCGCATGCTTCGTCGCCATCATAATTGATCATTCCAAATGTAAAGCATTCTAAACAAGCAAACAGACGAGCGAGCGAGCAAGCAAGCAAGCAAACAAACAAAAACCTACAAACTAAATAGTATGTTTTAAGCTTTTTCTTGAAGATGTCTAACGATTCGGCATGTTTAATATATACGGGAAGACCATGTCACAATTTTGGACCTACAGTGCTGAACCTATGTCATTAAAGCCTTTCGTTTACTAATTTATAGTTTATCTATAGCGACCAATATATATTGACTAGATTCGTCTGTAAAATATGACAGGATTCGTGGTAAGGCATGAATTTTGAAGACATCATAACAATAAAGCAAGATGTGTTGAGTATGATTTGTGGTGTACTCATGCACTACAAAAAATGCATAATTGTTATAAATCTACATTGTTGCCAAACATATGGACAATTAAATAAAATAAAATTACCACAGAAATCCGACTGCTCGTGGAAACAATATACATAAACTGACGCGTGTTGTAGGAGTGACCTTTTCTACGAAGGTTCACGTTCAGCTATTATGAAGAATACATTTGTCTGTCCATGTTTATATTATGCATGCACGGGAAAGCAAGAGTATTTCGTGCATTATTTTATCGGGTAAAAATATTCCAGTCGCAGCAGGTCATACCCTTCTATGAAAATTTGACCAATATGTCGATTTTCCTCCATATGTGGAGAAGTTGCCAGGAAAACTGGTTAGTTGAACCGACAGCCGTATATGACTGAAAACTTGTTGAAAAACGGCGTTAAATTCAGTACTAAAATATTCCACTTTTAAGGAAATCTAGACTCATTTCCGCTTTTCAATACTACCCTTATCTAGTGAATATTCCAAAAAGCTTTATTAGAAAGGTCGTGAATCGTAACTCATATACTCGTACATTATAGCAGCTCATATAATCGTACATTATATTATGTTATTTGCAGTTATTACGTTATTTGATATGGGCCCATAATAATTCTCCCCCCTGAACTGTTTCTTTCTTGACATATCCTCGACATCAATTTTATACGAAAGACAAGGACCAAGCAAGTCGCTTTTCAGCTGTTTCAAAAGCTAACCTTGTATAACATTACTTTATTAGTACTTTCAGGCAGTTAGCAATTTAAAGAATTTTGGATATATTAAGGCTAGCATTGCTTATGGAATTAAACAAGAGCTGTGCGTGTTTTAATGATGAAAACAAAATGCGTATATGTTTAAGAATTTTAATGACTTATTTATGATAAGTAGAGAAAAGCTCGATATAAAAATGAAAAAACAAACGGATTTTCTTTTTCTGAAGAGTTGTAGTTCGTGTAACTGAACTTAGTGAATATAAGCCTAGCAGGCTTTTGAGTACGTATATTCAGACGCCATCCATGCGAGCTGTAAATAATTAGATATACAAAGGTTGAATTATTTGTAAACAAACAAATATTTACCATTTAATGCTAACAACGTTTTGTCAATACTATCATTCGGGAATAATTTGACATGGAATTATTTGGGTTTGTTGTAAGTACATTGGTACTTTCAGTGAACCAAAACCCATTTTGTCTTCATTTTAACGCATTTATCACCTTTGCTCTCAAACAAATCTGCTTCAGATTTACGATACACGGATTAAAATATTCTTGTAGTCACTAAATTTGATTCAAAATTATTTCGAAGTATCCTGAATTTTAAAATAATGGCTATCCTTACTTCACTTCCATATTGTATTTCTTTCCATAGATAACCTTGATGAGAGGCATGATGTCCGGTATACCGAAAACACTGGTCTTTAAACAAGCTGCCAGTTTGTTTTGCATACAGGTCCGGGTGGGAATGGAGAACCACACCTTCCCAGTAATCGCCACATATCATTGTACACGCAAAACTACTTCCAACCATCACACACAGTACCATACAAAGGAGGAAAATTTGAGTCTGTGAAATGACATCAAACAATTATTGTCTATGATTACATATTTCATTTCATACAGTTTTGATAAAATCTTTATACTCTGCGAAGTAAAAAATAGGTTCATACTTCATCATAAAGGCAAATAAACTTAAGTGACTTAGTAGGCTCAAAACTTGTATATTGATGCATTATATCCAGGCAAGCAAATTTATGATGAATTTCATTATTTATTTCAATGTTCGCACTTTTTCTAATGATAGAAACATTGTCCTTTCTCTCATTTTTTAAACAGATATCCAAATATTTTTGCGTTTCAAAATATCATGAAATGAAACAATATTCAATACACATTATAATAAATATATATAATATTCGACACCTCAAAGTACAATTATATTTTTGTATTTGATTGTTTAATTCATTTTTATTTTTTTTATTTAACCATGCAAAATAAATTACGTTTCATTATGATTTATTTTAAAGCTTTATAGGATTAATTAAAATACAGGCAAAGAATCTTACCTGAGCCATGGTCACAATTAAAACCTAATGTGATGATCTGGCATCGTGTGTCTTTCTTATATACAATTTTTGTGTCAACTTATCAGCTAAGCTATAAGGAAGAGGAAATCAAATTGTTTTTAAAATTCGAATTTTATCAGTGAATTGGATGGTTCCTTGTACCAAACGTGGTCTTGGACAGCTGTACTTGACTAATTCTTATGTAATCAGAGATAAGAAGGAAGCTAAAGCATACATTATTTCTATCAGACCTTTCTCACTGCACGATTCTTGCATGATTTTTCCCTAACTACTTCGTATATTATATATCACACTTTTCACACCGCATAATTTATACACTGTATAAATTACACTTTTCCCACATCAGGATTTATACATTACATGTATCACACTTTTCACACTCATGATTCGCGCATTATATACATCATACTTTCACACATAACAATTTATACATTGTAATTATCACACTATTCGCATAAACATTATATTTACAAAACTTTTCAAAGCTAGAGTCATGCATTTTACTTACCACACTTCTCACAGCATGATTCATACATATATATATATTCATACACGATAAATACATTATATATTATATGTATGAATCATGATGTGAGAATATATATATATAATGTTCACACTTTTCTCGTGTTTAAATTATTTACACATGTCCACCACTTTGCTATTGTGACAATGAACTTAATAAGTTTGCGTCAACAAAGTCTGAACTTGAACTTGCTTATAGTTAAACTTACTGATACTGTACTGTATCTTTTTTGCTTGTAGTGTAACAACAATAGACCACCACTGTGTACATTGTTGTTAAAATTACTTCTAAGATATGCTGTGATCGGATTTTAAAGTTCAGTTATAATGCTCATCACATGTGTACACGAAAGTTTTGCAAAATGTCATAATGGATTTGCTGTAGTTTTGGTCGCATGTTTTGTACTGAATTTTTCCTGCTCAATAGGCTTACATCAACAAAGATAAGATATAAACAGAACATACAGACATTTATAATATTGTTTATGCAGTAATTCTTTAGACTTAGGACATTGTTACCATTTTATTAGTGTATATAGAATATTAGTATGTATATATTATTAGTATTGGTCCTTCATTTAATGAAATAAGTTGATAATATATTCCAAAATAATATATAGTTTAACCGACCCTCTATGTTTAAGTATCTGAAACTTGTAAATTGCTGAGGCATCATTTTACATCAGATGTCTCTTTGTAAAGATTATAAATAAGATCCAATTAAATGACTGCTTGATAACCTTAATACCTTTGTCCTTTTATATTCTCTTAGTTTTGTTCACTTTGCATATATCTGGGCTTCATGATTGTTCACCGTGTTTGTCATGTGATATATCTGAAAATGTAATATTTTTGTATAGGACGATGTACTATGTGCAAGTCTTTACCTTACGTATGGTGGCATGTTTCTGCGTAAGATAATCAGCATGTGTTCGCACAACCTATCAAATTTTCATGAAAAACAAAGACATTTTCACAAAAAATCAACAAATTTTCATGATTTCTCCACCAGATAGCAAACACACTTATTAAGTGGACAATTTCATGAAAATAAAACATTTTTTATCAAATCTTAGAAAGCTGCGGCAAAAAGTAACTCACCAAGTGTATACAGAAATATGCCGCCATAGTTCTGTTTAATTCTGATGTGTTAAATTAAATCACTAGCCTATTACTAGTATACCATGGTATGAAGTTGATTTGTAATAGATAGGTGCAGCAGTAAGCAGTCTTTTATCTGTACATTGTCAACCTTTAATTCCCACATGAAGTAATTTAGTATTATGTATTCCATACTTGAACTCTTAGGTATAATATGAAGCCAGTGGGCACATTATGATTATTTATATTTACCGTATACAATTATATTCGAATATGAATATAATGAGTGCCCCTTGAACTAGATTCAGTTATACTGTTTAGTTCTAATTTTAATGCCATAATATCATATATCCATAAATGAACTCAATCAAATACTGTCAACATTCATACAAACCTTCCGTCGGTCCAATTTTCAGAGACTTTCTTTGGATATAAAAAAGCATTCTGCACAAACTTGTCACACCATTGTTTCTTTCTAATGTACTTATATATGTTTTTGTAATGGCATCTAAAAAATGTTTTGTTTCTTAAAATGAAATTTTTAAATATTGGCTGGTGATATTTAAGCATAGTGAAATGGGGCATTACTTTTGCTACAGTTATGCTTCTGATATAGGTACAATAACAGTAAAGCTGTCAAACCACATTTTACATCATCATTTTGTTAACATGTCAAGGTACATTTAGATCTAGGACAGTCAACATTTAGTGCAGTTGGAACTGTAACATCTTGGAGACAGATTAATATAATTGCCAATGACCTCCCATGTTTATATGTACACACAGATATATAAGTGAATTATTTCATCACATTTATGACTTTTTTTGTTTTGTCCATTAATGGAATATCTAAAAAAATTCCCATCTATATACTTACTACAAAATCATTATCTTCACACCAGTACCTAGACTAATTATACTGTAAAATTATGGCTGCTACCTCTTATTCAGTAGCATACTGGGTACACAAGATAATTCAATACTATTCAAGCTGATAACGGTACCAGATACACATAGCACACAAAATTCCTCACAAAATATTTTGAATACCATAAATACTAAAACCATGAATTTACAAAATGTATCATTTATTGACTTTTCACACATGTAACCAAATACAACACAAAAATGAACATTGACAGTTTTAACGATAAATGCTTTGAAATATGAGATGATCAAAACAAACAAAAGGTGAATTTATCAGATAAATGATTTTAGTTATGTCAATTTCATTGAATATGTGAGTAACAGGTAACATTACAATGAAAATATCTAATGGCATGATAAAATGATTAATGACAATTATTGTCTGAAACTACAGAGAAAATGATGGCATTGTTGTATCTGGGTTCCAGCCAGTGCATATACACATACATTGATACATACACAGAATATACAATAAGACACTGTATATAACATAAACACCGTGTAAAGAATCAACACAATATAAAAATGTCCAACAAAAGTGTCACAGTGAATTTATAAATAATTCCACTTGACTTCTTATTAAATGTACATTTAATTCTCCTACATTCACAAAGACAGAAGTTGATCCACTATTTTTACAGACATCACGTAAGTTACATAAATAATATAAAATGTCTACGTTAATCCTCTTCATCCTCGTCATCATCATCATCACTGATGACGGGTCTAGGACGACCACGAGATGGTGTACTACGTTTTCCACTTACAGATGACTGCTTGATAGGAACTTTACCCTAATAATAAGTAAACATAGCAATAAATAAATATGAAAAAAGCTAGCCAAATAAATAATATATAGTCTTTAGAGAAGTCTAGAGTCCATATTTGTGGTTTTCTTTCAAAACCAAGAAAGTCATTACAATTGGTAATCAAATAAAAAGTAAAATCAAATTATACCACAGAATTTCATGTTTTTTTTTCTTATTTTTTACAATACTCACTTAAAAGTGTTCACATGTGTAGAAAAAAATGTGTACACAACAGAGTATATTCAAGTGGTAGAACTATGCTATGTTACCACTGAACTTAAAATATGCAATAATTTCATAGTCATCAAAAATTAAAACTTATGAATGATTTTAATTATTATGACTTTCTGTCACCAATCTTACACTAATTCCCTTCAACATATGCATATATTATTTCCATCACTCAATAAGAATATTTAGCACAGGATGAATTTACTAATGATAAAGACTTAAAATGATACAGAATGATGCGTGTTCCTAGCTGATCCAATTAACAAGATGAATATGAAATTTCAGCTTCCAAAATAAACTCTGCACATCCAAACAAATAGTAGATACAGTGACCAAAAGCAAAGTGACTTATAAAACAAAAATAATATGTTCATAGCATATTTCAAAAAAATACATAATATAATGACATAATTAAAATGAAGAATGGTTATATTATGCTTCCCCGGAAATATAAGTTTACTAATATTTCAGTATTGTATTACACATTTGTTTTAAAGAAATTACTAACATAAATAACAAGTACTGTAACCTGAAACAGAAGTCTATGTCTGTCTTCATAGATAACATTTCCAGGAAAGCACTACAGCTAATTCATACAAGGAAGTGACTAAGGAGTCTAATTTTGTACCAAATCATTTTCAAACTAACAGTTTTTTTTTCAAGATCGAACATGTTCTATGTTAGCGATCTCTTAATGCCCAAATTTACAGAAACTTGGCACCATCAATATGGCAGAATGATTACAAAAACATTTTTTTTTTGTTCATTTACATGGAAATCAATAAAAAAATCTTGATATCCTGTTTATGACAGAAGACAATAAATCACCATAAAATATTTTTGAAAGAATTCCATACAAATTAGTTGCCTTATCACTTTCTTCTAGAATTACAATGAAGAAGTAATGATAGATGAAGGTACCTCAGTTTCTCCTACCTTTCCTTTGTCTTTCATCTTATCTTTGTCTTTCTCCTTACTTTTTGATTTAGTAGACTGGGCTGAAATAATTAAAACATAATTGGTTAAGACCAGAATGTTATATTTTTTGTTTCTTAGGTGATTTTTGGACGGACATAGGACAAGCAGTGGAAATATTATCTCTGAAATATTCAAATTAAAATGAAAATAAAACATAAATGAGCTGAGCCTCTGAAGTTATTTATTAAGAACTTATAAATTAAGAATTCAATAGATAAACATCCTATGTGAATGTATATTACATTTATTAATCTGAACACTTATGTAAAATTACAGCAAAATTTACTAGTAAAATATCAAAACACAATAAGCATCTACTTGTTAAGCTTAATGCCCAGATAACCTGATAAAAACAAAGTAGATAACAATTGTTAAAATTCCTCATCCCAAAATCAGGTTTTTATGTGCCATATTCAATTTGAAGACACTAAGCACAGGCCTTGACAAATCCATTCATCTGCTCGTAATTACAAGTAGAAATTGACTCAGGACCAGTTGAAATTGCTGTAGAACTGGTTAAAATTCTTAGCTGGTTGTCCTGCAGGACAAAAAGCCTGAAAAAATGTGTTGAGCCCTGAAGCATCATGATCTGACATTCAGTCTTCAATATAAAATTCAGCTCTGAACCAAATACAAGTGTACTGATTGTTACTTACTGTCTGTGTCATCACCATCACTGCTATCATCACTGTCGCTATCACTGTCATCATCAGATGTATCATCACTGGAATCACTACTATCCTTCATCATTCTCTCTTTAGCATTAGTTAAAACAGATTGTAGGACAATGGAATCTTCATATATCTGTAAATACATAATAAATAAATAAATAAATAAAATACAAATATAACATGATAAGGTTAAATTGACATCATTGAAAGTAAAGATTAATGTAATGTAAAGTAGCAGTTAAATGCCAAAGTAGAAAAAGAAACTTGTCCACATTTGAGATAAATTGTCTCATTTACACCACAGATATAGATTTATACGTACAAGTCTCTTGACTTAAGCTCTGATAATAGATATACATGTAATAATGAAATATACATTTCTTGACTACAGTATACTTAGAAATAACTTTTATAACTTGATTTAGAATTTATATTAACATATCCACGAAGATTCTTCTTTATAAAATATATTAATTAAATTTTCACTTTCATCAACAGTACAAGTAATTAAATTCAATCATGACATAAATCAAGTCACTAAATTAATGGAACAATTACTATCCTAACTTATTACATGAATAAATATAACTTATTACATGAATACAGATCAAAACAAGTTTTATACAAACCTGTGATCCTTCCACGTTATAAAGCTGTGCATTTTGACAAAGGGAATATATATCATCCTCCAGATCTTCCAAACATCGGTACTTGTGATCCTTGATACGTTTCTACAATGGAACAAATTTAACAACTTGTACACTAATGCACACTGTTAAATAATTCAATGTTTAAAGCATTAGAAAATCTAGATTATCAACAGACTGCATTTACAACTTAGTGACTGAGTGCCTTTGGCTTGCTTGATAAGGTCAATGATGCACACACGCAAATCTTAACTGATGAATGGTGAAATCTCAAACTCATATAAAGTAAACTTTATAAGTGTCAATAAACATACTTTGATCTTCTTGAAGTCCAGTGGGTTAGTGATGATTTCATAATATTCTGGTAAATCTTTCTTTGATGGCAACTTCTCAAATGCAGCACTAAGCATTCTTCCGTCACTATAAAATAAGACGAGAATGTCTTCAAAGAATGAAACAAAAATAAGATATTCATAATAGCAATTAACAAAAATTAAAAACAGGGGTATAAAATAACTAATCACAAATCAAGATACAAACTTAAATGAAAAAAATATTTACATTTCAATTAAAATTATATATGTAGTACTGAAAAACAATATATAGCAAATTATTTTCTTCATAATCCAAATCAACAAGGCCCTGTTCATATTGGTAAAATGTACAAAGCTTAGGTAACATTGCATACTCCAGTCCTTACCTATCTTTGTAGTTGAGAACAATATCTAGTAACTTCTTTAGTTGAGCTTCAACCTTTGGTGGATTAGGTTTCAACTTCTCCACTGGAGGCCGACCTCTTCTTTTCTTCACTGGCTGTTCACCACTATTCTTAGGGGGTGGAGTTTCTGATGGCGCCTTCTTACGTTTCCTGGTTGGTTTCTTTTTCTCTTGTCTTTCTTCTCTCATTTCTTCCTCAAGTTCATCGAGATTACCATCTTCAATAGCCTGATATTAGAAACAATAAGTTTTAAATAGAAGAATTGTAGAGATAGGAAAACAATAATGTTGATTTCTCTGAGACTATAATAAAAGCAAATATCATCATTCTTACATATCTAAAGCATACTGATAAAAGAAAAATTGAAGCGCTTATAAATATGTTTCATTGAAGCAGTTCCTGATCTCTTTTGCGCACAGAATATGTTAAAAAATAAATACTTTATATCAAGGAAATGGTATAAGTATGATGTAATATATCAAAAGTCAATTTAAAGACAAGGAAGTGTAATACCAGGTAGAAAATAAAGTTCTAGATGCTGGGCTCAAACTCATGACCTTCTGTTTGCAAGTCAGCTGCTATACCAACTGAGCTAATCAGGCTGACGAGCATACAAACCACTATAAACACCTATATTACATATACAGCCCTGTTACAGAAGTATAGATAGAACACTTCATTCAGGTTACCATCCTGCATAGAAAACCAGATATAAACTAAAACCAGGTATCAAACTCAAGTTATTTAACATTGAAAAATTACAAAATTACCACAGCAACACAAAAATCTTTTCAATATGGTAATAATCCAATAACTGACTCACCCTTAACCATTGTTTCTCAGTGAGAGCATCAGAATAATCCACTTCCTTTCTTTGTCTGGAACCACGTCCAAACATCTTCTCTTCTTCCTCTTCCATGGTTAACCTTTCAACCTGAAACAATAACCCAACCATCATTCATTGGTATACAAACTTGTATCAATTTATATTTATTTTGATGAACTGTTGTGGTGTTAATGACAGACTTCTGAACAGGTCAAAAGTAAGCACAAAATGTCACAGCGGCCCTCATCTTTTCATGTTATGATACTCTTTATGATACATTTTTAAATCAGGATATGTAGATACAAACATCCACATCCAGTGATATAATTATTGACAAATCAGTTTTTTGTAGAAAATGCTATACCTCAATCTCAAAGAGGCAGTCCACTTTTTTACACACTTGTACAATTAACATTTTTGACATATAATGAAAACAGAAAGTTTGAAGAAAGGAAGATTGATCATTCATAAATCAAGCAATAATTGAGTGAATATCACCTACCTCAGCTTCATCCTTCAATATCCAGGGAGGTAACTCAGGTTCTTCCATTAGACGAGGTTTGCGTGGTACTTGTTTGGCCTCTTCACGTCTTCGATCAATATCCATTTGCTGAGCAGAAGAAAAAAAAAATTAATTGTAACCAAAATCTGCAAATACTACTAATGAAAGTAATACTTGACTAACCGTTTGTAAAGTAATGATTAGATTAGAGCCGGTAAATTGAAATATTGATTTCTTATGACTAACAGTGCTTGGTCAAAGGCTTATTTCAACATTCATTATCAAAGACTAAGAAAACATCCACCATTAAATAAACATCTGTATTAGCCTTGAAACATTTACATACTGAAACATTCAAGAACGCTGTTTACATGTGTTAGAATTAGAAATCCATCAATCTATCTTAAGATATAAAGAGTGTGATTTTATCGATTATTTAAAAACAATATCACCTAAAACATTCATAACAAATTGCTAAAACTGGATTATAAGCAGAACATTGAGTACAAACCTGGTAAATATCAAACTCCTCCTCAGATCTGGCTAACATTTGATTGATAGTTTCATCGTCAGGTACTTCATCTTCCTCCTAAAACAATATAAATCGAGATATTTTACAACTTGTTACAGTGCCTTGGTTTACAAATTCAACAATTAGTAGATTACACAGCCACTAATACATTGTAAACCAAAAATGTATAGCTGAAATAAAAAATCATCTTCAATACATAATTGTATGAAGTGTAATTACATAAGCCTAGGTAAGAAAAAAGCAGCATTTAAAACAATCTTTATGACAAACAAGCCTATCAAAAGCTGAAAATATGTTTTTATTTATGGCAGTTGCATATTTTCAATGTTCTATTTTCATTACAGCTATGAGATTAAAACATGAGCCCAGTACCTGATGCAACTTCTTCAAGGAGACTGCATGTCTAGGCACAAAACAACAGCGACATGCAACAAAACCAAGAGAAAATAGTTTTACCTGAACCTAACACTGAGGTAGTCTATAGATGAACATCTTTGAACAATTCTGTTGAACTTTCATCAATTAAACAAAAATTTATACTATACCAGCTCAGCTGAAGGCAACGGGCATACCTCGTCACTCTCCGCATCCTGCTGCAACAGATTTTTCAGGAACATCTGTCTCTCGTATCCTGTAGATTTCTGGTCGAACATACCAGCTTGAATAACCTTCTCATCCACGTTAAGTTTGAACCTAGCAGCAGCCAAGATTCTCTCCTCCACACTCTTCACTGTACAGAATCTGAGCACACGTACTTCATTGGTCTGTCCTATACGATGTGCTCTGTCCTGAGCTTGTAAATCCTACAGTAATCAGAATGGAACAAAACTTAAAAACATAAATTTCCAATTATCAACAGTGTTTGAATGTAATCTCTTTAATTGATTTCTACACATTAATTAAGTTATATTCAGAAACTACAAACACTGTTTCAAACACTCTAACTTTAATTGCAATCAGACCTTATCAATGGTACAGTAATTTGCAAACAAAGTTACAGCAATGTAAAGCATATTTCAATATTACATATAAATGGAATTTAAACATAAAATATGTATGCTCCATTTGGACACAGATGAATGACTTACACATAAGCAGTCTCACCTGATGAGGATTCCAATCAGAATCAAAAATGATGACCGTATCAGCTGACTGTAAGTTGAGACCCAAACCTCCTGCCCTAGTACTCAAGATAAATATAAAATACGGTGAATCTTCCTTGTTGAACAATGCCAACAACTCTCCTCTGTCTTCAGCCTTCGTTGTACCATCTAGACGTAGGTAACGGTAACCACGGAACAGAAAGTAATCTTCAAGAATACTCAATAATGATGTCATCTGGGAGAAGAGTAAAACTTTGTGTTTCTGAGATTTCAATTTTGGTAATATTCTATCAAGGAGTTCAAACTTTCCAGATACACGATAGAGGTCAGGCCTGAAATGGTAAGCAGAAAATTATTGTTTTGATTGTTACCAGTTAGCTTTATATGAAACAGAAATTTTACGAGTTAATAAGATTTTGATTAAATTGAAGCTTATATTTATGCTTATAATTTTAACTTTCAAAAACTGAAGATGACCCCCATCAATACAACAACAAACAAGGGATGTTCAGTTAGTTATGAAAACAAACAATCAAGCCCCTAAAAAGTAATAAATCTAATAATTTTCCAACAATATGTCTTACCCATTAACAACACCAGTGATTCCTTGACTTTCAGCGCAAGCCTCTTCAATATGATGAAACATGAATGGATGATTACAAATCTTCCTTAGCTGCATGATAGTGTTCATCAAAATCTTAGCTCCGCCTCGTCCCTGTAATATACAAACAAGATGTATCTTATTTTTTCACACTCTAAGATTACAAAAGACATCCAAATAATTCACATAAAACATAACAACTCACTTCCAGAATTAATTTAACAAACAAAATCAAGGCCTTATTATAAAGCCGAATCTATAGTAGCAAAAAACAACAACCAATACAATATACATGGATAAGAGACTGTAAAGCAAAATTCTGTAACATTGTACACAGTAATGCATGTAAGAACTTATTAAGTACTTAATACTCAAGTACTAAATATATATCAAGGTCAAAATCCTCATTTTATTGAATATTTTTATCTCCTTTACCTTCTTCTCTTTCTCAGATCCATCAGTAAGAAGTACACCTTTATTCTGCATGTGTCGGTAGATAACACGTTGTAAGGCTGACATGTCACATTTCAGTACATACTCAACCTGTGAGAAAACATACATACACATTGTAGTGAAACATTTAACATATTTGGAACATTTCTGGTACATACATATATAATTATATTAATTTTTAACTATTAAATTTGAACACGATACTCAAAACGTTAATTCCATCATAAAAATAAATTAAAGTATGCATTAAAAAAGAATCAATATTTTCTCTTCATAAGTCAAAACATTTCATTGTATAGACTTCAATAACAGAATCAATATCTGGATGAGTTTTGAAAATCAATTTACAACTATACGAATCAGATTACACAGAGTCAATCAGCCTGAGATAACTTACCTTCTCAGGAAGTTGAGACTCTACTTCCTTCTTCAGTCTACGTAACAAGAAAGGTCGAAGTACTTTGTGAAGACGACGGATAATAAGCAAAGATTCTTCAGCATTTAACTCAACCTAAAGAATATCAAAGTATCGTTCTTACTAAATTCAACAACAACAAAAAAAGACACCAAAATGTGTACTTTAGGACAGATTATGTTTATTAACATCCAGTCTTAAACAAGTTCCACAAAGAATGAGACAATACCAACAAGACATAATGAAGTAAACCTGACATATCTCTGTTGTAGTGGTAGAACAAAAGCAGTGATTTATCAATTAACAACCAACAAGAAAAATTAACAGTTTTGGCTTCATAATCAGAAATGCTTAGATGAGCAAACATAACAAACACTGATTCATTTTTACTTACCTTCTCTCCAGTCATGGCAAATGGAGCATTAAACCATTGCTCAAATGAATTACAAGACTTGAAAATACTTGGTAACAAGAAATTCAGCAAGGCCCATAACTCTGGCAATTTGTTCTGTAAATGGTCAAATAAAATTAAGACAAATGTTCTAATTAAATCAATTAGTTAATTTTAGATAATAAATAATTTGTATCACTTTTTTAAGCAATACAATTAATAAATTTCTTAGAACAGGTCACATGACAAACATAATGATTAGTTTCTTTTTCAATGTGAAGTAAATGAAACAAAAAAATCTTTGTTTCATATACCACACTGTATGAAAATTGAGTTTCATTACATTATTCAGAAAAAATATACAACAAAAGCCTATGATTATAATATATATATAACAAGTAATGTTATTTGAGGTATAACTTACCTGTAAAGGAGTTCCAGTAAGTAGTAATCTGAATGGTGCCTCATAGTACGTGTTCAATATCTGTGTTAATTTACAATGGTGATTCTTCATACGATGACCTTCATCAATGATCATGTACTTCCAGCGAATCTGATCAAATATTAATACCAATAAGTCATACAAAATTCTTAGTCATTGTTGAACAAGAATTTAGATACAATAAAACATTTAAGTTCTAAGTGAATTAAAACTGTTATTTTAATCAGAAAAAATCGAAGCCAAGGATTTGTCTATGGCAAGAAAAAAATTAATAAGTGGACAAATTACAAGAATCTACTCACCTTTGACAGTACAGCCTTGTCTTTGATAACATATTCATATGTTGTCAATAAGACATTGAATTTACCTCCCTTTAATTGGGCACCAAGTTGCTTTCTGGCTTGGGGTGAACCTTTATACTGAACTTTTAACACAGATGGAGACCATTTCTCAAACTCCAACATCCAGTTTGATAAAGTTCTAAAAATATACAAAGTTTCCATAGTTTCCTATCAAACAACAAAATACATTTATCTTTAAAAATTGATAATAACATATCCTAAACTTAAGGTGTATGGATAATGTAATGATGATGCAAAATGCCCTGTTATGTCTAACATAAATAAATAAAACACTGGTAATTTGGTACATGCATTTACAGATGAGGTAATAGTAAGAAGGTAATATTTCTCAAATGAAGTATTTCTAAAATATTAAAAGACTTAATTTCCAAATAATTCCACTTACAATCAGATACTGTAAAATGATTCATTACTTGAGAAACCACAATTCCATGTTTTATTATTCAATCAGATAGTAACTTACGATAATGGTACAATGATAAGGAATGGACCATTCACTCTCTTCTTCTCCATTAAGTATGTTATAAGACCTATAGTCTGTATAGTTTTTCCTAAACCCATTTCATCAGCCAGAATACCGTTAAGATTATTATTGAACAATGACACCATCCATTCCAGTCCTTTGATCTATAAAAGACAAATGAAATTAGACTAGGAATAGTCTTAACAAAGAACATTTTCATCATTTTAAGGGCAGATGTAGATGATAAATAATAAAACTGGTATCATTATAATTATTAATGTGTACAAAAGAATGGCTAATAGGTGCCTAATAATGAAAGCACGAAAGAAAAACGAACAAGATTCAGCAAAGAATAGAAAAAGAATGTTCTTATCTAAGTGAAAACAATTTAATATCTAAGTTTAATTGTTAATAATCGCAACAAGAACACTTCAGTACAAACACCCAGGGTTTTCCCTAATATTTTTCACCTAAGGGTCCCCAGGACTCCCATCTCCAACATTTTAGGGGTCCTTTGGGACTTTTAGGGGTCCACACAGAAAATGCCAAGGGTAAATTCCGAGTCGGGAGGAGTCCTGAGTATGCGGTGGTCACTCTCAATGCGAGTCCCTCAGCTGAATACCACATCAGGGATGCAAGAAACCTGCGTCAGGGAAATCCCTGACACCCTACCTGATATTCTTTCAACTTTCCATTGATCATAATGGATGCTTGTTCACAAACAGATTCTCTAATTTCGTGAGCTTGACCATAATAATTCTGTTTGCTCATATATTCATCATCATGTACACTGAAATAACAGACAAATAGAACAATTTCATTATTTTTATACCTAGCATATATATACCTTACTATACCTGGTGATGTAAAATACATAGAAATATACAATTACTTGAGCTAAAAAGTAAGACAAGGCAGACAGGCCAATAACATAACAATGGAATTACCTTTTAGTTCATTTTTAATGCCCGTATACTTTAACAACATAATGTTCTGACATTGATAGTTCACATAACAATACTCAAGCCATTGGACAGCTTCATTTCTTATAAAAGAAAAAGGTGTTTTTTTTCTTAACTATTTGATAACCATGAGTCAAATACTTACCTAGCAGTTTCTGGGCCTTCTTTCTTCTCTTCCACATTTTTCTTTTCCTCATCATAGAACAAAGTAACTTCTTCTTCTTCCTCCTCTTCTTCCTCACCTGATTCTTCCTCATCTTCCTTCGGAGCAACTTCAAACCTGAAATTTCATATGTTAAGTCTACATTTTATATACCACCTATTGTAATTTATTCTTATAGTTTCATGATGTATATGCTATTAAAGTTGCTGTAACAAAAAGGATGTTACTAAACTTTTGCATCTTACAAGATACAATGTCAAACATTGTCAATATCAATATAGCGATCTTTCAATTAGACCATACTATATCTATATGCAGCTATAATAAATTTTTAAATTAATTTTTTAAATTAAATTTCTAAACCTTTTCCATGTCTGCCTTTTTTCAACATTATATAGGTTTCATAACAGAAGGCAGTTAGCTGAACCAGTTTTACTGGATGCAATGCCACAACAAACCTTGTTCTTCACAAGTGATCGCCAACTTCTCAAAAAGAATGATCAGCAGCTGAAAATGAATGGCCCTAAACACAATGCCTTCAACCGAATCTTCACAGAGATCATGTGCAGCCCCGAGGGTTTGAACTAATGAACCCTAGTCTGTACACCTGACACTTAAACAATTGAGCTAAGTTGGTAAGCTCTCAATGGAACTTAAAGAAATAGGTCTAAGTTATAGCTTACCCTGGATTCATTTCAAGCCATTCTTTCAGATTACTAGACAGTGGAGCATCTTCTCCAGTTAATATTTTTCCTGTTGACTTTTCAATAACAGCAACCCTAGCCTCATCTCCAGCTATAACTTCTTCCTGAAAAAAAACCAACAAAATCACAAATAATCCTGCTTAATAACCAACAATATAAGTATTAAGTATTTATTTGTAATTCTAGGCCTCCGGCCCATACACATACATGCAAACAACATACATAATACAAATAAGAATATCACATATTACCTCCCCTGTTGTTTTTAATGCTGAATCATACTGGCTGTCTTTTCTCTCTCACTCATTTGACAAAAGAACAACATCTACTGCTGTTAATAAACTGAACATGAAACAAAGATGACCGCAATTCAACCAAATGAGTTAAATTATCTTACACGAACAATTATATACTTCTATGAAGAACCTTATATTGCATTCAGAAATTATATTCCTAATGGACAGGACACAGTTAACTACATATCAACATATTGATAGCAGTTTTAAATTTACTTGTTTCTGCTACAACCATGTTTACCTCATCACTCTTCTTCTTCTTTTTCCTTTTACGTAGTTTCTTCTTCTGGTCCACTTTGTGCTCTTCCACAAGTTTAGTCAAGCTGTCAATGTATTCATCAGTTTGTTGTAGAAGATACATTAAACGTTTATCTTTCTTCTGGTCAATCAACTTTCTGTAACCATCTTCATCTTCAGCCTAGTAAACCATTAAGCATAATAGATAATGAAGGGGCCAGAACATGACAAATGACCACAAATGACTAAAACATTATTTTCAAACAGAAATTCCCCCTAAGAATTATCAAAACTAAAAGAAACTATCGCTAGGTAACATCAATTTCAATTTAAACAATTTCTAATAGGGAAAGCACTAAATGCCCACATAAGGGTACATACCATCAATCTTCGTAGACGTTCCTTCTCTAACCTCTCCTGTTCTTTCTTCTGTTCTCTCTCTGTGTTCATGTGATGCATCAATACCGCCTTGTTCAACTTGCTCACCTTAGATGAGATTGAGCGATGGAACTCCTTGAATTCTTTAGCATGTTGTATAACTGCATTAAGGTATTCCTGAAAACAAATGTAGCAATGGCAGTATAAGGGGAAAAATTGTGTAGTTTAACTACTGTCTATCTTTTTACAATGATTAAGGTAACAGTGCGAAAAAGAAATTCGTTAAAATTACCAGCAAAAAAGATGAGCATATCTGATTGCTATAATAGTCTATTAACACAATATCAAAAAATGTGGTTGTTTTAAAAAAAATCTCATAACACACTTTATATTTATATACAGAAAATATTTATCATAACAACAACCAATGCTAATTTATTACAGACAATGATCTGAGACTGGTTTGTTTAGACATATAACCAACCTGGTGCTTCTGTCGTCTCTTCCTCTCTTGTTCAAGTTTCTGTTTCTTTTCCAATATTTCAGTTGATCTTGCTTCACGTAATGTCTGACGTTTACCACGCTTGTAAGCTTTAAAGTTCAGAGCTGTCTCCAGGGTTGTGTCTCGTCTCATACATGCAACAACTTCTTGACGTAACTGAAAAATATAAAACAGTTGAAGGTGACAATTCGAAATATTTGTAAATGAATAAAAAGGTTCCATTATAACACATAAATAATGTATGTTGTATAAATGAAAGTGTCATCACTCAACAATGAAACGTTCTGATGCTAAAAACAGAAAAATGACACTCATATTAACATCACTTAGATAGATAAACTTACTTGTCTTTGGAAATTAAGCAACCTCAATGCTCTTAGTTCTATAGTTGCCTTTGTCTTCATATCATCAGAGAGTGTTGCTGGAATGCCTTGCAATTCTTTCACCCGAGATGAAATACGAGCCGCAATCCTGCAGATAAAAAACGCAATGACATGGTATTCAAAAATTACAAATATGTTGAATTCACTTAATGTTTTTGATAGTTTAAAATTTTTCAAAGATACAAATGCATGTGTTGATTAGTAATGAGTTTATCATATAGTTAAAAAGATATTAGAATTTTCATTTAGGAAAACACACAGAAGCCATTGCTAATTTGACAGCAATAATAAATATGTAACAGTGAGAAGTGAGGAATAAATATGTTAAGTGATAAACACAAAAATTGTACCTATTTTCTCTTTCATTCAATAATTCAATAGGATCAAGTCCAGCTGGTTTAGATACTGGTGCTATTCTATTCTGTTTTTGTTGCATCGTCATCAAAGCCTGTGTTGAAGCATTAGGTGGTACACCACCTGGTCCAGGCTTCTGTTGGGGAGGAGTTGTACTCGATGGACCACTTGTTCCTGGAGGCTGTGTTTGAGATGTGGGTGTGGGGGTAGATGATATTGGAGACTGTGATTGGCCATGTGGCTGTGGCATGGGAGGAGCCGGTGGTTGTTGAGGCTGTGTTTGATGTGGTGGTTGCTGATTAGGCATTCTCATATTCTGCTGGGGGTCACCTTAAAAAGGCACAATAGATATTAGATAAACTTATTAAGAATAAATAAAACTTATGAAATTTTCATCAGCAATACAAAGAACCTGGAAGTTTTAAAATGTGAAAACAAATTATCAATTGAACTATATATTTTTCAATAAAATAATACCTTGTGGCCTTGCCATTGGGGGCTGAAAGGACCTCTTTCCTTCTAAACTAAGCCTTAGCTGATCAGGAAGAGGTTGGTTTCTAGCTAATAACTTATAAGCCATAATCTGTGCTCTAAGTTGATGAAGTTGTTGTGGAGCAAAGTTAGAATTCCTCATTGGAGACTGTCCAGGCATTTGGTTCCCAGGACCTTGAGACATTTGATTCATCATTGGCGAAGCCATCATGTTACCCGACATCTGACTGGATCCTGGTCCCATATTTCTACCTTGCATGCCCATACCTACAAACAATGAGAAAGTCAGTTAAACACACATTGCTTACTTATGACTAAAAACGGATTACATTTTCTAGATTCACACAAGCATTAACTTAAGACCATCATTCTGAATACCCATATTGTAAGTATCATTGATAATGAATTTTGTCAACATAACTTTGTAGAATGCTCATCATTTTCACTGGAACATATTCAGCAACTAGTGACATGATGCCCATTTAGTTTTGTCCATATAAAGATGCACAATAAGGAAGCCACAAACCTTGATTATAATTTCCACTATCCACATTAGGATTAGGTCCATTTCCTTGACCTTGACCCATATTCATATGTTGACTATCTGGACCTCCACTTGATGGCCTTGACATTTGGTTACCCATGTTAGGTCCTGGTTGACCAGGGCCTCCTACATTACCAGACATATGTGAACCAGGAGCAGGCATAGATTGACCTACATGTTGACCTTGTTGCATGTTACTTGAAGGGCCCATGGAGCTACCAGATGGCATGTTTGGATTTTGGCTAGCACTCATCATAGATGGGTTGTTCATATATCCACCCATATTTGGTCCACTCATCCCAGGACCAGGCATACCAGGTCTACCCATTCCAGGGCCTCCAGGAGCAGTCATGTTAGGCCCACCCATGGCAGGATTGCTCATATTTGGTACCGGTCCCATATTACCTCCTTGCATACTCTGTGGATGCATATTGTTCATTCCCTGGCCACTTCCACCACTACCACCACTTGGCATGTTCTGTTGATTTGGAGGCATACCTTGAGGTCCAGATCCTGGCATACCTTGGGGGGCACCAGACATTGATTGAGGGCCCTGCATACCTTGTGGGCCCACTGGCATACCTTGTGGCCCTACGGGTCCACCTTGGGGACCTTGCATTCCCTGAGGTCCAGGCATTCCTTGTGGACCACCCTGCATTCCTTGAGGGTGCATACCACCAGGTCGTTGCATGTGTCCACCATACTGTTGTGGATTAGGTGACATTCCCTTTTCTTCCATTTTGATGTTCTAAAACAAAAAATGCCTTCAGTTTAACTTTAGAAAAGAGAAGTATTTTGAAAAATTCAGACAAAATCAAAATAAATTGTAGTTGAACACAGGCTTTGAAACACTGCTTGTAATGCCCTGGCAATTGGAAGAAAAGTACTTTTCCTGGAAAATGACATCAAGCTTGAGTCTCTGTGAAAAATATCATTAAGACTTGATAATTAGATACTAGGCCCAATAATTTGTCAATGAACAAAAACGCACACACAGAGTGCAATACTGTAATGAAAACAAGTCTAGTTTTCATCAGACAATTATCACATCCACAAAAATATTTCATCTTGTGAACTTTAGGGAGGCATTGTGGTCTAGAGGCAGAATGTCTGATATCTGATCCAAAGGCCCAAAGTTTGAATCCCGGCTTTGACAGGTTTTGTTCATGAAATTAACATTCCCTTTTTTCAGACACAGTACTGGTGCAGTGTCCAGGAAGCAGGCTCGACTCACTCGAGCAGGATTAATTTAAGCAAAATTGCTTGTTTCACAATCAGGCTAAAATAAATTAATATAAACTAACTTAGCTAACTAAAAGAAATGGAAAATGTTATGTACTTCTAAATAATATCTCATCCTAACCCTATCTAAAAAATAAAGATTTTGACAAATTGCATTCCACATAATATTTTCTAATTGTAACTCCCCTGACAATTCACAAGATTGCTGTTAAAACAATATCATACAAAAAAAGGAAATTAATGAAAAAAATATAAAACAATATGAACATCATAAATTTACTGCAACAATGTACATTTCTGAGTAGAAACTTTATACAAAGGAAACCTTCATTTCTTTAAAACAATGAATGAAATTTAGCAAATATTATTCATGGTATGATTAATCCAGATGTATTAAGTTAATAAGTAAGAATATTATATTTCAGTTGTATGTATCTTCAAACATCAACTTACTTGTTGCATTCTTTGTATATTATCAGGTGTATAGGCAGGTCCAGGTGGCGGGGTTGTCAAAGGACTCCCATCTCCTGAAGCCATTCTATGTAAATTAAATACTCTTTATTGACCGACCACCTGACACCATTCAGTGTATCTGAAAATGAAGAATTATCACTATATAAGGCCTAAACAAAAAAGGTTTGTTTCCAGTTACAAGCCAAAAAAAATATTGGTCGGTATAAAGTAGGGAATTCTATTTTATGTTTTTTTACATATATCGCCAACACTGTAGGGGAATATGTGGGGTGTAAAAAATTTTATTGGTTGTGAAAAATTACAATATAACATTATGATTTGGATGCCATAAAAACTTATGAGTTGGCAGGTAAAATATTGGGTAGGTCAGATAACTGGAAACAAACCTTTTTTAAGGCCTAGATAATATAACTCAGTTGGTCAAGAAATCTTGCCATCTTACAGCAATGCAAAAACATACATGATAATTTGATAAAAATTAGCAAGCCTCACAACACTACACAATTATAGAGTCGGAATACAACCATGATAACTGACAGGGTTTGCATGTACATGAACAAACATACATATGTGAATCACATAAAGAATTAAATACTCTTAAAGAAATAGGGAATACTGTATTAAAAATAAAAAATTTCATTCATAGATATTTAGGTTCCATTTCAAATAATTTTCATGCTTTATAAAATTATTATACAGGAAATTGAGATCATGATGCTTTTAGCATTACACTATTTTGCTTCATTTACAAACAGTAACATGATTTCGGATGATAATACCTTAGTGTTTACCATGCATAAAATTATTTACCAGACTGAACGGGTCTCCACCGGATATGATGCTTTAGTGAACTATAGATACTCTAGCACTGACAAACTTACCATTTTACTAACTGAAAAGGACCCTGACATAAATAATTAAGGCACAGAATAGCTTTAATATCATTAAGATCTAGTCCTAAAATGTTAGAACTGTGGTTAGACAAAAGCTTATTACTTATTATTAGTTTTGTAATAGGAAAAGTGAAGTACCCGATGTGGGGCTCGAACCCTTGCAGGTCAAATGTATAAATGAACCCAAACATGGTTCATAACCATTATCAATAAAACTGAACAAGACATGATCATTTCAAAATAGTCGTGAAAGAGCGGCATTACTTATTTGGCTTTTCGCTTGGCTGATTTCATAAATAAATTCGGAAGGGCCATCCTCTCAGTCTGAGAGGAACGGGGCAAAATCCGAAAATGTCTCGCAGTCACAAACAGTCCAATTAGTTGGACTATTGAAAGAGGTAATGTAATAATGTATAAAATGAAACAAATACACTTTAAGTTTGAACCGAAAAATTTAAGATGTTTCGAGTCTTTCAATAGCTAACATGATTTTCACTACGATTGAATCATGTCAATAAACTATCATAATAGTCAATATCTAAACATGAAATACAAACCCAGCGATGAAACATGCTGCTGGAAACAAAAAGTGTAAGAGTTTGAGAGATCGCGCAATTACGTCTGAAAGAGGACAAAAATAACTGAGACGAATCCAACGCGTAAACCAAACTAAAAATCAACAAATATTAGCGCCAATATTCAACAATAACAACAGTCATTAGTAAACGCCGGGAACAACACCTACTTTCGTTTTCTAATCAGTTCCCTCACAATGGAATAATGAACTAAAACAAAGGCTTAAACGAGACAAACGAAGAAAAAAAGAAAACCCGGACGCCATAATAGCCTTGAACTGTGACAAAGAAACCAATAATAATCAACAATTATGGATAAGAGACAAAACCCTTACACCTTCAGCATTAATCCGAACTTCAAAATGTGGTCCGTCTAATTACCGTAAACATAAAGCGGTACTTTCATGTAAGCAGCGTGTATAGTGTAAACTTACCGGCAGTTATTTTATCGATACACAAATTACTTTACACGGATAACACCGAATTTATGCGCATACTCACTGCGCAAGCATTATCTAAAGTCTGTTTCTTTTCGTATCAGACTACACTCGGACCAGACTATAGTCTATTTTGGATAAATAAACCATAAAAACGGAATGGTTACCAAAATTTTGAAACGGGTTCTTAGAGATAATAACGCAGCGAACTCGAGAGACTGTGAAATGTAAATCAATGCAGTTCATTTCATCATAGTCCTTTTAAAGAAGTTATATATTGCTGAACATGAATGTAATATAAATGAGCTTATTGTTAATAAAGAATGCGTGATTTTATTCGTTTCGATAATTTTCATTTCGATAAATATGAACTAATGGACCAATGAAATTCGTTAGATAGTTTATTTACCAAGAACTATTAAATGTTAACAATCGCGGGTGAAACAGACTCCGCCTTTATTGACATTTGTGTATTAAAAGACAGTCACTGACAGTAACTTGTTAAATAAACATTAGAATTCAATAGAAAATAAAAATGTTCTGATATTTACGAGTATTTGGTAAAATGTAACAATTACGATTCGCATTGGTAAAATTGTCAGAGGCCAATTAACGTAGGGGAGAGTGGAAATAATCTCTCTCTTGATATATATATATGATAAATACTGATTTAAATAATAATTATTATGCATAAAAACAGAATAAATGATGTTGGAATCAAAAATAGAATAAAGGATCGGTAATTTCATGAAATGTGATGACTATTAAGCTCATTCATTGCTAAGTTATAATATAGTATCTACTAATCTTACTAGCGTTGGTACCATGTATATAGACGTATGTAACAGGACACAGTGTGCTGCTATCCTTAATTTATCCAGGTTCGTTTTGTATAATGATTTCAATTGCCTATAGATCTTATTTTGATTATTTCGGTTAAACTGTCAACTAATAAATAAAGACAAAGACAGATTTCCAGTGAATCATGTTTATAATGATATAAAATGGAATTTATTTTAAGTTTGTACAATATTTGCTGTTCTACCAATAATTCAAAATATAAAAGTCTCAAAGTTAAAACATCGTAATTAAGTTTGACATAAGAACAGAAAAGAAAAAAAGAAGAGAGAAAGAATGGCCTGGGTGATGCTCACCTTTTTGTCCAGATGACAATGGCAATGTACTGAAGGTCTGTTGGGCTTTTGTACCCTCCTGACACATACATGAAATCAGTGAAAAGCATGAATATAAAACTGGACACTTCCAAATAAGGGAAAGCTAGGCTATAATTGTCCAACACATTAATTGATTGAAAAGTAATATATACAGTTAAAGGTATAGTACCACAGTTGGTTATAAAATTACCAATACATGAATACAGAGTATATTAAACTGATGTTTTAACAATGTATGATTAAAGGTACAATACCAATCTTTTAATAATAATAATATAATTGTGATACATTCATTCCTGCTACACGTAAAATGCATGTCTATCCAACAGAGACAGATACTTCTGTTTGAAGCTAAACATGAAAGAAGCAAGTGAATGGGTCTTTCATTTGTAAAATACTTATACAAAAAGAAAGGTAGGACCCTGTATTGATACATGGTGCATACAAAAAATAACAACTACTAGCACTCGAGATTAATGCATAACGCATTTCAAACGTTTTTAGTGTCTATCTTCCGTTAAGTCAAACCCATAATGACAGTGTAAATTACATTGTCAAAATATAATACATGTTCTCAGCAAGAGTAGGTGTTCCACCCAGATGAAATTCATGTAGACACCGTAAACATGTATTATATCATGGACAGGTACCTACCCTGCCTTGTACATGTATGTGATATATCATGGAAGGGTGCCTACCCTCACTGTGTACATTATAGAAGGCTATACCAAGCCTCGCTGTGTACATTTATTATGACACATTTCTGCTGTAGCGTTTTAATACAGAATGTTAAACGCTGTCCTTGCTTTTTGCAATTTTTTTATATTTAACATACTACTCAATACCACCTCATAATTATGTTGTTTTAATAATCAACAATTGGCCATCCAAATTAATAGAGGCGGAGTTATATTGGCTCCGCCTCTTGCTTTGTACAAATACAACTTGTTAAGCCCACTGCGGTTGTTACAATTAAGTGTTTCCATTTATTTACAAATGGCGGCATTTGGACAAATTTTTCAACTGAACTGAATTTGAACAGTAATTAGTGTCTGAAAGTAAGTACGTTTTTAAAAAATCTGATTTGGGTTTCTACGATGACATTTCACTTATCGTCTCTGTGCGACCTCATAATTGTCGTTATTTCTGAGTGTTAGGGTGACAATTTATCGGTTAACATGACCAGACAAGCAATTGAATCTCAGTCACAGTCCAATTGGTCTCCACGAGTGACAAACTGTTCAGTTCACATTTGCATGTTCTTACTGATTTGCATGAAACAAAACAAACTGCTCTCATGACAACGCACATGCATTTCAAGTATATTTTTATGAAATACATAATATCTTATTACCCTTCAGCCAAAGCACAGTTATTTTTAACATGTTCATTGTATTAATGCTTGTTAATAGCAACCCTGATAATCCCATGGCTTATCATTTTTTTATCTGGAAATCTGGTAATTCCATAGAGTAACTGGACTGAAACACTTGTAACTTTTTTAATTTTTTACCAATTTCAGAATGTTTGACACCCTTTGAAAGCTAATATATTATACTTTAAGCACATATAAATATTATCAATATTGGTCCTATAATTATTTAACACTGTCGAGTTTAAGTCGGAAATACTGTGTATTCAGATGGCACTGACATTTTTTATGCATCATGTACAATGTTAATATGTGTTCAATAAACATTTTATAAAACTCTTCCCACTACAATACAATAAACAAGCAAAATAATGCATAGTTTCTGAATTTTTTTGTTTATTTTCCATTTTTATAATGACTGGCTTGGAAAAATTAATAAAGATTGTTGTTATTTATTGTATCTTAACCATTTTGAATAAATGATTGTAATGAACTTGGTACACATTGAATTCAGGCATGCCAAATGTTTTATAAGGGACTTTCTTTATAGTACAATGCATCGATTTTTGTGCGGTGTCTGTCCATTGCATTATATTTATAAATGACATCACTCCTTGAAAGATCTATGAACTCTGTAATATTTTTGCTTGGCAAGATTTGAAAGTTCTTGCATGGCAAGAAAAAATACCTGTGAAATCACAAAGTTGGGGAAAATATATTGAATAACAGCTTTTTTCCACTCCTATAGCAGGGGCCATTTACAGGCTTCTTCCCCACAGAAATAATCTTTAAATCCGGCAGTTTTCCCCTGAAATCCAGTTTACATCAAGTTTTTTCTTACTGTGTTATTTTCCCCTAAATTTAAGAGAAAAGGCCCCTACCTGTAAAAAAGCCCTGAACTTGTTTTTTATAACATAAGTTGAAGAATTTTGATATATCTGGACTGATTTGTGGAAAGTCCTTTGGTACTGGTATCATACTGCCTAAAGAAGAAAGGAAGAAAAAGAAGTTATTATTACTAGTATGTGCTGAACAAGTACACCGTTTAAATCAGACAATAAGTATTGAAGAGTGCATCAAAGACTAATTTGGGTCAACTTTCATCTGACTGAAAACATCTTTCTTCCTTTGCAATTTAAAATTTGCAATTTCTCTAATTTTCTGTTACTAATATTCATCTGTCATTGATCATACCTTTGGCAAATCTTAAAAGTTTGTTATTATCATTTTCTGTTTGCAGATGTCATTTGTTCGTGTTGGAGGCAGAAATCCTCCTAGGAAGAAAACCAACGTGAAGAAAAAAGCTTGGGATGTAAGACAAAACTTAATTTACTAATGACTTGTAATGTTTCTTCCAGCTCTGATTTAAAGGGGGGTCAGTTTTGACGCATTTGGCGAATTGTTGTCTCTCGAAGTCTCCTTTTCAGTTGGCAGTTCATTATTCCTACCTGTCTGTATGTTTTCTGTGGATTCCTCCTGAAAGAAAACTGTCAACCTGAGCTGCTTTGGTGCAGACATAACAGACATCTATTTACTTCATAGAATATAACAAAAAATAAACAAACTCATCTTGGTGTTTATGTGTGTGCAATAATGAAAGTAAAAAAGCGCCTACTGTTTGATCAGAAAAGACTAAAAGCTTTATTATGGAGATGGATAATGCACAGCTTGGAATAATCTGGTAGTGAATATAAACCTGCATCACAGAAAATGCAAAGACTGACTTTAATTGCTTCTAGGCTGAAAAAGTGCACCAAAAATGCGCTCTGTAAGAAACATTGGATTTGAAATTATTAGAAAGAGTTAAGGTTTGCTTTCCTTATAGAAACAAAAACTGTTTCCAATGTCAGATTAAGTGGAAATCTGTGTATAGCAATACATGAAAATATAGTAGGCTTCTTGAGTAATATTAGCTAGGAAATTAATGACACTTTCGTATAAAGTTTGATATTGTTTACAGATCTAACTTCTTTGAAGTTTGAAATTTTCTTTTATAGGATACTGTCAGTGACTTGGATGCCTACAAGGCTACTCCTGATGAAATTGTAAGCTACCATTTATTATTTGCTATTAAGGTGATGAAATCAAATAATGACCTTATTACTCATGTCTTAATTACTTATGAGTGTCCATTTTTTTGTCATCATTTTTCAAATCGACTTCTGAAACCACAGCAATAATTTGATGGTATGTCATTAACTTGTAAGAATCATGGTGCAGAAATTTAAAGTGTGATATGTGATATTCCTCAGATATTTTACATTTTTTATGGTTTACCTGCTTTTTGTAATGTTAGAACTTTGATTTTAGGCATACAGGAAAGCTTCTCATAGATCTAAGCATGCTGTCAGCACACATTTAAGCAGACCAGGATCTGCACGCAAAGGTACAATTTTTCTAGTAGTCAGACTGCCATTAGTGTTTTGATTGGCCATCGTCATTAAACTCTTAACAATCTGACTTTCTTGCTTTATATAAACTTTAATACTAATTACTCATTGATACATTAAAACATGTAGACAGCTATAAATGTTAATTCAATATTTATTTTTCTACACTTAAATATGCATTTGAATGATTTATCATTATTTACCATGATCACTTATTTTGATATTTTATGTATAAGGACAACATTTAACAAATTGAAAATTTCTAATTACAAATGTTGAATATGTTGTTAAGCTGAGAAGACTAATTGCACAAATACTATCGTCAAATAACTATTTAGAGTCTGTGATATGTATCATTGTTCCTGTGGTAAATGATAAATGAAACTTATTGAAATGATTGTTGCATCTTGTTCTATGCATGGTTATTTTTAATTGTAAAATTGTGCATTCTGTGTATGACATGGATGGTATTTTCTCACCTATGTAGGAAAAAGAGCAAGTCCATTCAGAGGCAATGTCCAAGCCAGAAAAATTGCCATTATGAAGGAAGTTCTTTATGACCAAAAACAGGTTATTAATAGTCTTGATACTGTTCATTACTCTCTTTTAACAATTTGTGGATCATGATTGCCTTATGATTCTAAGTTCTGTTCTGAGTCTCTAACTTAAAACAACATAGCTATTTTATATCAAATTATTTAAAAACAAACCAAATTTCTCATTTAATCTCTGAAGTTAACATGTATTAGATGCTGGTTTGAACTAAATTTGGTATTGCCAATCATTAGAATTGATTCTTTAAGTCAAATGCTCTGATTTTTATGTGATTGTGAATTGGCAAGATAAATTATGCACTTGGTATAACGCCATGAAAATGTTAATTTTATATTTTTGCCTATATTACAGTTACAAGAGGTCTTAGAGAAGTCAGACACAATGATGGCTGTTGTGAAAGACTTATTTGGTGATGATCCAAGAGTAAGATTTTTATTTCAAGTTGAATTATATTGACACACTATCATTAGCTTCATATAGTTATGATTCAAAATCATAACCAACTCTCAAATATCAGGACTCAGATAAATCTCAGCTCTCAAAATTTATGCTTTTAAGTCTGGGTAAGATGCTATAACTTTTGAGAAGCTGATTACATAACTAAATAAGTGCTCAATAATCCGTTGAAGCTGTCATTATTATCATGAAATTTACTGTGAATCTAATGTCTGAAATGATGACTGTAATTTTGACTTGAAATCAATACTTCCTCTGAAAGATGTAAAATTATTTTGTCTGATTATTTTTTAAGAGATTTGCTGGAATTCCTTCTGTTACCACTGCACCAAATGCTGATAAACCTGACATTGCATCCTCTCTAGTCAACTTACCACCTGAAGTTAGAACTAGGTCAGAGGACCTTAGTGATAGTGTGATGAACCAGTCTGCCTTAAATGCATTACAGGAGTCTGATACAGGTAATACGGAACCTTTGAAATGATTCAATTTGTTGTACTCGGTGACTAATATAAATGTCCTACTTTTGAATATTGATGACTTGTCTTAACCCTTTGCCTCATAAGCATATTTTGGACTCTGCCATAAAAGCAAGCCTTCTTAAACAGTCTTAATCTTATAGGAATTGTAGTGATTTAATTTAGTTAAATTAGCATATTTTTACAGCGGACAGTTTATATGTTCCCGAATCAGTATAATAACCTTTTGATTCAGTAATCTGTCTGTTACTAGTCATTTTACTGACAGATTGTCTATGTTTGATTTTATGAAAAGCTAACTCTAATATGTACATGTAATGCCTATTTGCTGAATAATTGTAGATTAAAGTATAGGTAAAGATATAGTTATCCGATCATATTTCAGAATTAGATGATTCACACCCAGCACCGTTGTCATACCAACCAAAGATGAACATGAAACGATTCCAACAGTTTTTAGAAGCAGAAGAGAAGAATTCAACGCTAAGTACAATCAGTGGTCAAGCTGGCATGAGTCACTTAGGACAAATGATGACCAGTCAACTGAGCTCAAGAAATGTAGTACAAAGTTCACAGCTCCCGGATCAAACAAATGTGTCATCAAAAGGTGAATTTAGTTTATATTGACATTCAGTTGTAATAAAATAAAGAATAATTTTAGATAGGACTTGATCTTTTTGTTGTATAAATTGCATTTTATAAAGTTATGAATATGATTGATGATAAATAGATATTTTTTTGTTTAAGATGGCATTTTCCAAACACCACCTAGAAACAAGAAAGATATGAATGAATCTCTGGAGATATTACAACCTCCTAAGTCAGCCATGAATGATACAAGTAAAATAAATAAGACAAAGAGACGAGTGCCTAAGCCAGAGCCTGAATTAAACGCGTCAAATCTTAGTCTAAATGAACTTAAAAAGGTAATTTAACTGTGGTAGAATATAATTATAGTGATTTCCTGGGGACTGGAATAGTTACTTCATTCTGTCCATATTTCACTATGTCCATTACAGTGTTGTAAAGAAATAATAGACACTTCACCATATCTGATTCTTCGCTAAATCCAAGTTCACTATAATTTATGATTTATTGTATACCAGAGTTTTGACTCTATTTGAAGATTAATTATGATGTACATGCTATGTTGTTGATATGATCATACTGACTAATTTGTGTAGTTGAATTATTCTTAAGCAGGTGAATATCTGGAATACTTAAACAAGTTACTATATAGAAATAACTGATTTGCCTGAATAAGCAATATATACATGTATATGCTTTCTTATTGTACAATCTGACCAATTGTTTTCTTTTTATGTCAATGCTTATTTTTGGTACGAATTTATTTAATAGATATCATAGTCACAATTGCATTTTATACATTGTAGCATTTAGTACTTTACAGCATATTTGTATTTTGCATTTTATTACATATATTATCATTCATTGGCACTGTTGAACATTTCAGGTTTTAGAGACACTTGAGAATGAGATAGCGGAGTATGAACTACACACTGGAAGACGTCCACCAGCTGAAAGGAATAGGCAGGAATCATTTTCTGGATATACTCTAGCTATTGTTGATTCTGTGACTAAGCTAACCCGATATTTGAAGGAATGTGAACTCCGACTTCAAGCTGAGGTTACTGTTAGAGAACAGTTAACTCAAGATGTTGTACAGTTTAGAGCTCTGGTTGATTCTTTGACTTCTGTAAGTACTTCTAGATATGTTTATGTTATTGTTTTAATATGTGAAGTAATATGAGAAAAATAAGTATCACTGATTATCGCTACTATTAGAGTACTGTCAAACCTGTGAACAAAGGTCACCCTTGGGAAAGACAAAATATGGTCTTTATTCTCTGTGTGGCCTTTATTTGGAGTTGGTTGCAAACACAGGTTTGACTATGTCAGAACAGCATTTCATGCATAAGTTGGATTGATGCTTCTAAGGATGTTTTATCTATCATTAAAATTTGTGAAATCTATGTCAGTCTGAATTCAATTTTACCTATTGTATATTTGACAGGATATTATCATCACGCAAGAAGAATTTCAAAATATGGCTTTAGAATTTCAAAGATTCAGATTGGAGACACAGGCTGAGATAACTAAGCTAAAGGTACATTCAATGATTGTACATTCATGTGAAAATTGTCCAGAATTGTGAATGTGGAATGTTTTAAAATTATTTAATGTTTAAAAGGATTTGATCACACTTAAAATCTCTCATATGGTTCAATTTACAGTTATGTCTGGCAAACCCAAGTAAATTGTGCTAATTTGTTTACATGACAACAGTCTCATTTACATTTTAACATTTAATTCAAATTTGTTCACACTGTTTAATTTCAATTTCTTAAATGACATCCTGTATGTACTTATTAGGGAGGACAAATTCAGAGAACTGAACAATGGAGTCCTGGACAGTCTGTGACGTCAAACCCCAGTGAGTCAGCTGTTCACCAGACTGTTCCCTTAGAACAAAGGCAACCAGATGCTGTATCAGACACTAATGATGCTTCATTGACCCAAACACCACCAAAATCTCAACAAACACAATTCAGTGCACCAGGTAGAATTCTAGTTATCAATATCATAACAATTATTCTTCCATCTACAAGCTGTTTACACATTTTTGTTCAAAATTATTTAGCTTAAACACAGATTACCTTTCATGATGTCAGTAGATAGAAGTTTTTCTGTTTTATTTCTATTTCTTTTTGTAGAAGGGTTTTGAGATGATGAAGAATTGTATTTTTTTTTTTGTTAGAATTTACCATTAATGATGCAGATGATATAAAAATTAATGACCACTTCCAGCTCATGTCTTGTTTTAGATCCACCAACTAAATTACCAAGAGAAATGAATGCATTTGGGGATCATTTGAAACCTGTGTCTGCTGCAGTAATGTTGTCTCCACCAGTAAGAAGATCAAGAATCGTTGATCAAGAAAAAGAGGGTGCTAGTAAGTGTCAATAAATTGAAAAGATAAAAAAGAATTTTTCATGTTAATGTCAGGCTGATTTTCATTATGCAATCTTTTCAAATGAACATTTTTATAATTCAGTCTTCATATCTTTGCCTTGCAGTTATTACTCAGGCATTGGAGTATCCCGTGATTCTCTGCCTCAGGTATCTCCGTTCATGTTTTATTTCATCCGATATGATTATTTTTGTATGTTTGCATGGAATATTATCACCAAATCTGTTTGTTTTTTACGTCAGTGACGATTGTACTATTTCAGAGCAACAATCACTTCTAGATATGCAAGGTTATGTATCAAGTGTAGAAAGTAATAACTCAGCACTACAAGATGATTTTTCTGAACTACCAGCTTTATGTCCATCAAGTCTTGCCCAAGTTATCAACCCAAATAATGCACCAAGGGTGTGTCGATCTGTGTCTGAACATCAAAACCCAAATGCGGCACCTGTTAGTGATCCAGTTAACTCAATTAGTGTTCCTAAACCTACACCTCTAGTTCAGAGTAATGTTAGAATACCCCTACCCTCAGGATCAACTGGAATTCCCCAGAGACAACAACATGAACTGCCTTTGTCATTTTATGAAAAACAACAGCTTCCAATAAGTGTTATACCTCAAGATAAACCTCAGACATTACAAAGAACACAAGATCAAAACAGTGTTGGATCACATGATCATTTAGCAGATTCACAAAGGTCACATGACTCACAAAAGTCACATGACTCAAAGGGATCTGACAGAGAATATCTTGCCTCACAGATTGCAGCTTTGAATCAACAGCATGCTGAAGCTCAGAGACGGCTGAATGGGTTGATGAGCAGACAATTGGCTGCACAGGAACAAGAAACTCAAGCACAACAACAACAGCAAATGCAACAACAGAGTCAAGCTGCTAGAGGGCAAGTTGTCGAGAATCAACAAAGGCTACAGCAACAACAGTTACAATATGAACAACAGCAGAAACTGTTAGAATTAGTCATGCAACAACAACAGAGGATCCAGGAACAGCAGCAACAACAACGTCATAAACAGCAGCAGCAACAGGTACAACAACAACCTATTATGAATGGACGTCCAAAACCAAGCATTCAGCCAAGTATGAAGAATGGTAATGAATCTGTAAGGGAGTCAATGGAACTTCCTGGTTATAGACCAATACCTAAACAGGTGAGAGTAAAATACTTAAAAATTTTCCTATTTCTGTTAATCTAATTGTCACCTCCTAATATGTTTACTGTAAAAATACACATCAGCCTGTTCCAAATTTCTAAAGAATACATCCTGCAAATCATTTCTTGATTACTTGTTCTTTGAGAACATAATTAAGATACCAAAAAGACAAATTCTCTGGTACTCCTGGATATTCTAATAACAAACAATGTTGTTTATTACATTTTTGTCTTACAGACTGGACTGCCAGCATATCCAGTGTCACCAAATATATCTCCTATATCACAGAGATCTGAAGGTTTCAAGATGATCTTTCAGTCTGTAGATAGTCAAGTAAGATAAACCTGTTGTTTTTTCTGTTCTTGGATCTGTTACATTGAATTTTCTGCTCATACTCCTGAGCAATATATGTGACATGATTATATGATTTTAAGTTATAAATTAGAGATAATTGTTATAATAGATTTTAAGCCATAGTGGATTATGCTAAATGAAGTGTGTTAAAGAGCCATTATTTCCAGTATTGTTAATTTAATATTAATTGTTCAATCCTTTTTTGTCATTTATTGATATACTTACTGATCCTAAACTGATCCATATTTTCCTTTCAAACCAAAGATAAAAATTCTTTTGTTTTGTATGGATATTTTGTGAACTAGATTTTGATGCTTTATGCATTCTTTGAACTGTAATGTACAATTTTGTTCTGTTTCAGGCTTCAGATATGAATGTTCCAGCAAGTCGAGGTATAACTGTATCATTACCTAAAGTAGATATGGACCAATCTGGAGGTGGCAGTCCATCACCAAACCATCAACAAACAGCAAGATAGTGAATAGTCTTCATTGATTGTAAAGGCTGATAAGTGTTCCAGTTAGAAATGACATATTTTTGGTTATGCAAATAAGGTATCAGTTGTTTTGAATTATTTGTATTGGATGAATAGATACTTGGTGATCTCATTGAAATCAGTTCAAATGTCTTCTATTCAATAAGCATATAGGGTGCAACAGCATTGTTTAAGAAGGTATGTCAGATTGACATTTAGAGCAGTTATTGGTCTTATAAGAAGTCACAACTATATAAACTTTGGTCTTCTCGTGCTGTATATTCAGCTTGCACAAACTCATCATTTACAGATTATTACAAGTTAACTTGATTTTACCTTCAGTGAAATTTTGTTGAATCCATTTAAAGAATTGCATCGGACTAGAATAATCTGGTTTTAATTAATCTGAACACATATAAATGAACTTTACTCAGAATAAATATGTATGGTTTGTCATGAAATGTAGTGAAATTTACTCGGTGTAAAAATACTGTTTACGTTGTGTGCAACATGACTGTGATAAAATGTTCCATGTAACTTGGATAGGTACTATAGGTCTACTTTATTACAATTCTGTTTAGTATAAACAAGTAGTTGGTACACGTTTTATTTGTTATATAGTAGTATTTGTACCTAAGTTGTGGATTATACATAATAGTTGTTACAATTGTAGTTTTGTAGTTCATCAACAGGTTGAGGTCCAATATTTTGTGGGCTAATTTCCTTATATATTGGAAAATATCTCTATATCTGTTTATGTAAATATTTTAATTTATATTTATTGTTTTTGTTCTGATCATGTTCATTCATGATTGGTATATACTGCTAAAATATATAATAGATAAAATTTGCTGTTGTTGTTTGTTTTTTAGAACAGTTGTGTCATCATCAAGTATTTTATGCTGAGATTATTACGCAGTAAAAACTAAATGTATGCATTACCACATAAAAAAATAAAACACTGATTCAGATACAGTTGCAGTTTAATTCATATTTTCAACAAAAGCGACTAGTTCACATACACATAACTTCAGGAATTACCATTAATATTTACATGAATAAATTACCTAATTTATTTAAAAGCTTCATTTAAACATATTACTGTGTGTGTCTCCCTCATCATAATAGGGGAGAGTAAATCTGCAAAGGCCTCAATATACTATCATAATTTATATCTGAACTTCAAACAGGATAAATTTTAGCTCCACTTAAATGTCAGCTAAAAGAATAAGAAAAAATATGAAAACAAATTAACATACATCAACACGATCAGACTGTTGGAGACCTGATACCAGCTTGATTAAAATCTTCTAAGTGTGTTTAAAACAATTTTACAATTACAAAATGTACAATATGCTATATCAAATTAAACATATTTTAAGTGTAAATAAAACAAATTTTAGAATATTTTGATTAAATGTTTAATCTCAAGTAATGTTTTTATGTTTTTCTGGTGTTTGGTATGCCTTTTTAATATTATATTATGCAAAGTGGCATATAATGTAATAACCAATAAGTATTAAAGATTGTTACCAGATTTTAGTCCCTCTGGCCCCTTCTTTGATATAAAACCAATAAAGATAAAAAATTGAAAATTTTAAGTTGTAAAATAACTTTCTAACCTACTAAATTAAAACAAGCTATTGCTGAATTTAAAACAAATTCATCCATGAAAACTTCAGGAATTAACTGGCATCACATGATTCCACGAAAAATACCCTGCTAATTCCAGAACTTTAAAATATGAAATTAAAACAAGGTAACAAAAAGACTTGTGACCGGTCCAGCCAAAACACAAAATATTTATGGTTTATGACGTCTAATAATGATGAAGTTTACCAAAAATGTAATTAAGTACAATGATAACAAAGACTGACACAAACACACACATTCACTTTCTCCAGACAGACAAATATATATTCTGCAAACCATTAAAAGAGAAAAATGCATTACCTAACACACAAGAAAAATGTCATGAAGACAATCTTTTTATATTTCAAACAATAAGGATAGGTAAATAATAAGAGAGTTAATCAGAAACAGCTTCATAAAATAGTCAGATCAGAATGTTTCTACACTGCCATTGGGAATGAATAATGAAGCGAATGCTACAATGTGAGAGAAAGGTTAATAGTCACTTTTAGTTTCACCAATTCACTAGAGTTAATCTCAGTAAATAGAGATGATTCAGTACACATACATCCTAAGAATGCCAGTCTTACATAACAATAATGCTGAAAGCTTTTAACTCAGTAAAATTATTGCAAGTATTAAAGAGTATGTCACAAATTAAACTGGACTTCCACTTATCCAAGATTTCCAAATAGATAAAATTATGTTTAAATAGTTAAATACTAGAACTTCTAAATTTTTTTAAGAAAAGTTTTTGCCTCATTACAATATTACCATAAGAAGAGGTATGTTTACTGAATAAACAAATGAGACAGCTTTGGTGTCATTTTATCATTGTGAGCCTCCTCTGTAACTCATCAGTAAAATCATGGCAGTTGGGTTTATTGTGTAAAATATCATCGCCTTCACCAGGGTGTTTGAGATATCTTCTCATTTGTCCTTCTTTGACTTCTTAGCAGCTGCAGCATCTTTAGTTTCCTCTTTCTTCTCTTCAGGATGATCTTCATAACTAAAGATAGGATGTCAATGTTAACAAACATTTAACTGTAATGTTTTATGCAATTATGAATAAATACTTGATGATGGAGTCAAGCAATCTATTGACAGGTGAAATGACTCTGAACATTCTTTATGTTAACATTAAAACATAAAGTATACATAAAACACATAATTATCATTGAGAATTCCATCAGGTGAATTCTAGAAATTTTACCTAAGTTCAACACATGATAAGTATAGGTTGTCACAAACATCAAATGTAATTACTAATGATTATAAATACATTAGTAAATGATACTTTAAAGTAACATGACTCTAAATTTGTTTGCTGAAAATAAACACACCTATCATAAATAAGTATCCACCATATGTGGAATTAGGCTGAACATATGCCTTACAACAAACAATTTCAGCAATACTACTTTCTTATGTGATTTTCAGGGCTGATAAATATGTCTGTGCCTCTGAGGTAAGTTGATTACATGCATATAATTACCTGAACAGTGGTTTGATTTCTCCTCTAACAAGGGCAACTATTACTGGTACACCTATACATGCTGGTACTAGATATAACAAGGCAGGCTGAAATCATAGAAGAATGTTACAATATGATTAAAGCACTGTATGAACAGTATGCTTGATGCTCCAGGGTTTTCACAAGACATCAAAAGTTGAGGGTAAAAAATGACCCCTGATTGATGATAATTTGAAGAGTCCAAAAAATTTCCTTCTGATTTTATTGTAAATTTGACCCATTGTTTGGCACAAATTCTCACGAGCAAAAAGCTTTATTTACTGATTTCAAGAGTCAAAATGTTGTTTTAAAGGTCAAATGAAAGCCCTGATGCTCATGTAAAAATTGAACTAGAATAACATATAAAATACAGTTTATGTAATGAAACTTGTATACAATACAGAAGAGCCAATTATAATTTTTCTTACAACTATCTGACAAAATGAAATTATTCGTTCACTGACTTTTCAGCACTAGGAATCATTCCTAACTTGAACACAGATTCTTTTTAAATCATACAAAAAAGTAACATATTACCTGGGCATGTTTGAAGACATGCATGACTAGTATAGTTGCTAGGAGACCAAGGAAATAGGCAAGAAAACTAGCATAGAAATATACTCTACTTCCCTTCTTACGGCTGAAAAAATAATGAGAAAAATCAAGAATTTGTCAAAAATTACTTCTTATCAATTATAAAGTACATCAAACTACACTTATCTAAAATGCAAGTAATACCGGTACACTCTAACCATTAAATATAGATATAATGCACATGAAAGTACCAAAGATTTGCTCATTTGTTTGAAAAATATATAAACGTTATAAAAGTTATCTCTTTATGCTTTATCAAGTAATTACACAGACATACATCAGGAACTACCAAAATTATTAAAGCTGAGCTTAATTTCAGCATGAAAAAAGACAACTGATTTTATTAAAGATATAACTTTAAAGCCATCGTTAAGTATCAATTATCCAGAGAATGATGTTTAATATAATTGGTTGAATACAAAAAAAAAAATCATACCTGAAATCAAATCTCAGAAGGAGTGCAATGAAAATACCAGGGATGACAATATCACCTAGACCTAACATAGCAAAGTTACTGGCACCAAGACCATTCTCCAACAAGTCTTGAGGAAATACCACTGAAATAAAATAGCATAATTCCATTAATTTATAAGAAAGATACCAGAAACAAGGGATTTCTAATGACAATGTGACAAAAATTAAAAGACAAAAATCATTTGAACAAGAGATGTTTGTGCAACATGCATGCCCCCATATGGTAACCTTTGACCAACTGACCACAAAATCAATAGGGGTCATCTACAAGAAACGTAAAAATGAGATACAAGGTGATGAGAAAATGTTTTGATTTGAATGAAAAACATCACAAAATCAATTTCAAGTCATTATGTCCGTATTGAAGTATACTGTTAAGTCTGTTTTTTTTATTTCAAATACTTATAAAAAAACTGACCAATCTGGCAAAAATATGACATTTCAATGCTATATAGATTGTAACAATTACTATCACCTAACTTTATAAAAGTTTTATTAAATATAAAAAGTGATCTAAGACCATCTCTTGTTTGTCAGAATTTACTTACATTTTATAGGCGCATCAAATGATTTGGCAACTGTCACCATGACATTGGTTCCAAATACCCAGAACACATCATATACAAAGAGCCCCCCAAGAAGAATACATCCAGTGGTAATACTGTTTAGTGATAAGAACTCAACACCATTGACAGCAAATGCAAGTCCAAACAAATTGTTAGCAATCCAGTGCTGTAATAGAAAATGTTAGGCCAATGAATATTACAATGTAATGCCATTTGAAAGCCTTTCCTGGGTTAGAGCCACAATTCAGTGATATATCAGTTATGTGATTCATTCAAGTTTATTAATCTTGACAACAATGCATCAAAACAATTTTAATCATTTTTTATATTGATTTTAAATGGCAGCAGTGCATTAACTATTCTACCAAAAAAAAAACACAATTTACAAGTGTTCCCACCCACTTCTGAAATTGGGGGTAAGCTTACCCCTAGGTCTAAAATCTGGGGGTAAGAGAAGTATTTTGGGGGTTTGAGCATTTACAAAAAAGCAACATATGTATATGCATACAAATCAAGCCGTTTTTGTGTTTAGATTTCAATGTTTTTTATATGATCGTTTCATACAAACAAGAAAGGTTACTGTGTTTTCTTTCTAGAAATCTTAACTTGTCAAGTTGTACAGTTATCGATTTTAATCATAAAAGCATAGTTGGTGTCTAGAATAACCAAAACCAGCCTGGTTTGTCCTATACGTCACAACAACGCACAGCATGTCCATTTTTGTTTTGTTTGGTTGTTAATCCCTAAACATATTTGCATGCGTGCGATCTCGCAGAAACACAGTACATGTATGTTAAAACATGACCTAATTCACTCCACTCCAAAAAACACTCCAAACCACTTAATTTTAAACACTCCAAACCATGTTTACAATTTACTCACCTTTTTTATCAAGTACCATACACCAACCACTGCACTAAGGGCAATGACTAAGAGATCCTTCCTGTCAAACTGCCAATTTACCAATTCTGAAAGAATGATGGAGATTGTTCAGGACTATTTAGGACATATACTGATTTGACTCATACAAATTAAATGAAGATACAAAATGTACTTCTTAATCCAAATATGACTCTAATAATGAATGCCAGGTAACTTAATTAAATGAATGAATAGTTGTACATGAAATATATACTATACGAACATTACACTTAACAGAATCAACTGTAGAATAATGTAACATAGATTTAGTTTTGCAGGTTACATGCTGTTATAGAGTAAATGTCACCAGAGATTTATTACCAACCATCACATAGACATTAAAAATATAACAACAAAAGTACAACATAAGTGAAACATGTAAAAATATATTTCATAAATTAGTCATAACATTTTAAGATTAAATGATTACCAATAGATTATAACATTGATGTTTACTCCACTACTAGTAATCAGTTATGGACAAGAAAGCTATTCTTCAGGTCAGTTTTACAATCCTTTTGACCAAAAATATCTCTGTGTAAAAAAACAAAATTCTACCAAAGGGGAATTTTTAATGATTATAGGGCAAAAAGACACTTCAGAAAGAGGAATAGGGCTAAGTTCTTTCCCCCACAATACAATGGCTTACCTTCTTTCTTTTCCCCACTGCCCTGTGTAAATATCATGTGATATTCCTGGTTAGGAAACAATGGAGGAATCAGAGGATGTAAGATTGGACTGAAAGAAAATACAGACCTCAGTAAAAATTACTGTTTTCTCAAACAATCTTTTGACGAAAATTAATATCAAAATCATCATTGACAGCAGAAAACATTACATAAAAACGATACTAAAATAAATATTATCCATGCTTTACAGTTAACTATAGATCTAACCTGTACTATTGTAAAAAGCCAAAATTTCAGAACCTGCAGATACAGATATTACAATCTTAAAATTTCATTAGCTTATATACCCAGCAAACTTGATGTCTCTAAATATATTACCTGGCGATATGAGCCAATGCTAGAACTCCAAGGAAAAAGAAGTAAACAGCTAGCAACATGTTTATGTACTCTTTAGAGAATATCTGAAAGAACAAAAAATACATTTAGTGATTAGCACACAATTATATTCTGGTATAATTCATAAACTCGTGAATATAATAAAAGAAGTAAATCTTTTGAAGAAATAAAGATAAACAATACTAAACAATCTAGTACTTAATATTATAAAAAATATAACAAAATTACTATAACAATTGTACCAGATATACCACAAAACATTCCATATTATAACATATGTTTAATGTTTTAATTTATTGTAATATGTATCTGATTATATGGTAATTATGTTATGTATCAACACATACTCAATCCCAAGTGCACCACCAATGTTTTTAAACTGGTAGCTGAACAGAAGTCATACCCTAAATTCATTTGCAACATCGAAAACCTGGGTTTCAAAATTTACAAGGAAGTAAAATTAAATCAAAACTTTAACAGATACGACATAAATCTGTGAAATTTCAATTCCTTAGGATAATCTATTTTAAATACTAAATATCATATCTTTAAGTACAGTTAATATCAGAAGTCGACTAATGCTGTAGTAATAGTCTCACCTGGAAAATAACATAGATCCCAAACAATGTACAACTTGCAATGATGGGAAACATTGCTGCATCCTTACTGGACATCGTCTCGGGTTTCTCTCCCGATTCCTAAAAAAGTGAATACAATTTTAATAGGAAAAACAATAAGACAATGCAAGTGAATCATTGGCTCTTTAGTAAAAAATTACCATATGTTTAGAATCACCACATGAATATAAATTTTCATAAAGAGAACTAGTGGAGCAAATTTGAGAAAGACATACAGAGGCACATATTTAATCTTTTCTAAATTAAGTATAAGGCTAAATAAACTCATTCAACTCAAAGAGTACACATAATATGATAATACAAATAACTACTTGTTGTATGAATTTCAATTTACAATACTGTTGTTACCTTTTGCTCCTTATGGTATCTTACAGAGCGGAAAGATCCCAGGAAAATCGGAATTAAAGCCATGATAACGAGGCTGCTATATGCCACAAACATTCCCTCTGGTGTTGCAGGAATTTTGGCCGTTGCATTTTCAGCAGTAGCATTTAAAGTTTCATTTACTACCGGCATTTCTGTCGCTGTGTCTGCCATGTTGACGTTTATGACCGACTACAGTTTTATATGATTCGATGTATAGAGGCGCTTGATCTCGCCTTGGGTTTGAACTATTTAGAAACATTAAGCGTCTGAAAGAATGCGTTATTTGAACAGAGAACCAGTCTATCATACGTGTCATTAGAGCATATGTGTTACGTACTGTGATTGGTTCAAATAATTTGTAAGCCATTTAATGATTGGACTATCAGTGTTTGTAAAAAACATGGCCGCCCCCATGAATCGTGTTGGTATTATTATTAGAGGACACTTCAGATATTTAGGATTAGGCGTATCAAGCAAAAATTCATTTTGCTCTGAAGCTGCAGACGTTGAAGAATATGAAAAGAAATTGGCGAAAATACGTGACTGCTCAGGGTTGTCAAGTAAATTGAAGAAAAGACATTATGCTGAAATGCCCGATGTAGTTTTCACAGAAAAGTACCAAGGCGACCGACGAGCGAAGTTGAGGAGTCTGTACGCTGAAGTTGGTGCATCTTCTGGTAATTAATGTACACGACCTTTAAGACCTTTTTACACTGCTCGAATAGCTTGATTTTCGATTTGTGATGTTTGCGATCAACTTCTGAAATGCCATCAAAGGTGTCTGCGATTGAAATTGAGAGTGACATGAAAATTTCTGTCAATAATATACATGATAAATAAGCAAGATCAGAGTTAGCACCATGTGGATTTTTAGTATTTAGTTAATTGAAAAGTAATATTGAAACATATACTATAAAAATTTATCTGATTTTTGCTCTAAATGATATTACCCATCTTCTGGTCACTATTGTCAATACTGTTAAGAGAGACAGACATCAAAGTCATGTACAGAAGGAGTCTGGTTCTTCATGCTACTGGTGTACTGAACAAAATGTCAAAAAAAAATGCTAACATGCAGAAAGAAAACTTCTGTATTGGTCCTTCATTGATTTTGTTCAATAGATTGTTATTAGAACTTTATTTGACAATTTTGAGCATTTGTCAGAAGAAAATGTGTGATTTTTCTACTTAGTAAGGATATTCATGATTGTGTACAGGCCTAAACATGGTTAAATTATGGTTAAATTGACTACAACAGGTGATTTTTGGCCACTCACCCAGACTTAGTTACAGAATATTAATATAATTACAATGTATTAAACATTAAATTGTACTCGGAGAACTATTAAATAGTATTTACACTGCTACATAATTAAAATCAGTTAAGCAGGTTGACATTTTAGTATGCATTGTTAACTCAAGCTATCATTCCTTGCAAAAATTGTTGAGTTTTTTTTTAGGCATTAATCCAAGTATCATGTACCCTAGTAAAGCTGAGCTTGAGGATTTGAAGGAAATAGAAAGGGACTATACACCTACTTTCCAGCAACTAAAAGATGATTTAGAATATAAAAAGGAAGCTGAAGCAGAAGCAGCTAGATCAAGGTTCTTAAATATTTGATTTTATCATAAATTATTCATTACCTTATTTTCATATCAAATATATCCTGTTTATTATTCACTCTTTTCACCGAAAGATATTGACAATCACATAGTATTAGCTTTATTCATTTGATGGATGGCTCTTATACAACATTCAATTGACAAAGAAGGAATGAACCATGAACTTTTATGTTCTTCAATTACAAAGGTACTATAAACTTATAACATACCAATTATGGAAGGAATTGCCTTGAATATGTATGTTTTAAAATTGTTGTTTTGATTCAGGTTCGAGAAAGTTGAGAAAGCAATGGGTAAAATGGATCATCTTATAGCCCAGTATCACCAAAGCCAGAAGAAGATAGAAGGAACAGATAAGCAGCAGAGTGAAAAGACAAAAATGCTTTTACAGGAATTCCGTGAACGATATGGATTTTCAGTGTCAGAAAACTCAGGAAAATTCAAAATGTTTAAACATGTAAGAGCAGAGGAAGCCAAGGAACAAAAGAAAAAAGAAAAGAAAGAAATTAAAAAGGAACAAACAATGAAAAACTTACAAGCTATTTTGAAGAAACAAAATGAGAAAACATCATGATGTTATGAAGCTTTATTTGGTTAGTTTAATGTTCATTGTCATTGATCATCTTAACAAGGAATCTCTCCCTAGTTATTTCTGAAATTGACATGGTGGCATTTCTTGAAAAGTATGCCATGGTCTGCATGAACCTTTGTCTTTAGCTCACCAGAGCCAAAGGTTCAGGGTGAGCTATTAGGATGGGTAGGTGGATGCTCTGGCGTCTGGCGTCAACAATGGTCTTCTCCTCAGTTTTTTATCAGATTTGCTCAGATAAAAATGGTTGGCCCCTTTTAGGGGCTGCTAGAGCTAAAAATAGAAAAACCTTTACTCATATTCTCATGAACCAATGGATGGATCATCACCAAACTTGGTCTGTAGCATCCTTAGATGATCCTTTCTCAAATTTGCTCAAATAAATATGGTCGGCCTATTAGGGGCTGCTAGAGCTAAAAATAGAAATACCTTAAAATGACTTTTTCTCATGTTTCTATGGATGGATTATTACAAAACCTGGTTTTTAGCATCTTCAGATAGTGTTCTATCAGATTTGTGGAAAAAAATGGTTAGCCCCTATTAGGGGCCGCTAGAGCTAAAAATAGAAATACCTTTAAAAGCCTTCTTCTCATGAACCAATGGATGGATCATTACAAAACTTGGTCTGTAGCGTCCTAAGATGGTCCTCTCTCAAGTTTACTCAAATAAATGTGGTCGGCCCCTTTTAGGGGCCACTAGAGCTAAAAATAGAAATAACTTAAAATGACTTTTTCTCATGATTCTATCGATGGATTATTACCAAACTTGGTTTTTAGCATCTTTAGATAGTGTTCTATCAGATTTGCTGAAATAAAAATGGTTGGCCCCAGTTAGGGGCCGCTAGAGCTAAACATAGAAATACTTTAAAATGGCTTCTTTTCATGAACCAGTGGTTGGATCATCACCAAATTTGGTCTGTGGCATCCTTCAGTCATCACGAATATTCCTTTGTAGTATCCTTCGATGGTCGTTTATCGAGTTTATTATCGCTCCCATTTATTTGCCCACAAGTGTACCTTTATTACCTTTTTAGTAACAAGTTAATTAACATTTATTCTGGTGAGCGATGCAGGGCCATCATGGCCCTCTTGCTGTGTTTTTTAACATTTCATAAAATGTAAAATAAATCATTTTGTATGTATTCTGTCCATTTGGCAAAAATCACAAGATACAAATCAACTGTTCTCAAGTCTGTGTCAAGGTATAATGGAGGATTAGAGTTGACTCCCTTTTTAATATGATACTAAAATAAATTTTGACTGATACAAATACATCTTAAACTTGGTCTCATTGTCACAAAAGTTCTCCATGAAGTATGATATTTGAAAAGATGTGATGTTTTGCTTTGTAGAATACAAGGCAAATCATTGGAGTTTGAAGGTGCATTGTTAGAAAACTTAGTTACTTTATTTTCTGAAATCAAATACTGAGTTGAGAATTTGAGGTGTCTGAAATGAGGCCTCCTCCACTTGAGAGTTTCCTGGAATTTCATAGCAACAATGATACGAGTTAACATTTGATAGCATGTTTAATTAAACATTTGAAGAAAAAACACAAGCAATTTCATTACATGATAGTCATATAGAAACACTGTACAGTTACAGCTGTACACTGCATACTAGCATTTAGGATAAAATTTGTATAGATACAAATTCAACAAAAAACTTGGTACTGCAACATCATAGTAGCCATGCATAAAACATATAATAGGTGCAATTAAGTTGAATGAATAGTACTGGCTGTGATATATCTTAAGTCTACTATGTCACAGGGCATAGCCAGTGTTATGCACATGTGTAACATCTTTTTGGAAAGTGAAAATATAAATATGACCAAAATGGCATCTACAGGGGTGCAAGTTTTCTAGTTTATACCAGGTTTTAGGTATATGAAGGGTTTTTGAAGGATGGAGGTGTTATCTATCATTTTAAGTAGACTAGAATAGAAGGGACACAACTCTTGCAACATCCTGCAAAGTATTCTTGCATGAAGGCCCCCAGCAATATTTTCAGGTTTTTAGAAATTTTCTACACCCATGCATCTAAGTCGAAAGCTAAGGGGGTTAGACTTTATTTAGATCTAATAACTGTGCTTTGAAATAAAATGTATGGTTCAAATAAATTGTGCCACTAATCCCTCCAAATACACATCAAAGCTTGCCATTTTAGTTCTTATTTAAAAAAATTCCCCACACCCCCAGCAGCTGGAGGGGTTAGACCCCCCACACAGACCCTCCCCCTGATGTATGTAAAATTCATTCTAAGCTGGCTATGCCCCTGACTTACATCGGATGAGGTAAAACTATGTATGAATGCGTCATTCCACAAATTGCACTAACAAATGTTTGTCCTTCGGTCTATTAATTGTTGCGCTCTCTATAAGTAGACTTGTTCCATGATTATCAAATTGAGAAACATCACAATGATCAAGGATCACAGTCTGTAAATTATGTAAACTTTGACCCAGTCTGTATAATTGGCTTCCCTTTACTTCACTACCATGTAGAGACAATTCTTCCAGTTTGGGTGTATACTAAAATATAACAAAAAGATAAACACAACAGAATATAGAATATTACAATAATTATGCTAAGAACAATGATTGCCATGAAATTGATGTTAATAAGTGTATGCAGCTTTTATGCAGATTTGAGTTGATATAAGCTTCCAATTTCTTAGGTTAGAATATTCGTAATAAAGATAAGAATAGAGACTAGATGTGAGAAATTGATGTCACATGACAGTCTGTACTATTGTTTGAAACATTGCCATTCTAGATTTTATGTAAAGGCCATAACTCCCATAACCAATTATTAAGACTGTATTTTTCGTTACAGATGATATGATTTATCAATCTACAGGGATCATAAATGTTGACTTACATGAGCCAATACTCTAGCTAGGTGAACCACATGTTTACTATAAACAGAAAGACGTCGTAGAGCTAACAATGGTGTACTGTGGTAAACCTGAACCTTTGTAAGACTTTCAACATGCAAAGTTAATGATACCAACTTTGGGCATCCCTGAAAAAGATGAAAAAATCAACCATTTCAGAAACTGAAACCTAGTTCTAGAATTAATAAAAGGGCAGGAAAGAACCAATGAATACACTTTGAAAGAAAAAATTATCTATTCATAGTGCACTTGATCAAACGATTAATACAACACTGCATCAATGAAGACAAAAGACACAATCATTCAGTTGTATATGTAAGATTCCTGTAGTTTATCTATTTGTACGTACACATCAATACACATCAAAATCAGTGTTTAATTGCTTGATGCAGCAAAAATTTGCAGCAATTTTTTTATTGGTTTAAACTGGTTCAAGATGCTATAGATACCTGTATACGTAGATACTTCAGCCACGGACAGCTGATTTCTGAAAACAAAAAAGAACAATGAAAAATTACAACCAATTTAATGTAGATTGTTCTCTCTGAATGATATCAGTGCATAAAAACTTCAAACATCACATGCAAAACTTCTATTAACATGAACTTGATTGATTATTAATTTTGCATACATATATTTCGATAATTACAACTGGAAGCATGCTTTTGACAGTCAGTTAAACCATCAAAATACTTGAATTGAGCTGAATTGAGTAATTATGTATAAGTGTATTTTTTGTGATATGAGAACAGATACAAAATATTCTTCACTGGTTCATATGATACACTGGTATTATTTTTTAAGTACCTAGTGATGCTAGATGAATGCCCTGATCTAAAGTCAAGGACTGTAATCCATGAAGTGGAAGGTATAGAGTAGTCTCCCCTGGAATAGCTCGAACTTCTAAAACTTTCAATGTGTGTTCACACTGTTTCAAGAAGCACATACGATCAGATGGAACAAACTGTGAGAAATGTAAAATAACTTATGAATAGTTTTATACAAATGTGTTCACTAAAATCTTTGATAATGTAATGGAAATGCTGTTCTTAGGTGTCTGATATGCATATATAGTTTATACAAATATGCATCATGCAAAAAATAAATATAATTCAACAATATCCAATACAATTAATCCCGTCTGTAGCTTGAAAATGTAAAAAAGTCACCATATTTATGAAATAAATAAATGCTGATGTTAAACCAACTGGGAAAGAAATAGGAAGGGTCACATCAGTAATTCTTCAAGTGTAAATATCTGTGTCAAGAATATTTGACACTTGGCCAAAAATTTTGATAGATCAAAAACAAAATTTGATGAAGCAGCTGAGGATAAAAGAACTTACCTTTGGTAAATTATTCAGGGTTAAATGTTTGATATTTATTGGTTCCATAGTTTTCAATTCTTTCAACATTCTATGTCCAGTTAAACTACACACTTCAATACCCTCAGGCAAACACATGGATCTATCATAAAAAACAACATCATTAAATGAAATGAGAAAGAAATCATGATTGACAAGAGAAAAGTCTTCCAGATTATATAAGGCAATTTGAAAGAACATACTTCAATTCTACATGCTAAAATTTAATCATTAATTCATATGCTAAATCTTTGTTATAAAATCAAAGTGACATGTTTAAGTTCCCATAATGTTTTTTTTATATCAAACAATATGCAAAACAAATGATCATAATTCTACCAGAATCTTTGACAGACACTGCTTTACAAAATAAACACACAAACATGAATCAAGTATAATTTATTGATATTAAACAAGACTGATGGCATAAATATTTAATAGAAAATACAAACTTCAATGACAATGAGCCAATAAGGTTCACAGATTTCAGGCAGCCATTGTTGGTAAATATATCATTTAAAACTTCGTCAGTGAGTCTGTCACACTTAGTAATTGATAATTCTAGGAGATTCTTGCATCTGAAATAAACGTTTGTTCACAGTAAAAAATCTTTGAGTATTTACAGGAACGTTTTGTTCACAGTAAAAAGTCTTTGAGTATATACAGACGTCCACATATGTCATGGAAAAACTACATATCAATTTCTTGACCATTTTTATCTATATTATAAATCATTATATTGAAAATTCATGGAAAAATATTCCCACTAGTGGAATAAGATTGTGCAATAATTGCTTTAATGCAACAAATGTATATGAAACTGCAACCCAGTTCAACTAAGGGACTAAATAGTACCTATTACAGTAAAACCTGTGAACAAAGGCCACCCTTGGAAGACAAAATATGGCATTTATTGACAGGTGGCCTTTATTTGGAGGTCAGTTTGTCTAAATAATCACTGATGGTTTTTCAAAGAATGGCCTTTATTCGGAGGTGGTCTCAAACACAGGTTTGACTGTATTACAATGGCTATAGCAAAAAAGTTTAGATTCATTCTCTTCAGATATGATGATACATGATACACACATAACTGTGAACAGACAGATCAACAAAATAATGACCCATTAATCAGAACTAGGTTCAAATTAACCCTATGCCTCATAATACCACATTTCCCTGCATCAGAAGCAGACGACTTTTGAAAACATGGTGGCAAAAGTTGCTTGTAATCAGGAATGGCTCCTTTTGCCACAATGTTTACCTCTCTGTCAGAGGGAAATAACCCAATTTTCTCAAATAAATTCATATTTTGTGTATAAGCTTTGAAATTGAAAGAGTCCAAAATATACCTATGAGGCAAACAGTTAATGAAGATAGCATAAAGACTGTACAAGAATAATTTTCAGTAGAATGTAATCTGTAAGTTGGCCAGTGTAACAATCAAATATACTCAAATATGAAAAAAAAACAACACTTTTATGAATCAATAGCCTTAATTTTTTCTAGTTTCTGCTCTGTGAAACAATGCAAAATATGTACTGATAATTACCTTAAGTGAATTTTATGTTGAGGTTGTGTACAGATTCCATTCAGATGTAAGGACTGAAGACAATCACATATAACTGAGAGATCAGCGAAATTGGTTCCAGTTACATCCAGACGTTCTAAATTCACAGCATGAATTGAGCACATCTGTAGCATACTACACCACTGAAATTAGGACAACACTAATACACCAATACACACGTATATAGAAAATATAGAAACATAAAGACAGGAAGTCAAGTTGAAATCATACAAACAGTCATAGAAAAATCTCTACATCAATCCAACATAGAAATAGGAGGTGTGAGTCCATTGCAATGAGAAAAGATGTTGATTGGTCAGTCTCATTACTAGAATGTTACAAATTGACCAATGGGACAAATGCATTTCAAGACTGGTCTCAATACAAGTTTAATAACACCAGACTCTCGGACTTCTGTCGATTGTTAATATTAAATAAGTCGCCTGCAACTGTCAGACATTTGTACTTCATTTCAAATCAGTAGAGTACAATGGGCACAGTATAAATTTGTACACTTACAGAATGACTACAACATTCAACCACAGAGGTATAAACACACCGTAACTCAGTGCCTCCAAGTCAAATGGAAGAATTTCAACTACAGGAAATCACTAATTCCTTCACAAAAGATTTCAAATAATACTTTATAACTGAGTTAGAATCACTAACTTCAATGTCTTACTTTCACAGAAAGGTTCTGTAATGTTGACATATGCTTCACAGACAGCGTGCTCAGTGTATTACAACTTTCAATCCTCAAATCAGTCAGACTTGGCCAACTATATACAGACAAACTACAAAATAAAACAATGGGTTATCAGATTTAAACACATTACTGGAAATAACACATAAAAGTCCTCAAATTGCTGAAAATTTTCATTGGTTTATATTTTGAATTGATTTTCAGACTAAAGTATGAATAAACAGGTAACACATATATGTATAAATGCATTGTGAAAGGCAATCACTGTTCAAGGGCAGATTTCTAGTTGCAAAGCAGGACACAGAAAAAAATACAAAATACTTAAACTAAATGAAAAGCAGGAGGAAAAGAGACAGAAATGACTTATTTGACTATATTCCTACAGTGAAATATATGTATTAATAAGCTAACACTTACTGTGACAGAAATGTACAGTGAATAAATTCTACAGTTCTAAGATGAGCAAAGTGATGCAAATTATGCGATATCACATCACCATGGAGACCGGGAAGATGAAGAAATTTTAATGATGATAATTGAGGTATTCCTGCATCATTTACAAAAGGTTTCTCTCTGTGCTCTGAGACTATATTTTCCAAGCCTTGCATCCTTGTCACCTAATTGAATATAATTAAGACAAATTTAAACATCATATCTCATATGTTAGCCATTCTAAGCGACAGATTTTAATGAAAGTGAACAGATTTTAATGGAGAGTGTTTTATTCCTGTGTGTTAAGGAGATGCCAGTCTTCAAATGCCAACTTAATGTGAAAACAAGATGACAGGAATTGTCACAAAACCAAGTTTTCATGAGAATTTGCACACAGAATATTACATGAGCACAAAATAAACAAAGTGCCATAATTCTGCAGAAAAATCAAATAAAAAAAGGTCCTTCAATAAAATTACATTAATTAAAATAAAAAACATTATTTTTTGGATTTGTATTAATAATGCATTCATTCATTTTGAATCGTAATGGAGAATTAGATGTGCTGAATATTCATACTGTTCATAAAATCACTCAATTATACATGATTTACAAGTACAGTGGACTTGAATTTGTTGAAACAATAATGGCAGATGATGTTAACGTGTTCATTCAAGTTTTAACATGATCCAAGCACTCCTTGTAGCAAGTTTTACAAAGTTTATTTCTTCTAATTATTCATTAATTTGACAAACTATTTGCAAATACATACAAATCTTTGCATTGAAACAGTGATAGATTCGAATTTTCTTCTCAGCAAAATGTGAAAACATCTGTCGCTGACACAATAAGATTCGAAACAAGCTTAACAATATAGATATAGTGAGTTTATTTATTTACATATAACAACAAATCTAACTGAGCAACAAATGTTACTCATACTAATTCAAATACTGTAAACTTTGGGAAAATTCTGGAAACCAAATTTTTCTACTGGTCCAATGGGTGTTTGGTATTCGGAAGTTACACTGTACATATTTATCTCAACTGGATAAAGCAAGCAAATATTTCAAAACTTTAAAATGAACAGAAGCACAAGCATACAGTAAATAATAGCATGAAGTGAGAAAGTTACCCATTCCTTCATATAACATACAGTAGAACCTTGCTTATCAGTTGTTTTTTTTTTCATTGGAGTTTAATGCCACACCAACAGCCATAGTAATTTGGTGACTTTCCAGCTTTAACAGTGGAGGAAAGTAAGAAGTACCACCGACCTTCCATATGCTAGCTGGAAAGCTTTCTCACAAATGCGAAATTTGGTCCCCGGTGGGATTCAAACTCACAACAGTGAGAGGCTAGTGATTACAAGTCAGAGACTATAACCACTTGACCACAGAGGTCCCTCCTTGCTTATCAACCATCTTAATAGAACCACTGATTTTCAGTCCAATTTTCAATATTCTTCTATATTTCAACTCCATATTGAGACAATCTCCATATAATAACATTTATGTTTGTCACAAACATGGTCTTAATATCGAAGTATTACTTCACTATGACAAAACTTTGATGATCTATTTTTACTTGATTTGACACTTCCATGACATAATGCTAATATCTTTATGAAATGATAAAAATGCAAGGAAACTTACTAATTTTCCATACAGAAAACTGTCCACCAGTTCCTGTTCACTGAAGTCACGGCAATTTATTAGAGTTAAATTCACAAGTTGTGCCATATTGAGCAATAAACATGTAGTGTTGATACAATCCTGTGAAACAGAATGGATAATATCCAAAATTAACATTTTATTAGATGTTTCTTATTCTATAGCTGGATCTGAAATTACAATTTAATGTTAATGAGCTTTCCATCCCATTTTTTTCTTTGTTTATACATTTACAATGTAAAATGTTTCTTTTGGACAGTGCGTCTAAAGGGTTTCCATATTTCACTTTTATTCAAAATGAGATCTCAGAGTGTTAGAATAACAATCACTGTTTTCATAAAAGCCATCCCCTATCTTATACAATTCAAAACTGAAAATCAGAAGATCAACATTGCCTTCAATTCCAATCAACTATTAATGATCCTGTATATCTATAATTTAACATTTCTCTGTGAGTTGAGCTTTTGGGTCATTAGATAGAACTATCATAGTTTACAGAGAAAAGGTTGCAAAGAATAAAATGTCAAAGGAGCACTAAAATCATCATTGTATGCAAATATTGGATGGAAAATGCTGAAATTATCTTAATTATCAAAGAAAATGTGCAGATTCATAGGCACAGGTATATAGCTAAAACATAGACTCTAAAGGCATAACTCAACATATACTGGTATATAACATTTACTGAGTACTTCAGGTCTGTAATTATAGAAGACTTTAAGGAAACTGAATTCCAAGGATGTCCACCGTATTGAAGATTCTGTAATGACGTCAACTGAAAATAACGAAGAAAGATAAAAATTGAATTAATCAGGCCATACAAAGGCTTCAGTGTTTGATTATAGCATGAATTTATTAATTAAGCTTGCAGAGCTAGTCAAATTTTGAAGTTACCAAATTGAAAAGAATGGGATCAATATATTACATATTGCTGTCTTCAGACAAAGTAATTCTAAAATTTTGACAGAGTGAAGTCCAGCAATGCTGTATGGTATATCATGAAGCTCTAGCCAGTCTAAAAAGTCAGTTTTTGCAGTCAAGAAATGAGGAGACAAACTGTAAATCCAGTCTACTGAAACCAAAGCAGTCTTTGTTCAAAAGTTATAACAAACAACAATTACAATTCAAATTGTAAATGCTAAAAATAGTGTATTGGATCTTGGTGATTTTTATTCAAATATGGCAATAAGCACAAATTTGACTAAAAGCTAAAAACGGTAACTGCAATCTTTTAGAACAATCTTACCACACTATTATATATTTATCATATACTTACCTGGGGTAAAATGACATCATTCACAATAGATGGTGAAATATTCTTGCAACCACATATGTTTAAAGATGTCAGACATTGCTTGTTTAGAACAGTAGATAAAATCTGTACAGCTGAAAGTCTAAATGCAGATAAATAATTGTCTAAAAGGAAAAATAAATAATAAATGACTCAAATCTATCTATTTAACTATTTTTTTAAGAATTCAAATCAGTGTATAATAACCAGGATATCAATCAGAATTTTTAAAAATGTACATTGTATCTATATTATATCCATATGTAAGAATCTATTGAATTCACTTTCAAACCAACAATAAAAGATTTTATTAACAAAATATCATTATTGAACTTGATGACATATTCATGATTATTTCAGTATAATTGCAATAAAATAAATACCTCACAATCGCAGTATGTATTTTGAACACAACAAGGAGATCCATTTTATTGTTAAAGAAAAGCAAGATCAGTAATATCGCTATGACAACATGTTTCTTGATTTCATTATTAAGAACATACTTAGCACAACATACTTAGCACAGGACTGTAGGTTTAGTTCACTGAGGGTATTTGAACCAATATCTAACGTATCTAATGACGTCATATTATCGCAGGATAATGTCTGCAAACTGGAGCTGGTCAGTGATATCTTCTTATAGCTATCATGTTCATTTCCTCCTGTCTCTAAACATTGTACTAAAAACGACAATGTACCATGTGTACATACAATTTTTGACCAAACAGTATGGATAAATACTAAATCCAATTTCAAATGGTATTATGCATAAAATTGTAGATGATTGAATACTCTTGTCTTTGTCAATAACAAAAAACAGGCCAAATGACCAATCATTAGAATACTGTCCCAAAATGTCTGAAACATCTTGTACTAATTTATTTTAGCTTGATTGTAAAACCAGCAATTTGCTTATATTAATCACCCTGGAGTCCGCTTCCTAGATACTACACCAGTAATGCGTTTGAAATATGGGATTGTGAAGTTCAAGAACAAAACCCATCAAAGCTGGGATTTGAACTCGTGACCTTCGGATAAGAGGTCGGACATTCTACCTCTAGACCACGATTCTTCCTGAACATCTACCAGTATGTACAAGTATAGACAAACAATACACAGGTACACAGGAAATATCTTTGTATGTTGTAAGTCTTGTCACAGAATCAGTATTACAAAGTTTATGATAACTAATCACATGTACATGTATATGCACAGTGTTTTAAATGGTGTCCATCTACAAAACTAATGTCCTGGGAAAAGACTGGTATTTTATGATATGAAATAAATGAAATAATATCACTAACAGAATAATGAGTTACATAACAAACAATTCATTAATTGTAATTCCAAGCCTTTGTATTTAAGCATCATTCAAATCACTGCAATCAGTAATCAAGTTTATAGATATGTAAGAGTCAAACTGAATTTTGGGTCATTAATTTTGTTCATCTATAAAACATAGTAATTCAATATTTTTTATTTCACTGGGTTTAAAGTCCTTTCTCAACAATTTTTCAGTTATATTCAGCGGCCGGTTCACCTGACCAGTTTTCCTAGACTGTAAACTAACCAGTACTAACTTACCCTTCCACAAGGAGCTGACAACTTCTCCATATTTTCGTCAAATTTTCATAGAAGGGTATGACCTGCCGCGATTGGGATTTGTACCTGGATCTCCGGTGGCAAGTCCAGCAAACTAACCACAGGACAACGGTTGCGGCCTCAAGACTTTTGTACATAACAATAAATTCTAAAACAATAACTTACATGAAGGAGTATTTCCAACAATCTCTTCTAGATTCATACAATCAGACACATCTAGATGTGTTAGGTTAGGACAGTATGGTAAATTGACTTTGTTCAAAGCTGAAGATGTACAAGAATACTTAATGGAAATGGTATTTTCAAATTACTATAAATTCAATATCATGACCCCATACAATCATACCATAGATCTATACCAAGTATGTGCTATCATCTATTGTCTGTGTAAGTTTTTACCACGCTAAAAAACACTTCTGATTCAAGGCCATACCTTTTTCACATTTTTTTACCAGACAAGAATGGCATGCAACCCAAAACTTTTTCCAGACAAATATGGCAATTAGATCACATTTTTACCAGACAAATGTGGCAATTAAATCACTTTTTTACAAGACAAGTATGACAATCAGATACAAACTTCCAATTGATGTATTGCAATCAGACATAACTTTTAAAATTCATGTATCACAATCACTTCCTCACATGTACAGCAATTAAACACAAACATCTGAAAACTGCCTTTTATCAAAGTATAACAATACATGTATACCAGATATAGTTACCAGCACATTTTTAGAAATATAAGATGAATCTACTCGCATTTTTATTAATTCATAACTTAAGTCATTATTTCTGTAATATATCAAAAAATACAGACCTACACAATGATTTAATATCAGTACTTGAAGACATTCTAGACTAGCTCTGACAATCTGTGAACATAGAAAGTACATACATTACTTACATAATATATAAAATATATCAGATCAATTCAACTGTGAATTACACTAACACCTGCTCACTCCTCATTATAACAAAATATCAATAAAATATTTTAGGCGCATACACACATCATTACATAGTTAAAATCTGACTATAAATCATTGTTAGAAATCCTAAACAGGATTGATAGCAGGGCTTAACAAATTCACTTGTCAGCTCGCAATTATGAACGGAAATAGACTCAGGAGTTGAAATTGCTGTAGAATTAGTAAAAATTCTGAGCTGAAAAAAATTTGCTGAGCCCTGAATGATTCACTCTAATATTAAACAAGTTATATTCCTGTACAATGCATCAGTGATTGGTGCTTGCAGTACTAGTGTTCTTAAAATAGTTTGAAGAGGCTGTGTTACAAGGTTATAAGTTGAAACACAAATATATCCTTATGTGTTCATGTATTTCAAAACAAAACAATAATATCCTTTATATGAAATATAACCACCTGTTCACTTACCGGTATGTGAGGATTAGGTGCATTAGGATCCAATGAAAATGTTTGAAGGTGGCCACACCCTGTGAGATTAAGATGTGTCAGCGTCGGACAGGAATTTATCATTGTAACAACATTACTCATTGTTAACGACTGACCTTGCATACTGAAATACAATATTAAATTGATAATAGTATAATAATATATAGTATATAATCGTATAATATTGCCTAACATTGAACTGATAAGCATCATAATTATAAATTAACCAAGTTAAGGATATTGAATAGGTTTAAAGTCTATTGTCATGTTTTGATGAATACATACAATAACTTTACCGTGCTAATCTTAAATCAATAATAAGATGGAATATATCTGTCTCCAATAAGTAACTTATTGCATCATTTCATACTGATAAAACTAACAGAGCAAAAGATTACAGTTTTCATATCAGCGCGATTAGTACATACATAATACATTATGTGTACCTAAATACTGAGTCATGTATAGCCCACAAATAACTGGTAATCATACCTTATTTTCTGTAATGCAAGACGTTGAGATGGGTTGGTATGTGCCAGATTAATAAAATTCAGATTCTCACAACTGTAACATTAATCATTATCAGTATTAAATACAAAAACATTTGAATAACAAAACAATTAATAAACATTGAGAGAGAGTATGATATATTGAAGCAACATGATTAAACTACATTCTATACAGTCACATATCTGAATGAAAAATCTTTTTTTTTCTAAGTTAGAAGAACAAATAAGAATTATTTAAAACATGAAAAGGGAACAAAGGATTAGAAAGAATATTGATTTGAAAAATTCATTTGTTTGAAATTATTAACAAAGTGCTGTGACAGTTACAAGTATTAATACAGACACGTTACCTCTCTATCACAAGGTTTCTGAGTGTGGTGTTCAATGATACAAGTTCACAGATGGCACTAATAGTTATATTAATGTTATCACAGATCGTTAATTCCTGAAGGACAGTACACTTAGCACAAATTGCATTCACTGAAATGTTGAATTGACCACTAATTGAATATGATGACAATGACCAATCAAATTTGTATAATCATTCATGAATAGCAAACAATTCATCACATACCATTCTTGAATATATACCATATAACACTGTTAATCCAATAATTCTAGTACTATGGAAACATGAAGATGTATATGGTTTTAAGTACTGGTACTAGTGAACAAGAACGTGTCACTAAAAGTTAACATACTAAAAGCCTAGCACCATGCAGAGGTGGATAATAGATAACACAACTTCAGACATAGCACTAGATGTCCATAGCAACCACTAATCTCAATAACTACATAGAAATCTACATCCTACAGTCAATTCAAAATCCTGCTAATCATAAGTATAGTTGATTTTCATGTAGTTCAAAAAGGTTCGCTTTAGTTTACAAATCTAAAATCGGTATCATGAAAAATGAGCCTACCAGACATATCAGTGATGTTAGACATACACAATTTTAGGTGTACTATTTTTGGACAGGACTTAAGGACGTTCAAAACAAATCTGTCTGAAGCTTTGAGATTATCTTTGTGCTCATTCTCATCATTGACCGAATCCTCTACAGCTGACTCATCATCACTTCAATAATGAAAAGTAAAAAATACAAAAGTTAGGAAAATAACTTTAACATTAAAACACATAACATTAATGTATTTCACTAAAGACTTGTGTTAAAGGCATGCAGGATATTTATAATCATTCTAAATATAAGCAATTGACAAAATTAACAAGTTTGGTAAAATAAAACATGTCAAATGATCTCCTTCAGTACTTGAAAAACTAAAAGAAATTTAACCATGCAAAATACATGTATTTACCTTTTGTGTAAAGAGCATCAGAAATATTAGTCCTTCAAGATTCAGCCCATTTTTAATGTAAACTTTAATAATTATGCAATTTAGCTTATCTTGGGTAATAACAGTTTACCTAAACTCGCTTCCACATACTGTTTTCTCATCTGTAATAATTTGACCAAGAGCAATATGACCTGAAATAAAAAATATAGAAGGTAAACCTATGACAAGTTGTAAATTGATAATAAACAAAAGTTCTAACAAGAAATGAAATGCAGTTTACAGAAGACACACAAACGACACAAAAATTGCATTGAGGTGTATTTGTAGTACTAGTAATAGCAACATGCCAAAAATTATCAAAGAGTTTATACTCATTAAGTGATTTTACACCAAACATAATAGTATCAGTATGGACAGTCATTCGAAATGAACAAATTCTATTCATTAAGATAAAGATAATAACATGGAATGTGACATACTTGCATTAGGTGTTCTGCTTAAAATTTTAAGCATTTTCTCAGGAAGAGGGATAGCACAATTTCTGAAGTCTAAGTATCTCAAACTCAGCCTGTAAATATTAATTTTGTGTAAGAAGAGTTAAAATATCAGGAATAATGACACATAAATAGTTACACAGTAAAACCTCAATACTGAGATCACCTTTAGGATCGTAATAATGATGGTTGCTCAGTGAGGTCTTATTGTACTTTCATGAACAGTTTTTTTATCACATTAAAATGAATAAAATCATACATAATACCTATGTTTGTTACATTAAGATAGTAAAAAAAAGGAATATCAACTTAAATGAGTATGCTTAATAAAAAAAGATATACTTACCATAAGGATGCAGAATTACAAATATCCCTGAACTTTGTACATGTACAAGCTACTTGGCACACATCATTCCACTCAAGATAAGTAAATATTTCTAATAAAACATCTGATGGCAAGTATTCCAGTAATGATAGAACACTGTCAAATGCATAAAAATGTCAATTATTCAAAGACTCCCCTAAATTATAACAAGTCTGTTGTCTTACAATAAAGTGTGTAAATAAAACATGAAGAAAACAATCTCAATATACAATAACTTTAAAAAAACAAATCTATGCATTGATAAGTTTATAAGCTCTATTAAAGATTAAGAGTACAAGCTTAAAGGAAATATTCATAAGATTACAGTACTTTTCCTCAACATCTTCACAACATTCCATAGGCTGCTCCATCATCTGTTTGAAAACAACATAATCAGATAACATTAAAATAAAGTTCAACATTTTAGAAACTTAGAAAAATTTATGTAATAATGTAAAAAAGTAAAAAAACTACTACTGGACTAGAGGACTGACAAATTTTAAAACACACTGGACCTGGTAGAATCAAATAATAATGACAGGATCAGAGAATGTGATCATATCAAAGAAAATAAAGATGACAGATTTAATCATGAAGGCATGTAGTTATCAAAGAGGGCGAATCATCAGTGAAGTGGGACAAATCTTCACCAAAGTGTGGCAAGTCCTTATGGGTCAAATTGTAAGTGGGGTAAATCGTTATATTACCATATTCAATAATTACCGCAGAGGTTTTAGTTACCATTAGTTCAAATATGCAAAGGCAAGATGCATGTCACCAACAGATCTTAACTCTTGACATTAAAATTACGGGTTCCATGGTAATTAAAGTCTAGAACATGGTGGTCCCCTGCACAGAATTGCTGATCTTATGGAAAAAATATCTGAACTTGTCTTTTATATACATGTATACAAAATATGCATCAAATTAATCGATGTTTACTTTTTTGTGTAAAACATTCAAATCAACTTACTTTTGCCAAAAGTAAAATTCCTTCGCGTTCAATTACAACTGAAAAAGTATCAAATGACAAAAAAAGATTGAAAACAATAGTGACTTAGTCATTTTCCAAAATAAACTCAAGGAGCGTTTTATACTTTCACTTTGACATTCTTGACTTCCGCTTTGCACGAAGACCTTCTGATTGAAGAGTTCTCTATGTTGGGGAGAAATCATTATGTACGATAAAAATATTTTACATAAAACACATATAAATTTAGCATGAATATTTTGATTCAAATAAAATGAAATATTCTCATCTAAAGAATCATTAAAATAGATAAAAGAAAATTTTATCGATGAAATATTTTTCGTGCGTCAAAACATAATAACTGCTCCCGATATTAGGCTCTACGCACGGCACGATTAGATCAACAAAAATTATCAAAATGACTTTAGAAGCAATTAAGTATAAGAGAGGACAGTTAGATATTCTTGATCAGCTACTTTTACCTGATCAATCAAAATATATTTCAATTAATGACACTGAAGATGCATGGAATGCTATTAAAAAGATGCAGGTAAACGCTGCTCTGTTTACTATATTTAGTTCATTCCAATTTATGCTCTCTACTGTGAATGACCGTTACGAAAGCTAGAATTCGATTCTCTTGGCATATGTTTGGGTGCTGTTTGGCATTTGCATTGATGCATCTTAAAAAAGAATGTTTTTCCTGCAAGAAACAATCATAAAAGCATCTGCCAGAAAAAAATTAAGACCTAACTTAATCTGCTAATTGATTGGGTTATTTTGCCATACATAAGCAGCTAACAGGAGCTGATAAGATGGTTACATTTATGATCTTTATGATTTAGTGCCAATTTTCAGAGAGAAGGATGCATCCTACCTATGCTGCATGAAATGTTACAATCATTTTTATTCTAATCTCATTCTATTGGCATCATTTTAAAAGATAGAAAAGTGATTCCTTTAAAGTTTGAATCACTGACTGAAACAGTAAATTATTCAAACTCATTGCAGGCAAGTTGAATTTCTACTTCATGACAATTTGTATTAATGTATTTTAGACAATTATAATCACTTACGGAATATTGAACTTAATTCAACAGAATTTAGTTCTAATTGCCACAAGCGAATATATATGGGTATCTTATTGGCCATACAATGTTGACTTTTAATATATCTGTAGGCTGTTCTCAATATTATTGGACATTAGAGGCATTTTTTACCGTATAATCACCTTAGTTTCATTTAATTAGGTAAATGAATGTTTACAGTATAATCTGATAATGCAGAAGCCATCGTAAACTGCCTGGATTACTTAAACTAGGGTTACACATGACATGGAATTGACACATTCATGATTCAAGATGACGTTTTAAAACACTCATAAGGTTCTAATGTTGTTAACTACTTGTATAACCTTATGTGTTATATCTTTGATTCAAATAAAGTTAATCCTTAGTTCAGATATTTCTTAATTTTATCAACAGGTGCGGGGAGCTCCAGCCATTGCTATTGTTGGAAGTCTCAGTCTTGGTGTTGAATTGTTAAATACTGACTTTGATGATGTGCAGGATATAACAACACACATTTCCAAAAAATTGCAATATTTAGTGTCTGCTAGACCTACAGCTGTCAACATGAAGGAAGCAGCTGACAGATATACAAAACTAGCCAACAAGAGTGCAATAGATGAATCAGCAACAGTTGAAAGTATTAAGAAAAAGTAACATTTTTCTGTTAATTATAATGTATTCATATTTATCCACACTTAATATGTTTCTCTTATTATAAGGTATGTGTATTGTATTTTGAGTAGTTGGTGCTAAAATGTTTCTAAATTTGATTGATTATTAAACGTTTTCGGAATTTGCAAGTTTGAAATAACTATTAATGTCTGTATGTACAATATAAATTACATCTAACTGTCTTAAGTTTCAGTTACTGAGCCAGATAATTTAGATGACCTTATTAAAAATGTGTGTTAACTAAAATTGTGAAATGCAGATCTGTATTTAGATTGGTGTTAAAAAATTGATTAGATGAATTAGTTAAGTAAATGTTAAAGTGTTGGTATCCTAAACCAAGAGCCCGACTGACGTCAAGGTTACCCTAAATATAGAAATATGTGCTTTTTTAGTACTTGTCATTTCTAAGATTCCAAACTCATTTTTTCATAACTGATATTATGAAAACCTCGTGTTAATGAAATTTCTAAGTCTCTTATTTTGTTTTAGGATGGTTGAAGAATTTGAGCAAATGTTTAAAGATGATGTTGAAACCAACAAAGCTATAGGTACTTATGGTGCAGAGGCTATTCTAGATAATTCAGAGCAGAAACCTGTTTGTGTTTTAACTCACTGTAACACTGGATCTCTTGCAACAGCTGGTTATGGTACAGCATTAGGTTAGTGTTCAATCACACAGATATTGTCAATTGTTACTGCTAGTAACGTAGAATTGTCTCATAAGAATCTTTGGTCAAGACTCACATCAATTGTGAAACAAACTATTCCCACTGAAACATTCTCTATGACTGCTGTGCTGTAGAAAGAAAACCTGCTCACACTGAAACATTCTCTATGACTGCTGTGCTGTAGAAAGATAACCTGCTCACACTGAAACATTCTCTATGACTGCTGTGCTGTAGAAAGATAACCTGCTCACACTGAAACATTCTCTATGACTGTTGTGCTGTAGAAAGATAACCTGCTCACACTGAAACATTCTCTATGACTGTTGTGCTGTAGAAAGATAACCTGCTCACACTGAAACATTCTCTATGACTGCTGTGCTGTAGAAAGATAACCTGCTCACACTGAAACATTCTCTATGACTGCTGTGCTGTAGAAAGATAACCTGCTCACACTGAAACATTCTCTATGACTGCTGTGCTGTAGAAAGATAACCTGCTCACACTGAAACATTCTCTATGACTGCTGTGCTGTAGAAAGATAACCTGCTCACACTGAAACATTCTCTATGACTGTTGTGCTGTAGAAAGATAACCTGCTCACACTGAAACATTCTCTATGACTGTTGTGCTGTAGAAAGATAACCTGCTCACACTGAAACATTCTCTATGACTGCTGTGCTGTAGAAAGATAACCTGCTCACACTGAAACATTCTCTATGACTGTTGTGCTGTAGAAAGATAACCTGCTCACACTGAAACATTCTCTATGACTGTTGTGCTGTAGAAAGATAACCTGCTCAGACTGAGACTTTGATCTACTCCTTTGATATCAGAAGTCTGGAGTTTTATGTCTTTATGAGAAACGTTCTGTCGAGCTTTTATGACTAGATGAACCATATTGGCTGTCATGGCATTGATTCTGACGGAATTGCATTTATTGAAATTAAATAGCTACAAATTTTGTAGCTGTGCAGAGGTACAATGTAATTCAATTCAATTCTATTTCTGTGCATCTGTAATACTGGAGATTAAGTTTCTGTGTTTTATGTTATGATTGCTGCATGATTATGATAAGGAAGGAGAAATGAACTTCAGTGCTTTGAATATCATTAATCATTTAGTGCTTTTGTAAATATAGAACTTCATATCATGGTTTTAACTGGTTTTATTCAAAGATAATTATTTCCAGAAATTCAATCACTGTAACCTTGTGTTTTATATGGCAGAAAGGTGCTGAATCATTGTTTTATTGTTTAATAAATTGATTTATTTTTACATTCCAGGCGTGATAAGAAAAATTCATGAGTTAGGAAAACTTGAACATGCATACTGCACTGAAACCAGACCATACAATCAAGGCGCTAGACTTACAGCTTATGAGCTTGTTTTTGATAAAATCCCAGCCACACTTATCTGTGATAGTATGGTCTCCATAGTAATGAAAAAGAAAAATATAGATGCGGTGGTTGTTGGTGCTGATCGTGTAGTGCGGAATGGTGATACAGCTAACAAGATTGGGACATACCAGTTAGCTATATGTGCCAAACATCACAACATACCATTCTATGTGGCCTGCCCTCTCACGTCATTTGATGCAACGTTGAAAACGGGAGATGAGATTGTTATTGAGGAGAGACCACCCAAAGAGATGACTTGTGTTAAAGGTATCCAAATAGCTGCTGAAGGTAAGATTATAGCGCTGACTGTGTTATTTCCTAAATTAAACAGGAAGCTAATACTTGGCCGTATGAGTCAGTAATGGTTCAGTTTTGAGTTCTACAATGCATTAAGTTATTAATATTTTATTAAATTATGTATTGAAATTGATTATTTATGTATTTAATTTCTTTCATTATGATATCAAAGTTTATATTTCTAAAATGATTAGGGTTATATTTTACTATTTTCAGGTATTAATTGTTACAATCCAGCCTTTGATGTAACGCCTGCTGAGTTGATCACTGGTGGTATTATTACAGAACATGGGGTATTCCATGCTGATGAAGTTTATGATCTCCAGAAATCTTTACTTGGTGTTTCATAAAATACACCATTCTCATTTACCTTATAGTCACACTATTTGTGTTCAGTGACCTTGAAAGTATTAGTAATGAAATTAGGCCTAAACAAAAAGAAAAGGTTTGTTTCCAGTTAAATGCCAAAAAATATGGGTAGATGGAAAGGGATGTTTCCTGTTTCCTTCTTTTTTTTTTAATTATATTGGCAATACTGTTGTGAAAATTACAATATGGTAATATAAATATGGATGCCATAAAAACTTACATGAGTCGGCAGGGAAAAGATGGGTCGGTCAGGTAACTGGAAACAAACCTTTTTTTTAGGCCTTACTAACTTGAAGAAATAATGTTGTAGAATAGGAAAGAACTTTTACCCTCATCAGTGTAGGAGCATTCTCACAGTCATTGATTTCTAAGATTCTGTTGAATGATCCCTCCAATTGCTCTTGTTCATTGTGTTTCCAGTACCTTTTTATGTAAATTGGGATACGTCTATTTTATGTCAAGGGAACCACAATGCTGTAAATCAGTCAGACCTCTTTCATGAAATGGTAAATTATTTGTTTGAATATCTGAATGTATTGATGTTATAATGTTTTATTTATACACATAATGTTTTTACAGGATTATTTGATTTATGATTGCACCATGTTTTAAGTTTCACATCGTCAAGTTATGCATTTTAATTAACTTTAGTTTACCATGCGTGAAGTTGACAATTTGTTTATTAGTGATACATGTATGATATGACGGAGAAAAAATAAATATTTGGTTCCTTTGTGGCTATGAATTGGTGAGACATTATTTACTCCATATTGTAAAAAAATATTTTAGAAAAAAAAATATATTATTCATAAAATGGTATGAATTGATCATTACTTGTATTGTTAAAATTCACTGATTGCAGGGTAAATCACTGAAGAGCTGGTTTAGTCAGAACAGTACAGAATATTTATGTATTAACTAAAACATAGTCAGTGTATTATCTGTATGAACCTTCTAAATGATGCATGCTTATCTATTATGATCTCAAAATATTCCATCCATGATCAGAAAATTATATTCAAGAAAATACAGCGTTCAAAATGGATCATAGCTGCTTTGTTTTTATTTTAATCCAAAATTGACATTTTTTGATAGCCAATTAATGTCTTGATAATCAAACTTTTTCACCAACTAATTGAAGACACGACAATTCATACATTTTCATTATGATAGCAATTGGTGAATTACCTTCTAATATGAATGATTTTGATTTGCTAAGTACAATTGATGACATTTTGTTTGAATCATTCTTAGTTTTAGCATCAATATTCAAATTCAATGTTGTTTTGTTTTATGACAGTCTCACAGTCTATTTATAATGTTGTATTCCCTATATATGGTGACTTTAAAGCCCTGAGACTATTTTATAGTATTATGGCTGTTACTTCCTGGATGAATAATTGAACAAACATTTAACCAATCTAAAACAGAGTTTTTATAGTGTACGTAGACACTCCAGGATGTACCGTAGACATCAAGTCTACAGGAATAGTTAATTACAATATGTAATTAGCAATTAAATGAATATGAGATGACAAATTGTATGGATGTTTAGTGGATGAAATGTTTCCAATAGTTTCATATTTTACGACAAACTCCTGTACACATTTATGGATGTACAAAAGTAACACAAATTTGCAGAGATCATTTTTTCGATGGTTTCAGGGAGTTCTATTTTTTGTGTCAGGTGGTTGAATCGCATTTCATTTCAATGTTTTGCTAAGGTAATATATGTATTATTTTCAAGTTTCACAGCTATGTATACATTGTATTTAAATCAATTAGCTGTATGGTCAAGTAATTTTGACAATTGTTTATCGTCCAATATAATATGATTTTACAAGGACTCTAAATACTTGAAGCTCAAACACCATTAGAAATTTTCTGTAATCTGCATTTGGAAAACCAACTCTAACCATGTCTGTACTCATTAATAAAAGGTGAACATATTATCAAATGTTGCAATGAACAAATTAATTACTTTTTAATCACCTAGCACCGGATAACATTCTAGACTGACATGATATAGGCTGTCTAGAAGAGTTCCCACATAGCAATATACTTGTACCATCACGCAGTTAAAGATCAATATCCAGTCAGGTGTTGACCTGTAGAACGTGGTATTTAAGTATGAAACAAGAACAAAAAACGCAGCTCTCCATGGCTGGGCTTTCATTTGACCCTTAGAACAGCATTTTGACTCCTGCAATAAGTAAAATAAAGCTTTAGACTTGATAATTTGTACCAAAGGGTCAAATTTACCCTAAAATTAGAAGGAAATTTTGTTGACTCTAAATAATCATCAGCCAAAGGTCATTTTTGACTCTCAACTTTTGATGTTAAGTGAAAATCCTGGACTGATTCTTTTGAAAAGATTCACCAAGCAAGCATCATGTGTTTAGTAAAAGATGACCAGGAGTTTTTGATGGTGCTTTCCTACCTTATTTTGTCAGAATTTTACATCTAAGGACTTCTGTCTCCTTACTTTTATGCAGAGATCACTTGTTGAAGGAATCAGTAATTTGTTAATAAGGATAGTGTTGTTAGAAATGTTAGACATTTCACTTGTTTAAGAACAAATAGTAAAAACAAATACTCATGCTAAGCATGACTTCACAAAAAATACGTTGTCTGAGAATCAAATTGCTATAATCAGATTTATTTCAATAGTAGCCTTTATTGACAGATGGCTTTTATTGGGAGTCAGTTTGTTCTATATAATCAATGATGGTATTTCAAAGAATGGCTTTTATTCACAGGGTGGCCTTTATTCAGAGGTGGTCGCAAACACAGGATAAACTGTATACATGTACTGAAGGTTCACTTGCTAAGCATCAATAACCCAATACAAAGCAGCGTATTGGGTATCTACATAAAGTTTTGTCTTTTTGTGCATGAAAAGCTGCTTCCCAGGTAACAAAGACAGCTGCAGTTATGTTACCAAGGTATTATATTAACTATGACACAAGAATGACACAACTACAACACAGACTGCATGATTTCTGGTGCAATCAATCAAGTATACCTCTAGTCCTATATTTAACATGTTTTACAAATAACAAACACAGTACTTTAATAATCAGTTTATATGACAAAATACGGTCAGCTCACAGGGTGTTTAAAGACGACATATACATTTTCAAAGATGACATATACATTTTCAAAGATGTAATCAACACAAATAAATGTCAAAAACTACACATACACTAGTAGAAGAGAGATAAATGAAATTACAAAATGTACAATGACAGAAATCAGACAAAATGCCACAATATCTTCAAAGGAAGAAAATCAAAGAAATGTACTAATACAGTTTTTAACACAAATATTTATCAAGAACTCGCTCAGTTATTCATTACAGTTGGTGTATGTAGACTGGTGACATCAAGTCTAAAAGTTCAATATGAAAATTGCTCAATATGAAAATAGCAAACTATCATTATTGCTCAGTGGTAGGTATCTGTAATTTATTTTACCATTACTTTCATTAATCACAATAACAATGATGACTGACTCATAAAGCCTTGTAAAAAATTACTTTTAATGGGTGTTGAATTAGTAACAAAAGCTCATTGAACATTAGCACATGGAGCCTTAAAAACTTGTATTTGTAAGAAATCAAATAATCTTTTTGGTGGAAATTTATTTCACAAGGGGAGTGTATATTTCAAAGTATGAGATCCTTTGAGACTGAAAAAATGAATTTTTTGAACAAAGGACAATAACCTAATAAAATAGTACAGAGGATGTAGATTTATGACATCTTTGGAAAAAATTGGATAGCTTTTTAATTCAACAGAAACAAACCAAGGATCAATATGATGTTATTTTTTCTGTAGTGAAAACAATTGTTATATACTGGACCAAGTTATATGTTCATCATTGACTGTACTTACTTTACATTGATTTTCTGTAAGTCACATAATTGAGAGAAGCAGACGACATTTCACATTTTGCAGACATATATTGTGCATACATTACATATTAACCAATGGGAGACTTATCAAGCAGTAATTGATGTAAAAGTAACCATATTGCTCACAAAAGTGACAGCAGAGATTTGATGGAATTAGTATTTTACGTGTCAGCTTTAATATCGGACAATCATTTTGTAATGGAACACATTAGTAACAAAATTTTCATGTGAAACTTTAAAGTTTGAACTGAAATCATTAGCTGACAATCATAAACTGCATCGGTGGAAAATGCAAGTACAACTATACATTGATGAAGAAATAACTAAAGATTAATATGGAATATTGTTAGAAAAAAAGTCCTAAAATACATGTGCCATAAAGTACAAAATAAAAACAGATGATTCTATAACATTATCAGTACATTGCCATGTGTTTTTTCAAAGAGAGTAACCAGGCGATCTGGGTTCAAATCTCAATCACAGGAGGTCATACCTTTCCATGAAAATTTGACAAATATATCAATTTTCCTCCTTGTGGAAGGGTTAGTAATGATTAGCATACAGTCCAGGAAAACTGAGTAAGTGAACCCGCTGCCGTATATAAAACTGAATATTGAAAAACGACGTTAAACCCAGTGAAAAAATGATTTCAAAGAGAGATAAAACTTAACAAAATAACTTCCGTTACTCTTAAGATCAAACCAAAGATTTGTTGTGTGTTCTACCAGCTATCAGTTCAAGTTCAAAGGTCATTGACAAAAACAAGACCAATATTAACACAGGTCACTATTACCGTATAGAACTAATATCACATCCTCATCCAAGGTAAGGCAATATCTTTAAAGTAATTGCTGAAGAAATCAATTCACAATCAGACGACATTATCAGATTATAAAAGAAGGTAGGTTTAAGGAGAAACAATCACCAACAATATATACTACACTACTCATCCCATGAGAGAAAAATACAGCCAATTATGTCCATAAAAAGTTTTTATCAATCTCCCTAATTTATAGTGCGATAAGGAAAACAATGAAACATTACCAAAAGAAAGAAAACATTTGAACTATGACATCATCAATGACATCATCAATACATAACTACAGCAGACAACAATCATTTACAAAATTTGAGTATGATAAGAAGAGTACAAAAAGGGAGATAACTATACACGAGTAATTTATTAATTAGCCATTCTAAAAACAAACATTCAACACACGAACAGCAAAAAGTAAGAATCAGCCATTGCTGATTCACACAGACATACACATTTTGTTTTACATTCATTCAGACAGTGGAAAACACAAATTGGCACAAGATGTAAGAAAAATGTGAAATCTTTGGTAACACTTCTGGCACACAAGATTCATTGGTACATTCTACATCTGTATACCCATGACATAAGCAGTCAACTATATATTCAGATTTGAGATTTAAACCAACTGCATAAAGTCTGTATTAAGGTTCTAAAACTAACTCAGATAAGCCAAAGTTTTTTATTATGCTTAATTTTACATAAATTCAGTGAAGGCTAATTTTTACTCATGGTAATTTCTAAGGCTTTAATCAAACGTACAATTATGTAAATTTAAATCCGTTTGGAATAAGAAATCATTTTATAAATTCATTTAAAACCACTCAGATCATGATCATCAAAAAGCTTTATAATGATCATAATCATTCAGTGAATGAGTCCCAAGAAAATTACAGAATTTTATGAATGCGTAATAAATATGTTCAATAATACAACATGAAAGCATTTCATTTATTAATTTTAAAGCAAATTCAAGCTGTACATTTATATTAATACATACAGAAACATGCCTATGATTTGATTGGCAGACAGACATAAATGGAACATAGCCATTTTTGAGATACTGAGATAATTCATTTGTGTTCAATCAATTCATAGATACTACATTATAAAAGCAGCAGTGAAAAAGATAATGCTGCCAAAAACAGGCAAAATTATTCAATATTTCCTCCAAGATATACAAGAAAATTCATTCTGAAGAAACAGTCTATTGGGGATTTTAAAAATTTATTAGAACATTAGAAAACAAAATATCTATCAAGAAACCCAGTATATTGTGAGGCAATCCTTGAATAACAAGAAACTTTTCATTCCAAAAAGAGTTAGTATTATGTTACAATGTTTGTATAATGTCAAAATATTTGTATAAAGGTACTATCTTCTCTGGAGAGCTTAATTCCCTCAAACTTTGATGCAATTATAAGACAATAGAAAATTTACATACTAACTTGGGCATTATTTTATGAACTATGACTTGGTATAGTTTCAAAGCAATATAAAACAGATTTTACAATCTCAATTCAATCAAGACCCCAAGGACTTAACTGACAGAAACAGGAACATACAGTGTGCCAGAATGTAAGTCTGTTTTATTTAGAATACTTCTTATCAACAAGTAATTGCAAGTATGGACAGATCATTAATCAAAGTAGCAATAAGCAATTAAAATATGTATTCCTTTCCCAAAACAGCAGAAAGTTATCTGTGTTAAACTGGGAAATATTTACAATAATTGGCAAATGTTCAAAGAAATGTCATAAGTAAACAATGTAACAATATAAGGATTGCTGTGTACTTTTTCCAAGATTGAAATCAGAGTGATTAGTATCTATTATTTACCTGTCTAACTCCTGACATACAGTGCAAGGCTTGGAATGTAGAATATGCAAGGTAAAATCTCGGACATACTTAACTAATCACAGTGTTAAGATATTGACCGTAATTAGTTATCCTGACCAGGGATCATACCTTTAACCTTCATACGCTGGTGACAGACTTCTATCCTGGGTTTCATACACAGGAAATCACAGAACACCATATTTCCTTGACAATACTACGATAGCCACATGTATGTTTATGCACATATTATTAGGAGGCTAATATAGAGAAAATAATTAAAAACCTCGTAATTAAGACACAAAGCAGATTCAGAATTCATCATGAAAACAACATATGACACAAACCCATTCCTATGCATGTATACAAAAGAGAACTGTATTTAACAAGCACTGGGAGAACAAATGTACAATTTATACAGAATAGAGAAAAAAAAAATAACGCTAATTCTTGTAAATACACAGGACTAACACCTCTATACATACTATGAGTACAATATAACCTCATTAAGTGAAAATGTATGCTTTTCACCATCATAATATTAAAATGAAATTTTTGACACAAATTCAATACATAAGAACAAGAGAACAAATATTACATGAAATAACAATAAATTGAAAAATAAGAAAACAGTGGAATCTTAGATGTACACTAAACAATGTAGTACATAGTTATATTCATTAATGGTTGGTGTAAAAGTGACAACAAACACCAAATTAAAGTGGAAGTTATTTGGAAAATCGATGCTTCCACTCTGTTTGAGTAAACAGGTCTCTAGTCGCTTAATATGGTTCAAAAAGTCAAATATACTAATTTTCTTTAAATTATTAAAAAATATTTGGTAAAAAGTCAATTATTTCCAGTATGCGAAATTTTTATGTTTTTGAATCACTACAGGCACCAGTTGGAACAAAATGGAATGTTTGTTCTCTGACAAGATATATTTATGACATTGAGCAAATTAATTGATCAGCTCTAAGAGATATAAATTTCAATACATATAGTACTTTATCTATTGTATTTGTGTATATATGCCAAATGCCAACATAGGTAAAATTTGTAATAGAAAATTAATTTTTCAGTGGTTTGTTGGTGTAATTTAACGACAGTTACAAAATAGTGATTATACTATACACATATTTATCAAGATATAATAACATTAAATTTGTATCATTTCAGAGGATATGGTCAATATAGCTTTCTCTATAGATGCCTGGTCAAGAATTTGGCAATATTGCACTGTAAGGTTAGACTAAGCTTAATGTGTAAGCTGATGTATTTTTGTCAATGTAAGATAATTTGTGATACAGTGTCAATACAACAACATGATCATTTAGTAAAACAATCTAACCTGGTTCATGGTGGTCGGTTAAATAAAACATTAATTCGTCAATTCATATGACACTTCAAGATACAAGTAAAGATGTCTATGATCACATAATACAACGTAATGTACTTAAAAGCTGAAAACCTGTCAACTGTAAGATTTTAACTGACAGTATTAGAAATAATTGAATGAATGAATCAAGCACATATAACAAATTATTTCTACAGCAATGACATGAAAAAACAATGCGGAAATTGAATGGTTCAACAAACAGAGTGATGCAGTCATATCTGCTCAATATGCATAAAACTGAGCAAACAAATTGAATGGAAATTCACAAGACAATATCACACAAAACAAGAACAAATAATGCTCAACATGAAACTTGTTAAGGGCTGTGATGTTAATTAATCCACATCTGAAAAAATATCAATCAACAATATTGTTGAACTGTGACCTTTTGGCAAAGCCTCTTGCACAAAGCAAAGAATTTAATAAAGGGCCATCACTCGTGTTACAAAGTAACTACTGCACTAGATACAATTACAAACATTTAAATGCCGAACTGCAGAACATTCATGAACACCGAGCATTAGACATAATAATGGTCATAGGTTGGAATAGTGCCCGGACTTATTTGTAAGTCACTTGTTAGAAAAGCAAGATGTGCTATATTAGACGTAGGCCTGACATGATATCGTTGGCTATCGAACAAAACCTCCCACATGAAGTGACACAGACCTGATGTTCTGTCTATGGTATCTACCTTCAGATTGCTTCATCCCATCCCATTTGGTGTACATGAGTGCATTATATTGAAACAACTTAAATGCTGAGTCAGCATTTTATTGGTTTGGTTTAGTGGATGTTTGGTGTAAGGAATCATCAATTCAAGTGTAACAAGGTTTCTCCATACTATATTAACAATATATCCTACACAGACATTTTTGAATATAAACATCTTATTCTGATTGAAAAAAAATTCCAGTGTTATGCCTTATATTGTAAAAGAAGTTAAAGTGATATAATAATGTTGAATAGATTTTCTAAATCTGTTTTTACAAGGATAGGCAAGAAATATATCCACAGAGACCTTGTTCAATATTTGGTCTTTTAGAATTAAGGTGTTATTCAAATTGACTGTACATGTGATGAGTACATCAATTTAATCATGAAATATCCACATTATGAAACATAGGCCAACAGAATAACATGAAAAACAAATGATACAATAACAAAAATGACATGGATTTCAAATAGAAAAAAACTTGAATACATGAATTCAAGTAATGACGCATGATTAACATACAGTATTGAAAAAATGCCACTAAATTTAAGAAAAAAGGTATTAGTATAAAATTGTACAATAACATTAAATGAATTCATTAATTAACACAGGGGAAACATCTTTCATATATCATAACAACCAATTAACTATATAAATATTCATAAATTATATAGTTATACAAACAATAATAATAATGATAATAAACAAGTACATTGTATTCCACTGCTTATCAATGTTCCAAGCATATGCTTCTGGGTACAACAATTTCCTTTGCAGACATTGTTTCTTTGTTTGTGTGTTTATACCAATTACTCAGCTTACAGAATTTGGATCACACTGTAACAATCGAACGATCGAAGGGTCACTTTTAGCTCCCTCAATAAATTCAGCCAATGACAATTGTCCATCTAAGTTCTTGTCCATTTGACGGAATATTTTATCAGTACGTTTCTCAGGAGTCGATTCATCTTCTGGCATCTTCATAACAGTACCAACCATTTTGTAGATTGCCTGAAAAAAATTTAAAAAATCATATAGCATTACTTCTAGTATATCATGATTATATTATTAATTGAGCAGCTGTTCAAAATATTAAGTGATTTAAAAATATGGTACAGCAAATTAAAATTATACCAGAAATTGTCAAGTTATTTTACCAACATTTTTTCCACAATTGATTTAATTTGATGGAATATTAAAGTCCCGATGTTCTCTTTCCTAATACAGAGGGACATTATTTATGGAAGAATTACGTTGATAATAATATGTTCGGTTGTACCATTTAAAAAAAAATAGTGAAAAATAATCTTTTTCTTACATAAGTCATTCCACATTTAATTGAGTAAATGAGGGTTGTGTCTGATCGTTAGAGAAACTTCTAAATATCATTTAAATAAGTATTTGTATTTTGTACATAAAGACTTATCTACACACATTCATAGTAACCAACATTCAACTTCCTATGGCCAGTGTTTGACTCAAACATTATAAAACATATGTTTCAGTGATATATACACCTATATGTCTGCCAACAAAACATCATGTTTGGCACTTTTATTGAGAATAAGACAGACTCAGGATATCGGGTACTTCTACACAAAATAACACCGGAAGAATGGCCACACCCTTGCAAATTTAGGAACTTGAATTTTACATAATATATAACATAAAACATTCAAGTGCAATAAGTTCAAGCAAAACAATTCTTTTATATAATGAATGAGAAAAGTATTTCTAGTTTGTTAAAATAATTTGGGTGTGAAAATAAAAAAATCACTCAATAAAGGGCAATGCCATTTCTCACAGAGACACTTTTATGAGTGTATTCCCAAGACAAACTACTGTCAAATAACTTTCCCTGTTATAATTAATTACCTGAACTTAACTGAGCAGATTACAGGAATTCTTTAAACTGAACAAGACTGGGTAAACATTTTTGATTAATAATTTTAAAGAAAAATGCAGAACTTTAATCATTAATTTGAACCAATGAGGACCTAACTGAGATAACCATAAACCATTAAATTCTATACTAAAGTAAATGTGAATATTCCAGATAAATGCTCCTACCCACTCCAATTCCTTTGAAAAAAAACAATAGATTGACAATCACCAATTTAAAATGTCAAATTATATCGGATGTAACAAAAAAAAACTCAATAAATTGGCAAAATCTGTAAAATATTAAGTCCTGAAAAGGAGCGCACTTTTTACGATATTTTTGGTAGTTCTAGCAAAATTGAACCTCTTAGATATAAATGATTGACTTACTGAATAAAGCTCAATCCTTCTCACACTATACGCATCATAAATAGACTTTCAGTGAAACATTAATGTGTTTAATGATGACAAAAATGGCAGCTATATAACAACAGCCAGACAAAGATAGGACAGAGAGACTTGATTTAGGATAGGAGATGAAGAAGTTCAACTTTTCTAAGTGACGAATGAATATTCATCACCTATTAGAAGAAGATAGGAGTCTATCTAACCATAAGAATAAGCATATCACAATACAGTCATGTGAGTCCATGTTTTTGTTTTTATGGGACTTATTATCACTAAGGTTTAATGCCGTTTTTCAACAATTTTTCAGTCATATACGGCGACTGGTTCACCTAACCAGTTTTTCTGGACTGTATACTAACCAGTATTAACTTACCCTTCCACAAGGAGCTGGCAACTTCTCCATAAGTGGAGAAAAATCAACATTTTTGTCAAATTTTCATAAAAGGGCATGACCTGCAACGACAGAGCTTCAAACCCGGATCTCCAGGTTACAAGTCCAGTGCACTATAAACCATTGGGTGCGGCCTGTGAGTCTGTGACAAGCTTCAAATAATGACCATCAACAGACCAGGGCCATGTTTTAACACTATATAGTTATTTAGTGGTAAGCATATCCCTTACAAATGTAAAATATATTAAGTAAGGTTTCTTTGCAATGACTTACTTGACTGTCAGAGACTAAAGTGCAAGTCAGTAATTATCTATGAACATAAGACGATTGACCATTTTACACACATCTGTAACTCTCACTAATCACTGTACTAAAAGTACAATAATATGAAACTACTCTCAGTAATGAGTCTCAAACTAAACCATTTATTAGATAACTTGTACATAGTATACCACATAAAATTAAATTACAAAACAATTTCCAAAGACAATTTGAGCCTTCCATTTCCTCGAGAGAATTTCCAAGTCTGTGATGACAGCTTTCTTAAAAAACAAGCGATCAGCATCCAATGAATTTCTAGCACAAACTTCAAGCATGACTCAGCATATTGGTAAATTAGAGTTTCAGACAATTTTACACCTACTTTAATGTGATGTTTATCAGCCATAATTGAAACTTTTAAAGTCTGTAAAGTAGACTAAAATAATATTGTCTCCTCAAAGAAACAAGGTTTTTAACTGTTTCTAAGTTCCAGTACATGGAGTTATAACCTTGGTGAACTAACATCTGTGGGGGACTTAGACCCCTGCGAAATTTTCATGAACAGTTCAAGAAATATTCTAGGATTGTTCAGGTACAAAAGCACATGAACTGCCCCTGAACATTACCAGAACAGTTCAGGTACATTTTAAGAAATGTTAAGTGAAACAAATCTTTAAGACCATAATGTTCTTTAACTGTTCTTGAAGGAAGTTCAAGAAATGTTCTTGAACTTTATTTCAAGAACAGTTCTGGAACAAGTGTTCTTAAAAAGCTCAAGAACTCCTCAGGAACTGTTCCAGTACAGTAATTCTTAAACAGTTCAGAAAAAGTTCTGTTTCATTTAACATTTCTTAAAATGTTCTTGTACAATTTAAGAACATTTCTTGAACACAAGTTCAAGAACTACTCAGGAACTGTTCCAGTACAGTAATTCTTAAACAGTTCAGAAAAAGTTCTGTTTCACTTAACATTTCTTAAAATGTTCTTGTACAATTTAAGAACGTTTCTTGAACACAAGTTCAAGAACTACTCAGGAACTGTTCCAGTACAGTAATTCTTAAACAGTTCAAGAAAGGTTCTGTTTCATTTAACATTTCTTAAAATGTTCTTGTACAATTCAACATCATTTATTGAACACAAGTTCAGGAACTACTCAGGAACTATTCCAGAACAATACATGTGGTTCTTACACTCAAAGGAAAGTTCTGTATCATTTAACATTTTTTTAAATGAAAAATCATAAAAAAATCGCCATATATACTTCCCCAATGAAAATTTCAAGAACAATAAATAAAAGTTCAAAAATTCTTTTTAATGTGAACATCTATCTTTGGACTATTGAGGATATTAATATACATAAATATGAACTTTAAAAGCATATTTGGTACATAAATGATGTATAAATCATGTATTAAAAATATTTACATAACAATTATGGATAGCATATTTACACAATACAATGAAAACAAGAAAGATCTTCCATACTAGTAATAGCCGAGTAAGTCCTCAGAATGTATTGTCTTCCTAATGAAAGCATCAAAACAAAATTGCTGTCAACAAAATAGACTTTACTGTTAACAAATTGCCTCTAAAGAGAATTATAATGCTAAGTATACATTGATATGCACAAATTTCACATGTATAGTGTTGTATCTAGGCTGAAAAAAGGGCAGGGCACACAAGATACTGGGCAGGGCACTAAATGCTGATGTGGGCAGTGTGTGCTTTGAATCAAAGTTTGATAAAATCTATAAAGTCTGGTTTTGTTTCTCATCATAAATAATGTACATGCAGCTAGGTAAATGGTTTTATTAAAGCTTATAATGCAGGTTAAGTAATCTAAAAAAGTGGAAAATTAACTGAATTACTGCACAGATTTATTAGTAGAAAATCCATTTGCATATTCAGACTTAGGTGGCAGTGATAAGGGCAACATAGGATTGTTAAAAAAGCGCATGGCAGCCCGCCCCACTATTCCATGCTAGATACAACACTAATGTATTTAAGAATGTGATCTAAAAACTTATTTAAACAACATAATTGTAACCAAGTTTAGGTTGACATTGATTTACCATTATCAAACAACAACAACAAGAAAAAAGCATTGACTATAAATGGAAACTATTAGCTAATCAAAGATCTTTAGAGCAGTTCCAATAAACAAGAAATATTCCTGGTCAGTTTCTTATTTGTGTCACACTTCCTGAATATGTCAGCAGTTACGGGTTGACACTAGCTGAATATAGCTACCAACTTCGCCAGAAGACAGGAATTTTCTCATCCCCAGTTTAGTTAAGAAGTTCACTCTTGGTGAGCACTCATTTATTCCTTTCATTTAGTTTCATTTGGTGCATTCCAACAATCTACCACATAGTAAGTCTGACTGGTTCTTATCCATTTTCTATATTGTTCGAATAATTTTGAACTCTTAGGGCCACTATTACCGTCTAATCTATGAACATTTCAGTTCTTAGGACATTTCTCCTCTGAAATTGACAAATGTGTTCAAGTGAATTTTCACTTAAGGACTTGTAACACAGTTAGATTATCTATAAGAAATTGTAATCAAATAGTACGGTAGTAACATTTTGCGCTTTTATATCAACTGCAACGTACAATTAATGTCACCTGTATTCGCGACTTTAAAACAGTTCAACAAGTTGGCAATATTGCGTTGTACAGTTAAAATCGTACAGTGTAAACGTTTATTCAAGAAATATTACTAAAAGTAGTACGCAAAGGTCTAATTCAAAAGAGAAAAATGAATTTATAATGGAAAATTCACTCACTGTAAATTCCGTTGATCACGGCATCCCCATTTTGTATTTGAAAAGTCTGCATCATCCAGACGTTTGCCTTTATGTTCCCAATCGAACCCCAACATTTGAATAGGCAGTCTAAATCATTTAATTACTGAAGTAACATAAAACTAGTCTAATCTATTCCCAGAATGTTTGAATACAGTACATAATAAAGTAATATCAGTAGCGATTTCGTAATCAAGCATTTTTGTACTACACCACGATGTAAACAAAAGTTTGCCGATAGCGTTGTGGTTTTCGTACTCGAGCATTTTCGCACCTCGTTTTCGTACTCAAACATTTTCGCATCTCACTACGAAGTAAACACATGAGTTTTCTAAGCAAGTTTTAGCTGTTGATTCCGTGTTTTCTTTACTTTTACAATACATTTATCTTATTAAATTAGAATCGGTGCGAATTAATTAATAAAAGTCTCTTAATATAAGTTTTCAAATGAAATTTGTGGGTCTATTATGACAACAAATGTAGAAATTTAAGTACAATAAGTTCTTATCAATATTAAGTTATGACCTAAATGCTGAATTTTTATACATAATATAAAATAGGTCAGACCATGATCAGCTATAGTTTAATTTGTCATGTGGAACTTTACTGATTTCTGACCATGGTTTGTTTCTTTTGACCATGCATGGTCATTACAGATCAATCATGGTTGACCATGGTTTAAATCTAAACCTAGGCTGATGATTTTTACCATGGCCTGTTACATAAAAGCATGATGAACCATGGTAAGCCATGGTCAACCATGTACATTTTGAGTCTTTTCCAGGTTTGACCATGGCTGACCATGGCCACATTTCACAGGGGGAATCTCTGTAAACCATAAGACCTTTTGGCCTAAGGATAATCGTAAAAAATATCAATTAATGTTTTAACTGATATTGAACCTGTATTATTATTTACTGGTATATTTGTCTTTTTATTAATAACTTAGATAAATTTTAGAACACTGTAGAACATTTCTAGAACATCAGAAATCCTGTACTGTTCGTAAATTGTTCTAAAATGAATTCAAGACCAACAGCAGAACATTTAAGGAATTGAAATGTTCTTGAACTTCTCTTAAATTGTTCTAAATATAATTTAAGAACAGTTGTGGGATATTTTAGGAACATCAATTTTCATGAACGATTCCTAAAATGTTCAAGGAACACTTCAAGGATAAATTAAGAACTTTATGAGTTCTTAGAAAATTCAAGAACTGTCCTTAAACTGTGTTCTTGAGCAGTTCAGGTACAAATGTTCTTGAACAACCATCAAGAGCAGATCTTGAACTGTTCTTAATGTTCTAGAACAATTCATGAACAGTTCTTAATCATAAGAACTGTGTTTCGCAGGGGTATTCATTATTGTCTTTGACTTGAATTCAAAATCAAGAAATCCTCAAAACATATTTCCCCCTCGTTGGGGTGCAACGATACGATCAAACCCGTATTGCGATATATTGCAATACAGCCAACCCGTGTTGCAATACATATTGCAATACATAGATTGTCATGAAAACATTATAAAACATATGTTTATTTTGAATTTCAGTAGGCTAAATGCCCAACAAACTGTTAACAATACCCTTCTCCCAAACTCAACTTTTTGCCTTTTCGTAATTTACTCCATATTTAGTGTTTTTTTTTTAATTATTATAACATCACATGCAGCGCCACACACGAAGCTAATTTCACAACTAAAAGCACTAAATTTGTAACTGCATTGGTCTGACAAAACAGTAACACTATGTGTCAATTCTGTTGGCACGGTGACTTCAGAGAACATTATTTGAGACCAGTGTTGGTAAGATCCAAGGAAAAATTCAGGTTGGCATAGTTTGTAGAACTTTGTTCTACATCAAATGACAAGTGACAGGTGTTCGAATATTCACTTATACAGTACACATTTAAAACGCAGTGTTTAAAATACATGATCAAATATTACAGAAATTATCACAGTATGGTGGTTCCGTACCGCAGTACCCATCAGCCGACGCTGTATTGCAATATACCGGTATACCGGTAAAACATATTTCCCCCTGGAAAACTTTGCTCAGGCTTTTCTCTCAACAATGATGCATATTATAGACTGATATTACAGGAACATAAAATGTGATGTTTACAAATAATACCATAAATAATCTATGTAAAATCATTTCAAACCACTAAAATAAACGTTAATGTTGTTACATCAAGGATGTAAGAAAATCCGTGAAGTTTTTTAGCACATTAAATATATCAATATTTCCATCAAATTAACATAAAGATCAAAGCGTTTAATCCCTATTTTAATGAAACATCTACTTGAAGTTTTAAAAAATCAACACTTTTTGATTAAAATTTGACTCATATCGAAACCTTTGAACCAGTAACAAATTTACAAATATAACTCTATTTCAAAAGGGTGCAGCCATTCACAAATATGTTTATATATTCTAACATTCCATGCAAAACCTTAGTTTATACTGAACAGTTCATCAAAGGCAGCCAATTAAAACGTTTTCGCTGGAATCAAATCTACCTTAGAAAAACAATTTGTGGATAAAGACTCTGAGACTAGACACTTGATATCAGATTAAATAAGCCAACAACTGGCACAATTATCCAGACTTAGTCTGTAGAAATGGTTTCAGCATCCTAACAAATTGTTTAATTGCAACCATTGTCATTTATACTGTAAGCACTTATTATAATATAATGGTGAAGTTTACACAAATATTTTACAGACGGATGATTCACCGTGCTACATCAGTTACTTTGTGATTAGAAAACAATTACTGTATTATATGAAGCCACTTTAGAAACAATTATATTCTGTTTTCAAGAAATCCAAACAACAATTGTGTATTTATATTTCATACTGAATAATCATAAATTTCACGCATCTAAATAACAATCGACAGAAATGTCTCACAATAAAACTTTCTGCTCTTGTTCCTGATTTTGAATCAAACTATTCATCTACACCCACACTGATACAATAAAGTTAAAATTATATAATTCATATTGTTATAATTGAGTTGTAATTGAGTTTACATTAATATTGTAAAGTGGAAATTATCACACAGTAATATTGTCAAGTTGAACTTATCACACTCACAATAGTATTGTTAAGTTGAAATTATCACACTCACAATAGTATTGTAAAGTGGAAATTATCACACTCACAGTAATATTGTAAAGTTGAAATTATCACATTCACAATAGTATTGTCAAGTGGAAATTATCACACTCACTGTAATATTGTAAAGTTGAAATTATCACACTCACAATAGTATTGTTAAGTTGAATCTATCACACACGCATTAATATTGTTAAGTTGAAATTATCACACTAATATTAAGTTGTAATTATGACACTCAGACAAATATTGTAAAGTTGAAACTCCCAAACTCGCATTAATGTTGTTGAATTGAAAACATACACACATTAATATTGTGATTATTGCAATTGTCACACTCAGACATAAATGATAAAGTTATAATTATCACTATGTACTTTTCTACAATGAATGCTATTTGTACTTAATGTTCCTCTCCTCAACAAGGAGCCTCAGAACTAATACAACAAAATACTGTAGAACAATTCGCCGAGGTGTTATAGTAATGCTACACAGTGAACAATAAGCCAATACCAAACGTGAGATAAAACTTCTAGATTGCCCATTTAGGAATAAAAGCCTAGACAGTGCTTAAACGATCTGCAAACACTTGAAAGAGATCGTTTATCTACAACTATGGGTGAAAGTTAAACATTTGCAAAAAAACGGAAATCTAAAGCTCGGTGACGCGGAAACAATAAAACAAGCAGGGTCCGGACTTGGGAAAAACCGGAGTTTCTGGAAAATTCCAGAAAACTTTTAATTATGTACAACACACTGAAACCAGTTGTAACATATTCTAACTATCAGAATATTGCAACAATCTAACTGAAAATATTTGCACATAATACAATTAATGAATGCCTATGTCAGACAAGGCAAACAAAAGATAACCATACTTGCAACTGTCCAGGTTTTATACCCGTTTTCAAGTGTAAATCAGTTATTTCCAACACACAGTGAATCTAACTGGATTTCCCTGATTTTGTACCAGTATTAACTTTGTTCTTTATGAGTATATCATGGGACACATGTGCCAAGGTTCAAATACACACACCATAGGTCTGTATACCTAACAGCATCCATAGTAGGCTCAAAGCAAACAGGTTGTCCCCATTTATTAGGATGATTTAAACAGGGATATGAATGCACTTGAATGTAATGTACAGACACTTCTGTCAATTCTGGTATGGATGAACATACATACAGGGTTCTCCAGCTTGTTTAGAAGAATGACTAAACTATTTCTCTGCAAAATTCATCAACACATATTACTGCATCAATCTAACACTTAAGTCTTGACAGTAAACATCAGTAAGATGTCTATTATATACTTCACAAAAAAATATAAATCAATAAAATTTCTTCTCAAAATTTCCAGTAAATATTAAAAAAATATGACAGCTTGATAATATATCAGGCAAAAATCCCATTAAATATGAGTGAAGAGATCGATATAAATTCATATATGCATGATGGTGTGTGGATTACAATCATTCAAAGTCACAATATAGGATGAATATTTTATTTAGTTTACTCAAAGTGATGGAAAATATCAAGTTATAATCTCTCGACAAAATGCCAAAAAAAAATCAGTCTATTTCTCGGTTTTGAATCTTGTTTTACAGTTGGTTGCATTCATTTCATTTAAATTTAGGATAAAAATTATTGATTTCTAAAGGAACTGCAAAAGTACTACATCACTTATTAGGCTCCTAGTATCATGGGTAAAAGTTGAAAATTAAAAAAAAACGTAAATCTTAACCTCGGTGCTGCGGAAACAATAAAACCAGTAGGGTCCAGACCCGGAAAAAATGGAGGATACGGAAAATTCTAGAACACTTTTAACCATGTAGTAATGAAAACAATCTGTTACTTATGAAAATGTTCGACCTGTTTGGAAAAAAGCAACATGCAATATATTACAAAAAAAGGCACAAATCACTTAATCTTACAATAAAACAATGCTCAATGCTGAAATGATTGAATCCTTGATGTTTTTTATTATTGTCAATATGTAACAGTTGGGTTATAGACAATACAAATGACGAAATTCAATGCTATGAATAAAAGTAAGCCAACCAAAGCCACAAAAACTGGCAAACTTATAATATGTAAAGGTGTGCAAATATATTATGAACCTTTTGTTATACTGTAGAAAATTGAGATGAATCACAGAAATAATAAAGCATTTTGATCCACAGAACTCTGAGAGACAAGAAGATACATGAACATCATTCTTGAACAATTTCAGATCATTCTCCGCTGAATTCTTAATAAGAATAAAAAAATATCACAAAAAAGCAACAAGACATTCATGATACACAAAATCATTCAATACAACATAAGCCATGAGGCAAATCTCAGAAAAAAAATGGTCGTTCAAAGCATGAAGCTATTGTATAACAGTAAATTTAATTTGTTTATGTCCATGTATGCTGTAACATGCAATCATTACAATGATTCATGATATGTCCAGAGGTATAATTCAGTCTGAGATATTGAGAGTGAATTAACAAACAAACACATAAAACATGCAGTCAATATAAGATGATTGATTCGTCTGTGTTTGAAGAACACTAACATGTAAGGGCTGTTATTTTGTACAGTTCATAAAACTGATTGTGTTATAATCAAATATCCCAACAATCATTAAGATACTCTCAGAAACAGATAAAAATCATGGCTTCAGAGTATTACCATACGCTCTCTAATATTAGCACCCATTCTGAAACAATGAATGGTTGTAATGCTTTAACCTTTTGTCTCATAATACCGCATTTCCATGCATCAGAAGCAGACGACTTTTGAAAACAAGTCAAAAGAAGCCATTGCTTCTAATGAGTAATGACTTCTTCAGCCACAAGTTTTCCACTCTGTCAGAGAGAAGTAACCCAATTTTCTTACATAAATTGATGACTTGCATATATGCTTTAAAGTTAGAAGAGTCCAAAATATGCATATGAGGCTAAGGGTTAAGAGATAAAATACAACATATATTAAGACTCACAATATCATGCCTTAATTCTTTGAATCATATCCAGTAATTCTAAAAGTTGTTCAAAACAGTGACTTGACAAATTTGGAGAAGCATGAGTAAAATCAAATACTCCTGGGGTTATATATTTGGGAATTATCAGTATATTTATAAGCAAAAAATTATCAATCCAAATGTATCAGAATTATATGGAGTTGTAGGTGACAGAAAAATATCAAAATGGTCAACTTGCTCCAATAGTTAAATGGTGCTTTTTTGTTGGTAAACATACTCTGCATGCAAGAAATACAATGAAAATTAGTGTTTTAAAGTGACATATTTCACACAACAAATTACCCCAGAACAACTTGTAACTTAAAGCAATTATTTAAAAAAGTTTTTCTTCTAATTAAAGCAAACAGTCAAAACAACTTGCACAGCACTAAATTCATCAAGAGTTACTGATTAGTAATTAAAGTTTATACAATCATTTAAATTCCAAGCAGCTTTAACTCTAAGAATCTGTCTACCGGTAAATCAAATTCATCCTTAACAATTTGCCAAAAAAATGAACTACCAAAAAATATGAATACAAAAGAAAAATTTGTTTTGATAAGCTGTTTTATCAAAGTTCAGTGACTAATGACATACAGAAAATCTGTGTTGGCAACTTTCGAGTTATCAGACAATACTAAAGACTATCATATTGATATTTCAAACATAAAACATCAATAAATTACTTCATACAGCTAACAGCAAAACAACACAATGTTTTGCTGTTGATTGAAGAACAGAATACAAATCAGTTCCATAGCCAAGGATTTCTGGTTCCAAATGTTCGATTTATTTTCAAGTTCTGAATTTCAAGAAAATTGAAAAAGTCCAGGAACTTAAATAGACCATTCATCCAAAGTCCATATAAGTCCGTGACCAGAAATTTAACTACAGTCCCTTATAACAAGCTTTAAGTCATCAAATTCATTTACTTTACCTAAAGGTCAACAAATTGCTTTCAGAAATATTCCATTTGTCTTGTCACATTAGCTGGGTAGTTTAAAGTTAACTTACTAACAGTTACTGAATACAGGAAAAGTACATTCTTTTATAGATTAAAGGGCACTAATTCTGTCAGATAATTGGACTGATAAAAGTTGATATCATTATATAACTTTGAAAATTTACAATAAAACATTCTGTAAGTAAAACTACTCAAATCTAAGAGACATTTAAGTAACAGTATTCAAAGACAAGTGTCAGATCGACAAATTGAATAAAACAGGAGAGAATGCCACAAGTGTTCAAAATATGAATACATAATAAAACTCATGAATAATAACAAAACATATGGTACTGAAAGTATTATGACAAAATAAACGTCATTATCTTCATCTTTCTCAACCATAAGCATAAACAGACCAAAACATGCAGTCCATATTAGCCACCATAAAACTGTTTTGTTAAATTCAATGATACCAAGTTTCAGAGATGCGTATATGACCAGCAACTGAGATTCTTAATAAGTCCAGAAAAAATAAAGTTGTTTCCTGTTTTTCGACCAACCCAATTTTTGGTGCCAACACGAAAGATTCAAACAGCAAAATATTTGAGGACAAATCATGCCCCCAAAGTATGAAATACAACCTGAGAAAAAATAAGAAGTTTTGTGACAGTAAAAACCTACCCTAAATTTTTCAGCACGGTTCACACAGTCATAGTTTATATAAATAGTACATCCTAATAAGTTTTCCATAAATTTGACATTTTCAACAAAAATATTATCTATATATCAGTATAAATACTGATAAATGGAAATTAATGTGACAGTAATATTTCTGCCCTTTGAAGATAAGTGTCCATAAAACAAAATCATTCCTATGTTACTTTAATGTGACCTTTAAGAAGAAAAATTCCACAAAAAGTGGCAAACAGCAATTTTCAATGATATACGTGTATAAGAGAAAAAAACAAGACCTTGATTGTCCTACATAACCTTGATTGTCCTACACAATAGTGCATGTAACTGAGGCAGTGAGCGGGTAGACTTATTATTGTCACATAAACAATGATACTCAGCACATGGACTGATGACTTAATACATAAGAAAAGAACTTAAAACACCAGCATACAAGCTTTAAAGGGGATCAGTGAAGAATTTCTTTGATTTGACCAAGTGACCTCATTAAAGCCCCATGACCCAGAACTATACTCTTTTTTACCAGAACTAAACTTGACCTTGATTTTATTCAAAGAATCTTCAGGCTATGTTATTTCTGTACATTTGGACCAAATTGCTACCCCAATGAAATGCAAAAAAACAACACTGGAGTAGAACATACATTGTAACAGCTAACCTTTAGCTTAAGGTGACACTGTCTGCGAGGTGAACTTAAAACTATGAACCATCCTTAAAAACTAGTAGGATCATAATGAAAATGAAAATTTAATTTCTCTCCAATGGTGACACTCATTTTCATCAGGCAGACTTAATCCCAGAAACATATGATATGAGAATATTCCAATGATTGAGATTCACCAGAGTAGAACCAGAATAATCAATCACGCAGCATGCTTTGTGATTATATTCTAATCCCAACCAGTGAAACCATCAACAAAAACACAAAGCAAAGGATATAAATCTTGCATAAAACATTAAGTTAAATATTGACACTTGCCATAATATTGTTATCATCATTGTTTAATGTATCATGGGTTAGATTTTTGCTCAGAAAACCAATCACATATGGTGTGTTATTATGACAGTCATTGTTATAAATCTATCATCCATACCAATTATCTCAGATTCGAAGCAATTACAGCTGTGGGAAATCAAGACATTATATTCCTTTCAATATGACAAAATGATGCCAAATGACACCAGTTTTACAATGGAGATATAGCAAATCAAACTATCACTATATAATTAAGGTGTCTATTTTGGGTATCAAAATTTCAGCAGGTACTGTTTCCAAGGTTATCACAATGGGACACTTCACCACCCAAACATTATAGAATGATACAAATGCATAAATACTGCACTCAGTAGCTATTCTTGCATACATACCAAACATATCCAAATAAATGCACCCCACACTACATTTTTTTCTTAATTTGACATTATTGTTTCAAAATTTTTTGGATACACTATATACATGTATAATTTGAAGGAACACAACAACTTTTGCATTGAATCATGATTTTTCCAAAACAATGGGGCACTTGACATTGGAGGTGCATTCATTAGGCAATAAATGGTAATATTAACCAAAAATATACATTAAGTCAAATACATTATAGATCCAAATACCAATGCATTAGATTAATCCCTCATAATTGCAACCATAATAATATTTCCCAGATGCGAAATCATTACTTTCAATATAATGATCTATTCAGAGCAAAATAATCAGTAATAAAGTTTGTTTATTTATTTCAGATAACATAGATGATAGAAAATTCATGGTTCAAGTACCCAGGTAAAAGCAAGATTTTGAAATACGATAAAGTATATATTTATAAATTCTGAATCATATGTACAATAGGTATAGAAATAACATTCAGCGGAAACTGACATTCTTTTACTGAGACGTAACAAACACGGTACCCAGTGCATCATGACCGACATAAACATCATGACATGTTTGAAGCTTAAAACTATCATCCCAAAGCTGTCTCAAATTAAGCTGCAGATTTTGTAACTTATTTCTTGAAAACCAAGAAGGGATATGTAAACTTCTAAGAATAGACTTAATCGTTACCTGACCAAATCAAAAGGGGGTGGGAAGGGGCATGAAGCGAACTGCTACTCCACTCAAATCTAGAAGGGATATATTAACCACACAAGGTTTTAGAAAGGCAAACAGCGATATTCCCACTTTCCCTTCATACTCATGTGTAGCCATATGACCCGAGTTTCTCGAAAGGTGACACAAGGTTTCTCTACCAGAAATATTGTTCACCGAGATGTGCTGAAGTCATCCCTTGTGTAAAATACCATGACAACCAATTACAAGATAGATGATTGAATTGAAGGCACTTTCTGTTGCCTTAGAGAATTATCCTGTAATTTTGGTACCGAAAATTAGATTTAAAACAAGATATTCTGCTTCAACGTAGAATTAATTACCCAACCCTGAAGCATTCTGGGAAGACATCATCTACAACTTGTTTTGATTAAAGGATGATTGCAAAACACAGATAGGAGAAATATTAAATACAGAAAAGTGAAAACCGATGTTGGGCAAAACTAATTTGGTGATAATAAGTGACAAAAATATCTCTACTCACTCACAGCAGAATGGTATGATTAAGGTAACAAAAAATAACAACATCAATAGTGTTTGTTTACATTTTTTCATTTTTCCAGGAATATTGCGCAATATCTGAAGTCAAATCAAACATTGAGACAATCAGTTCTCAAACTGCACAACAAAGAGAGCTTATCAAGACTTAACAACTTTATTTAGCAAAGTTCATGGAATGAACCAATCACAACCCACATTGGAAGTTTCGATAAATGTAGATGAAACCCGCAGACAAGTCATAAAATTTAACCAACCGAGCATATGAAGACGGGGACAAAGTTTGCCTATATAGTCATAAACCAATATGCAGCACAGACTATCAGAATAATGAAAGTTAGATCATGTATCATGACAACAGATTTTATTATTCCTCATTAGTTAGTTCATTAGACACAAGTTGTGAAAAAATTAGGTAACAATGTTTTTGTTTTCCCCAGCAAACAATATTACTATAAATACACAACAGAAATAAATTGGCCTATATTGAATTCTGTTACACCCACACAAATATTGGTAATTAGTTTAAACAGTTATAAATAATTCACGCACTAAACAGTAAATTTACCAAATATAGAAACAGCGATGTTCATACAGCAGAGACTGAAATTCAAGGACTGGAAATCACAAGGATTGTTTTGCATGCATTTAAAACCATGAACTATTTCAACAAAATATGAGTCATGGAAAACCAACTCCTTTTTAAATTTCAAAATTCTGTTTGCAGAACAATAACAGCGTTAATTATGATTTTATGAGACTAGAAAAACCTACAAGTGAACAACAGACCAGTAATACAGAATGTGAAAATTTCAAATACCTCAAGTCTCTGAACATTTCAAATAGGTCCTTACAAAAACACCAGCCCCCTATTGTACAAACATTGGTTAAAACTTTAACCAATTGGTTAATTTAATCCAAGGTTAAATTTAACCATTTTGGTTTACTAACCATTAAAAAAATCATATAAACATTTAAAAAGGGCTGCCATTTTGGTACTGGTTACTGTTTATGTTAAGATTTAACCAGCATCTTAGACTTGGGTTAGATTTATTTGAGCTTTAACAAAAACAAAATTTGTTTGAAATTAAACAAAATTTTCTACAACAGCTAACCAACAATTTAACCAAAATTTTAACCAAAATTCTGATTTAACCCAGTGGTTAAAGTTAACCAATATTGATACAATTGGGTGCGGCAGAACAAACTATTAATGGGTAAGTCATCATTTTTTATTAAGCATGTAACAAGCCTCTAAAATAATGATGACTAAATGTTACATACAACAGTACATTTATAAGATAAACCTTATGAAATTAATTGCAAAGATCATTTTAACCATCTGCCTCTTCAAAATCACAGCTTAATTCAATCATTCAACTACAAAACATCTGCAGTTCTATGATCCGTACATAATGACAAATTATTTTTGTTTAAACTAAGAAAATATGACTTTATTACTATTTTAATCTCCAGAATTGTTGAAAAGTTGGTTAGATTTGCAGAATCTTAATTCATCTTCATGTCTATATGTGAACAACATGTAAGTGCAGGTCAAATGTTGATAATTGAAGTCCAATCTCAGCTGGCATTCATGGGTTCATCAAAAAGGATGGCTGAATTTACATAATCCAGACAGTCTGCAAAAATTGGTGACTGTTACCACCAGACAAAATTCTCATAAATTTCAATTCCTGCATGTTTCCAATTAAGAGTAGGCACAAAACTGGCATTGACTATGGGGGCATGAGCAATCAATATTATACCTGGAATCAAAACTTGAATTAAAGGATCAATGTTGTGTAATACAACAAGATTAATTCAGAACATGAGTATTTCCATGATTTAAATGCTGGCAATGGGTACACATGAGTGCAAACATTACCAAATACTATGGGGTTCTCATCATCAATATCGATATAGGGGATTAGAGTTTGTATGCTCTTAATCCTATTGACACCTCAACACTCTGGTGGTCTGCAATTAATCATTTATATATAACCATCCATAAAGTTTAATTTTGGACTGGCTTTTGAAAACTTTACGTAGAGTTTCAGATACTTGATTCTTAATCCTGTGACATTATCATTACTGAAGTCAGTCACAATCAAAAGAAGGAACAGTTTCATATTAGGCCTATAAAAAAAGGTTTGTTTCCAGTTACCTGACCGACCCAATATTTTACCTGATGAAGTTTTTACAGCATCCAAATCGTAGTGCCATATTGTAATTTTCACAACTCATTAATATTATGGTGCACATATTCCCATACAGTGTTGCTTATATATGTAAAAATAATAAAATTAAAAATCCCTACCCACCGACCCATATTTTTTGTGCATGTAACCAGAAACAAACCTTTCTTTTAAGGCCTTACATAAAGCTATAAAAAATCTTCACAACAGAGAAACATTTGGAAATGGCAGAGTGTCAGAGAATCTGTTTGTGTTATGGGTATGGCCCTTTTTTACCAGTTTTTAGTCATATTGCAATCTACAACCATCAGTCATTTGCTTTGGCTACTTTCTTCATACCCAATTAAATAAATGTTCGAGTCTTGTGCACATTTGAAGTCATTGTTTAAATTTCATATAATAAGATTAGACTTTTCGGCATTGTACAAGTATTCCAAAGTACAAGTTTAATAAGATTGCAAAACCGTATGAACTATGAACAGTTGACAAGACAACCTTGACAACACTTGCCAAAGATGAAGTAACCTATACATCTGCTGAGAACTTTCCCTCATGAAAAGTTCATCAGAGTTAGGAGATAAATAAACAATAGATTTATTATTTTATACCATTCCATAGAAGTATATGGCTTATGTGAGATCCAAACTCACAACTTGTAATATAATCAGTCCTCCAACCTATCCTACTGACTGAGATATGAACGAGGCAGGTTGATGTAATTTCCATAATCAGTCACATTATATTGAGTTGGTTTCATACTTTATCTAGTGTAACATCCTATAGACAAAGTTTTCAGACATGAAATCTTCATCAGATTTCTTTTTCATTCATAACTTAATGAGAAAAAACTTGAGGACTTAACACTTGATAAAGACAAGAAACAATTTTAAATTTAATTGAGTACAATAACATAATGTAGAATATTATCAAGGACTACAATCCATATTAATTGATAACATGCACATGGAATTGCAATTACAATCACTCCAAGTGCTTCAGGCAACAATCTGCACAAAGCTGGAATATATGAAAACAATACATCAAATGACTTTATCAAAGCATCATGAATTGATTGAATATAATGGCTTAACCAAATCACGTGGTGTGTGCAGGCAGACATTTGTACAGATTTCAGATTTTCAGAGGAAAGAAAAATGGCTAGTGAAAAAATGTGTTTGGCCATCCAGGTAACACTTGAAAGAGAATGAATTAGCATCTGGCCTGCAGTCACATTGAACAGTCAATGAAAACTGAATATGTTGTTGGAAAATGGCAGCAATTGAATAAAAATTCCACCATAGAGCTTTGATCACATTTTTGACGACTCTACTGTTACTTTGGATATCTTTGAAGAAGATTGTAAGCCAATTGTGGACTCTGCACTTAACCGGTTTCAATGGCACAATATTTACATATGATCAAATAGCATCTATCAAGATTATAATTGCACTCATTTACAATGTTTGGTAGTAGAATGCAACCTGGTATTACACCTCTAGCAGTTGATTTTTACAGGAATATTACAGAATGTTTTATCAGGCAATTCTAAAACTGCCATTATTTGTGCAATACTCCCCTCCTATATTGATGGATATGAAGGTACATTGATGTTTGCTTCAAGAGTCAAAAACTTCACCACCAAAAATGAATGAAGTAATGAGTAAACCATATTGAAACAATACCTATGTATGAAGAAATTAGAGCAAAAGATAGCTGAAATGAATGCTAATGGTATAAGCTCAGAAAAAGCTGACTTAGAAAACCAACAGGAAGAAAAAGAAGGAGTTGAAAGGCAGCAGGCAGAAATGATTTCCAAATTACAAGAGATGATTATTGTATCAGGATCTGGTAATAACTCACAGGAATCTCCATAGAAAAGGAGAAAAGTTTTGTGTCCTGATAATTTGATTGTCCTTGACTACTATCAAGTAGTAATGTTATAACCAGCCAAGCACAAAATGCTGATGAAACTAGAAACCTGACTCCAGCAGTTCAGGAATCGTTTGAATTACAAGACAAGCTTGAAATATTACTGACTGAACTGTCAGAGAAAAACAAAGTGGAGGCTGAATAAAAAAGAAAACAAGTTTACTGAAAAGATAAGTCAGTATGAATGAGTTTACTGAAAAGATAAGTCAGTATGAGAGTACAATTCATCAATACGAGGAGAGATTCTCACACATGAAGAAGAAATTGGAGTTATGGCCCTTTGTTAAATTTTAGCAACTTCTGAAGTATTTTGTTAACTGATAATATTTTGACCAAATCATGACCAAAATACTCTTTCATCATGTAAATTTTGTAACATCCATTAATGTCAGACAAGCACTGAGATAAATTGCCATTTAATTGACTGACTCCTTATTATTATTGTTTCAGAATTGTAATTGCTATGTGCATGAATGACTATTTATGGCTGCAAAATTGTTGCTCTTCCATCAGTTTGTCCATCTGTTAATTGTGAATTGCTTGGCAATGATGGAACATTATATTTTGAAAAAAGTCCAGTATTTACAATTAGGATTGAAGCATGCCATCACTATTTCCAAAGCTCTTATTCCATTTATACTGCGCGAATAAAACATTGTTTGACCAAACATATTACATGACTTTGCCATTCAAAAATAAATATTGTTTCAGAAATAATGTTCAAATGGTTTATACTTCAAGGTGATGATTGCCATTCCTCATATTCACTCCCTCGTATAGATATTGACTTTTAGACTAATTTAACAAATTGGTTGGACAAATCTAATGTCATATCTTATTCATGTTTGTTTCACACCATCTTAACAGCAAGAGTAAGATATTATGTATTTCCTATATACACATACATACAATACTGCATATTGACCAGCCAAGTCTCCACTGGCTGTCATTCAAAGTATTTTTTATTCAAAGTTTCAGTCAAGTGGATGATTTTTGTTAATTGTATGCAAGAACATTCCTGGATTATTCTTTTGTGGCTAGATCAGTACAATTTAGTGATATTTATAACTGACTTGTGTTGTCATTCCTGACCCTTGTGTTTTAATACATATTAAGGATGCTGATTTGGTGTTGTGAGGTCAAATTTAACTAAACAAAATTGACAATTTTTTGGTGGAATGATGAAATTTTTACTTCATTGTTTTAAATTGGACAAAATTGGTTATGTGTAATGCAAAGTAATAGTGTTATACAAACTTGGTGCTGAAACTGTCATTTTGAAAGTTAAGACAAATGTGAATGTATAAATATGATAAATGTGTTTTTCTGTCTGCGGAGCCATTTTAGGCCTTAATACACAATCATTCAACATCCCCTAAACATGCTAGTCCCTACAGTAGTATTAAATATTAAACAGGATATTTCTCAACTACATCATAATAGTTATACATGACTGACATTCAAAGTATCTTTTATCAAGGAACATTTTTTCATATAAATGATACTTATGTGCCCAAAGTCAAGACAGTTATAGATTGACTTTCCACCAGAGGTCTAACATACCAGTCCCCTTATATATACTCAAGACCCTTAATGATAAAATTTGAGAATCCTACTCAAGCTTCTTCATAAAAACACCTTCATCGACCCGAAGACCACACCTAGTAATAAGATTCATTCAACATCTAACTTGTCTACAGAAACCTAATTAAGAATCATGATTTCGTGTAAACCGCAGACAAATTATGCAGATTCTTCAATGACAAATTCCGCCATACAGGCACAAAAATTAGTGAGGAATATTCAATATGTGAACAGTCTGATTAGATTAGTCCATGAGAATTTTCAGACAAACAAATATTCTTGTCACAAACAGATACACTGACATCAAATTTGTTACAAGAGAACTTAGTTATTACAAGCATCGATATCACAAGCACCCGACTTATCTTGAGGAGTTTTTAAAAGTCCCATCAATTTTGTTCTTAGTTGTGCCTTATTTTTAACCCACAAACAAATACAACGTTATTTCAAGCACCACATTTATCTCAAGCAGTTAGTCTGTTCCAAGGACTCCTCAAGATAATGAGGTTTTACTGTATTTTCTTACATATATTTCCCCAGAATTGAAAATATCATCTTAATAGGACATTTAAAGGACATTTATACAATTTTTTGCTTTAAGTATAAAAACAACACTTCAGGGCAATCGAATCACAAACTTTGAGAATCAGAGGAGTTTGGTGTGTGTGTGTGTGGGGGGGGGGTCACTGAAACTTTTTTATGTGTTGCTTTGGTGCCACATTTAAATCTTGGAGACTTGCATTCATATACTATATAAACCAATCATAAACATACAATGTCTGCAAAATAACAAAATAAAGATGAATTAATTGACATTTACAATCATATTATCAATATCAGCACACTCCTACAAACTTATTAGTCTAATAATACAATGAGTTCAAGACTTAGTCAGACTGTAACTCTTTATTTGATCCAGGGCTCAACAAAACCACTCATCCAGTCGTAATTACAAGTAGAAATTGACTAAGGATAGGTTGACATTGCTGTAAGACAAGTTAAAATTCTTGAGTGGTTGTCCTGCAGGACAAGTAACCTGGAAAAATTTTGTCAAACCCTGTAATCCCATTTTTCATTTGACCAAGGGTCATTTTTAAAACAGTATGCTAAAATGCTAAACAGAAAAAACCTCTGATACAACATCAGCATTCAAAGATATACTCTGAAAACATTTGGTTCGGTTTCGCATTTACACAAGAATTCACATCGAGAAACAAAGGATCATAAATATATTATGTAAATTCAAATGGCAAACTTCATGGAATTACATCTTCTTGACCATCCTCCATTAAAACAACACAGCTGATGTCTTTTTTGCATAATTTACCAACATATACATGCACTGTCTGGATAAAGGAGTATCCAATGTTAAAAATAGTGTCACAAAACTGTGGAGCTGATATCAGTGGACTATTCCACTAACTAGCTGTAATTCTCAGTAGAGTATACTTCCTCCACAAACACACACACACACACACACACAGACAGAAATAATGAACCAACTGTCACATGCAAACCAAGCTTGGTCATCAATATGTCATACATCATCAGCTGCTAGATACGTTTCCACGATAAAGTCATTTGTCTACAGGCAGACAAACACATCAATGCATAAACGCAGCATCAGATCTGCGAACATTGAGATGGTTTCTAAATGATCACATGACAAGATGAATATTTACTTCAGATATGTGCAACCAGTTGGCTATGAAACCAGTCAAATTTCATATCCCTCGTAGGTGTTATTGGAGTGCTAGCTTCAGACAAGCACCACATACCCAATAATTAAATGAATCAAATATCAAAGGTACTGACACATTTTCATTAGCCAATCATTCTAGCAGACAAAAGGGAAATGTTCAAATTACCACAATGAATCAGCATGCAAATACTGACAAAATGCCAGTCATGAAATGAATTAACATATATCTTATATCTTGAACTTTGATAAATCATTAATACGTGGATGCCATTGTGTAGCGGCAGCAGGCACAATCTGAAATAATATTTCCTCAAGATCAGAGCTGAGGACAAAGAAAGAAAATTTAGAATAAAACGAATTTGGCAAAAGCAGCAGAAATGCTCAAATTTTAAAAAATTGAGAATGCAGTGTGAATCTTGACAATATGACAGAGCAGCATTTCGAGACAAATCACCATAATATGCTTTAAGCATTTTTTATCCAGTTAAAATTTAGTCTCAGTAAAATTTCATTTGATCAATCATCATACTAGAATAACTATGCAGTAAAATACAAATTAAAATGAACACCAAGCGATCAGTGAAACGGAAATAGTGTATAAAGTTCGATACGATCTTTAGATGGAGATAAGACTCCAGAAACATTCCCCTAATCAAATCTTTTATCGACCAATCAAATTGAAGAAAGCAAGTATTTTATAGACAAGGACTAATGACACTAACATGAAAATCGTCATCGAAGTCTTCTAGACTCAATCATTAACACACAATCTCTAGGCTCGACTCAATGAGATGAGAAAGACAGTATGTCTGTAGAGAAATGGATTTAATGGATTCTACGCACACCAAAACAATCTATAAACAGCCTCATTAGGTAACTCTTGATTTACAGAATGTAAAACAACCATCACATGCTTTAAATAAAACTTGCACTCACTTGCAGTCAAACTGTTCGCTATTTGAAATCAGTAATAAAATAGACAGCTCAGACATCACATAGATTCAATGAGGATTTTCTATGATAAACTCACTGATAAACGTTCAGAAACATGGTTTAAATGTAAATTATGGTATAACATAGTGTTATAGAACTATGAAATAGTTAAGATACTGCACCAGCAAATCTTTGAAGCAATCACAGCCTTTGTCAGACTTGTTTTTTTTTTTATTGGAGTTTAACGTTGCACCAACAGCCAGAATCATTGGACGACTTTCCAGCTTTAACAGTGGAGGAAGACCCCAGGCTTAAACCTTGGTAGAATCATCGACCTGTAAACTAGCTGACTAGCTGGTCCCAGGTGGGATTCAAACTCACAGCAGAGAAAGGCAAGTGATTACAAATCAGAGACTATAACCACTTGACCACAGAGGCCCCTAGTCAGACTGTGGAGAAGAATATGTCAGTCACTGAACTGACACATGAATAGATGCAGATATTGCAATACATAACAACATAAAGGTAAAATGAAACTTGCTGATCGAAGTATACAAAATATTCTCATCAATGATACTTACAGTGACTATCTCCAACATCTCATTCCGTGATATATAACCATTGCCGTCTAGATCATACATACTGAAAGCCCACTTAAGTTTTTGTTCTAATTTTCCTCTAGACGTAACACTCAATGCACAAATAAACTCACGGAAATCAATTGTACCATCACTATTAGCATCAAAAGTACGGAAAACATGTTCAGCAAATTTAGAAGCGTCTCCATATGGGAAAAAATTTCCATATATTTTCTTGAATTCTTCAACAGTAAGATGTCCACTAGGACAATCCTTCAAGAAACCTTTGTACCATTCCTGCAACTCCTCATCTGAGAATTCTGTATTCTGTTTGAGATCCTGTAATACCTCAGGTTTCAGTTTACTGTTTGCCTTACCCATGTCTCAGATTCTTACCTCTGAAAATATACGGAAAAAAAACAACTTAAAACACTGTCTAATCATCATCTTAGCTTGAGAACAATCACTTTTCTAATGTAACCTTAGCTAAATAGTTTGAGATTAATCTCATTTCTAATGGAACCTTTGCTGAAACAGTTTGAGAACAATCTCAAACACATTATTAGTAATGATCTTTATCAGTGGTTTAGGCATATAGAGTCTGATCACAATTTGTACCTGGATATTGGAAACATAGATGACACACAGAAGAGGAGCTTCTATAGTGAATATATTGATGTATGAAAAAATCATATCAGCAGCACTTTCAGTCTTACCAAAATGGTAAATCATGTTTGTGTATCCTCTATGTATGTCAAGCATAGAGAACAGCAAATATAGAACATTGAGGACCTATATATCAGTAAAAATATGGTTCATGGTGTCAGAATACATGTCACATTCAAGTGTTTGGAATAGGACATACCATGGAATCATAATGTTCGATGAAGACATTTGAGGTTGTGTAGACTGGAGCAATTCTATGAAGGGATCACTAACTTAGTAATTAACTAAATTATAAAATAGTCTGAATTTAGTAGCTTTTCTTCAATTGACAATGTAACACTTGCATTACTTCAATAAGTGAACTAGGATTATAACCTATAAAATACACCCATGACCCTAATATAAAATTCTAGAATACATACTGAATTCAGCTATACAGCCGTAAAAAAAGCCATCTTTCTATTGCTACTGAGTACTCTATTGAGTTAACAGTTATTTTTAATTAAAACGCAGATGTTATACCACAGCACACCAATTTGTGACATTTAAAAGCTTCAAATTACAAAGTAATGAAATATACCAGCTTAAACAATTAACATTTACAAATGAGTTAAATGAAGCATATTGATAACTGAGAAACGAGCCTTTCTCTCAGTCAATGAATATAATACCATCAAGTTTAAGTATCAACAAAATCACTTAATGCAAGCAAAGAGAGCCAAGAGCATTATAAGACAGATTGGGCAGCGATCAATTCAGATTCATAACTGGACCTACTACAAAATGCCACCTTATCCAATTTACCAATAATCAGTGATACTAACAGTACTCCCAACAGAGCCATACATCCACACAATTTTCATGAATAAAAATGACACAGCAAGGGATAATTAGATTTCAACTTCATGACAAATTCAAATTAGTGAGTTATAGCCCACTATACCACAGAGTGGAAAGAAAGCCAAAGGATAAAAATAAGGCAAAAGAAGAATTGAAAGTTCTCATAGTTTTCTTTCTTCCTCTGAATATTTCTTCGTCAAGCATATTAAAATATACCAGTCACTTGCTCCAGAGTAAAAAGTAATGAAAAAGGATTTCAACTTCAATAAATAACTTACTAATATCAGTGACACCAATATTAAAACAATACTGATCTAAATACAAGTTCTGAAAGGAACCTCTTGTGGTCATTTTCTAAGTATAACTAAAAATAAGGAGTACCTTCAGTGCTTTGTTAACTATCACCTCAATAGTTTGATAGAATATTTCCACCACATTACAAGAGAAAAACGTAAAAATTGAGACCTCCAATCAGAAATGGTGGCATATACATAAAAATCTCCTAAAACTATGGTAGAAAGTTCAGTTCCACTTAAATAAAGCCTCCTATGGGATTATGAACATTAACTACAAATGAATAAATGCAAACTAGTGTCCAAACATCTAATCAATACAGAAACATCGAGACAATGCAGGGGCTACAATAGCTGTGTGAATATATCTAATATTTGTACAATCATTCATAATAGATCTACAAGCACATTATTCAGAGACCACTTGTATACATGCAATCATCTAAATAACATGAATCAGTTATTGGTATGTGTTAATATCTGGCCATAACACAAGTATTGAATGCTTGTAGCACAAGGATCATCAGTTCATCATTATCACACAGGATAATGAAGGTCTTTGCAAACAGGGGGTAATTCCTCATTATTAACCTCGTTGTCTGATAGGACAGACAACAATGAATCAACCAGTATGAAGAAGAATATCTTGACCAATATAACTGGTTAGGTACACATGAAAGCAGTCAACAGATGACTGGATTTAGTGACACAAGGAACATAAATGAGCTCACACTCCCAGAATCATTAAATTGTCAATGTGGATACAATGCCGATAATTTAAAGGATAAGAACCAATGAATTATTTCTCCCAAATCCCTTAAGGAACAAAACAGAACCTTTGAAATGCCAATTATATACAGTGACCTTTCATTTGACCTTTACCAAATCAATGTGATAAATACCATCATCATAAACTATACCTTCTCTTATCTTGAAGAGCCACTTAGTTAAGAGTATGATAAAACTTGAAGATTTTTATAGCTAGCATCAGGTCTATTAAGCCAAATATGGGGGCTATTTCATGACAGCCGCTGATAGGAAAACTCATCACCAGTTCTGAAGTTAACCCAGGTTTATGTCACTCCGAGGACTTGAAATGTTCTTGCTAGAGTGATGACACGTACAGTAATCCACCAGAACATTATGTTTATTCATAATTTTCAGACATATTACACCCAGGAGGGTCATCCTCAACTTGTTTAACAGCTGAGGGTAACTGACTTGTAAATGTAGGTAAATCTGAGCTACTTTATTGGACGTTTGAACATAATTATACAGTATAACCCCTAAACATTAAGACCACCATCAGGACCTGAAAAATTGGTCGTTATATTGAGGTGGTCTCATTATCAAGCTGAATTAAAGGGGAATTATTGAAAGTTGATATGAAAATAAGTGGTTGTTATAACAAGGTGGTCATAATATTGAGGTAGTTGCTTGTGAGGTTTTACTGTAAATGTGTTATAAACTATACACTTAAGCATATGGTAGGGTAATATAAAGATGGCATCCTCTGGTGAGGGCTGAAAGTGAGAGCTTTCATGAGAGTAAACAGTCAGCAATGATTCCCATAATAACTTTGCATTAGTCTATCGTTGAACATAAACTTGATAATATTATTATATGATATTTGTACATCACCCTGAAAATGCCTGATATTCGGTTGAGAATTTATTAGACTAAAACTGTCATTTTCTGGTATTTGTTGATGACTTTACCATATTTAAATGACAAGTGCACATGTTGAATATTATGCGAAAGTACTCTCCCTGCAGGCTTGAAAATAGCACTAGATCAAGATAAGTTTGCAATCACCATAGATACTGATCTGTTTTAATTAATATCAGTTAAAATAAGCATGGAACAAACTTGAAATTTGAGCTTTAAATAACAATGTAACAGTCAGCAACAGCATTATCAGACAGTTTATAGCATATGGAAACACATTCAATATGATATAAACGAGTTTAATGGGATTTTAATGGCTTTAATAACTTTCCAGTTTACTTGAAATATTCAACAACAGACTAATATTCAAGACTTAGCATTCTACTAGCACTAGTAGAAACAACTTAAACTTTCTATGTGAACATTTTGACATAATTTTACATTTAAAACAAATGCCATTGCTCATGGTAACAGCAGTAATTAGTGTGAGGTGAGACAGCAGTTACCACTTGTCATATAATTATTTCATCAGGCCAGAAAACAACAGTAGTGTTTATGGATACCGGACTGAACCTTTTTTGTGCCAACACTTAAGTTTCTAACAGCAAAATCCAAAGTACGAAAATATTTGGGATGAATTGTACATTCGAAGTACAAAAGGTGTTAGAAGAAGTTTTATGAGCTATTAACCCTATTTTTAGACTAATAACCAATAGCATGACTTTCTTTACCAGCTTATGAACAATTATTCAAACAATAATACACAATTATATGTTTACCATACACTAATAGTATTTCATATCCTCAACAGCTCATTTAGGATTATACAACCAGATTAGAATAGAGAATCAGCTGATTGATAATTAAATAAATATATGTGAGGAAATCAGAACAATACTGAAATGATGACAACACAAAACTGGCATCTTAAATTCCAACACATCCTTCAAATGAGTAATCAATCCTACCTAAGAAAAAAATACAAACTAAAATCAATCTTTGTCAGTTACATAACAATACAATCTTATCTAGAATTCCGCTTCAGTGTACACTGACAGAGTAATCAAAGAAACTGTACAATTTATTGAATTAATAGCAACCTGACAATTAAGTACCCCTGCGAAACACAGTTCTTATGATTAAGAACTGTTCATGAATTGTTCTAGAACATTAAGAACAGTTCAAGATCTGCTCTTGATGGTTGTTCAAGAACATTTGTACCTGAACTGCTCAAGAACACAGTTTAAGGACAGTTCTTGAATTTTCTAAGAACTCATAAAGTTCTTAATTTATCCTTGAAGTGTTCCTTGAACATTTTAGGAATCGTTCATGAAAATTGATGTTCCTAAAATATCCCACAACTGTTCTTAAGTTATATTTAGAACAATTTAAGAGAAGTTCAAGAACATTTCAATTCCTTAAATGTTCTGCTGTTGGTCTTGAATTCATTTTAGAACAATTTATGAACAGTACAGGATTTCTGATGTTCTAGAAATGTTCTACAGTGTTCTAAAATTTATCTAAGTTATTAATAAAAAGACGAATATACCAGTAAATAATAATACAAGTTCAATATCAGTTAAAACATTAATTGATATTTTTTACGATTATCCTTAGGCCAAAAGGTCTTATGGTTTACAGAGATTCCCCTGTGAAATGTGGCCATGGTCAGCCATGGTCAAACCTGGAAAAGACTCAAAATGTACAAGGTTGACCATGGCTTACCATGGTTCATCATGCTTTTATGTAACAGGCCATGGTAAAAAAATCATCAGCCTAAGTTTAGATTTAAACCATGGTCAACCATGATTGATCTGTAATGACCATGCATGGTCAAAAGAAACAAACCATGGTCAGAAATCAGTAAAGTTCCACATGACAAATTAAACTATAGCTGATCATGGTCTGACCTATTTTATATTATGTATAAAAATTCAACATTTAGGTCATAACTTAATATTGATAAGAACTTATTGTACTTAAATTTCTACATTTGTTGTCATAATAGACCCACAAATTTTATTTGAAAACTTATATTAAGAGACTTTTATTAATTAATTCGCACCGATTCTAATTTAATAAGATAAATGTATTGTAAAAGTAAAGAAACACGGAATCAACAGCTAAAACTTGCTTAGAAAACTCATGTGTTTACTTCGTAGTGAGATGCGAAAATGTTTGAGTACGAAAACGAGGTGTGAAAATGCTCGAGTACGAAAACGACAACGCTATCGGCAAACTTTTGTTTACATCGTGGTGTAGTACAAAAATGCTTGATTACGAAATCGCTACTGATATATTACTTTATTATGTACTGTATTCAAACATTCTGGGAATAGATTAGACTAGTTTTATGTTACTTCAGTAATTAAATGATTTAGACTGCCTATTCAAATGTTGGGGTTCGATTGGGAACATAAAGGCAAACGTCTGGATGATGCAGACTTTTCAAATACAAAATGGGGATGCCGTGATCAACGGAATTTACAGTGAGTTAATTTTCCATTATAAATTCATTTTTCTCTTTTGAATTAGACCTTTGCGTACTACTTTTTGTAATATTTCTTGAATAAACGTTTACACTGTACGATTTTAACTGTACAACGCAATATTGCCAACTTGTTGAACTGTTTTAAAGTCGCGAATACAGGTGACATTAATTGTACGTTGCAGTTAATATAAAAGCGCAAAATGTTACTACCGTACTATTTGATTACAATTTCTTATAGATAATCTAACTGTGTTACAAGTCCTTAAGTGAAAATTCACTTGAACACATTTGTCAATTTCAGAGGAGAAATGTCCTAAGAACTGAAATGTTCATAGATTAGATGGTAACAGTGGCCCTAAGAGTTCAAAATTATTCGAACAATATAGAAAATGGATAAGAACCAGTCAGACTTACTATGTGGTAGATTGTTGGAATGCACCAAATGAAACTAAATGAAAGGCATAAATGAGTGCTCACCAAGAGTGAACTTCTTAACTTAACTGGGGATGAGAAAATTCCTGTCTTCTGGCGAAGTTGGTGGCTATATTCAGCTAGTGTCAACCCGTAACTGCTGACATATTCAGGAAGTGTGACACAAATAAGAAACTGACCAGGAATATTTCTTGTTTATTGGAACTGCTCTAAAGATCTTTGATTAGCTAATAGTTTCCATTTATAGTCAATGCTTTTTTCTTGTTGTTGTTGTTTGATAATGGTAAATCAATTTCAACCTAAACTTGATTACAATTATGTTGTTTAAATAAGTTATTAGATCACATTCTTAAATACATTAGTGTTGTATCTAGCATGGAATAGTGGGGCGGGCTGCCATGCGCTTTTTAACAATCCCATGTTGCCCTAATCACTGCCACCTAAGTCTGAATATGCAAATGGATTTTCTACTAATAAATCCGTGCAGTAATTCAGTTAATTTTCCACTTTTTTAGATTACTTAACCTGCATTATAAGCTTTAATAAAACCATTTACCTAGCTGCATGTACATTATTTATGATGAGAAACAAAACCAGACTTTATAGATTTTATCAAACTTTGATTCAAAGCACACACTGCCCACATCAGCATTTAGTGCCCTGCCCAGTATCTTGTGTGCCCTGCCCTTTTTCAGCCTAGATACAACACTATACATGTGAAATTTGTGCATATCAATGTATGCTTAGCATTATAATTCTCTTTAGAGGCAATTTGTTAACAGTAAAGTCTATTTTGTTGACAGCAATTTTGTTTTGATGCTTTCATTAGGAAGACAATACATTCTGAGGACTTACTCGGCTATTACTAGTATGGAAGATCTTTCTTGTTTTCATTGTATTGTGTATATATGCTATCCATAATTGTTATGTAAATATTTTTAATACATGATTTATACATCATTTATGTACCAAATATGCTTTTAAAGTTCATATTTATGTATATTAATATCCTCAATAGTCCAAAGATAGATGTTCACATTAAAAAGAATTTTTGAACTTTTATTTATTGTTCTTGAAATTTTCATCGGGGAAGTATATATGGCGATTTTTTTATGATTTTTCATTTAAATGTTAATGTTAAATGTCAAAAAATGTTAAATGATACAGAACTTTCCTTTGACTGTAAGAACTACATGTATTGTTCTGGAATAGTTCCTGAGTAGTTCCTGAACTTGTGTTCAATAAATGATGTTGAATTGTACAAGAACATTTTAAGAAATGTTAAATGAAACAGAACCTTTTTTGAACTGTTTAAGAATTACTGTACTGGAACAGTTCCTGAGTAGTTCTTGAACTTGTGTTCAAGAAACGTTCTTAAATTGTACAAGAACATTTTAAGAAATGTTAAGTGAAACAGAACTTTTTCTGAACTGTTTAAGAATTACTGTACTGGAACAGTTCCTGAGTAGTTCTTGAACTTGTGTTCAAGAAATGTTCTTAAATTGTACAAGAACATTTTAAGAAATGTTAAATGAAACAGAACTTTTTCTGAACTGTTTAAGAATTACTGTACTGGAACAGTTCCTGAGTAGTTCTGGAGCTTTTTAAGAACACTTGTTCCAGAACTGTTCTTGAAATAAAGTTCAAGAACATTTCTTGAACTTCCTTCAAGAACAGTTAAAGAACATTATGTTCTTAAAGATTTGTTTCACTTAACATTTCTTAAAATGTACCTGAACTGTTCTGGTAATGTTCAGGGGCAGTTCATGTGCTTTTGTACCTGAACAATCCTAGAATATTTCTTGAACTGTTCATGAAAATTTCGCAGGGGTAATTAAGTAAATCAATGATCCAACTAATTATCATTTGTATTCATAAGACTACTGAGACCATCAGTTGTATGCTCCAATTACTGGAAACTTGATTCTGAATCAATAGATATCACCAACATTTAAGTTCCTGAGAGACTGACTCACAGTGACGTACCCCCAGTAGTCTACCAAAATTGGTCAATTAGCGTTCAATTAATTCTAAATACTGGTTATTAGCTAACAGATTTAGTATATCAAGTTTCTGAATATTTTGACAATATAATATTCAATTTACCACTCAAGTTAAACTGACTTTTTTTAATAATTTGTGATAAATTCACCATGCGCTGCATGATACATGAAAAGTATTCAAACTGCACCAAACACACTTGAATTATATTAATGAAAATGAACCATCTAAAAAAGTGTTACCAATTGTGACAATAAAGAGATAGAATACCTCTAAACTGATTATAAATCCAAAATTTTAAAAATCAATCAAAAAGACTTTGCACTATGTAGTTTATTGAAGAGCATATAAAATTTACATTAAATCCTAAGCCTATGATTATAGACTAGTATTAACAAGTCATCAGTATATCTGAACACTTCATGGATTAAAAGAACACTTTTATAAAGATCCAAAAGCAATAGGAATGAAACTATACCAGCAATATAAAAGTTTAATCCTTTCACATGAAACGAACAAAATCAACACTGTGAGTCTACTGATGGATTATTGGAATCCTAATATTGGATACAGAGACACAAGTCAGAACACATCAGACACATTAGATAAATGCGCAACAAGACACAAAAATCTGTACAAAGATTGTAAATCATAAGCTTCATATATCACAACTAAAATATACCCCCAACACAGAACACAATTTATTATATAAGTTAAGAAACACAAAATGCTGACAAGGCAGAATTAAATATAGAAACAGGGTGCACTGAAATATGGGGAGGGGTAGGTAGCTTAATGGATGGATTAACCTAAATACGTGAGCATAGTCTTCGAAATTAGTCTGGAATTAAGACAAAAAAGTAAAAATATACTGTAGCACAAATTGAATTTCTGTACAAAAAAACAGGCATTAACCACATTTAGACTCTACTTTAATGCAACATAGGAATATGATCATTTCATGCAATAGAACATTTTATACATCATATGTCAGATCAGGTTTTTATTTCCATTAATTCCAAATATAGATGTAGAGAACATCATCTGGTTTGATTTCAAATAAATTAACACAGGTTTTATGATAGCCAATAAAAACGTCAAAGCTAAAATAAACATTTATATGGAATAAATATACAGTATCAATATTTGCTCTTGGCTGTACTTCAATCTCCCGAGTCCTTCAATGGTAAACTAACCTCAATGATGGCATAAATACATCGATATAAAAGACAAATTTATGGCATACTGAGATGAATGCTTCTATAGATTGAATTTTTTTATAAAGCCAAGTTAAATATAACATTTCATGTGATCTCTAATAAAGAAACCCACCTTCCACCCTCTATGATACTAATAATTTAGTGATAACTTTGTAAAGCAAAAATACATTACACCAGATTACAGTAATCAAGTTACTGATGTGTACGATGATGTTATGTTGAATCATAGTAACCATGTTTATATGTCTGCATCTGATATTCCAGACTCTATCATTAATGGTAAATAGATAAGCAGAAAAAACTGACCCTATTTTGGAAAAGTTCCATAGAGCATAAGTTACTTATGAAGACAAACTTGTCATGTGACAATTTGACAAAAATCGTTCACTTTTAGAATAAGCCACTGTATTTCTGTTCTAAGTAATAATGCATAGATGATTCCTGATCACAATGCAAACTCATTTAATCAGGTGTAAGATAACATTATAATGATATAACATTGTCAAGCTAGGATATCAAACAAGTTAAGTAACACCTCACCATAGCAACCCAATATTACAGCAGAAGACAGATACATTCTATTACAATAATATACATTACTTCTCAATGCAAGGAAACTCAAAATGAGTAAGACCAACACTGAGTCATAGCAACCACCTTCTTGATGCATGCACCTAGACAGTAAGTCACATGACCCCATAGAGAATGTATCTGCAGATTGAGATAGCAATCTGAAGTAAATAAAATCTAAGGTAATAAGAGCCTTGTAACTTTATATAGTGCATCTGTATGTAGAAACAAGAAATGAATGTCACTATAGATTAACAGATATAGTCCAGACATCAGCTATCAGAAATATTGTAGTACTGGCTGACATTCCCATACTGCAAAGTTCAGTTTGTGTAATACCAGAGATTCCCTCATCTCATTAGTAGAGAAAACTAAAATAGTATCCCAACATAATATAGACATGATTATGGCAACAAACCAGAAGATACTCCATCCATACTGACAGTGACCACATACTATCAGGACGATTGATCTGTAAACATCCTAGAGGTGAGAGATAGATTCACTGATACACTGAAAATAGACCCAGCTGACAAAAGCATTCTGACATTCACTGAATCAGAACAGTTTCATGAGATCTAATGATGTAAAACAAGGAATTATGCGAACAAACAAACAAACAAACAAACCTTGAAGTTACACAGAACATGCTTCGCAAACCTCCAGGCGAGCATTCATCATGGAAATCACAGAGTCAGTAAACATTTTGTTTCACTTTTCTCTCTCTGTAGCATTTCCAGAGTCTGCCATCAAGTTGGACCTATTGAACATGTTTGAGTGTGTCTGAGGGTATTACAATTTGTCAAAGGTTCGTGAAATCCATTCTACAGATTTCCCTCTAAAATGAAACGGTCTGAAACCATTCAAAACATCAGAGGTCTGTAGGATGTAACAGACCATGACTGGTGAGTATATAGTATTTTCATGGAGATTTAAAAATTAAAATTGTTTTACTTTAATAAACTTGAAAGAAAATCATGTCAATTAAGACCATGCATAATAAAAAAATTATGGCATTACTTAAAAAGAAAAACTAAAGAAGCATGTACTATCAACTTATTGCTTTTAATCTAAGAAGAGCTTACAAACTGATAAAAACAATGCATCTAATTGCAACTGATTACCTTTTAGGTGAACATATACTGAAATAATTGAAAGACATTAAAGTTCTATTCGTGAATTTGCTAGGCTCAATCTTGACTATCACAGCCTTCTCAGATAAAATGCGTTAAGAATTGCTAGCAATGCATTTAATTAAAAAGGTATATGGGTGAAAATGCATGATCAGACTTATATGCAAATCATACTTACAAGCACTATCAGAAGCAATATTTTGCTGCTATAAGACAAATACAAAGGCAATATTGATCCTAATAGTACTCAAATGAATGGCCAAAGGTTGAACACATTTACAGAGAAATTCATTGTCAACGCAAGTGCCAAGATGCTGTAAATTATACATGAAGATGTATTCAGTCCTAGAGAGGTACTTTAGGCATATTTACAGTAGAGCTTGTAATTTGGCAAACTAATGAATAATTAAGTGGTGTCTATCTGATGTGCAGGATAAGCTGAGAAAAATACAAGCCAGAGAAAAACCATTCACATAAACTTCTATTGTACATCAAACCATTTTCATACTTGGATGAGAAAATTACAGTTGGGTCATTCAGTAAATGACATCATTCTGTGAGGAATCATCCGGTTATAAACAGTACTCTAAATAATGATACCACTGATAATGGTGATGTTCATATTGAAGATGACCAGATCAGTTAAAAGCTGCTGATTTAAATGGGGAAAATGATGATAAAAATGGTGATGATGTTGAAGATAATTTGATGGTGATGTTGATAATGGAGATGAACGTAATGGTAATGATGACGAGTATATGAATAAAGTGACATAACTGACATTGACTGGCCTTTCTCATTGAAATTGTTGATTCTAATCAGAAACAGAGCATAACTTAGACAGATAAACAAAACTAGAATTATTCTTCTATTAATAAAACACTGTAACTGTCAATCAATTATACAGAATTGTCAATCAAAGGAACAGAATTATGTTTCTTGGCAACAAATGCAAATGCACTCTCACAAAAACACAGAAATACTATGACATTTGATGAGCATACTTTTTGTAGGTTCAAAGTTTTTGTAATAAAAACTGCCTTCAAGGTATAAATTATGCAGGGACATAACTATGACACAAAAATGTGAAACACAGCCAATGTGGAAGCTTACTGGATCATTCCAAGTTTAAAATATTGAAATTTACATTCTACTGAAACCCTATTGAAATTCTACAGGGACATTCATGGTCAAATGGCTTATAATGGTCTTTAGGGCACCAATCCCTGCAGAGAAGTTTCTTGACGTAATGTTTTGCTGATTTCTTAAAAAAATCCTAACATTAAATGCATGACAATAAAAATCCTATCAGCATCTAACATTTCTTACTTCGTGCACCTGTAAGTTGTGCATTCTGAACGTAATGTGTGCTGTGCATGACTTGGTTAGCATGACACATGCATCATAAAAAAAACATAAGAACACACAGATTCTGCTTTTATCAACAACTCAGCACATGAATACATCACTAATATTCCATCGTAATCAAACAATATTGAAGAGCATTCTACCAAGGTGTGGGGTTACTTGGGAGCTGTAATATTCACCAAAGCAAGAAATTGTCACATATTAAGTACTGGGCATGTTTTCTCTGATTTTTGTTTGCTTCAGGCCAACAATAATATCCAAGAACTGATGGAAAAGCAAACACAAATACACAAACCCTAATAAAGATGAACTTGCCAGGAACTGTACATATTGACACAAGCAAAGCAGGAACATAAACGAGGCTCACTAAGATCTCTGATCTGCCGATGTTTGAACAATATTCTGTCGTCTATAAAACAATTACTCCAGCATTACTCTGTTAGCAAATTTCACCTTTAATTGACTTACAGTTCAGAAGGTTGTTAAATTAATGCCTTCATAGAAACTGGAATTGAGAATTTCCTATAGTTATGAAAATGTCTCACCACAGAAAACCCAGCAGAGGAGTCCCCACATTCTGCACAATAAAAATACCACGCAGGAAGCATCTAGCTCATACTTCAATATTCATATGTGATAAGACCTTATAGCTCGCAGCGTCAGACGAACTTGGAGATAAAGCTGGAGGCAGAAAACATTATTATACAAAACTAGGGAATACATTGATTTTCACTTAAAATTGTTGGTATGGCATCTTTCACAATTATACTGAACACAACAGAAGTTCTTCATAAAATGTAGAAGATAAATCAGAAGCCCATCACGGGAGCTAACGTAATGAGAAACACGGATTTATTCAGGCGAACATTTAGAAAAATCAATTGTAATGAAATCTGAGTAACATCAATCATTTTACAACAACAGAAACATCTAAATCTGAGATTTTTGCAATTTAACAAATCAACATCTACAAAAAAATCCCTCCATTTAAATGTATATCGTAGTAGCATCCCTAATGTCATTTCTAAGCATCTGGAGGGTGAGGCAGCACAGAACAGGATTGTACGAAGAAGGATGGACACACGGATAGCAGTTACTAGAAATCTAATGGTATCCTAGAATAAAAAAGAAATAATTTACCACTCCTTTGTCTGACACTCACAACAGATGAAGAGCGTAGAGCAGACTACATCACGAGAACAAGAATCGTACAATGTGGAGGTAAACTATTCTGTTTCATGTTGAGATAATAGATTCTATCGATTTCTTTATTGTTTTCCAATCAGTTTATCAGGTTATCAACCATGTAAGATAATTGATAACAAGATGCATCATTATAACGTATCAAACATCAATCACAGAATTGATTGAATTACATTGGACAATGATTCAAACACATAAGGCCTAAAAAAAGGTTTGTTTTCCAAAAAAATATGGGTCGGTAGGTAAGGTAAGGATTTTTTCTTTTATTTTTTTTTTACATATATTGGCAACACTGTTGTGAAAATTACAAAATAGCACTAAGATTTAGATGCAGCAAAAACTTATGAGTTGGCAGGTAAAAGATGGGTTGGTCGGGTAACCGGAAACAAACTTTTTTAGGCCTAATCGTTGGTTTTCTTCACTGGAGTTTAATGTCACACCAATAGCCAGGGTCATTTGGAGACTATCCAGCTTCAACAGTGAAGGAAGAACCCAGGCTTACATCTGGGTAGAACCATCAATCCTCTGTAAGCTAGCTGGACAGCCTCTTCACATGTGAAACTTGGTCCCAGGTGGAATTCAAACTCACAGCATTGAGTGGTTAATGATTACAAGTCAAAGACCATTATAAACCACTCGACCATGGAAGCCCCCATGTTAGGTTTCAGTAGAATATAAATTTCAATAGTTTAAACTTGGAATTGATCAAATTATCAGTCTCTTTCATTTCAATTCAGTATTTAAACAGAAAATATGCAAATACTATGTAGTTGACATTGATTTCATTTATGTTGTCACCATAACAATCAGTAGTGTTATTTAAATTACATGTTGTTTGCTTTTATGTGACTTATTGTCACTTGGGTTTGATGCCATTTTTCAACAATTTTTCAGTTATATACGGCCACAGTTCATCTAACCAGTTTTCCTGGACTGTATACTAACCAGTACTAACTTACCCCTCCACAAGGAGCTGGCACCTTCTCCACATATGGAGGAAAATCAACAATTTTGTCAAATTTTCATAGAAGGGTATGACTGCAGCTATTGGGATTTGAACCTGGATCTCGGGGTTACAAGTCCAGCACACTAACCACTGGACCACGGCCGTGTCCCTTAAATTATACATAAGCAGGCTTCTAAACTTTTTTGAAACAGTTTGAATTAACAATAAAATTCATTTAATAGTAAGAGCTGAGGACACTTGATAATGATCAATTCAGGCATTAAATTTTTACAACTGTCAATTCTGTCATATTATAAAGAATTGCATCCAACATTTCCTACAATCAAGGCCAATGCTCAAAGAAGGTTGCGAACATGAATTTCTATAACTGTCAATTCTCAATAAATTGCATAATTTTGAATACAGATACTTAAACTAACAAAAATAAAGAAGACATTACCATTCCACAGCATACACTATACATAGTTAATCAACCTATACATAGTTAATCAACCTATACATAGTTAATCAACCTATACATAGTTAATCAACCTATACATAGATAATCAACCTATACATAGTTAATCAACCTATACATAGTTAATCAACCTATACATAGTTAATCAACCTATACATAGATAATCAACCTATACATAGTTAATCAACCTATAGATAGTTAATCAACCCATAGATAGTTAATCAACCTATACATAGTTAATCAACATATACATAGTTAATCAACCTATAGATAGTTAATCAACCTATGCATAGTTAATCAACCATGATTGGTAATAGTGATAAATTGAAAACAATCACTTATATTTTTCTGGGGCTGTCATCGATACAAAAAGAATGTTAAATAAAGAAAAAAAATAGAATATTACAAGAAATTCTTCAAATTACTACCAGGGGATAGTAGCGCTGGATTTCTCATTAACTTTCTTCTCAAGACATGCTATAGAATTACAGTCGTATTATCTCTCATGCAATCGTAATATTAGTGTGGCTATGACAGACGTCTGAGAGACTACCCGAGCATTATCAATTTGATGGTTCAGTATCAGACAAACTTCTCATCAAACAAGAAACAATATGCAAGTAAATGTTGAATAAACAATCTATTTGCACCTTGAAATGAATAAAGATTTTTCACTGGGGTTTAATGTTGCACCAACAGCCAGGGGGGGGGGAGGCATTTGGTGACTTCTCCAGTTTCAGCCTTCTGTAAGCTAGCTGGACAGCTTCCTCACAGGTGAAATATGGTCTTGAATGGGATTTGAACTCAAAGCAGGGAGAAATAAAGAAAAAATCCCAAAAAAGTCATGTGGAAAAGGTACTGCAAATGTTGGATTTATTTAAGTAAAGATTACTTTAATTCAATTATTTACAATAATTCATGATTGTCAAGATGACAAAATTGTTGTAGAAAAAGCGAGCATCTGACAACCTGGACGATATTCATAATCATGCTACAATCCAGAGTAAAACGGCATAATCATAGTCATAATTACTGAAATTATTAATTAATAAAAATGAAAATATTCCTATGTAACATTTCAATTTCATGGCAGGGTACGAACTATTAAAGTAATTTCATTATGATAACCAGCCAGAGGTGTTATTCTACCAATAATCCACAGGGAATAAAGCCTCCGACATCAGTGCACAGATTTTAAATAATTCAAATAATACTTGCATGCCAAACACAAGCTGCTGATAGCAAATTAATATGATATGCCAGCAGCTATGGGATCAGCTGTACTTAGAAAGCATTTAAATAATTAGATAATAAATACTTTGTTGCATTGGTTCTGATGAATTTAAACAAATGATTGCTTGAACAAACATTTCTCTCATTGAAATCTCTATATTCTGCATGAAACACATACCAGCTGAGATAACACAATGAAGACTTCTTGGAATACAATTCCAGAACATATTGTCAGAAGCAATAATTCATAACCATGAAAGCAATAAAGAAATTTGAAAGAGTAATTAAAAGTGGAATTTATACTTTTATATCTTAACATGCATATAATACATAAGAACAGATTTATCCTACAGCACACAGATTTCAATGTACAATGCTATAAGAAAAACAAAAATATAACAACCACTTAGGTATCATCAGATTAAAACTAAAAAGAGAATGGTCCACAGGGTAATTAATTCTAGACCTTGAAATTTCTATGATAGGTTTAAATCAAATTCAAGAAACCCATCCTCACTATGAGTCTTCAATACCTGTATGATACAAAAGTGTTTATGAGATTTTGAATTTCAACTACAAAATGATTTTCTGAGATTCCGGAAAAAAAAACATTGAGTAAGTTTATCAGATAGAAAATGCTTTATGGAAATTTGAACTCAGATATTTTGTCCAAAGCATTTACCCATACCGAAACCAGCTATGAACGAATTCTGAATACCAACATCAAGGAAATGTTTTTAGCCAAATTTGCCGGAAAGGTGATAAGTAATTCTATACATGTATCAAGTCACGAGACAAAATTGTCATCAAAAATGAACAAAGCCACATTTTAGATCATGAAATCCCAATAATCATCACATTTATGACAACATCCAAAGCAAATTAAGTGTTCACATCAATTATGTAACACATGTACAATAACATTCAAAGTAATTTCAAGTGTTCACACCAGTAAACACTCCCACAATAATATACAAAGATAAATTAAGTGTTCACACCAGTAAACACTCCCACAATAATATACAAAGATAAATTAAGTGTTCACACCAGTTAACACTCCCACAATAATATACAAAGGTAAATTAAGTGTTCACACCAGTTAACACTCCCACAATAATATACAAAGGTAAATTAAGTGTTCACACTAGTTAACACTCCCACAGTGACATTCAGAGGTAAATTTAGTGTCCACACCTGATAACCCTCCCACAATAATATACAAAAGTAAATTAAGTGTTCTCACTAGTTAGCAATCCTAAAGTGACATTCAATGGTTAATTTAGTGTTCACACCTGTTAACACTCCCACAATAAAATTCACGGTAAATTCCAGTCAGGTTGCACACAGGTTTGGAAGATAAGCCAGGGTCACACAGTCCCCAGATTTCCAGGATAATTCATAAATACATATTTTTTCTTGAATTCGATAAACATAGTTAGAAATTAATCTTAAATCTTAAAACAAATTTAATAGTAGGAATAATTTAAAACCACTACATACACAGCAGGAAGACAAATTAACAACCAAAAGCATATCCTACAATACTTTAAGCTAGGAGAAATATCTTATAAAGTACAATGATTCGAATATTGAATTATGTTGGATACACAAAACTTGCAAAATACCAAGAGATAACAAATAGTTGAGCATGCATTGTATGTAATGTATTTGTATTGTATAATGTGGTATATAAACATGCATTGTACATAACCTGATACATTAACATGTATTGTACATGTGATATATGAGCATGTATGTATATATTGTGATATATGAGCATGTATTGTACATAATGTGATATATGAGCATGTATTGTACATAATGTGATATATGAGCATGTATTGTACATAATGTGATATATGAGCATGTATTGTACATAATGTGATATATGAGCATGTATTGTACATAATGTGATATATGAGCATGTATTGTACATAATGTGATATATGAGCATGTATTGTACATAATGTGATACATTGTATTATACATAATGTGGTATATGAGCATGTATTGTACATAATGTGGTATATGAGCATGTATTGTACATAATGTGGTATATGAGCATGTATTGTACATAATGTGGTATATGAGCATGTATTGTACATAATGTGGTATATGAGCATGTATTGTACATAATGTGGTATATGAGCATGTATTGTACATAATGTGGTATATGAGCATGTATTGTACATAATGTGGTATATGAGCATGTATTGTACATAATGTGGTATATGAGCATGTATTGTACATAATGTGATACATGAGCATGTATTGTACATAATGTGGTATATGAGCATGTATTGTACATAATGTGGTATATGAGCATTTATTGTATTCAATGTGATGTATAAGCAAGTATTATTTATACAATGTGGTACATGCGTATATATTGATATAAAGTATGTTACCCCACCTTTACAGGAATAGCCAACCTTGGCAGTTACGAGAAATAAGAAATTCAATACATTATTTTTAACAAAGGAATCAAAAAATCGTACACTTAATTTCACAATTTTCACAAAATGTATATAGATTTAATTCATGTTAACTTACCCTTAATTAAACAAATTCACTGGTATTCAATGTTAGTGGTTATAGACGAGTGACTACTTTTCATGAAGATTGTGACATGATAAAAAGTGTCTATATATCAACATAAGTCAAAATACAAGGTGTGTGTGTGTAACAAAGTGAATGTAAATACAATTAAATATACAACTCAGTAAAACATGATAGAAAGTTCATTCTTCAAAAGGAATTAACTGAATACTACTAGAGAGTTAAATTAGTTAGCTCTCAAGGAATTGTTGAGAATGTTCAAGCAATAAAAAATAAAGCATTTATATTATGACTATAAAATATGTAACAATATTAGACCATATGTTAGATAAAATAGAATACATATTGTTAAATACAGCCAAATATTCACATCATGAACAATGCAAGGTATTATGATACATTTTTCTAAAAGACTGAATAGTATATGAAGAAGGTACAATTTAAACAGGGGACTATAAATATTCTTATTCAGTATTATACATTCAAAATACAACTGCAATGTGCACTGATGTGAAAACAGACTTTTAAAACAACGCCTTGTTCAGAAATAAGGCTTAGAGAATATACATTTTCATGTCAAAAACAATAACACAAAAATGCCATGATACATGAAATATGTTGGTCTAATTCAATAATCCATTCGCAATATTTATGCCACAAATACTCCAGAGATAGAAATACATGGTAAAACATGTATCCAAATTCTGAGCTCATTTTGTACCATGTTGTAGTTATCTCCCTTGAGATCATATCTTAAATTTACAACTAAAAACATGTCATTTATTAAGCATCCCACTCAACGATAATTTCAGACAAGATAATGACGCATGTCAGTTTCAATACAAGAATATATCGGTCATACCAATGAATATTCCCTATGTAATACATAACATGAAAAGACCATGAATTATAGGGGTACACTAAAACAGAACAGCATCAAATAAACATTCCCAAATGAATGTCCTTCCCCTAATTAACACCCCTACAGTTTTTGAGAAAACTGAATAATCATGATCCATTAAAAATGCTTACAATTCAGTCAAAAATATAACACAAAAAAATACAAATTTTAGTATTAGTGAATGCTATTCACCTTAGGGAAATTTATAAGAAAATATTTGGTAAATGTCCCAAATTGGGAGAGTAAAAATACATCACTGATCATCATCGATCAAAGTTGTACAGTAAAACCCCTTGAAAACAGACTTCCTTAAAATCAGACAATTTTTCAAGTTCATTTTTTACTCTTACTACAATCAATAGTTCTCTGAAAACTGGGATTATCAGAAAACCGAACTCCGGGTGGGGTCCAGTTTGCAGTTGTTATACTGTACTTATGCTTGTTTCAGTTCAGCTTAAACTGAATTTTTTTATCGCAAATAAAAAAATCAACCTAGGATACCAAATTTCATCTTAAATACTATCAAATAAGCTTACTGAATTGAGTTGAGCACATTCAAAATGTATCACATAAGGATGAAATCTGATCAAGAAATCTCTTTAAATAAAGAACAAATCCACAACACTATTTAACTACTCATCAGTAAATAAACACATATTATGAACAAACTTACTACACAATTTGAATTATTGATACCAGTAAATGAAGATACAAAAAAAAACATGATCATGAAACTAGAAAAAAAAGTTATCAAGATAAAAACTAAGTACAATACAATCATGCTTACTTCTTTCCTAAATCATGCAATAAAACTAGGTTTATAGCATGGAATTATCTACCATCATAAAACCTAAATACAACCCAGAGAGAGTGAGAGAAAACTGTTTGTGTATTCACCATAAAACACTCTAATCCAATAAATCCATAGTAAGCATACAAAAAATATAATACAAAAAAGTAACCCTGACTTACTCTGTATATTAATCAAAATTACACAAATACTGAACAATTCAAGCTACGTATCAATTAGTCCTCCAATTTATATACAATGTTTATAGTTTCACATCAAATCATAGATTCAAACTATGTCATAATAAAATCAGATATGTATATATATGTGTTAGTGCACAAATAAATCTTAGTTGATCAATATTTGGCAGAGTTTAAATACACTGCTCTACATTAATAAGGAGTAGCTTATACAAAATATGGATTAAAAAATATTATACATAACCAGTTAGATTATTCATGGCACTGACCACACATTAGAAAGAGAACAGTATGAAATTATTGGATTGAACAAACCTCAAGTTAAACCTGTAAGTTTAACTGAATGGGGAGTACTACCATATATACATAGTAGCATTTAATGCATTGAATAATGATAGTAACACTAAAACTAATACAAATATGTACTTACAAGCTATGTGGAGCACGATTAATGCATTCAGTCAAGTGTATTTTAATACACTGAAGCAAAAATCCTATAACTGAACAAAAAAAAACTTGACTGTATTTGTTGCAGGCAGTTTATTAAGTGCCTTTTACAAAACAGTTTCATGCACAAAATTCGACAGAATGTTTAAGTCAGTGTAAGAATAACACAGAATATAAAACATGGTGGAGAAATGTTTTATTCAAAGCTGCTGCCGTTGTATTGAATTATGTTTGATTTAAAGATGAACAAGAGTGTGCCTGGAAAGTGATAAATGTGTTGAAGTAGACTTTAGTCAGCACTCTTAGTGGTATGAACATCACGTATTGTATATACTCAGTAATCTAAGTGGTATGAACATCACATATTGTAAATACTCAGTAGACTTAGTGGTATGAACATCACATATTGTATATACTCAGCAAACTTAGTGGTATGAACATCACATATTGTATATACTCAGCAAACTTAGTGGTATGAACATCACATATTGTATATACTCAGTAAACTTAGTGGTATGAACATCACATATTGTATATACTCAGCAAACTTAGTGGTATGAACATCACATATTGTATATACTCAGTAAACTTAGTGGTATGAGCATAACTAACTGTATTCACAACATACTTTTATACCATGCAGATATATGCATTTTAAAAGTTTCTTATCATTTACAAAAAATAGCACACACAAGATAACAGACAGACGGATAGATGGACTGACGTTTTATCAAATCATTTTATGAACTTGAATTAGCAGTAGTCATCATTAACGGGAGAGTGAATGACAGAACATAAGACAAACAATACAAAAGTCCCTTGTCACAAGCCCTCTATCATCTAATCCCATATCCTGAAATAGAGAAGTAGACATTACAGATGTCCCTTGTCACCAGCCGTCAGTCCTCTGATCCCACATCCTGATTCAGAAAACTAGACATTGGTAGAGCAGTATACTGTATCACATTTATGACATATTCATTTATTTCCATCAGAATAATCAGCTGATCTATATTACCTATGGTCAGTTAACAGCTGACATCATTACATGTTTCATTATAGCTATATAATCAGTTCCTATAATGACCTATCTGTGCTGTTATATAGAGATGAATGGCTGTAAAATACTGGATCCAATTATTTGACTTTCATTACTTTGTAAGATAAGGGCTTTATTTCAGTAATAAGTATGTGTAAGATATATCCATTTAGTGTCAGCGTTATCTACATTACAAGGCTCAGCTCATAATTTCTGTGATAATACAACAATGAAGTCAGAAAAATCTTTGGCGAGCAGTTGATGTATTAACTTGAAAAATACATTGGTTTTAATAACTACTTCAAGACAATGACTCCGCCAACCTTTGTCAATGAACAAATCAATTAGTTCTTGAATACTACTTTGTTTACATCTGGGTACATGTATATGACATGAACAACAATAGGACATGTATTATAACTACAACAATACAATGATGTAGGCACAATTTGTCACACAATTGACAAAACTATTCCACTATCAAGCATATACTGTTCACCATTACAATAACATGGACATAATCATGAACTATCACATGAACATTATCCCAAACTATCACATGGACATTATATCAAACTATCACATGAACATTATCCAAAACTATCACATGAACATTATCCAAACTATCACATGAACATTATCCCAAATTATCACATGAACATTATCTCTAAATCATCACATGAACATTATCCCCCAACTATCACATGAACATTATCCCCAAATATCACATGAACATTATCCAAACTATCACATGAACATCATACTCATTATCACATGAGCATCATCCCCAAATCGTCACATGAACATTATCCCCCAAATATCACATGAACATTATCCCCAAATATCACATGAACATTATCCAAACTATCACATGAATAAATTTCCCAAACTATCACACAAACAAGTATATGAACTATCAAAAAGCATGTTTGTGCACAATCGTATGGACATGTTTCCAAACAATTACAGATATGAAAAATAATAACAAAATCAAATGTAAGCATGTTTTAAGTAGCTATGACGCAGTGTTAGATAGGAAGTTAAACTTTAAAACTGACCCAAGAGAAACATTAATACATTCTTGCACAACATAACATGACAACAACTCCTTTTTGAGCATAAGCAAGAAGCAAGTAAAACATGCTTAAATTGATTTACTTCATTTTTACAGCTGATAAAGATAAGTTAAGCATGGAATGGACAATCCACTTATAAAACTATGATGTAAATTGAAGGCACGTATTTGAAAACAAGATAATAAGCACTAAATGTTATGTGTACTTAAAGACTCGGACTATGTAAAGGTCGCATATTATCTCCCTACATCTTAAACTAGAACTCACATTTGTCTCTGATTCACTGAACATGTTAACAAATCCTGGTTCTCTAACTCTCAACTCGAACAATAAAACCACTCAACACTTCAAGTATGACAGAGATAGAGACTGGAAACTATTATATCCCGAATCTTGTCACTACACATCAAACATTTGGCGGTCTAACTAATGGCTTCCTACCAAGTTACACAACTGGTCAGACAATGTACACAATAACTTGGAACTCATAAATTGTGACATGTTTATAGTTACCATGGTAGCAGAAAGTTTCTGCAAAGTATTCAGTCACTGCATAAGACTTACACTACCGTAAGGGAAGGAAGACTTAAGAACATAAATGATAGTTAATGTACATGTATACTATCAATATTCAGCCTGTTTGCTAAAATTTTGAGGTTTCCCATATCTGAAGGTTAAAAACTTCTGATAGTAAATCCCACTGTCACATGATAACCCCAGGCTTAACATTAATATTCCTATGAAAATGAACTATTGATTAAATAAAACATAAGTGGGTCCTATAAATTCTTCCTCTAGGACAATATAAGCAGTGTTCACTTTCCTACAAAAGGTCAGAGGTCAATATCCATCCAACCACCTTCGGGAGGCATCATGGTCTAGAGGTAAAGCGTCCAACTTCTGATCCAAAGGTCCTGAGTTTGAATTCCCGTGCCGACAGGTTTCGTTCATGAACTTCACAATCCTGTTTTTCCGACGTAGTACTGGTGCAGAGTCCAGGATTAATATAAGCAAATTGCTTGTTTCATAATCGAGCTAAAATAAATTACAGTGCAACCTCTCCAAAGCAACACGCTTTGGAAGGCGCAAAATTATGTCGTTGTTGAGAGGTTGCTGCTCTGGAGACGTTAAATTAATAGTTAAATCATACACTGGGGAAAAAGCATGCTGTTGTTGAAGGGAGGTTGTCGCTCAAGAGAGGACCACTCTGGAGAGGTTGCACTGAAGTATAGAAAAATAACAATGCTCTTATAGCTCCAGTCAGTTGGTCTGGAGTATGACATATGGTAGATTTTTAGCATACCTTGTGTGATATTCATCATTTTTTTGTTTATAACAAACACACTAATGACAGCAATATGCTGATAATGAGACCTGAGTTAGGGCCAATTGTCTGGTCATATAATTGTTGTCAGGATAATCCACAGATAAGTATGCAAATATGTTGAATAATAACCTATGGCTATTATGTTGCATATTACATTCTCTGTGGAATTACTGGCAAACTATGAACATAACATCATCTATGTAAGGCAATTATTGTACCTTAGTATGATTATGATACACAAACACAAGCTAAGGGTAATAGGTTGGCTCCATAGAATTGATTGACCTAGCAGTTTTTGGACGCAAGATGTCTCAACTAATACAACTGGGACACTAGGACTAAGACATTTATCGTAACAGTTATTTCTTTAGAATCCATTGTTAAATCCATAATGAATGGAGGTAAGAAAAGAACATCCAGAAACAACCTAATACAAAAAACATGGGTGCGAGTAGAAAATTTCTAAAACCTGAAAATATTGCTGGGACCTTCATGCCAGACACTTTCTTTTTGTCACAAAAGTTGTTTCCCTTTTTGTCTCATTAAATGATAAATAACTCCTCCTCGACACTTTACTATATACATGCTGCAAGAATACACCCCCCCAATTTCTCAATGGATTTAAATGATTTGGAAAAATGATCCTTGGAGCCCTTATAGAAACCGGAAATCTGGAATAAACTGGAAAACTTGCAGCCCTGAATAAATTCCACACTCCAAAAAAACCACCAGACTCAAAACCCACCTAACACGTAGAAATATACAAACAGGGGACAAAACACATCAGTTGAGTACATCAAATATGTACATTTCAAAACAATGCATCGGAGACAGAATTTAAGCAAGAAAACCAGTATGTTATTGAGCTACTCCAGACATAACATAGAAACATACCAGAGAATAAATTTACCAAAATAAAAGAAAAAATACTCAATAAATAATTCCTCTTTGTTACTTCTTGTAACTGCCAGAAGATATTGTTATATAATATTACTGGAGACCTGAAATGTCAGAAGTAAAACATACAAGTCATGAAGTGCTGAAAATTTATGACTACATCAAAACCAATCAACTGAATGATGATATTCTGCATCAAATCTGGTTTGTTTTAATTTTGATATTCCACAAGGCTAAAGTTAACAGTATTTTAATGTCTGCAGCCTGAGATTGTCAGGAAGCATACAGTACACAGAGCTTTCCTTGGTGCATTCCTTATAAGCCGTTCATTTCATTCCTTTAAGCACACACGCCATCTCAGAGCTGGAATTACAGACCAGAAAATAGCAGTTTTCATTATCAAACTACAACAATACTAATCAGCTTAAAAGATTGACCTAATCTTATGATTGAGCTTCAAGGATTGGATACAAAATACAATAGCATCATCAGCAGACACAGAACATATTCCAGGCATTGTTGACAAATCCCTCAGTGTGTCTGCAACTATGATAAAGCCTACCCTTTATAACTAAGTTACCAGTCATGAGGGCTTCCTGCCAAGTGGGAAAAGTTCAGGAGTGGATTTCGTCTGCTGAATCAACGTAAGTACATACAAGTCTATAAATGATACATGCAACTGTGAACAGACATTACAGTAAATTTTACTGGCATTTCTTTTTAAATAATTGATCCTATAAACAACAGAACAACAATACCATGAAGATGTACGGGATATTTTTTTCATACAAAATGTTCAGCCAAGATGAGTTACCTGAACAAGAGTCAGTGCTTTAACACATATTAACATACAAAGGGTGTCCATCATTGGGACAGGAAATAAAATTGGGAATGCAATAAAGCAGAGAAATGCTTGATTAACAAACCACATTTTAATCAACAATAAAACCTCATACAGGGCCATTTCAACACAGTGATTTTTGTGCAATCATTGGAAAGGATCCAGGTCCAGATCAACTGGGAAAAAATGCCACACTTGGGAATTTTCAGGTTTAGAATTGGGAAAAAATGTCTTGTATTTTTGATTGGGAAGGGTCCATTTACCAGACCCAAACATAGAAAAAAATTGATGCAACAGTATGACTACCACATTAAAGTGATCACTTAGTGTTGTGCTGGTTTTAAATATAATAAAAAGCCCTATTATTCATACTTGTATCCCAAAGGTGATCTTAATATTAAGGTTTTATTGTATATAAACAAGTAAATCTAGCTCATACTACTATGACCCATAATTTTTTTCCACTTCTTTTGGTTAGCATTCCTCATCTATCTTGTAGCAGAATTCACAATCCATTAACATTTATGGCCAACCTTCTTTTCCTTGAGTCCCCTTTCCCCTTCCTCACAGTTTGAGCTCTTATCTCAGTTTTAAATGTTAGATCATGAGCATTGCTCATATCTCTTAATTCAACTTATTTCCTGTTCAATGTCTCAGTTTACTTTGATCCAAGTTCTCTCTTATTGACAGTCACTCTCTTTGTAGGTGAATTTCCAATATTTATTCCAAACCACAACACTCAGTGTACAAGAGGCTGTGTTTTATTGATGGGGCTTTTAGACAAAAATCAGATAATGTGTGACCATTATTTACAATGACATCACAGTCCAGGATTTACCATAAGAAACCCACAATATACCAAAATAAAAGTCCAAGTTTGCCACGATAAGTCAATAATTTACTATGATAAGTCCATGTTTACCCTGATAAATCCATGGTCACATTGACAAGTCCATGTTTACCATGACATGTTCAAAATGATAAGTACATATTTACCATGAAAAGCCCATGTTTAATATATATCCATGTTTACCATGATACATCAATGATCATGATAAGTCCATTTTTAAAATAATAAGTCCAGGGTTGCCAAGGTAAGTACAGGTCGACCATGATAATTCCATGTACAGCATGATTACATTTACTATGATTATCCAATGATTTACCATGATAAGTCCATGGTTACATTAATAAGTTCATGTTTATTATGATAAGTCCATGCTTAACATAGTAAGTCCATTTTTATCAAGAAAAGTCCATGTTTAACATGATTAGTTCATGTTTACAATGAAATGTTCACGTTAACTGAAGTGGTTCATTTACTGTGACATTCCCAATATTTACCAAGACATGTCCATGTTTATTTCAATAAGTCAATGAATAATATGGTAAGTAAATGATTTACCATGATAAGTCAATAATCTTCAGTGACATATCCATGATAAGTCAATAATCTACAGTGATATATCCATGATAAGTCAATAATCTACAGTGATATATCCATGATAAGTCAATAATCTACAGTGATATATCCATGATAAGTCAATAATCTACAGTGATATATCCATGATAAGTCAATAATCTACAGTGATATATCCATGATAAGTCAATAATCTTCAGTGACATATCCATGATAAGTCAATGATTTACTAATTTATGTTCACAACTTACTATGAGTAGTTCATAGCTTACCATGAAAAGTCAATGATTCCCCATATGACTGACTTAATGTCTATCAGCAAGATAAACTCTAGATCAGTATTTAGATCATATAAAACAATGAAAATCAGAGCAGTTCCTATTCCTTGTAAAAAACTTTATTTGTTTCTAAAATTACTTCTGTGTTCCCAGATACTTTTCTAAACAAAACTATCAAATTATTACCTCACCAAAACATAATAATACAGTCATAGACTTGGTCTGAAAATTCATCAGATTAAATGAGGTTGATGATCACCAGATTAAATATCCATAACAGGGGTGTATAAATGTTTTCATGAAGCTTTAAGCTACTAAAAGTAGACGGGGAATAGGGGCAAGGCTCCCTGTGTGGAAAAAGTATCTGGCAAGGATGCTCAAATACCTGGTTGATTTTTCAGGCTTCTGGCTTCTACACCCCTGTTCTCATAGTGAACAATGTTGTTCACAATAGTATTAAATCATGCCTGCAGCACTTTTGTATTGCAATATTTCACAACACATTTCAGTGCTAAATGCTTTTTGTATTCATGAACCATACTTTTAGTGAGCCTTCGTTTCAATAACCCATAAAATATACATGTATCTATAACAAAACTCAACACTATAATACAACCAGCCCCAACACTTGAGAATTTAAAGCCTAATTTCAAGAGAAAATCAATTTTTATATTCTCTAAATTGTTGATGAATCATGAAAAGTTTCCCAAGATAAAAGCTCACGCTGGTAACACAAGTATATCGCACTTGTAGGAATCAATTTATGCAATATAATTAAAAAATAAAATGACGGGAAAATAAGAAAATGAAAAAACAAATATCGTGAATCAGAAATCGGTGAAATCATGATTCCCAATTAGGTATCAATTCTTAAGACAAAACAAGGATAATTAAGATGATGTTGATTATATGATTAAACTGAGTGACTAATACATGTGAAAGCTATGAAGTTCATGTTTAATCATTTGGCAGGACCATCAGTCTACCACATTAATGTTAAAATATGAATCTATCGGAGAGAATGATATTATTATAAATAATGGTATTTTCATGGCTGCCTCTACTTGGCAAATTCTGTACTCCTAAAATACACACATGATCATTATTCACAAAAATCTCTTAAAATTGATACGCACACAATCCAACATGAACAATGTATTACATGGGATATAATTTACAGCTGTGTTTAATAGAAAGCTAAGGAATAAACCATTAGAACTGTGAATCATTTTATCAATAGCAATGTTTAACAGCAATAAAAATCACTTCTCATTCCTATAAAATCCTCCATGCACATTTAGCACCATCTATATTTCAATGATATTCAGTACGATCAGTATTTTAACCATACATAGAAGTTTATAGTAAACTCAATAAGGAACATACCAGGACCTGCTACAAACACCATGAACAATACAAATAAAAAAAAAGCCTTGAGCTCATGTAATATATAAAAGTAGGCACCACAATACAAAGCTTACTGGGTTCCCATACAGAGCCTATGATAGGGGCCATTTAGTTGACCAAAAAGGAGCAAAGTAAATATGAAAAAGCCAATATTTTTCTATTACAGTAACAATTTAAAAGAAAATAATGATAAAATAAAAACAGAAACAAAGCTGAGTGAATAATAAAAATGGTCCATGTATCTAATTAAAATAAGAACTAAATGTATGGTCAGGTCTTAGTACAAAGAATTACCATGACAAAATAAGAAACACAATTCATTTATGAATACATGACAAACAATACTTTCAGATCTCTGACAGATCCATAAAATATATTTTTTTCACAAAAGGTAATTGTAGAAACTATGAAAACAGTTTATCATATGTTTATGCAACACCACCCATAACTTAACAGCATTTGTTTTTTTATCAGTATATCAATTGACCTATGAAAATTCTGAATTTCTCTTTTTTTTAGAATCACTCACAGTCTCCATTAAGCCTCTCGATCAGTGCCAGCATGTGACACTTTGACCAGAAATGTGCTGTGATTTAGCACATTTATCAAATCCCTTTGACAGCATGTTACCATGGCGCACAACAACAAGCAACAAGAACAAAAGAAGATCAGAAACCAATCATGTTCCACAAAAAAGCATGTTAGATAAGGCTTATATATTGTTTTATTCAACACTGTACCAACACTTCAGTAATTATAACATTAAGTAGGAAATATTGCACAATTGATTCAAACAATAAACAAAAAATCATCAATGCAAACAAAGGGAAGTAACTCTATGTGTGTAATGACATTTTAAACCAAATAATTTATTGTCCAAATGCTGCATGTTTTGGAATTTCAGCAGTTGGCCGGTTGTTTTGTTAATGGCAATTTCCAAGAGAAGCTATGATTTGTAAACAATAAAAAATAATCCATAAAGTAACCAGTATGGTTTCCTACAAATTTAGAAAACCCAAACAATGGGTCAAAAGATCTGAGCAACAAAACTCAAGAAGTAATAAAAAATAAAATATTTGTGAACGTTGAAAATAAAGATTTGCTAATAATAAATGAAATAATGAATTAAGTGGAACAAACATTTTTTAAAAATTGGTTCCAAAAATTTTTACCAAAATAAGGATTCATGGAACAATAATAAATTCATGAAAAAGATATTTGGAAAATGATAGATTGATAAAAGATACAATGATAATTCAAGAAAAATCTTTTATAAAGAAAAATTTAACTCATAAAATAAAGATTCATTAATAAATGATCTTATGAAATAGGGATCTGAGATACAATGATATATTCATGAAATAATGTTTCAAGAAATAAAGACACTTTATTCTCCTTATCCTCCACACTAAGCTATCATCTATTACGCAATAACTAAACCCTCAGAGTGTGCACTCTCAGATCAGCAGTATGCTTAATGATTGACAAAATTCATATATCTTGTGATCATATTTGATAGTTAGTTTTCATCATATAATGAATCTGCAAGTAGATACACTCTTTAATGTACACATTCTGATTCCCAGAAGTTATTCTACATTTTACATGACATATTTATTATAAACAAAATCAAACACTTCAAGTATCTTAAAATTTGAACATGAGCAAATTATCCTTAGAGCTGAATGTAAGAACTTTACAAACAGGAGTACACTGATACATCAACATCAAAGGTATGTATATTATAAAACTGTAGGATGATAAAAATTTTGGCAACTGATTTTGCTTGGAACATATGGGGCAGAGGTGTTGGAATGTAGCAATTACCTACAAGTCTAACAACACGCCCAGTCAGCTTAGTGATTTCAGAACAGGAAGGTTAGCCTGAAGTACTGAGTTTGACACCCAGAAAAGGTATGTGGTATTTTTCATGATATAAATTATGATAGTACCACTACTGTGACTTGTCTCCTACCACTGGGTTCACACATCGGACAGGGAACAGATAATGTACCAGTTAGATACATTTGAGTACAGCAGGAGACATCAACTGATAAGGTGCATAATGGTCTAAGACATCTTGGTCTAGAGGTAGAATGTCCGACCTCTGATCCAAAGGTGCTGAGTTCAAGTCCCGATTTTGATGGGTTTCGTTCATGAACTTCACAATCCAATATTTCAGACCCAGCTCTGGTGCAGTGTCCAAGAAGCAGACTCAAGCATAATTAAGATAAGCAAAATTGCTTGTTTTGCAATCGAGCTAAAATAAATTAGTATAAACTAAGGTACGTAAGAATGTAAATCACTGTGATTCCTATGAATGTTTGGCAGAGACAAGAGATCAAAGCCATGCATTATACATGTTTGTTTTAAAAAAAATTTAAATACCCCAAATTATAAAAAAAAAATTATTTATTGCCCAAGTATCGTGTAATTAACTATGAGGTAACAACATACCTGAAAGACGTCAAAATTCCTTGTCAGGGATAATCGGCAGAAAGAAACGCACAATGTCAATTTGACCCAGCTAGTGCTAATGCATTTATAGTTAATCCTAGCAAAAATGCAAATATTCCCATAGAACAAAAACAAACAAATTTCTGCAATGTTTAGATATGTCCTCAAGAATACCAATTTTCAGATGCATAGATGAGATAGCATATTATTTCTGCAATTATCAAGGAATACAAACATGATCAAGGCAGCAGTATTAAGAGGTTTTCATACATTACGTTAATTGCTTTGCAGAATCAATTTTGTGCAGTGCAATATTTCAGTTGTAATGCATTTTTCTGATCTTTTATACAAGAAAATCAATACAATTAGTATTATGATATCCAATTTAGGTAGCAAACACAATAATCAGAGTTTAGTTCCATTCAGTAAACAGATTATGATGGAAGATTCATACAACAGTACCTCAGATGAATGAACAGACCTCATAATATCTCATTGATGCCCAGAAATAGAAAATATATTCTGGCACAAGACTGCTACTAGCTATGAAATAAGTCTGCTTCCATCTAAGAAATCAATGTGCACAATTTGACAAAATTCTCCTACCAATGTACACAGAAGAATATTTTCTGTTGTTTGAATGAATAAAACAAGCATTCAGAACAATTAAAACAGCAGTACATCAAATTTTCTTAACACTTGGACATTCTTAACAATACTACAAAAAATAATGATATTCAAAGATTACAATACAAAATGTAGTTTATCATATGAATTATGAATTATCCTTCTGAACATGAAAACAAAATTTGTGTCTGCTAATGACTATTTACTGGACAATAAATTTATTCTAAAGAATTTAAACAAAAAATCCACTTTTTTAAAACTCATCGTTAACCAGTGTTTGAATGCATTAATTAAGGTCAATTTGGTTCAAACATATTCAAATATTTACACAGTATCGTATCTTAATATCAATAATACCATGCCAGTCCATTATCCAACTCATGAATGACCATTATAAAATTCTGAATTATAAAATCTTACCTTAACAATAATCAATTAATTTCCAATATGACGATCAGTGCTTTACTGATAGTCTAAGTTCAAAACATGAGGAATTCAATATCCACAAATCCTACGGCCCAAACTTAAACTTGTACCTGGGAATCTAAATACGTTACTGATCTTATAACGGCTAAAACCAAAAATCTCCGAAAATAAAAATCAATGCAAGTTAAAGTCACGATACTTTGGGAGGATTTCACAGAATCGTTCAGTGGTGACAGAAGTACCGATACACATGACACGAAACCACACAGCTCAAGTTTTCAATATACAGCGGTAATTGACTAACTGTGTCGAATGCGAGGTCGTCATTGCCTGTGACAAAACCATGTTATTGATCCCAATTTCCATGACAATTTCTGCTCTGGAATTATGCTATAACAAACGCTTCATGTATACAAAATAAGCCGTGTACAGAAGGATAAGGGACTTCCTAAACAAGACGTTGTAGTGTTAGGGATGGGTCGTGTACATATTTATACCTTAATTGGTCCAATAGAAGAGGATGGTCACAATGTGTTTATCAATAGAAACATCAGCCTACAGTAATTTAAGTGAAAGTTTAAATATTCTGTTGTCTAAAGTAAATGGCTGGAACATATGAATGTGTATTATGCAAAAAAAATGAGGAATTTATGGGTTAATATAATTCCAACTTCTATTTTTATATCTTCTGTTAAATTCAGAAGTCCAGAAATGGCACTGGTATTTAGCAGCTATGAATATAAACCTAAGCAACAACACATTACTAACCAATTAGTTTTATAAGACAAGGTTAAAATATGCCAAAAACATACTGATTTCAAAACTCAGTTTTCAATTTCTCAACAAAGTTGAATACAAAAGATCATGTTGAGCATACTAAATACAGTTTGGTGCCAGGCAGATGGTAACAAGTATAGTACAGGTTGGTAATCAAGGAACACATTATAACACATTTATTGCAGGTTGGTAACCCAGGAACACATGGTAATAAGTATAGCACAGTTTGGTAACCCAGAACCCAGGAATACATGTTAACATGTTTAGGACAGTTTGGTAACCTAGGTACACATGGTAATAAGTTTAGCACAGTTTGGTAACCCAGGAATACATGGTAATAAGTTTAGCACAGTTTGGTAACCAAAGAATACAAGATAACAAGTTTAGAACAGTTTGGTAACCCAGGTACACATGGTAACAAGTTTAGAACAGTTTGGTAACCCAGGAACACATGGTAACAAGTTTAGAACAGTTTGGTAACCTAGGTACACATGGTAACAAGTATAGTAAAGACTGGTAAGCCAGGAACAGTACATGGTAACATGCTTAGTACAGGTTGGTAACCAAGGAACATATGGTAACATGTATAGTACAGGTTGGTAACCAAGGAACACATGGTAACATGTATAGTGCAGGTCTGTAACCAGGAACACATGGTTGAGTACAGTTAGGTAAATCAAACTCAAACAGAACCGAGCATTTAGTTTACAGATCATCAACTATTAATGAAAGAATAAGGCAACATTAGCACTTCAAGCACTACACAAAACTTCTGACTAAAGATCTAAGGTTTTTACTAATATCCTTATTTGTTTAGGCAAATTTGGTGTGCTGCATATACGAAACCAATTAACATGCATTTTGTGTAAATTAAGGTGAAGAACCAGCAATTATGTATTCTTTGTTATCACAAGAACACCTTAATAACAAATGTACATTGATTGAATAAACTCTCGAAGGTCCAGTACCAGATTTCGGTAGTGTACTCTATCAAAAAATCACTAAGATTATCAAAGAATCACATCTTAGCACAGCACAAAGGCTCGATGAATCACACAACTGAATGTTAGCGTTTCTTAAAAAACAAGATTGAAAACACTTAGCTTCATTTTTTGTAATTGAATTACGCATGTTCCGTCAGGAATTCCAATCTAGCAACTGATCAATTATTGATAGAATTGGTTTGTAAAACTTCAGTTATACAGAATCATGCATAAAGATGAGATATAATGGATGGATCTGATTGAATTTCAAGTCATGCAATAATCGACAGTAATTTCAATATCATAACAGAAGACTATCATTCATCTAAAGTAAAACAAAAGATTCTCATATTTATAAGCATAATTATATCATAACTTAAATCAATATTTTATGTTCCAAGGCTCAAGAAATCTGGAAGTATAAAGTGACTTCTAAGCTAATGATGATAAGACAGGTATACTGCATCATCCTATCGTTCAATGCCCTGTTCATAACAGTCTGCATCTAAGAGAAAATAAATTTAATTGAGTGACACAGTCAAACCTCAGTTAACAGCCACCTCTAAATAAATGCAATCACACAAACAACAGCCACCCTTCAGTACTTACAAATTTATTGATATAACAAACCATGTACACCTCTGAATAACTCTCATCAGCACATCTCTTTCTGCAGTCCCATTGCACAGTATTATTTCACAGAGATGACTATACGTGTCAGACGATAGAAATAAATTGACACAACATCAAAAAATTGTTTGAAATGGCATTTTCAAAATGATTTTGCTAGAGGTTTGAATGAGAGTTGAAGCTTTGTAAAACTTATGGAACCAGTCAGTTTGTGAAATAGAAAACTTAAGGAACCAGTCAGTTAGTGGAATTTTCAGATTTCAACATTGTGTTAGTTTTTACAACATGTTGCTCTCAGGTGACCAGGATTTTCTTCAAAAGCAGATACAAGAACTGTTTGTTTTACTTAAAGATGAAATAGAAGATAGCAGTAACACAAAATATTCCCATGTGGACCCCAAATTCCAAATCTCTTCTCTGCAGACCTTAAATAAGTAGCATTTAAAGTGACAAATTAATGTGCTTAAAGGCATTTTAGATAGACACTCACTACAATAGTTAAGGACTAGACAATATGATATTACTATTTCTGAGAGATAGCTTGTGCATGCATATAGGATGACGATGATATTGCTTTAATGTGCAGAAGACTTAAAAACGTTCTCGCCAACTCGCACTATGACAATATGACAACAGACAATAGCTACACAATTATCCATTAGTTTAAGACGCAAAATTATCTCTAATAATATTGACATGAAAAGACAGTACACTGCAGACGTTCAAACAATGTGGGGATGCTTTTCAGCAACTTGAGTTATTTTGCCGCCAAATTAATGAACAAAATACATTGAATCAGCAAAAAATATTGTGTAATATGACACTGCAAAGTACAAACAATCAAGTTGCCGAGAATTAAATGCAGTATTCCGTAAGTGCACAGGATATTCAATGACTATAAATGAGATAAAAAGATGACTGAATTTAGCCATAATCAATTCTATATATTAATGTGAATCTGAATAAACACTCCAGCAGGTAATACATAATTCATGAATACATGACCGAATGATTAAACATAATTCATTTATAGAATTTAGTCACTATATCAAGTAGTCTGAATTCATACTGTACAGTATTATGAATAGTATGTCAGAGAGATTTGCATATTCACTTTATTGGTCCCCTTATCTGGTATTGTTTAGATTACCATTGGGATTCAAATTATGAATGTGACCTTTTCCCAAGACAACGCATTTAATTCATATTCATTCAGGTGCCATCAAGTGCCACCAAATCAAATGTTTTATATTCATGTAAATAAGATAAGTTTCTACATTAAATACAGTTTACTGAATAACTGGAACATACTCCATTACACTTAGCAACTGAGGAATAATTAAGGGATTTTACATGCTGCCACAATACCAGAATGCTCCAATGTACAATAATGATTTATCAATGGTATAGTAATACTGGACCATTGGACATTTTCTCTTCCAATGCCATTTTCCTCCCTAAGGGGGCACATATCATTCACATGAAATATTTCTAGGACTGAATTTATAGTTTCTGGAAGTTGGAGAGCATTTCACGATCAGGCAAGAAAAATAAGACACATTTACAGTTAGGCATAAAAAAAGGTTTGTTCTGGTTACCCGACCAACCCATCTTTTACCTGCCGACTCATAAGTTTTTACGGCATCCAAATCTTAGTGCTATATTGTAATTTTCACAACAGTGTTGCCAATATATGTAAAAAAACATAAAAGAAAAAATCGCTACCTACTGACCCATATTTTTTGGGGCATGTAACAGGAAACAAGCCTTTTTTTGTTTTGGTCTTACCAGACTGACCTAGTCTTTTGGGTATGAATCACATCTTAGCTCCAAAGTATGAAAGGTATGTGCACAAAAATTGTTTTTGACCTAACTACCTTGTTTTTCTTTACTTTTTTTCTAGCTTCACTATTGGAATAAGGAATAACATGTGTAGCCATAGCTTCATAGAAAAACACAACATCAAAAGTAATCGAAATTTCCTCATAAATTCATGATGATCATCCATAAGTCAGTTTATAGGTTAGAGTAGATAAAACGCTGTAGATGTTTGATCTATATAACTACCACAATAACTTGGAAAAAATCATTCTATCCATTATAATGGCAGCTCATCTTAAAAATACAGTCATCGCACACATATTCACATCAGGACTCAATAAAATTTTTTAAGGCTGCTCGTCCTGCAGGACAACCAGCTAAGAATTCCAACTAGTTCTACAGCAATTTCAACTCGTCCTGAGTCAATTTCTACTCGTAATTACTAGCAGACAAGTGGATTTGTTGAGCCCTGCAAATAACAAGTCATGAACAAATATTCTTGTGTACAGATGAGTATTTCTCCATATATTGCATATGTGCAAAATAAACAAAGGGCCATAAATCTGCCAAAAATAATCAAATCACAAAACCCTGACAACATGAGTTGGGTCACATGATGACAAAGTTCCATGAAAGTTTGATTGAAATCCCTAGAGAAATGCAAGAAGAGTTGTGTACAAAATATTACATAGTAAAAATAAGCAAAGGTCCATAATTCCTCCAAAAAAGATATATGTGCTGGGGTACTAGCTGACAATAATTCTGTGAAAGTTTAGCTGAAATCCCTTGAGAAATATAGGAGAAGTTGTGCAAAGAATATTACATGATTCCGCAAAAAAATATCAAATCACAACACCATTACAATATGCACTGGGGCACTTGGTGACAATAGATATGTATAAATTATGATAAATAATGTGAGTTTGGAAAATTAAAAAATATACGGGTTGGATGTGTAAGAAATTGTGGACGCCAATCTACCAACATTCACCAATTTAATTAACAGGATTTATCCTTTGGAAACCTGGTTAAAAACATGAGTGCTTTTTTGCAACTTTTACAATTAAGAAAAGTAACAGAAGTATAATCTATGAAATGTACAGCTTTGCCTCACTTATTGTACAATGATTAGATGCCTCATATGATCAATGAGTAAGTCATGTGCAAACCATTCATGAGACACCAGTAAAACTGGCACATTTGATATTCATATTTACAGACTTTGATGTAAGTTTGTCAATTTGTATAGCTCTATATTGTGACACACATAATATTTATATCCTATTTTTTAAGAGACAGAAAGATGATTAAACGAACTCCTCGGGAGTGTAGGAGTGTTCAATATTTTCTGACAGATCTATGGGAAAGTTGTTAATGTGTTCAGATGAATGAGTATGTCTACAACCAGCTTGTGGAACTAATAATCAGTCAGAAAAGACACACACATACACCAAGCTAGGACTAAACGAGTCTTCAATACAAGAGAGCGTCAGTTAATGAAGTCAGTCATCACTTCAGTAAATACGTTCATTATTTTCAGCTTGAGTGATTAAGCTTGATGTTTTGTACAAGATATATAGATTCCCATGCAGAATAAGAAAAAATAATTATTTGTACACAAATTGTTGGTGCAAAGTTGGTGCGTCCAAGATGTAACCCATAGTTACAGAATGTACCTATTTAGTGAGTACCAATCCTAGGTATTTCACAATATAAGTTGCCAGTATCACTACATATATGCTGAACAATGAATGTTACTTCACAAATGGAAAAATTCATTTGTTGATAATCCTGTATGTTTGTAATGAATATCATAATATTACGCACATTTATTTCTCCATAATTAAATTAATGTGGTAAAATGAGGGTATCACCGATATCTGTGACTTGAATGATTGATTCCAAGGAAAGAACATTAAAAATATATCCATGCAACATATTGGGCCAAGAAGTGTGAAATGCTGCTTTAATTGATTTTGTTTGCTTTTATGTGACTCACTGTCACTGGGGATTAACGCCGTTCTTCAACAATTTTTCAGTTACCGGTTCATCTGACCAGTTTTCCTGGACTGTATACTAACCAGTACTAACTTATCCTTTCACAAAGAGCCGGCAACTTCTCCACATATGGAGGAAAATCAACATTTTATGTCAAATTTTCATGGTAGGGTATGACCTGCCACGACCGGGATTCAAACCCAGATCTCCAGGTTACAAGTCCAGAGCACTAACCACTGGACCATGGCTGTGGCCTTCCTTTAATTGAAGTAAGCATAAACCAAGTGCTCACGACAACAATGTATCTATTTGTTGAATAAAATTTTTTAATTTGTTCTATGTGCAGTATGCAGAAATTTCTTACGTAATAGTTCTCTGACGTTAGAGATGAATAAAATACATGCATTGTTAAAATAAAGTTACTAATCCATACATAAGTGTTTTGTGCCTTTTTGTAACACTATGCATATTTTATCAAAAAATACTAAACCCTTAGTTTAGGGACCAGCATTTGTGCTTCAGATATTGAGATAATGATACTTATAGTATAAATGCACAACAATACAAGCAAATAAACAAACAGGATTTAGATAAGACGGACACTTGCGATATTGATGCTCATGGTAAAGAAGTTTTAGGATGTAAATGACAACAAATCTATGTTTGCTGCCATTCATTTCAAGCGCTTCTAAGAAGGCGTCAAAGATGTTGGTCAATCTGAATACCGGATCAGGAAACTTAAATTCAGGCAAATTCTTTTATGCAAAACATCTTCTTTGTTCAAATAAATATGCAAAGCGATGCAAATGGACAAACAATAAAAAATTGAAAATTCAAACCAAGAGAAACAATTTTACAGCTTTAAAAAACAGACCATCAAGAAACAATATTAATAGATCGCAGAATGTTAAACAAATGGTTATTGGTTTTCCAGATGAAAGTGGCAGCTGTTACTAACACATTCCACAGCAAAACAACTGATTAGTAAACAAAGCCTAAACTCAGTTGTTATTGCAAAACAACATTCACCAAGATGTAGTTTTTATGCTTCCCACCAACTGCTTTTCATAGGAAATCAAATCACCTTTGATCTTCTAATTGTATGTAGAAAATGTGATCAAAGTCATATTTATGATGAGTGACAACAATGCAAAAAACAAACCTTATTGTAACAACATCGCAAACAATGGCATATGGATTATTGCATTGTTAAACTTTTGGCATCATGCAGACTTCTGCGAACACAAACCAGAAGTAATGCAGAGATTTTTCAAGTAATAACACGTAATAAAGTTGATGGGTTCAACCAGAAGGCCACAAATGTGGTACAAGAAGGCTCACTGCCTGGTACAATTCAAGCAGGTGTGATACATATATATATCCTTCAGTCTGGTATATCACCCACTGTATTTATAAAAACACACAGACAGAAATAAGTCTCATGCACCCATCAGGCAGATATGTTTTAGTATTTGAAACTGGCTTGTACATTCTAGAACAGGTTTCTAACAAAGATTCTTTGGCCCTTCACAATCTTAAGACAGAGACAGACAGCCATCACCAGCATTTAATGAGCATACCATTACTTTTTATATCCTTGGCAACATTCAATTTGTAACTCATTTTAAAAAATCATTTTAGGTTTTCTTTCACTAGAGAAAATGACCTTGATTTGAATCAGACATATTAAGACATTATTAGATGCCTATGATGGTTTGCCATAAAGCAAATCTCACCAGAAATGCAAAGAACTCAGTCTAACCGGTTATCTCTAGCATTTCAGCAGAGAACTGTTATTTTTAAGGTCAAAGGATCATTACCCAGGCTATACTGTTAGGTCTCCATGTGATGATTTGACAACAGATACTGCATTCAAAGTCATTTGTTTCACACCTCCTTTATTACACCAAATAGGAAAGAAGGCATTTGTTTATGGGTTCAGGAGGAACTAGGAAATACCTGGAAGGTAATGCCAGTGATTTTTTATGCAACTTTGGGAAAGGGTCTGGTTCCTGTCCAATTGGGACAAATGCGTATAGTATGATGCCAAAGTTGGGATTTTTTAGGTTGAGAATTGGGAAAAATGTCTTTATTTTTAATTGGGAAGGGTGCGGACCCAAACAAAGAAGTAAAAAATTCACTGAATGCAAAAGTGCACTGTCCATGGAACTAAATTGACACATTGTCGACTGATGATACAAAACAAATACAACACAAACAATCAAAAGAGACATACACAAGAGAAAGAGAATTATTTATGCAAGCAAAATCATTAAGGGTGTGAATGATTGCATCTTATTTAAAATATAACGCAATATGTTCCCAATCAAAGAACAAAGATTAAAAGAACAGAGAAAATTGAAGCAATTTGTTAACAAATACTACCAAGATAGTTGTTTACTGATTATGAACATAATTAGGATGAGTTTGTTTGGAACACATATGGTACAGAAAATAAAAGATCAGTCATTTAACTTTTTGTACTTTAACTTGGTTGCTTTGAGATTTCAACTGCATAAAAAAAAGTTGCAAACAATACAAGTTTGTGAGCCTCACAGCATCAGACAAGCAGATTATCTAAAACAGGAAAGAGGTTTTTGCAATAACAACCAGCCAAATGGTAAAGTCAATAACAATTCCCTCTTGGAAGCTGTAACACAGAACTATGTTAATCTCCAACAAACACAGTTACAAACCCAAATAATTAACTAACAAGTAAATTGCAAATAAACATGAAATAATTACCTTAAAAAATTGCCACCTATTGTGTGTGCCATTTAGTTTTAGCATCAAAAGAGAATTCTCAACTGAGTTCATTCTTACTTATTGTAGTACATAGAAACTTAGTATTGAGTATCAAATTAACAAAAACTCCTAAATGAAAAAATACATAAATAATATTATCACTACAGCATGTTCTCCAGTAAATCTGTAAAAAACAACACCAGTCTACTGAGTTCAATTATCATAAAGGTCTCCATGGTAACAGATTTTAACACTTGCGACTAAACAAAACAGAATATGAAAATCAGTGAATCCTAGACATAACAGCAAATAGTTTGGTAAAGAAAAAATCATTTTGTTACATCATGCAATAACAAACAGCAGAAACAGACTTGGATGATGACAATGATGATGAAAACAATGATGATGTTATGGAAGATGATGATGATAATGGTGCTTTTGATGACAAAACAACATAAAGTTTTAAAACATAAAACATAAACATAAAAGTTTAAACTATATGAGGTCTTAATCAACTCATATCAATACATAATAATGCATTCATGCATCAAAGACACAGATAACAGTATGATAATTAAAACAGTGATTTTCAACAAACAAGAATCAATACTCATAAGTACACAATGTTTCTTAAAATTTACAAATCCTCACCTTCAAATATTATTCATAAAACGCATGATAAAAAAGAAAAAAAATTCCGATAAAAATCTCCGAAATTCCCTCACTTGTATGAACAGTTCTAATCAAACAGCAGTACAGAGCTTACTCAATTAAGCAGTAAGTATCAGTAAATACTTGAACTGATGTAATAAGGTCAGAGTATTCGTTTATATAGTAAGATTGGATAGATTTTCCACCACTAAAACTTCACCATGAATATAGATCACACAGCTTACAGAAGCAGAAACCCTGAAGAATGCATCAATGTTTGAAACAGAACTTTTCTTCTTGTTAAATCTTCGTTACTACACCATTCTGTAATGTAAACAGTTCTATTTCCGTGTATTGGATTAGTATCTTATGTTTTAACAACTCACAAATAGCTTAAAGAAAGGTTTTCCTCTGCCAATGATATAGATCAATAAATAAGAAGACTATCAGCAGTGTGCTCAAGGAGAAAGTAATGTTGGATGATGATTAGGGGAACAACCACACATTTTTAAAGGTTCCCACTTTAAACAGGAGGTCATTATTTGGAAAATGTCTGGGAAAACATCACATAAAACAAGAAAAATCAAATTATGAGGAAATAAGGATAACACTGAAGTGTAGGATTTATTAAACTGATCAAGAAAAGTGGAAAGCACACAAAGTGGTTGCATTCAGTCAAACAACCCAAGATGCATAAAACGTGAGCAAAAATGAGGTTGACTTAATATCAATAATAGTGTAAATCTAATGAACCTTATATCTTTTTTATACATAAGATAAAAATTCTACACTCTGTGTTACAAGACCACACATTTTACGATCACAGCTACAAGGTCCCAAAGATATAAAACTTGTTCTCAAGACAAGGCAATTATAAAATACAGCAATTGATCAAGCAAACACAGAAGTCAAGACATCCAACAATAAGGAAATCACCATAAATATAACGGGAGATGTAATCATATATTCTGGAAGACGGGAGACATATAGCACATCTATTTGAAAAAGTACATAAACAGCAGATGATTCTATTGATATAATGTCCATTGATCCAGAACAAAGTGCAACCATGGTTATATCTAGGACATATCAGAGGAATTAAATCATGAACAAAGATAACACCATGACAGTCCAGCAGCAACTTTGTGACAACAAATTATATGGTTCAATATAAAGGCAAACAGAAATTGTCAATATCAGTAATTGTGATGAAGACCATATTTCTGCATTAAATCAATTGACCATGACAATCAATGGCTTTGACTACATTGTGCCCTAGACAATTAAACATAATTGGACTTTGTTTTTCTTAGATACTTTTTCTTCCCTTATTGTATTGCAGAAACTAAATCTCCCAGCCTGGTGGTACAATGCTGCTTCTAAGACTTAAGTAACATCAATAATAACAATATTTGATTACGAACTCAAACAGCATAACCTTGATGCTGAGATCAAGCTGCAAACACAGCATTACTATTAATACCAATCACATTTAAATCATATTTGTTCTAAAGAATAAAAGAACAAATGCACATCTAAATTGTTTGGTAATATTTTCAATAGCATTCTAGATCCTAGAAACTGAAAGATCAAAATACTGTTTGGAATTCTAAGATCAGAATTTCAGCAAAACAATATAATTATATTATACATAACAACCTCTAAGACAATATGCATGCATCATACATATTCCTTGCCAAGATTTGTTTATGTATTTTAAGAAAGAGCCAGCACAACAAGTCAGATTAACAACTGATAATCTCCCTCACTAAAAGTCATAACTGACAGTTACCTACAGGTTTTATTTACAATCTATCTTGTTCTGTTCTATTACAGCAAGGAGGCCTTAAATGCCAATCATTTTAAGTCATGGTAAATTGATGCATTACCAACTTCAACAATCAAAAAATGTGTAACTTTATCAGGTTTCCTGATTGTATTACTCATCAGTGCACTGCAAGGAACTTCTAACACTGCTTGCTTCGGTGAGATGTAAATTGTCCTATTTCTTAACGCTTCAATAAGGTTCAATCTTTGGGTCTTGTCCCTTATCCTCTACATAATTATCTGCTCTCCCTGCTTCTTACAAAATGTTGGTAATTCTTGTTGTGGAAATGTTTGGCATTTCTACAGCTCACATGGAATTAACAAAAACATATCGTGCTAATCAATGTAACACCTTTGAATGAGAGAGTTCCAAATTAGAAATGAACAAGATTGCCATGGTGTCACCTACTGGTAGTATATAACATCACATGGTTTTACCATACCACTGGGGTAAAACAAATGATGCACAAAACAAGGAGACATAACATGAGGTTTATTAGTTCGTTCTTTAATCTATGACAGGATCTAAAATGAAGACTCATGAGATACATTGCAAAGCATGGGTTACCTAAAAATTTATGATTGATCTTAATCAAATTAGAGAGAAAAATTACATCAGGAAGTGATGTGCCCCTTGGTACAAACAAACTTGCACTATCAATTAAACTACAAACAAGTACATAACTTAAAGCATTAGGAAGATAGTGTTATGACCTTTAATGACTAATAAGATTTAAGTTGAAATTTGAGAAAGTTAATGTCTTTTCTGATTGACCATCTTTTTACCTGATCTAAATCCATAGCTCCAAAATATACAAGTTAAAGAACATATTTTTTAATGGTGAAGTTCCTCAAAACTTGAAAATACAATGTATATAAAAGGATCCTTGACAATTATTGATATGACAAGCAGAGAATTAAATACAAAATGACAGAAATGTAAAAAATATTTGAGAATATTCAGAACACAGCCTTAAACTGTTTTTAAGAGTTTCACAAACATTTTCAGATGTCAAAACTACAGTATGTACATTAGAGACATCGTAACCATTTAAATGCTCAACATAAACTGGGCGCTCATAATAAAGAGGTTTTACAGTAGTTTGGGAGCCAAAACCAGAAGAACAGCACAAACAATGACTTTGATGATGTTTTTCAACAAGAGCTAATTTACCAGTCGTTTAATTAACTCTCAACTACAGCCTTAATGAACAATCAGAAATGAGAACCAAATCTTGATTAAAATTCTCATGTAGCAATTATAATTTCAAAATGATAGAAAACATGCATGTTTCCCAATTAATCAACAAAAAGCGTGTAAAATCAAGCAAGATATACTTCATGGATGATGAAACACCAATGATTAATTATTTTAATGAGCAAATAGATGATACAAAATTGATGTCTGAATACAAAGAGAACTTGTTTCAAACAATTAAATGATAGAAATCAAAAACAATGCCACGAGTAAACCAGACAAATGGCTGTAGAAATGTGACTGCAGTTCCATTTAGTAACAGACAGACAGAATACTTGTAAGAATTACTTAATTTAACCATTTAAATGCATGAATTCTGTTCCATATATACATCATATGGCTACAATCCATGAGTTAAGTTTTCAAGCAGTTCAGCTCATATATATAGGTTTCCAGACAGGAACAAAATACCGCGATCTATGGAAGCCTAGAAGCTGACTAACTGTCACATAGGTCAATAATTCCACACTGGTAACTGCTTCAGTCTGTGATACTGACAGCTCTAAAGGGATATAAGCCCCAAAAGTCCCATTACAACACGGCTAGGGCAGTCTAGACAGATACATATCATTGTAAAAAAAGATCACATATGACAGGAAATGGTTGTATACATTCTCGATCAAATACAATGTTATACCTGAAAATTCGGTACATCAAAATACTTTACAGGTCACATGATTAACAATAATATTCAATAAGCTTTGGCTGCTCGAATTTTTTTTTTTAAAAAATATTACAATTTCTCAACGCTTAAATTTTTAAATCTAAACATGTAGTGATATTTTTTGCTTTAATCACATAGTATACTTCCAGTACATTTTAAAGCTTGTAAGACACTGAAAATCTCTGCCATCTTTTCTTTTGGTGTTCAAAGTCTCTTAGCGACAGAATTTGCTGCAGTAAATCTACAAAAATGTTTCACAAGAGTCCCAAAATAAAAATTGGGAAAAACCCAACAGCATGATGAAATAAACACTTTAATTCTATTATCATGATTTTGGGTGAATTATTCATAACTGTATTTCACAAAATGTCTGCCTGACAGGACATCATTCCTACAAACTGAATGACACACAAAAACATACATTTTACAGAACTTTTTAAATGTTCAGAAATACATGTACATAATTAGTAACAAAATTTAAACGAAACACTAAAAAGAAGCTAAAACATCAAATTCAGACAGGTAGGCAGTAAAAATTGCACATTGTAATGATTAAGAATAGCTTAATGCAACAAGTCCCATAAAATCCAAAAGCTAAAGACCCTAAAACTAATGATGCTGGGCAGGTGTAAACAGATTACTCCAGGTAGAATTGCGAAATTTATTAATTAAATTCAAACCAAAAATTGCTAGCATCACCAGAACATGCAATTAATGAGGTTATAGTTAAATCACTGGATAAAAATTTTTAGAAAAATTTAACTAAATTTCACTTACCTAAAGTTGTAATTTCTTCAATGTAGTAATGCTTTGTTTAATGGTTGAAATGGCTAGTTCAAACAAAGATCTGAAAATATATTAATAATCGTTATCAGATTGTTGTATTTTCATTCAGGTTATCACATTAACCTGTATATCAATGCTATCATGGTGAAAAAATACATCATTTACTCCCTATCTCTGGGGTTCACAACCATGTAACAATATTGAATATTGGTAGATTGTATGATTGTCTATCAAATACAAATGTTGATAATGGTATATTACTTTGTGACCGTTAATGAAATAATGATTATACGAACAAGGGTGGTATCAATAGGGTACTTGTGATAGTACATGAGCCATGATATGAGTAGACAGGGGTGTAGAAATGAGCCAGAAAAATCAACCAGCTATTTGAGTATTCTCGCCGACTACTTTTTCCCCACAGGTGGCTGACTCCTTGCCCCCCCCACTAGGGGAAACCTCTGACCCTTCTTCTACTTTTAGTAGCTTACTGGGTACATAAAAAAATTTCAACATCCCTGAATATACATCATATACAGTTTCAACAACATGTGGATGACCACAGACAGATGTGTTTAGATCTATGAAACACTTGCATTTTTTCTAAATTCACTCTTAAAGCTCAAGGTCCAATCTTAGCTTTATGCAGAAAATAAATAGACAACATTATTCACACACAAATATGGCAGGGATGAAGAAAAGTTTTCATGTAGCCAGCAAGCTACTAAAAGTAGAAGGGGGGTTCTGAGGGTTCCCCCAATGGGAGGCAAAGTTGCATAGCCCACTTTGGTGAAAAAGTAGCCAGTAAGAATGCTTAATTATCCAGTTGATTTTTTCCCGTCTCTTTTAAACCCCTGATATAGGCCAAAATGTGTTATTTTTATTAATAATGAAAGGCTTTACTTTACTGTCATCTTTACTTTGTAGGAATATTGAATCCTTTTTTCTAAATTCACTTTTAAAGCTCAAGATCCAATCCAAGCTTTACACAGAAAATAAATAGATAACATTTTTCACACACAAATATAGCAGGGGTGTAGAGAAGTCTTCATGAAGCCGGTAAGCTACTAAAAGGAGAAGGGCGGTGGGGTTCTGAGGGTTCTCCTCAATATGATTGAAGCGCCAGGCAACATGATGCTATTACTATGCTAGGACCATGTGACTAAACATCACACTAAACTGGGAAAGCTCTACTAGGCCGGAAAAAAAATACTCTTGTTTCTGGTCATGGTCATCAAAATAAACTGGGTCAGTAGGTCGGGATTTTTTCTTTTTTTACACCCGTCATCTGTAATAACTGCTAATGTATGCAAAACCATTGGTTTGATAAATTTTGATGAGCTTCATGCTTATTCAAACAAACCGGACACCCAATAAAATACAAAAATGGACACATTTATCTACTTTTACAGCGAGCAAGCATCGTAATTGTGCAGCCATCTTCAAATTCTGTTTCCAATGGTATACGGAACTGAAATTCCGGAATATTTCTCAGTAAAAAAAGTGGTCGGGGTTAAAAATTAACGGTCGGTCGGGGGACCAGAAACGAGAAATTTTTTTTCAGCCTTAATAGCAACAATGTAATGATCATAAGGTAATACACAGAGCTTAAGATACACTCCAAGTTATCACCAACAGGGTTCTATTACAGTGCAACCTCTCTAGAGCAGCTTTCTCTTACGACCAACCTCCCTTCTATGACAGCATGATTTTTACCGTTGTACAATTAAATTAACCTCTCAAGAGCAACAACCTCTCAACAACAACAACAACAACAACAACATAATTTCGCTTCTCCCAAAGGGTGTTGCTCGGAGAGGTTGCATGGTACTCTTAAATATATAAATGTATACTAAAACATGTTGAAACCATGCAACTCTATTTATAAGAAAAATGCACTCTTTGTTTACACCACCCGGGTTTATTTCGATATTCCCATTATGACAGTCTGCAGATCTTTCTGTTTACAGCCAAGTGCTAACAATGTATATGACATTTGACCACTTTTATAGTTCTGATATTTAAAATGTCTGAACACTTAATACTCTATGAAAAAGATACCTAATAATTTATTTACAATATTTTGTTACAATTCTATTTCAATTTAATTGTTAAATGAAAAAAATCAAATGTTACAGAATTAACAATTTGTGAGACACTCTACATTATCTAATACCACCCAATTATCTCTAATACTACTAATTATTTCACAACAGAATGGGTCAGTATACAAAATATTACCATGCAACATCAGATTGTTTGTTTTTATGTGACTTATTGTCACTGGGGTTTAACATCATTTTTCAACAATTTTTAAGTTATATACAGCGACCGGTTCACCTAACAAGTTTTCCTGGACTGTATACTAACCAGTACTAACTTATCCTTCCACAAGGAGCTGGAAACTTTTCCACATATGGAGGAAAATCAACATTTTTGTCAAATTTTCATAGAAGGGTACGACCTGCCACGACCGGTATTTGAACCCAAATCTCTGTGTTACAAGTCCAGCACACTAACCACTGGACAATGACTGTGGCTATGTGCGACCTCAGAGAATTTAGATTATTATGACATCAATAGATTGCAACAAATATAATCATTGATTATACACATCTGAGTTAACTCTTTCACTGGGATTAAATCCCTATCTGTGAAGTGAACAAAGTTACTATGAACAGCCACTGCACATCAATTCTTCGTAAATCATACTGTGCGTTAAACCTACAGAACATCTTTCATACCTCTTCATATTTATACTGTAATATTAATGGTCCATAATTCTGCAAAGAAACAATTATTACCTGCAAAAATTTTTTCAGGGCACAACATTTAGTGAGATGCAAATCTTACACTAAAAAGTTCTTTGATAATGATATAATGTAACTTTTTGGATAAGAATTCATTGGATATAAATCATCACTAAATAATCAACAAAACTACCATGATTTAGTATACAGGAAAATGCTTTAATGATTAATGGCATTAGTGCAGTATGATTAATGACTACATTTATAAAGTAGACAACAAATTACAACAAATAACTTATTACATGGTTAATATTGAGTTAACTAAGATTTATGTAGAATTCACTGTTTAGTACTTCGTTCGCTGGTGATAGGACTAACACTCCAAATACAGTCCATACCTGTTTTAAAGACAACAGCTTGATCTGAAAAAAAAATGTTGTTATATACGAAACTTGTTTTGAATGGAATGACATTTGGACACCTAGCTAACGTCAATTTCTTTTGACGTTGGCAAAGATCTGTTTCATCAGTCATTTGTTCTGTTGTGTGCTTCATTCATTGTGACACAATTGTTATACAATGTAAGAAAAAAAGAAAAATACAAGTACAAATATTTTTGATAATCAGTCAAATTTTCATAAAATAGTTACCTACAAAGGAGGCAGAATTCAAGTATAAGCACATCAGTTTGCCTTAATTGTCCATCTACTATTGTATGTTTGTACATGCCTTTTATGCCTTTATATAAAAATGTCAAAATAAAAATGTGATATAAAATCTGATCTCTAAATGAAACAGTAAAAATCGGGACTTTTGAATTATGTCTATTTCAGGAGAAAGATCAATTTGAGCAATGTCATTATAATGAGTTTTGACCATAATTAATCTATGAAATGGATCCTAATAGGGTTAAATTTTCAGTCCTCCTACATGAACACTGCACATTTTACAGAAATAATATGGGAGGTCCCGTAGGATTGAAGGTTCAACTCTATACAAACAGAACTTAAAAAAACCCAGTCACCTTTCAATCAACAAACACACTATTAATACACTACATCATGGTACATTATAATGTCCTATGCACCATTACTAGGTATCATAGCATAACATATTCTAGATCAAATTATATAATTTCAAACTGTACAGTATTACTGAGCAGTTTCACAATTATGGAACAAAAATTATAACCAAGTATGTTTGATTAGTGCATAAGGTAGTGACATTAGAATTAGACAACAAACTTTGGCAAAATCTAATTTAGAATTAATCAGTAAGATGGAAGAGAATTATAGATAGGTCCTACATCTAGTGATCCCACTAGTTAATAGAACACAACTTTCAAGAGTGGCTGAGGACACTAACCATGATGGTTGCATATAGAGACAAAAGTTATGACAAGACAATATAGAAAGCAATTAAGTGAGAATGAACAATGGACATAATAAAGCTAGCATGAATATAATTAGACACATGCAGTACCGGACACCAGACTCTAGGAATCCTATGTTTGCTGATATCCAATAACCCAGCCTTTCATGTACATACACTGAAAATAGACACCACTTAAATCTTACATGCCAGATAAATTTCAAAGCTGGGACTGAGAGACAAATTAATGGCATGAATCCATTTATTATGGACAAAATCCTTAGTAGTCTGTAGATAAGATGATATCAAGATACTTTCACTTGACTCTGTGTATGCGTCAATGACACAGGATAGAAAACTAACGGACATATTGATTAACGAGAAGAAAGTAGTTCATCAAGACCTTTTTGTTCTTCAATGTTCTTCATTTCAAATTTTTCATGTACCAGATGCTCTTAACCTGTATACAATTAAAATACAATCTATCTAGTTCACCAGCAGTGTCTAATAAGTGCAAATTAAATTACAGGAATGAGGTATCCACATAAATGTTACCCAAGAAACTTAACAACAACAATTATAAGCATGTAATCCAAAAATTAGTAAAAACAAATTTTTATTAGAAACATTAACAAAGCAATAACCTGGCAACTTAAGCAATCGTGTGTGCTCTCAAATACTTCATTTGAGTAATTCAAATAAGCTAGTACCAGTTAGCCAATATGAAGCTAAAATGTAATACCAGAAGCAGAAATTCTTCACTTATCACAGCAATTAAAAACCAACGATTCTCAAAGGTACATAATCTACAGCAGAATATTTATTGCTTCGATTTTACCAGGAAAATACAGGCAACAAGAATCTTCAGTTTCCAACTAAACTGACATAAAAACTCAGCAATTAAATAACTTTTTTTGTTTAATAAGCATGTATGTTTCAATTAAAGATGAGGAATGTGAACAAATGAATACTGAAAGAAGCATAACAACATGCTAACCTATAAATTCAAGGGAGGTAACTCAAACAACACTTTATAGAAAGGATTCAAGAAGTTCAATACAAAAATTTTGAGATTAATATTCAGGGATCTATAAATGTTTTAAACATGAACTTCGCATAAATAATACAAATATTCCAAAGCAAACAGGAGTTCAGATAAATTAAAATGATTAAAAATGATAGGAGTATTTTTTTCAAAATGTTCAGATAAAGAAATGGGTATAAATGATTATGTTGAAATGCATGCATACCAGATTTATATCAACATTGTGGCTAGATATAGAGACTAGTCTTAAACAAGAGTCTTTCTGTTCCTAGTCACAACATCCATACTCCATTACCATACGTTTTGAATTCAAATCTTTTGTGTTATTCACATTGTTTCAATATATATATAGCAAAATGGTGCACAGCATCATTCACGGTATAAAACATGACTAATGCTTCAGTCACAAGAATATAATCAGACTCAGGCATACAATGGGGGCTGAGAAAGTTTTATCATGTATATTGGCATTACAAGCAATAAAACTCCTACAATATAATCACAACACCAATGATTGGAAACACTTTAAATGTCATACTCTCCTCAAATGCACAGAGGAAATTTCTAGATTGATTTTTAACCTTCAGATTTTACCATCATTCATCAGCAGACGTCACTGAAGGGTTACAGCTAGTCATAAACATGTTTATATAGAAACTCAGCAAACAAGAAATCTCAAGAAGTCATGTATGCATCACTGTCAAAGAAAAAGTCAAGTCAGTACTAAGATAAACGAGAATCCTGCCATTTTAAGTTTAGTTCATCTGATTGGTTGATCAAATATTCCGCTGTGTTTGATTGGTTAACCAATAGGTGCACATAATTATTATAGATGATGTGATTCTTTGTGATATTACGCCACATTAATACCAATTTTCTTGGGTACCAACTAGTATATTATAAATTGCACCTTTGCAAGTAACATCCCAGTTTTTTTAACTCCCCTATAATAACAGAGAAGATTGATAGCTAACTTTGTATATGCTCAATATTCATTAAAAAAAAATCAAAGAATAAATTGTGCAAGCTCATCCTGCTTTCAAAAAGACATCAAGACCGATAACATTCTGATTTGCCTTGAAAGGATTGAAAGATAAGGATTTGCCTCATGCAAGATTAGTCTTAAACAAAATATCCAATCTCAAATATCAATGTTGATGCTCAGCATATCCTGTTACAGTGTGTTTTATATTAATTGTCCACATAATATAGTCTAAAACGATTAAGTTTAAAATTCTGAAACCATGAAATTTTGCTCCATGATGTTAGTGATGCAATAATTTGTTCTCTGCGAAAATGAAGTTCTAAACAAAACCAAAAGACTATTACATTCATTTAAGTACCTTTATCACTTCCAAATATACTATGGTAGATTTTGTATCTTTGGATAAATGATAGGGGTATAGTAACAGCAATATTCAATCATCGGACCTTTAATGAAGCCATCCGTAAAAAATGTTGGTTGGAGGTTAAGCAACTCTTAATTTTTAACAGTGAGTGCATCACAGGTAGGTATATTTTGGTAAACATAGTACACATGTACTAAAAATACAGTACATTTTTGACAATATTATTAAAAATTTGAGGTCAGGGGATTTTTTAACAAGTCAGTCATGTAACTGTAAACCAACAGTTTTTACGAATGGCATAAATAATAAAAATTATGTAACTATTCATATAACCAAGTAATTCATGCAGAATAATATACCAGTCTACTCAAATAGTACAAAATGCTACTAAACATGATTAAAGCCTCAATTAAATATGCAATAATATAGTCATCTAGTCTGTACCAGACTAGAATTCCCAAACATCAAATAATTATTACAGTCGCACAAATCCAAAAATACAAAATGAAGCATTGTTACTGGGCTTAATCCCCAGGAGTTACAATCAAATCATAATCATTTTCTAGCTGATTCCTGGTGTTGGGTAAAAGAATGGAGAAATAATGGTCAGCCACTGAAGTAATAGCGAATTTGTAGCTGACAGTGATTTACCACTAATTTGTAGCCATTTACCACTAAGTTACAGCCATTCAAAGAGTAAACAGTAGACTACAAGAGCTAAAGATTGCAACAAGAGCTAAAATCAATCTATAAATGTTTACAGACATAACATAAATGCAGTATTTAAGATAACAACAGGATGTTGATGCAGTATATAAAATAAAAGTGTTTGTAGATGTAAATTTTTGACAAAAGTAAATTTAATGGAGATGCAGAATACTCAGCAACAATAGATGATGATGCAGAATATTTGACAGCAGTGAGCATAGATGCAGAATATTCGACAGCAGTTAGCATAAATGCAGATATATGACAGCAGTAAGCATAGATATAGAATATCTGACAGCAGTAAGCATAAATGCAGAATATTTGACAGCAGTAAGCACAGATTCAGAATGTTTGACAGCAGTAAGCATAAATGCAGAATATTTGACAGCAGTAAATGCAGATATATGACAGCAGTAAGCATAAATGCAGAATATTTGACAGCAGTAAATGCGGAATATTTGACAGCAGTAAGCATAGATGCAGAATATTTGACAGCAGTAAATGCGGAATATTTGACAGCAGTAAGTGGAGCTTAAATGGGTTTAGTTGCAGAATATTGCTTGCCGTCAGTTCTGATGCAATCGGAGCTCTTACTGGCACGTAGTAGGCTTGTTTGGAGGATATTTTAATGACAAGGAAAAACTGCAACATTTTGACTGCTCTAAAACCTGATTTCAGTAAATCACACAAGGAAACATCATTCCTAGAGGAACAATCAGTGATTTTTTTTTCAATTTTGGGAAAGGGTCCGGTCTGATTGGGAAAAAATGTGCAGAGTGATGCTCAGAAATTGGGAAAAATGTCTTTATTTTTTTAATTGGAACAGGACTTCTTTATTGGAAAGGGTTGGTTTACCGGACTCAAATAAAGAAGGAAAAAAATTGCTGAAAATGAAGTAAACATGTTATGGGTCTTTGGTAGGCTACGAATTTATGCAGTTGCATCTTCCTGTGGGTACACAATATTTAAGCATAAAAAATTGACTGACTCTATTCTTATATGCTCAAGTATATATCTTTTTTTAAATGTAGACATTGATTTACTGTGTTGTAAAATAACTAACAAAATATGTTTCTTCCACCATGGCCATAAAAGCTAACTATGATAAATTTATACTTCACAAACACAGTGAAAACCAATCCTGAAATAATTATTCAAGGCCATCTTAGCAATCTATAATCTGTCCAAAATATTAACTGTCTACTCTATTAAAACAATATCATTGAGATTAATTACTATTTGCCTGAAAACATAATTCTGTACACATGAAACAGATATCTTCCTTTCTTATGCTAGATTCTTAATAAAACATTTACTTCCAATTTGTTTTCATTAGCCACAAATATAAGATTATGTTTCAAATAATGGGAATATTGATAGCACTGAAAAATACACCCAGAAACAGGGTTTTGGCAGAGAATACAAGATCGACTCAATAAGTAATGCAAGATGTTAATTTAAACAAAAGTTACACAGAAGGATATGATGCATTCAAATGTATGTTCAGTGATTATGTTCTATTTATTGTATCTCATGAAAGTACATTATCTAATACAAGTACCATTAAGTAGCCTAATTCATTCAATTGCTTAAGTACACTATAAAGGAATCAGCTTCTAACTATTTAAACAATTAACTTCCACATAAATGATATGTGAATGAAAAGGAAGAAGAAACAAGGCAAGATGTCTATCTAGAATTTTTAAACCAAGTACATGCAAAGACCATTCAAGTCCCATTTTCCTATAACACAATTAAAATTAAATTTTGGGCCAAATTCATAACTTTCCATGTAAAATCACTTCATTGCTGAATTTTTCATCAATTCATGATACATGGAGAGTTTTCCACTTTTTTCACAAAAACAATTTTCAATCATCAGGTGTATTGAATAACTCTCTATTGTAAATCACATTATCATAATCATACCCTATATGGGATGGTGAACATATTTTCCTTATAAATACATCTCACACTGGTTAATACATGACTGCTGTTTTAACATTACACTACTGTTTATTTGTTGTTTAATGGCTCATTCAACAGTTATGGTCAATTCAGAGCTGCAATAGATAAAGGGGAGAAGACACAGGAGAACTGGGTTTATATATCACTGCTATTTTCGAATAGACCCCCTGGTTCTTTATCATGCTCAGTGTAAAACATCGATACATGCCACACCCATTTCGTGTGATTTTCTAAACAGTACTGGGCTCAGTAGTGGAGTTGGGGATACTGAAAAAACGTTGTTCAAAAATAAAAGTTGAAAAATTCTTTGTTACTGATTCTGATCTTATATTCTGGGTTAAAATCATGGACCAAACAAATTTTTATTGCCAGACTGAACAAGTGAAGGATATTCTCTTACCTTGGCCCAGTAATTAACATCATACAATAATTATAAACAGAACTTACCAAGTGGGGGATATTATCAGCATTAACCAAAACAATGCTGGCCTCAGAGATCCTGGACATATCATCAAATGAAATCAATTTGGGCAAGTAAAAAGTTAACAAAAAGTTTTCTGTTAGAACAGAGATTAGTTGTGTTAAGAAATGAGTAAATATGGCACTAAGATGAGAAACAAACAAACTTAACACCAGGACTGGATTGTTTAATCAAGAAAGGATTTCATTAGCAGAGAATGTTGTTCATGTGGTCTAAAACCTCCTATAAATCAGTGTAATATTATGAACAGTTTTAAGCCTTTCCTTGTCCATACAAATTCTATGGACGTATATTTTTCACAAAAATAAAAGAAAGATCATACTATTTCATATATCCATTAGGAGCTGACGACAGACAATTCTCTCTAAATCACAAAAACAAGTTATCAATAGCTGCAGTGTAAAAATACAATATTCACAGTCATATCTGTGTGCTGTAACACTAGCAGACATGTTAAAGACTTTCGTATTCACAAGAGAATATATTATGAACAAAATAAAACAGATTTTACATCTACTTTGTGGTTTCTGACATTTCTCAGAAGCACTACAGAGTTTTACTAACTAGTCTTGAGGCCATTATTTGGTTAAAGTCCACATGGTCATGAAAATACATTTCTCCATTGGAAGGAAGAGCTTCCTTAATGACACTCATGTTCGAATCCCGGTCGCAGCAGGTCATACACTTCTATGAAACTTTGACAAAGTTGTTGATTTTCCTCCATATGTAGAGAAGTTGCCAGCTCCTTGTGGGAGGGTAAGTTAGTACTGGTTAGTATACAGTATAAAAGAACTAGAGAAGAATGTTTGGTATTGTGTTATAAAAATCATATAAGTTTCTGCACAAAGTAAGAGCTTTTGAAATACTTACTTCAGTAAACAGCAAATATTTAGATATATTTCCAAACATGTCGTTCAGTAAATACGTATACCAATTACCATAGACAGAGGAGGCAAATTGGCAAATCTGGCCTACAACCTCTTCAGTCTGAAATTTGTTTGTGTATGACTACTCAGGGTTTTTTGGGACTGTTTTGATGACCGATATTCGGTCACACTCCCAATGGCAAAAATTCAAATGAGAAAAAAGAAAAAAAATTAATTTACAGCAGTTCAAATGTTTATTGAATGTCTAAATCATTCAAATAACGAAGTTATCAATATCTAAAAACAAAAATAAACAAAATATTTGTCATTTTTAGTTTTATTTGATTATTCTAAGTTATTTTACACAGTGTGACTTTTTCCTAATTTGTCCAAAATGTCGTGAAAATTCCCAATTCTGGGGGTCAGGTCATGTTCCCAAAATGTTGAGAAAAAAACCTGCTATTAAACAATTCATCAAGCCATAATCAATGATTCAATAATAATAATAATAATAATAGAGAGGAAATCAAGGGCCATTATAACAATGAACCTCACTTTAGAATTAATGAGGAAAAGTATCAAGTTCCCCTTAACATTATCCCCCAAACAGTACCCATACCCGCACTAATCCATAACTAAAATAATTCAGAATTAACAAGTTTACAACCTTAGAAAAGGTAATATTTCATCATTAACTTAAAACAATACCAATTTACATAAAAAAATCTTTATAACTGTAGGATGCACTCTGTCTATTATAAACACAGTATGGCATTATTTATTTTCATGCTTCTATGACAGGAACAAGAAGACAATATGTGGCAATTTTATCACAGCTAGTGAAGAAACAAATGCAGTACTGTGTCAGTGTATGTTGAGACAGTACACATGATTAGTACTTGCTTACATTACATTCCCTCAGGTATATCTTCCAAGATTTTCATCTCAACAATAAGCAATTATCAGTACAGTAATGTACTGTCTTATATATTTACTGTTCTATCAATGGAATATTTAAGCAATCATGCAATAAGAATATAATAAATAACTATCTCTAGAGTAAGAAAGTTTCTCAAGGACAAAAAACAAACAAGCATAATCTAAATTAGAATAGAACATCACATATATAAGCTGCCAGAACCGAAAACTTGATTTCTAATGCTTGTACCCCTTAAGAACATCAAAAAGAGAACAACAAAAACTTAAGTCCAAATTTACAACTTAAACCCACTGATAAGGATCCTAAATTGGTCAATCATCAAACAAGTAAGGATGGTTGTTTTCCGTTCAAGAATTTATGCAAAGGGCCATATAAACAGACAAAAATTACATATCACTCAGTGAAGTCATACTCTATAATATCTGAAAATGTGAAGAAGGCAGTGTGGCAACATTCAAGCTGTCACAACAATGGGACCAGGTACATTTAATTAAATACACACTTGTTGGATGTACTTCCTTTTCAATCAAAAACTTAGTAAAAAATATTCATAATGTTATACAGCTTTACCAACAGAAAACGGAAAAAGGGATAGCCTTGAAAGTAGACGTCATATTTTAATTTATGACTGCATGCATTCAGCAAATTGCAGTTGATACTGTGCAAGAATTTTAAGTACGGCTTAGCAAGACATAGCTTTGACTTATCGAAAATGTGGTTTTACGGACATGGTTGAGTGTCTGCCTACAGTGCTAAGGGTCCTGGGTTCAATCCCCAGTTAGGACCATGGATTTTTCTCGCTCCCAATTTACTATAATGGTGGCAGTGGTGTTTAATAAACTCATGTGAACACATGGCCGTATCAAACTGGAAATCTAGAGCTGGTCAGCTCTAGTATGTATAGGGGGGGGGAGTGTAGTGATTGTATGAATATGGGCCACTTTCCACAGCCTTGCTGTTGCGTTAACTCTTTATGGATGGGGTTAAGTGTCCACCTACATTCCTAGGGGTCCTGGGTTCGATCCCTGATTAGAACCATGGACTTTTCTCACTCCCAATTTACTGTACATAGCACAGTATACATATAACTTTTAAATGTCATTGGTGGGTTTCCTTTAAATTGGACTAAACTAACAGCAATTAAGTATAAACCAGTGACTTCAACGGTTAAAGATAAAAGCTTCATTAGTTGAATGGTAATTAAAACATTCGGTAAACAACTGTAGCTAAAATAAAACTGTGTCATAACAAAAGGGAAGTAACTCTTACTAAAGTCACGATTTCGGGGAAATGGTATCGGGACGAATAACCATGAGAGCTAACGTCTGCAAAAGTGAAATAACCAGAGCTATAAATGTGTAATTTGGTCGTTATACCTGTTCATTCAGTCATGACAAAACAATCATCAATGAAATCCCGTTAATTCTCAGCTGGCACTCGGCAACTACAACCAATTAAGCATATAGATTTGTCACGTGATTTAAACATCCGGCGGCGCGGTGATTTGAATTTGATGAGGGACGTTCAAAGAATAACTGAATCGTAAACGAATGAACAGTGGTTTGAAGGTAGGAAATTTTTTTCCAGACTGATAATGATAGGTAAATAACTTTCGTTTACGGATGGCGTTGGTTTTAGCCGCCCGAACCATTCGGTCCCCGTTTCATGTTGCAGTGCACCAAGGATTAAGGCAGAGTCATTGGGAACCAGAGTACATTCATCCGGGCTTCTGTAAAACTGGTTCCCGTTTCATGTTGTAGTGCACCAAAAGTCTTTGTCCACACAGTCAACGGCAACCAACTAGGGATTGTGTCTGAAAATAGCTTCACTGGTGCCCGTCCCAAGTCACCGGGAACCAGTTTAGATTTTAGCTCAAGTCCGTAAGTTCCAGATTGAATGGTATACATGATAATTTAATGATTAAACAAACTGCTAATAACAACATAGCTCTTTACTTAAGCTTAGCTATTTTAATCTTGATCGTTGAAATACAAATTTCGCTCCCTACCTTTAGTGCATGATTGGCTACGAGCGCGGAAAAATCTCGCTCCATAACTTATGATCAGACCCTCGTCGTGGTGATCTAAGCGCTTGAAGAAGCATCTACAGAAATCGTAAACATGTCGACAAAACGAGAACATGAAGATGTTGATGATGACGATGATTACATTGGTCCTATGCCAGATACTTCATCATCGAATAAGAAGCAAAAGGGTGAGTTATTAAGGTGTACATTTTTAGCATGTAGGTTGCATTTACGTTTCTTACGAATAATATAATCAGTTATCGCGATGTGTATTTTTATCTGTTTTTGTACAGTTTGATGTAAAGACTAATTACTCTGTACCTTAGTTGATATTTAGGAGGGATAATGAGTTTTTTATTCAGATTTCACATTATCTATTTATGATGGAGTCCATAATGTCAATTAAGGAATTCATCAAATAAGATGTCAGTCTAAATTATTGGTCTGTGAGTTGGGTCTACGTAACTCCTAATAGCATAAAATTTCATTCATGTATCAGTTCCAGTTGAACATACAAATTTGGTTGCACAGAAATACAAAGATTTTATTTTGATGTTATTTGCTGGGCTGTCTTTTGGGGGGGATTTCATGTTATTTTCAGTTCAAGGGGGAATTTCAAAAGCCTAATGAATATAATGGGGGGAATTTTTACCAAAAATAGGGAAAAAATTATATTCCAGAGGTGGGGGAATGTGGCCAAATTTTGGCCCCAAATTCAGGAGATCTAGAGCCCTGATTTATAAGAGTCCAATGACTTACCTAACCATAAACAGATTCATCACCGAACTTGTTATGGTTTTACAATATAACTAGTGATTAGAATCGGATGACAAAATCATAATCGATTATCGGTTTGTCCCAACGGATAGATTATCGATTATAATCGATTATTTTCCCAATGCGAATTGTATTGTTTGTTTTACAGTTGTTACTTGTTGTAATAAATGCTTTCAGCCTACTTCTGTATTTAGGCTTTGTTATTGTTTTATTAGTTGATATGTGCATTGAGCTAATTAGCCTGCCTGTTGCATTGCGAAGGATTCAAACATTTCAGGCATTCAGCAACAGACCTTTTAGTTCTAATTTCTAAATATATTCAGGTTAAGAGGTTCACATCAGGAGTTCTGTGAACTTCTGTCTGTAATAAGTTTAATTAGTAAACTTAGTTCTATACAGAAGAATATGGCACTAAGAAGAAGTCTGGAGAACTATAATTTTACTGGAACAAAAACTATACTTTGAGATAAAACAGTTGAACAATAGTTAACAAATGTAAAACAAATAATAACTCTTAATATCAATAATAACTGTTACTTCAAACTGTTTGACTAGAATTGCTCCGTATCCAAGAACGCTTATTCATGTACTTCATGCGTCCGCCTGATGACTCGGATCGCAAACAATTAACCCAAAGAAGAAAAAAGACCATAGGAATAAATAACTATGAAAAACGTCGGCGACTTCGTAAATTCAACTCGATTATCATCGACGTCAATCTTTTCGATTGATTTTCGATTATTAGCGACAATCGGAACACCATTAAATATAACCTTCCTGTTCTGTTTTCCATATTTGTTTTGCAGAACCCAATATGTGATATTAGATCTAATTCATTCTGTCATATTGTAAGAATAAAACATATACTTTTATACTGTTTTATCGATTGTTCCATGCATGCCTTATTAATTTGATCAGTTAGATAAATGCCTGTGCAAGTGGAATATGTGGCCAGCTTTAAGTTCTAACTTACATATTTTAGCGGCTTTAATAATAAATCAAATCTGTTTGAATTATGTGTCAATACAATTGAAATATGACTGTTATGTTAAGTGAATAGTTTGTTTTGATATCTCATCTATTTCATATATGCATAGATATTTTATTGTTGCACTTTTAATTATGGATTAAACATATATTTTTTAGTTTTGGAGTTTGAGAGGCTTTATCTGGAAAATCTTCCCTGCTCTGAATCTTATGAGAAAAGTTTCATGCATAAAGATGTAGTCAGATTTATTGCTGTGACAAGGTATGCTTACAAAGTAATGTAAATTTGTTTTTACTTCTGGTTTTGTTGTGGTATCAGTAGTAAAAAAGTCTATGTTAGCACCAATTTATTAATTTATTATTCAGTGCCTGGTTCACTAATTTTAATATTTGGTATTTACTAAAGAATAAACAGTATAAATACTACAAAAATGAATATCATGTTTCTGGATTGTGTGACATGCATTATATTAAATTACTAATTAAACAAAAAGGCATTTTGCTCTGTTTATAATTTTTATATAAAAATTAGTGTGACTGCAGTTCTGTATACTGCCATGTGTGTTCCTAATTGTTGATTTGACGTGATATTCAATTGTCTTATATTTATTTCTTATATTATTTTATCATTCTTGTAGAACTGACTTCATATTGACAGCTAGCTCTGATGGACATTTAAAATTCTGGAGAAAAAGTGAGGATTCTGGCATAGAGTTTGTGAAACATTTTAGATGTCATTTAGGTATATATTCAAAACTTATTTTGTTGTATGCTTGTGAGTTTTACTTACTATGATAGTAGCTTGAACTCTCAGAGGGTAACTAGATATTCTTAATTGCTGTGATTTGCAGATGTATAAAATAATTTTTATATGATTAAATAGTGAGCTAAGAAGTCTTATTTTATTTTGACTTGAGGGTGTTTATATGCTTATGTTTATTTCTGTAAAAGTGTTTGTAAAATGTGCTTCATAGTGCACATAAAAAGTTCAAAGCACAACAACTAAGAGAATGTGTTTTAAAGATTTAACAAGGACTAGGATAATTTAACAATGCACTCAATTTTAAATACACTTCATGTTTTTATTGATAAAGGTGCCATAGAAGATATGAAAGTTAGTAACAATGGTGAACTAGCATGCACAGTATCTAGTGATAAATCTTCTAAAGTGTTTGATGTTGTCAATTTTGGTAAGTAATTATCATAAATGTAACAGTGCAGTTCTTTGATGTATTATGTGTTAACTTCATTCAATGATTAATGTCGTCAATATTCATCATAATCTAATATGTACTCCTTCTACATCTATTTAAGGTTTCATTAAATATGAGGCATTTGTTCTGAATTTTAATTCGGCTTTGCAGCCGATTGTTAATTTTTTTTGCTGTGCCAAAAATATTGGGAAAAAAATCAGATCTTGTCATTTCTTTAACAAATAAATTTTGTTGATTACTGATTAAATCATGTATTTTAGATATGATCAACATGTTTAAGTTAGATTTTATCCCTGGTGTTTGTGGCTGGCTCTACAATTCCGGGGATGCTATTCCAGCATTGGCCATGTAAGTATACTGTGTTTTCATCTTTCATGAAATTTATCAGAATGTACTTAATTATTGTAGACATTAATAATAAACAAATAGATAAAACCTCAGGATATTCACTCATGGTGAATGTCATATCATTTTTTGATATTTTCTTGATTGTTGTTATTTTAATATACTGGAGTATGAAGAAATTGTGGTTAAAATTTATGATTTACAGAACAGAAAAAGAATCTCCTAAAATACATATATTTGATGGTAGGGGAGCTAACACACCACTTCATGTTATAGAAAAACTTCATTACAAGCCAGTCTCTCTGATAAAGGTACTTGCTCTTACTTGAACTTTGTATGAATGTTACATACACTATAAATTAGTTTCATTAAATTAATTACTTTCATTCATTTGTCATTATGTTATAGAGATATTCAGTGATTCAATTAATTTTGTCATAATATAAGACTTCTAAAGCCAATCTTTGTATTATTTTATATGTAAGATCAGGGATAATCAGTTAATTGTCTGATACAAAGAGTGCTACTTGATCACTAAATACTTTTAATTAGCCAATTAATGATTATAATATTAACTATTTTGTAAACTAGTATATAGCATGTACCCTCATAGTTTCATCAATGCTTTTAGGATTGTCTGTTTGAAGGCCTCAAGTTATAAATGTGGCTGTCCATGTGATAATCATTAAAATCAGCGCTTTGATTTCTATTGTTTATTATTTCAGTATAACCCAGTGTGTGATCTTGTGGTATCATGTGATCAGAGTGGGATGCTAGAGATGTGGACTGGACCTAAAGGAGATTACAAATTCCCAAAACATTTGCAGTGGGAATATAAAACAGACACAGATCTGTATGAATTTGTCAAAGTAGGTAGATGAACTCCTTTGGTTTATAAGGATTTAGTTTTGCTGTTATGGATGTTTAAGTAATTGACAAAATGCTTTCAGTATTTTTTAATATTGTTTCATTTGTGACCTGTTTACTTGTTCTACATTCCAATATCTTTTTAGATATGAAGACTAAGTTTTATGTCAAGATTTATGGGCCTTGAATATAACAGAGACATGCAAAAATTGAAAAATTGATTCAGTAAAATGATGTTGGTTTTCCTACATAAGGTTTGTCATTGTAGCTGTAATTTTACTTTTTCAGTGTAAATGTGTACCTATGGATGTCTGTTTTTCTCCAGATGGAAAGAAATTTGCTTGTATATCAACTGATAGAAAGGTAAACTGAGATTATTGATTGATTATTGATTCCATCTTTGTTGTACTGCAACAGACCAATCTATTACTATGTCGACCATACAGACACGTATTAGGGTAGTTTTATTTGAAATTCAAGTATTGATATTGTATTAATCCTAAAATAACTCGTATCTTTTTTAGTGACTGATAATCTTATATTCTTATATTTAGGTCCGATTATTCAAAGTTCTGACTGGTAAAATGGTGAAGATGTTGGACGAAACACTGCAAAATATCATTGACTTGCAACAGGTAGTTGAGAATGATCGATCTTCAAATTTGTAATAAATGTACATATATCAAGATGGATAAACATTAAAATGCGCCCACAATTTGAAAAAAAAAAACAAAGAAATTTAAGATATATATCCTTCGAAAAAAAAAAACTAAGAAATTTAAGATATATATCCTTGTAAGTAAGTCATATTTCTTTTAACTTTGCTGTATTTTGAAGTTGGCTCATTTTGAAGATGTGCAATTAGTATGAAACTTAAATGGATTTTTTATGATAATTTAATGATTGACAACTTGTAATAAAAGTTCTAAGATAAATATATTTGTTGGTGAAAAGTATTGTTTTGTATTGAATTGCAGATGAAGCAACAGTTACAAAATATGGAGTTTGGTCGTAGGTTAGCTGTAGAGAAAGAATTGGAGAAGTCAGAGGCATTCCATTTGAGTAACATATGTATGTGTTTAACAAAATGGCGTTGTTTATTATTCATTTTTCAATAAGAATTTTTCAATTTAGGTAAAAATGGAATGAAAGATGTTGCCTGCTTGTATATTAAATTATGAAAAACCAATGTTGTATATTACTCATTTAATTCATGTTAAATAATACTTTATTATGAATAATTATAATCATTAAATAATTTATCACATTCCCAATGTAAGACTAGCATTTTGTCTGTTTTTGATTTACCATAAAAATATATATTTTATTATTGTAGTATTTGATGACAGTGGTTACTTCTTGTTGTATGGAACAATGCTAGGAGTAAAAGGTATGTTATTATCTGCCTCTTCTGAATTCAAAACTTATTTACAAAACATGAATTTATCTAAGAAAATTGGGTTATTTCCCTCTGACGGAGCAGAAAACATTGTGGCAAAGGAAACCATTACTCATTACATGCAATGGCTTCTTTTGCCACAATGTTTTTAAAATTCATCTGCTTCTGATGCAGGGAAATGCGGTATTATGAGGCTAAAGGTTAATACCTAATCAGATGATAATGCATTGCATATAATTCTTTTTCTTTTTTCAAGTAGATAATTTATAACCTATACTATTTAACTTACATTTTTCTGGCTGGAAAAAAGGCAAGAATGGATTGTAGCATTCATTTTATTTTTATCACACCAACAGTCAGGGTCATTTGGCAACTTTTCCAGCCTTAGCAGTGGAGGAAGACTGCATACTAACATCTGTTTAGAGCCATCAATCTTCCATATGCTAGCTAGACAGCTTTCTCACTTGTGAAATTTAGTCGCGGGTGGCATTCGAATGGTTAGGGACTAGTGTTTACTAGTCAGAGATTATAACCACTCAGCCACAGAGGCCCCTTATTTAAAATATTTTATCAAAATTTCTGCTATTTCAGTGATCAATTTACATACAAATAAATGTATGAAGATTCTTGGTAAACCAGAAAATGCTAGATTTCTTAACATCAGCTTGTTCCAAGGATCGGGTAAGAAATCAAAGGCAGCTACAGATGTTGCCATGGCAGCATCAGATAACCCTTTGTTACAGACACAGGTTCTGGATCCTATCCTCTTCTGTACGGCATACAAGAAAAACAGATTCTACTTATTCTCACGCCGGGAACCATTTGATAAAACGAGGTATGGTTTTATTGATTAGTTTTCATTAATGTCTTATTTATTTTACTCCATCACTGGCATATATCTGTGTACACTTTATTTGCAATCAATCTATTCTGTTTGTATACTAATGTTTTTATGTACAATTAAACCTGTGAACAAAGGCCACACTTGGGAATGACAAAATGTGGCCTTTATTGACAGGTGGTCTTTATTTGGAAGTTACTTTGTTCTAATTAATCAATGATGGTTTTTCAAAAAATGACCTTTGTTCACAGGGTGACTTTTATTCGGAGGTGGCCACAAACGCAGGTTAAACTGTATTAAGATATAATTTTTTAGTCCTAATAGATATCAGAAACGGTTTATTTACTTTAAAAATAAAGTTATTATGTCTACATTGTGCTGATTATAGAGGTTATTTCTGTTCCCATTATTAGAAGTAATGTAAATTACTGAGTTTAGTATTACATCACATTTAACATACTTTCAGTCCTGACGCTGACAGAGATGTATTTAATGAGAAACCATCAAAGGAAGAACTTGTTGCAGCTACTCAGGTAGTTAATTACATGGAAGTGTTTGTTGTGTTATGCATCTTATCAATTCTTCCTGAATTTTAAAGATAGTACGGAACATTTAGTCTCGTAATCAGAAATTTTAGTATGAACTGAACAAGTTTTATTTCTGAAGGGGTTAGTATGTGGTAGAAATCAAACACAGAAATTAAAAGGGTTCTAGTTGTAGATCAGTATGTCTTTTCCTGATCCCTACTTACTATGTAATAGACAGAGGAAAAGCAAAGTACCCTATGTGGGGCTCGATCCCATGACCTGCTTGCAAGTCAGATGCTCTACCAACTGATCTGAGGGCTGGTACTATCACAATTTATTTCATCTAAATACTATTTACAGTACTGCTACAATACAAAACTAAGAATGGGTTATTTGTATCTGGTAGTTAAAAATGTATTAGTAAGATATAATTTCTAGGATAATTTGTTAAATAAAACCATGTATTGTATATTTCAGGATATATCATATACTCGTGTTGCTGATACATGTATCATACATACAAGTCTGGGTGATATTACATGTAAGCTGTTTTCCAAAGAGTAAGTAACTTTAATCACTGTACCCATTTATCTGGGTGATATCATGACACATGAATGTGTGTCTGTACATCTTTGCCTCAATAGAAAATTATAAAATTGAGAAACATCAGTATTTTTATTGTTAATAAAACATTGATAATTTATAAAAAGTTTTCGAATGAAGATTTCTAGACACTCAATATTATTAACTTTAATTTTAAAATGCTATTGTTGCCCTGTAAATGTTTTTGTTATGGATTTCTTGTGTGTATTGCTTTTTTACTGGGTTTAATGTCGTTTTTCAACAATTTTTCAGTTATATATGGTGGCTGATTCACCTAACTAGTTTCCCAGGACAGTATACTAACCAGTACTAACTTACCCTTCTTCAAGGAGCCAGAACTGTTATCACATACGAAGAAAATCAACCATTTTGTCAAATTTCCATAGAAGGGTATGACCTGCAGCAACTTGGATTTGAACATGGATTGCCAGGTTACAAATCCAGTGCACTAACGGCCTGTATTTATTGCTGATCAGATTATGGATATATTGTTATCATTTCAGATGTCCAAAGACTGTTGAGAACTTTTGTGTACATAGTCGAGATGGCTACTACAATGGTCATATTGTACACAGAGTTATAAAAGGTTTCATGATACAAACTGGTGATCCTCTTGGTGAGTCTACATGATAAGATTATAGTATACAGTATTGTTTATAATGTCATGGTAATGTTATGTTATACGGTGATACAAAGTCAGCCTAGTGTGTATATGAAAAATGAAGATCTTAACTCAATATTGTTGTTCTAGTGAAAAATACCTTATTCATTTTATTAAGCAATTTTTTTCGTTCTTTGTTTGGGTCAGGTAAACAGACCCTTTCCAATTGAAAATAAAGACATTTTTCCCAATTCCCGGCCTAAAAGTTTCCTAATATGACATCATACCACACATTTTTTCCCAATGGACTGGACCAAGACCCTTTCACAAAATTGCAAAAAAAATTATTGTTATTACTATTTTTTTATAATAAAATGTACCTGATGGCCTATTTGTAAAACTTATAATATACTCCTGAAATTCTAGATATAAAATATCTCATTTTATATATGCTAAGTAGTTGCTTGTATATACTGTCTATGCAATGTATGTTGATGTTGTGGACAAGCAAAATGTAGATAAAATTTATTGTCTTCATAATTGGACTGAATGCAAATCTGAGATTGACTTGATTCAGATAATTATCTTTTTGAATGTAGTAATTTGGGTTGTATATAATTATACAGGAACTGGTACTGGTGGTGAATCTATTTGGGGTGGAGAGTTTGAAGACGAATTCCATCCTAATCTTAGACATGACAGGCCGTATACACTCAGCATGGCCAACGCTGGGCCAAACACTAATGGTTCTCAGTTCTTTATCACTGTTGTTCCTACAGTAAGTTATTTTCTTATCTATTAATTTGGGGGGTGCATTCCCGTGGCATGTAAACAGTAAAGTGTCGCGAAGGTGTTATCTATCATCTAAAGGAGACTAAAATGAAAGGGAAACTACTTATTTTTGCAGCATACTGCAGTGTACTCGCATGAAGCCCCCATCAATATTTTCAGGTTTTAAGAAATTTTCTACTTGCACCCATGAATAAAGACAAGACCTAATGTTTGTACATGTAGTGGAATACAATGATCATAATTATAGTGATAATTACATGTCTACAAGTGATCAATGTTTGGTATAGTATTATCAGTGTGCTATGAGATAACTCTGTATGTTCATGTATAACATGTTGATCCTAGAGTTGTCTCTCTTTACATTATTGTACTACAATACAGCTGCACATGCTTAAAACTAATGCATACCTCTCTGATTACATGCTTGTCAAGCTATGCTGTTCATTACAAATTACAGTTTTTAGACATTAATCACTGTCTTGGAATTTTCAAAAAGATGGGAAAGCTTGTGTTACCTAATTTGCTCTATTGTATTTCAGCCATGGTTGGACAACAAGCATACTGTGTTTGGAAGAGTTACAAGGGGTATGGAAGTTGTACAGAACATATCCAATGTGAAAACCAACCCCAAGACAGATAAGCCACATGATGACATTCGTATAGTCAATGTGACAATAAAATGATCCATTTACTTGATTATACTGTCAAACCTGTGAACAAAGGTCACCTTTGGGAAAGACAAAATGTGGCCTTTATTGACAGGCGACCTTAATTCGGTGGTCAGCTTGTTCTAAATTATCAGTTACGGTTTTTCAAAGAATGGCCTTTATTCACAGGGTGGTCTTTTATTTAGAGGTGGCTGCAAACACAGGTTTGACTGTATACTTATTTGGTCTGATTGATCTCATGCACTGAGAATTAACATGTATAACATGCCACAATCACACTAGGTAAACATTCATTATGAAAACTTGGGAAATACAGTATTTAGTTGTGTATTGAACATTTGGTAATTACATTATTTACCTTGTATGAAATGATGAAATAAAGGTGATGAAATAGATACATAACTTTCATTGAAATGTTATATGAAATTCATGGATGTCAAGATAACTTACATAATAAAATAAAGAATATTGTTGATATTGTACTATTCATATTACATGTAATACTATAATAAAGACTTGAAAATAATTGTATTTTTATTATATAGTATTTTATGATATGTGAAATGTAAACTACACATCGATGTTCACAAGAAGATAAGATTGAACATGTATATATTATAGATACTTATCACGTTTATATATCTCAGTAAAGTTCAGGGTCAAGTTATTCTACAAATACAATCAAGTAAGGTCTCCATCATGGTACAAAGTAGAGCATCCTTTAATTGTATTTACATTTATGCATGTACTGGTACATTAACTTGCAGACATTTTGTAAATGAATAGGATTGTGAAATATGATGCTATTTTAATTGATTTATTGTAAAATCAGACATGAATGCAAAATAATGGGGTAAAATTTTGCATGTCACCAATTTAGCTGTAAACATCCTTGATTTTGTTTCCTGGTGAATAGAAGAGATTTTTTACATTCAGTCTTGATTTCTTTGAATTAAACCAGGGACTCTACAACACATGTAATGTAGAGTCCCTGATTGAATCAAATTCTCAGACATGAAGGAGTGTACAAAATAAATCAAAATTGTTATAAAATGTGTACACTACAAAATTATCTACAATGAGTCCAAATTCTGGGATTACCTCCCTTTATATAGAAACTTGGCTCATACAGTTTCTGCATCATTTAATTAATAAGAAAAATCAAATGAAACAATTCAGACTTCTTCACATTTCCTCAAAAAATCATGGTCTTAGAGACACCAAAAGACCCAAACACAACACGAGAGAAAGTACTGTTTGTTGTGTTCAAAACCTTACTGAAAATGTCACCACCTTTAATCACTGCTAGAAGATGAACACAGATGTTATTGTACCATCAGTCACGTACATCACATAATAAAAACATGAAAGTCCAATGACATAGTGTACCAAACACCTGTAAGTTCAAGTTTATATATCCCGCTGCTACCTAATAAAATATTTCTTATGTAATGCACACCCACCGGTTTAATATTGTATAATTCTAATAGCCAACTTACGATCGCAACTATTAAGACACATTTGTCAAAAAGTTCATTTCATTGATGAATCCATTCGCGAGGGGCAGTTTTTAAGTTCATGTGGAGTATGGCAACAACTACCACTGGTCAATGAACTATTACTACCCAGACTTTGAATTAATGAAATGAAAATCCTGACTGGAATGTTATTGTGATACTGCCAAAATAACCACAGGTTTCATAGTACAATAACAATGAACATGTTCTCATTATATTTTCTCTACAGTTTTTTTTATAACTTGATCCCAGTCACATTTCTCGTAGAATGTACAGGTACTAGTAAAAGAATTTACTTATCTTTTAAGGCAATTATTTGACTTGTACATATGCTCGAATATTGTCAAAATAAAAATCTTGATTGCTAATCATCAATGACATTTTTTGCAGTCGTTGAACTTAAACCTTTTATAGCTTCTCAGGAGGCCAAGTAACACACACATACTTGTATGATATCATATCGTTATTCAATCTGAACTTGGAAACTGAATCATTGAAAAGAGTCCATTCTTCCATCATTCGTTACACTATAGAGGTAGTTAGAACTTTAATAAAATTGATATTAGATGGGACAACTTGTAAGCCTTTTGAATTCGTAGTTTCTTTTCTGTATTCAGTGAACCCAAACGTTCCTATTTATTCCATTGTGTTGTACTTTTAAAGACCACGTATCACAATAAGTCGTGGACAATGAAAACACTCTCAGAGACGATCGAAAAGAAAACAAAAAACATTAATTACTTATTTTAGCACTGTCGATGCGTCTATAAATGAATTTTTTGTTCAGAGTATATCGTGTTTGTTAAATTAAAAAGATCTTTGGTTTAGCTAACCCGTACAAAGATCAATACATCAAGTGTCGAACCTAAATTCACAACGTGACAAGTACGGATACTCGACTCTACGTACCTTCAATAATCTAAAAAGTTGAGTCTCGTGTGGATGGTAATGGTCCTCTGTGCGCAATCACGGGCTACGGATGTCTATATCTTTGTAAATAAGAAACTCCACAGATAACGAGACCATCGTGCGTGAAGTGCTTAACATTTAAATTCGCACTTGCATTTCTGTTTCTATAACAACGGGTGAATGCGGCATGACTCAAAGATAACTGAATCATAAGAAGCGAACAACTTTACACTGTTTTCATGACGCTCATCATAATTTATCTATTGTTTAGCGTGCATATCTGATCTGACACTGCTTTTACCCTTGAGATTTAAAATTATCATACCTCCGTTTACATTAACCCCTTGATCGGTTTGGTCAATAAAATAAACCGCTTGGACGAGGGCAGATCAGTCATGTGACTAATGCACGGTTCGGTGACTTGCATTGATTTGGGATCACTCATTAACGCTAGAGAATCAATCAATGAATCGTGAAACACATGTCTGTGTCCTGTAACGATCTTTCTAAGCATTATTCTGTTACTTTGGATGTAACGCAGTCAGCTTTAACAACAGCAAATTAATCAGGTTTGATTTTCATATTTTATTATTAGATTTAAACTCTGATTTATCAAATACCTTGAGATTATGATGAAGTTTATTCATGTTTTCTTTACAGAAACATGCGTTTATACATTAGTCTTAAAATAACTGCAGTCGTGTTGAGTCACATTTCTCATAAGACTGAAATTAACTTTTAGGTGAACTAAATCTCTTGTTTACATTCAAGTGGAAATCCTTGCTTGATTGACCTATTTAAATACTATACAACCACTCTTTATATATATAATTTTTATCTAAAATTCGCGTTCTTTGTGATCTCTGTGTATTGCTCTGACGTTTATATGTACGGTACAGCGGGTTTTACGTTACATCGTCCTCAAATGTTACTGTAGTAGAAAATGTGCGTTTTATGACAGTTATCTGTCCAGGTAGTAAGATGCGAGCATACTAGTACGTTGTACATACCTAGTGTTCAGATATTATGGATTACACATTCTTTGTGTGACTTATTTAATTAGATTAATCAGGTATGTTAAATGTTTTACGTTCAGTACTATAAAACATTAACATCATATATGTATACAGATGCATGACTTCTTACTCAAAATCAGTTAGGACTGGGTGATTCTATGCTTAATTAACTGCTTTCTTTTTTTTGAACACCTGTATCGATGTTTATATGGCGTTCGTTTATCGTCTACATTTTGTTGTGGGATATGTTAATACAATGACATGTGGCTGTTTTTTTTTGTCTAAATGTGACATATGATTCATAAGATTTGATTTTCATTTTGTATCGTAAGTAATATCATTATACAGTTCTCCGGTAGCTCTAGTTTATCAAATTGATCAGTGGAGCATGTTCGTATATAATAGTGAAATATAATAATACAATATGCGTTCTTTCACGTGAAAGATAAAACCATACATTTTGTCTGCATTCCAATTATAAAATCGTTCAAATATTTTCATCAGTGGCTGAATTCGTGTTTCTTAAACATCATCATTACTAACATCGGAATGTTTCAGATGTATTGAAAAGCTATGATTGTGTTTATGTTGTAAATATATATATATATGTATATATGTAAATTATTATCAATGCTACGATTAGTACTACCGGGGAATGTCATTTTGTAGTCCATAAAATTATACGTAAACCAGCTTTAGTATACTATATTATGCATAAGAAATTATGAACAACTTCGCCTTGTTTTACTTTTAAGGTTTCCCAAGTTAGTCCTTAGTTTTCATTTATAAACATCTTTGCAGTTATATAATATTTGTTAATAGCCTTTATATTTGCCTTATCTCTGACACATGTTGTTAATACCCTGTTAAATAATCAAATAATACAAGCTTGAACCCACAGTATCAGAATTCAATCTGATCATAGTTCCGCGATAAAATCCTACAAATGTTATCGTGATGCAATCTTCATATTTCATAGACTTGATTTTGAACCCAACATCAAACAAACTTCATTATCTTCTTATATATCAATTGATTAAACGTTCAACAGGACTTGTAAGTAAATGTGTACGCATCTCTGTAAAATCTCTTAGACACTAAATCTGACTGGTACGATTATTGTACTTGATGTTACACATGTATCTTCAGAATACAATGAAACCTCACAGTGACATAGTGACCCCCTCAGTATTACGACCACTTTGTTATAACGAGCGCTTATTTTCGGTCCGGCTTTCAAAAACTCCCCTATAATTCAACTTGATAATGAGACCACCTCATTATTGCGAGCGATTTTTCGGGTCCTTAAGGTGGCCTCATCATCAAGATTTTACTATGCAGTAAAACCAGTGAACGCAGACCACAATCGGACGAGGAGACAGACATACATGTGTATGACTTGTATGTACAGCTAAATTTTATCATGTCGTTTATTTGGTCTTCTATGGTAATAAATTAGCGCTGTTCAAAGAGTGGCCTTTGTTCACAGGTGACTATTAACCCGAGATTTATTTTATCTACATAGTAAAGTTCGTAAAACTGTGCACGATAAATAAGATAATTTAATCAGCGCTAGGGAACTGCATGTTAGTTCACGATGGTGATAACAAGTAATACTATGTTGGGTCTGGTATGTTTCACACGATAACACAACATCATGCCTGCTTTTATACACTGCACTGTATACAACAAGGTCAGGGGCTTTATCACTGGGAGACATTTATTGTCTATTTACGGGATACTTACAGATAATACAGCGGATGTTATTCATAATCCTCTACTGTGAGGACAGCCAACAATAACATAGTGAATGACATACTATTGATAATCACATGTCACAAGTCTGACATCCCGATACCCCCTATCTTCATCATAACAATGCCACAGCTCAAAACCCCACTAGATTCTATTCTATACTCACCGGTACACCAGCTGTACCAATTCTAGATCTTCAAGACTAGTGATCTTGAAAAGAGACATTTAATAGGAGGCGAAGTATCTGATATTGGTAACTTTATTTTGCTGTAATTTTGTTCATAGTGAACACGTAAACCATCTCCAAACAGTACGACTTATCCTCGGTGTGGGTCTTGTTCTATGAATGAAACAGGGGATAGTAGGGTTCAAGGGGACATCACTTCATTCTGCACATTATTTATTTATGTTAGAACGAAGCTACGCACCAATTCATATCAACATAATTATATTCTTTACTCGTGTCAATTATAGGAAATTATTTAAAATACCCAGTGTAGTGTCCATCGTGAAATGAACTTTTGCACTGTAACATTTTTTTACCTATAGGGTGTTTAATATTTAAATGGGTGATCTTTTCTATTCAGACCATCCTGACTGCTGTAATTTAATATCAAACGTAGAAATATGATACATTTAATAGGTAAAATATGCTGACATAATTACTGCCTGTACGAATAAAAACTTCGTTTCAATGCTCACAATTACAGCGTACGATATGGTGTTTAAGTCGGACATTTGGTTCAAATATACTACTCAAAATTTGCTAAGGATCACTTTTTCTACCGTGCGTTACTTTTGTGTATTTGTAATACATATGAAAATTGATTAAAAGGAATTAAATATAATTAGTTCGGAATAGATTTTTATGAAAATAATGACAATGGAAGTGTTTCTTGTCGTGTGCCTGTTGCGGAAAGAGTGTGGTGGATGAAAATCAACATTTTGGAGATCACATAGTGAAATTAAAAAAATCTTGCAACCAGGAAATGGTTGGCGTAGGGTGTTTGATACCGAGTATGGTGTCCGCGGGCATTAATTACGGCCTGGCATCGCTGCCGCATGCTGCTGATGAGCCTGCGGACCTTATGATGAGGAATCTGTGCCCATTCCTCTACGAGTGCATATCTTAACTCCTGAACTGTTGTTGGTTGGACGTGACGTGGCTTTCTGCAGCATATCCCAAGCATGCTCAATTGGAGTTAAATCCGAGGATCGCGCTGGCCAATCCATTCGGACTATAGTTGCCTCCTCAAGATATCGGTTTGTGATGTGGGCTCTGTGTGCACGGGCGTTATCATCCATAAGAATGAAATCAAGGCCGACTGCGCCAGCGTACGTGCGTACATGGACGACTAGGATTTCATTGACGTACCTTACCGCCGTCAGTGTACCGTTTTCAATGATGTGTAGGTCCGTTTTCCCCTGATCGCTTATTCCCGCCCACACCATGACTGAACCCCCACCAAAGCAGTCGTGTTCTGCAACGCATGCTGGAGCTAAGCGTTCGTTTGGACTCCTCCAAGCCTAGCCCGTCTGTTCGTGAAGTCCACACAAAACCTTGACTCATTAATGAAGAGGACCGGGGTCCAATCATTAACTGTCCATGTGACATGAGTCTGCGCCCATTGCAAACGCTCTTGAATATGGCGTTGGGTCAATGGAATGCGAATTGCTGGCCTCCGTGACCTCATCCCAGCCTGTTTCTAACTGTTTGTGTGCTTACACGCACACCAGTTGCATCCTGGAAGTCATTACGTAAGGTCGTAGCGTTCAAGAACCGTTGGCGCCTGGCCTGAAGGACAATAAATCAGTCCTGGGCTGGAGTCGTTGAACGTTCCCGACCTCCGGCGTGGCCCTGCAAGACATTTCCAGTCGTTTGGAATCGGTTCCACTTCCTGGCGACAACGCTCTGGGATACCCCAAGGACATTGGCAACGTGCCTTTGTGAACGGCTAGCCTCCAACATTCCAATACCCCTGTTCATCTTATCTTCACTAAGACGACGTCTAACCTGTCGATTTGCCATAGTTTGCTAATTTCGAACACAGTTTACAATAAAACGAGAGAAGTCTTGCTGCTTGTACACGTTTAAGTGAAAGCACATGACCATAAAACACCAAATTTCCATGGGTATGCTTTTCCATGTGCTTATCGTGCAAGGTGTACATGACAAATCGATAACTTAAGTACACAATTATGAGATCCCCGTACAGATGTATCGTTAGCGGAAGTATGATTTTAATATGATGATAATAGGACTGAAATATGCAATGTCAAAAAGGTGATCCTTAGCAAATTTTGAGTAGTATAGTTCGAACCTCAGCTGTGAATGAAGTATCCGCAAGTTTGCTTGACATTAAAGGCACAAATACGTGAAATACGGATGTGGAACAAAACCTGTAGATCTTTCTGGCTATAAGGTCCAAAAATGCATGGCTGGCATTTCTCTGAATATTTTGATTTTCTCAGTGGAACCAACTACGCGTTTCCTTATTCCGTTTTATGATAATGTTGTCATTTTGTATTGTGTATTAATGCTATATATTCTATTGATCTATTCATCAAAATTGGACAGAAACTACAATCTATCGGAGTAAGTTCCATTATAATTAGTCATTATATGGTTGAGACTTTCACACAAGATATTCAGTTCGGTCAATAAATACCGAACAATAGACGCTGTACAATATAGCACACTTCATTAAAGATATCATGGTTAATGTCTGACACACGAGGTTTGTGACTAAACATAATTTCATTCATATCTTTTCTCAAGCTAAGTGACATATATTCAAACTGAACATATTCAGCGCATTAAGTGTCTTAAATGTGGTGAATTTTATTGATTGCAAAACCATGAAATGGTATAAAAACTGGGATATGAGTCACTGATTAAATAAACCGTGGATTACTTTATTTAAAAGTGTTGGGTAACCTTGTAACAATGTTAGGGTGCGTATATTATTATTTACATTGTTAGTTTATTGTTGCTGTGTTTTATTGTCTACCCCATATACCTATCCTTCCAGTTGTTAACACCGATTTTATCATTGTCACGCGTATCATTGTTTACATCCGCTTTAATTTTGAGTGGCTATGAAAGTATTGGATTTAGGATAAATTTGTTTACACGTATATGATAAAACGTTATTACTTCGGATAAAAGATTACAACGGCGGTTTTTAATTAACTTGATTGAACAGAGTATGACTAACACAGACAAAACAATATTACATCTACATACGTGTACGGTCAACTATGTATGCAACGATTACCTGTGACGAATTGAATATATATATATCTTTTATTGAAGATGGTCTTTATTCTTCAGAGGTTAGGAATTACCAGAGAATAAATATGTTATTGCTGTATTGGAAATGAAACTCCTGGTCTTTATGGTCGGATGGTTTTTATTTACTGGTGTTCTTTAGGTGAAAATGAACTAAGCGTAATATCTGTAGCACCATATTCGTATATCTGTACAACAATCAATGTATACAACAACTTTCCCATTCATGTTCCATTCAAACAATCTGCCGCCTGCTTTCATCATTTAGCTACAATAAAGAAACACGTTATTTGTGTAACCTGACAACTGAACAACATCAATTGTTGCAACAGAAACAAAACTGCGCTCGTAATACATTTTATATTTGATCATAAAACAACAGCGTTCATACACCAGCCTGGATTGTTGAATGGCACGCACGAACTTAGAGAAACAATAGCTATATTGATGTGTAATTTGCTGGAAGAGTTTGCCATCTAAATAAAAAAATACGGCTCTTTAGAATGAATTCGCCTACCATATGTTGTGCTGTGAAATGAAATGTACCAACGATTAATTGAGAACAAAATAATGGATCGCGTGACATCAAGTGAAATCCGATCCCTTACAATAAAGCGTAATTGACTTATTTGAGACTATGTGGTATAAAACTCAAGATAAGCCAATCTTATTAATGAATCATCCCGTTATTTAATTACATGTCATACGTTGCAGCTGTTTTGTCGAATATGACACACCGGAAGTGCAAGTGATTGAGTGAACACGTGATGGCACCAGAAGAAGAATTGTAGACAATGGAGGAACATGACAGGATCCATTTACCGGTAACTACGATGTTTATTTTATGTTCTATGTTACCATATTTCCATTCATTAAATACTGCTATTGTGTGGCATGTTATCTTCCGATACATGAAATTTACCGGTTTATGTTAATTATAGCAACGCATTTTCATAATTATAACGATTCGTTATTCCAATAGTTGCATAAATGCATAACATTATTGTTCGGTGACAGTATCGCACTACGCAATGGCGTATCAAGCATTCTCAAACAAAGCCACTCGAGGATTTTTTATGGCAACACATTTTGATGTCATCTTGAACAATGTGGACAAAAATAAAAATCCTGACTGGGAAGTTAATACAGAAATAAAGATAAAAAACGTTTAAAAAATCAATCAGTACCGGACAAAACAGTAATATTTGCCAATAATGTTATTTTTGTTAAAAATGTACGACACAAATTTTTACCTCTGTATCCAATGAAGCACCGAATTGATGTGTTCGGTGAAGAACATAACGAATCATAATGAATGTAATGTATTGATCGATAATGTTATTGATTGATTTGTTAAAATGTTCAATAATATTTTGAGTTGTGCTAAATGAGCTGAACCCTTATGGTGGCATTCACGTGATTATGGAAATGTTGACATAATTGCACTTAGCTAAAATGGAAGAGAGCATAAGTTAGGACTTGATTTCGTCTGATAGAACAGTACAATCTATTTACACTGACAAGTTGCAGAAACAACAAAAATGGTCTTCGTTGACCTGTTGTCTATTCAGGGTAAACAGGAAATACCACAAAAGTTGTTTTAGATTTCGTGGGTATGAAACGACAGGTCATTGTCAACGGATGACCACTGCCAACGTTTAATCGTGAATGCAAAATTTGATTGTAACAACAAATAAGTTGTTTCGTTGGTGAAGATATAGTATGCTGAACTAAATAGATCAGCAGCCGATCATAAACCGTTTCTACTTTATTATTCTCATTGTTTAGTCTGTTGGGATTTATTCCTTTGTCTCATAATACCGCATCCCGCCCGCATCTTAAGCAGACGACTTTTGAAAACATAGTGCCAAAAGAAGCCATTGCTTGTAATGAGTAATGGCTTCTTTTGCCACAATGTTTTCCACTCTGTCAGAGATAAATAATCCAGTTTTCTGAAATAAACTGATGTTTTGTTTATTTGCTTTGAATTTCGAAGAGTCCAAAATATGCTTATGAGGCAAAGGATTGAAACAAATTTCTATCTTCTTCAGTTTCTACGGTTACAAACATCAACTTATCTTATTGTTCCGGAATGGAGTACAGAGTCTATTTATGGTATGTATTAATCATTTACGACTAACAACAGCAATCGCTGTCGACACACAGTAATATGCAGTAATTTATCGTGACAACAATCTGTTAGAAAATGTAACACATGTTTGTTAATAGTTCACATGTTATATTTGTACTAATTCAGGACTTGTTTTCACAATGATACACTATTTGTATTCTGCTTTGAAACATGATAAATACGCATGCTTAATTGCATGGATCGATGCTTGTTATTTGTTTGGTAAATTAACGAAAATTTATTTTGTCTTTCTTAATATGGAACTTATTTTGAGAATATCAACAACCTTTACTACAAGTAAGCCGCGATAAAGTAACATGAGAATAACTGTTTGACAATTCTGATGATTCATTTATCACTATCTATATCTGCAACGATATGTTTTGTTTTTATTTGACTTATTGTCACTGTGGTTTTCAACTATTTTTCAGTTATAAACGGCGGCCGGTTCACCAAACCAGTTTTCCTGGACTGTATACTAACCAGTTCTAACTTAACCTTCTACAAGGAGCCGGCAATTTCTCCACATATGGAGGAAAATCGACATTTTTGTCAAATTTTCATAGAAGGGTATGACCTGCCGTGACCACTTCTGTAACTATTATTGTGTTTATTCCAGGACTAACTGGTGCTATGTTAGCTGCAGTCGTATCGTCAGTATGTGTTGAATGTATGCATGAATACCTCAATTATCTAAAACGTAAATCACTGATTAATCCCCGGGGGTAAGTTTGTACATTTTGTCCTTTAAATATTCATTGATTTAAACAGAATCTTGCTCACTTAATTTTATTGTCCAATACACTGAAGTAAGGGCGATTACTTAAATGTATCTGTCAGTATTTATGTTGATAAAAGATTAAGTCTGTCAAATAAACTACTGATGTAAATGTCTGCTCCATTGATTAATTCCATATATACGTGCTCTTGTATCAGCTGTACCAGACACCACTTGTAGACTTGCTTTTTTATGGAGGTGGTGACTGGTAATTCAGAAACGAGACACACATGTATGCAATCATACATTTGAGAAATGAGCTTTATTCTGAGGCCTTCATACTTCGTTATGAAGAAGAATAAAATGCTTCAAATAAAACAGATCATGATTGAAGAAGCACCTATTAATTAATTAACTCTGCTACCAACGTTCAGATAAGTATCGTTAATCCATGTCCATAATTTATGCTCTTATCTAAGACCAAACGTAAATTATGTAATATTGTTGAAAATGGATTGAAATAATTAACCAACATATATAATGGTTAGTAATTTATTGCGTAAGCTGTACCATGTACAATGTACATTGTATTTTTAATGTTACAACCTGTATATATAGACTACCGCACACGTGTTCTCTTCGTTTTTCAGACCAGAATGTTGTGGTGTTCCGGTAATATCGTTTTGGGAGAAGTTGGGACAAACAATTGTTTACATGTTACGAGTCATATTCGCTTACTTCGCCATGTTCTGCTTGATGACAATGAACATCTGGCTTTTAATATCTATTGTTGTCGGTGCTTTGATTGGCTATGGTGTTGGTAAGCCGCTGGTAGCTAATCAAATACAAGATTCTATTACATCTCATGGATATGAAAGTGTTCAAATAAGATTACCTCATCCGGATGGACATTTAAAAAATAACAGGAGTCAAAGATCAAGATCTTGGCGATATCAGCCAATCAACAGACCGGATATTGTTTTGAAAACGAAGCAATTTGATGAGGATCTGACGTTTTCTGACAATGGCGCGAATGATTCACGGTCAAGCGCGGATATTGTCTGGATTCGGAGAAGTTCGGATGATCTCCGCATGAGAGCTAGTGAATCGTCAGTGTTTGGGGAATCTGATATGCAAGTTCGGACGATTGACGAGCCTTTAATGACTGCAGACAGTACAAATAACTTCGACAGTATCAAATCAGATGGGAGACAATCAACACGTAGTGCTAGCCGATTTAGATCTACGAGTAAAGTGATAAACGATTCATTTAGATCATATAAAAGTGAAAGCGAAGTTGCGAAATACAACGCGAGTGCTTCAACTAGTGCTAATGTTAGTTTTGAAAGTAATACTCTGGATATGTTGGACAGACGTTGCCGGGTACCAAAGCGTAGTGCTAGTAAAGTAAGTCGGAGTACCAGCACTTCAAGTTCCAGGTTCAAACCAGTTAGCAGAGAAATCATGAGACAAATGTCATTTAATAGTGAGTTCGATTAATACGTTGAATGCATGGCGTTGTGGTGCAATATTTAGGATGTGTAATTGGACATTTTTTCTACATGAATAATGGACTTTTCGGATAAACTTAGGTGCTGTAGTTTTTTCTTCGAATTCTTTTGGGTAACTATGTGCAACCTATTAGTAAGATATCTATGTGACATTATAAATGCCATATCAACTTATTAAGTTGGCTGAACAGTGCTATCATTGCCAGTACACTATCTCTAACTTCAAAATAACTACATTGTGATAATAATTGTAGCCTCTTTCAGAGTTTGTGAACACTCAAATTTCAAGTAATTTGTCTCCTTACACTGAATCATTCGACAAGTTTCATCGAAATTGTCCGAGACATCGAAATAAGAACTTTGCTTACTAATTACACTTAGCATACTCTAAGAACTGGAAGATAAGTATTTAACCCTTTGCCTCATAATTCCGCATTTCCACGCGTCTTACGCAGACGACTTTTGAAAACATTGTATCAAAATTAGCCATTGTTTGTAATGAGTAATAACTTCTTTTGTCACAATGTTTTCCACTCTGTCAGTTCAAACTTCTGAAATAAATTGATGTTTTGTAAACTAGCTCAAATATTGGAAGAGTCCAAAATATGATTATGTGGCAAAGGGTTAAAGGAAATCATATGTGCATTAATTTGATCGCTTCTGTTCACACTAACTTTGACTTTTTTATATACAGCTGCAATTGCAATCTCTTTGCTATATTTAGCAATGTTAATCATTTTCTCTACTCCGATCTATCAATGGTAAGGATAAAATGTGTTCTTTGATACTTTCCGATATATGCTCTGTATAATTTCAAAATAATTACGTAAAAATATACTTTCATTTACCATATTTAAATACCATACAGCGATGTATGCATACATTAATTTGTTAATCATATGTGTTCTCAATATCTATGCCAATATTTACATTTATATGCATAATAAAACTTAATATTTTCTGTAAATGAATTTAAATCTATACCCCTATACACTAGCACTTCTCACGATCATAACTTACACATGCGTACATAATTATGATCCTGTATTAAGATCGCCGTCATGAGTATTGAGCGATAAGACACGTACCCGATATAATGCACTTAGTTTGTTTTTGAACAAAATCCATTTGACCTTATATTGTATTTTATGGTCGGATTGCCCAGTATTAAGTCCAGTTTGAATTGAGCGACTTCTTTAAAGGTAACTTTATTGCTTTAGCTATTTACGTAGCCATTAAAGGGACAGAACACGGCCAGTATAATTGTGATCAAGTTGATTTTATAAATTCAGTAAATCATCCTTATTGATTAAGTTATATCAAATTGCTGAAACGGATTTTAAATTTGTTATAATCATATATTCAAGTTATGACTAATGCTTTTCTAATCCGTAATTAATCTGTGACCTAAATTCATTTGCTTATTTCATTTGTATTAGCGAATACATGTACGTACATGTAACACTATAACAGTATTCTAAATATCTTTCAGTCATATGTATGGGTTTATTTGATTCCATCTTGTCTGAATTACAGCTAAATAAATTTTATCCTAGCCACATAAAACTTCAAAATCGCGTTTCATTTATGGAATCTCAAGTTGAGCTCATGTAGACATACAGATGTGTTGTAACTATATAACCAGTACTTACTTTACATGTCACACAATAGAAATGCCTTTGACTTATAGTATCGTGTTTATATTACACTGATATGTATGGACTAGATACGTCGCTCTTCACGGGAGGAAACGTTGTGTATTTCAATCAGCCCAGCGTTTTAGTGATAAATAATGCGGGGTATTTTTTACTATAGTATAAAAGATATCATCATATTGTGAATGAATCTTATACACATGCTTGTATGGGTATGTATTTTATGTAACATTAACTGAAGGATGTCTATAAAAGCAAACGCAGCTCTTTTCAAATAATATTACACGCTGATAAAATAATATTTATCATAAATGCTTTTATTAAAGTTAACTATAAACAAAATATTTTAAGGTATACAAACATGCATGTCTTTCGTATAAAATACTTTCACTACAATACGTAACATTTATTCTTTTGAACGAATGTAAATTACATAGGATGTCTAGTGTCGAGCAACATGCTCATGATAAAGTGCGTCCCAACCGTCCCTTGTCCTGCTACCTGACTTCCCTTTTTAGGAATCCCCCTTTTTGCAAACGAGTATTTGTACTGAGTGACCTTATCAGGCGTAAAATTTGTTGTTTGTTTCTGGTCACATACTTATTGAAAATACGGTTTGTAGGTAGGGATTTTTATTGTTTTTTCTTGATTATTCTTGAAAGCCGCTGTTGAGATTATCTTTTAGCGGAAGGGTAAATGGCGAGACAGTGGATGTACCGTTCCTCGGGCCTAATAAAAAGTCTAGGGTCGCGGGGAAAAATCAGGGTAGGTCGGATAACCAGAAACAAACAATTTTTACTCCTTATTGTATGAATACAGCGTCTGCTGAGCTTGATTCTCATACCAACAGGATGATATAAATGTGTTATGTAACAAAGTAACTATTTCATCCACATTCTTGTTCGTTGAACTTTTTTTTGTTCTCATTATATGTCATGGTTTACTAACGTGCAGATATTTTAATGTCAGTATGAACCGTCTTGCTTTTTATTTATGAATTATACGTCAGCCTCTTCAAGTCACAAGCGTGACTGAGGTATGCTTACCATAAAGTGAGTGTACATAGCTTAAAATATTGTTACTTAGGTGATGAGATTGTCTATTTCATTGAATGAAAACAGCAGCAACTGTGGTCCTGTGGTGAACGCCCTGGACATGTAACCCGGCGATCCGGATACAAATCTTGGTCGCGGCAGGTCATACCCATCTATGAAAATTTGGCATGAATGTCGATTTTCCTCAATATATGGAGAAGTTGCCGGCTCTTTGTTGAATGGTTAGTACTAGTTAGTATAAAGTACAGGAAAACTGGTTTGGTGATCTGGTAACAGCCGCTTATAACTGAAAAATTGTTGAAAATAACGCCTTTAAACCCAGTGAAAAAAATAAATGAAAACGTGAACACAGGAATAATTGCATTTAAAGCCCACGAGCTGAATTCATTCTATTATGTAGTTATGACTTCCTTCCTAATATCGTATCCTTGGTAATGACAATATGGTGATATTTTAAGTAGAATTTGAAATATCATGTAAAATATATCCTGTTTATAAGAAATATTGCTCAGATTAATGAGTAGCTGCGAGCATAACAAAATCTATACTTCGGAATGAAATGTCACGACTTCATGATCACGTAATGCGAAGACGATAAATTGACTTCTACGGACGTTATGCAAATCTCCAATTTTATGTACACCATCAAATAGATAAATTAACATATGAGATTTCATATTGCTCATAAAACATTGTTTAAAATGTGATACCAGCGTGCCAGCATTCTGGAAAAATCTCTTTGTTTGTCGTCTCTTGTTTGATTATTGAAGAAACAAAGTCTTGAAGTCAGTTAGCGTATTAAATATTTCCGAGACCCTTGTTCATAACTTTAATACCGAAGATGTATGTTCATTGCATAAATCAAATCGTATAAATTGTTAAAAATATTCTGCAGAAACCTCGTTTCTAATAAATCTTCGTATTAGTTACCGTTAATAACCCAATTAATGATTGTATCTAAATTTGATATTAAGGCGTTTGTCTTTCCTGCATGTTAGCCAAGATAAATACACTTGTATATAAATGTACAAAACTCAAGTCATTTGCAACCATAATTGCTTAAATTACTCTAAGAATTGTATATCTATTATAAATAAGAACGCATGCATTGAACTTAATATATGCATAATTATATGTTACAAAAAATATATTGTGGAGTCAGTCATCCTGAAGGTTACTTGGTAGATGTCAAATCCAACACTCAATACAGAACAAGGGGACCCTGTACATGACATACAAAAGCGTATCATACATTTACAACATTACAACAAACATGGCCGCACCCTTGGTCCATTGTAAACCGGCGATCCGGGTTCAAATCCCGGTCGCGGCAGGTCATACTCTTCTATGAAAATTCGACGAAAGTGTCGATTTTCCTCCAAGGGGAGAAGTTGCCGGCTCCTTGTGGATAGGTAAGTTAGCACTGGTTTGTATACAGTCCTGGAAAAATGGTTAGGTGAATTGACCGCCGTATATAACGAAAAAAAATACTGAAGACGACGTTAAACCCCGTGAAAAAAAATACAGCTAGCATTGAAGAATAGGAATATCCATATCAAACTTCTACATGAATCAAGTATGAAAGCATTTTTCCTCTGTAATGATGCAGAAATCAAGGAGACCATCTTAAGATTGATATCTGTACTAGTGATTACTTGCCGAAAACTTATCGTAAAATGTGACCGTCTGATTATGCTGTTCAACTTTGATAGATGGTGCGAAACAAGACAAGCCCTATTATTAGATAAAAGATCAACACAATATTGTCAGAATCTGGAGTGAAAACGATTAAGAAATCGAAGCTGTGATCAACCTGTGGACATGTAGAGACAAGCTCTGGAAAGGAAGGTTGGTCACGTGATGATGTTGTATCGTCGGTAGCAACCACAGACAGTATCCACTGGATACCATTATGTTGGCTGTATGATTCAGAAACAGTACATCATGAATTACCTCCCTTACCTGTTAGATGATGAACAGCACACACTACCTGTGTGTGAAGAAAACTTCGCTGAAGTGGCATAAAATAACGAGGTAGTTAAAGGTAATATAGTTAGTGGGACAACGAATGTCTGTAAGCTTGAACGATTGACAACCAAGGCCGCATTTAAATAGATAATCTGATAGTTACCGCTATTCATCACACACTCGTAATTCTTAACTACTGTAGATATTTCCTGTTTGTAAATATATAACAGTATAAAATCTATCGTCCTTCCTGTATATAAGTCATTACTAATCCGATGATCAGTTACCGATAAATATCGTCAAACTACCAATAATAACTTGACTGAACTATAACAGATGATCTAAAATCTTGGAAGGCGCTCAATATTTTTATGATAAAGGCTGAGCCAATGAATTATATAAGGCAACACTGATAAAACAACTTATATAACAGGATCTTATCTTCTTATTAAATTTACCATGATAGGCTGAAGTTCTGAATTAAAATGTAAAATTTCGGTAGACCAGTACAATATTTAGGTTATCAGTGACCTGCGAGTAAATTTTGGCGATGAATTCGCTCCGTTGCTTGCTGAGTAATTTCCAAAGGCTACGGAATCTGTGCCAACCTGATTAGGAATTACAAGTGTGTTCATCCACGATGGACACTAAGAATCAAAAGTGAAGTGTATCATATTTACTAAAATATCACTCAGAGTTGTTTTGCATCTGCTTTTTCGGTAATTGAGGTATTACAATGTGAATACGATATACGCGAACAACCGGAAAATACAAATGTATTTAAATAAATGCTTCATCTCATTGAACACTGCTTACTTCGCTTGTTGCTAGATTTTTTGTATTTCTTTCAAGAGATACTTGACAGTTTGTAATTTTATAACTTTCTGGGTCGTCTGTTTGGATATGATGAGTCCATCTTACACTGACCACGTTCACCTTAAGATTCTCATACAACAGCTTCCGATGAGACATCATCATTAGGAGCTAATTCTTTACTATACATCGTACATCTTCTTTGCTGCATTCTTACACAGCTGTTGTAATTCATTGAGTTTAAACTGTTGCAGGCGTTCCAGGACAGACGTCATCTTGGACTCAAATACATATGTATTTCCACTTTTTAAACCCGCTGCAAACTGTGGACTTAGACACGTTTGAGGACTGTTGTGTTTCGCGTATCACAGAAAAGTAGGTTAACAGAGCATGATTAAAAACAACAACGTACTTTAGTGTAACTCATGATTTCTAACTTCAAATCAGACTTAATTTGCTTATAATTTATAGTCAGTATATGGATGTACATTGAGATTTTTTGTCAAAAGCGTGTATCGGATTATGCCTTGTTTAGCTAAAAATGCAACACCCAATCACTCTTTTCAAAATATCAGTTTCAATAAAATTGAACCCATCGTACGCTGCATTAATCTTTGCTAGATGATAAGAAAATGTATTGAATATGAGCAATCACTTGGATCTGTTTTTCTCTTAAAAAGTTTTTGAAAAGATAAGATCAATGTAAAAGCACCTATCAATGAACTGGTAGCGGGTGACATAGATCTACCAGTTCAATTCTGATTAAATCTTTCTTGTTAAGGTACATGATTATATATTTCGTGATATATTTGTTCAAATTGTTTTTATTTAATTTGATCCTATTTAGTTCATATTGAACAAAAAAGACCACTTGAAATATCATTGTAATATAGATCAATATATAAATCCCATAAGATATCTGTAAGCATTAATCACGGACGATAATATGCTATATTTTCATTTAATATAAAATTATAAGATATTTGACCAATTCAGCTTCGCTTTTATTTATTTATTTATTTATTTATTTATTTATTTATTTATTTATTTTTTCATTCAATAGCCAACTTTTGGACAGAAATATTCAGTGATTGTTTGTTTAAATCTGTGTGGTGCCAATTTTTAAACTTTGTTTAGCCTTATTTCATTCCTCTAATCTCAGTCATGTACAAAATAAAGCAAGTTTAGCAGTCCCAATATTAATGAGACTTTGATCACGTGGTTTTAAAGAATGGATCTATTGACATTTTCAAATTTTAAATCTTTCATGTTTACATAGGACTAAAATTTAAAATCTATGTGTGGGATTTCGAACAAGGTATAACGGTAACTTACCGTAATTTATGGCTAAGGTTAAAAGCCGTTCCTTGTAAAATGAGAGTTTAATGTTACTGCCGAACCGCTATTAAATTTTATATCATAAAGTGGAATTATTATCAAAATTGTTGAATGTTGAGTTGTTTACAATATCCTGGTACGGTGCAATTTGTACGGTGTTATAAATGGAGACGAATAATGTTAGTTATATAAAGTTGTATAATGTACTTAGGTATCCGGGAGGTAATCTACGAGTGTTTGGAATAGATGCAGACTAAAATGTCCCCAGCTATGTGTAAGGTAACATCTCTATTACGTTACCATGGAAACATTGACTTAAATGCTGCATTTTCAGGGATAATAATATTTTCATATATATCCTAACGAGGATATATTAGAATTGTTTGGTTTATCGGGGATTTAAATTGGTGTAATATGCGTGAAAAGCCTGAAACAATGTGCAAGGAAATCTTTGAACGTAAGCTTTTATTCGTGGCAATAAATACAGATTTTTGAGGTTTTGAATTCTTTCTATTTGTTGAATAAAACAACTTGCAGTTAAATGCACGAATTGGATTAATAAACATTTAACTGCGGCATACAAAATGCCTGAGATGATAACATTTCGTCTGCCAATCGATGGAAGAACGCGGTAGTGTATTTTGTATGATCATAAAACATTTACATAAATAACAATCCTAAGATTAAAACATCATTAATCAAATCTATGGAATCATAAATAATTTATTTAAATACACAATCTTCTAAAAATCAATAGATATTGAATTACTGAGACCAGGTCTGTTTTTGTTTATATCGTCATTCATTCCTCTATAGGATAGTTTTTACCCGATGAAACAAAGGTTTTCTAACAAAACAAATGGACGAGCTTCGACTATCAAATTTGATGCATTATTAATTGAACAAAATGTTATGAGAAATATACGCGATGTTTGGATTTCCTTGCGCACGATACAAAAATGAACATAACATTTGTGAATGGTATAACTTGATATAAACTTGTATAACTAAATATTTTGATAAATTATGTACTGATAACAAGCTATACATACACAGGTTGTATAATTCAGGTACAAGATTAATTCCAGAGATTATATTATTGAAAGTGTGCCCAATAACCCCGCTGATTGAATCATGGAAACAAATCTAAAATTGAGCGAGAAACCCTTTCATTAAAATATTCATGTTAGGTAGATAAGTTTACATTCAAGTTCTTTCCGTCAATGAACACAGAAAATACATCACATTGTTCTCACAAAAGTGGTATTGGTGAATTTACCGTACGATACCCAGTCAGAACAGACAAAGTTTGAATTTGAATGCGCTTTATGAACAAATCTACAGCAAAAAAGACAGCAGACAAATAGTTGTCTTGATGTAATGTTACATGTACACTTATATTACCTATTGTTCCAGAAAAAAAAACTACTCATTAACTCTGCAGACGACTCGTGATGGTGACATCATTCAGTTATAATAGAACTAAATATTCAATTACAGTGAAATCTTTCCAAAGCAACACCCATTGGGAAAGGCAAGATTATGTAGTTGTTGAGAGGTTGTTGCTCTAGAGAGGTTACATTAATGCAGTTCAACTTCTACAGAGCGGCCCTCTCTTAAGGAACAACCTCCCTTCATTAACAGCATGATGTTTTCACAACGTATGATTTAACTATTAATTTTACCTCTCTAGAGCAACAACACAACTTGTTCTCCAAAAAGGTGTTGTTTTGGAGAGGTTGCACTGTAGTTAAATCGTACAGTGGGAAAAATCATGCTCTGTAGAGGTATATGCAGAATGAAACTTTCTATCTACTAGAATTTAATAGACTATATTAGCGCAATATCGTATAAAATTATATATCAAACAATATCATTTCTTGTCCCCTCAGATCAAAATGTCTCATATTTACAATTTTATAAAAGAGGTAAATTTATTCTGAACAAACATAGATCACTTTGATCTGGCTGATGGAGATCTACTTACACCATATATCTACTCGTTACTTTCAGCAGCACTGATATGTTCATGAAGCATGGAAGTGTTACAGAAACAAATCGAGAAGAACAAGACGGCGCTATTGCGAGAACTTGACGTAAACAAAGATCTTATAACAGCGCTGAGCAAGCAGGAGGTTATCAGTATTACAGAATGTGTCAAACTCCAGGTAAGTACAACCAGCACAGAATGTGTCAAACTCCAGGTAAGTACAACCAGCACAGAATGTGTCAAACTCCAGGTAAGTACAACTAGCACAGAATGTGTCAAACTCCAGGTAGGTACAACCAACACAGAATGTGTCAAACTCCAGGTGAGTAAAACCAGCACAGAATGTGTCAAACTCCAGGTAAGTACAACTTGCACATAATGTGTCAAACTCCAGGTAGATACAGCTAACATAGTATGTGTCAAACTCCAGATAGGTACAACTGAGTATGTCAAACTCATGAAGACAGCAAGTTCAATTTCCTTCCGCAATAATTTGCCAAATATAGTATTTCATAGCCACATTAAGCCATACTTGTCTCAGAACTCTCGCAATTTATTATCTCAGTTTAAGTCGCGTTCCTGCTTGTTTTTGGGTAATTATCAAACTAAGTATATTTATATTTGTACTAGTAATACTACTAGGAATAATATGTGAATATTTAGCATTTCCTGCGCTGATAATTTCATTTGAATATCTTGTCTGTGTATGTACAATATGGACATTTTATCTGAAGTGACACGTAAGGAAAAAAGATCCAGTACAGTCAAACCAGTAGACAAAGACCACCCTTGGGAAAGACGAATTGTGGGCTTTATTCGGAGGTCCGTTTGTTCTAAATAATGACTGTTTTAGATGAATAGCCTTTATTCACAGGGTGGTCTATATTCGGAGGTGGCCTCCAACATAGGTTTGACTGTATATATATAATACAAGGCACATGTATCTTATTTTCTTGTTTCATACAGCAAATAGAAGACACAGCAGCCAGGAATCGAGCATTTCTAGAAACAATAGTGGCAAGAAACGACGATCATACATACGCAAAACTAATTCAATGCCTACAAGATACAGGCCAAGGTTCTACGGCAGCTTACCTTATAGATGTGAGGGAAGAAATGCAAATTTTGAATCAAAGTAAGTCAGGGCATGTATTCATAAAGCTCTTAGATTTAAGTAAGCAATAATTTCCTTTAGTTAAAGTAAATTTCCTTAGGTAAGAAAATTCCTTAAATTGCCCTCATATTTAAGGGAAAATCATAGAAATCTAAGGAAAATCCTCAACTTGAGGAACATTTTCCCCAAGGAGGAGCTTTATGATCATGGCGCCAGGTCTATCATCAAAATTTACTCAAATGTATTTCCTAATGGTTAAAGTTGGTTGGTCTGACTGTTGTTGTATCATACATGTACCCGATTCAAAGACTAAGTCTTTCATGAATACCAATTCGATGTTAAATATCTGCGTGACATAAACAATAAGCTAATTTTATTTGAATATATTACTAGATCTGATTTGTAATTGTATTTCAGTCCAAGTTCATTTAGATCAAGAAATGAAACAGATGAGTGATTTTCTGGCAACAGAGGAGAGACGAGCTGGTGTATACCTTACAGAACCTCCAGAAGACGGTTATGACGAAACACCGGCTTTAACAGAAAAAGATGTCTGGTCTAATATTCAGGACTGTTTAAAACGTTCAAAGAAACAACTTGATCGCTGTAAAGGTGTTATAAAGAAACTACACCAGGACTGTGAAGTAGTTGCTAGACAGAATGCAGACATTGTTGAACACACAAAGGAGTGTGATGCTAAGATTAAAGCAGTTCTCTCTGTTGGTAGACATTCGGCTAAGCAGAAAACAGTTCCAAGGAAAACGCAAGATATATTTAACAATCTTATGGATGATATTGAAAAATTAGTGAAAACAAGGAAACGGGTTCTTGATAAGGAAACTGAAGGCAGAAGACATTCCACGCGGATTATAAGACAATGTAGAGACTGGATAGAAAGCAGAACATTGGCATTGAAAAAATTAAATTCTGGACAGGCGCATGGAGCAAGTAAGAATTCTGATCAAATTAGTGAGGATGGGACAATTGGAAATACGCATAGAGATGCCCCTCCTGTAAATGACAATGCAATAATGTCAATACTAGATTCAATTCAACTGATGGAAAGAGAATTGCAAGAATATGTTCATCAGGAATTAACTGCCACTGATAATTTGCGAACGGAATTGAGACGGAAACAGTTGCAAAAGAAATTACACGGATTTAGTGTTCATGGAATGGCAGATATTGAAAACGCACTGGATAATTTAGAGAAACATCCGGAATCATTGAAAGAAAATGTTCAGGTTGTTAAAACGTGCATACGTGAAATAAATAAAGAATACGGTGATTGTGTCAGCTATTTAGATAGAGTTGACCCCGATAGTGTTAATGGAGTACAAAATACTTCCCCATCCACCACGGCTCGTGATCAACGACCTCGAAACTGGCCTGCCACCTTTAAAAAGAAACAGTACCCTGGAGGCAGCACAAACAGACACACAGAAAATGGACCCAGCAAAGTTGAACCTAATCAGTTACTAGATCGCTTAAAAGCACTCGCCGTAAAACACGAAGAGTTGAAAAATGAAGAGCAGAATTTAAGTAATAAGTTTCGGACTGAATTGTCGAAAAAGAAACGTGACATGGATTTGATTCTTCAAAAGAAAGAAGATCATATTCTGAGGCTTCAGACAGATATTAAAGAAATAACAGCTGAGAAAGAGAAGTACAAGAAACTTTATAATGACACAAAAATTGGATATCAGAGAAACCACGACAGTGGTACAACACCGAGATGATGAGTGTACAATATTGAAACTGGATAAATGTTTCATACTACTACATACAATATAATAGGATTATCATATGTATAGCTTTTGAAAAGAGTCAAAAGTATAAATTCGTTATAAGAAAGGTAACTGTGGCCTTCGAGTTGCAATGAGAAAGCCGTGAACAGAATTCGGTTAAGTGTAAGAAAATTTCATGCGATTACTGAATTTTGTGCTTTCACCCAGGTCCGTTTAATATGTTCAAAAAGTGATAATGTCTGATTTGCATTGAAATTGTTACCTTATACTACCAGAATACGATATAATATACTCCACAGAATAAGATAAATATCTCTCAAGGTTCCTACCGACATTTCATTTATGAAATGTGTGGGACACTATTTAATATGTTTCGCTTCTACCCATTTGTCACCAGACTTTTAGATATTGAGTTAGTCAATCGAGAAAAAAACAGTTCTCTGCAGATACTACCCAGCAATACTTTAAGCTGCGTGATCAGCAAACTGCCAACTCAACGCATAAAAAGTGAATCAATTATGTGATGCTTGAATGTGAAACCGGTCATTGTTGCCACTATCAAGCATGTGCTTAGACAGGGTCTCAAACGCCACGAACTCTAGTTCATCTGTCATGGGTACAGCTGACTGTGATATCTGTGTGACCTTTCATATCAAAAGGTCTCATTCAAAAAGTATGTAACAGTCACTGCAAAAAGGTCATGAATGTATAAACAGTGGTCCATAAGAAAGTTAGATTTTGAGCATAATTAATTTGATTTATGATCTAATGCAGTAGTTTTTGTAGTTAATATAAAATATGTAGATAGATCAATAGATACCAATTTATTTCGGTATAAAACACATGTAATAAAACACAAATATAAACCAAAGAGTATATCATATATTTATTGCTTTTAAATGTAATGTAAATCATGTACAAGGACAGAACTAATACAAAGACAATAGTTTCCACCTTATTTCTATTTTGGTTCTTGTGACTGGTCATATGCCATCAGGATCGCATTATACATAGTACAGTACAACCTTTCTAATCCGAACTTGCTCGGACAGACAAAAAAGTTAGGATTAGAAAGGTTTTTGGAATACAAAAAAGTATTCTACAAGTTATTAAATACATAATAAAAAATCGGGAGCAGCTGACGTGTTCGGTTTAGAGAAGATTCCGGATTGGAAAGGTTCGGATTAGAGAGGTTCGACTGTATAGACCATTCTTTTGCTCTAATGTCTGTTACTTCGTTTTCGTGCTGTGTGTATAACGTCAATGGTATCTCGGTTGTTTATGGTGAACAGTTTATTTAACTGCTCCCGAGTTACCTAGCAGTACTCACCTGTTCTCCTAATTAATAATTAACAGCCTTCTGGGGTAAGCAGAGATAGGAGACAAATGACTTTGGATACTATATTTACAGTCTGTTTATCACCAAATAAACGAGGTGATAAATTCAAATTCATTTGGAAGATGAACATCTAAACATAACATAATATAATGATATTAAAATTTTGTATGTCTTTCTGAAACACATCCCATAGCATCATTTAAAACGTTTAATTGTTAGACTAGACGAATAATTTTGGTAGCGGTACTTTCCATTGTCACGTGTCCCTTTTTTCGTTGAGTTTAAATATTCCTGAATAAAGGAACTGTTAAATGTTAAATTTATTGATGACATCCAACAACTCTGTAATTGTTGCTCGTTTTCTTGCTTCTTTTAGAAGACATTTCGATAAAATTTCTCTCGGAAACTGTGAGTATTGATTGTTCGTAACCTGAAAATGTTCATATGATAGTTCAGACAGTAGCTTCAGTAATACAGTCAAACCTGTGAACAAAGGCCACCTTTGGGAAAGGCAAAATGTAACCTTTATTAACAGGTGGCCTTTATTCGGAGACCAGCTTGTTCTAAATAATCAAAGATGAATTTTCAAAGAACGGGCTTTATTCACAGAGTGGCCATTATTCGGCCATGGCCGCGAACATGTTTATGTATTAAAGATATATTATTATGATTATTATGCTCTCACGATTAAATTACAGAGTTTGTTGTAAGACAGATATGGAATGAAGAAGAAATTAAGTTCCATTAAATTTACGCGGTGTAAGCCATTAAAAATCATAATAATTCATGCCAATGTTAGTCAGCGTTTTTTTATTCCAAATTCAGTCCAACAACTCGACATTACCTTTATATTGCCATATGACGGCGCTCTGTTCCACAGTTCCAAAATCACGAGTCCCAGGCAGTACACATCCGACGCCTTGCTATGTCCAGTATTCATAACAGTGATTTCAGGAGCCAAATAAGCGCGGATACCCTTCCTTGGCCCTTCTGTAGGAAACTGAAATATTGTAAAATGACCAGTGATTCGTTGATACATGACGGAAATGCAATATGCGACATGGCAGCGACACTAAATTACGTTAACTATGGTTTAATTGTCTTTGCATTTGAATCCCAATCCAATATATCTGGTATAACTACCCAAGTCTTAATAATAACAAAAGTAATATAAAATTTGATAGCAAGAAAACCCACTGAAACTTGGTTTGACACATTACTTACTTTAAATGGTAAGTTAACATTTAATCAGAAGTGTGTATGTTATAATAAATATAATGTGTCAACATTTACATGCTAATAAAACTTACCATCAGTTCATCTGGTGATTTAAAGCCACCAATATCTGATATAACAACATGTTTGAACTGGTTCTGTGTTGACTCCAACTATATTATCAAAACGATATAAATAAAACAAAATAAGACGGGCATTAACAATGATAAATACTTGGAAAATATTTGAATGTTTAGACGATGTTGTATAGCATTATTGTACGTAGCGATAAAAATGTTCAGTTATGCAAGTGGAAATTTGGAAAGATATTGCAATGTTATGTCATAAACCAATGGTTCGAAATCGTCAAAGACAACGTGATAGAAGTATGTAAGTGTTATAAATACAGCGAATATCTAGATAAGGAAATGATAAGATACTGCTTTTTTCAAAAGCACACGCGCACATGGGTAGTTAAACAGTTTAATGAAATAACAATACATATATAACACGAAATCACAAGGACTACTGAATACTTAAAGAAATCTACCAAAAAGTTGCTAGGCTTGATGTCTTTGTGGACGATACCATTGTCATGTAAAAATCGGAGACATTCCGAGCACTCTCTCGTGTAGTGTTGAAATTCAGTATATCGTTGTACAGGGTCATTTGGAGGCTGGGATGCAACAATATCTAATAAACATTCATCATAATGTTGTAACACAACACGTAGAATCAGCTCTTTGTTGGTTTTCTCAATATTAGTACCAAGGAGTTTCACAATCCTGTCGCTGTTACCATCTGATAATTTCCTGGTGATGAAAATAAATTATTTAACCCCATACCCTATAAGCATAAGTTGGACTCTACTATGAGGCAAGCGTTAAGACACTGACACAAAATAAATTCGGTAATGCTCTCCATTTACGTACACTGTTTATTTCAATAATTTAAAGTAATATATACATTGGTACTATACTTCAGAACTAATTGAAACATTATCATTTCAAACTGTCCACCCTTCACCCGAAGGTTTTCACAAAACCAATTTGCAAATGTTCCATATCAATGTTTTAAACAAAGGTCGATGCACGTTGATCTATTATACGACATCGTTAATAGATCATTGATTACAAGGCGAAATATGTTTACTAAACACATGTTTTTACTAAATGCCTGCAGTTCAATATGATTTGTATTATAAAATCGAAACAAAGTTTGACGGCAATTGTGATGTAAATTGGCAAAGTATGAATGAAAGGACTACCGTAGATTGTAACATTCAAGATAACCAAACATGGATTCCGGTACTGCCATGGTGTAAGAGAACGTAAATTCTTTGATAGCGGCGGCACGTTGATATCCTGCAATATTGTAAGATCTATATCAATCATCGAGGGTCAGCGTGATATACTGACTTAAACAGACTGAAACATATTAATTTGGACTGAATGATCTCTCTAAGAAGGACTGAACAATTTGATTGAAGTGCAGAGGTTCCGAAAACTGAGGCCGTGTAATAGAGGTGGTCGTCCGTTTTAACATTCATCCAGAATAATGACACGATAAATGAATCAGTTCAATGTAATTTAAAGCTTACCTTTCACATTTGCTCTGAACACTTTTGACTTCTTATCACCACCACCTATCGTAGTTCTAGTTTCCCATTTGATGTCAACAGAAGGAATGTTATGTTCAATCACATTTTCAATGTAGAAATGCATGGCTGCTCGTATGAACAAATCAACAATAATGCCTTTACTTGTTTGGTCTCCAGAATTTTCTACATACTCAAACATCTTAATTAAATCTTCTGTCTGTTTGTGAACATTTCTTCTCTCATCTACTTCCTTAAACATATATCGGAATAACACCGACTTTGAAACGTCAGTAGTTTCCTCCCTGAATTTCATTTTAGAAACTGCTATGATTTTATCCGTTTCATTTTTCACAAATGTAACCCTATCATGCAAGTACTCATGTCTCATTGATTCCTTTTTCGTTTCATTCCATTCCTCCCAAACAGTATTCGCTGCCCAAAATATGGGCATAGCCGGTACAGCCATTAAGTAAAATGGAAGAAATATATGAGCTCCACGCATAGCCAAGTTTGCTAAAAGGGGAGCAACTACGGAAGCAGCCCCATTGAGTCTATCTGCAGTATTTACCGCCTCTTGCTGTGGAAGCATATTTGTTAGAGTCATCAACTGTTCCTTTTGATCGTGGAAGAGATCAAGAACGGAATATCGAAATTCGTTTTGCAGCGATCTTAACTCCTTTTTTGTATCATCACTTCGCGTAATTTCTGTTTCGACTTTTTCGCAAATCATTTCACAGATTGTGTGATAAATAATCAACCAGTCGACGCGTTTTTCTTGGCCTGGTCCAATTCTAGCCGCCACTTCTTTTTCAATATCTTTATCGTTCCAGGTTATATTATTGAAAGTGTTTACAGACTCGAGCACATTTCTTAGACCACTCCATGCTTTTTTATGAATATTACAAATTTTTGCTTCAGATATATCACTTAATGTTGACTGTACATCATACACGACAGTTCGTGCGTTTTGTAGGTATTCAGATAACACAGGCTTGATGGGAGTTGCTGGTCTTTCATTCATTGCTAGGCACGATGCAATTTTCAAACAATTTAAAAGCCATCTGAAAACAGAACGGTAATTACTAGAATCACAAGTATAATGTGTACTCTTGTCCGTGTGTAGCCATTTTAGGCGCATATTCACCATACAAATATGTATATATAAAGAATGTTTTTTATTTTGCTTAAATTGGCCACACACAGACCAGAAGTACACTTATTACACATAGTTAAGAAAAGTATTTCTAGAAAAAAGAAACAAGTATAAAACATTCAATCCTCCCTTAATACTACCTTCTCACAAATACCTAAACCAAAACCCATCTTACATATAGGGCCAAAACAAAAATACATGTTAGACAAAACACTGTCTTCTGAAGGTAGTTTTCAGGACCCAACCTAGCTCATACATACGGGAAACAAAAACATAAATTTGCATAAATAATAGGCAAGTGCAAAAATAATTTTAAACAAAAGACACTACAATTAACAGTAAAACATAAACAGCGAGTGAATTGTTCTCGTTTTTCCTAATTTAAACTAAACTAGCAAAATTATACTAAAACTTTGAAAGTGTATTTAAGCGTTCTACAACTTTACTGAATCCGGAACAAAAAAAACAGATCTCAATAAATAAGTCCGAGTGCTTGAATAAGTTAAACAACTGTATTTCATCGTATTCAAAACAGATCAGAGAAGGGTTATCTTACCTGTTATTAGCGATCGTCAAAGAAAAGAGTTTTAATTATAATAGGATAAACAAGGAGGCATTTGAATTAGGTTGAATAAAGTAAATGTTGCATTATGTTAGCTAGACTTTCACAAGACAGGGCCTCTTATCTCAACCATTGCATCATATTATAGCGAACTTACACGTATTGTTCTTCCAACCAAAGCCACATACAGTTTGAAAGGTGATCCTGTATTTTCTTTGCGAAATTAAAGTACTGCGATTGCTGATTGTGTTTCGCCAGGACCTGGAATTATATCGGAATTAATAACTTGTATTTGTATAGGTGTAATTTTACGACTAACTATTCGGATAAAAGGTTATGTTTAAGATGTTCACGAAGTGGGTTCTGATAGCTGACATACTTTTTCTATTTTTGATCGCTAAGCATGTACTATACGTTAATATATATTTCATTATTTTTGTTGGTCCTCCGTATACTTAAGCCTTTGATTTCAAAATGGGCTCTTCATTATGGAATGCACTGAAAATTATAGACAATCGATCGGTTGCCATACTTATATCTAACAAGAGTAACAGTATATTACCATTTTTGTTTCAAAAGATGTTTTGTTGGTAACACGATAGATGTATATATGTTTTTTTTCAACGAACATTTATGACAATTCTTATAAACATTGGCTTAATAAATTGAATGCATTTGTAAGTTTAATAAAATCAGAGGTCAGTGTTTTACAAGTCATATCCTTTAAAAAGGAAAGGGGTGCCAAAATTGATCAGATTTCCATACATGTGCATGCACACTTACTTGTTTTGCCTCTAAAGGTATGACTTGAGCTCTTCTTACTAGTCCCCAAGTTTCTTTCACCCTATTAAGAACATCGTCAATAACTGTTGACTCACTCTCGTCATTCTCTTTAGGAACATCTATTTTATTAGCAAAGAAAAGCAAAAGATCTGTGCGTAAGTCCATGTTCCTTGATTGGAAACTTTCGTCAACGTCTTTCATAAACCTCTGAATCTGAAAAATATTCACTATGTCACACTCATGCTAGTAGTCCAATAATTTTGAATTGACTAACCCTTTTATTTGGGTACAAGAAGATCGTGAAGAAAAAGAACAATTTAGTGAGTTCATAAATAGTGTACAAAATATTGCGGATATGTCGGATGTTAAAGTTCGTGTCTAATGTCAACGTAAGTTATTTTACCCCCATTTCATGAACACCGTCGTCTCTGCTCTCATCAAAAATGAAGAAAAAAGAACAACAACGGCCCATTTCTTCTCTAGAAGATTTGAAAGTTCTTACATCACTTTCATGTATTCCTGGGCAATCCACGAACGAAAATTTGAACTGGAAAAAGAAAAATGTGATGCTGATTATTTAATTAGGAAACAAGTATGAAAATACTAAAGGCTATACTTAATACACAAGTGATGTTTTGCTTGAAATGCCTGTGCAATTTTCAATGCATTAATTAATTTTGATGTATTTCAGCAAAGATTTAGTGAGTATATTGTCAAAAACATTACTTCTTATGGCATCTCTATAAATTACAAGTAATACGTGATGCAACGTTTAGCAATTATGATGGTATTGTTTGTAAATTGTATAAATGACGAACTTGGAATTTCTTACTGGTTTGTCATTATGTGTAATCTTTTCATTATTTTGGATGCTATTAGATTCACCAGCTGCCCCACCAACAATTTGCTTAGGTACTGTTTGGTCATTGTCATTCGTGTTCTGATCCTGCTGGGCCCCTCTAGACTCAGAAACACCAATATGTTCATGTTCACTCGGTGTTATGGACGCTTCATCGCTGGCAAAATCAAATGATTTTATTGTTGGTTCCTTAAGTTGGTGCATTCTTTGCTCAGGAATCGGAATTGGTTGACTTTGTGAAGTCGTATACGTTTCTTTCCTGTAAGTTTGGCTCGAACCGAAATAATTTTTGTTCGTTTGTTTTGCTGCGATCAAAACTTTGCGCGTATGGCTGAAATATCAGACTGAATTAGTAAATATGTTTTGGCAATTTTGTGTTTTATTTAATTATACATTTACGGTTTTACCGACAGTCCAAAGGCAGATGTTTAACAATTGAGCGACATCCAGGATTTGTAGTTAAGGTATTACACTCCTAATGTCCAATATTAGTATCTCAAAATGACGCGGACAGGTTTTGAAAACGTTTATTATTATTTTTAAAGGATTCAATGACGAAAAAGAAAAGAAATATCAACAATATTGGGCTATACTGTTTTTATCATAATAACATTTTTGTGTGACATTGAGCCATTAAGCAGATACGTCAGAAAAGTACAGTACAATGGATGTAATACTTTAAGGCAATATGGTTTGGCTTCCCTAAAATATCTAAAAACTGAGTATTTAATTATGCGAACGAATATAATCTTACTTGCGTGGATGACATTAAATATTTTAAGCTAAGTACCTTATTCAATCTGTCCATGAATTCAGTTGGAAAATATTCGGTTGAGTCTGCAGGATCTGAATCATCGTCATCACCGTTATGAGTATGATCAGGATAGACAAGGGGAAATCCCTATCGAAATATTTATTACGTATATAAAATATACAAGTAGCTAACTGAATTACTATTAAATTCATGAAATATAATTATGGTTTGGGTTAAAGTTCAAATTTGGTTCTATTTTATAACTTCTTGCAGAACACAAAGATGTATTTAATTTTTAGTAATTGTGTTCAGTGTTTTAATAAAAAATTGGTGAAAAAATAATGAATATCATATGAAGAAGTTAAATCATTTAATGAAATTTTGTCATCTACAGTTTTGCGTATTTTACTTTTTACCTCAAATGCTTTTATCGGCCACTCAACAAGTATACGTTTAACATTATGTTCAACAGCACAATTGTCATCAACATCTGTCTTGATCAAACGTTTTATGCGTTCCCAATTACCACCATTCGTTCCACTTTCATCTAAACTAATGGTTTCTTCAAGATCGCTATTTGAGAATGTTAATTTTGCCTGTTTATTTTTTGAATGCCGAATCTCACAAACGGTTTTACTAGTTTTACTTCTACCCATTGGTAAATATTCTCCGCCCATAAGGGCGTTAACGAACGTAGATTTGCCAGCACTGTATTCACCTGAAGTATCAGTAATTAGTATCACTTCTTGTAACCATGGTTATGGTTTTACAATAATATTGTCTCTTCTAAAAGAAAACGATTAATGTTTGTTATTCTATGGTTTGTTGTAGAAGAAAATTCATAAAAAGCTATTAGCAAAAATGTTGATAATACATACATGTATTACTTTATTGTAAAAGCTAGATTAAAACAGTGTAAGTCCATGTATACCATTTAAAAAGTCATATATAATGACAGAGATGGAATAGCCGGAACTTCTCACGGCTACCTTCCATTGATCAGTCTGGGGGAAGTCGTCTGTTTGTTCAGCCCTCATGTCCCCCGACAACTAGAGTAGTGAAGAGTCTGATGATGATGATGATGATAATGATGATGATGTATTGATACTACACTGCGGAAAGTTTGCTAAGCGCCAGGGACATTATTCTTTCAGAATTAAGTTGCATTATCTTTTGAATTGTGTTGTATATTTTAATTTATCATAAATTGTATGATTTTGGTGACATTTAGGATTTGGTTGTGTTTTTAAATTTTGTTTTGGTCTAGATTACAGTGCAATTTGAGTGTGTTCAGGAAATTGGGTTTTTTATGAAATTTGCGAGAAAGTGTTCAGAACGAACAGGAATTGGTTAAATATCGGGTATAGGAAGTGTTCAGAACGAACAGGAATTGGTTAAATATCGGGTATTTGAGCCATTACTGTTGACAACAGCCTGGCAGCGTCTTCTCATGTTCCCAATCAGGTTCCTGATGTAGCGTTGTAAGATATTGTTTCATTCTTGAGCCAACATGGCGCAAATCACATGGATTCCTTTCGGCTGGACTGATCGGGTTAAAATCGCAAGCAAAAATTCATTCAGACATTGTCGATTGGATTAAGGTCCGGAGACCTCGCAGGCCAGTGTTCAGTGAGGGTACCGCGGTCAAGAACCCAGAGGTTGATGCTTCCGTCCCTGCTAAAGCCACCCCAGACTGTCCCTGAACCTCTACCATAACTGTTGTGTTCAACGATGTTTGCTAAGTGGGCACACCATGACCCGTCTGTCCGTATACTAGTAGTCTAGGCATTACCGGGACCCGTCGGTGAACAGGACGGTCGCCAATCCTCACTGGTCCAGCCAATGTGATCCATGACCTATTCATACAGTGGGTGCGAATACAATGTATATGGTTTTCTCTATCGAAGAAGAACATATGGTAAAATATTGAGTCCGCATTCTTTTGATCATAGATGATCAAAAAGCGATCCCAAGCTACTAACTTGGCCCTCTCATTGTCACCGCCATGCCGCCTGACCGATGTGCCAAACTGTTTGAACCAGCGTAGTCTACACCAAATTCTTTACCAACCTGACTATGGGTAGCCCCTTACTCCATTATACCAACAGTCCGCCACAGGTCGGCTTCAGACAGATGCCTTCTAACATTTCGACTCACCTTATCACCACATGCAACCGTAAAACAAGGAGTTATTACAATGTGTAATATGCTTACAACTTGCATAATACAGCCAAATCGCGTTAAATTGAACAAAGACATTTAGTGTCACATGTAATTTACCTTACATGTTATCAGTATGCACCGCACTCATGCTAAGACTGAGTTTCACACAAACAAGTTTTTTGGTGAATTACGTTACTAGGTCTCACGCTACAGAAAATGTGTTGAACCATCTAACACAGAATTCTATGCAAACCTCATTTCTCTAAAACTTAATAAAGTGCCACAAAATTTCATATTTTACGATAATTAATATTTCAGTTTAAATTAATTTGTAATGTAAGTGAATAACGTTATTGTGGATTACGTGTCACTATGTGTCTTACAAGATAGTACCCTTACTTGTACCAATGGCACCAAATCATGAATAATGATGCTTTGATTATGTAGCATGTAATAAATACCAAGCGTCTCGAAGAAATCGATTTTGATCAATGAAAAACACATTTTATCATGAATACTAGTACATAATGTGACACAAAATCTCATATTTGTTCAACTTAACGCGTTTTAATTGAATAACGTGCGGCATTTTGGTGCTTAGCAAACTTTGAGTAAAAACTCAACAGTTAATAATTTTGGCTTCTTGTGGAGAAGTCGTCCTGATTGAATATAAACAGTGTTGACTCACCCATTCGGAACTCCTAGCGTGTCAACTAATTTTTGAGTGTTTGAGACACCCCGGGGATTTTCAAATGTGTACTTACCCGCGACAAGAACAACAATTTCCCGGTCCTTGAGCACTTTTAATCTCATTTCTACCATTTTTTGGAAAGACAGTTTGCCCCCAATTGTCAAGTAATGCTGGAGTTGTATTGCATCGTTGTATGATAAAATGTTCCCATGTATGAGGGCTTGGTTGAGGTTTTCGAAAATAGTCTCACATTCTGAGTATAACTTGTGTAGACGTAAGTCGCTTTCTTGGGCTTTTCTCTGTTGAATTAAATTGTGTTATTGAAACAAATAACTATTCAGTCATATCCTTTGGAAGGAAGTTGTTATTTTATGATTCGTGAATAAAAAAATTATGTCAAGGCTATGTGGATATTTTACGTAGTACGAATAATTTTCGTCATTTTTTGTTGATACAAAAGCATGCATATATTCCCGGCGCAGAACATGCGTAATTTTATATTCTAGACTACCAGCTAAACAAAACAACAAAGATCATGTTTCGCAAGAAGTTCTTTAAATAAACACTATATAAGCCGTGTCAAATATGTACTCTGTGGTAGCTTAAGGTTCAAACCTACCGTCGTCTTGGGTGTTAACTAAATCAAATCTTTTCAAATGAGTGCTACTGCCATTCACGCTATAAGTTGATATATTTAAATAAGGTAACTATTTAATTCAGGTAATCAAACATATCACTCACCCGTTCAGTCATTTTCAGAGTTTATTATTTGTCATAATCCGCATACAAAATACAGTCAGTATGGACGCGTCCATTCCTCACTGTTCATTACTTAATTAACATTCATTAAATTTTGCATATTTTACCACAGTCTTATATAAATAAATATTTGATAACCATTTCACCAAGTTAAAGATAATATTCTGTTTAAAATTTGGACCAAATGAGGAAGAGTAATTGTTATTTTATCGGCTGACTTGAAAATATCAAATCTGTATCGTCTTGTTATCAGTATACATTTGATAATTTGGTGATAATTTGTCACGCCTGTAAACTAACAATAGGACAAGGACACATTTATAGATACGCTAATTAATGTATATAAAGGTAATTGATAATAAAACAAAAAAAAATGTTGAAAAATTATCCAATGGAAAATCATCTCAGTAAATCATGGCGTTCCTCTTGACATACACCTCTAGAAACATGTATATCAAGATTATGTATACAAACAAATACAGGTTGTATAAAATGAATCGCAAACTGTATTCAAGAATGCAGTTGGCAATTTGAATCTCGAACTGTGTCTAGAGCGCAGTTCGCGATTCGAATTGCGATCTGCGAATCGCGAACTGCAAACTGCGTCTCAAGTTTATACAACCACAAATACAGTATGACAGGTCTCCTACAAGTATGAATAATTGAAGTGAAGGGTAAACTGAAAAAAGTATAGGAATGGACAATAAATAAATCAGACAGTATGGACTTGCAGAACGACTATGACGACGACGACAACAACAACAACAACATCAGCAGCAACAAGTTTAACAATGAGTATTAAAATGAAAAAAGTCAAATTATTCCACGATATTCATTCACATCAAAAACTTGAATTATTGCAATTAAATTGTTTTTAGTAATTGATCGTAATGTTTTGAATAAATGTGTCCAGATAAGGACCCTGTGTTTTAAAAACTTTTGCAATACTTCTGGACATTTTAGTTTAATACATGTACTGGATATTACTGATATTACTGTAGCATTCGAACAGAAGAGCGTGTGTATATATGATGCTTACAAGGGTCTGATTTGAAGGAGTGTATATACAGTCTTTACAAAGTATAAACAGCATTGATATTAGGCCAAGATGATTCTTTCTGTATCAGTATTATACATCACATGTGATCATTACTCGATTAATTGTGAATTTAATCAGTCGGTAAGCCTTTGATAACCTTTTTGCTCCGTATAGAAATAACGAAGTTTAGTCTAGATAAATAGAAATTATTTCTTTATAAATATTATCATCAATACCTGGGCCGAATTTAATTCGGCCGATTATTTAAATAATCGGGTGAATATGATTATGATATTTTCATTTTAATAAATATCAATAACGGAATAATCTTGGTTTTCAAATTCCTTTAAAAAGTATTTCTTTCGGAATAAGGGGCATGTGTTGATATTTTTTGAAAAGCGTTAAGATATGTTGACGTAATTAAAGACACAAAATATGGAAATAACTAATAAAGTTGTATCATATAAATATAAACATATAGATAAATAAATAAACATGCGTCTAAAGTTGATCGGTTCACCAGCTTCGCTCAGTTGGTAAAGCGAGATCGACGGATTTTGGGTTCGTTAGTTCGAAATCTGGGCGCGGCACGTGTTCTTTGTGACTTTTCGTTGAAAACTTATGTTTGCGACCATTCTTTAACCAGCACTGAATATTTCCGAGGAGAAGTTGGTACTTACTTGCAGAGAACTAGGTTAGTGTGGGTACAGAATCCAGGAAAACTGGTTTGGTTAGGTATATGCTGGAATATAGCTGAAATACTGCTGGAAACGGTTGTAACCTCCCCCCACCCACCAAAAAAATGTTGATCAAGTTCATGGCTACTTTAAATATTGTGCATGGAATGTGATAGATATGTATGTCAAACACTCTTCTTGATTGACATTAATAACTTCGCCAAGTTTAGAGATTATAAAGACGAGATCAAATCACCACTGGCGGGTTTCGAACCAATGACTTCTAGATTGGTTGTTCAATGTTATCGCCAATGACTACAACACTTCTTACATTATATTCTTATTACAGTGCACAGCTAGACTCCTTGAAACTTGGTTTATGTAAGTTCATTGATGCGTTAACTATTGTAAAATAAATATAATGTTATTGTTATTACGAAAATCCACCATCAATCCTGCAACATGAATTGTTTTATGTTCATTATTACTGGTCGTGTATTAACGGTCCTAAAAACATGTTTTTAACTTAATTTGTAAATGTCGAACTAGACCTGCGATCTTTTAGCGAATAAGATACTCAGCCTTGTTATTGAATTGAAATAAAAATACTAAATGGAAATACGGTTACAAATTTGATTCAATAAAATAATTCTAGGTCGAAATTCAGATTTTAATTATTTACATGATATAGCAGAAATGTATAGAATCTGGTAATACATAGCTCTATTGTAACTGTATCACAATAATTTGAAATATATTTCAGTGAAATGTTTGTATGTTTGTGCAGTTAAAGTTTTGATAATGACACACTCAGAATTGTTATGATCGTATACATATCAGGTCGAATACTTCAAAAATAGCACGTTGATTTACATAATGTGCATTCTCTTTTTAACAGAATCGAATTTAAAAAAAGAACAATTATTAATGCTCAGACTCGACGTGAAAAAAACATCGAAGAATGAAATGAAGTCGCAATCTGATAAAAGATTACTGGATCTCTAAAAGTACAGCACGTAATAATGTTTTTTTTTGAAAATATTCATGCTCAATGAAACATTTGATGATTTTTTTTCTCAGTTGTAATAATATGGAGATATCGATGCATTAAGCAAGCTTAAGGAAAAACAAAATTCTTTATGTAATTAAAACCACATGTATATGTATGTAGTTTAAAGGAATATACATGCAAATAAGTTGACTCGCCGGATTGACACAAATTGAACCGGACTAATGGTCCGGTGCCGACCTTTAATTGTTTTATACAGTATTTAATACATGTATTTGCTTTCATTTTTTTCATTTTTGTATGTACCTTCAAACTATTTTGATCATAGAGGATGTAGGGATAAAAGTCACTTGATGCTTATAAGAATTTCATCCTATCATTTGTGCATGCATTTGATCATTTAAAAAAATTCATGAATCGCCCCAATATCTAAACTACTGAACGTTTTGTATCAATGGACCAATCGCATTTAGTTTCAGCTTACGCCCAGTATAAAGACTTATTACCACTATACCAATGTGTGTATATACATGCATGTACATACATCATGACTGCTTCTTTGGAAACTAAAACTTGTGTCTTATTCAGACGCAATAAAACCGTAGGGTCAGTCCAGGTCTACCTAAAACATTGGTGTCTTCTTCCGCTCATTTCAATGCGAAACAAGAGACGCTTTTTGAATTTTTATGTTTAATTTGACTTGGATGATGCAGGATATTAATTAATTCTGGTTTCGACTGATACATTCTCTTGTCGATGTAATGACATCACTACGCCATATACAATTGCGCACAAATTGTTACGTACCGGTACAATATTGATAAAGTATAGCCGAATGTGAATTTTTAACATACTTTGGCTCGCATTTTAAAGTAATTGTCACGACAAATTGTCGAATGTCTTCAATTAATCTGAAACGTAATAATATAAATACGCTCCAAATATTCACGATTTTCGGTAATCAAGTCTTACCCGTATAAACATTAAATATGATATTGCTCATCATTCGTTACATACTAGCATCTTGTAGTCAATAAACCGTCAATTGAACATTGTAGATTAAATGAAACACGAACTTAGGTATTGTACAAATATTTTTGAATGCATAACAAAAGGCATTTTATTACCTAGTCTATTTGTTACATATTTTGTGATTGCGTGTCATCATAATGTAGGTGTATTCTAGTGTAATATTTGTACAACCAAATAAACATATCTTTTACAGACCTTGACAAAACGTAGACAAACCAATACTTCGATATAGATTATTCAGTTCATTGAAATATTTGTGTAAAACCATCTTGTTATATCTTCCACGTCTATAGTGTATAAGTAACATAAAATGAGCCCGAAATGTCAAAACAAGTCCCAGTTTGTCAGTGAATTAAATAGGTCCCTCTTTAAACACGTCACTGTCGTAAAAGGTAAATCATGCTCATCCCTTTTTAAGGGTCACGCGGTTCCCATTTTTTGAAGTGACATGAAGACCATACATCAAAGACTCAGTGCTCTATAAGTCCCATTCTAATGTGTATCATTATTTCATTTATTAAGAATACTAATTATACAACTATGAAAAATATTAGTATTTATTTAACACTGATGTAAATGTTCAGAGCTCACATTTTTAACCATAAAAACCCAGTACGACTAGCGAAATGTAGGCTTTATGTGAACGATAAATAGTCGTTCATCTTGTTGTATCGTTTTTGTATTTCGTGTGGAGTATTTCTTTATTGTAACTTATGACATCTACAAAATAGATAAATAGACTAAAATGTTCAGTTATAACTCAAATACGCTCTAAAATATTTGTCTTTTTGCGTTCATCCTGTGTTATAATGTAGCTGTATAGAAATGTGTTCTTTTTAATACATCAACTGTCTATTTATCGTCTAGCGTAAGTATAAATTTAGCTAAAAATAATACAATTAAGACCGAAAACGGCAAAACATGACAGGTAGCAATTTACTCCTTAAAATGTTTACACTGCCAAAACAAACACAATCGCAATATATTTTTCCTATGATTTGAAAGACACTGAATAACCATAAATGGATATCAATACGTGAAATAATGGTCAGCCATTAATGTTTCAAATTCTAGCACAAATAATTTGTTAATATACACGTAATTGTACTCTCGTTATTTCATATTGACCGTGTATGGATAGGCCTAAGTTAGCCATTCTGGACGTTTCTAAATAAGTTCATTTAGTACAATCATGTCATTGTTTGTTCTACCAGAGAACACGTGCTTACTTGGTTACCATTCATCTTTGTTCCACGCATTTGAACGGCCGGAATATCTCAATCCTTCTCCTAGTTCACTACAAGTCATACACAGAAATTACGTAGTGAAATAAAGCAAAACATTTTATTATGAAGTATCAATAAAGAAAAATATACTGATCCAATAAGTACGCATGTGTATAGTACTTTCATATCCTACGTTAAACGTTAAAAAGTTACATTGTTTCAACATTTTCAAAATCACAAGGAGGCAAATTGTAAATGTTGACAACATGTCTCAATAGTTCAAAGTTCAAAATTGTTTGATATTAAATGGACCATACCTATTGTTTGATCTTTGTTACTTTAGATAAATAAGAATACATGTTTTACTGACGTCAAGTCAATACATACCAACAGATAAGTGGGATAATGTGCCGTCAACATTGACATAATAACACGATTATAAACAATGTAAATAAGTTTTGTCTAAACTCGATAGAACAGTTTTAAATGTTTCAAACAATGCGTAACTTTAATATTGTCTAGCCAAGATTAAGATAAATATGATGACAATCACGCCTTTATGTATTCCTCGTCGATAATACATATACAAGTGGTATGTTCTACTATGATGGAACAAATTAAGTTCCGCTCCAGTATCTATAATTTATCTATGCAAGACTGTAGAAGAACCAATGTTTACTTTCTTCAAATGATTCGAGATTCCGCTCCCCTACCGGTACTGGCGTCCCCCAACGGACAATCATCGTAACTCTAAATCTCCAGGTTCAGTGACCGACAATACGTCAACTATACTACAATTTCCTTGTTCACTATAAATGGAAATTTAGAAAGAACCAATAATTTTTAATGTTCGACCATGTTGGACAATGTATACCCAGATTTCTGTATGTATCTAGAAATATGTATTATGGTTTTGCAGTAATCGGCCTTTTCATTCTGGCACGACCCGTCTTTGTCTGACCGGATATGTTCTTATGGTCTCTGACAGCGTTTGGTGGTCCAGATGCGCGAGAGCTCGCGCGTGAAAACACTGACGGTGGTTGATAACTCTTGGGTCTTTTATAGTGTGTTCCGTTTTTATTACGTCCGTACAATTGCGCACGTGCGCGCTCACTTAACATTTGGTTTTCGCAGACGACGGTTCCATCAGGTAAAGTTGTAGGAACGATTCCATATCTCTCATACAAATCTTGGCGCGTTTTCTCCGTATTGGTCATCTGCTTTAACGTATGTTGTAACATTGACCAGTTGAGCTTTGTAGGCTGTACTTTGTGTTCCATAACAGTTTCATTCACTTCCCGTTTCAAAACTTTCCAGCCGCGCTTCGCACAAACTTGTACTACACTTTCTGGCTCCTGTTCTTTACTTTCCGCTTCTTCCAGCAATCTTTGCTCCTCTTCCCTTTCTCTATCTTCTTGTCCTTTTACCACGGCTGCTTGTAACATTCTTGATGCCACCATTGTTGACCGTGCCATGTTGTTCAACTTCTTCTTTAAGATCGTGTAACCTTTGGTATTTCCATATTCAGAATTACCATACATATCAACCATCACTTTTTGAAAAGTTCCACTCGAAACAAAGTTTGGTTTCGGTTTCTTCAATAAGAAATCTTGATTGCTGTTGTCAATAGTTTTTATGCAATCTTCAAACGCAGCCCATGCTTGAGCAGGTGTTACCTTCTCCAAACTTCGCGAAGTTAAATTCTCATCATCTGAATCTAGATTTATTGTATCAATGTCATCTCTTTCACTTGCCGATGATACTCTTGATGTTCTTGAGCCCCGTGTCCTTGGTTTTACTTTTCGTCTTGTGTTTGAAGATATGCTACTATTCCGAACCTTTCCTGGCATTTTATTATTAGTCGCCATCCCGTGTAATATTTTTCTATAAATGATTTTTTAAAAACCTATTTCATATCTCCATCATTTCAAACTCATTGCATGTTTGCTATGATCGTTGAATATATGAACTATATAAAGTAAATACGTAAATCCTGGTTCGTTCACACTGTTTTTGATTTATTAGTTGGTTAAGCACGGGGACCAAAAGATATTCTAATCACGTTATGTGACGCTGTGACTCTCCGCGCTCATGATTCCCCTTCCCAATGCCGTATTATACCTGTATTTCTATGTATCAATTGAAGCATAAAACGCGATGAATAAAGCCATTAGCGTCCGGTGAATAGCGATTGGTTGACGGGCATCTTAATTTACTATTTCATCGCTATAATGAGAATAGCTAATCTATTAATTCTCTTTAGAGTTTTGTGTACACACAAAAGCCGTTATGAGGTCGGGAGGCTATAGTATCAACGTTAATACGGTATAACATAACTCGGGGACTTATTTCGCAAATCAATATAAACTATTGAAATAGTTGTCAATGGACTGTTACATACGCCTAAATAATCACACTATTAATGAAGATGCAGTCATATTTTTACATATTCAGACGTTTTAATGTTGGTACATTTATAAATTTTAAAACCTAACGTTTCATTAATACCTTGTAAAAACGCGTTTTACATCAAATTAAGTATTTAGAAAGCCAGAATTCAAATGTGATTGACGTACGTATTGGCCTTTGATGCACTGACTTTTATTGCCACCAATGAAAGCATTAATACACCACTAATTAGTATGTTTTGATCATGCTATTTAAGTATGGACGAAATTATCTTTCAAATTAATTAATCAGGCACGTGGAGAAATGATAAGCTTCATTAATATGTTTCTAAAGGTTGTCAGAAGGCTTAAACTTACGAACTCGTGAACTCGGAGTTCAGAGAAACCGAAATATATATAATGTTTTAGATAAATAACTGCACCAAGTTCATTTATATGATTAAGCCTCGTTTTCTAGGGACAAGCAATCCAATGATGTTATTTAATAAAATATTAGATAAAATTTAGGCGGGGGAATTTTGAGTTTAATAAAGTAAGTATCATTTTACCTTTGAGTTCGTATATCATACGAAAATTACCGGACCGAATCGACTTTCATCGCGCTAATTAGGGGCAGGGTCACTCAATAGAAAATATGAAAGACCCTGTTAGGGGTAATAAAACTGTATATGGTACCACTGCGATAAGGTCTCTGTTTTTTTTCTGATTGTGATCAGTGGAAGGATTGTAATTTGCTTGAAGATCGGGTTTTGAATGCAGTTTATTGTTTTGTTGCAAATTTATGCATTCACATGGTAAGGTGATTTGCGAGTTTGCAAATATAGAACCATACAGGGAAGTTGAATGAATAATATATATAAATTTTAGATCTTTGAGCCATTTTACAATCTATAGCAGATATACAAACAAGTGATAATATTGATTGAATATCTTTTTTTAAATAATTAACTTAATGAAACTCTGGTTATTTGTATGTCTAAGGGTTTCACGAATAATTTTTATTTCACCATCAACATTTTCACCTATGTAAGCAATGGTGTATAAGCATGCATCAAGATTCATACATGTATTTCTGATAAAGAATGACAAGATTTTTTAAATTAGACTTTATGACATAAGACCTTTTTTCTTTCTGTTTCTTTGAAATCATGCTTTTATATATTTGAGCAAGAAAGAAAGAAGAGAGAAAATAAATAAATAAGATACAGGGAAAACGTGTCTTGGGTTGGATTGAACCAATGACAACCATCTCGCCAAAAATAAAGTACCTTGCACCTCACGGCCCTGATGACTTATTAAATATTTGCCTGTTTTGTATTAATCAAGTTTCGTAAATCTAAGGGAGGTAACTATTCTATCGTAAGTAATATTATGTATATTTTAGTAAAAAAATGTGTGCTTCTCAGTGAATAGAAAGACGTTTCCTTCATTGTGATTGGTGTATAAAAATAGGGCTTTTAAAACTTTTAGTGGAATTATTTGAACGAATTTTGTCCATATTGAATGAACCACGTTCTAGGTAAGTCGACTGTTGGCGCGACAATACTAAATATATTCTTGAAAAGGTCAGTGGATGTTCTATTGAATTAGAAATGAAACTTGCTTCAGATTTATTTATTTTCGAGAGTATGAAAGAAATGGAAGAAGAAAATGCAGTTTTTACTTTAAATACAACGTTACATATGCTATGTTGTTTACAGTTTGATTAAACGATGACCATAATGGCTGCTGCAAAGTGTGAAACGCATTGATAATGGACATGGATTTGTACGTTGTGTATATATTATGCCCTGGGGGTACACGTATTGACTAGGGGGAGGTAAAACAGCACCTAAGATTGCACATTTTCATTAATATTAATTAAATTGATGGTTCGAATATTACCAAACTTTGCCAACAGATTGTAAATTACAAAGTGAAGCGCCGTTGAATGTTTCAATTGATTTGGGGCTACAGGGATATTACTAAACATGAAATCACACCTGAAACATATTGTTATTCAAATTTTGTAAAGATTTTCTTAGTGTTGACCCGGTCATATAAAAGGTAGAAAAAAATTATTGGGCTCAAGTTGGTCTCTACAGGCCTTCGTAATAAGACGCATTGCGTCCACGTTTCCATCGTCCCTCGGAGTCGAGGGACGAACACCCGTATGATGCGTGTATGTGGTCGCACGGTCATGCAAATCTCCACTGTCTGTTTGATCCTGTAAGTCATCTCCCTTAGAATTATTGTCTGTTAGCACCTTTTAGATATCTACCTTTGGTCTGAAGAAATCTTGAAGTAAGTTATGACCGGTTGTCTGCCTTGGCTATTCCTTTAAAATATTTATTTATACAACTATTTAACTTATATATAGTTTTCCGTAATCTTCATTAAGTTTTCACCTGTAAGTAATTGTCCGTTGATATTTTTGGTTGGCTCCGATAAATTCCCCCTGTCTGATCGTTGTCTGTTTGCACCAATAAATTTCAGCCAAGAAATAGGGAGATGGCTCGGAATAAAGGTATCAGAGAGACTAAATTGGGAAATGGGAGTAAGTCCCCAGGGGTGCGCAGTAGGGTGCTCGCAGGAGATCATGTAGTTTGAATATTGTTTTTGTAATGTTTTACAGACCGTTACCTTCTCAGGGAAAAGGGTATTCCCCTTTGGCCTCGGAATAAAAGTTTAGGATGTTTATGAGATATTTTTATTCAGTTTTTGCATTTTACTCACATTCAAGCATGATTTAAAGTACTTTGAAGATTGTTAGACTTTAGTGGATGTCTCATCTAAAATATGAATGACAGTGTGATTATCTAAAAACAACAAAAGATGAATGGTACGTTTTGCAATTTTTTCCATTGGCTTAAAACACGTAGTTGATTGACACACGTGAATATTTAAAGCGGACTAATGCAACGACTTGTAACTTTATCTTAATATTTGTAACCACGCAAAGGACTGTGTAATTTCACACACAGTCAATTAAATCATGTGCAAAATCAGTTGAATGTTGATCATACTGTTAATGAATTGAACACTAGTAATTATTGTGAAGACGTCAATTTTTTAGCTCAATAAATTACGTAAAGGAACATTGGGACCGCAGACTAAAAAATAACGCTACAAAAGGTACCGCAGAAACGTTTTTTCTAGCCGTAGTATTTACTTCCTGTAAATTTTGTTTACATTGTACAATCTTGCAATTTGGTAATTTTTGCAGAATTCATGTATCTGATGCCTATTAACGACATTTTATAATCAGTTTTATATCCTAAAATCAATATGGATTGTACACAAACAGATTCAAAGGATGTCAAGGAGACAGTAGCTTCAAAAGTGTATTTTGCTGAACTGTGCGGTCTGCTGGAGAAAATATCAAAGACACAAGGGAATGACAAGAAGAAGAGAATATTGAAAGATTTCATCGACCATTGGAGAAGTTCTCATAAATTACTTCATGACAATGACACTGTATGTACTTTTTTACTTCCCATCTTTCAGAAAATTCTATTGTTTTCTAATGTGTTGTACAGGAACTGCAGTCCTAACTCACTTAAATCCTTTTCTGGTTTATTTCACTCCCTTATTGTAGATGAGGTAGCAATCAGTATATATATATGAATGATATTAGCCGATATGATTTTTGATGTGATTCTGGTGTTAAGTTTTTTTGCATCTTGACTTATATTTTAGTCAGTTGTACCTGGCAAGTGTTCCAGCATCTACAAATATTATGAAAAGTAGATTTTGATGTAATAGTCTTTGCAAAAGCTTACATGGTGTTATAAGGTGTACAACATATGAGCAATTTGAATGTTGTTTGATTCATACATGCGTGTCATAAATTGTATTGAATGTAATGATCTGTAACAGTGTTGTATATATAATATATGTGTTTATAGTAGTTTGTATGCCCGTCAGCCCGATTAGCTCAGTTGGTAGAGCAGCTGACTTGCAAGCAGAAGGTTGCGGGTTCGCTTGGTGAAGTAAGCACATTTTCCTGTGTAAGTATCATTAAAATGAAACTGGAAAATATTTAATAAAATAATTTTACTTATGACATTGGTTCTATTATAGTGAAGTCATTGTATTTTATTCTTTGATATCATTTTTTTAGACTGATTCATTTTATCCAGCTATGAGACTTCTTCTTCCTCATCTGGAGAAAGAGAGGGTAGCTTATGGCATTAAAGAGGTATGAGTTTGATTTGGTTCTGTATTAGAATATACATTACACTTTGATGCTTGATTCAAACATGTAAAGTTAAAATATATTCATATCAAAGTTAGTGAATTAAGTTTGGAAGTGGAAAATATTTACAACTTAATTCAACCACCTTAGTTGTACATATGTTTAAGTGGACATAACATTTTCTGATACAGGTTTGTGCTGTCTGATAAATAGTTTTTCAATGATGCATATATAGAGAGATGTTCATATGACAGACACTTCTCTCCAGGATACTGTATTGGACTTTTGTTGTGTTCTGTTAGTTTACAAATCTTTTTTAATCATTTTATCTGTATTTTAGCATATGTTTGCCAAGTTATTGATTGAAGTCCTGTGTTTAGGGAAGGACAGTCAAGATGCCCAGAGACTTTTGAATTATAAAGCACCAAAGTCAGCAAAAGCTGTATGTACTTTCATTTACCATTAATTAATTCATCTTTACTTGATTGTATTTTAGATGAAAGCAGAATATATCTGATACCTTCAAATCTTTCCTAAGTTACTATCATTTTGGCTTACTTGTGTAAAGGGACATTTTGCATCATTGTGATTCTGCTGTCCACTTATGATTTGCTTACACTTATGATTTGCTTACATTTTAGCATCTACACTTATATGATCTAAATTGTTTAGCTTAGTTAAAATTGACCGAGGCAGAAAATTAGGCTTGGAGCTTTGATCCCAATGACTACATTTTGTATTACTAAGCTTGGTTGTAATCATCCATGTTTATGTTATAAATTGCTGTATATGTTGATGAAATTATTTGAAACTTTGATCTCAGGATGTTGGAGATTTTGCCAGTGTTGTATATTTTGTTCTACAAAATCGTTGTCCAAGCAGAGGTCAGTTGTATATACAAGAAGTGAATGATTGCTTAGATGGAATTGCTTCTAATAATGCTGCTAAGAAAAAAGATGCTGTGCGCAAATTTATTGTGAAACTCATCACAAATATGTCGGCCATGGAGTTGAAATGGTTAACTCGAATGATTGTCAAGGTACGGAATTTATTTTTAGTGTGAAAAATATGAGCAAGTATCAGTTTGCCTACTTTTGAGAAACTTAACATCATGAAGTTTCAGTTATGCAATGAATGAAACATATTTTTATGTATTATTTTCATTTATGTGATTTGATGTTATGTATAAAAGCTATTGCTTTGATTTCATCTTTTTGTGTAGTCCAGATATGTTCACTAGTAGAACATGTATATTTTGAGTCATGTTTGCACTAGTTTATGCTTCTTACAGGAATTGAAGATTGGTCTCAGTCAGTCCTCTGTATTGTCTGTATTTCATCCTGATGCTGAGGAATTCTACAATGTTAACAATAATTTGGAGAAGGTAACATTACTCTGCCTGTCTTTTATAATTTCATAAATAAAAATTCCATGTCAGTCTTATTTACTACCATCATTATGCCAGAAGCTCATCTGTATGATATGAATTGTCCTTTTTGGAATGTGTTCATTGCATCAATGATTAAGTCAATATAATAATGTCTTGTACTTTATATTCAGGTTTGTAGGTTGATGCATGATCCATCTGTAAGAATACATGAGATAGGGATATCTGTGTTCTCACCATTCACTCCTATGTTAGGTGAGAGAGCTTCACCAGATAAGGTTTGTCACATTTTAATACATGTATATATAGTAACATGTGGTGTATTATAAATGAGTGTTTTGTTAGTATTTTAACTATTTAACATGTCATATAGTCACTGCTAGTTATATTTCTAAATTCTTGTTGTATGTTGGCCATTGTGTTTGACTGAAATAATTTTTAGCTTGCCCAGAATTCATTATTTTTTTAACAAAATGTTATTTTTAATGTAGTGTGTATTTCAGGTGTAGCAAATTCAAGTACTTGTACCATTAATTACCCAAAGTCTAATTAGTCTAAACTATTTAGATGATCATATTTGATTGGCATGAAATCCACTGTTATTCACAAATATACTGTTTACTGTGTTATAAGGTTGAGAAACTGATGGAGGGGAATACTTATTATATTGAAACAAAGTTTGATGGTGAAAGAATGTTACTACATAAAGAAGATGGGCTTTATAAATATTTCTCCAGAAGGTTTGTATACACTTGTATTCTAATTATGTTCAAATTTTTATACGATGCTTTATTGAGTGTTGTTTCTGTTTGTTACTTATATTAGAATTATATACATATATTTATACCAATACCAGAGTGAATTGACTAAAGTGAAATGCTAGTTGCAAATCAACAGAACTGACACTAGGAAGGCTTAATCTAATTTGTTGTTAAATGAATCTTTTTTTAAATTTGTATGTTTTATGTACAAAATATACATGTAGTATGCATTTTTAGCATTTTTTGAAACTACCTATAAAATTTTATTTTTTTTGTGTGTGTCATTGAATTGTCATGATATTGTTTACCTATTTCAGTGGAAATGAGTATACTAGTACCTTCGGATCTAACCAGTATGAAGGGACGTTAACACAGTATATACATGATGCCTTCAAACCAGATCTCTCTAAATGTATCTTAGATGGTGAAATGATTTTATATCATGCAGAAACAGGCACATATGGTATGATAATTGTTACATGTTAATTATATCAATGATTATCCTGTACTTAGTTCACTGAAGTTATCCACATATTCTATGTTGACTTTACTGTTATAAATATCCTTAGTAATAATAAAAATGGCTGCTTTGAAACTGTCAGTGCTAACAATGATTTTTTAAATTAAAGCAACTTCCTGTCTGATGGATTACAGAACATTACTTACTTCATTTAGTTATAATTTAGCAAAGTGTGTTTGTTTGCATTTGGTTTCATTACTGTATATAAGTGATGTTTGGTGAACAGTTCATCTAATTTGTCGTCTGTTGCTTAACAAATCTAACGTGCATCTCCTTACAGTGACTACCTTTATCCCCTCTTGATGAGCAAAATAGAGGCAGGATGCATATGAGTGAGAATGTAATCTATTAGTCTTATGGTGTAACTTGTGCCTCGTCCATGTTTCCAACAATGCTGCAGTCTACTTACCAAGCTGTCTGGCCTGACTAATTCAGGAATGGAAAATAATATGGTCACAATGATATTATATAACTAGTCTCTAGATTATTTGATAACAGTTAGTTCTTGATATAATATTTAAAGAATGTGAAATGTGATACAATTGCTTCTGTTGATGAATACATTTTTGTATATTATTTAGCCACAAAAGCAATGAATACTGATGTCAAATCTTCCAATCGTGAAGGCTACCAGCCTTGTTTACATGTATTTGATATTCTTCTGTACAACAATAAAGTATTAACAAACCTACCTCTAAAAGAGAGATTAAAGTATATAGAGAAAACATTCACATCTTCTGAAGGACGGATCATCATCAGTGAACACAAAGAAGCAAACACAAAGTATGTTATGGTTTAAATTCACTTCTGTTTTAGCCACTTAACATCCTATGGCATATTAACTATCTTAAAAATCTTAATTATATGAAGATAGTGATTATTTCTAGAAAATAACTGGTTTTATGTTTAAATGTACATAGAATAGCATTCTATGCACAATTGTATTTGACACTTCCAATTCATAAGATATAAGAAATTTAGTGAAAACAGTATGTTTTACTATGTCATCTGCATATTACGTATCCACCTAAATAATAAGTTATATAAGTTTATTTCACATGAATATGTTGTATGATTTCAGTCAGGACTGTGCTGATGCATTAAATGAAGCTATTGATGGAAGGGAAGAAGGTATAATGGTAAAAAATCCAGAATCTGTTTATCGACCAAACACTAGAAAGGGTGGATGGTTCAAGATCAAACCTGAATATGTAGGAGGTAGGATTACATCTTCTGATAGAATTACATCTGTAGTTTTACTTTAAGTTCTAAATTTTGTCAATATGGCCATATCTGTGGTCCTAAGTAAATTTGGAATGAATATTGATTGGTGTCAAACTTTATAAAGGTTGGTATAAGTCATATTTTGACAGCTGTTAGTCTATTCTTTAATCAGTGAGTCATTGTTACTTGATAAAGTCAATGCTAGAAAGCTATGTTGTTTGAAAGTTTGATAATTGATACATGGGTGATATTAATTGATAATTATATCATCATATTGTATTACTGGTAAACCTTGTGTATCATATGTACAGGATTGATGGATGAATTGGATGTACTCGTTGTTGGTGGATATTTTGGTGTTGGACATAGAGCAGGAATGATGTCACATTTTCTGTGTGCTGTTGCTGTGCCAAAAGAAGGAACTGAACCAGAGTTATTTTATTCTTTCTGCAAGGTTTTATCTCCTTATTGTTTATATTTTATGTAATATCAACATTTTATTTCCATCCAGCCAGAGGCCATCCTTAGAAAAATGCTTATACATGTGTTGATATGTAGCCATGTTTTGTTAACACTATTTGCTTGTACTGAAAACTAAAAGCTGGAATAAAGAATGAAAAAAGAAGAATTTTGTTAGAGGCACTAAAAAAAAGTTAAGCACTTAAATGATGTTGGGTCAGGGGATTTTTTAATGAGTTGGTTGTGTAAGTGCAAACCAACAATTTTTTATAGATGTCTTCATTGACAGTTAGCTTATCATTAGTAATACCAAATGTAGCTGATTTAATGATTAAGCTTACTAGGAATTCCAGAGAATATTATTGTATTGCCTAATATATAATATAATGCTTTTAAAATGACAGAAATATAGCACTATTGATGTATTCCATTGACTTGATATGAATGTAATTTTTATCATGATTTTTGCTTTTTATCATACCTAAATGCATGATTTTCATATACTGAAGATGTATAATGTAAATACTGATGGGAGGATTTTAGTCCAAGATGGAAAAATAATTGATTCTAGCTACAGAATAGGAATTACCAGTAGTACTAGTATTTGTTCTAGTTAATTCTGTTTGTCTGTCTTTTGTGTTTAGATATCTGAATACAACAATGATATACATGTTCTAATATTACTTTGTAGATTGGGTCTGGATATACCAAGAAAGAACTTCAAGATTTTAATGCTAAATTAGTTGACCACTGGCAAGCGTTTGATAAGAAGAATCCTCCAAAGTGTATAGAACTTGCATCTGGATTTAAAGAAAAGCCTGATGCATGGATTGAACCAAGTAAATCTGCAATTGTACAGGTATAGAAGTTTTAGGAATATTTATTTTAGTGATTAATTTTTATTTATGTATATTTATTGTGATCTAAATGTTTAAGGGTATTAGTATAAATCGTCACTGATGCTTGGTTTAGAATTCCATAGAATTGACTTTCATTTAACGTTCTTATTAAAGAATGTTCAGAATTAAAGTCTCCTAATTTGGCTGTTCCAATTACCTCTTTAAAGTGCCTTTTAATTTTCACTTTGTGACAATGTAAGTGATAAGAATTATGTTCTTTTTATTCATTTCTGTTACAAAAACAACTAATTGTCCGACCCAAAATGTATCTGGAGTTTGTATAGTAATACAATGTCATAAATTATTTCGTGTATGTTGAAGAAAGATTGGGTAAATTTCCATGTATATATGTATATATCTGTATTGTATAGATCAAAGCTGCTGAGATAATTGATAGTGACAGGTTTAGAAGTGGTTGTACTCTACGTTTTCCAAGAGTTGAAAAGTTCCGTGATGACAAAGAATGGTATGACTGTATGACTCTGCCAGAAGTGGAGGAGATGAAGAATGTATGTTTTGTCATGTTTAAGTTTTCACCCTATTCTCGTTTAATACTAAATTATTGTAAACAAGTTCGAATTACAGCGCAAACCATCCTTGTCTTATGAGATAGGAAACATGATCGTTTTTGTGTCTCACAAATGTCTTTACTGTGATTTGTGTAGTTTTATTCAAATGTTTGTTTAATTTTTATACGAATGTATGTAAAATTATTTTAGTCAGTTCTGGTTCAACACATGACAGAATGAACCAATTGTTGAGGCAGAATTAATTCATGTAAAGATGTTCTATGGGTGCATTTGAGTCAGTTGTTCTAAACATTTTCCTTGTCTTAACAAATTCTTTTTTCTGCTGTACAATGTATTTTGAAAAGATTTGCAAATTTAAGGTTATTCGTTTTCATTATGGTTTAGTGTAAAAATATGCTTGGTCATGAAACATCCTTATTTGCTATTGAACTAATAGATAACAAATGAAGTATCATTTTATTGCTTGTTGTTTTATGCGATAAATGTGAAATATTTTTCTAATATTTTTTTGTAGAAATCTGGTGGTAAGTTAGCTGGTGGTTATGTTGAGTTAGATGAAGAAGGAGAGCCCACAAAAAAGAAGAGGAAGATTGTGTCACGTGTTGTCAAACCAACATTAGGGTCGCAATTCAGGGCCGCTGATATGTCCTCTGTAAAACAGGTATACACTTATATAGACTGGTCAGTTTATGTGTGTGATCAATATTTTATTTTGCTGTGAACAGTCATTGATGAATAATACTGTGTAATGTTATGTGAGTTTGTAAAGGTTGATATGTTCTTGATGTAACACATTATTTTAAGTGTGATTTTTTACTGTATACTATATTTACATGATAAAATCCTAACTATATGATTGTGTTTTTGAATGATAAGAAGTACTGGTACTACCGGCAGGGACCATGATTAGTTGATGTCTCTGTACCTTCCCTTTTTATAATGATAAACAAAGGCAAAGAAACCAAAATGTTAAAATAAATTGATTGTATGAATATAACTTAGAAAAATACTCAATTGTGAACTGTAAATTGTAATTGTAAATAAATAAATTGTAAATAAACTGTTAAAAAAGCTGTTTTACTTTCATGAGTGTAAAATTTTGATCTTGTAGATGTCAAAGATGTTAGAAGGGAAAGAAATATGTGTGATAAATGGTCCTGCATCACATTCAAAACAGTTGTTAGAGAAGAAAATAGTGGAGTGTGGAGGTACTATTGTACAAAATCCTGGTATGTGAACATCTCACAGCTTCATTATACAATGATAACCTCATAGCATTAGGACAATATGATAGTTATGAAAAAAATAAGAGCTGTCTTATCATTTCATCCAGCTTTCTGGGAGTATTCAAAACACACGATTGGGATAAGCCCAGTTAAGACATGTTGTGAAAAATTGGTTTTCGAGGTTTAGATTTCCCAGAGGATTCTCCATAAGCAATTCCAACTTAATTGTTAAAGTTTAAATCTGTTCTTTTTAATTTGAAAGATTTCTTTTTTGTGGAATTGTCTGAATAATAACCTGCTTATTTATATAAATATCTACAAGCTACATAAATGTATAATAACATCACAAACATTCAACAAATAGCATTTATCCATATTTGTTATAAGTGCGTTCATTCATACAATATTTAAAATTGTTTTTTCTATATAATTGAATTTTGCCTATAATATTTACTTAGTTTGGAAGATCTCAATTCTGATATACTGTCTGTATGTTATTTTAATTGTTTCATTCACTTTTTACAGGCAGGGAAACTTTCTGTGTTGTTGTTGAGAAGGTTGTATTTCGTGTAAACAGTATGATCAAATCGACTAATTACGATATCATTAAAGCTCAATGGTTGATTAATTGTCTGGAGAATAACAGACTTTTTCCTTGGTAAAATTTACTCATAATTTTATTATATTTGATATTTGATTTCCATATGTAAAATTTTCAATGATAAATTCTATTTCATTCACTCGTGCCTAATAATGTTCCATTGGCGCCACTTTAATCTCAGTTTAAAATATTTGTACAAGAGACATGTGTTGATTAAATTGATCATTATCTATTTAGTTTCAATATAAATATTGTGCAGATGACATCTCTTTGTTTACCACCCAATCTGTTATTTGCTCCACAAACTGTATCTTTGGTACTTATCATATTTTTTTTAGATTTGAAATTTTTCAAATTGTTCTACAATGTGATCAAACCAGATGGCACTTTCATGTTATGTAAATAAATAAATTGCTCTTTACAAGTATTTCAATGAATGATAATATTTACTGTATGCACTTCTCTGTTCATTGATCAGTATGGAGACCATCTTGTGTTATAGGTCTCCTGGTGACATGATTTATGCTACGGACAAAACTCAGAAATTATTTAAACATGACTTTGACCGGCATGGAGACAGTTATACTACAGAAACTACCCCGGATGCCCTTAAAGATGTTTTCACACATATGGAAATGGTAAATATAAACTGCACACATGTATGATTGGCGTGCTGGATTGTGACTTATGTAACACATGTTTGATGTGAATTATTCAATCTGAAAGTTTTTCTTGTCGCGAAGGAGTTATTTGATTAATGCCATAATAGTTTATTCAAGTGATAGAACAATGAAGGACCAGTCTGTAATTTTTTATTTGATTCTAATGTGTCCTCCACCTTGATTCATGGAGGTAGTTGGTTATTGTCTTTTATGTTTAAATGATATACTATTGAATTCATAGGGGGCTAGCTCATTGAAGGGATAGTGTATAATGGTGTATTAGGCCTAAATTGGCCATACATACCAAAAAAAAACACATATCCTACCATGCCCATTTTAGGCCTAATACACCATTTTACACCATCTCTTCAATGCACTAGCCCCCTATGGTTGAATTATGACATGAAATACTCAAACCAATAAATAAGTATTGTTGAGAAGATGGATTTAATTTCAGTGATGTCTGATTGCTTTAGCACAATTTTATCCTTATTCTATCTTTAAATTTTATGCTTTCTTTTCAAGAATAAAGGTGATACATTGAGTTCAGATATGATGGTAGAAATAGAAGAAAAATATTTTCCGGATGAAAGTCCTTATGGCTTGTTTAGAACTTGCAAGTAAGTAATATTTTAGTTTGGTGCTTGTAACAGAAATGATTAAGAAAGATGTGATGGTAAAATTACAGCAGAATGGTACAGTAACTGATGTATTTGACTTTTGTGTAAATGTTTCAGTTAATTTTATATCCAGCAGATTGAATAAAAACAGTGCCATTGAGGATTATGGGAAATCCTAAGTTTTTAGGTCTCTCCCAAATTTATTTAACAAATATCAGTAATGACTGGTCACAAAGGAATAGCATGACACATTTCTATTCCTGATAACTACAGTTCCATATTACAGATTCTACCTTGATAACAATCTAGTGATCAGTGATCCATCCACTCATATTAAGGACAGTAGCCTGGATCTTACAGCGTTGGAGTTACGGTTCTTTGGTGCTGTGCTGTCCAAAAAGTTATCAGCAGATATATCACATGTTCTGGTAGATACCAAGTAAGTATCCCGAGTTTTACACTGCCTTAACCCTTTGCGTATTTTGGACTCTTCCAAATTCAAAGCTGATATACATAACATCAATTTATTTAAGAAAATTGGGTTATTTCTCTCTGACAGAGTGGAAAACATTGTGGCAAAAGAAGCCACTACTCATTACAAGCAATAGCATCTTTTGCCACAATCTTTTCAAATGTTGCCTGCTTCAGATGTGGGGAAATGCTGTATTATAAGAAAAGGATTAACTGCTGCTTTCTGTTTAAGATCTTTGACCTAAAATGTTATGAAAAAGAGATAAGAGGTCCTGTTATTATTGGACCATTTATGTCTTTGACTTCCAGTAATACATGTATTTGAATTCAGCTGATTTTATTGAGATAAATAAAAAGTACCTGTCAGGAAAAAGGCCATGTTCTGAAATATTCTGTTGTGTTTTAAGTGTTCTATGGACTTGCTTTCTGTATTCAGCATATTGTGTCATGATGTGCGTTGGCTTTTCCGACATAGTGATTTTTCATATGTATTTTTCAGTTGTAAACCACACACTTTTGAAGCACGTTCATATGATTATTAAAAGAAAACCAGCATTGTTTTAATTCTTGCTCATACTATGTGTACTTATAATGAATGTATTTTTGATTTTTCAGTGATCTTGTGAGAGTAAAAGAATTGAAAAGTGAGAGAAGGACTAGACATAAAAAGTTCCACATTGTTACCTCAGATTGGATCAAACAGTGTATGGAAGAAGGTAGTATTGTCAATGAACGAGCATTTGAACCAGTTGTTTAAACAATGAAGTTAGTATTTAGAAATTGTGTGGCAGCTAGATTAATTAGAATTAATCAAATGACTTCAGAGATTGTCTGCTCTTGAATTGTTTACAAGTTAAGTTTCATCATGTAATTTTGTGCCTTTTGACAGTATTAAATCACAGTCAAGTTGATGTAAAATATCAATTCAAATTCAATCTAGCAACAAATATAAGTAGTTACTACAATAATATTAGGAATCAAGTTTTTTTATGGAAGAGTCGAAAACAATTTTGTCTTAAGGTGTAAAAGTGTATGAATGAAAAATGGCTACTGGGTCTGTTCATTCTGGAATTAATGTAAGAAAATACTGGTAGTTGTATGTGAATAAATTAGAGTTTGTTTTATAAAGTAGCAGACTTGTGTATTCAGGAATTCCAGCTCTATGTTTGAAAATGCAATTATGGCATCAGGAATACTACAGGTTTACAATCATTGATCACACATCTATTCTGTATAGCCATGTAAGATCAGTTTACTGAGACTGTGTTCAGTGTTGTTCTGTATTAAAGAAAGTATAAATACTAATATTTAATATGAATGTCTGCATCACAAAAAGTCTTGCAATGTGTACATCATATGTTCATCAGAGATAATGACCAAAATTTCTGTTTACAAACTGTTACTGTGATATTTTTTGCCTTTTTTATTTTATTATTTAAAGCTCTTTGTATTTGTGAATAGCATTTATTTTATTAGTTCACTATCAGAATGAAATTCTTTTTAGTATAACAGAAATGATTTCATTTTTTCATATACTCGCAGATAACTGGAGGGTTATTTTGCAGCCTGTCTTCAGACAAATATTTTAATTTTATTTCATATCATCTCATTGTATGTATACAATCATTCAACAACAAAATAACAACTTCATATAGATACCCTATAAATACTCTAATCTATTTATTCTCATAATGTATATATCATTAAAGCTATGAAAGATATGGAAGTAATGCAAATTTATGTACTTACTGGTAAATTAAGATGCAGTCAGTTTTGTGTAATTTAATCTTTTTGCCTCTACTATTATATTTTTGTGCCATTTGGGATCAATTCCAAATCAGTAAATAATGTACCAATCTTGTAAAACCTTCTTGTATTAAATATATTTTGTCTTACAATTGTTCATGTTGATTTTTGCCTGATCTGATTAATGACAGTCCTCATGCATCAAAATCCATGAGGCAAAATATCATCAAAATATCAAAGTATTATGGTTATACTTCACAAGGCTGCTTCCTATTCCATACAACAATAGATTAGCTGACTATCAAGTAATATTCATTTGATTTATGGCTAGATGAGTTTCTGAAATTCTACCCAGGATAAAAGCTCTTTTTATGGTACTTCTACATCATACTCTCAAATATAGCCACAAGTGTATGATCGTACCAAATTATGTTATTATCAAGTTTTGTCTGCATTAATCTATATACTTAATTGAGTTGTTTCAAATTAACAAAGAAAATGTATACATGTGTCATGAATACAAGTGTTATTCTGTGAACAACCATAACATAAGTGTTACATGTTGAATGTTTTAATAAAACAGTAAATGTTTGTACATTTTATTTACTGAAATAAACCTGGACACAAATTGCAAACATTGAAGATCTATAGATTGAACAGGACTAGAGTGTAGTAAGAATCTCTCAAAACCATTACATTTCAGTGGGTAAACAGGGGTGTAGAAATGAGCCGGAAGCTGGAAAAATCAACTGGCTATTTGAGCATTCTCGCTGACAACTTTTCCCCACAGAGTGCGTTGCCCGTTCGCCCACTACAGGGGAAACCTCAGACCCCCTTCTACTTTTAGTAGCTTACTGGCTTCATGAAAACATTTCTACACCCCTGGTAAATGAAATCCAACCAGGCATTCAGAATGTTAATGACAAACTCATGTATATTCACGTGAAAATTCATAAGAGTTAACATTCCATAAAATCATAACATTTAAATTATACCATAAACAACATTTCTGTTCATCCATGCTTGATGCCGAAACACCCAAATAGATTTATCAAACTAGAAGTTAAGACTGAATAATGCGAGTACACTTAAGTGCAAATAGACATAACCTAATCAGTATGTATTCTGTATCATAGTTATCCCATAAGTAGTGTAATAACAATATTGAAATGCATTTGGTTTAAAATGCATTTCTAGCAATATTTCCCTCAACATTCACTCAAAACTTGACATGCAATAGAACACACAAGTCAGGACCTCACATGTTGAGCTAACTGTACCTGTTTAAGTGTAGTTACTATCATATCGGTTGTTTAACAGCTTTTTCAACAGCTATGAACATTTCAGAGCTGCCCTAAAGAGAGGGGAGAAATTACAGAAGAACCGGGCATATACATCCCTTCTCTTGTCAAATAGACCACCTGGTTCTTTATTGTGCCAGGTGTTAAGTTCCGATACATGCCTTACCCGTTTCCTGTGCTTTTCTAAAAACAGTACAAGGCTCAGTAGTGGAATAGGGACACTGAAAAATGTCCCTGAAATATTGGGAGCCAAGATTTGAACCCATGACCTTTCCATTGGTAGTCAAGCATGTTACCCTTGCTATCATATACCTGCTTTGTGTGCTAACCACCAGGGCATAGGAGACTAAATAATTATTCTGATGAATAAAAACAATAAATTGGTAAAATTACATTTTGGAAGCACACACTTCAAAGTACAACATATCACATTATCACAACATGATGGCAACAAATTTGGTGAACTTATATTTGTTCTTTAACAGCAAAATTTGATCAAAATGAATAACAGACTCTATAATTATGTACAAAATTAATCTGATAACATAATTTTGGCTGATAATATACAAAGGCACCAAGAATATATGTACAATCATTCATTCAACTGAGTGAATTCCTAGTAATAAAGAAATTATACTGCAATACATACTGAATAGTTACCACAATTTTCAAGATTTTACAATATACCCGTTAAAAATAATACAATATAAGCATTATGTGCGGAGTTAGCAATTAAAAGTCGAGGTAAACAATGAACAAGATTGATTATAATAAACAGTTTAAATGCAAATATCACAAGTAATTATATAGAACAGTCAAAATCACAAGGTGTCAACACTAAAGCAACCAGAAAATGATATACATGTATACATGAATCAGTTTTCATGTGGAACTGCAGTAGCATTAAATTCCACATCATCAGCTCCTCAAAGGTACACATCAGTATAACCAGTGTTCAGTACCAATATTTGGAGAGCCGTTAATCCGATGAATTATGACACATTCTAAATATGATAGACTTAGCAAACTAAAAATCTAAGTAAATATCATTTTACAATGAAATATCAGTGTGGCTGAGGTGTGTGGCCATCCACATAAAAATTGCGGGTAGCAGCAGGTAAAGTTACTTCAATTCCATCAAGTTCTTTACTTAATATAATCTGACAACCTGAAACAAAAATTCACTGAGTTTAAGATCATACCAAGTTACTAAGATTGTACCTACTGGCTGGATAATTCTCAGGTATGTTTAATAAAATCTTTATCAATGATATTTTATTTACCAGCTAAATGGCTACAAAGTCATATTACTTTTACATAAGATTTGAGTAAACATCAAACACAAACTAAACAAATGAAATGTTTAATTATTCAAAAACATTTTTAACGTGTTAATCCAATTAATGTTTACAAATAAGAACCGGATTACTTACCTAATCTTGAATTTTCCCTTAAAAAAGGGGCCATATCTAACATATCCTCCTCCCTGAAATTGAGAACAAAATACTAAGACAGGATCTTTGTTTAAATTTCATTGACGGTAGAAGTTTACAAATTTCTTCAATAAAATAGAACATTTTTGTAATTATTCATCACAAAGTTATACAAAATTGAATGCTGGAGCATCACATTATCATTCTCATAATGATATCCATCATATCCATGTTTAAGATTCTAAATTACAAGATACTTAAGTTTGTCAGCTTGAAGTTTGTCAGCTTGCATCAAGTTTAATCCTTTTATTAACAACAGTTATGCATAAAGGTATTTCAACCAAATCAGTTTTGCTGGGTTACCTACCAATGCTTATCTGTCCCATCTCATAACCTCCAAATATGTATAAATACTGTAAAACCCGTGAACAAAGGCCACCCTTGGGAAAGACAAGATGTGGTCTTTATTGACAGATGGCCTTTATTTTGGAGGTCTGTTTGTTCTAAATTATCAGACATGTTTTTTTTTTTAGAATGGCCTTTATTCACAGTGTGGTCTTTATTCAGAGGTGACAGCAAACACAGGTTTGACTGTAATAAATAGAGGACAAATAACTTAAAATGCAATATCTATAGTCCTGAGGTCATATGGAAATAAATATGAAGTTCTTAGGTCTCAAACATGTGCCCTCCCTTTTAAAAAGGTCAGCATCTTATTTGTAAGAAAACACAAACATGCATGAACAGCAAGACAATTCAGTAATACATACTCTTCTTTTGGCTCTTGTATTTTATCACAGTAATCATCATGTACATAAACATGACACGTTGAACAAGCTAACGATGCTTCACAAGCACCTGTAAGTAGAAGTGTTGTAACCAATAGTTTATTTTCAAGTAGGACAGCTTTTATCCTTTAAAACAATCAGTCAATCAGCGAGGACAGCTGCAAGAGTTAGTTCATTTATAGTGACCCAACCACTGAATGGCAAGTATTGTACACTTATCATAATATACAAGAGAAAAGAATATCTGGTGAATTTATATTAAGTTATTTAGTCAAACGCATTATTTTTCACAATTCAAAACCTTATCAGGAATAAAATGCATTTGTCAATGTACTTAAAGTTTTATATCTACATTCCACATGTCTTAAAATGTATTTGATGAATGCAAGCTCTTGATGGAGGTTCATACACCTTATTATGAAAAAAAGTAAATTTTATTACTACAACCTTCAAGTTCAATTCCATATCTATGAGCAAGATACATGACATTATCTCCAACCTTTCCTTTTATGGCAATCCTTTCACCGGATTTGTCTATGTATGTAATATTGACTCTGAAAACAAATGAAATTATGAAATATGTGTAAGTCAACAAAATCTCATTAATTACCATGACTAATTAACCAAATTGGTGCTCCAAAAGCAACTGACAACTATCTAACATGAAATACGAGTCTGGATGAAGCGACCTTTAAATAACCTTGGAAAGTGATGTTGTTGGTGAAACATAAACCACCTTGGTTTCAAGCCCCTAGCCTTGGGATCATCAAAAACCTGTACTGCACTGTGTACTGTACTGTATGACTGAGACAATAAAGAATAGCTAGACACTTACATATCATCTTCTGATTTAGGGTCTTGATATTCATATTCACCATGACACAGAGGATCTGAAAAAATGGGAGGAAATTCTGTCAAATAAAGTCAGTAAGGATCAGGTCATAACCAAACTTAGGTATTTAGATATCTTTAATGTTAAATTAATCAAATTCATTGCAAAGAGGTTATAGTGACCTAATTCTTAAGCTGTATAGAACAAATCATAAGAATCTTGGATGAATGATACTATTTCTCTACTATATCCAAATTCAGAAAATTACTCCAAAATAGTTTATTTGGAGATTTTAAATTGCTTCCCAACAGTAATTTAGATAATATAGAGTTAATTTTTGTACATTCTATTACACTAATAACTGATATTTAGTGACATTAGAAATTTAGATTTAATAGAATTCATCCATAAAAAATAATGTACAGTAATATATACTGGTATATATATTATCAATGGATTATTAAAAAATGTAATGACAACTGAAAGAAATAACAAAATTTACATAAAGTATTGTTTTAATATAAAATGAAGTTATTTCACAACACTGTAAAAGACCTATACAACATTTACATACATTTGACAATATCAATAAAATTTGACGGTGTTTGTCCGAGACGGCGACAATCCGAAAACTAATCAAAATACAAACCGGCAAAAAACTTACTAGTGAAACGCGAAAAAAACTGCAATCTGTCCTGAATCAAATATTTTCGTTTTGTAAACGATAAACAAACCGACTCTGATGTCATAGGAGATTTAATGTAAGAATAACATCGCCGCATAAGTTCTCTTCTAATTCGCATGGTGGCGGCCATTTTGATAACCTATCATTCTAGGGTATGACTATACTAAATGTTAATATGATGAAAGAAACATGTATTTGGTATTAATATGTTTGGAATCGCATATCTCTGGATAAAGTAACACATTATTTAGTCGTCATATATAGTCATTTAGCAACCAATATGGGATATGTATAATAAAAGCAAAACGTCAAATATTTTCAACAGTATTTGTTAATATAAAATTCATAACGAATATTTACAAGCAATTTAACGACAAACGAATTCAGACAGCACATTATTTACATAAGACAAACAATATAACGACTAATATATATAACAAATAACTGCACATTTACACTATATAAGTGTACATATTTACACGGGATGAGTTTTTCAGTAATTTGTCCGTCGATATGCCCCCTCTCTGTACTTATCCATAAAATACGGCCCTGCATGTATCTAGAACATTTTCTTTGTGTTTTTGACATCTTCTGAGCACTCACAAGTTTCTGTTGTGTCTGCACCAGAAGCGCAAACAAGATTTTGTCTTTAGACAAATAAAAAAGGGGCATAACTCCGAGAAAATAAGTCCGAATAACTTTTTGTTATTATACGCGCAAGAAAACCTAATGCCTAATGTACTTGTGAGGTTTTATAAACATCCAACAAGCCATTTAGGAGAAGAAGCACACAAGTTTTGTCTATAGACAAATAAAAAAGGGAAACCATGAAAATAAATCCGAATAAATTTCTTTTAAAAAATGCGCAAGTAGACCTAATGCATAATGTGTTGGTAAAATTTTTATCAAAATTAAAAAAAGTTTCGGAGTAGAAGCGCGCACAAGATTTTGTCTATAGACAAATAGAAAGGGGCATAACTCCGCGAAAATAAATCCGAATGAATTTTTTATAATATGCGCAGGTAGACCTAATGCCTAATGTGTTGGTAAAGTTTTATCAACCAATCGTTTCAGAAAAGAAGCGCGCACAAGATTCCGTCTACAGACGGGCGGACGGACAACTTTGTTGTGCGGGGGTATAAAAATGTACTGGGACAGTCAGAAGACATTAGAGGAGTTCAAAAAGTTCTGGTAACATGCAGAATTGATATTCTCTAGTAAGCTTAGAGAAAAAAGAAGATGAAGTGCAGGTCATTTATTTATTACTCTGGCTTGGTGACAGGGAACGTAAGATTGACAGATCTACAATGAAAATCTATCAACGCAATAGCCGATGCTATACAAAAAACAACCAAGATCAAACCCAGTGTTTAGCAGATACAAATTTCACAATGAAACTCAAGGTGACAGTTCAACAGAACAATCCATTGCTCGTCTGAAAACCCTTGCAAATGGTTGGGCTTTCAATGTAAGATACAGGGGCGGTGTCATTAGAGACCAAATTGTATTTGGAATAAAGTCCGAAAAAGTTCGAAAAAAACTTACAACGGAAGGTGAAGCCTTGGTCCTAGAAAAAACAGTTAGGATTATAGCGGAATGTCGTGAATATGCCCAAGCACACTTGCGTGATATGACAAATAATTAAACAATATAAATGCGGTTAATCACAAAGGTCGTTCAGTTGCAAGACGGGAACAAGGCAGAAAAGAGAGTCACTCAACAAGTCAGACCAAAAACGGACAATAAAATGTGGAAATCGTGGACAGTCGCATTATAACAAAGATCGGTGTCCAGCGAAAGGGAAACAGCGCAAAAACTGCCCTAAGTGGTACCATTATGCAGTAGTGTGTCTTTCAAGCAAAAAAGTGCTTGCATGAAGTTGAGACCGGAAATAGTAAAAGTGATGGTGACTTTTAATCTGGCACAGTAGACTCTGCTGCCAAGAAACAGGTATTTGTTGATTTACAGGTGGGCTCTAAAGGTCATTTTAAACAATTTAAACTTGACTCAGGCGCTTTATCTGAGGCCGACCTCAAAGTCTCAAGGTCAATTCCCCCTTGAGGAAACCTACAGCTAAACTCACAGCATATTCAGGTTCGGAAATTAAGGTTCTTGGAGTAGTAGAACTCTCCTGCAGATACATGGATTGTATCAAACGTGCAGCTTTTCACGTCGTTAGAAAAAACAAACCCTAAATTCTAGGTTTACATTCACACCTTGACTTCAATTTGATTCAGATTGTTATGTCCATAGACGACCAGAACATCCAAATAAATAAAGATTCTGTTTTACGTGACTATCCTGAAGTATCTCATGGCATTTGAAAATTACCCGGTGCTTGCACGATCAAAGTAAATCCCATGTACTTAGCGGTAATTGATCCTCCCCGACATGTTACCGTAGCCCTCCAGAGCAAAGTCAAAAGGGGACTTGATGCCATGGAAAAAGCTGGCATCATAGCCAAGGTCACCACACCAACATGTTGGGTGAGCAGTATGGTCGTAGTCAGTAAGCCACTTTCAGATAAGTTCGAATTGTTATTGACCCCAAAGACCTTAATATGGCAATCCAAAGACCACATTACCCCACAAAAACTCTAGAAGATATTTTGCCGCAGTTAAAATCTGCATTTTTTTCACAAAACTTGACTGTAAATCTGGTTACTGGTCAGTAGTATTAGATGATGAATCATCATGCCTTACCACGTTCAACACCCCTCAAGGTCGTTAAAGGTATTTAAGATGCTCCATGGGAACCTCTTCCAGTAAAAGATGGATGAGTGTATAAAAGGCTTATATGGTTGTTGTATCATAGTAGACGACATTCTTGTTTATGACTCATCTTGAGAAAAACATGACATAAATCTAAGAAAACTACTCGATAAGGGCCGCAGAAAGAGCGTTAGGTTAAATGAAGACAAACTTGTCGTGACAGCATGTCAGGTCATTACCCCAATATCCTCAAAGTAATGGCCTAAGTAAGTCATGTGTAGAGAAAATCAAAATATTGCTTAGAAAATGCAAAGAAGAAGGGACAGATCCATTAATAACACTTTTAAAATTATGTGCTACCCCGCTTTGAAATCATGATGGGTAGGAAAAAAAAGACTTTTATGCCAATGTCTACAGGAAATTCTACTCAAGAAAATCAGGACACTTTTTGACAGGCAAAAGAGTGTTCAAAAGAAAAACTATGATAAGCATTCAAGCTCTCTGACACATTTAAAGTAGGAAAAAAATGTTAAAATACAGCAAGGAAAAATCCTGGAATCCCACTGTCATTCAAGAAAATTAAATAATCGCTCATAGTCTGTAGCTACACCAGATGGTGGTCAGTATGTTAGAAACAGGCAGCATTTAATGAAAGATTATATCCGTCAAGATGATTTCCCATCATTAAACCTAAATAATTATAAAATTTCACACGCTATTTGTACAAATCAAGGGTCTTAAAAATCCAAAGATAAACTTCCACATCACAGGGTTAGGAGTGATAATCTGGTTCCAGTTTCACGAAAAAACTTAAGTTTGAGCACACTATTTTGAAGTATTTTATGACTATATTTGTATTATTTGTACCTTGTTTTCTTTGAAAAGCAATGTATTTCTTGCAAAATTAAAACTCTAAGTCACAACTTTGTGTTGAAAACATAGAATTATCTTGCTAAATTAATTTTTTACTTGAGCATGTTATAACAGACTCAAGTTTTTGCTCAAGTGTTTTTATTCTTTTTAGATACTATTTTTAAACTATCACTATTTAAATCAACGGTATGTTTGTTCATCTTTTAAACTGGCACCAGTTATACTCACCAAGATCCAATATTGAACCTGTAATATATTTTAACACCTGATATTTGAATTGAAAAATAGTGTGCTCAAACTTAAGTTTTTTCTTGGAACTGGGCCCTGACTTTTAACCGCACTGAGCCGCTTATATCAACAAAGCATATCAAACTGCCAAACCGTTCTCCAACACCTTATGTAACTCGATCTAGGAGGCAGGTTAAATCAAAGATAATTCAATCGGTGTTAAATGAGAGTTGTACATTAATTGAGCATAAACATTGGAAAGAAAAGTTATATTGCAGTAGTGTTTAGCGAATAAAAATATAATGATGAACTTGTTTACGAAAAGACAGAGTTGATTGCATCTGGGACCAATATATTGGTCCCAGATTGCATAATTATTTCGTATATATAGAATCTAGATAATGATTATACGATAAAAATGTCTCAAATTGTTTCATTCCGACGTTCATGCGTGGAGTTAAAAACACTTTAGACGAAGTATTATATCACATAATCTAAAGGCACGTACGTATACTGTTTACCAATGCTAGGATTTACCAATCGACGGTTTTTCTTCAATTAAATGATTCGAAGACACAAGCAGTTCACTGATGTTTTGCACTCCCTTATCACCGTGACTTAAAATCTGCAAAATCTCTGTACTAATAAGGGGGTATGACGGAAAGATTAAAATTCATGTCACTGGAACTGTTCCTTAAATGCGTAAACTGCCCCACCGTGTTTTTATTCCGAAATTTCTTGTGAAAACTGTCTGATTTTCGTTGCAGTAGTCGTCTCTTTGAGGTCGTGAATTCATTCATTCAGTTTGTACACAGTTACCAAATCGGGCAGACGGGCTTACAAACTGCTATAAACACATACATTATGTATACAACACTGTTACACTCTTCCTTCCTTTAATTAATTAAGCGACAACCACAGGTTCTTTCAGCTAACCCAGCCACCAGCCACTGCTTCAACCTAGCTCTAGGATTCCGAGGCTAGCCACGCACTCACGGCACCAATGTAATAGGAGGCAGAAAATAAAGTTTCCGATGCGGGGCTCGAACCCGCGACCTTCTGCTTGCAAGTCAGCTGCCCTACCAACTGAGTTATTCGGGTAGACGGGCATATAAACTACTATAAACATAATTATATATACAACACTGTTACAATTGTTTCATATATGCGTATTATGAACTTATTTGAATCTGAAATACATGGAGTTATTAGCAAATTAGAATAAATTTAAACTGTTGTCTACTGTGTTTTATGAAGTTTCATAGACTCAGGTACATGAAGGAGTGTTTGTAAAATTAAAATGCCGTATTTTGACGGTTGCGGAAAACAAATCGGACTTTATCCATTCCCCTATCCACGTGACACACTGTGTACAAGATGGCTGACAATCTGACAGGCAGCGTGTTGAAATATCTGAGTGAAAATGAGCCGATTGATTCGTATGATCTATCTAAGATCTTAAATCAAGATCACCAGAAAATAGTTGGCGTCATTAAAAGTCTGCAAGCTGCAGGAGACGTAAGAAAATAAACTTCATGATATTGTTTAGCTATTCGAACTTATGACAGATCTATTGCATCATGTTATAATAAAATATTATGATGAATTTACATTAATTACAAATTAAACATTTACTATATCGTTGTACGCGAATTAGACTTAATAGCTAAATAAATTTACTGCTATCAAAATAATTAATCAGTTTCATCTTTATATTTTGGTTTTCAGTGTTAATAATGTTTTATGAAATTATTAATACACCAGCATATCCTGGTGATACTAAATACCAGTGATGCTAAATTTAGACCAGAAATTGAAAAAAGAAAACAAATCACTCCCCATAAATAAATATAGTGATTTATCAGTTCATATCTGTTTTGCAGATATCAACAGTCAAATGTACAATATCTCCATTAATCTAGTGCATGCAACACAATGAATACTGTGCTGTGCAGTGACATCACTATTTCCTTGTATATACTAAATACCGGTGATCAAATAAAAATCTCCCAATGTCACATGACATCATCATGTAGCACTCATTTTACTGTATTGGTTTAAACTTCCAAACTATACGAATGAGTTATATATAAGCTAACAGTTTCAAATGCAACACTTTCAGCTTTAGATGTTTCAAAAACAACAGCAGGGCACTTTTTATAGTGTTCTGTAAACTTCCTGTTTTGTTTCCATGCATAGTTTTCTATTTAATTACATTTTGGATAGGAAAAAATATCCGTAGGAAGTTCAACATAGTATCTTTATAACGGAAGCGAGCACCTGCAAGTGGCTGTGAAAGAAGTCCATTTTTTTTTCTAAGAAATACAACATAATTTGAAATCTTTTGATTGAATCATGAATATTTTTTATCATTTTCTTTAAATTAAACTAATTTTAATGCTTACTCACCCTCAAAAATGACATTATAACTCTGATTCTGCACCGACAGATGGCGCGAACCAAGATAAACCAAGCGCAGCGTTTGTTGACAACGGTCAGTTTCGCATGTGTGTGTGTTATGGCTATTTATAGAATCACCGGTATTTAGTATTCACCGATAATTGGGTTACAAGGGATATTTGGTTTCTTGGTACTGGAACATTATGCTAGTTAATGATTAGTTGGGACTAAAGCAGTATTTTATAATTATATGTCAAGCCAAAATGGCAAATGCTTGTTACAAAGTCACATATTTTGTTGCATAAAAATCCTTAAGGCATATTCATGATGTATATTATAATTGATATAGGCTCCATATGTTGTGCTTGGTTTCATCTCCTGATAATTGTGATGCTTTTTTTATATGTTATATTTTCATATATTATTTAATTTATACAGGTGGAGTTTGCCTTGTTTATTAGCATATATCACATTACAGGATTAAATAATTGTATACTCCATGAAAAAAACATAATGTACTTGCAGGTTCTTTTACTAAGATAGTGGCGCCGATAATCGGCATCTTCCCCCCGAAATTTTTTCCCCTCGTTAAGATACATAATTTCTCTTTGAAGCTATTCAAAAATAGCAAAGTTGACAATTTCAGTTTTAGGAGATTTAATTCTGCCAATTTCCATTTGCGGTAAAATGATGCTGTTGTCATAGCATTGATTCATAAAAACATTGGTTTTGGTTATGTGACAGTGTATTAAAGTTTGATAACTTACCCAAATTTCCCATTTCCATGTGATTTTCCCCTTTTGACCAGTGTCTTCCCCTATCCCTACCCCCCGACTTGGCATATGTTCTCAAGGGTCATTTGTTCTTTCAGACATTCCCTGTGTTCAACTTTGTTAAAATAATTTTTGGCTTCCATACATAGTGTCTGCAGTGTACTAGGCAAGCCTGATGATTTTGTCATGATGAATTTTATTTATATTTAGATCATAAATGCCAAGCAACAACTGAATAAAAATTATGAGTTGACAGATGAAGGGATGCAGGTTGCAGAACTTGGAAGTCACGAAGCCCGAGTATATAAAGCTATACCTGATCATGGCATTCTTCAGGCAGAACTTATGGTAAACAACACTAATAGCATTTTACAATTATTAAAAAGCTTAAAATTGAGCTACATTGATTATTGATGTACATCTACCTTCTTCATGCTTTTTTGTGCTTTAGAAAACTTTTGGTATTTCAACTTATGTTTTAATCATTAATGTTTAAAAGCACATTTTGTGATTTGAGCTTTTCAAGACATACTGTAGTGTATTAGAAGTACATGCCTTAATGCATAGTATTTAATTAATTTGAATGTTATTTGAATTCAGAAATGTGTTCCAAATGCAAAAATTGGATTCAGTAAAGCAATGCAAGCTGGTTGGATTCAGATGGATAAAAGTGCAGAGGGTGGACCTAAGGTTACTAAAAAGGTAGTTATTTGTTTGACATAAGTACTTTACTCAGTCCAATGAAAACTTTCTCTATGTTGGTGTACCGTGTACTGATATTTATGTATAAGAACAGGTAGTTAAGAACTAAGATCAGCTTATAGTTGTATTCCTTATTATGTCTTCCTAATCTTGAACTGATTTCCTGTGTCTTGATGTGAAAATTTGTAAAGTGTCAGACAAAATGTGTCAATATGCTAGCTTCATTTGTAAGATATAACAACAGACCCTGAATATCTCGTATGACTTGTTGAAATGATAGGACTTGATTTCATGAAGACTATTTAATAAAAGACACATACCTTAAATTGAAGGCACAAGGGCACTTTGTCCTTCCAAGGTTTGATAGTAACGCTCCAATTCTTGTGCAGCCATTTTCTTTCACCCTCTCTAATGTATCTCTTTAGAATAATCAACATCAGGTGGTTGGTAAATTTATTGACCTGTGTATATTTTAGGTGGAAAATATTAATGATACAGTTCAAGACTGTATGCAGAAAATACAGAATTTGACCCTTGATGGAATCACAGATAATCAGAAAAATGAATTCAAGAAGAGAAAACTTGTTCAAGAAATGTAAGTACAAAATGTTGTAAACTTTGCTGATCATGTCATTGACCAAAAACATGTTTATGAAATTTAACCTGTCTGTGATAGTGATACTTCATTCTGGTTTCTTACACTTGCTCTGTATAGTCTAGTTCATAGACTAATACAACTATATCTTGAAGCAAAAGCTTGGACAGTGGATGTACTATTTACTGACAATATTGTCTGTATTACAATGTTTTGTATGAAGACTGTTTTTTCCATGTAATTTTCTACAACATTATTGTTATAAATATCATAGTGTTTTGTAAAGAAACATGTTCACATTGACGTAAATAATCCACCTGTTTTCAGCAAATTCACCAGCTATATGTTGTCAAAGGGTGCAAACTTTACTTTATCAATTGAAAAACAGGAGGTAGATTTGACACCAGAAATGATTTCCAAGTAAGTATTTATCATTGGTGAGATTCCTTTTTTATGTTGTGTAGTTTCTTTCATATTAAAAATAAGTAATAAATCATTGTTACATGTTGATAGGTATCTATTTTTTAATCCAATTTTTATACATAGATAATGATTTTCCCAGATAAAGGGAGATTTACTGTATAAAACTTGTCAAAATGTTAAGTACATCAACATGACTTTGAATTATGCCAAGTAAGTCATTTAACTGAGAAAACAAACCACAATGTTTTTTGCAACCATAGCATTTTCTTTCAGCAGTAATTGTCGCCTTCTTTATTGTAAAACACTTCTTGAATGTTTTTTTGAGCTGTGTTATTTTGAAATTTTGTGTATTTTGATCTAGTGTGTGTTGTTCTAGTAGCATTTGATGTTTGGAACTTAATGCATTCTAAGCATGTAATGATACACTTACCTCATGATACGATATGTATCATGATACAAGGTGAATAATACAATTTGTTTACAATAATTATCTTTAGATGAAAAGACTGTATAAACTATTTAAAATTCATCACAACTTCGACCTTTTCTACTGTCCTGAACCCAAAATGAGTCCATATTTTAGACTTAAATGTGGCCAGAGGCAATTTTAGCCCAGTTGAGGAAGCAATGTTTGTTATGATTACTTCCCTTGATGGATGATCCGGAATATTCCATTACATGCAGTACCGTCCTGGGTTGTGTGACGTATTGTGAATTGAACCGGGACCAAATGACTATGATAAGCTGTTTATCAGTATGGCATTACACTCCTAATGTAATCAATAATCAAAAGCCATGTACACCATCACAAATTTTATATTAACAGGGGAACTTGGAAAGAGAAGTCATTCAAGGAGTATAATTTCAATGCTCTTGGAGTTACACCATTATCTGGGCATCTTCATCCATTGTTGAAAGTAAGAGCTGAATATAGACAAATCTTCTTGGAGATGGGGTAAGAATTCATGTTTCATAAACAGTTACAACTGTATAGTAATCATGATATGTCATAAATATTTACCAATAGATTTCTATAACGAGGGACAGATGTTCATTTTGTTCGTAATTCATTTTTTCACTGAAACTATTTTGTATTACACAAAAGACAAATGCAGTAACTAAATACATGTAAGTCAGTAGCACACTAGTCAAAAAATGTTGATGGAAATGAAGATAAATGGTAATGATGATTTATGTACTGTTTGTTTTAAATAGTTTCACAGAAATGCCGACCAATAATTTCATTGAGAGTAGTTTCTGGAATTTCGATACACTTTTCCAACCTCAACAACATCCAGCAAGAGATGCTCATGACACTTTCTTCGTCTCAGGTAAGACTAAGTCAGTAAAGTCACAAATGAGAAAACATATATCATCCTTAAATCCTGCATGTTGAACACTCTCTGAAACTATTGTATAATACAAAATTTTAAAGTTGTGGTCAGGTGTTCATTTGTATATTTAGCTTACGTTTGCATCTCAGTGTCACAGAGATGAACATGTTCATATGCTGCATGTATGTATTTATATAGATCCAGCCAATGCTGAGACATTTCCCATGGATTACTTAGAGCGAGTCAAGAAGGTCCATTCAGAAGGTGGATATGGCTCTCAAGGGTAAGTATGACCAAATAAGGAGTTTCAGACATTTCTGTCTGCCCTATGTCACCATTTCAAGAACATGTTTAAAATTTAGATGACTTGTCATTTCTGATGACTTGAGTATTTTTTTCAAGTTGATGTGTTTTATGCCACTGAAAGCTTTTAAAATATACCTAGATGCCTTAGGTTGCATACTACACCCAACACATCTTTGCTTTAATGTAATGAAACTGCTTTTTGGTTAACACTTCTACATTGAATTGATGCATATTTTATACTTGATTGACGTACATGATTTGAGTTTCACAATTATTTGATACAGACTGTTTATATATTGCTGTGATAGGTACACGCTGCAATGAATGTATAACAGCTTATCAGTCTCCTATAGCTTAAAGATATGGTATTTGTTTGTCCTATGTTGTTCACATTAAGAATATAGTTGTACTATTACTATGCATTAGGTATAAATATGACTGGTCAATAGATGAAGCAAAGAAGAATATATTGAGAACACATACAACAGCTGTCACATCTAGAATGTTGTATCAAGTAGCACAGCAGGTAGTTGATGTTTTTTTTTCTACCATAGATGCTATCTATTATCATTATTATCTACTATTGGAGATTATGTTCCTCGGTTACAGTGCTCCAGATAGTGCACGTATGTGCATAATTCCCGCGCAGAATATTGTCAAGCTTAAGCACTGTCATAATTATCTAGAGCACTGGATTAGTGTCTGAATGAATAACAATTGCCATTATTCTTTTCTTTGTGAAATGGTTCATAACATTAATAATACATCAGAATAGGTATTTAAAAATCAATGCCAAAAATTCGCTTTCATTCAATTTAAAGCATATATATGCACATATCTGTATTTAAATGTTTCTTGCAGCCTGAATTCAAACCAGTGAAGTATTTCTCTATTGATCGTGTGTTCAGAAATGAGAATCTAGATGCCACACATTTAGCGGAGTTCCATCAAATTGAGGGTGTAGTTGCTGACTATGGTTTAACATTAGGAGATCTTATTGGAATTATTAATGCTTTCTTCAAAAAATTAGGTATGGCTTAGTGACTTTTTTACCAATTTATCGTTGACATTGATGATATAAATGTGGCAAGTTATGAAATTACACAATTTGCCATATTTTGCAACCAAAACTGATGGTATGTGTTCATTAGAAATGATTATAAAATTTAATTGCCATATTATCAACACATGCACTAGGTGCTAATTTAGTTAATCTTTAGCAGTTGACAATAGAAAAAAGGTCAAATATGTCACTTTTTTATTGCAGTAATCTCAAAGTTTGATGTGATACGAGTCATATAATTTAGATGCCAAATGTTGTCCCATGAAATTATCATCATTTGGAAAATGAATGAAATGACCAAGATGCTTTGAAGGATTGAACTGTCTGTAAAACAAGATAAATAAAATTCATCATCTATTGCTTCATGTTCACATACTACAGAAAACGGTTTTGACTATAAACAACTGATGTTCATTTGAAGAAATAATGTATACATAAAAACATGTTCACTTATTCATACTTGAAAACTTAGAACTGAAAACTGGAAACTTTGGACAGCCAAACTTTTCTTTTGGTGCCATGGGTGTACAGTATCCAGAAGTTACTATGAAGTTTGTGTAGAATGTGTTTTATTTTGTTGTCTTTCAGGAATAACTAAACTACGTTTCAAACCAGCCTATAACCCGTACACAGAACCTAGTATGGAAGTGTTCAGTTATCATGAAGGTATAATTTTATTTTGTGATGTATAAGACTTCCTGGCAGTCTGTTTCAATGTGGTCCTATACTCCAGTCACTAGTTATCTTTTCATTAGTTATCTTATTTCAGGGTGCAGTCTCAAACTTTGATCGTATTCTTATGTTGAGGAGCACCCATACATTATGGAATCATATACAGTCAAACCTGTATTTGCAATCACCTCTGAATAAAGGCCATTCTTTGAAAAACTGATATGGATAATTCAGAACAAACATACCTCCAAATAAAGGCCATCTGTCAATAAAGGTCACATTTTGTCTTCCCCAAGGGTGGCCTTTGGTCACAGGTTTGACTGTATTTATAACAGGGATATTCATTGTGGAATTAAACAGAAATACAAACTTGAAAATTATACACTACAGGCATTAATTCAGATGTATTATCATAAACTTGAAAGTGTGTACATACATGTAGATGTATGCTCTTAAAATCCTTACACTGAATATAGTCCATGTATGAGTTCATTTGTTCTTTTCAAATCAGAATACTCATTCAGTTATGTTGGCATGCTAGTCTTTGATGTTCCTAATTTGAAAAATATAATTTACATTGTTTGTTGTTTTTCAGGATTGAAGAAGTGGGTGGAGATTGGTAACTCAGGTATATTTCGACCAGAAATGTTACTGCCTATGGGACTACCAGAAGGGGTTAATGCCATTGCCTGGGGTCTATCCCTTGAAAGGTATATATATTTATATATGTATCCATTGATATTAGTCAAAGCAATTCAGTTAAAAAGTAGATATTGTCATTGATTGTGGTTTATCACAAGAACAAAACCAGGGTTTGCATGACTTTTAAGTGTTTTCCATTCCTAAGTGTAGAATATGTTGTTCAGCTTTCCTGTTTCACTGTATCATTTAGATTTTCATGACTTTCTGCAGTCACTGAAATTTTGCTTGTATTTTTATTTCAGACCAACTATGATAAAGTATAAGATAGACAATATCCGTGAATTAATGGGTCCTAAGATTAATCTACAGATGATTTATGATAATCCAGTGTGTCGTCTAGATAAATGAACTTGTTGATTCATTTTACTTCTTCATACAATCTGTGCTAGTCTTTCACATTTTAGTTACACTTGACTGGTAATCTTTTTGATAAGTTATTCTGATGGCATTTAACTTCACTGTCTAGGCTTGAAATCCCATCTCTGTGATGTTCTTGATACTTAATTAAGTATTACCTGGATCTGGTATTTTGTTCTTTGCAACTTTGATTTAATGCAATAGTAAGCTTATAATTTTTTTTTACAAAAAATATGTTTAATCATGTGCCATGAATTCATTATCATTATAGGTTGGTAAATTTATGTTATTTTGAAACTTGATTAGTAATGCACAAATGAATATAGGGTATTGGCATGTTCATTGTATTTATGCTTTATTAATATGAGATAGGTGTCAATATATGACTAGTCGAGTACAATTTTATAAGAATTTGTCTCATGACTGTCTTGTTAGAAGGTTACAATACTTAGTGCTGTAATGATGTTACAAATATTTAAATGTTGACAAAATCTCAAACTGTTAACATTGTGCTTTAAGTGCTTTATGGTTGTAACAATTTATAAGTAAAAAATCAGTAAGATTGAACTATGACAATATTGTCACAAGAGTGTTCATAAACTTGTATGGTTATAAAATGTGTATGATTTAACCATAAAGAATTTTTGACTAGATATATTTGAGTAATTGTAATTTTTTGTCTGCAATTTTTCATATTTGTTATATTTCTTGTATTGTAAACATTAATTTATGAAACATTGATCTTGAAAATAGAAAAAATGGAATATTTTGTCTTCGTGTTTTTTATTTAAGCAGAAAAAACAATTTTAGGGTTCAGGGACTTTTCTTATGTGCCATTGTGTCAATTAAGTTACTCTCATTATGCAAGATAAAATAATACTCACAATCCAAAGGATCACTGTCAATGCTGCATAGTAGAAATTTGAGTACTGGTTAAGTTTTCTGACTTAAATGACCCAGTCATTTTTTGCTGTACAGTATATGGACTAAGTTAATTTTTCATACAATGTAGTAAAAAGTGCATCAGTGCAACAAAACATATTTCATGAAAACATCTCTTGCAGACATATCAAACTCGGTACACCTGTATATGTTTAAAGGTGTTCCTGTCTACAGACTTTATAATCTACTTATACAGCGTATTTATTGCCACAGTAAGCAACAAAACGTGTTCATTTACCTGTCACTTTGCCAAAACTGTTCTACAGGAAACCTGTCACAGCTCACCTAGACATTGTTACCAGCATATTGGCTACTTTGAACCTGATAATTAACACTGGCAATTTTTCATGTTAATAGACATCATGAGTAATAGACCATTATATTGATACACATGATATAAGAACACATTAGTTTGTCCATATGTACAAACTACAGCAATAAAACACTATGTCAATTTCTCAAATGGATTAAACTTTGACGGGGCGAAAGGGAGACAACCCAATTGTCCACAAGAAACGTTAAGTTTATCTCACAGAGTGATAAACTTAATACATGTTATTAACGCTGATATGTAAGGTGTATATCTAATATAAGGTAACTGACTTCGTGAGATATATATCTACATAAATTTCAATATTATTTCAATAATTTAATATAGCATTAATATCTGGCAATTATCCAACAAATTTAACCATGCACACGGAAATCTATTGAGATTACAACAATATACTGCACTGACAATAGTGTCTATCAATTGTTTTCAAACCAATAATATACATGCATATAAATATTTGCACAAATATTTTCGTATTTACCATCGCCTCTTTCAAAGAATATTCTTAATTTAGTATATTGAGAAAAAACATTTGTAAATAAAACAAAAACTGCGTAGACGAACACTCACACTTCTTATCAGAAAAAATCTAAAATACGTCCGCTATTCTTGAAAGAATGTTTAAAATTGTATCATCTATATCAACAGATGGGGCCATAGCTCTTGATTTGGCACTTTGTCCAAGTGCTTTTCTTGTCTCCCTCTCCAGCACAATTGCCGCCTCAACAATGGACAATACATTATTGTGGTTCACGCCTTCCACAGCAAATTGCACGTGGATTTGGTCCGCTAACTTCCTCTTGTAGAAGTCTCCTCGATCACCTGATAATCCATTGTCGTCATGCTGACCAGATAGAAACATCAACGCTTGATCAATGTTTTCCAGGCGCCTGATTCTACACATTTCTGTATTGTTCATCATAAGCATAATTCGCTGGATGGCGACCGAAGCTATCCTATGAAGGGTGGTTATAACGGACATCCGGTCAGGTGTGAAATCGAAGGATTCAAACCTTGACATCGGTTTCCTCACCAACTGGTAGGACGTGTGGTATGACATCTGGAAACAAATGTTCAATTGAAATGGAATACATAAACATATTCGTATCTGACGACTATGAATTTGGTAGGTTCGAAAATAATGTTTGAGGGAAAGCAAGCATGAATTAAATTATAAATAAAACTACATGCATAAAAACAGCTATACGGATAAATATTTATACACAAATACACCTTGGCACAAATGTTTAGACAAATGAAAAGACTCGGTAACAAATGTCATTCGGCTTAATTGTGCTATCCATCCGCATTATGTCCTCGGTATTATTGACTGTTTTTTTACCTCATTTTGAAAATGAGACAACTCCCTTAATTTGCCTTGCAAGTCCTTCATGAAATGACAGTTGTATTTGTATTTTCATAAGAACTTTTGTAATTGTACAATGTACACAAGTAGCAGCGTTGAAAACCGGTGTTGTCGATATTCGACGAACTAACGAAAAATAGTCTCGTGTAAGTTAAATGTAAAACAATAATAACATTGAACGAAGTGCTGTTGTGGTTGCTACCAAGACGGGGCACGACAAGAGTTGCTATACACACATTTTAACAATAATAGTTTTGTACAAGCACTTTACAGTGGTTCATATAGCAGTAACAGAAGCGATGTTTAACAAAGATAGGTCTGTATGAATTAGGGCAGTGACGTTCGTGCGTAAACGTGAGGTTTGACTAAATAAGTGTTACTTTGGGTTCACAACAAAAAATCTTTTATCCTCTCCAACATCGAACAAAAAATCCTATTATAGAAATGAATTGTCTAAATATTCTGTTTCTTTTGCCATAATTTCAAGTTTTACAGAGAAATTAAATTCGTTTTACACAGATTTTGAAACGTGTTTGTTTCATTGAAAATAACATGTTATTCTTTTCCGGTTATATCATCATTTTTTTAAGTAAGTATTGATTTTTAGATATGACAGTACATGTACTCAAATGTAAAATTTGAGTAACAACACAAAATATATTTTAATGATTAACGGTAAGTTAAATACCAAATACAAATATTGATCTTGCGGGAGATCGATGTTTTCCCCCTAGGTTCACGCACTGGGTCATCCTCCATTTTTAAAGCTGGAAAAGTCGCTAAATGACCTGGCAGTTAGTGCGACGTTACTTCTCTCCCCAAAAATGTTGATCACACGAACCAACGATAAATACATAAGTGCCGAGGAAGATGTCTTGTTCATACATATACATGTATATGTGTTTGTCATGTTATGACCTGTAATATACTACACAGTCTCCAATCGTTATTTCTAAGTGTTTGAAATAATAAATTTTACTTGCCGAAAACACAAACTTATAATATGACGACAAGTGATTTTATTAAAACACGAGCATCAATGATATTCATAATTCAATGTTTGGTTTTAACACATTTTACATGGGTACATCTGTCTTTCTGAAGTTATTATTTGAAGTGGGACGCAAATGCCCTTAATAATTTGTACCCCCCTCCCTCCAATTATGCGCGTGCTACACACCTGTACGTCTGTCATAAATTTAAATACACCGAGGATTTCAAATAACCAAGATGAGTTTTCAACCGTTACACGGTAGCTCTATTTATTTGCCAAATACTTCAGATCTAATTGTATATCTAGATTATCTCTACATACAGATCAATATGTACATGGCTGAAAAGACCTTGTCAAACATGAAAAGCTTACAAAATGTTTATTGTAAACATACTTTATTTTGAAACAGAAACCAAAATTTGAAAAATCTTTTAAAGTTGTAACACACTATTATTCGTATAAATAAAAATTTAAAGTACTTAAAGTACTTTTTAAATGGCTTTAGAATTCTTCTTTTCACAGTCAACGTGCGCAATGACTTACTCTAATTACACATAATTAAAAAACTTTTATTCTTCTGACGTACGAATTAGTCATTGACAAACAAAAGGTTTTCGCTGTAATATTTGTATATGTATTGATTTTGTTCATAAGACATGGATTATTACCGAATACAAAATGTCCAGAAAAGATTTATTTTTCGTATTGGTAAAATTAATAATGTATTTTGAATGTATTCCATTGCATACGCCTTAACAATCATTATTTATAAAATTTGTCTTTAAACTGGACATCACAACACATATTCCTACTGGCTTCCATCAATCAGACAGACATGTATTACATAATAATTCCAAACTAAAATGATATTTTTATTAATAAATTTCATATTTAGAGCATAGGGTTCCATTTTTTAGTCAAATACACACATTTAAAATGAGTTAAATTATGAGTAATATGGGCAAAAATAGAAAAAAACTTACTTCTTTATCTCACAAATCCTGTCTTGTTAAATATAATCTATGACCCTCATAGAAACCTTACAACCGCTGGTAAACATTAGATAAAGGGAGACAATTAATCTTATATTTATTTTATTGGTTCATTCGTTAAAGTCACCGGGTGCGTAGACCGGTGCTCGGTGATGGTTAGATAAGATTGTTTTTGTAAAATGCTTTATTATTGAGGCATTAAATCCATTCAATAATACTATGCAAACAAAGGTTAAGAGTTCACCTATCCGCAGAAACTCTATGTACAACATAAATATTGATTTAACGGAGTTAATTGATTAGACCGGTGTTGATTTCTATGTGACATTAAATAATGTATAATGTTTAACATCACCATGTTGATACAATTGTTCGGTACATGTAAATCTGATCATACCCAAGGTATCACACTACAGGTCACACTTGTATATACTTCATTAGTTCCTGGATCCACACTGATTCAACACATGAATTTTACATCACAACACTTCCACACTGATACAACACACAAATCTTACATTACAACACATCCATACTGATACAACACGTGGATCTTATATCACAAAACTTCCACACTGATACAACACGTGGATCTGACATCATAACACTTCCACATTGATACAACACGTGGATCTGACATCATAACACTTCCACATTGATACAACACGTGGATCTGACATCAAAACACTTCCACACTGATACATGTGGATTTTACAACATTTCCACACTGATGCAACACTTTGATTGTACATCACAATATTTCCACATTTATACAACACACAGGTCTTGGATCACAACATTTCAACACTGATACAACACATGGATCTTACACCATTTTCACACTTATACAACATTACAATGCTTTCATGACACAACACAGGTCCTGTACTGCAGTGTTTATGCATTGTATCAACACATTAATCTAGCATTTGAATTCTTTGTGATGCCATTTGTCAACAGTACAAATGTACTATATTTATTTATGGCAGTTGGTCAAACCATTGTATTGAGTAGTATACCAGTAACTAGTTATGCATCAGCAAGTACCATTTACAGACTACTAAATCAGACGTTCAATTCAGAGGGAAGCCAATAAATTTTGGTCTGATATGTCAGTTAAAATGTCGTTAGGAATTGTGTGTCCAGCCCTGGTCCTGAACCATGGACTCTACAATGACGAGCTTGTAAAATATTAAATAAGTCTACATAAATGATAAAATCACAACGAAAATAATTTTATTCAATATTCACATTTATTGTCATATTTTACATTACAATTTAATGCAATCAATTATTGATATGTACACTATAAATAATGGAACAAAAAACAGCAGAACCAAGTTTTCAGCGATGCAAGTTTTGCATGGAGTGTAGTATACACTAAATATACATTGGTTCATACTCACTAGCACTTTATGTATTATAAATCTTGTTTAGGCACAATTGAAAAAGAGTTATATAAAATATAATCAATAAATCACCACAGGTTCAATATTTAAATATAGATATTATGGAATGTTTAAGTAGAGACAGAAATTCTAGAATCACATTAAGTCTTAACCCTTTGCCTAAAAAGCATATTTTGGACAAAAACATTAACTTATTTAATAACTTTGGGTTATTTCTCTCTGACAGAATGGAAAACATTGTGACAAAAGAAGCCACTACTGATTACAAGCAATGGCTTCTTTTGCCAATATGTTTTCAAAGGTTGTCTGCTTCAGACACCGAGGGAAGGAATGTCGTATTATGAAGCAAAGGGTTAACTGATACAAATACCAAGCAGATATTTGAAGTTAATGTCACCATTTACAACATCACGTTCAAGACTATCCATACAATCTAAAGGTCATTTGGTCAATATTAAACATTAATATGAAATCGTTCCTAATATCTCTAAACTTTTCTTTTCTAATATGACGTCTATGTGCATATTAGTACCATGTTTAATAATTTATCTCCAATTAGTAAATGCAATAATAAACTACAATACAACACAGAGTAATCAATGTTAATGAAATATATACACTACTTATGATATGTAAATAATATTCAGTATATTTATACAATATGACCGGGCATGATAAGGCAATACAAATTGTGTATACATTGTTTATAACATAAATGTATATACTTAACAATTCATATAATTGGTAAACAGTTATTTTAAAAAAGTTAAATATTGATATTAAACAAAATGTTGATATGTGTAATAATTTAGCTTATGTGGTGTAGAGGTATAACTATGAGATAAAATTTACAAAACAAGCAATACAATTATATTAACAGTACAAAATATGTTGACAATATTTTTGCTAATATGTACACCAGTAGGAATGTATAAAGCAGCATCATCATAACATTAGTTGTTGTTGTATATTTATTTCACTCTAGCCATGCATCTAAATGAGCTTTAACCCAAACCAGAACTAGAAAAAAATTCACAAATGTCAAAGCTGTCCAGCTGGCTGATTGACAGTCAGTGGTTCAGCTGAGGGAGTCTTCATCCACTGTAAAAGGTGGAAAACCTCAGAGAATTTTTTTTCACAGGAGTTTAATGCCCATCAACAGCCAGGGTCATTTGGCAACTTTCCTGCTTTAACAGTGGAGGAAAACACAGGCTTACACCTGAATAGAACCACTGACCTTCCGTAAGCTAGTTGGACAGCTTCTTCTCATGTGAAATTCGGTCCCGGCGGGTTCTGAACTCACAGCAGTGAAGGACTATTGATTATAAGTCAGAGACCATAACCACTTGACCATGGAGGCCCCCTGAACATTTATATATATACACATACTAAATCAAAAGGTAACATGAACAGCTACAGTAAATCATAATAAATGTTTGTTTCATGTCCGTGTTTTGGATGCATTGGTCACAGTGGTCAGATAAAAAAACTGGTAAAAATGTGCATTAAACCAATGAGGTTCCTATAATGTACATCCAGTTGTTTATTTAGATTTTTTTCAAATCTATCATATTTGATACATCCTTAGATAAAAAAGAACTCATAAGTTTTAAGATATTAGACATATAGTAATTCTTCAATAATAATTAGTTTGATGTTCTTGGCTGGTAGATTCATGAAAAATGAAAGGGGCATTAAACATAAAGTCAAATAAGTATGGCCTTGTACAAGAATAAAAATAACAATCAGATATATCTATAATAATATTGACATTCATATAACATGGTACACACATTTATAGACAAATCTTAGATCTTTACACCACAAATCATGTTGTTAACGTATGGCACAGTAAAATCAAATACTTATATACAGGAATGTTGCATAAAATAACTATCCTTTGTCACAAATAGTAAACAAAAATGCTTTAATTCCTGAATTGCAGAATGAATGTAAAATTTTGTAATTTTACTATAAGGATCAACAATAAGCAAGACTGATGAAAAACAAGGAAATACTATCTAAAAAATATTATGATACAGCATATGCATAGAAAATTCTTGTGATATTACAAGTGATATTCGATTTTACTTGATATACATTGATAGGCACACTCACATCACAGTGTTATAAGAAATAAAACAGGCTATTTGTAACATAGAAACTATTATCAAATGGCGAACAACAGAAATGATGGAAGACACCATAGGTGGTTTATACAAATTGAAAATTAAAATTCAGTCATTGTGTGTTACAAGCGTTCTTGACCAAAATTCAAATGGTCAGAGTAACAAGAACTGTTTAGTAAGAATGAAGATGTATCATCAGTACAAAAAAATTCAGGAGGCTTGTAGCTTTAACTTAATTAACAACCTCACCATATGACATATACATACAGAAGGTGGAAGATACATACAGTGGCTAAAAACTAGAACCTTACACTCTAAGTAAAACTGACATCATTGGTACTAGAATTACAGACATTGCCTTAAATAATCGTAAATCAAATTCATTCAGTAATAATGACTACAATCAGAAATATTGGATCCAGAGTAATTGGCCCTGTCATGAATGTGATGTTCAGGAACAAATATTTCATATACTGAATTGAATTCATTTAGAAGCACCGAGTTATAAATGATAAATAGAGTCTGAACAAAGACTTAAATAAATAAATAACAAAAATATGTAAATCTACAAACTGTATCATATTACTACAGAATTTTTTCTAAATAATTACCTTTCATAAAGGTATCAAGTTACACAATGCACAATATTATGAAATTTTATCATGCAAATTTAAGTTCTGTAAAGGTATTGCATACACTAGATAACTGCCAAACATAGTCAACTTATAAGTGCAAACAAATGCAAGCAGATGCCATTCTCTTCTAGTATATATGAAACATTATATATGAAATATTATATGAAACAGCATACAACTAAAATCAATACATTTATAAAACTAGAGCTCTGCAGAGCGGCGCCAACACTCGTCTATTTTACATCATTCTATTTCATGAGCAATTTTTATCATAATTCTAAGTGCAAAAAATATAGCTTTCAGAATAAAGCCCTTTGTTTTGCAACTGGACCTTGTCATGATAATCAATTATTCCAAGTGTCGTGTTAATATCTTTAGAAGTGTTTGAGTAACGGGCTACATTAAACTTTTACATGACAATGATGATGATAAGACAACAACAATGCAGTAATCATAATAGCTAGACTTTTTCTTCAAAATAGATGAGCTAAAAATGTAGGAATTACAAAAATAGAACCAGAAACATAAAGACAAAATATGCAAACAAGCAATCATGGAATGTTTCTATAAGAAAACACCAACACCATTATAAAATCAACAACAAAAACAACAAGGCACAATGCATTAAATCATTTGAGCAAAATCCTAACTACACTGAACACTGTGAGATCACTAATTCAAATCATTGAAAACAACAACAACAACAACACAAACATGACTTCATTTAAATCATAAATGACCATCAAGACTCGATAAACTTGATCGACGTCTCTGTTTGGAAAAAAGAGATCGTTCAATATGTTCAATATTGTCTAAAATCAAGCCTTGTGCTGACACTGATGATTGTTCACTATTCTCTAATGATGAACGTTTGGATGACCTAGATGAATTCTGACTAAGTTCACATGGTGCAGAATGAGCAGACGGACAGGAACTTGACAAGGATTCTGCACTTCCGCATTTTGCTAGAGATGATTTCAATGATCCATAATGGTCTTTACTGAAATGTGAAATCAGGAAAAAGTTGAAGTCAATAAAATATTTATTCTTCTTGAAATGCTCGCATTCTTCCACATGTTTTATATTTAACTACTTTTAAAGTACACAAACTAGTTACATAAACATTTCAATTAATCAAACTAATAATTGTTTTGTGCAAAAATTAAGAATAAATTAAACAAAATTAAATTGTTCATCAGTTTAGATTCAGACAGTAATGTTAAACATGATAAAACACACAAACTATAACCACCCATAATGCACAAATATATATCTATATCGCTCATTTCATAAAACTAAGCTACAATGTTCAACATTTTAAATTCACTCACTGAGGACTCTTCTTTTTTGACTGATTCAGCATTTTAAGGAGTTCGGCAGATGAGGTAGCCATGTTGGATTTCCCGGGTGCAGGAGAGAACACAGGGGTAGACGGTAGCAGACGGGTCTTCTCTGAAAGTGTACAAATACAAGAATCAGCACAACAAGAAGCATTAATAAAGACAAGATGCAAGTTAAACATACATTAAACTGTTGAATTCTATACAAATGACAATTTAAATGGCATATTTGAAATACAAAAAAATATATTCCAGATGTAATTCCTTAACAGAATGAAATAACATGACACAATATTAAACAGCAGCAAAGTTTTAATTTTAGTTTTCAGACAAGATCACACAATGCAATTCAATCTGATTTATCAAGTATTTATTTAAGAAACAGCTGTTTAACTATTTAATCAACTTTCACAGAGAAATCACACAGTGTAAAAAAAGCTCAGACATTAATCAGTAAGTTTGAATCTAAAAAAAGAACATAAATGTAAGTGAGTGCTGATGTGTATCTCATGTATTATAAACATTAGTAACAGAAGGATTACTTCAAGCACAATCAAACCTGTGAGCAAAAGCCACCCTTTAGTAAGACAAAATATGCTCTTTATTGACAGGTGACCTTTATTAAGAGGTCAGTTTGTTCTAAAATAATCAGTGACATCTTTTCAAAGGGTGGTCTTTATTTGGAGGTGGCTGCAAACACAGGTTTTACTGTATATACCTTTAGATAATGGAGCTGTTGGTGGTTTTGATGAACTATTATATGGAGACACATTCAAGAATTGGGATCTCATAATATTAGCTTTCTCTTCTTCTAACTTCTTCCTCTGCAAACAAAAAACGCATACAATTTTTAAGTGTTAACAAGCTTTTGTTGACTGTTAGCAGCTGAAACATGCTATAAATAAAGTAAAACTTAGACACTATATCACTAACAAAGCCCACTTTGTAATAGATTATTTCACTATTATTTTATCTTGTCGGTGAGTTTTACAATTTAAACAACAAACTGTAAGATAAGAATATAAGTACTTAAAATGCCATACATGAAGATAAAAAATCATATTTAAAACCAATTAGAAGAATAAAAAGAACAATACCTCAAGCTGCATTTGCCGAGCACTTTCTGTAATTTTCCGCTTCTCCTCTTCAAAATTAGCTTTCTCCTGATAAAACGTTCTCCTCTGTTCAGACAGACTTTCTTTCTCTTGTAGAATCTGTGACTCATGAAGGAATGTGTTTTCTACTGACATAGATTGAGTGCTCAAAGATTGCTGTAATATACAACACAAAAATGTCATTCATCAATTGAATGATACTAAAATTAAAGAAAAACCTATTAGTCTAAAGGAATTATATGAAGAGAACTACTTAGAATAATATCAAAAGACAAAGTATTCTTATGGTCACAATGAATGTAGGATATGTAATTTTTAAAATATTCCAGCACATACAAGGTACAGCAGAGAAAATTGCTAAAATTAACACAAAAAGATATTGGTAAAACAGTCATGTCTAAAACATCTATCTTAAAAGAAAAAAAATACTAAGGACACTTTTCGAAGAAAGGTCAACACATACTAGATGAAAATGTGTAAATTAAAATCCATACAACATTGTCAAACAAATCTCAACGCACAACGTAGGGTAGTAAAATATTTTATACATTTCATTTCTTACTTGTATTAGTTCTTCTTGCTGTTTTACAATATCCTTATATTTATCAACTTGTCTCTTTAGTTTATCCATTTCTTCTTGTTGCTTCTCATTATCTCTGTTAACTTCCACACGATGTACTGGTGATTTGCTTGGACTAGATTTGGAGTTAGATGACTTGGCACCTGAATTCAGAGAACTTGTAATTACAACCTGAATGTTATAATCATTACTCACCACAATTCCAGAACATCTTGTATCTATATGTCACAAAATGCAGTTCAATAGTTTATAAATATCATAAACATGTAGGTGTAGAAGCTGAAGCAATTAGTCATGAGAATTAAGTATTGTAAATGCAGTTTTATTCATGAAAACTATAAGTCAAAGAATCATTTTGATCAAGTTCATACATCAAGAAAAGGAAAGGAAGGTCAAATAAGTTCATAACAATAGACATTATTGTAAGAACTATTATAACTAGAGCTACATAGAACAGTGCAAATACATCATTCTATTTAATAGGCAATTTTTACCATAATACTAAGTTAAAAAGGGGCATAACTCCAAAATATAGCTTTCAGAATAATTCCCCTTGTCTTGCAGTTGTGTCTGATTATGATAACTGAGTATTCCAAATGTTGTGTTTGAGTAATGGGTTACATTTAAGTTTTTGCATGACAAAGTTGACAATGATGATGCAGCAATAATAAAAGCTCAACTTTTTCTTCAAAACATACTAGCCAAAGAGAACAGCTGTTTTGCACAATTGAATAATGTGTGTAAAGAGCAGTACTTCAATCAGTATTTGAAAGTAGCTGATAACAACTACTGTCTTACCATTTAACATACTATTAGGGCACTTTCTGATACTATTACGAAGACGTCTACACGTATCCTGAAAGTTTTTGAGAAGATTTTCCCGCATAAGTTCATAAGGCATTTGGTAATAATCTGAAATACAAATAAAATGGACAATACAAATATTAATTGTGTAAATACCACAAGTATACAAGTACAAAAATTACTAACGTCAGTTTTCTTAAAAGACTTTTTATAAGAATGCATGAAAAATGACATATTGATGACATATTTTTGTACATTTTAGTACAGAAGTACTTATCACTCATTTTATAATGCAAGAAACACTATGTACACAGTTTTAGTAGGAAATACATTCTATTCTACTAACCATTTAATATCTTATTCATGTGGGTAAAAAATGCTGATTCTTTTAAATGCTTTTAGTGTAGGTTCACAAAATTATCTTGGCAGTAATGTTCAAAACAAGATATTTTAACTAGCACATATAGATATAAGGTATAACAATATACATGTATCACATACCATCATTTAGATCATGACAAGCTGATGAAGATGTGGATGTATCCTCATCACTGCTGCATGATGATAAATCTCCATTCTGAAAGATATCAACATGTCTGATACAGATAATGAGAAAATCATACTATATAAGCTCTTCATAACAGGTAAGATGGAGGTAGAAAATGCGTTGAAAATCAAAACAACGTAAACCAAAACGTCAAAGAATTATTATACATGCCTCTTGAAGTTATATCTTAAGTTATACTCATATATAACAGAATTATCAACATTAAACCTGTTAGATACATCAGATTATGGTGTATATTTTATGACATAATCAAAATACATAGTTTGCATGCTAAACTAGAGAATGGATGATAGTTCATTGATTTATCTTTTCTTGAGAACAGACAGAAATAACAAGGTTCAGCACTGGAGATTATGTCTGAGGTCTAACTTAAGAGCTAGTTCTTTACTTACCTGAATACTGGCCATGTTAGAGTCTGACATATCAACAAGTACAGTGAGTTGTTTCTGCATATCTAACAGACAATCTCTGAGATCACTGTTCTCCACACGAAGTTCTTGATGTTTCTCTTCATAATTAGTTATCAACAATTGGTACATTTCTTCTTGTCTGAAAACACAGCATATTCAAGGTTATAACTTGATATGTTAATTGTGACTAGTAAGAATTCCCTGACACATCTGTAAGTTCCCAAATGCTATGCAGCACTGGCTTTCACTAAACATTCAAGCTTTAACCGTCACAGAAATTGTGATTAATATTTTTAATAATCTCTTACCGGTAATTATCAATGTAACAGTGCAAGTTGTTGCATTGCTTTTTTTTCTTTGGGTTTGATGTCACACCAATACTCAGGGTGACTTGGTGACCTTTTCAGCTTTAACAGTGGAGAAGGACCTCAGTAGTACAACCTGTGTAGAATCACTGACCTTCTATAAGCCAACTGGATAGCTACCACACAAGGGATATTTCTCTGTTTACAGGTGGGATTCAAACTCACGGCAGTGAAAGGTTACTATAACCACTCAACTTAAAAGACCCCTTGCTTAGCTTCTATTGGTAACAACACAACTGTCAGGTAAATTAAACTCAAGTGATTAGTCAATAATACAGTGGAGCCCCTCTAAACTGGCTGAGCCCGGAACCAGGTCATTTGAGGGGATGCCAGTTTAGCGAGGATTTTTGCATTATATAGTACTGAAGTTGGGACCAGAACATTTAGCCAATTTAGGGAGGAGACAGGTTTATAGAGGAACCGGTTTAGAGGGTTTACACTGTACGCAGTTTCTATGTGTCCAATGAGCCAAGAAATATTCTGCAAATTTGACAAGCCTTCTGAAAACTGTCCCAAGGACCTAAAACCACAAATACATCACACATAAGTGTATAAAAGAACTCACTTGCTGCTATTTTTGGTATTTTTCCAAGTACTTCTTTTGTTGTCACCACCTCGTCTCATTAAACCCTCCATATCCATTCCTGACAAAAAAATAGATTCAATCAAATCATAGAAGCATTCTCCATCAAATTAAAAAAACTGAACAACTTTCAACAAAATATGTGCTGACCAATCATATTTTAAGCTCTTACCAATCACTTCATACTAGCCTTTTGTGACTAATAATGAATCTCTGTGGTATGGGAAAGTTTCGGAATAAACTTTAAAATATCCTTGAAACTTTATTCAAAGATGTAAAATATGTAAACTAAGCTATTTAGGAAATCACAAGCCCATAGGATCTGATGTTTAAGTAAATCACTTGAGTATAGATCACACCTGTGTACAAAATGCAGGTAAAAAAATCAGTGGAAATCCTGGGACATAAAATATGTCTATCAGTAAAACATATAAAACTTGAAACCAACAAATGTACATAATTATATCCCTAAAGAAAAAGGTAAAACAACTTTGTGCTATATGTTCATGAAATATGGTTCACGAATTTTGAAAGGAATAATATTTTTTCCTCATTGAATTATTTCAATCCAATCAGCCAACTTCACTTACCAACACGTCTATCGGGATTTTTATCCATCAATAACTGATGAAGTTTTTCCATGAGTTTATTAATTTCTCTTTGCTTTTTCTTTAATTCATGTTTATATTGAGCATCCCTGTCCTTAATTACAGACTGTAGACGTCTTACCTGCAAAACAAACAGGCATGATATTATATGTTAACAATTTTTGAACATTTATTTTTATGAAGTCCATTTGCTTTGACAAAAAATGGAAATTATTTTTAAGTTTGAAAGCATATATATGTGAAATGTGTAAAGGCAATAAAATTATTCGAAATTCATAAATCTACCTGCAAAGTCATATTATTCTGGAATTAGAGCACAGTCTTTGGTTATAAAATATTTGTAAAGCAACCAGTCTAAAACATGAACTATCTGATTGGTTGATTACGAGGACAGACCTGCCAAATGACAAATCATAAAAAAAATGATATCTCAGAGATTTTCAGAAGAAGAAGATTGTGCAGTGTACTGTTACCTCATCTTTTTCAGTTTTCAGTTTAGAAGATAGTCCCTTCAGTTTACTGAGAGTTTGCCGATGTCGTTCTTTCTCCTGAGCTACTTCCTTCTCCAATCTCTCCTTATCAATTTTCAATCTACGGATAAGTGACTGGTTCTCTGTTGCATCACAGGAAATACGATGAACTCTAAAACATAATACTCATAGTTAGACTACAGAATACAAAAAAAAACTGCATCATTTTAACTGGGTGGGATTTGAACTCAAAGCAATGAGGGGCTAATGATTACTAGTCAGAGACCATAACCACTTGACCTGGAAGGCCCCTGGAGGAATCTGGTGAACTCAAATAGTATTTTACCTATTTTCAAGGTCTTCTTTCAACCTTCCACTTCTCTGATAGAGCCTCAGTATCTCCTCTAATCTGTTGATCAGTGTGGTCTTACATGTAACATTGTCATGACTTAAAGGTTTCAATCCTAGACCAGTCAACTCCTGTAACAGTATGAAATATTGTCTTTAGAGAAATAAAAGTAAAATCAGTTTGCATCATCTATATGTGATCTTATAGCAGAATAATTACTCTAAATGACAAAAGTCATCTTACATATATATATATTTCATTCTTTCTTACACAATCTTCAGTTACAGTCAATGATTGGAGCTATAGTACATCTAATGAAGTGCATTAAATTGTCTTGCAATTCTTTGTAGTCCTAATATCTAAGAGTGTAATGCTGTTAAATTTTACTGCATACTATGATGTATAGTTATACATGCTGTTACATTATACTAAGTAGTTTAGAATGGAGAATAATTAAAATCAACTTGTTAAGAGGATTATTTAACATTATTTCAATTGACGCAAGTAAAGAATAAGCAACATATTTACCAAACTAACACAAATATATTACAATGATATGTCTTACAATTCGTACAAGATTTGTGCATAAAAGAGTATATGCAAAGCAAATTTTGGAAATTAAAAATTTCAGAGGCTAAAAACTTGAAAAAGCATCTTAGGCTAATATCTGTCACAAAATTAGATACTCAACAAATTATTTTTGATTTTCAACCAATTTAACAAACAATACCAATGAAAATTACCTGACTTAAATGTCTGATGCATTCATCCACATTATCTGGTGTACAAAATGTATTCTCATCATAAATACTGTGTGAAGGAAATGATTGCTCTAAATAACTACTCATCATGTGATATGGGGTCAAGGTCGGATCATGGTTGCTATGGTTACTATATGATGATAAGGAAGACAGAAAGTCATTGCTGGGAGTCTTGAGAATGCTCCAGTCAGCCATCCTGAAAGCATTAAATGCACAAATTATAAAAACATTGTTTAGGTTACATTAAATAATCTCAATGCCGTCATTTTTTTCAAGAAAATGCATAAAATTTTGTGTAAAGAATTGTAACGAAATCACTGCCCATCTATACAACATGAGGTATAATTTAATACAATAAACACAATTCTAGTTTATCAACAATCATGTTTTTAAATGTGGTCATCTTATTTGGACCTTGCAGTTTTTGCCATGCCTTTTACTCTTATACCAGAATGCTGAATAAGTTTTCTTATTTACAGTGGGTAAAGCTAACACGGAAGTTAGCCCCGACAGCTAAGAAGATATTAGCATTGTATCTCTGTAAGACAAAATGATATTAGTGTTCATACGAACTTTTTTAAAACACTAGCCCATGCTACAAGTGAGTAAATGAAAATAAACAATTTAATCTAAGTATATAATTTTGAGAAAGTTCATGAGCAAAAACAGAAATTTGCTATTGCAATATAGAGCTGAAACACACAATCTGACTAGTACAAGGTGATCCAGTATAATATGAAATGATTATCATCATACACTATAAAAATAACTGTAAGTAAATATACACAAGTCCTTCACACATCATAACCTTTCAATTTATTGTTTGCCAATATTTTACTAAATAACAATAATAAAGATAAAATGTTTGTCATTTGTGCAGATGTTTTCTACAACTGATATAAACAAACCTAAGAATTTACCAAAACACTGACCTGTCTAATCACAAAGTTCACAATATAATGTGTCAATGATGGCTTAATGTATACATATCTTCAGGTTTAATCCAAATACATTACGTAACACACTTTATATAGCACACTACAAATAGTAAAATGGTTGTGTATTGTTACTGTGGACATTAATTTTAACAGTAAATAGTAGCATAACCCAAGTATAATATAAAATATAAAAATCCACCACACCAGTAACACATAGTTAACACATTAAGTGATATAAATGGTATTTGAACAAGTCCTTACAGCTCTACAACTCAATAACTTCATTCATGAATGACAGTAAGCTATACCAAACAAACTACAATTCAACTTAAAAGTAACTATAAGGTAACATATGGCATTGAAAAATGTAATAAGACAGGGGCTTGCATTGATAGGTATATTATAGGTGTATCATGTAATGATGTATTGTAAGAATAGTCAATTTTTGAGTGTATGCATTAAAATAAATTTAAAAAAACAGCAGGTGGACCAAATGATATGGAGAGCAAACAGTCATAAATATTTTTAAGGCCAAAAAAATGTAGTTGGGTTTATTGTTACTTGACAGTCCTTATTTTTTCAAGTTTAATAAATATTAAGATATGTAGGAATGGATTGTACTTTGTATTCTCACAAATACCAACCCTAATGTTTTTGGTCATGTAACACTAAACATGACAAATGGTATCTTTTCTTGTCTAATAACATTTTAGTAGGGAATTGCCATTTGAAAAGGTTTATTTCAAATGTATGATTTTTTAGCTAGCGTATCATACAGACACAAAGTAATCCCATTTTACACGTCCGAGTACTCTGAAAGGTTACATATCAGTAAAATACAAGAATAAACGCCCCTATATCATACATACGCCCATGATGACATTAACATTTCAACTAAATTCAATTTGAATAACAGATCAATTGAGACCTAAAATTGTGTTTCTAACAACAGGTAAAAAGTAAATCCAGGCCTCAAATTTATAAACCCATGTCAAAACATCAGCTGAATCTCAGATATACGAAATTGTCATGAACTACTTAATTATTCCTTTTGAAAATTTAAGCTATGATTAAATCCATGCTTATCTCTCTTCATTCTTTAAATATTTTAAATACAGAAATCATTAAACTACTATCTAATATCTAAATGGCAACAATAAACCCACAGCATGTTTCACCCAGACACCACAATCTGGATCATTTGGTAAATTTCAGCTAATACCAAACATATTTTTAAGTCATAGAAACCAACAATTTTTTTTACACAATCTGTACACTGTCATTCTTAATGCAAAGAAATTTCAAGTGAGATTTTAAGGATCCTTTCTCAGTGAAAAAAAGATTTGGTGCCAACTTTAATGGTGTAGGACTGCCAAGAGAACCAAATGTAAGTAGACTATGAGCAAAAATAACGCCTTAATCCAACTGTCTTCTAGTTTCTAATCATCTCCGTATTTGTGGTTAGTTGCTCTTTATTTGAAACTTAATTATGCATTAATGTTCACAGACAGACACCAACCATAATATTACTGTAGTAGAACATTACAAGTTCATTGACTGCTAGTCATACATGTATAAAATGTCAATAAAAATATGATTTATACCTTTTCAAACAGGTACTACTTCTCTAAAAAATCAACAGCAGTATCCACGTCTAACTGGTGTGCAGAATGAATTATTAATTATAAACAAACTTTCAAACTGATCATTTATCTGATCATGTTTCAAAAATGTTATCAGTAACTACAAACACAAATCACCAAAGAGAAAAGAGCAGTATGACTTAATTTGTAATACTAGGTACATGCACTAAGTGTTTAGTTAATTGATTCATTATATCGAATAGTATGACGGTAAGAGAGTCAAATCAACTACATAAACATTCAGCCTGTATAATTACCTTTTCTGAAACCTATAATCCAAATATTATGATACAAGATAAGTTAAGACAGATTGTCAAATGGAAGGTCAGAACACAGACGTTGGTAAGTCCGACTTAATCTCACTTCATTCCCAAATTAAATTCTGATTACTGTAATGTCTTATATATTAAACTTGTATTGCCTTATTGCCTTTCAATATTGGATAAACTCGTCATATTTGCCAAATATTAGATATTTGACATAATCTGACTTCACTGACGAGGATATCAAAACAGACACACAGTTCACCATAAACTTTATCCCTCCAGGTTTACACTAGCAAGAATTAATTAGTTAATAGACAGAATTTAATTAAAACTCCACTCTACAGGTCTATGAATAGGCAAAAACATGCTGTCTGTTTATGCCAGAAACATAATTAATCCTCAAAGTAATGCACATGCCCAAAGCCCATGACAAGCAGATATAGATTTGGGCAAGCAGAACTTGATATAATTTACATAATAAACATACACAGAAATGGTTCCGTTAAAGAAGTGAATTTCAAAACCTGTGTTCACACACTACCTTCTACACATGACAATAAAGAAACTTATTTTTATACAGAAAAACATATTTTTCACAAGTAAAAGACACAGTCTGAACTCTGAGAGTTCATCATGCAAGTGTGTATAAATACATAGATAGCTATTATACATTGAGCAACTGACTACTATTTAAACTAACTTACCTGCATATATGAAATCAATAGAAACCCTTTCATCCATTAAGAATATATTGACATCTTTACGTAATCATGATTAATATGTTATATTCAGATCATAAATATCTCTTACATACAATCAGCCAAACTTTCAATGCTATACAATATAGGGAGAACTCTGTTAAATTTTAACGTAACAAAGCAATGAACAAGCATTACCTTCATACATGTTATATTTTTAATAGCAAAAACTGCTGATCATCGACCAATCAATCAATAAACAAGACATTTTATACATAAGCAGGTAAGATACCATCTTGGTTAATCATCGGATCACCTGTCGTAAACTTAGAGGTCTTTATATGCAAAACACTGTTTTAGCAATATACATTACAGTAATCATGAACTTCATTACAGTTAATTAATAGGGAAAAAAAATTGTACTGAGAACAGTGACACATCTCTGTTCCAATACTGGTTGGCAGGCCCCTACCGGTCAGTCAAATTACTAGAATATGTTCTTATGTTTTTGTTTAAATCAATCAAGTATTTTGATTTATGCAGATTGTCTCATGTTGTTATTGCTATCGAAGAAGAATAAAAACGGTGTGGTATTTACCCACGTCAAACACTACTTGGAACTAGTCATACATAGCTTCAAGACATACACCAGAAATTTGACTCCATTGATAAAACTTATGACTGGTAAATTGGAAACCCATATTTAGGCCTCTTATAGGCCAGAGTAAAAACATACCAGTACCAGTCACAGTATATAAAAGTCTATATAAAACATATTCTTAACAGCCCCTTTTTAATTTTGCAAAATAAAACATCCAGAAGAAGACACAAATCATCTGATAATTCATTAGAAATTGAAGATAATGAATTTAAGGAAAATATCACAGTAATGATTTTAGCCTACAATTCAGTAACTAAGTGTTTATAAAATATTAATGTACATAATTTGAACTTGACAGAATTCATTGACCTGTTGGCATAACGGTCAGCTTTATAGTTGGGAGTTCGTAAAGTTTGACTACTTACTTATCTGACTTGTATTTATTTTATATCATAGACTATCTTATATATCTTAGCTAATTAGTTATATTAAGGATACATCGATGTAATAAGATACTACACTGTTCTTTGAACATCTTCAGCCATCAAAGCATCATTCAATATCTTACAGGTGTGAAGAATCAATATAACCACGGTTATTCATCAGCGATATCTTATGGAAAGGTTTGTAAATATAAAACATGCCAACCAACAATAATTTCCAAATAAATAAAAATCATTATATTAAATATCTTCTCCTAACAAATTAAATATGTAACTACAATTAGGTATTTACAAATAAGTACATCAGGCTTACTGAAAGTTGCCGGACCGTCGGACATGTCAGGCAAATTTTCAACAGGTCCAATTAATTTTTGGCGAGTACCGGACCAGATGTCTGGCAGTCGGGCATTTATCACTTATTTATAATATATTTGATCCAACAAACTTTCACTTGGTCGGGCAGGAATTCTAACTTTGCCTGACCAGATGTCAGGCAAGTATTCCAGCAGTTTCAAGAAGCCTGAAGTACATCATTAACTAAATTCAACAGAACTAATCATTTGAATACAACTGACCATTAAATGACATTAAAAATGATTTAATTCATTATAACCATAAAAACACAAGCTATAAACAACAGTGAGAATGTCTGACTAAAATCAAGAATGGAAAGTTAAGAAAGTGATATACTAGAGTTCATTAGAGTTCACAGTAAAACTTCATTATTATGAGCATCAATATCATGAGCACCCGACTTATCTCGAGGAGATTTGAAGTCCCATCAATTTTTGTTTTAGTTATGTATAATTTTCAATCAACAAACAAATACCTGGTTATTAAGAGGACCACATTTATCTCTAGCATTTAGTCTGTTCCGATGACTCCTCGAGATACAGAGGTTTTAATGTATTTTGATTAAAACCTAAATGAAAGGTTTTAAGTATTACTCACCATTGTGTAACTGTACATTGAACAATCTGTCACATATACACCAATTACATCCATGCAAAAAGTTCAATCAATTGTTTCAAACTTTATAAACTTAAATTCAACTATAGTTAAGATCTAAAAAATGATTTTTGATAAACACTTATCAATAAAATACATCAGTTTTCAACACAAGATCAACCACAACACATATGAACTAGAAATCTCTGGTATAAGTAGATTATTATCTTCCTACAAACACCTTGTGAAAGGTAAATCCATCCTTGAGTTATGATAAAGCACACTTGTAAAACACTTTCATTGTTTCAATATATGATACAGTAAATTAACATCCAAGTATGTCATAACAAAACAGCCACACAACAGTCTTCAAATGTTTAGGTTTAATTTTCATTCAAACTTTTTGAAATTTTTAAAAGATATTTTTACAATGACCAAGCTGAGCTCCAGGGATGTTATGGCCTACTTGAGAAGGTGATGTCCCATTCGTACTACCCAAGTTTATAACATTTATATTGATTTCCAATCTAGAACACAATCAGTCCGCATCATAATATCCTAGAGTTTTAACGGACACATCTCGTTGTATATATTGATATCCCATTAGCATCAAGGTATGCTTATCTGAACAATATAATTGATCTTTGTGAGAATTTTATTGACATGATTTCTTTATGAGAGGAAACTGAAGATTTATCACATATGTTGCATTGTTCCATCAAGATTTGATTAAAACACAATTAAAAGTAAATGCTGACTTTATGAGAATCAAGAACAGACTCAAGGACCTGAAGTACAATAAACTTGTGTTGTCAGAATATCTTTTTTTGACATCTGCTATAGAAATCTCTGTTATAACTAGGATAGTTTTAATCATTGAAGCAAATGTTTTATATTAGTATTTAATCATTTAACTAGCATTTTTATTTACATACAGGTATATTTCATATAAGGTCTAAAAAGTTACCAAGCACCAATGAAATAGAAATTATTCCCATAAACAATAAAAAAAAATCGTAAAGCTAAAATGTTGATATTTATGACGTGTCATAAAACTGAATAATAATCATTGTTATATTTGTAACATTACTGACCTCAACAGTTCAAATTTACATTTGATAATATTTTAAAACTTAAGACTGTAAAGACATGAAAGACAACCTTTAACGCACACAAACTTCTAACCCATTGATAATTGCCCTAAATGTATTGAAAGACTCCATGTAATCATTTCATCAAACAAGGTCAATATTTACCATGTAGGTTGAGGTCTCAACAAAATTTCTTTATTGACACTCATAAACTATTCGAGATAGAAATCTATATCCTGACCTTAATTCAGTTAATTTTATCTGTAGTATGGATACCAGTAATTTACAGATACCAGTTTTACAATTATAATGAGATTAAACGTAGATAGTTTTTGCAGTATTTTATACAAACATTCATAAATTAGTTTTCAAATTAGCGTTAAAGTTTTCATTTTTTTCCCTAAAATGAATTGATTTTCCCCTTTTTGATATGTTTAGATAGGCCACACTGTAAATAACCTTGAACAGTAAACAATGCACAAACTATACAATAAATGAATAAAATATTGTAATTATTATCAATGCCTTCAATTCTCATATTACTTAACTACGCCGGAGGTCTAATTTTATGTATGAAATTCACAAAAGCAGAAGTTATAATGAATTAGAGATTATTAGGCATTTCAATACATTACATAATATATATACTGACTAAACATGAATAATTGCATAAATGTTGCAATAATCACATTCATCTTCGTTTTTTACAACATTGCATAAATGTTGCAATAATCACATTCATCTTATTTTTTACAACACCACAAACTAACTTCTCTGTCTGTGTGAGAGCTTATAATTCAGTGATTTTTTCCCTTCTGTGTTTGGGTCTGGTAAATGGACCCTTCCCAATTGAACATAAAGGCATTTTTTCCCAATTCTCTAACTTAAAATTCCCAATTTTGGCATCACACCACACATTTTTCCCAATTGGACTGGACCAGGACCCTGTCCCAAAATTGCAAAAAAAATCACTGTAATAAAAAACTTGAATCTACACAGACTAACAGATCATCAAACAGAGTGGGTGCTGATCGAACACTAAAACCATATGTACTTGTATAGCAGTTGCACATTAGTACATAAGATTCATGGGTAATTCTTGTCTTCAGAATTCTTACGAAATAAGTGTTATGGATGTCTCAAAAGTACCAAGTACACAATATTATACATTTTATAAATTTAGGTTCAAGGAAATGAACAATGCAATGCTAGTAAATTTACTATACATAAGATACATTTAATATGGACATTTGTGTTCAAATTTTATTTATTATAGTACAGTTTTTATTAGGATAACCATATGTTCCATTAACTCATATCATAAAAGTATGAGAGAAAATAAATTTAATTCCAAAACAAATGCCCCTGCCTTAATTAATGCCCCTAATCTTTTTGAGTAAATAAAACAAAGAAAGTTATTTTAATCATAAAGGCTTTCACAATTTTTCAAACTATATCTAATTCACATCAAAAAATCATTGACAAAGAACTTTACGCGATGAAAAATCTGTAAGAAGCCCAAGGTATGTTTATTATGGAATATTCAGTATGTTATGACTTATGAAGCAATACAGAGGCAACCTCATGTCATAGAATGATGGATAGACAGACAGCAGAAAAGTGATCCATACATGTATCATATTTACAATCTTAAGATATTTTATGGTTATCATAAATAAACAGACACCTAGCCTGTACATAACAGAAGAGAACTTGTCATTACTCCTGATAGAAAAAACACATACAACATTCATACAAGTGCTAGAACCATATCAGATCATGACAAACTATTTTACAGAAATTTGGAAACCAGTATAACACTAGTATAAAAAAATCTTGATGACTGGTATCAAGTATCCTCTACACTTGAATTTAGCAAGTCAGAACAATGTCTTTGTCCTTGACTGCCATCGTAGAAACCTAGTGTATTTTAGTGCAAATAACAATATAGCGGATAAAAAGGCATCTTCCACATCTGCCAAGTTATGAGTATTTAAAACTTACACTGGTAAGCAACATTGGGACATAAGGTAAAGACATTTAAACAGAATCTTTTTTATTCATCACATGCCATGATGTGCAAACATTTGCAAAACTGTCAAAATGTAACAGCCCTATTTACCCCATTTCTGGATATTTTCAGAGCCATTTTCTAGTGCAAGAAGATGCAAGGTCAAAAATACCATGCTGTCATTAACAGTCAACAAGGTAGGACTGTCACTACTCAAACAAGAAGCCTTGAAAATCTCTCCTATAATTTGTTAGTATGTTGTAACTTTCTTACTGTCAAAGGATGCAAACCCAGGCTAAATAGAAGTGGATTTATGAATATGATACCTTCTGAAAGTATCTAGTTTAATCCCATCTCAGTCAAGAATTTGTTTAATTTTAATTTCATATTAAAGCCATTTTACCATCCTTATATAATTCATACTACATATTATTTTTTTTTTTTTGAAAAATGATGTGGATTTGATTTGAGTACTTGCATATAGGTTGGTATGCTCCTGGTCAAAGTCAAGTCAGGGCAGTAAAAATAACCATAGATCATCACTGTTGCATAGTACACAAATATCTTCAAATTAGCATCGATCAATCTGATATAACTTACAATTTATAACGTACAAGCATGCGAAATTTTCATGCTGCATAGCAAGGTAATGCATCCTCTATGTTAAGCTTAGTATATCTAACTTGAACTTCATTATCAATTTTCTGAGACTCATATGTATGTGCTCATGCTGACAGAATATGTAGACCCATAGTTAATTCATAAAAGTCATCCATAACTAATTTCAAATTACATTTGTTGAGAGGATATATTTTGTTTGAATCTATTTGAAAGTTCAATATTTTGTCAATACATAACAGTAATATACAAATTGAACAAATAAAGACTAATCCTTGTTGGTGTAAGAATTGAGCTATGATGATATGGAATATCTGAATTCACTGACGACTATTTACCACAAGATTCATATTTCTTCAGCCTTTCAAGTTTCATTCTAAAAATCATGATTTAGAAGTTACGCGAACTGGTAAAACATCATATCAAATACAGTTACAAGACTTACATTTAAACTAGAACAACAAATCATTATGTCTTAAAATTATCAAAGTATTTTGTACCTGAGTAATGTTTCCCGGTACCTGACTGAAAGCGTCGTTGGAAACTCAAACAAGCTCCATCTTTGAACTCAACAATGGAAGTGGTTAAAACCTAATCAGAACCGTCATCTTTCGTCGAACGTTCAACTGTAAAACTGATGAATTAACTGAGATTTATGATCAAGTATAAATTTACAAAATTAAAATTGTTGGCATTGATGCATGGTAAATTTCGATAATAAAGACTGATCTCAAACGTGAAAATCTTTAAGATCAATGCACGGAAATAAAACTAACTCATTGAATAAGTTCCGGACAGTTGATTTTACACAATCCCCGAAACTCTTCATTTGGAGAGCAGAAATGTCGTCGTTGTAAATTTTCATTTTTCCAAAGTAAAAAACATCTTAAAATGCCTGTGAATCCTGTTGTTGCGTATTCTTACGATCCTGATGTTGGAAACTTCCATTATGGTTTGTTATGTTTTTTTTTATTTCACAGAAGCATGCAGTGCGTTGTTAGATGAGTCTGATAATGGCCGGCTTTGTTACAGAATTACAGGGCTCACTTTATATTGCTTCAGCCAAAATCTGGGAACGAGATTAAAGAGTGTATAGTATATTGGATGCGAGAAAAATTCATGGTCCTAATCAGGGAACGTACCCAGGACCCCTATCACTGTAGGTGGACACTTCGCTAAAGAGTTAACTCCACAGCAAGGCTGTTGAAAGTGGCCCATATTCCTACAGTCGCTACACTCCTCCCCTTTTACTTATTAGAGCTGACCAACTCTCCAGTTTGATTCTCCATGTCTGCGCATGAGTTTGTCGAACACCGCTGTCACCATTATAGTAAATTGAGAGAGAGAAAAATTCATCATCCTAACTGGGTATCAAACCCAGGACCCCTAGTCCAACTAATTAGACTGTTTGTGATGACGAGACATTTTTTTTTATTTGGCCCCATCCCACTCAGTCTAACAAAGATCTGCATATTTTTGTGCGGAAAATTGCCAATTAAAACCCGTAGGGCACAATAACTACAGTATCTGTGATCAATTTGAACCGTTCGGTAGATGGGAAACATGTTAGTAAACTCATACAAGCATAAAATATCCCAACACACCTTTCTGAAAGGAGCACTTATGTTTTGTTTCTCTCCACTATATCTCTATGGAAAATGAAACCAATGTAATGGCGGACAAGGAGTCGAGGTAGATATCTACTGGTGCCATGGTAAAAACTTCCTATTAACTGTATTCAATCCATCACTGGTGCATTCCGGAAATGGTATTCGCTCAGCTGATTTAAATTTTGTTTGTGAACGCGTATCTAACACAGCGGTTGTACAGAGTGCAAGTTTGGAAACGTCACGATATGGTAAAATATATGGTATGTCATGGCCGCTTGAACATGACACAATATGGGAAAGTTTGACTTAAACTTTAAGTCAAATATTTGAAATTTGGCATTCGAACTTAGATACTGAGAATGTATGGCTCATTATTAAGAATTATTGTTATTATCAATTTGAGTAAGCTGTACCAGCTTCTGATGCATTTTTACTCAATTTGTGTTTCCGCACATAAATATGCAGTTCTTTGTAAAGCTGACAGGATGGACCTTCTGAATTCATTTATGGAATCAGCCAACCAGAAAGCCGAATAAGTAAGGCTACAGGACCTTTAGCACTGAAGGCAGACACTCAACTATGTTGCTAAAGAGTTAACCTTACAGCAAGGCTGTTGAAAGTGGCCCATATTCCTGCAATGATTACAAGTGTAATCAAATAATGGTCACACACACAGCTTTGTAATACGTACCACTGACACTGGCCAAATTTAGAAATCTGAGACTACTATGAGTAGTATTTTCCTGCTGATTGTCTTTTAGTGGAACAGTCTGTTAATTTTTTATCATTCATGCTTACTTGTGCCTACGTGTAGGAATAAATACCTAAACTTGTGTGATAGGTTTACTTGTTAAAGCACTGCTATCAATCTGGGATGGCATCCAAATGACACTTTGTGCTAGATCATGTTTAGCTTCCTGAATCTCCAGAATCTATGATGGTCTTCCAGCACAGTTAATTGATCACTTATGCTAATTCATCACTCTATCATTTCCTCATACTTCCAACCCAAACCAGTTTTGTTGCAAACATTGAACTTGCCATCATAATCCTAATCTCACCTTTTGAAAATGTGTATGATTTCAAAATTAAACTATGATTCATGTAAGTTTCTATATAAAGGTATAAGGTTTTCTTTATGTCCATGCTTTAAATCATATAAATTTATAATGAATTTTGATCAGTTTAGTGTGCATTTTCAACTTGACAAAATTGCTGTACAGTACTTGCAGAAAATGCAGGTTAACATACAAGTTCACCTTTGATTATCCTAAAGCATTGTTTACAGATTTCTGTATGATTGTATTATTTTGTCAGTGATTGTCATACTATTGTAGCATTGGTATATTAGACCATGATATACACAAAGTTGCTTGTCTTCCCTTTTTCTGTTATCTTTTCTTTTTGCATTTCAGGAGCTGGTCATCCCATGAAGCCACAAAGAATTGCCCTGACTCACTGTCTGGTAATGCATTATGGCCTCCATAAGAAAATGCAGGTAAAATAATACAGGGTTTACTAATTATTAAACATATTAAGCTAATATAGATGAACTTTCATAATACTGATTGAAATTTAACATGGCATCTATTTGCTGTTTAGTTAAACCCAATATTAAATTTATTTGTGTGTACTTACAGGTATATCGTCCATACAGGGCATCAGTTCATGATATGTGCAGGTTTCATTCTGAAGATTACATTGACTTTCTCATGAGAGTTTCACCACAAAATGTACAGAATTTCACCAAACAGTTGAGCATGTTTAATGTTGGTGATGATTGGTAAGATTATACATTTTTGTACCATAATTTTTTATTAAAATCAAAGTAAAGTGAGAAAGGTTTATTGACAAAGCATGAATACATGTTTGTTGCCAAATAAAAAATAAGTAGTGGTAATCAATATCATCAAAGCATGTAATTTCATACCATGACTAATAAATGTTAATTGATATGTACTTAGCATTGTCTTCATTTGTTTTGATTTTTTGTTTGGTTTTGTTCATTACTTTCCAGAATACTATTGTGATGTGGTCAACTATTGCCTGTTCTTATGACTGTTAATTAATTCATCTTTAAATTAAAAAAAATTTTCTTCATGATCACATGATCTGCAAAAAGCAGTTTACATTGTGTTGCATTACAGCTGATTTCATTTGTATTCATTTATTTGTATCATTTTAGTCCTGTTTTTGATGGTATCTATGACTTCTGTTCAATGTACACTGGGGCAACTTTGGAAGGATCTGTTAAATTAAATAATAATGTAAGTATGAGTATAGACTGGTTAAATAAAACACCTTTTGTGCTACAACTGCTCTACACTAAAATAATTGTTTACAGCATTGGCAAAAATAAAAAAATAACAATGTTTCATTGTCATTCTGAAAAACATATTGCCTAAAAATCAAGTATAGAGAATACTCCTCAATGACAATAAGTTTTTTTTTTATTTTTTATTTCATTTGAATGTTTAGAAATATATTAGCCATGTTAAAGCTGTACAATTTGATTTTTTGACATTTTTTTGTCATTCAGTATATTTGAGTCAGTTTTTTTCAGCTCATGCATTACAATGGAGGCTTTTGTCTTGAAAGCCTATAAGCATAGTGTATTTGGTATGCAATCCAAGTATAAATCTATATATAAAGTATCCTTATTTATATGTTTGTTAGGATTGTGACATTGCTGTTAACTGGTCTGGAGGATTACATCATGCTAAGAAATTTGAAGCATCAGGTTTCTGCTATGTTAATGATATTGTTATAGGAATCTTAGAACTATTGAAGTAAGTGCCAGCTTTATTTCTTTTGTTCATTTTTTAATTGTAGCAAACAGCTAACTTACTGTCTTGCGAATGAAAATGTAAACATTATTTTAAAATATTGTTAATGTAGATATGTATGCTACATGAAGTTCTTAAAGTTTGGCTAATTCATACATTAAACTTTTACCACTTGGAAAATTGTAATAAGTTTTAAAAATAATAAGACAATGTCCATTTCACCTCAAGCTTTATACTTTCAAATGGAATAATTAAGTAAATGAGTATTATGTAAAAGAAATGCTTGTTCTTTGTACCGTTTATGTTTCCCATTTGTGGGTATGGTTTTATTAATTTTCATAGCTAAATGGCTTGTGAGTTAAGGCCATTGAGTTTAATGTTAGGTATATTATTTTATTCTTACTTTGTGTACTTCAGATATCATCCTCGTGTATTATACATAGATATAGATATACATCATGGTGATGGTGTACAGGAGGCATTCTATCTTACAGACAGAGTTATGACTGTATCATTTCATAAATATGGCAACTATTTCTTCCCAGGGACAGGTAAGTCTGTGATAGACTACAGCATGGAAATACTATCTGCATTATATTTTGACCTTTACTTGGTAATATTAATTATTATTTTCTTGATTATTCTAATCCTTTAAACTATTTAAGATCTTTATTTAAATTCAGTTAGAATTTCTGTGTGCTGATTTTTTATGAATAGTTCACAAAAGCTTTTATGTTTCTGTTGTTAGCTTGTCGTACATACTCTTTATGATTTTAGATATCTGGAAAACTATTTTTTTGGTTTTATTCATCTTATTAAATGAATGGTCTGGTTTGTGTTTCGTTTTATGTATCTTTTATTGATTTGTGTTGTTATTACAGGTGATATGTTTGAGTTAGGTGCAGAATGTGGTAGATATTATTCTGTGAATGTACCACTTAGAGAAGGAATGGATGATCAAAGTAAGTATAGTTTCTTATTTATTCAAGTTTTGTTTCGCTTGATATTCAGACTTGATAATTTTATTGATATGTCTTATGTTCCAATGGTGATTATCACAGGTTGTAGTAGGTAATATTTATTATAATTGGCATGTGACTGGTAAATTAAGCGTTGAAATATTTGGGTAGAAATTTTTTGGTCTAATAAAACTTCTGAAATGCTTACATCATTTACTTGATAGTGTTCTAGTGGTAGAAAAGCATTTTTAAGTAAATAAATATTTCATTCTATTACATTAATAAATGATTAATACTTCCCTATGGTATTGAGTATACCGTTAGTGTGTTTGTTTTGATTGATAAACCCATCAAACATTCTAACTTTTGTTTGGGAGTTCAGTTTTACAATGTTTAGAACACGTCTCTCATGCATTGTTTCAATATGCTGTATTTTATTGTTTCAGTGTATATGAGTATATTTAAGCCTGTTATACAACAAGTCATAGAATTCTATCGTCCCACAGTCATTGTTTTACAGGTAAATATTCTCATGTTGACCTACATTTTCCTTGAATGTCAACTAACCCAAGTGCACATTCTAATTCTATGTAAATAATTTATGTATATCTTTAAAATTTAAAAGTCAGTGTCTAGATCATGGTGAATTTGTATGTACTAAGTAGATATGTCCCCATAGATAATAAATTTGTTTTTACCATGCATTTGGACACTTAGTGACATGATTTATTTGTATTGTTGCTGTTGTTTCAGTGTGGTGCAGATTCATTAGGAAGTGACAGACTGGGTTGTTTTAATCTCAGCATTAAAGGACATGGGTAAACATTGTTTTAAATAATGAAATCAAGACTGCTATATGCAATCACCCAAACACATACATATGTACGCACACACGCACACACACACATATATGCATGTATGATTATGGTCTTATAAAAATTAGTTGAGTTAAGCTTTATTGAAATAGAGGAGATGCTTTTGTGATGAATAAAACTCATAATAGTCAGTTTCAATATTGATAAAATGAATTAACAATTGTATGTCACTATTTTATTGAAAAGTTTTAATTACATGTATGTAATTTTATTATTATAAAATGAAATTGAACTGTGGAAAATTCTTTAAAAAACACTTGTTCATATATTCATTACGAAGCTGTCTACTGTCAAAGTACTTTGCACGTTTATTGAGAATGTTACACAGAGTACTTTCCCTTTTATTGTTATTGCGGTCAAGAAATCTATTAATCAGGAATTAGTGTTTAAAAAAGGATGTAGGTGTTTATGAAACTAAATTGTCATAAGTTTGATGCTTATATTAAAACTTTAATGTATTTCAAACCATATTTTTACCCTGTGGATATGGGATGAATACCTTTGGTTGGTTCAATTTTACAACCTGTACACTCTGTTACACAATTTGTTCTCATTATGTATGGCTTAATTTCCTTATTATAATTTCAGTGAATGTGTAAAAGTAGTAAAAGAGTTTGGTTTACCATTGTTAGTGCTAGGAGGTGGTGGTTATACCAAGAGAAATGTAGCTAGATGTTGGACATATGAAACAGGGGTTATACTGAATGAAGAAATTAGTAATGAGATACCTTATAATGGTGAGATACTTTTGTCAGTCTGTCTGTGTTTTGTATGTTTATTACCTTTTTTTCCCTTAGGTTTAATGTCGCACCAACAGCCAGGGTCAATTGGCAATTTTTCAGTTTTAACTGTGGAGAAAGGCTCCAGGTTTACACCTGAGTCAAACCACTGACCTTCTGTTAGCTAACTGGATAGCTTCCTCACTTATGAAATTTGGTCCTGGATGGCATTATTCATTGTGGTGCAATGCTAATGATTACAAGTCAGAGACTGTAACCATTCCACCACGGAGGCCCCAGATCCTTCTTTAGATTCTCTAAGGCTATCAGTCTCTGACTTGCATTTAATAAATTGGTAAGATTAAGCTCCTCTCTCTTTCTGAAGTTTGATGTAGGTTTTACAAATGACATTTGTTATATTATCAGTTCCTTTTCAGTTCAATTTTTGGGAGATTTCATTAAATTTAGAGTAATTAAAGCATTTGGCTGTGATCGTGGTCCAGTGGTTAATGTGCTGGACTTGTAACCTGTTGATTAAAGTTCATATCCTGGTCATGGCAGGTCATACCCTTCTATGAAAATTTGAGAAAAATGTTGATTTTCCACCATTCATGGAGAAGTTGTCGTCTCCTTGTGGAAGGGTAAGCTAGTACTGGCTAGAATACAGTCCAGGAAAATTGGTTAGATGAACTGGCTGCCATACATAATTGAAAAATTGTTGAAAAACAGCATTAAACCCTATAAAAAATTAATCTCTCTGTATTTTTTAGTTTTTTGTATGTTTTGTTTTATTCCATTTTAGAATATTTGGAATATTTTGCTCCTGACTTCAATCTGCATCCTGACATTTCCACAAAACAAGAAAATCAGAATACGAAACAGGTAATAATGTCATTCATTTTTGGGATCTAATATCTGATTTTGATATTATTTTTCAAAGAAGCTTATTTAAAAACTGATGAGTCACGTTTTTGTGTTACTTTTTTATCCATACTTGTTAAAACATTTTTCCCCCAAAAATTGACTTGAATCTGATTGACAAACTTGTTGTCATCATGCAATTATTACTTGATGTATTATATACCTTGCAGAATCTCTTGCAATCCATTGCAGTTCCAGTACTTCGGAATAGATATTAAAGTCTGCAGTGCTTATTTTCAAATTTTTTATTCTACACTTGTCGTTTGTTAGTATTTAAGACTCTCAATACTTGATGAAACTTTTTTTGACTTCTGCTTACCCTTAGCCTCACAATACTGCATTTCCCCACATCTGAAGCAGACAACTTTTGAAAACTTTGCAGCAAAAGAAGCCATTGCTTGCAATGAGTAATAGCTTCTTTTGCCACAATGTTTTCCACTTTGTTGGAGAGAAATAACCCAATTTTTTAAAAATAAATTGATGTTTTGAATTTAGGAAGTCCAAAGTATACTTATGAAACCATGGGTCAAAAGAGCTCAAATTCACCCGTGGAACACTCGGAGAAAAATCTGAAGATATACATGTACATTCAAAAAAGTGTTTTCCCAATGTTGAATAGGAAATTATCTTCATGATTGTGATTATTTAAACTGGTCAATTTCTGCTTAAAAGGTCATCTGTGTTTTGAGAAGGGACTTCTACATAGTCACTTTGAATGTATAGTGATTGATAATGTACAAAATTTAAACTGAAAAATAAGCATATAAGATTGTGATATGTTTTATGACTGTCTGATCATACTGGGGCCTTGCAAAGGATTTTTGGTATTCTTGACAAATGGTTAAACATCAATACATATTTGTTATAATTTCAGTATATTGAAGGATTGAAACAAATGGTCCATGATAATTTAAAACAGTTGGCATGTTCACCCAGTGTAGAGATGCAGGATGTACCACCAGATCTTCTATCTCTGGAAGAACCTGAAGAATCGAATCCTGATATAACAAACAATCAATCTGAAGTAGATAAAAGGTATGTCAATTACTGTATGATTCTGCTCTTTGTTAGAAATTTATGAAATTTAATTAATATTTAACAGATATTTTATGAAGAGATTATGATTGTTAGAATTTTGTTGGTGTATTAGATTTATTCAGTGTTTCTCAGTTACTGTAAAACCTGTGTTTGTGGCCACTTTCTTACCAAGACCACCCTGTGAATAAAGGCCATTCTTTGAAAAGCTGTCACTGATTATTTAGAACAAGCTGACCTCTGAGTAAAAGCCATCTGTCAATAAAGGCCAGATTTTCTTTCCCAAGGGTGTCCCTTGTTCACAGGTTTGACTGTATATGAAATATCAAATATATGTTATTATGTATGTATACTTGTAATGATGTCAGTTTTTATATTGAACTCTTTTTGTCCCCTTGATACCCCTTTTATGATGATGATGATAACAGTGATAGATTTACTGTAAAATAAAGGCCATGGTGTGCAGCTGTTTATGGCTTAAATTTGTTTCACAGAATTAACTGAACTGATTCAATATGTGTGAAAATTTAGCATAGTGAAAATTCATACTGAGTTTTGTAAATTTATTTGGACTTCCAGGATTGAACACAACAATGAATTTTATGATGATGACAAAGACAATGACAAGGAGAATGAAGGTATTATAGAAGTATGATGATGCAGGGTTAGATTTGTGGCATTATTATAACACAATGCTGGCTATTGTTCCTAGGTCACTTAATCAAACTCTGGTGTACTGTCCTTTATGGTTCAGTGGACAGTTTTTATGACAAAAGAAGTTAACATTTGTTGCTGTGTTTGTAATAGTGATCTGTAGACTGAGAGGACTGTCATTAAACAAGTGTGTAAAGCATACTATATGTACAGTAAATTTTGTGTAGCCAAGGAATACTTGGCTATTGAATGGTAAAAAAAACAAGATAACCTTGTTGATAGTAGACCAATAATGTAATGTCTGGTAGTTTGGGAGTAAAACAATATACTCAACATGGGATAATATTCATATCAAGTTTTATTTCATGATGAGTGGTTCCCCTTTGTTTATTAAACATGTATTTAAATAAGTGCTCCTTAAACAGTAGAAATATTGCATGTTTTCTGACTGTTTGAAGGATTTTAGTTCCGCATTATGTGTTCAGTACTTTTTTTATTCATTTTTGATGCAAGTTTTACAATTTATTTGACTGCATTTGTACACATTAGACTGTGTCATATTATTTCATTTATCTTAATTAAGAATTGGAACTTCAGTCTTTAGTTTTGCTTACAGACCTTTTATTGATGTACGCACATTATGTAAACCCTTTCATTTGCTTCACTATCTCAGAAGAAGAGATTTAGTCATTTACATAGAATGAATTTTTGTTTATAAAATACAACTGCAGCTACTTTCTCGGCAAATAAGAGAGAAAAAAATATCACGAAGGGTATTTTCTTCATCATCTCATTTACATTAATGAGTTTAGTTTAGTTTCTAATGGAGGTTGATGTTACATTGAATCATTTACTCAACAAGTCAACAATAACCTTAGTATTTTTTGTCATACAGTTTTCTGTATTTTTCATAATTTTATCACAAAGCCTTTTACTTTTGTTTTGATATTGTGATATATGCTGTAAAACTACGTTGTTTTTATTGTATTGATAAAAAATCTTTGAAAAAAATAAGTGTCTATCAGATGTCCCTAGCTGACAACATACTCAGTGTGGCTTTGAAGTTAGTTCCTTCTGAAATGTATGTTATGTCAAAGCTAAAACACTTCCCATGGGTAGAGATCATCAAACATGGTACTCATTTGATGAGATGAAATTCATTCTAGCTTCATGTCAGATTTTCAGGAAAATGTTTGTATGTGTATTTTAGATACCTTATTTTTGTGCATGTTTATGTCCATGTCTTGTATGAAGCTTGTAAAGGAAAGATGATAAAAAGTAAAACGTCTTATGAATGTGTAACAGTTTATTTTTGTGTTTTTTTTTCCGAAGATTTGAAATGATATTGCTAGCAAAAAATATATATATACTGTAACTATAAGATAATGTTATTTAATGATTCAACATCTCATAAAATACATTTAACAATCATGTATACACTTAAAGATGGTCAAAATATGTAGCTAATACACATAACTTGAAGTTCTTTCATAGAAGTCTATATTTAACCCAAAGAACTAAATTAATTTTTTATAGATTTCATTATGTTATTAGGACGAGACACATGAATTCACAAATATAATTCAATTATACTCTCATACATCCATCTATGTGATCAATCATTGATTATTGGCAATTACCTATCAGATGCTTATTTTTACGCCATTGTAAGACCAAGGTATTATTTCCCTTGGTCTATGTCAGATCAAAACTGAATGGTTTTCAATCAATACAAGAATGTCTTTTCCTGTAAGAGATCAGACTTCACTCTTACGTGAGACTTTGATGTTTCATTCAGCAGAAATATTCTTTGTTTCAACAATCAATTTCAATAAACATAGCATGAAAATTGAGATATGAACATTTATTATTAAAGTAATGGACGGAACAATTATTTGCTGTAAGCTTGTTGTTGACTACAATGACAGAAGAATGGCAAAAAGTAAGCATTGATATTTGCAATAAAATTGAATAAAACTGTTGTAACAAAATTTTCAATCAATAAGAACAATTATTCAGCTCCTCAGAAGCAGTAATGGAACATAAAACATGGAGACACTTTACCAACAATTAATACAAATCCACTCAGAAACAAATGCACAACACTGTAATATCATGCGTTACATACTAATTAAACATTTATATAAATTTGCTGGTTTGACAGATTAACTTTCTGTGCTCGACTGTATCAAGAACAACTTTGTACATAGTACGAATGAAAAAATATCTACCTTGGAGGTTATTTCGTGAGGAAAGTTTGATAAATGTTGCAATAATAATAATTATAAATTACAACTAGGAAAAATGAAAGAATGAAGTATAAGTCCTTGTATTCTTCAAACTATGGAAGCATTGTATAAATTTTATAGGAGTACAATTGATCGACTGAGATTGTTTTAAAGATGTGCTTAATGTCTTGAAAGATGTGCTGTTCAGATTAAATGAACATGTTTAAATGTTCCTTTATCATCAGTAACTGGTGAATTTTAGTTCTTCTGAATGTTTGTTTATTTCTACAGCTAAAAAATAAGAAATCTGTGTGAGTGAAATTTTCCATCCAGAGAATACGCAAACATACCTGTAGTCTAATGAAGATTTCACGCAATACTCATATCACAAAATCATCTTAGACCAAACTGACTGACAATCTATGACTAACAAATATATAATTCACACATCGGCAAGGAAAAGTGAGAGCCATTAAAAGCTACTTATATATTTAAATATCACACACTTTCAAGACAACAAATGACATAAACTGGTTTCTAACTGACATAAACCAAGCTAACCATACAGAATATTTTTTCATACAAGAGAAAAAAAAATTAAATAAAATTTTTTTATCACAGCTGATGAGCTTTCATATCACATACTGCACCACTATAAAAATGGACGGATCTTTCTATGAAACAAACACACGAAATATGTGGATTAAATCTCATATCAGATTAAAATTAGTCCTATGGTAAGAGAAACTGGTCTGGCTAAAATAAATATGGTTATTGAAACTGCCGACAAATTAGCATTAATTTCATAAAAATTATACAACATATGACTAGTTTGTTCCAAAATTTGTACTACAATTAGTTGTGACATCTACATAAATCAGACTTTGTGAATGCAGATTTTCCTGCGTGATTATAAAACAAAATATTCTGAATATTTTTTGCGTAACTGTATTAAAAGTTTTGCAAGCAATTTTTTAAGAAAGCAAGGTGAACATGAAAGTTTGTTCACACTGCCCACCGACAATATTGTATCAGAAGAATAGAATCTAGAGTAACTGCTTCAGTATTTGCATGCGTTAAGATGATAAACATCAATTTAGATAATTTCAAATTCCAAAAATAAATAAGAATGAGACAAATAATTTTAACAATATAAGTTATTAATCGAAACACTAATGCAAGGGTATATGATTTTCCTGCAGAATTTACTTAATAGGATCAGCGACTTATGGTGAAATGTGTGACTTTATTATAAATGAAGAATAATTACATTCATCTAAAATACCTGATTATTATACAAACAAATGTACAGTATAAATAGGGAATAATATTTACAAGAATACTGACTAACTTTTCAAACAGATAATAAAGAAGGGTTGATAAATGTTTGCAAAATTGCAAATTGAAATGGTTAATCAACTTGACATAAATGTAAATACAAAACAATTCGTCAATCCACAACAGGACATTTCAAATGAAGTAAAATATAAATGAATCGTAAACCTATGACATAACACACTTCAGACGAAATATAGTCAAAGTTATCATGAAGACATAATCTATGATACATAAAGGGCAGACACCATACATAAATTTGGCAGAAGGAGCAAACACTGAATGATTACATAAATTGCGTATTCCTTTTTCTTGCTGTTGCTTTTACAAATCACTTGCTGAACATATTGAGAAATGTAACTCTTCCTTCTTTTCTCCGAACCTCCCCATGAATTATCTCCCTTAGAACTTTCCATCTGCCAATAAAACTCATTTGAGCTATTTCCAGAATGCACAATTTCATCCTCTGAATTTTTCACTTTACAAAATCAATATAACTACAGTTTGCCAGCACTCATCTACACCACATGTATTCATCAGAATAGAATAGTCCCACAGTAAATGACAGAGCAGTTCCGCAGTGAATATAAAAGGATGCTGGCACCTCCAAATATTTTAGCACATTCAGGATAAGGGGAGTAATATAAAACATAACAAATGTCAACAAAACATAAAATGTAGGTCTATGATCGCGGTGTGATACCCGCTCGTGCTGAAATAAGATTAACGTCTGCTGCAGGAGGTGCGTAAGTTGTTAAATGGGAGTTTCTAGATAAAGTCAAGTTAATTTTCTTTTGTGTCAGCTCTGCTCTGAGAGCTCGTAGTTCAGTTTCCGCCTGATTTCGTAGCTGTAAACAAATTTTTGATAGAATGGTTGTGAGTAATAATTCCTAGATTTAATTGAATATTGAAAAATATTGTCAAACCGATGTATTACTAAAATGACAATTTCATTTATGTGAATCAATTTAATTTGAATTTCCAATAATTTATCCCCAAGTGTAATGTGTAGTTAAACTTGAAGATTGTGCTCAAAATTGTTAATAGAATGGTTTGTCAATATTTCTTTTTGATGTGTTTCTACTATGAATAATTACTTCAAAAATATTTATTTTACAAATAAAAACAATGTAGTTTATTGATATTAATATAAATTAAACATATAACAATAAACAATATTCAGAAATGAGAAAATGAAACTAAAATAACTTGACAACATTTTCAAACTTGTTAATTTTGAAAGCTTCAAAAATATTAGTACTTTAAAATATAAAACAAAGTAGTTTCTTTTTTAAACAAACCACAGTAAACTTCAATTCAGGTCTGACTTTACAAAGCTTCTATTTATGCATTTTAGAGACCCAATATTTTGAACAAATCATAGTTCTTTTGGTCAAAAAAGGCAGAACATATTTCTAATGAAATTTTTTATGTTTATCAAAGAACTTGCTAACAGATAAAAAATAACGATCCAAATGAGGTGAAATTACACTAGAGAAGTGGATATATGTTCTTTTTGACATTATACTTTGTTGAGTTGATCAATATATGGTACTGGCATTCAAAACACCACCTAACGACAGAATGATCAATATTGGATCTCATTTCATTTTATATAAATAGAAATATTTGTTAAATGTCCAATACTTTAACATTAATCTTAAATAAAAATATTTGTGAAGTCAAGACATTTATATTTTTAACAGCAGCGTAAAACATAAACTGAGGATAGTAAGTAATATAGGTATATAACAGGTAGTGTAGAAAATTGGAATATATAAGCTTACATTATCCCTGAATATAGAATGAATTGAGGCCACACTGGTTTCAGAAATACATGAGATGTGAACAAAGTTTTAAGTTTTGATCTAAATACCAGTATATCATGTATAAGAAGGTATATACAGCAAAATATTTCTGAACTTTTTGTATGTATGAGAATTATGTACATTTACACTAAAGTTATCATTCGTCAAATTTGTTTCAGCTCTTTCTGTATCAAGAACTTCTCAGATGGCCGAGTTTATCTCATGTATTTCTACTAGATATCTCCGTTAAACCTTCACAAGATGGTAACAAGAAAACAGCCAGGTCACCTGAAAGTGTGCGTGCAAGATTTCATGCTTTAAGTGACGGAAAGATTTCATTCTCCATCAAACAAGATCAATCTTATCTATTGTTAATGTAAACTGCCTTCACAAAATACATCATCTATTTAACTACTGTCCTAAAATCCAATCATCCAGTGATATGCAGCTACAGTGTGTTTTTTTTTATGAAAACCAAACGTTTTTCATTAAGTTTTAATGTTGACAAGATTTGGAAATCTTATTCTTTTATTTCATTTTTCAATGCAGGTGGTAAAATATTTTCTTTATAACTGGTGAACAGGTATATTGGTTTTTAATTGAACTATTTTTTTACTAATCTTTCAACTTAGTTTAATATGAGTGCTAGTTGATTTTACAACACATTCCTAATCAGAATTAAATTGTGTTTTGGAAAAGCAGCAATATCATATCTGTCCTGAGTAAGTTCAATGTGGTACAGATTTTAAAGAAAAAAGACATGACACTTATAAAGCCTAACTTGTAGTCTCTAACTGCTGCTCTCAATTGATCTAGTAGAGCACCTCGACTAGCATCTCAGCATGTTTTATACCTTAAAGGAGAATTGATGACTTTATCAAGTATCAAGTTTTGACAGGATGGTAATCTATTCAGAATGTTGCTATTGCTTCATTAGGTCATACGTTAAATTAAGTGCACAGAACTACGAAGCTGAACACAACCACCTGTTTCTATCCTATAATTTATCAAATTTATGTATTTCATACTGTCTATCTACTGAATGCCCGTAAAGAAAATTTATCTCAAAAGCCATGTGAAAACACTTGTGAAATATTTCACACAATTGGTGCATTGTATAAAATACCACATACATTATTACATCTGTCTCTTAAGATTGTTCAGAGCCTTGTAACTAAACATGGTAATAATATTATAATACTGTAATCAAACTGTAGTATCAAAATGTTATTGATAATTTTATTTATGTATTCCATAATATGAAAAATATTGAATTAATTATAAACCAATTAAAATATTCGGTGTCAAATTTCACTGAGTAATTCTGACTAACTATATTAAGCAACAGGATATAGCTGTAACAAAATCATACAATAGGTAAAATGTTCTCTATGCTATATTTTATCATCAGACATAGACAAGGAAAGATAAATGCATAACTTGTTTCAGAAAATGTCTTTTTCAATAAACATGGAAAGGACACGCACAGAACAAAGTGTTATCTTTATTTAAGACAGGACAAAATGAGTTTTAAAGCAAAAAAATAAAAATAATTCAACACTTTTGAAATGTCATCCATTAGAGTTAAGAGAAAATGCACAACTGTTAATATAAAAAATCAGTATCAAATCAATTAACATTTTTATTGGGCTGCAAAGATCAAAATTTCAAACCAAATTGCATCAACTGCAAACTACTTACACTTTTTTAGCATAAAACTTGGTTAGGTATGGCTTGTTCTGATGAGATAGCAAAAGTATTTATTAGAGAAAAAAATCATGCAATTTAAAGGGCAAAATGAGTCATAAATCACACATCAAGTGAAATTAGATCATGCGCTTAAAAGAGATCCGCTATTTATTAATCATACATGTATAAAACAATAACTACATCAAGGTGCATGCTGATGTGAAGCAATCTACATTAAAACTTGATTTTCCACAATTTATGTTAGATCTAACCTGATTAAGATTAATGAAAATTAAGATAAAATGTTTTAATATCAAATATGCTTAAACCAGAAATGTAATGATGTAGAATTTTTTTCTATTGCAACGTTTTTCAGTATGAATAATTGCAAATATAAACCTGACCGATATCTAAAGGAAACATTGGTTCATATGAGTGAAATATCTGTGTGAAATGTTTGATTTACTAAAACTTTTAAGGACTGAAGTGTATATGATTTTAGGTACAAGAGTTAGACATTTCAGTAAAGCTTGACAACAATTTGGGTTATGTTAATTGATACTGACAACAAAATCTTGTGTACTGAACCAAAAGTTTCATTAAAATATTTTCCTGTGAATAATAGTAATTTTAGCAGCTTCTTCCAAAAATATATCCATAATTTTTTGTTCTTAGCAGTTAGAAACACACACATTGAAGCAAATTTGGAGATATCTAGAAGTGACCGTTTTGTTGCTATGGTAACAGATTATAGATAAAATTGATGCAAATATAAGATACAAGCAGGGGAGAACTACAGAAATTAATGCATTTTTTTTCAAATTTTATTTTCATGAAAAAATCAAGATACATTTATGTCAACATTTCCTGCTTTCCAAATCTATAGGCATGTCTTAAGTTTATGTAAATAAGCTATTGATAGAATACTTTTTTTGCTTTATAAGAAAAATTAAGAAACTATATACATGAATAAAATAAATCTATTTCTATTGGAATAAATGTTGCATGAAAATATAAAATATATGAAAATATCTAAAGCATATACATGTATAATAAAAAGGTAAATCTGAATTAGGGTAAATGCTAATAATATGGGATTATTGAAGCTAGCATAAATATATTTTTCAATTTTTTATCTATGTTACCATGGCAACAAAACTACATTCACTAAACCAGAGTGACCCTTGGCTGTGTACATAAAATCAATCAACATGTTTGACACATGCAAAATCTGAGGTCAAACAGGTGATAATTTTAACAAAAAACATGCAATAATTTCCAATGAGCAAAAAAAAACCCCTTAAGTGTTTAAACATTCGAGAAAATCCAGACGACATACATGGGCTAGCTAGAAAGTCACAATGCGAGCACGCCTACCTTCATTTCACTTGTTAATTTCATTTTAGCATGATCCACGCGCCGTCTTACATCCTCAATTTCATGCTGTAGCCTGGTGGCTTGAATTTTGAAATTGTTCTGAAGCATAGTGAAATACTGCATTACGAACTGATTCATCAATCATTCAAAAACATTCATACATAGATTTAAAAAGCCACAAAAATGGTTGCATGCTTTGTATCAAAACATTTCATATCAAAGCAATAACAAGCCAAATGTTTCTTTATCAGAATGTCATAATCATTTGTATATTTTATCAATATTTGGTCATAATCAGATCAATAATACTAAAATCCCCAAAACATGTTTTTTTTATAGTTTTGAATTATGATGATACAGTGTGCCACACCTTGGTTGAAACATCCATCCTCTCGTATACGTTAAGAGGACATTAAGACTGGAATCAACCAAGTTGTGGCGGGTGATACAACACGAGACAAACACATCAATTAACAATCAAATTAAGGATTTATGTAAACAATGAATTATATCATAATATTTCATTAATGATTTAAGCACCTATGCATGAAATCATTTTTGTGGCTTAACATGAACAAAAATAAGTCTTTATGTTCACTCATTAAGATTAATAAATATTGACTAAACAATTTAAAACTAAAACTTCAATTATCAGCACACTTTGATGATTGTTACATCAAAGACAAATAAATGTTCATATCTCCCATAACCATTAATGACTGGCCTTCACCAAGAATTACATTTCTTTTTCAAGCACCAAAAATAAACAAACACCTTCAGTTAGATGGTTCGTACAAAACAAATGTAACTTAGTTTTTGTGAAGAATGAAGTATTCACAGTATTGCATCAAGCTCTCATGAAGGTCACAGAATGTTTGAACAAAATTACACAAATACATTAAAATTAATATCAGTGCCCAAGGATATAAAACTTGAAATTGGTCTCCGAGCTCAAATCTCATATCTTGTACTTGTAAATGTTCATATTTAATTATGATTAGGCAATTAATGGCATTACTGATACATTACTCTGACAGCATGATTGACCTGAAAAATGTATTTATATCTTAATGTTCTCTATCTTTTCAACCATAATACTCAGAGACTGTTCTCAAGTTTATAACTTTGGGGAAAGGACACATTTTAAAACGACTCAATTATCCTCACTAAGTATCAGACCAAACATTTTTTTCCATTAATTACAAAATAAAAATATACAGTGCATTTTATTGTGCTGAGAAAAAATCTCTGAAGCCTTAAAATTAGAGCAATAACTATATGAAGATAAACCTCAGAGCTAGTCTAGCCATGTCAACTATGATCAAGAAAAAAATATGATGGTGGTTGGTGTCCATGAGTATATACATGTAATTGGGAAAATGTATGGAATTAAACATTAAAACCAGGGATGAAGAAATACAATATAAGAATGATAAAAATATTGACCTTACAATAATGATGGGAGTTGGTAAAAACACATACATTGTACAAAAGGCTTTATTGTGTGTCTCAAAATGTATGATATACATAAGCATAATGATCAATATGTTTAGCATGACATACAATCAAGCATACAAGACAACATAGAACATATAACCATTCCTATGTGTTGGTAAAGTGTCCCCACAAAGTGTTACAACATACAGTAACCCCTATACATCAAATCTGAGGTAGAATTCAAATAAAAAATGTTTACAGCAATTTTTTACCATTAAACATAAACATATTTTCAAGCATAAGTTTGAACAACACATTATTAATCAAATTCTTAATTCACACATTTTACATTTGAAAGTTTGCGCCATAACTGAAAGACAAGTCCTTCGAAATCTACCTCGTACCATTTTGTGAACAGCATTATATATCACAGACATGAATTTATCACAGACATGATTTTATCACAAGGAATATGTACAACAAACAAATATATTACACAATAAAGCTACAAAAAACAACTCAATAACCATACAGATATTTACGCTTTACAATTTTTGTTTAATAAGGAAAGCTCTACGTATAATGACAAGATTTCTTTACAAATATTGAATTTCAATCAAGTGACATTCAAAGATTCGGAACATTTATTAACTGGGAATAGATTCAGATTAACGTATTGCTTATACACAGTCTGGTCCATCTACAACCAATCATCAGACAGATTAAATCAATACTGATCTAATATGAGACGAAATGAGAGACAAACACTCACACGCACCTATAAGGACAATATGACTTTCATCACAGATGCATGTTATAAATACAAAGTTATATCACATAATGAACAATGGGCTAAGAGAAGCATTAACAACATGGGTGTATGATGTGTAGTATTTGATTGTCTACAACATTAAGCCAGCATCTAAACAAGCTTCAAAGAGAGATGAAGAAAGCCCTACCCCCAGTATGAATGTCTGACATTAAAGGTCAGTGACTTATGTTTGAGTTATGGTACTGAGTTTTGTTTAAGTGTAAGACTTAATATTGAAAAATGATAAGAAAATTTGTTAAGCTTAGATTTCTCTAGTAACTAAATCTACTAATAAGCTTTCTGGCTTTCAATTAAGATGAATGAATCGGCTAATTAGCAAATGCAAACAGTTTGACCACAGTTAAATTAGTCAAATTAGTAAAAGTACCATTTTTCTGTACTCTTGCATTTTTCTATCATAGAAATTGTAAAACTGAAATAAATAAATAATACTTTGCAACAACTGATTTAAACAAAATGTCAGGGATTGGGACCTATGTCTCTCCGTGGGGAATTACGTTAATGTTTCGATCAAATTGGACATTCCTCCTATGACTGCCGTGCCTATGGCTACGACCAGTTAGGTAGCTTTGTGAACTGGACTGGCTTGAGTCATAGTCTGAATCAAAAAGTTCATTCTCTAAGTATGCCTGTTTCTGATCTCTACCTACCAAGGTAACAGGGTATTGTTTACGTTCCATTTTAGCTTGCAGGTAGGAATTTTGAAAATTTTCCAGTGATCTTTTTGACATAATAGGTGGGAGGTGCCTTTGAAATGAACGCCTCGGGGAGTTGTAACCATGATCTGGATTTGGTTTCTCCCTAAAGCTGTAGGCTTTGCGCTCCGTTTTTGGGGACACAATCCTAAGGGGTGATAAAGACCTTGTTCTGACAGGGGAAACAACTCCTTTACTAGAACTATCCATAACTGGGGAAGCATTTGCTCTAGAAGGTGAATTTTCTCTATTAGAGTAACCTCCCCTGGTTTCATTCATATCATAAGAGTTGTCTCCCCTGTCACCTGGTGCAGGTGAGGTTGCTGGTGAGAGTGTGTGCGTGTGAGAATGCTGAAAATCTGAACTCACCAGCGGCCTCCCAGGGGAACCCACCTTATTAGAGGGTTTTAACTCGTTTAATTTAGTAGCTTTTTCCTTTGGTCCCTCTAAAGTTGACAGTAACTTTTTATGAATTATGTCTAGCTCATGTCGTAGTCTGTTACACTGTTCTTCCAATGGACCTGTTTTCTTTTTCTCTTCAAAATATCTTTTCTTCCATAAATCTCGAGCTAAAAGGAGTAGAATATGACATTATTCCATTGCATACACATTAGAACAAGTTCCAGTTTCATTTACAATTGTAAATGGTGGGATTTTTTGAATGTGAATTTTTCTGGGAATACTTTTCGTATCTATTTTAATAAACATGAATCAAATAAAATTATCCCAATAATAGATGTAAACAACAAGTTCTTATGGACTTTAAATTAATAGTTCTTGGTTCTCAAACAGCTTAAGCAATCAATTATCAACACAATGCAAATAATGATAATGACAATTAAATATTTATGTCACATTAATCAAACAAAACGTGTCAAATTGTTGTTACTGGATATACTTACCATGATTTCTCTTATTCTGAGTTTTTGTTTGCATCTGTTTTGCATGTTTTACGAGTTCTTCCCTTTGTCTCTCGGATGCTTTGCGGGCTTCTTTTGCTTTTTCCAATTCTCTTAACAATTCCTCCTCTGAAAGTAGACATTCAAATGATTAAAATCTGACACATTCATCTGGCTATGTTTTGTTCAACATTTTTGGCTAATATCTCTCTGACAATACAAGTGATACCTAAGATGACCTATGATGTAAGAAGGAATGATCTCATTTTTTGAGTATGGATTCAAATCTCTCAAAATCCTTTGGAATCCTTTGTTTACTTTTGATAATGTAGAAAGTGTAATTTAACCAAAACACATCTTAAGCATACCTTTGGCAACAATTCTGATCGGGACATGGTTAAAAAAAACAATAATTTTTTACTGACAAAATTATTTCATGTACGTGATACTAATCAAGTGTAAAGTTGATCAAAATTATTTAGCAGACAGTATATTTGTCAGAGTTTATTAAGATTGTTTTTTCCTCCTGAAATAGGATTATTGTTTAGTCATAAGTATAGCAGCAGTCATTTTTGTCAGTGCTCTACAAATGTAAATCACAAGCAAGTTATTCACTCTGTCAAAACTGTATTTGAACAACAAAGTGCTCATACTTACCACAATCTTTATCAACATTTAAATGAATATCCGATACCCAATAAATTTAAGTATTTTTTAAAAAAAACTTAAATATAAAATCACAGAAATAAAATGGGTCAGAGTTCGATGAATTCTATGAACAAACAAATATCTCCCAGCAATAAATAAAGTGGCATACATTTGAAATTATAAAACCATAAAATTTTTAAAATAAGATTTAAAAAATTCATGCCAAAGATTCATAAAGAAGGCACATTATAAAATACATTAATCATATTCGTGTAAAAATGTTTAATTAAAATATTTATCTTACTTTGAGGCATGGTAACAAGTCAAGAACATCGTAACGTTAAGTCAAATACTTCAGAAAAAACTCATACTCAATATCATCACGAAACTAACCCTTCACCTCGGAACATTAAATCACCAACAACCACATACGTTACCTTGACGACAAATGATGTTAAATAATAAAAGAGAGAGTGTATTCAAACTGTGAAAGGTAATTTCTTCCTGTTAAATGACAACTGTTTATTGATATAACAATAGGTATAAACCTTCAGTAACCAATGATAGATTTCACTTAGATAGGAAATAGATGAGAAGAATTAATCAGATATATGGAATAGACAAAGAATGTTCAATTGTCTGAAAGAAATATCAGAAAGAAGATATACAGAAGAATGTAACATCTATTTATATGCGTGAAAGTCCTTAGAAGATTAAATATAGATATACATTATAGATAGATAGATAAACAAAATATCGAAGATGCATAACAATACCATGCAATAAACATGAAATTAAACGGAAGTTTTAAATTGACAACAAATACTTTTCTTGACAAGAAAATGGTTGCTAGGATAGGCTGGTATTCATTTGAATAATGAAAATATATCTGAACTCTCCCACCAACATGCTCATGATGAAATATACTTTTATTGAGATAAGTTAGATGTTTTTGTTTTTAATGACACCTCAATACATGCCTTACCAGTACATGCAAAACAATATAATACTCCCTAAATATGTATTTGGTATCAACATACTTTCTTTCCGACGTCGAGCCCGTGCCGACTCCGAGTCTCGTTCCGGTGAGGCGAGTCTGAGTGGTGGAGGGGACGGATAATGTTTCAACTCCTGAAATAAGAAAAAAACAGACCATTAAGATGCATAACAGGACAGATGGACACAATTTAATTAAAAAAATGTCAATCTTAATTTACAACATGTACTAAATTTTAACCCCAAAAGGAATTGGTAACTTCAGGAAGAAACAGTCCAGTCAGCCATATTTTACTTCTAAACAAATTAAGACACATGAATTTTGCTGCATTAAAATAAATCTAGCGGCATATTCTACAACAGCAAAGAAGAGACACTGAAACCATTTGATAAATTAAACTGTAAGACAATAATACAGTGAACTACAACATAGCTCATAGTATAGTTTTGATGTCTGATAAACTTCAACCCTACTACAATGAAAAAGTCTTAATCATTGCCGAAAGTATACAAGTTCAATAGATTCTGTGCTTAATTTTGATCATTAGAACAAACTCATCTAGTTTATGTAAATAGTTATTGGACGTTGCTAGTGTTTTCACTTTGGCTGGTTGATTTTTATCACTTATATATCATTAACAAGTTTTGATATAAATCTGAATGTTTGGAAATTTTTCATGAACATAATCTGAACCTAATCTTCAAAGTACAAAACACTTCAAACAAGCACCTTGTACACCTACCAGTAACTTAAACACAAGTTTAAGTGCTATTCTGTTGGAATTCTGATGTCTCTGTTCTGTTGATGTCTTAATGTGACTTTTTCTTGGATAAACTTAATTTTTAGAGTTAACCGATGATTTGGCTACTAAAATTAATTCAGAAATTCTTGCAAAATGCATTACATTTTAATACACATCACGTGAGTGATCAGATGTAGTTATGGAGACATCATTGCATTTAGTTGACATACAAGATAAAAGAAAGAACAAAAGATCAACTGAGAACGTATCTCAGTAACACAACACTCAGACTAATTCCTCCAAACTACATCAGGCCTACAGAACCACAATAACAACACTGATCAAAGTAATGAGTTCACTCACCTCATCCGAGTTTGTTCTCATCAGTTTAGCCTGTTCAGCTGTATCTTCCCTGTCTTGTTCATCCTGTTTTCTTTCTTCTTCTTCCTCTCTCTGTTGTTCTTCGTCCTCCTGTCTTGCCCTGTCTCGTTCCTCCTGTCTACGTCGCTCCCAGTCTGACATTCCATTTTCATCCTGGGATTGATTTAAGGGGCCTGACCCCTGAGGAGACGGAGGTTTTAAACGATCATTCTGATCAGTGTTTCCTTTCCGTCTAAATAGAAAATCAAATGCAAATTGAATGCATGGCAAAAACATTGATCGGTTAAATATAAAAAACAATGAGCATGATAATACATTGAAACATGAAATTTGTGACGAAGACTTTGATGATGTAAAAGATAGTTATGATAAGGACAATCCAAATGATCAAAATGGTGATGTAAAAAACCCTGATAAAGATGCCAAAGAAAAAGATGATATGATTATGACAATTGAGTAAATGAAAACAAACTGGACAATGCATTAGAATATGGTAATGGGTACATGAACAACAAAAAAGAAGTTCATGTTAAAGAAGATAACAATATAAGCACTGTTTATAATTTCAAAAGACTTCAACACTGGTATATTATCATCATTCACTTCATCAAAAAATGGGAAGACTTCTTAAAAGCTTTACATAGATTTAGATTCATAATCCAGACTTCAAACCAATGTCAAAGATTCCAAATGATATGGTAAGCAGGTGTAAATCAACTATCAGGCATAAAAATAATTCCCAAGGGAAATCAAGGTTAAACATATGTGCTCTAATTTGGGATTTGTGATCTAGTACAAGAATCATGGTCTGATATGAGAATTTGTGATCTGGTATGGGGAATTGTGGTCTGATATGAGAATTTGTGATTTAATATGGATACTGGTGCTCTAGTTTAGGGGTCAGGTGCTTTAGTTTGGGGATCAATGCTCTATTTTGGGGGTAAGTGCTCTAGTTTTGGGGATAAAAACATTAGTTTTGAGCATTTTTGCTGTGCAAAATGATTTAAAACAGTTGTAATCACTTTAGTCTTTAATGACATTTATTTTACCCATACAGCAAAATAAAGAGTAATTAGGGTTTCTGACACTGACCAAAATCACTCATAAGTAAATACATTCAGTTATGGATTATTTTTACACTGTATTGAATGTTTTCAAATTTTAGAAAATTCCCATCCATTCTGAATTATCAGATAGGTGTGAAAATCACGACTTTTAAAGTGACCTTAAGATTACTTGGATATTGGAAACATTTTATCATAATATCATCTTATCATAAATCTACTCATCAATATGTTTAGACTGGTTTTCTTACCAGTTAAGTTAACTTATAGTGTATTTAATAGAACAATCTTATAGTCAGCTGTATTTGTTCCACATGCTACTTTGGATAGGCAAATCTTTTAGACTGAAATATATTTTCGGTACAATTAAGACTTGAAACTCTGAATTAAAAAAATGTATACAAGTATTGTTGGACAGTGTTCCCTGAAATTAGGGGTAAGCTTACCCCTTAGGTCTGAAATCTAGGGATAACAGAAATATTTTGGGGGGTATAAACATTGTTTTCAAAAAACCTACGTATATGCATACATCATAATGGGAGTCCCTAAACATATTCATACGTATGCGATCTCACACCAGATCAAACTGTGTTGCATGATGGAGCTGGTTTTATGTTTCTGTTACAATCTTCTGTTTACCTACAGGCCGTTGTCTCGTATCTAAGTTGACAGGTACTACATGACGTGGAAGCTGATGTAGGTTACATGCAATTACAATGTAACATTTAGATGCCTATGTCTGGCCAAGGTCCTAAATCCATGACCGACTGACCTGAGTTCACAAGTAGTCTACAGGAAGTGTACATCTGATGTAGGAGACATACAACCTGGGTGTAACAACTTATGTCCAGACCCAGACAAAATGTGACCCTGGTCAACCATGGTCAACCACAAATGGTTTAATGACCATGGTGAACCATGATTGATCACAGGTCAATGTATGCACGGACACGGAACAGACGCCAGAGTACCCCCCCCCCCCTTACCCATCCTAACAGCTCACCCGGAACCTTTGGTTCTAGTGAGCTAAAAATGTAATGAGTGAATATCATTCAAATCTCAACAGTCAAAATGCTACAATTTTTATTAAAACTGGCACTGAATTTGTTTAAGTATTACAAATACTTAATGTTTAACATGAAGTATCATTTAGTGCACCTATTATCTAATTTAGGCTTCATATAATTAAAAATAACAAAAATGTTTCTTCTGAATTTAGAAAAACATTGAAAACCACATTAACACTTATATATTATTTTACATAATATTATAATATTATATCTATGACTATTTGAGTGAAATAAGAATATATGTAAATGTCACAATATTACATTCCTTAATGACAAACATCAGATTCACTTTTATACTATTTTCAAACAGTTGGTCTCTAACATTACAGCTTTTTATACCACTGTGTTGACAACAACTATATCAATACTTTGAAAACATTGCTAATTAAATCCGTGGTATGCCCACTAAATATTAACACTCAGTGAATCTTTAGCAGGATAACACAGTCAAATCATTTCCATTGATTTAAATGGTACCAAAGTCTTACGAGTGACAATTTAATTGAAATTATGTATTAAAATCAATCACACACAAATACATAGATCTGGGATCTAATTATCCTGTCTGATGAGTGTATACAAAACAGTGATTTCCAAATCGGTCTTTTGAAATGAAACTTAATAATCGCAACAATTGAAGCCAAAATTTGTACTTGGCTTATTTCACAGTAAAAACTAGTTACTTGAAAGGATTTATACGATAATCAGAGACTTATTTTATGCACTAATATACAGAATGGAAGCAGAAAAAGATGTTTTATAGCTGGAAACAAAACCGAAGATAAAATATCTAATAAAAGATAGGGTTAAAAAAGATGAGCAAATTATTATATTCTGATTGACATAAACCAGGTAATCTTGGCTTTTCTTTTGACAACCGTTTATAACTAAATGACTTTCCAATATCTTACAAATCTTTACACCTGCATGTAACAAAAATGAAAGTCAGCATTTACACCCAATTGAATTCTGAGTTCAATATCATCAGGTTTCATTTTGAAGCGGGTCAAAAATACAAACTAAGGTTGCAGTCTTCAAGTTAAAGATCAAATTGGATTTCTTTATTCATTGACAACTGCTAGATATTAGAGATAGAATTCATTTTATTCCAATTATTGAATGTCAGTGTTTTCTCATGTATAAGCAATATTTATGTATTAGATAATGATTACATAATCCCTGGTATGGAAAATGCTTTGGTCTCAAAAGAGAACTAATGTTATGTAAAATACTTTTAGGCAGAGACGATGTATTAGACAAATTTATAAGGAAAAATTAAATGATCAACAAAATATCTAAAATGAGATTCAACTGCTACGAAGCTCAGTTCTAATAATAAATCATGAAGAAGTTTGAAAGTAGAAAAGAAACTCATTAACATGGCAATGAATTGGATGTTGAATGCAATAAGTTTATTCCACCAAACAAATATGAATTTGAAAAAAAGATATTGTATAATCATTAAAAGTCAATTTAGGATTTTTTTTCCTGTAGCAATAAACGAATAATGGTAAAATAATAACAACTAGCATTCTCCTAACAGTGGTTTGAAGCCAACTGAATAGCCGAGTGAAAATTTCGCAGACATAGAGTTTTTTTCTGTTTAGGTTAAATAATGATTCGATTCACTGGTTTAGGTACATAAATAGAGAACTTTTATAAGAATTAAAAGCAAACAATCCTTTTTCATCATGCCTTTGATAGTTTAGTGATATAAAATCTACAGAAATAGAAATCTATATAGATGGATTTATGTTTTAATGAAATAAAAAAAGAAAAGAATACATATCACACAACTATAAATAATATTCATGTCTAGTCATAAAAAATACAGCACAAATAATATGAGGAAATATACACAGAAACACACATGTTTTCATTTCATGAAAGTGAAACAGAAATTCTAAAATAATGGGATACACTTTTCAGTTTCATTGTCAAACATTTTCAATACGCCTTCAGTCATGTTGAATCATTTAATTCTGTTATTTCCTCCTCACTTTGGAAATTAATGAAAGCTTTCTGGTCCCAGGGATCTAATCAGGGGACGCCTCGTTTGACGAATGTTTTTCAGTGCTTCTCTCTTCTTTTACCTTAAGCTCAGTGTCCACAATAAACCATACCAATAAAATCAATCACGTCAATCAATACTCAATCAGCTGATGATATCACGTCAATAAAAACATGTGCATTTCCATGCAGAGGTTACATGAATCATGAGCAGTTGAAAACACTTCTTGGAAAATGGAGACCACTCCATATTAAATGACCCTGAAGGCATTAAATTTCCCAGATTTGTTTCCAAATTGTCAAATTATTATTTGAGTGAATATTGGACACTTTGGATATAATTTGGATGACTATTAAGGCATTTAAGATGAGTCGTGATTTTCCTTTAGCTCAAAATAAGGGTCTCGAGCTTTTTCTTTGTGTAAGGGATTTTATTACAATATTCAGAACTTCCTAGACATTGCATATTATTTGTAGAGTGCATTGATGTTTTGTTTGAAACCTATCCATATTCACAGTGATTGTCTTGCCTAAACTTCCAGGAATCACGAATTAATTGTCCAAGAGAATGCATTGTGCATGAATTACAGAAAAATATTATCATAAGCCCTGACTTTCAATCAACAGGTATTTACTGGGCAATCGAAGAGGAACCACCTACAGTGGATCATTAAGCAATGTTCTAAACTGATTCGATTTATCTCCTAGTTCTCAAAGTTTTCATATGCTCAGCAAAATGATAAATAGGAACATGTATATAGACAGATAAAAGGGCAAAGATTCTAGGTATTTCACTCACCGATCTAGTTGATCATTTTCTCTGTATGTTTCTGGAGTAAACCCTGCAATACCCGAGTCTTCATCATGTTTATGTTGGTTGCCATGGTTACCATGACGGTTTCTATGACTGTGCTTATCTTTCTCACTGTCAGTATGAGGGGGTGTAGCACTAAGTGGTTGGAGGTAATCCTCCTGGGGACCAGACTGTTGGTGCTGTTGCCGGGATGAGCTAGCCGGATGGTGCTGAGAGGGATCTAAATTAGGGTCAGAATCATAAGATGGGTGACTATATCTATGATCTCTAATAGACATATTGTCTTTATTATTAGATTGGTTAAATCTCTGAGTAGAATTATCACTATCAGGATTATTGCGATCAGGGTATGAACCACGATGTTGTTGCTGTTGTTGTTGATGGTAACCATTGGTACTGCTCTGTGTATGACTGGAACCATTTTGATGGACTGGTTCTTTGGGTGGTACAGAGCGTGGAGAAGCTGCAGTCATTGTCACAGTGGGTGGGGTACTTCTATCAGAATTGTTATTACGTGAAGTAATTTCAGGTAGCGGTCTATAGCTAAGGGCACCACCGTTGGACCCATGGCTTTGTTTGGCAAGCTGAAAGTTCTCTGCACCTGTGTAAACAATGAGGATACCTATGTCTGAGCAAACATTCAGAATCAGAGTTTATATTTAAATGATCCAATGAAAAGGTGCCTTATATTTAACAGTCCAATGAAAAATTGTTTTACATTCTCAAGATTCAATGAAAAAGGTTCATTTTTAATTACGACATCAGCATAATTTCTTGTCATGCAATTTTTGTATGAAAGCAAAAGTATTCAAACTCAAGTTTATCAAAATTTTGTTAGGAAAATTATTAATTTAGGTTTTAAAACAATGTTAATTTTGCCCAAAATTGGTAAAATTCAGGATCACAAAATTTTACTTTGTAAGTCCAAACTTAATGGAAGAGATATTGTTAGCGCACACTTGATCAGGGAAAATGCGTTATTTCTCATCAAATACAGTCAAATAAAGATTTCTTGTTCTTGTTTATGAGAGCACCACTAACACCACAGGAATAAGCAAGGACAAGCAAAGAGACACGAATCATGCAATAGTAAGTCAAATTAACATTATTGGGGACCTGTATGATAAATTATACAACTCAATTTATCCTACATTAGAGTCAAACCTTCACAGGAGGACTGTGTCCAAGTGTATCAGCATAAGGTCATAAAACACATGACAATGCAATCAAAAATGAGAACCAAACATTAAATCAATCCATACATTAACAGAGAGAGGGAAACACAAGGAGCTATCTTCTACAGGCTCGTTTACATCTTATTAAATCACAGGAGTGTAATATTTAAGTAGGGTCAATTTGAAATAAAGGCTAAAATGATACAAGAATTGAAATTATTACTCACTCCACAGCCATTGCAATTAGGTCTGGCATTGTGTTGTCCAGTGACCCTTTTTTGTTGAATTTACAGCAGAGCATAATAAAATTAAAGACCAAATACTCAAAATGAACAGCATCACATTTTTTTAATGAAGTCAGTCAATAAATTAGCTCACTGTAAGTTATCATTAGCATTAATTGGACTAATGCATAATGTTGTTTAATTTAGATTTGGCTAAGATGGAAAAGACAACTAACAAAATAATAAGGATAAAAATTATGTAAAAACCAAACTCAAAGATATTAAGATAATAAGAAATGTCCACAAAATTGTGTAAATCATCAGCAAGAAATCCATACTGTATTCCTGTGGTGTGAGTTGTGTCATCCATTTAGAAGATAGAAACTTTTTTCATGACAAATGCAAAAGAATAACTTTAAGCAAAACTAGCTGAAATTTCAAAGTGAAAATATGAAGCAACTGATTAAAAAGCTCTGTGCATCTCGATTGTGCAATCATTACATTCTAAATTTTATTGTACTATAGTACGTTAAATTGTGAGACATTATTTAATTTTGTGATCTGTCAGTATTCCGTAAGTATACATTTTCTACATATGCGTGATACATTTTGGTACCTGGACTTTTGTTCTTGCCAGGTGACGATCGGAAACTATCCATATCTGTAGAGACAAAAACAGAAATGTTTAGTTTGACTGTGTATAATCTCTGTGTTCTAGAGTAACTACCTTGGCACAAATTCTTGAAAACTAGTGATAATATTAGATTTTTTTATACAACTTTGTTAGATACTTGTGATATATGCAAACGTAAGTGATATACTCTGTATTAGATTCTTAGTTTGTCACACATTGGTATATCTGAATGTCTACAAGGTTAACTTTCAGAGGACCAGGTTAGCTATGTGTCTAACTGGGTGGTGAACTTCATGGTACAATTAAAACACTGGCTGATCACTATCCAGGTTAATTAGTACCTCTAATGGTGGCCGTGAATATTTCATAGCAGTGAAATAAACTGTTTAACCAGGCCCAGTATAAGGAGGTGACTGGTTGTATATCAACTACTATAATTGAAGGGATGAGCATAGGAAAGGTCCAACTCCATATAGACAAAGGAGATAGCTCCTTTTTGCACTCACCTCTTCAATTCTTAAATAATGCCAAACTTTTGTCCATTTTCCATTGTTATCCACTTATTGCGATAGATTTTTTTATAATATTTTGCTAAAGTTAAGTAAAATTCAACATTTTTACATGAAAAAATATTTGAACATGTTATTTGTTATCTTAATAAATTACTTGATAAAGTACATATTATCAACATAGCAAATGTACAAAAGTTTGGCATGAAAACTGACAAAAATTTGAGCCCAAAACTGTCAAGAACCCACATGATTCACCAAAATTGCTCATAATCTAAGTAATCAAAATTGAAAAAGCTCTATATTGATACTAACAAATTACAAAAAAGCTACTTAAATACTCTTTAAAATAAATCTACAAAAGTTAGTTTTAGATATGAACTGGTCATCAAAAAGGACCAAAGTTGACAAAAACCATTGATATGAATTAACCGCACAAACTATACCATCTCATTGTTAACATATGCATGAAACCATCGCCCCAATATGACTAATAAATGCTTATAATCCCCCTCTCCAAAAAAAATTATAAGATAAGCAATTGCTAAAATAAACTTTGGAGAAATTAGAAGACTATGGCCTTTATTTAACCCAAAGACTGAATAGATCGAAGTTATATCTCACCTATGTGAAGAGTGGTAAAATAATGGCTGTAAAATGAACAATTTTATTTTATTTCAAAATCAAATCACTTTAAATTGCTTTCTAACTTCAATAAAACCACGGTCATTTCATTTATAAGCATTAAAATCGCAAAGAGTCACCTGAGGTATTTATGTGGCAATAAAAAAAATCAATTCACAATCACATCAAAAGTAGCCCTCGATTTTATGAACATGCCAGACAGACAGTCAGACAGACAGACAAACACAGTGAAAACTGAATCAACTTTTGTAATTTTAAAAGCCAATATGCAAATGATCTCATAACTGTAAAATATGTAACTACAAATTAATACACATTATAGATGCAATGACAGCAACAGTTTTTGGCTCAAGAATTTCTAGGCGACAGTCAAGTCAGACACCAAATGTAGGTAGTTGATACATGGGGTTGTAGGTTGTAGGGATGGGTGTTCTGTGTTTGATATTATGCAGGATAAAGGTCAGCTAAGCAGCACTGGAATTAAGGTCAAGGTCAAGGTCAACCACACACATCATTGTATACATTCAAGGTTACATGTCAATATATTATCAAGGTGAATTAGTAACATAATATATAAAATATAGACAGGAGAATAACAATTATAATATAATATAAACATATTTTAAATCAAAAGCAATATAAAATAAGGATTCAATTTAGTTCAACAAAACTAATAATAAATTACTAGAAAATAAAGTCCTTACATTACAGGAGATATTTTCAAATCAATTATTTATCAATTACCATTATTGTATTATAAGATAATTAATATATTTACTCTATATACTACAAACACTGCACAAACTCAATCATTGTTGTATTAATTCAATGCTTAGTCTGTGCGACTACAAACAGTATTAAAACGCATGGAAATGGAAGCAGCATGCCAAATAAAATGCACAGCAAAATCAGCATATCGTGCAAGAAGTCATACATAATAAACAGTATCATCAATTAAACAATACAGTCATAATCAATGTAATATTACACAACCATATTGTAGATTCATAACAGAATTGATAACAACAGCAGGTTGCAGTAGAATTGTGTCTGGAATTATTTCAAATTATGAAACATGACTCATTTTTAAAAACCAAAAAAATGCTACAAGATATTTGGCAAATATTTACGTAGTTGACGTAATTTAAAGGTTTTGCGGTTTAACGATAAAAAAAATTGTATTGATAAAAAGTATGCAATCATGCAGCCTGTATTGTAAATTTGTCTATAGTCAATACACCATGAAATCACTAATTTGATAAATAGTATCATATTTCAATTCTGTAATCAATGTTATCATTGTTGATGAAAAATTACAGTGAACTACACATATTTTTAGATGTTTGGTACTGTCTCTTGGGAGTTTATACATGTTTACAACAGCAAACTACATGTGTTAATTGCTTCAAAAATGGACCAGGAAGTTAAGGAAAAAACTATTTTTTTTGACAATTTTTTTTTTCTTGAGAGATTTAAAACAACTACCAAATAGTCCCTAATAAATGTCCATCCCATATTAACACCCCCAGCATTGTAAGTAATACTAAACAAAAATTGTGACAACATAGATGCCTTAATAGTCCAACTATTATATCCAATAAATAAAAAACATTTTAAAATATAACAACGACATTCTGACGAGCATCCGAATATCTGAGGGGTGCATTTATATGGGGATAGTTGGTATCAGTGATGTTCTTACTAGCCCAGCATGTTGTTTGATAAAAGCCTAATTTATTCAACAAAAGAGCAACTATAATGGCATATAACTGGTGAAACAAGTCAAGGGCTAACCAGCATGGATGGAGATAACATGATATTTAAACATATTTCGTATCAAATGATTACCCGGTACCACAAAGCACATTTTATAAATGAACTCGGTTTATATTTGAAACAAGTCATTAAATGTTGAGATAACGTATACAATGTATATTTTGAGAGAGTATTTTAAGTTTACAAATAGGGAGTCAAGATATAACTAGTATGATGTAATGAAACATGAATATACATATTTACTTTTATATATTTAAAGATTAGACAGGGGTCTAACGAATAATGGCTCATTCTAATGTCTTAAAATGTACTTATATAAATATTATACTATCAAAAATTGTTTACAAGTACAAACAAACCACTAACTTAATGTTTGAATACTTATAATCATGCACAGTATATAGACACTGAATAAGCATTATCAGAATTAAATAAATAGGACCACACAACACATCAGGTGAGGGCCACTCACTGATAATCTCAAGTTGTATTTCAACAAAACCATTGGATTTTATCTCCATTTAAATGCACTGATTCTAAACATGGCATGGCTATAAAAAGTTTGATGATTGCACTAAGAGATTTTAAAAATTCATGAATAAAATGTGCATTGTTGGTTTGTCTGGTACTGCAACATGAATTGATGAAAAAATCAAATAAAATTCTGAGGGAAAATCAATGAAATGCGAATGTTTGTAAAATTGACTATTCAAATTGTAAATAAATTAAATATTAACCCGGAATATTTATCAATACATTTTGTCACTTTTATCATTCAAACAGAAACCCAAGCAGAAATCATTAGAATGTAATAAATTAGATTTAAATATTTAATAAGTGAAAACAAACAAAACTATGAATGCCTTATCTTTGAAACTTTAACACAACAATTACGCAGAATTTTTTAATGTTACGCCTGCCAATTAAATCATCACTATAATTATGAGATGCAGAGCAAAGAAATTAACACTTGAAAGCAATAAATCAATACTAAATAATCAGTCTGTATTATGTTACAATTAAGGTACAATTATTCAGTAGAAGTGATAAATTATCACCTGGGATTTTCATTAACAATCAAACCTGTATTAAACGACCAGTAAGTGGCCACACATAAACAAATGTCATTCAAAAAAGGTGGGTTTCCACATTATTGTGATTGTTACAGTAATTTTAATGTTCAAATGGCAATTTTGTCTTGAAAAATTTAAGACAACTAGCAATGAAGGACTGAAACTCATGTCAAAATTGCAAAAAAATAGATTTAACAAAGTTTTTTTAATTTTTCCATATCCAGTAAGACATTTTTCAACTGTATAAAAAATTGATGTTTAAGTAAGAAATCTTCAATTAACTATGTAACAACCCTCAGTGAGTAGGTCCAAATATAACTAATATAAGGCATGTCTGAGAATTTCCTGATTCAGTAAATTTATATGAGACATGGAAATACCATAAGGAGTTCAGACATTGTAATAATACGTAATGTGGAGGTTATTTGATAAAGTTGGTTTATATTGTTTCATGATATGACAACACATGAAATCTAAAAGACATCTCTATAAAAGTGTGATCAGAACGTACTAGTGATGAGAGTGTACTAGTCACAAGTGGTACATAAGTGATGTTAGCAACATCATCAGAAGGTTAGTTAAAGATCAACTAAATTCACCCATGTAAAACCAATGTCAGAGTATCTTATAGCAAATATATGCATCACTTATTTTTGCGCTAATCCATATTTAGGCACTTAATGCAGGAATAGTCATAAATATGAAATAAGGGCAATGTTGTAAGAAGTATACACTAATTAAAAAGCAATAATCAGATCTACATATCCAAAGTAGTAAGCAATATTGGCACGATAGTGTACCAAACATCTAGAAATGTAATTTTTTTGATAACTTTCTGATTTCATTTTCAATGATTTTTCAAATCAGTCATTTCTGTAACAACTACGTAAAGATTGGGGTGGGGTAAATAATTACTAACATTGACATCATGAAGAAGGCGCTATGATTGGTCAATTCTACTGCAAACCCAGCATGTTTATAAATCAAGAACATTTATAACATAAATTTAACAAAGCAACTAGCTTGTGAACTGTAATTGTAGTTTTAAATTAACAGGTAATCCATTATCTAGATTAAAACTACTAGCAAGTTGCTGTAAAACTATTTACTTACTACCAAACTGATAGTGATTTTGTCTTCTTTTATCTTAGGAAAATATGTAACATCTTAATACAACACTGAGTTCTTCACTCATTTAACATCAGATTAGAAATTTACAAGAGATTTCAGTCATATTATTATTTTTAAAAAATATTGAATTTTAAATTATACAAAAAATAGCAGTGAAAAAAGGTCCGTAATCACACAAGCATTACAAGCCAGTCTTATGCAGACCAACGAAATGCTACCTAAGACTCAAATCAAACTGATGGTCACTTAACCTTAGTTATAAGCATAAAATGTACACAAATAAATATAAAAACTTGAGTGGAGGGACATGTTATTGAAAAGACATTTTTTATTTGAACATAAATCACTGCAATATTTAGAAAACAGCTGATATATTTTAATAAGACCAACTTCAAAAATGTTTAAAACTTGTTGACGAAAGTCAAGAATGATTTACAAGAAATCACAGAGTTGTACTTGATAAACGTCTAGAAATTAAGACAGAGTAAATACTTCAACATGGATGGATAACATCTAAAAGAAGATATAGAATATTTCTCAACATCTATTTTAAAGGAAATCTGCTTGATCGAAGCATTCATATAAACATGCAATGTAGAAATAGTACTTGAGACACAGTATATGACTATAATTATCATGACTAAAACATATACTGTACTTACTTTGTCTGGCATAATCGTAATCGTATGAAGTTCTAGTCTGGGGTCGTGTTGACCCCTCGCTGCTTGCGGCAATAACTTCTGGGGTGGCTTCTAATAAATACAATTCTGGTGCGTACGCCTAGAATAAATAAGGAACATAATAAAAACATAAGTAAAAATAATAAATTGATAAAAAAATGACCTCCTTGTCAAAAGATGGATTATACTGACAACTTTCAAATCGAGTCAGACAGCAAATAGCAAGATAGCAAGAGATCTGGGTTTTATTCATGTAGACTGGATGGAGAAGAGATAAATACAATACCTGCAGTCAACAAACAACTCACCACCCAATTTCAAGATCAGGTTTGTTTCCGATGAAAAGTTATCCATATATATATATATATATATATATATATATATATATATATCGTCGAATAAGAAGCTGGCCAGTAGTTATATACATGGCAATAATACAATATATTTAGTGGATATGTGCTACATCCATGTTGTTCAGATCAAGTATGTTTTGAAACTGTGCATACATTCGGAAAATACATTTTCGTCTACAGTCAATATTGCTTGGGGAAAACATGTTGTTGCTTTGTTCTGGTGTATAAGAAGCACCCCAAACTTTTTAAATATTTCTAGGGGGAAAAAGGCGCAGCGCATACATCAATTACGGTAAACCCAAATAAGATGTAATCAGGTGTGTAACATCAGTCATTACAAACTCTCCAGTGTTCTATGTCTAGATCTAACATACTGTACCATTGTAACATCTACTCTACCTGGTTTGACTAGGATAACAGGTGGGACCTTGCATGAGAATGTTATTATAACTATTCCATCATTTACTGTCCAAATATCATTTAATTCCGATACCAGTAATGACATAGAAATTTCATTTCATCAATTGATTTTACAAGAGTTGTTTCGTGTTGAGTATTCTTTTGATTGGCCTGACAACTTTCCAGACTTTGTTAATAAGTACAATAGCCAGACAATAACTTAAGACAATCACAGCATATGACAGACTTGTGAATTGTTAAACTGCAATTTAAGATCAAAGACAGACTCATAACAAGTACTGTTCTTTTTTAACATTGTCTGGTCATGTATTATATGATTAAATATTACTTACCTGAGGTGGTAAAAAGTTCTTTACTTTCAATGAAGCTTCTTGTCTAGCTTTTAACTGAAATAATAACAAATAGAACAAAGTTAAGAAACAAGATGCCAGTTGGTAACATGTCAAGTCCATGATCTCCAACTTATCAAAAACCTTGACATACAGGGCACCTGTGACTTTTATAAAAGGTTTAGGGTTTTACTTAAACATACAAAACAAACCCATCATAACATCTTGGCAAACATTTGCATAAAGTTATTTTGGAATCCCTTATAACTGTTGAATTAATGGTACAGATAATGACCTCACCACAGGGGCTGGACAAAAATGATACAAATCCAACTCAAATAAATAGATTCTAACTATTGTTGGAGAAATTAATTGTTTAATCATTGTATTATTGTAGTCGAAAGCAAGCATCAAACGAAATAAATGGCTTTTAGTACTGAAACACACAAAAAAAACAACATCAACCTCTTTTGATGTTTATACAAACAGACCAAAATGGGAATACCAAACAAAAAATCAGTTAATCCAGCAGAGACAGTAACCAGACATCCATCTATGCAAGCTTAATGGATTCAAAACTTTGTAAAAGAAGAACTTCAATGACAACAATAAAATACATAACATACAATAAGCAAAGAAGATATATTATGAGACAGACTAAACCTCAATGTCATTATAAGACAAATAAACATATTTTTTCAGAATATCATAAACGTTTATTCTCAGCATGGTAAATGGTTTTATCTCAACATGGAGACATATGAGAGCGTTTAAACAGAAACAATCTCACCACTTGAGATTTAAATTTGAAAAAATCAGGAGACAAGCGTATCTACAGTTTACAAGAGGATGATATTGTAGTCCTACCTAAGACAACAGTAAACAATATGCTGATATGTGAAGTCCTTATACCAGATTATGGGTAACCCAACGTAAACAAAACATTCATTGATTATTAATATAAACGTCCATTAAAATTGAAAAACATTCAATTATAATAATGGAAATTTTTTCCCAAGCAAATAGATAAATGGTACATTAGGAAGAATTTAGTTGTTATTGAGAAATCGTCAAAGAAAAATTGAATGGTTACCAAATATTATGTGTAACAGAAAGATAATTTCATATGAAGTCCTGACAGGGACATTACCGCTTAAATATCCCTAAAAATTATCAGTAAGTGATTGGTAAACAAAGTACTAGTTAATAAGCCTCAACTAAGTCAAACTGATGATTGGCCCCTATTAAAGCAAAAATTCTATAACAATTTCAAGTGAGAACAACAATACCTATGTAAAGTCAAACCTGCAAACAAATGCCACCCTTGGGAAAGACAAAATATAGCCTTTGTTGACAGATGGCCATTATTTGGAGGTCAGTTTGTTCTAAATAATCGATGACAGTTTTTCAAAAAATGGCCTTTATCTGCAGAGTGGTCTTTACTCAGAGCTGACTGTAAACACAGGTTTGACAGTAGATAATGTCATCATAGGCACAACAAGGTATAACAGAATATAATCAACTCACAGCTAAGTTTGGTACAATTTGATCATTTGCTGTGTACAACCAATGGAATATTCAAAGACAGTTAAAAGGGGACATTACTCATGTATGTCTGTGGTTGGTAAAAAATTGATATTACATGTATATAAGTATTGACAGTCAAACAATCATAAAATTTTGTATTTAGCTCCGTTGAGTTCAGACAATGACCTAACACTGTTTTAAAATTTAAATTCCACTTGAACTACAATACATGAAATATGATATCATACTAATTAAATGAACTCAAAGCATTTATTTACTCAAGATTTACAGTAATAATCATGCATCAATGCTTACAGAACTTATTCAACTTGTAGATTTTATATACACACAAATTAGATTTGCAGTATTGAAGATCATAATCATTTGATACGAAAGATAGTCGTGCAAAACAATAACTTGAGTAATATTATCTATAGTTTTGTCAATCTGCCAGATCATATCATTTACTGAAATAGTGTAACAACCAATCTATTACACAGTCTGAGACTTGGCAATAATCTAACAAATTATGTGTACTATCATTCACACTGAAATATGTATGATCATGTCTTAATTCCTAAACAATATAATGGTACAAACTTCGCAAAATTCAAATATTCTCATAACTGATTAAATTATTAAATTTATGCAAACATCTTCACACTAATGTTTGTTTGTTTGTTTTTATTTGACTTATTATGGTTTAATACCTTTTTTCAACAATTTTTCAGTTATATACCAGTTCACCAAACCAGTTTTCCTGGACCATATATTAATTAACCAGTACTAACTTACCCTTCCACAAGGATCAGGCAACTTTGCCACATATAGAGGAAAATCTTTTCATAGAAGGGTATGACCTGTTGCAACCGGGATTCGAACCTGTAGCTCTCGGTTACAAGTCCAGCGCACTAACCACTGGACCACAGCCATGGCTTCTTCATACAAATGCTAGTATCACTCAAAGTTCAGTTTGCTGACTAATAGTTATACACTGTTACAGGTTTGGGCCATGGATGGTGCTTTATATACGGGTAAATTTCAGTCTGAATAAATATGACAGTCAGCTGAATTCTGTTAAAATTCCTAGGTTACCAGATCTACAGTTTTTTCGTCCAGACACCAGTTTTGACCACATGAATCAGCTTACACACTGAATTTAGATGATTATTGCTCTCAGTCCTATCAGCAGTTCTAAATTTTGTTTTGTAAGAGTTTGCTGTTTATTGACGCTATTACCATTTTCATATCAATAACGTAAGCAAAATGTATATAAAATAGTATCTACTCTCTTACCCTGACAACACAACACCATTTTATCTTCTAAGACAGAAGAAATGTGTCAAGAAGCACCAATAGATACTTGAGGTAACATATAAATGGCACTTAAAGCAGGGGTAGGTGATCATACAATATTTCAACAGTTTGTTTGCACAATGTGACAATAGATTGCTTCAAGATTTAAAGCATATCTACATACTATCTCCATACTTGTAGTGTGAGATAACATTAATTTCTGTGGGACAATATTTTCTTTATCTATAAATGCTGAATACATACAGACAGTGAAAGAAGGTTGTCTACAAAAATTTCATTTCAAATATGTAATTGAATATACAGTGAAACCTCTGTTTGCGGCCACCTCCAAATAAATGCCAATCTGTGAATGAAGGCTGCATTGTCTTTCCCAAGCGGGGCCTTTGTTCACAGGTTTGACTGTACATGAAAATTAACAATAATTTTACACTCCTGATAATGCAAAATCAATTATAACTCTCATCAGTTTCTACTTTGTATCAACCAATCATTCAAGAGAAATTAATAAATTAATTGTTTCAAATTGATTTAAATGAATTACCAGATGTACATTATTTGAGAAAATATATTTTTCACACCCGTTAATTAAAAAAAAATTCTATGCTGTCAATACAAATATTAATTTCTAAAATATCAAATATATTATGGTTACCATGGCAACTGACATTTTTGAAAATATAAATCTCATCATTTGATAAACCACTTTTTGAACAGGTCCAATTTTCAAACATTCTTCACTTACTTCTTGCCTTTTCCGTTCATCTTTCATGGCACCATACATTTCAATGAACTCATTCAATGTTTCGTGAGAAAACAACGTATTAGCTATGAGAGGTTTCTTCTGAGGTTTTAAAGTGCTCGGTTTTTTAATTTTGAAAAACGTACCAGACATCTTTATTTTCTATACTGAAATACCAGCCACTAAAATTGTATTTCCTTCACACTATCCAAAAAAAACCCCTGAGTTTCCTAAAAACATGCCATATTCCACCAACCTGGCAAACAATTTTATGTCAAAAAATGTATGAATTCAAATTTTTCTACGTCTCACATCACGAAGAACAAACTAGAACTAAATGTTTAATATTAACATTGCATCTTCAATTCATATTTATTGCGTAGTCAGGGCTCATATAGCAGCCTAAGGGGCTATCATGATTCAATTAAACAAAAACATTAACAATAGTACCATTGGTAATTAGTACTTATGTTCACCAATATGGCTGTCTGTCATTTAAATGTCCCATCTAATAGGTCACAGCTCTTGTCTGTAATTTGTGCTTTAATGTAACCTAATATGAGTTGATCTCATGAGAAGTAAGGAATTTAAAATGTGCTGACACAACATTTTTTGTGCAAAGAGGCAAGTATTGTCTGTTAACAGTAAATCAACAATAAATCAAATGTTTGTTCCATTTTTGAAATATTAACAAGATACATTTTTCAGACAAAGTAGAACCAAAATTTGCTGATTGGTTTTTATTGTAGCAGCATGCACGATATTATGTATAAAACTCACACAAAGTAGTTGTACTACACTATGTATAAAATTCATGATGTTATATTGCAAGTCACTAAGAACTGTAAAATAAAAGTTTACACCTTAAAGTATAAAGTATGTCTGGCTGTAGGACTACATTTTACTTCAATCCCGTCAAAATCTCATTATAAGAGTTTGAATATCTAAACTGAGTTGATACTATGTATTTTGAATCAAGATTTAAACATATACAGATGATGAGAATGATTTTGACGTAACAAGTCAAAATATGATGACTTGTTCGGAAGCACAGCAATCTGTATTAAACAAATACAAGAAATGTATAGTTGAAAATAATGTGACATATTGTAAGAATAAACTTCTTACTATTATGAACCTTATAATACTATAACTGAATCATTACATAATTACAAATAACCACACCAAAAGTTATTGTTCTTCAAGAAATAGTAAAACAAAGCCATTTGTGTAAAATAATTCATTGCATGTATTTTTGATCAGTTGCCAAATATTTCAGCAAATGAACTAATTGTTACAAATAATTGATACGTTGTAACACTAACGAAGTGCTGTTCTTACACACGCTTCATATTACATGCAAGAACAGGCCTTAAGGCCTATCGAAAGTCATGAATTTTCAAGTTGTTTTGTATTGGTTACCATATGTGGCAGTGTTGTTCTAATCTACCACTTGAAATCATCAATAGGGACACAAGTATGGAGCATTCAGAGCTTTAGACTTTGAATGACATCAAAAACAACAATTAATCACAAAAATATCCACAGAAATCTTAAAGAGCAATTTATCACAACAATTCATCTAGTATTTATCAAGGCACATCATGTAACAATAAAAAGAAAGGGCAAATTTTTATCGTCAATAAATATTTTTTCACACCAATTAAACCGCCAATATCATTAGACAATTCAGAAATAATTCACAGCTCATTGAACCTTCCCATCTGAATAGAACAATGTGGGTTGAGTAATGTATAGATAACTGTGATTTGTTACAATTTTAAAACTGCAATTTCCATTTTACAACAACAAATAATACATTTTATGACCAGAATTGTCAGAGGTTGGTCTTTATTAATATATGAAAATCGCAAGAACATTCACACATGGATCCATCGAAGGTCATCCACCAATGGATATGAGCCAAATCAATTTAAAAAATCAATCTAAATGTCAGACATACCAGCCATATTTTGAACCCCTGGCAAACACGGTTTTATTAAACAATGTACCTAGTGTTCTGTAATCTATTTGCTTCATTTGAAAACAAATTTATGAAAAAATCTAAGGCAATAACATTTTACAAAGTAAACAGAGATGCATCCAGACTTTTCAATGACAATCCCCATAAACCAGTGATCTTGTCTAAGGCGTGTTTGTAATTGTGTGAACCAAAGTAATCCACGGAGTCCCGATAATTTATGCCACATAACGCAGTCTCCATTAAAGTACCTCTCTGTCTCTGCAGACAATATGATTGCATAAGAACAAATAAATTAATCTGGTACATTGAATGATTTTATGAAATAGCAATACACAATTTACGCAGCAGCAATTAACACAAGCTGCAAGTATCTGATTACACCATGAGAACAACATGAGACAGGTTTGATAATGCATGTAACATAATACCATTTACTGCATCATCAAGCTACCTTCTAGAATTATTCAATACATACACACATATTCATGCATATATACATTAAATAACAGAAACTGGCAAATCACATAGTCAGTGCTTCAATTACAGTAAGTTGTTTGTGAATAATGGATGTCCATGATGCATCCACAAAGAGGTTTTAAAGACATGACAGTACCAGATGAAATACAATGTGTATTCTAGGAACTTGTCTATTTCAGTATTAGTTAAACTTACTCTAGTTAAACTTCTGCCAACACTTTTTACAAATACATATTCTCGCGGAACAAGGTCTGTACCCAGTTGTTGTTCAATTTCTTCTCTTAATGAATATATCTTCGTCTCAGGATGAACCCTGAAAATAAATCAACATAAAATAAAACAGTACAAAAATATACCAACAAAAAGTTATGAAGATAATCAAATTTGACAAAAACACCCTGAAATCAATGGTGGAATTAAATATTCTCTTTCGCCATTAATTAAGTTTCCCAATCAAAGAAAACAAATGAAGACGAACATTAACACTGAACAGGTTAACTCAGTGGAGTGATCAGCTGCACAATGTGCGTGCCAAAGGAGAAGAGCATGCCATTTTTTTGTGTTTACAGGAATTAATCATGTTTACCAATCATGATGGTGTGATCTCACAGCCAATGGCATATAGAATATAGATTTTGTAACTGAACATGATTACTGACTATTTGGATCATAAGCACTTGGTTTCCATGATTTTTACACCTGTACAGATGTTATTTTTAGGAACCTTGCTGTTAATTTGTTTGTTTGTATGTGACTTATTGTCACTGGTGTTTAATGCCATTTTTCAACAATTTTTCGGTTATATATGATGACTGGTTCACCTAACCAGCTTTCCTGGACTGTATACTAACCAGTACTAACTCACCCTTCCACAAGGAGCCAATGACTTCTCCAAATATGGAGGAAAATCGACACTTTGTCAAATTTTCATAGAAGGGTATGACCTGCTGTGACTGGGATTCGAACCTGGATCTTCGGGTTACAAGTCCAGCACACTAACCACTGGACCACGGCCTCGGCTTGCTGTTAAACATGGCACACTACATTTCAGAAGGAATGCCATGACCCACACAGCTTTGCAAACCAGTCTATCCAAGATGATGTCACCTCCATCAATCAAAAATATGGCAAGTGACTTACCTCTATATTTTCTTATATGTTCAGTCATAGCATGAAGATTTTTTTTGACAGATATGCGTTCTTTGACAAGTTCAGATTAAAAATAATGTCTGTATGGGTATAAAAATCATGGAAACCGAGGGCCTCTAATTTGGATGGCAACTGCACATTAGTTCCAATCAACTTAAACAAGTACAAGAATTCAAATTGATTAAGGAGAATGTTAGCAAGCCAATGGATTATAATTTAAAATAAATTGCACACTACTGTCCCTGGAAATAAACACTAGCAATCAATACATTCATACATTGTTATTTACAGGGAACCATTACAATATTTGCAATGATATTTGTTTAATTCCTATTTAAATAACAGACAAAGGACATCTAAGCATTACTTCTTTCCCATCATACAAATGAAAGATGGCTGTCAAATTATAACTGGTCAATATTCATAAAACTTTACCGTTAGCATTGCAAAACAAGTAATTTCTAACATTTTTGAGAAAAGCCAACAAAACCTTTCTAACATTAATAATGTAAATTATTCATTTCAAAAGTCTAATAATGGAGACACAATTTATTTACTAAGTTACTCAAGTATATGCCTTGACAGCATGATGTAAAACTGTATTGGAAAATAGTTGGTTAAATAAGCATTTTACACATCTCTCTACCAAAAGGAAGTATTTACAAAAGTTTTGTTATGTAATATTTTAAGAAAACTTTTTCACTGGAGTGAAACAGTCATGTTTAATAATATTATAGTGTTTACTGCTTTATTGTCATACATAAATTTAAGTTCCATGATTATTTATTGAACATAACATAATGTCAAAAATATCAATTTCAAATGAGTGCCTTCAGTACTTTGATATATGCTAATGAACTAACAAACTTCAAATCATTAAATTATCCCAATACAAAAACATGAATCCACCTTGGTATAGCATCAATGTCACTCCTTGTAATCAAAGACATTTGAAAGGTTTATGACTTCCAGGCCAAATGTCAATGCATGTTATTGACTGTTTAAAAGCACTAAGTAAGTACTATTAGTTAAAAAAATGTAAAAACAATTTGTTTTTAATCAACCATGAATCATAAACATTTAAATCTGCTATGATGCATACATTAAAGCTGATTAAACATACATAAAAATCAGATTAAAATGCTGCCATGTAAAATTACGTCAAAAAAGTAATCCCTGTTAATGTAAACATCAAATAATTTCCAAACAGCTAACTGAATATTTTAATCCATCTTTTCATGTGGATTTGATTATTCATGACATAAAAGATTGAAATTGCACAATTAAAATGTATTTTATAACAAAGATGAAATCATGCACAAAAAGTGGAAGTATTTAGGTAAGAAAAAGTAAACGGCACAAGATTAATGTCCGTCTGATTACTTAAAATTTATTTAATCTTGGTTCTTTTTGGTGATGTAATATATGCAAATCTCAAATATGTCTGTGAATGAAAGCAATCGATTCAAAAATAGCAGAACGAAATGTTTTTATGGGGTATCAAAAACGTTACAAAATATGAAAATTATAGATTTTCAAAAAGAATGCATAAATGTCACGGTAGACTTCTAATCTTTAAGATTTATATTCATATTTGAATGTTTTTTTGAAACACATACACTTTTTGTAAACATATATAAAATATTCATATTTGGTAACATTTACATATCATGTTAAAAATCTGATATTTACTTAGCCAAAAGTAAAAAGAAACTTTAAAAAGTCATACATATTTAAAAAATAAGAAGTTCAATAAAATTACTTCCTCTGATTGAAAAAGGTTGCATACATATTTGCCCTTTTAACAAGATATATAAGTAGCAAAAAATTATTTCATAATAAATCGATTCTGAAAATAATGTACTGTAAAATATCTTAAAGTTCAAAATCTATTATGAGACTATTTAATCCTTGTCTAGGAGTTTATGAGTAATATCTAAGATTTGGGTACAGAAAATTCTAGTAATTTTAATTTGACCCACTGACCTAGTTTTTCACTTTTACCCTCAAATCTGTAAACAAAGGTCACTGAATAGAGAGCAGTAACAGTGTGACCTTTAAGGCAAAGTTGGTATCTATTCTAATGTTAAGTTGTTTTTGTTACATCAATAAATGTACCACTGTTCATATGATGGTCTTTATTCAGAGGTGACTGTTAACTTAGTTCTGACTTAAGGAGAGCAACCAGTAAAGGTAATGTGAACACCACATTGGGCAGACCTATTGCTTTGTAAAGCTAAAATTCTCTACTTCAGCTTTTAAATAGCATGGCTGTCAATTGTAGGACAGGTAAATCCTTGTAATCAGGGACCCTAAAACGTTAGGGTTTAAACTAAGTCCTAGATATATTGTCTATGGTTTGAAACATTAATCTCATTATTAAATCTGCATACTTGCTTATCTTACAACGGTACGATAAAACCATTATTATAAAAGAACTCTAAATAAAAATACAATTATATGTATTCATATCATTTTATAAATTATGCTCATTTGATCTCAAACATTGATTTTTGTACCTTGATAAATACCAACAATGTAAGAATGAAGATCTGATAATCAGGACACAATATGCAAACATTTTCCTACCACATGTTATAGAAAAAAATAGCAACTGGATATGTCTTTACAGTTCTCAAAATTCTTCAGATCAATTATAAATACAACATTTTTTATGTTTAAGTTGATATAATATACAGCGAGATAATTGATCATTGACCACTGATGATTTTTTTGAAGCCTGAATGAATAAATTTCATGTACGAACATTTTTAGACCACATGTACTCATAGAATTACATTCACATGTATACACTTCAAAGAAAGAAATGAATACTAATTCATAAGTACATTTGTGCTTGTGACATACAATTTCTATCACGCATGTAATAATGTGAATAATTTATGATATTAGCTCCCTCATAATAAGTTAAATAAACCAAAAATTAAAGCGGCATAATTGTGCACCTTAGCGTCAATTTATCACTTAAGGAAGAATGGCCTTTTGTGCACCATTACAATTTAAAGTCTCAAAATAGGTACATGCATACCTTCCATTGTATATGTTCAATTGAAAAACACATAAAATACAAACATTTATATACCATAATATTGGGTTATGAAAGGTAACAGGACTGCAAAGTCATTTCCTTCAATTTTTAACAATAATCACATGTCAAAGGTAATGTCATAAAATTTAATATCCCATTGAGACATAGTGGTATTTTAGAAGCAATGATAATAATGTTTAAATCCCTTCCATTATAATATTGTGTATAAAGAAACATGGGTGCTATAGACCTATATATGTAATACACAGTAATTGTGACAAATAGTACATGATATTTAAAATTAATATAAGTACAAATTGCAAACTTAATATTAATGATAGTCATATATACAATCAAACCTCATGTAGCGACCACTTCAATATTATGACCAATTAATGTTATAACAACCACTTATTTTTGGACCAGCTTTCAATAACTCCCTATAATTCAATATGACCACCTCATTATCATGACCTTTATTTAGGGCTCGAAAGGTGGTTTCAATATTGCGGTTTTACTGTATGTGGTGTGTTTAACTTGATGACTTATTTTGAATGTTGTATTTTAGCCACATTGTTCCAGTTTAAGACTATTTAGACAACATCATTCTGATGATAAAGAAATCCAAGAGGGCCATGATGGCCACTTTTTGCTCACCTGAGTAAAGATTGCAACTTCTAAGGTTTTCCCATGATTTGACCTTGTGACCTAGTTTGGGAGGCTAGATAACCCATGTTCGAATTAGTGACCTCTTGAGTGTTAGCAATCCTCAGATGGGGATGCCAGAGGCCAGAGACTAACTGATCAAAAATATGGGATCCATAGTTGACCAAAGCTTGCATATATTGGGATGAAGGGGAAGGAAGAACCATAACAGACCATTACTGATACTTCTGTATGCTTAAAATTAATTTGTTATCCTGCGCCTAAATATTTGATATTTAACAGGGTACCAGCTTCCTAGTTTAGTGTGAACCCCATTTTGTACTGCTCAATAAGCTTCTGTGGAATAGTTATATTTCAACTCATTTTCCTTTTAAACTGTAACAGCTACATAAAGTTTTCACTATAATGAATTATTGTAAATATGAGCAAGTCCTGAGCACTGTTACAACTGGATTTAATTCAGTCGGATTTGACTATGGTCAACCTGTAGTAACCTTTTTACTTAAATATTTCAAATGACAAAACAAAATAATACAGGCACATCATGCACAATAAACGATGGTTTACGTATACCATCATGCACAATAAACGATGATTTTACGTATACGTAATACATGCCAGAAATTTGTCATCTAACTGAACATAACATTAAACATACATATTTTGAGCATATTTACAAGTGTCCCCAATAAATCATAAAACACCTATTGGTTAAATGTTCTCAAGTAGGAGTCAGCGATCATAAATGTCTACAGGATTTAAAGAAATAGTAGCTATCAATAGATATTTGATTTCAAACAGAATGGTATCCACATAAACCACAATGAAGAAATTGGGAAGTTTCCAACTATGTAAGATTATCTTGATGCTTGTCAGTCTTAATAATGAAAGGTGTATATTTGTTTAATCTTGTAATGATATAAGTTTATACAAAGTTAAAAACAGGCCAACATTAGTAAAACTATCAACATGTAGAACTGAATACATAAATTATGTACAATGTGGTACAAAGTCTTAAGCTGAAGTCTATAGATCTATGATACTGACACAAGAATAGAATATATAAAAATTAAATCAAGTTCAAAGAAAAACTAAATTAATTGATGATTTTATAATACCTTCAATTCAACAGAGTCAATTACATGTAGTTTGTTTATTAGGTCTATAAAAAATAATTAGCCTAAATAAAATGAGGATAAAAAGAAAAATAATATAACAATTACAATGACTGTAGTAATGTATATGATACAATGGTATATGTATCTTATATCTAAATAATTAGTTAAAAAAACATTATTTTTGTCCCACAGTGATATGGAGATGACAGGTTATAAATTATTTCTAACTGAAAATAAATGAGCCCAAAACATACTGAAACCACAATTTCTTACAAATAATGATGGTTTTGTAATTTTATATACATATAGGGAATAATTTAACTAGTTAATAAATGGAAAGATTCAGCAACTGATGATAATCACTTAATGTGAGATTTCAGTCACCTTCAATGTATCAGTATTAATTATGTTATAATCAGTACAGAAGAACTTTACAAAGCATTTTACAATATAAAATGAATTAATTACTCTTTATTAATTAGGATTGAAATAATTGATTGTATGTGACACAATATAACTCATATCACAGTATATTATGAATTGTTGACCATGACAATTTCACTATGTATTACTCTATAATGGAAGATACCAAGATGAGACTCAAAAATCAATTCATTCTGTTCAATTCTATCTTATATATCAATAGAACTCCTACAAAAAAATGAATGCTCCAATAATCCTCAATGGATATTGATGTATTTTGAATAGTACCCTAATGAAAGAACGTAATACACAGTTGAAGAAAAAATCGAAATTGAAAAACATCTTATATGCCAATTAATACCAAAGCAATTAACAGTGTAAACAGATAAAAAAATCTTTATTTACCTTAATTAGAACAAATATACTGGTGTATCTATTTATAGAATCAATAAATTCAAGCCATAATTCTAACATGTTGATATTACATTTTATGATGAAGATTCATGAAAAAATATTTGTAATTCAAAAGAAAATAAAGCCTGGAAATAATGGTGCTAAACAGACCGGACTAATGCATCACACAATCTCATTTATACACATACATGATATATCATTTGTTTTTTGTTACATCTTTTTATGTTAAGTACAGTTATGCAACATGGTACATTCACATACAGTGGTAGTTTGATATGGTTATATCTGCAATCTGATACTTATTGGTACAGTGTCAGTCAATATCACGGCTGCATGCCAGTTGATCACAATCTGATCAAATCAATTAAAATCAATAAATAATGGTGACACACCACAGACCATAACAATTCATCATACATTTTGTATACAAATTAAACAGAGCAAACCATTTGACATTAAAGCATTACAACGGTTTCACAGTCACCTAATTGCATTGCCAGCGGCTTGCCATAAAGCAACTAAATTCAACAGACCAACTATGTCACTTTTAATTCACAGTTGATGAATAAAACTTTAATCAGATGCTATCAAGGTAATTATAAACATTAAGCTCAACATTTATATGACACTGTTGTGTATATAGTACCAGTACAACCATATTTGTAATCCTAACACTATAATTGAAGCAATTAATATAACATGATGAATTGCAATATGTAACAATGGACCACAACAATATTTTAGTGGATTAGGTCAATTTCACCAACACCAGGAGAAGCAAGATTACACTGCAACAATGGGGCCTCCATGGTTGAGTGGTAATGGTCTCTGTCTAACAATCATCACTCCCTTCATCACTGTGAGTTTAAATCCCACCCTGGACCAGATATATGGGAGGAAGCTGTCCAACAAGCTTACAGAAGGTTAGTGGATCTCCCCAAGTATAAGCTTCACCACTGAAGCTGGAAAAGCCGCCAAATATGTGAAACAGAGACATTAGACATATTACTAGTATTATCTGTCTATTAGTCACGCAAAAACATATAACTTAAATGCAACAATGTGGAGCTCACAGTATCTCAATACGTCATCATCTATTTACTGAATTAAGGAGGTGAGCATCTTTTCATAAGAATTTCTCCATTCCAGCTAAGTGTAGCTGATGTCTGCTTTTGTTGTTTTTATGTGACTTACTGTCACTGGGGTTTAATGCTGTTTTTCAACAATTTTTCAGTTATATAGGGAGACCAGTTCACCTAACCAGTTTTCCTGGATTGTATACTAACCAGTTCTAACTTATCCTTCCACAAGGAGCCAGCAACTTCTCCACATATGGAGGAAAATCAACATTTATGTAAAATTTTCATAAAAGAGTATAACCTGCCGTGACCAGGATTTGAACCCGGATCTCAGTGTTACAAGTCCAGCGCTGGAACTTTTTGACCCTTGACAGCTATGTGACTGGTTATAACACTTCTTACTAAAAACAAGTGACATACGTTTTCCAGATATAAACAAACACTTTTTTGTTTCTGACAAACTGAAAGTTTCACACGAACAAACTGACACAGACTGTGGAATCATTAATAGCTGGTATTGCCTCCCACAAGACCATGATAAAATCTACATCAATCATAATCTATTAGGCAGTCTAAACCACATAACCCTTATAAGATTATCTAATACAAAATTATTAATCACTTTAATCTACAGCTGTTGCCAAGCATTTTTTTCAATTTTAAACCAAAATCAGGGCTAATTGACAAGTAAATGAAGAAAATACCAGTATCATAGTGTATATGATAGTGTGTGGAAAGCAATATTCAATACTCCAAGACCTTGGCCATAATATATTAAATTTAAGATATAAAACAGTTAAGCTTCGAGTCATTGTAAGATATTGACAAATGGATATCATAAACCAATTCATGGATAAATCTTGACATTTCAGGTCTATGTGTACGGATAAAATCCAAAATTTAATTACTTGATAAATGGCCATCCTGAGAACCAGATTTTTACAATTCATGTAATCAAGAACAGTTCAGATGACACTCAAAATTTGTAGACATACTTCTGTTTAATATTCATACACTTGATTATAATATTTTATCATTATTATACTTAAAGATGAGATTTATTTCAAAAGTTCCCATAAAAATATCATGCAGATCACAAAACATGATATTTTGTGGCTCCAAGATATAGAAAGTTAACTTTGAGCTTATTGTACCGTAAGTTATCAAGCACTGCAGAAATAAATTGACATAATCTCTTTCTGAAATGACAGTGCTATTTTAGCACTGTAGGAATTTTTCAGAACATTACAAACATATCAAATGCCTGATCATATTAAACATATCACTTGATCAGGATATGAGGTCAGCTAGACTGGTATCTCAATGTCTATGCTCAAGTTCTCTGGCTCCAAGAATGTTCCTTTGCTTCTCATGTAAAAAATTATATATTTTGCCTCATGTGGTAGAAACTTACCTGATAAATCCTATAGATACTGTTTCATTAATGTTCTGGTTTAATGCATTATGGTACTTCTCTCTCCATATATCCGGAGGAACAACATACACGTGAAGGTCCGCCATCTGAAATATAAGATATATTTAGATACAATTTCAGCAACTTTGTGATTGCTACATACACATACTCTATAATGGTACAGTAATCTTTGAGAAGATATAGTTTGTGCCCCTTCAATGTCATGTTGACACCTTTTCATAAGAACTTGAAAGCTTACACATGGAGACAACTCAATAACCATCGAAATAAGCCTAAAATGCTGTTTTGTTTCAGTGGATTTAACGCAGTTTTTCAATGATATCTCTGTTATATACGGTGGCTGATACACTTAACCGGTTTTCCTGGACTGTATTCTAACCAGTACTAACTTACCCTCCCACAAGGAGCCGGCAACTTCTCCACATATGGAGGAACATTGTGATTTTGTCAAATTGTCATAGATTGGTATGACCTGCCAGGACCAGGATTTGAACCCAGATCACTGGGTTACAAGTCCAGAGCACTAACCATTAGACAACAGTTGCGGCCCACCTAAAATGCTGAATAGACAAATTCTGGTAGCTGGATGTGACTTTGCAGACATTCTTGCAACAAATGCTCTGTTTCACAGCCACCAAAACTTGAATCATAGAAACATAACAATGTAACATAGGCAAACAGAGGAAGTTTAATTTGTAGACCAAAGTTGAATATAATTATTTATACTTGGAAGTATATTGGAGTCAAACTTTTACAAACATGATGTTACAATACTAATGGCATTCAAATAGTATGCAGCTAATTTAAAAGGCCAAATAAATTAAATTTTTTGTTTGTTTATTTGGTGTGTCAAGACAATAAATAATTCTTCGTTAAAGACACAAATAAAATGATTCATCCAACATAATAATGTACAAAAAGAATAGATAAATAAATATGAAAATTAGTAATGAAAAAAATGTAAGCTGACCAAAAATCATTTTATGCAGAATTTGTAATTTAGACAACAAATAATCCTTATGAACAACCCAATATTCTGTTATATTAAGCCCAATTATTTACATAGTATTAATACATGTATAAAGTAAAGTAGGACAATTGCAAGTTAAACAGTGTTAATTGGTTTTACAAAATAGATTATTTATTTTCAGTAAAAGAACTTGACTACTAACCATATCAAAGTACTGGAAGTATTGTGCTAACAAATATAATGAGCAAATAGGTGAAACGTAATACCTACGTAAAAAAGATCAAAAGTTGACAACTTGAGATTAGATTTAACTCATTAAAATACAGTTTGTAACGAAATATTTTTTTTCTTTACTAACTGACACCAATCATGTTATATATACAATTATACATAAAACAAATAAACTCACACTTGAAGTGTGACATTGGCAGATACAATGGGAAATGTTACCAAAGTAGATAAATACACCACATAACATAGAATAAATATTGATTATAACTATTAAGTCGCTATGCAAAATATTTTGCAGTCTCATTTGGAACCAATACTAGTCATTCATAAATGGAGTATAAATACAGAGTATGCCATTTGTTATGCAACCTATTTTTTGTATTGAGTGTTGGTCATACTTATCATGTTCCTCAGTTGAAGCAGTTGGGATGGTTATCAAACTTGATAGATTACTGTGAGCTAGTTTGATGAATGTTAAATAATAATTACACCCATTTCTGCATCATAAGATGGTTAACTTATCGACCAAGTAAATCAGCCAAAAAAATACTTGACTTGAAGACATTCCAAGCTCATTCACTATATATGATTCATGGCAAAAAGAGGAAAATTTAAAGCTTAAAATAGGAAATATTCTGTGTTAGATGCCCGTAACCTAGGCTATCCGAGTTAATTACCCTAATGTCGTAAACCATTTTTCTGAAAATCTGGTTGAAAATAAGGACATCATAATTGATTTATGTTTAAATGTCTCCAACAAGTGTCCTTGAGACCACTGAAATCTTCTATATCTTGCTCATTTAAATATGCCACAGTTCCTCTTTAAGATTTAAAATTGATCAAAATTTGAAAACTTTCCTGAAGTGATTGGGTACTCTGTGTCAAGTGTATGTCAGATAAATTAAGCTTTTGGTACCATTTGAACTACACAATATGATTTGAGTGATTAATGAATTAAATGTCTATAATATAGAACAGAGTTATAATTTTGTTATAATTGCTAAAAATCAATGCAATGTATCAGACAAGTAATATATCATATTCAAAAGGAAAGAAATATTTAGAAAAAAAAAGAAAATTACTCGGACAAAATTACAAGATAAATTTATTCATATAATTTATTGTAACCGTAACAAGCACTGACAATGGTACACTACTTATTTGATTTTGATAATTATTTCTAGAGAGATTAGTAAGAGCTGATATTTATGTGGCATGGTTTCACTTTCACCATTAAATATGATAAATTAGCGCTATTGCAAAGTTTTTCAATAAATAATCAGAAAGAATTTCAGTGATCAGTAGGTATGGAGTTGTGAGATATTTCAGCTGATATACAATACAAAGTCATAATTTTGGAAATGTAGCAATAAAAAACTAGTATTGTGCACGGTTGTAACAGTAATAAGCATAAACTGATATAAGACTGGATTCAACCAACACTTCTAAATTGTGCGCTCCAGTACCAAATAATTCCTTCAATCACAATTTGACAATCACATGCCACTCTCAGAACTAGGATATGCTAACATTCTTATACCTAGAGCTAGATTGATAGTTTTGATTACTAGAATGTTAACAAGGTTTTCCAGTGATTTGACCTGGTGACCTAGCCTTTGACTTCAGATGGCCAATGTTAAAAAATTTTAAGACATTATTAAGGCAAACATTCTGACCAGGTTTGGTGAATATATGACCTGGTGACCTAGTTTTTGACCCTACAAAGCCCCTTTTAAACTTATTCGAGATTCCATCAAGACTAAGCTACAGACCAATTTTAAAGACCCTTTGATGAAAAATGTGGCCTCAAGAGTGTTCACAAAGTTTTTCTTCCATTTGACCCAATGGCCTAGTTGTTGACCCCACATAGCCCCTTTTTAACCCTTTACCAAAAATGTGAATGTTGATGCTGCATGACACACAATTCATGATGCCAGACATAGGCCCATCAATATAGCTCACCTGAGCACTTAAAGAAACTAAATGATATATATTCATGTGTGTTTATCCCTTAGTTACCACCCAATCCACTATTTAGTTCCTATACTTATGTCATCCTTTGTTTTGTCAGCAAGTGCAAAGCCAAGTCTTATATTTCCAACCTCATATATAACAATAAATATATTCATGAAATGATTAAGTACAAAGTAAATAGATATTAAATTCAATTAGAAAAAATCGGCATATCATGGTATTAAATGTATGTTGAGTTCTCTTCAAGTCACTTGATGAAAGGTGAACGCCTTAAGCAATTACGTCAATATTTTCTGTCAACTATTTTAAAACCTGATAAACAGTCATTGCTTCTAATACACTATCGTTTAAACCATGACACTATACGGGTTGCTATTTAAACATAGCACCAAACACTCTCAAACACTCGAACAAAATGTTCGAATGTTCTACCAATGTTTGTTGGTAGCATTGATTATAAACAAAAGAAGCTTACTTAAGGTAAACATGTGAGTTTGTATTAGACAAATAACATTAGCCTTCATGCCAGAGTTCAATTTTCAAAGTTCTAGTCAACAACAGCATTTTTGATTTGACATGAAGGTTTTAATCAGTAACTCAAATACAAGACGGGAATTTGGTAAATTTTACTTCTCAATGAAGTTTATTCAACAGCTTAAATGCTTCGGATTAAGAGAATTTATCATTGTCGAGTTGACTTCTCCCTTATTTTAAGGTATTAAGTTTAAATAATTATCATATTAAATAATTAGCAGGATTATGCAGAAATAAACAAAGGATTAATTTAATTATTATTAGAAGAGCTTGGCAAAGAACAGATTCTTAAATTTCGGATAATCCTGCTAATTATTCAGAATAGCTTCACTTAAAACAACAAGGAGTGTAATGAAGAACTATACGTGTCAATATTCTTATTACATTCAAAGTTTAAACACACATATAATGGAATAGACTTGCAATATTTGAAATGCAAACACTGTTTTCCACAATAGGTCATAGAAACTTTTGCATTTAGTTTGTAATGGAAAGGATAAAGACAATTATCTTTATTTTCTAACAAGTCATAGTAACCTGACATGAGGACAAACAGTTTGAACAAGTTCTTAAATTGTGTTACTTACTAGGTAAATGGAGAGCCCTTTTTTGTAGACCATGAATAAAGACCTGCTACTGTTGGGAGAAACTGACAGTCACTGAGTCTCTAAAAAAGTTATCATATTACTCTAGCTCTTACATATGTTCTCAGAAATTTACCCAGGACCAAGAAATAATAAGTTTGATAATTATAGAGAGAAACAACTTGTATATCAACCCTTTGCCTCATAACACTGCATTTCCCCGCATCTGAAGCAGACGACTTTTGAAAACATTGTTGCAAAAGAAGCGATTGCTTGTAATGAGTAATGGTGTCTTTTGCAAAAATGTTTTCTCAATCAGAGAGAAATAACCGAATTTTGTTAAATAAATTGATGTTTTATATATCAGCTTTGAATTTGGAAAAGTCCAAAGTATACTTATGAGGCAAAGGGTTAACAATTATTTCTAATCTAGTATATAACAAACTGACAAAGTAAGTTATGTTTTGTTACACTCATTGTAACATTTGAATGAAACACTGACCAACTGATAGGATTAATATTTAATATTATACTGAATAACAGATATTTAGGATTCATTTCCTACAAACCTTCAGTGGAATGCATGATTCTACAATAAATGAACACTCAATCAACATTTTAACCATATGTGGTCTTTAACAGAATTCGATATCTCATCCCTGTGATCAAAATCTCCATTATTATCCTAAAAGCAGGCAAAATGCTCAACCAGAAAATGATTATTGTTTTGTTGAACCAAACTCAAGCTTTAACTTATAATCACTGCTAAATCATAATTGTACATGGAAAACCTTGAACAGCAATCAAAATTTGTATAACTATATTATGTCATTGAAAATAATTAATGTTCGTCCGATTTTTGAATGTGAAGAAATTTCCTCTTTGAAGAAATCCATATTTGGAGTGTCCAAACACAATCAAGAATATATACAGAATAACAGCTGACTCTACTGAACATTCAATGTCGTGCAGTATGTTCATACTTATTACCTGTCACTTATACCTATCAACTCAGTGGAATTAGTGTTTGTCATGTGGTGTTGAATGAAGTTACATGCTCTAACCCAAACAGTAATGAAATTCTAAGTTATAGAAGTGATCCCAATGATCATTTTGTTGCCTTAAAACAGTAAGGTGGTGTAACTAGGACATGTTGGCATAGTATCAGGTAGTAATAACAAGGTTTGGTATCATGTTGGCCCAACATAGCAGTACCACAATGAGGTTGTACTGAAACAGCACTAAAATTACCTTTTTACCCAAACGTTGGGTCTTGTTACAGCAAACAACAATTTTGTAAGGATGTTTAATACAGCACAGCCATCAAAGAATAACATTAGATACATGTACTTTTTTATAGATAGAAATCAGACAATGAAGTTTGACGAAAGGTCAAGGATTGTTCTATTCTATAAAATAGGGGTAAGTAATACAATGACCAAGTACTGTTTTTAAACATAACCTTATTCTCAATTAAAACAGATAAATAACTGGTATATATATTGCAGAAACTATTGAAACATTCCAAAATGCCACTCACCCTACAGAATGGACTTAGCTGATCTCTGACCATTCACAATTCATGGCCAGACTATAGCACACACATATTGGTTACATTTTACGAACAAGCAAAATCTTTCGTGACAAACAAACAAATCATGCATAAGAAGACATCCCATTATGAAATTTTTTCTGTGTTATAGGCAAACACTTTGCTAGAACATTGACCTACTTAAAGCTGACACAAATAATCTGCAAGAGTTCTATCAGGCCTACTATTATGTGACTTTTCTGTATTATAACAGTATGGCAGCATGGAAGATTGTAGAACAAAATCATCTTGAAGTCAATGGGCTGTAATCAGACAGATTTATATTTGTGTTTGGTCATTTGCCCCCACATGTATGTACATGTCTAATACCAAAAAGGCAAATCATGATTCTTTGTCTGAAATGATCTTATATTGGAACTCCCAGCCTTTCATTCTAGTTGTCTAGTGACTCGAAAATGGCCATTCATTTTTAAATAATTACTAAGATCATTTATCAACTTTAGTGTTTATTATTACTATAAATTTAAAGCTTGAACAATTCTTAAGTCCTGCTTCATTGGCTAAAAGTGAAACTGTTATGTCTAATAACCCATTCCTGTTTTTAACAACTACAAGTAAAAATGTTCATTGATGTACTGTTACATTAATTGTCTCATATAGCTTGCTTTTTAATGAGACTGTGATACAACATACATTCTACCACGGGTATTCAATCACAAATCAATAAAATTGAGTGAAAGAACACAGCTTCATGGCAAAATTCTTTTATCACAGCTGACTGAGATAATAAGGTAAATTGAAATCTTAACAGGATTATTGATAATATCACCATGTCGACCAGAATCCCGCACTGTTGATACAAAACATTCAATGAGTGATGCAATTGTGATATTTCCAAACCAGAATTTAATTTTTTTTTAATTGATGAACATTGCTAAAACAATTGGTTTGAATTCCACATCATGATGCAATGTGGTGTTCAATCATAGTTTACACTAATTTTGGCTCGATTGTGAAACAAGCAAATTTGCTTATATTAATCACGCTTGAGTCCGCTTCCTGGACACTACACCAGTACTGATTCGAAAAATGGGATTGTAATGTTCATGAACAAAACCTGTTGAATTCAAACTCAGGACCTTCGGATCAGAGGTAGGACTCTCTACCTCTTGACCACGATGCCTCCCCTCCAATAATGTTCAATTAAATGTCTCTACTGTTTCTTATCAGTTTATGTTCATGTTACTTGAATATTCCTTTCGGCTTATGAGAGGATAAATTATGTGTGTAAATACTAGAGATTCGAGAGAGCTCTGATGGTGTTGAAAAGCCATACCATTATTCCTGAATGACATAAACTTGTATGGTGGACATATGACTTGACCAGAGCTCCTGGATTATTTGCCCTTTCTTACTGGACAATGTAATTCTTAACTGCGCTCAGGACCAAAATCGGCGACACCACATACACTAATCCTGAATACTACTATAAGAAAAACTGACTGTAAAAAATACCTCAGAGACAATTGCAAGCAACCATACTTTCAAAATCACTAACTATCAATGGTGTGGACTGTTCTTATTTTATATCTTATCCCATTGAACATAAAAGCTACTGTGTTCACGGAAGTTAAACAACTCTGATTTCAAAAATACTGTCAAAAAATTGTCCTATCACGGAGAATGATTAGTACAACATACTTTGTTTTTTTACCCCCAGCAGGTATAAAACTACACACTTGGCCAGATGTTTGTTGTGAAGGACTATGAACAGCAACGTAAACAAACTCGGAATCTCAATTTCAAGAATAACGGAAGAAACCCGGGGAATTTAACCAAATCAAATCATTAAATCCACATTTGTTGCAAACAAAAAAGGCTCAAATCAAGCTTCATGGTTTGTGAAAGAAAATAATCTTAGTTGTATAACAATCTCAACCTATGAAGGCTTTTTATCCTCGTGTTTACTATTTTCTGATACTGAAATTTTTGCTGTGTCAAGTCATGTAGTTTTTGATAACATGCAGACTGGATGCAATGTACAAATGTGAAGGTAAAATATTAAATAAATGGTCAACATAGAGCAAGAGGATCATTTACAAGTTTGCGCGATACCATAGTCAAAATAACACAAACAAAACATTTTCTTTACAGATTTTGTCCGAGTTGAAGGGTGTATGCCTTAGCCAGTAAGTAAGAATAGATCAATTATTGGTGTATTTTTGTAACGCAAACAAATTTCACACTTAGTGATTGTACTTTTGTTGTTGTATCATATACATGAGAAAGACTGTACAATGAAGTACACAGATTTTATATATAGCCCTTTGATATTCAATACACGTCTTATATAAATTAACTTCCAAAGAATAACAAAGTCTGGTAGATATTGGTAATAAAAACGTTGTTACATATATATATCAAATAACTACCAATGATAAATGGAACAGTTACAAAATGATATATATTTTGTTAACTGCACATTAATACCTAATGACCTTTATAAGCTGTTTAGTATAACCATACCCTAAATGGTAAGACAAGATAACACACACATGCATTCAAATAAAAGCTTGTAATTTAAGTAGTAATCTTCAAATTTATAGCAATGACTTAAGGGGTAATCTCTTAAGAATTAGATTGTATTTTATGAATAGGAAAAATATGCACTAAAAGCTTTAATAAATACATTAAACTTGTTGCTATAGCAACTACAATGAAAGTTAAAGAGTTAATCAGAAAATATACTTGATAGGTAAATTTAATCCATATATCAGATACATAATGCTTTGACCTACAGTACTGTTATATTATGTTATCATGCAATAAACGAGCAAATTTAAAAGTATATGAGTAAATTAATATAATATACAGGTATTTAAAATTTGGTACAAATTGATTTTGCCCTAATTTCTTTGCTATTGACAAAATAAATATTTGAGCAAATTTACTTCATATAATATAAATACTACAAAAATACAGCTTAATCTTTTATTCAACTGTAAAATGGTATTTACTTTACAACTAACCAACTTATAACTGTTTGTATGAGTACAACGAAACACTTAAAAATTCAATAATGGTCAAAACAATACAACCATTTTTCCCTGTCAGGTTTTGACACACTTCACAGCCCCTATTGTCTATTTGAATATAAATTTTTAAACAAAGTAATAAAACCTAACAAGATAACAGTCTGACATAAAAAAATACAATAAAACATGTATATAAGGCTTCATAACACAGATATATTCTGATTATGCATAGATAATTTCATGTTTCTTTTTGTTATTTGATTAAAAATTTGCATACTGTAAGCTTATGAATGACCTTGCATGCTGGTGCCAAGACACTCTTTACAAATTACAACATATTTTTTATGTTTGGTATGAATACGAACAGTGTCTAATGCAGAATATTTCAACTTTTTAAACCCACAGCAAACATTCAGTATTTGTCAATAAAATTGATTCAACTTTTGTTTCTTTCATTAAAGTACAATATTGATTGAATGTGGTGTTAATTGACTTGTATTCATTTAATAGGGACACAAATAAAGACATTAGGTAGCCATACAGTATTTGCTAATATCAATACAGCTAATACTATTGATGAAGAACCAATTTGAAGTCTAAATGAATGCACTGCTATATAATCTGTATTACTAAATGTTAATTTATTTTTATATCCAGAGTTCAAATAAGATTTTATTTTCAACAGGCAATTCCTTCAATTTAACAGTTCAAGACCAATTTTCATTTCTTTTATAGTCAAAATGTCACCACAAATTTATCATTTCTAACTTAACAGATAACTGCAAGTGTTGTCACATCTAAGTCTACTTTGTTCCAAAAATGTGTTTTCATACACTTATACTTGGCTTCTTTTTAAATACTTAAGGACTAATTCACTAAAACTGTGATAAATTTGAAAAAAATTTCACTGCAATGAATTACAAAGTAGATCTATACATTTCACTTTCTGAAATACAAACATACATGAAGTTATTCACCACAAGGTCAAATTTTTACCGACAGCCTATTGATTCATGTGGTTACAAAGTGACAAATCAAATTCTTATAATAATTATTTAAAAAATTCAACTCCACTTTTCTAGTCAGTGCTAATAGGAGATAAAAAAGAGAAATATATTCATCAAAGAAATAAATATGGTAAATACATCGCAACGATTTTCCATAAAATATATCAAGGATAATTTTTTTGTTTGTTGAAATCACATCTATAACTTTTAGATACTTTTCATAACTTATTCACGTAAATCTACTGACTGAATGCTATGAAGAAACTATTGATTTTTGATGCTTTAATAAAAAAAAAAAAACAATAGACATTTTACGATTTTTTTATTTCAAGCCTTTCACGTACTGGTCATTAATACAACTTTATCAGTAATAATTTCCCAAGTATTAATGAAATACATTATTTAAGATATTGTAATAATTTTTTTACTGGTACATGATAGTCTCACCAATTCAGTCCAAATGATAGATTCTTTTCACAATTCATTCAAAAGAGCTAAATAACAAGTCATCACAACCATTGTTCTCTTGATTTCTGTTTTACACGGCCTTTTCTATTTTATTTTTTTGTGTAAATTTACGGATTTCAAAATTCACAAATCAATACTTTGAATAATAAAGCTATTGCTTTATTGTCTATTAAGACACTCAAAATATGCCATTCCATAGCAAAAAGGACAACCAAACAAATCTATTAAGACTATATCATTTCTTTAAAAAGTTTTCAAATTTCTACTTTCATTTTATGATTCATTTTCAACTCACCTGTTCCGATGACGGACGATGGTCACGTTCACTATGATATCCATTCATTCTAGAACTCATTTTGAATATTTATTCCACGTTTTTAAAAGCATATTCAATGAATAAACTGTTTTAAAAGTTAACAGATCACACTTCCTTTCCTCGCGTCTGCTTTCACCCGTGACAAGTCAAGTGTGGTATCCAAGTACGCTAAACAGTCATGTGATCCGGATATTTGTTATACCTCTGTCTTTTAGCGCTATCTTTCGTCGCTTATGGAATTAAAGTCGCGCGACTTTATTCCCGCCAAAATATCAAAGGGCATGAATCGTAACTTAAACACAATTCGGTATTATAAGAGTTAACTACCTTGATTAAAAAATGTTGGAAGCTGCCACTTGTACTAATAACATCTACGTGTATTGTCATATCGTGATGATTCATTCGTACAGCGACATGTGTGGCTGTTAATTTAAAGCAATAAACCGCCAAGCTATACTTCTGTAAAAGCCTATGTAAAAAGTTATATAGATCTATATAAATTGCTTTCACCAAATGAGTTAACTATTATAAGACACTTCATTTGTACGGTTGTTCGTTTGTTTTTGCCACCATCGGTACTTTTTCATTAAAAGGAGAGGAATTGCATTCGTCATAACCTTTTTTCGGACTGAAACGCAAAGTTTTCTTTCATCAACAATAAGAGTTAACGTTGGGGAAAATATGTACAATTTACCTCCCTTACATCAGGACGGAGGCGATATAAGGGTGCTATTACTGAACATAATTATCTGCGTTATGTCGTTGATTTCTTCACAATTGTTCCTGCACCATAAAATCCTTTAAATATCACGCGGATGTACGTAGGTTAATCATAAAACACATCGTCGGCTTATTTCTAAAAAACTCGTCGCTCAGTTTTTGGCAATATTGAGATTTTGGTGACATTTTTTAAATACCAATTTTTCAAATTGTAACTCGTTTAAAGTTATTGCTGTTCAAAACTTCAAATGCGATTTTCTCGAAATGGGAAGAATGACATACGGGTTTGTAGAAATAACCCGACGACATGGCATGTATACAGATGTTATGACAAGCAGTTTAACAGTTTGCATTGTGTTCTTGGTTACATAATAAATTGTTCAATTTCGATTTACAACAAAGTTTGAATAGAAAAAAATCTCAAAATATTCTCTAGAGGTCTTTTGAAACCGAAGCTTTGTTTAGCAACTTACAACCCTATAATTATGATCTTAAACCGTGTTACAAGAAACGTTTTACACAGAATTGCCGCGAACGTCTCGCACGTGGAGAACACATCGCACACTAGGGGCACTAATCTCGCACCTAACACTAACGCATGTAGCTCTCACAAGGCACAAACACATACAACTCTCACCTAACACTAACGCATGTAGCTCTCACAAGGCACAAACACATACAACTCTCACCTAACACTAACGCATGTAGCTCTCACAAGGCACAAACACATACAACTCACATAAGACCCACATTCTCTCATATTTCTCACATCAGAAAACTTAAGTGAACATTATTACAACACACCAGGATATTCTTTATTTTAATATATTGACATAAAATAAAGCCTGGACCAGCTTCTTGTGATTAAAACGCCGAGAGAGAATTCGACGCAGACTCACAAGCCTAGACTAAGTTTATCTTCGCAGATCGGATGAAGGTTTTTCGTTTGTCCGACATTTTACAACAAATACAGGAAATCTTATTAATGGAGATGTATTTCTTAAAGTGAACGTACAAATACATACGTACCATGATAGCGTTGAAGCCTAGGAACAACAAAGTCAACAAAATACCAATAGATTGAGACTTCAACTTGATTAGTTGATTCATTTTGATAGAAAGATTTAATTTTGACCATAATAGGTATCCATTCATCCTCCATTTCAATGACGAAGGAAAACAACTAATCCATAGGGGGCTAGCACGTTGAAAGGATGGTGTAGAATGGTGTATTAGGCCTAAAATGGCCACTCGGTTTTCGCTTGTTTGTTTTTATGTGACTTATTGTCACTAGAGTTTAATGCCGTTTTACAATAAATTTTCAGTTATGTACGGCGACCGGTCCATCTAACTAGTTTTCCTGGACTGTGTACTAACCAGTACTAACTTACCATTACACAAGGAGCCGGCAACTTCTCCACATATAGAGGAAAATCGACATTTTTTGTCAAATTTTCATGGAAGGGTATGACCTGCGACGATCGGGATTCGAACCAGGATCTCCGGGTTACAAGTCCAGCGTAGTAACCACTTGACTTTGACCACACGGACCAAAACACCCATATCATATGTATATAATTACAAATGTATATGATATATGTGTCTTGGTCCGTGTGGCCATATTAGGCCTAATATACCATTATAAACCATCCCTTCAATGCGCTAGCCCCCCTATGAGCTAATCACTAAAACAGCGGAAACTCTCTAAACTGGTTTCCCCTCTAAATCGGCCAAATGTTCTGGTCCCAATTTCATTACTATATAATTTAAAAAATCCCCTCTAAACTGACATCACCAATAAACCGGCCTAATAACCTGGTCCCGGCCGGTTTAGAGGGGTTCCACTGTATTGTTCACGAAGAATGTATGTACTAGTTTGAATATAATAACTGAGTCAGTCTCAGCAAATGACCGATGCATTAATAAGATATCAAATTACGCATGTCGAAAATTGCCAGAGCAGATATACCCTATGTGTGTTGACAGGTGTTAAAATGCAACATTGTGGAGTGAATAACAGTGAGGGTCATAATTCTGATATAAATACTAATAGAGGGTTACTAGTATATTACCTATAACCGAGTGTGCGAATTCCTGATAAGCATTAACGTAATTTTTAATACCAAATAATAATATAGCTGCTCTAGATAGAATGATTTTCTATGTTTTGGGTTTTACGCCCTGTTGAATGTTTGCATATCACCTAACGAATCTCCTCAATGTTTTGGGCTTCTGACCAGTACCCACCATCTCTCTGTTAGTAACGGGCAATTACCTCACTTGAAACATCATTTTGTTTCCACCCGGACTCGAACGAACGACTCTCGGCACTCGAGTCCAATAGATTGATTGACTTAGCCGTGCAACTGCTATAGACATACAAAACAAAAGCACCGCCAGTCGGATACAATCCAAGACTGTACCAGACTCGGCATTAAAAACCTCTGATAATCAAAAATTAACATCAGGAAGAGGAAATTAGTCCTGGGAAGTCTTCAAATTTGTCGAGCTTAAACTTTAACTTTAAAATTGCTATTTGAAGTACACTTGAATGTACGATATGTATATACATGTATATACTTATATTTAAGTTTTTACCATCTTTTCTTTCTATTTTTGATTAAAGTGGCATTGATCTTGATCTAAGTTGCAATCTATCTGTTGTTAAAGAGCTTGGTAAGGAAATGGTCATGACACTGATTGGGAGGGCTGGGCAGTGATTGTGTGCGGTATGCATTTCCCCTTACATATAAGTATAGCGTAAGTTTCTGCAAAGTTTCAATGAAACCCCAACCAATATGTCCTTGAATGTAAAACGGGAATTTATAATGCTGTAAATAGATGGACCATGATAAAGATATTCTTGTCAAGTTTCATTTCCATATTATATTATATAACAAATCTGTATCAAGATATCTGTCAAGTCACTCGCACTTTCTGTCCGGAATCACGCTCATACGCTTAAGTATTTATGACAAGCAATTTAAAAATTTGACTGATAGGGCCCTGGCCAGCGCTTTGCCAGGGATCCACCAGGGACCTTACGGCCAATGGGTTCCGCTGTAAAAAGTAACACATTTGGAACTTTTTTACCCTTGACAGCTCTGCAAGTGGTAATCACACTTCTTACTAAAACATGTGACAAAATTTTTTCAGATGTAAACATACACTTTTTGGTTTCTTTTTTCATTAAAAATGTTCTTTGACAAATATGATTGCATGTCGCATGAAAAAAATCGGATTCAATCTCATTCGTCTCAAAATGTGTTATATAGGTGCTTGATTTCCGTTAAATATATGATCACATTTCGTAACACCTGAAAGAAATGTGATCTGTCCCCAGACGATCGTTTTACTTCATCATCAAGGCTTTCATAACGCGATTCAGACGTACATAGTTTGATAATTACTCGGGATAAGTGGCAAACTATCCCGAGTTTAAGGAGATCACACCTTGTTTATTACACCAGTTGCACTAAAATGATGTCAATCATTTACCGTCGACAAACCCTTACCACAATAAGTGTATAGTATGACAGCTTGATTTGATTAGAGTTATGTAAGTATGCTATCGCACGAATTACTGAACAAATTTATTTTATGTTCAGAAGTTCACAAACTCGAGATCGAGAATGTTTGACATTCATATGAACTGCAGACTAGCGACAATGAATCCTGCATCGGTCAAGCAGTGCACGAACTGATTGCACCATGTTGTTTATAACGTGATGACCATGTTGCACTCGACAACAAGGGTCGTCCCATAAATGCTGAATTGGTCTTGGGTCTGATGAACACGCCGACCAGGACAGCACTTCAAAATTGTTTTGACCCAAGAACTCTTTTATTCTGGATGAATCCAGCCTAGTAGTGTTAAATAACTTAAATAACGTTACACCATGATAATCGTGAAGATAAAATACAATGCACGCTTTCAAGATTTCGACAACGTATTTTCGAGTCCCCAACTGTTATAAAGGGTGTTTTGTTGTGCCGTGACTTATTGGCCTACACCATTACACTGCTCTCCCAAAGCTGCATGCTGTATAAAGGTAGCTGTCCTCGAAGCGACACCTTTCATCTAGAATATCTTTACAAAACTTGGACAGCGCAAGTTTACACAGATATTTCGTCCATTGCTGTCCGTTTCACAGTTTGAAAATGATCTCGGGATGTACATAAGGACAGTATGATGGTATTGTTGTCCCTGGCTTAGTAGGACAGTACCGATTGATTGTTGTCGTGTATCAAACTATCAACATTAAAGTTGAGAAAAATGTATTCTATGTAGGCCAGCGTGATATGACACGACACCCCCCGGCCTTCATGCTGAATCTTCCATTATGTACGGCGTCTGGTTAATAATAATAAACACAATTATAAGCAAAATAAGGAATTGCATTGGGTTCAAGAAACTGGGTCATAAAGATTTTGTGGCAAGTTTAAAGTTTCGTTTTTCACTGTCCAGTTTGTTGAAACCTCATATTATCAAAACCGATTGGGAACATTGACTTCATTGTCCTTGTGTGAGTTTTGTTAAACGCCGTTTATCAATTTCCCTGCGGGTACTATGTGTCGCGGACAGATAATCATATTTGTATTTTATGTACTAGGACTATCTCGTTTAACCCCATATCGAAAGTGACTGGTTTAAAGTCCCATGAACACTTTGCATCAAACATAAAACCAATCAGTCAGTCATATGTCGATAATAGAGTTGTATATTGATCATCGTTACCATTACTTAAAATGTCGATTTTCCTCCATGTTCTCTACCACATGAGGAGAAGTTGCCAGCTCCTTGTTGAAGGGTAAGTTAGTACTGGTTAGTATACAGTCCAGGAAAACTGGTTAAGTGAACAGGCCGCCGTATATAACTGAAAAATTGTTGAAAAACGGCGTTAAACCCAGTGAAAAAAAAGATCATTACTGGACCTGCTGCCCATTATCAAAATGACAACATTCACCATTTCGTTCTTTGATAAGCTCTTCCTTGTCTCCATAGTAGATATGGAGAAGAGATTCACTCTGTACATATTAATAAAATACTTTCTTGTTAGATTAAGAAGCACTTTTCAAAGTATCATCATGTACATACAAACATGTTGTTACTGCGTCTCCTTTTTGCAAAAAATGTCTACAAAATTCCAAATGTTCCCTGTATTGCTTTACAAATAAATAAAATCCTCCCATACACAGACTTAAAATAAAAAAAACCTAGAAGGCTCAAATATACAAGATGGTTTTGAATAACAAATAATTGCAATCCGATTATGTTTTATACGCGAAGTTGGAGGATTAGCCAGTGCCATACCTCACCGTGATATGGTGGTCTATTTTTTATTATAGGAATGTTTGATTATGGGATGGGCAAGATGTCACGATTAGAAGAAAAGAACATCAATAATGACCTATTTTAAGTATGCGTTTAGTAAACAACTTTTTCAGTGGTAAATTTTTTATTGTGCAGATTCGACGCCAATTTTATTCAGAAAATCATAAAAAAAACGAAAACATACAAATAATATTCAGTGTCATTCATTAACTTTATCGACATGCGAATCGTCCCGTTTAAACCTTTAGTTTTAGATTTGTTATATAATTATGTATTTCTAGATTTGAACATTCAATCATAAGCCTGGAGTAAAGTCCCTCGACTTTAGGTCCAATTAATTCATCGAACATTGAATTAATTGATTTTTTCACTAGAGTTTAACGTCGCACCAACAGCCGGGGTCATTTGGTGACTTTTCAGCTTTAAAAGCGGAGGAAGACCTACGGCTTACATCTGGTTAGTACCAACGACCTCCCGCTAGATAGCTGTACAACTTCCAATATCCAAGAAAGTAATTGAAAGAAACTCTTACGCACTCTTATTCACTATGTTTAACGCCATTTTTCAATAATTTTTCAGTTATATACGGTGGCCGGTTCACTATACCAGTTTTCCTGGACTGTATGCTAACCAGTACTAACTTAACCTTCCACAAGCAGGAGAGACAACGTTTCCATGTATGGAGGAAAATCGACATTTTTGACAAAGTCACATAGAAGGGTATGACCTGCCGCGACCGGGAATTGAACCCGGATCGCCGGTTATAAGTCCAACGCACTAACCACTGGGCTACGGTGGCGGCCACCAAAGTACCATAAACACAATTATGAGGGTGTGGTATGGAGGATGATGGGTTAGTTTGGTTTCGACAAGATCACATTAAGCAGATTATCCCAATATATGATAGTACGTATTGCGTTCTTCCACAAGTCTGGACCAATTTTTCCAAACACCCTCTCTCAGTCCTAGGTGTTGAAGCTGATTCCGATGCTTCCAATATTATGCTTGTTTGCATAAAATTTAGTGTGCAGACAAAACCCCACAGGACGACTTTGTATGTTGTCCGGGGACCATGTGTGTTCCGCATTCGATGGAGACTATTGTGAAGAGTGTTAGGAATCCACTAACATTTTGTCTGGACTGGAAGTAGCGTAAATCTGCTTTAATTGAAACAGATCTCTTTCATCGAGGACAATAAAGTGTTTACAAACCTTCAAGCGATGGCGACAATCAGTATTAATTTTGTAGTTATTAGCAATGACACAAAGACTGTTTGAAGGCATTTTTGTATTTTATTCAATAACTTTAACAGTGGTGTTTGAGTAATGGTGATTGCTTGTGTGCAACCACTCTGCTATTACTGTATTTTAATATATGTTACGAATGGTCATACACAGATATTTTATTACAACGTTCCTAGAATTCCACCCTCTTAACATAAGTTAAGGAATAAAATTATTTAAAGAAGCGTTTTATATAAACTTATTTATAAGCAGCAAATACATAATAAAAAAAATCAACAAAGTCATCAACTTATTGTTCCGAACTGAGAGCTTAAAACATCACAAAAAGTCACGGAAACAAGAAACAGTGTTAATAAATATTATATATAATTATGCAAGCAGTTACTCAATAAAATAATTAACTGATTGGGAATAAAAAATAAAAATATAATAATAACTACGATTCAAACTGGCAAGAAATATAATTACACTTAAATATGATAAAATACTACTACTAATGACAATGGTTTAATAATAAGGCGATAAGAATCTAGTAAAAAAATAAAAGAAATGAATTAAATACAGGTTAAATACAGCTATTTCAAATACGATGATATTAGATAATAATATAATGAAAAAAATAAATGTATGATAATGGGTCTCAATAATGGTACTATAAGACATAAGAAAAACAATTCTCTTTAATTATCGTTAAGTGCGTTTTAAGCAAGTAAAATAATGTTTAACTATTTACGTAAAAACTGTTGATATGATAAATACCATAATGTTTTATGTGATTATATTTTTTTCATCTTCGAAATTAAAAAGGAACTAATTATGTACAAAATAACATGAATAAAAAAACAGTTTCAAGAGATGTAACATGTAATGCTTGTATGTTATCAAGTTTTCATGACTTGTGTTGTGTTAATACTCGTTTCATTTTCATGTTTTATGCGAAAATTGCACAGGAAAAAAACTTTTGCGGCAAACTTAGGTATAAGCGCTGCTAATGAATACAATAGCTCTGTATAAGCAAAACATAAAACTATAATGGCAAAAGCCAAAACCAAAAGAAGCAAAAAGAAAAAAAACAGAAATGCTTCAAATTGAGGTGCACCCACCAAAATCTTGTTGTTCAGTTATGAAATCTATGTAATAGAGACAAACCTTGAACTAAAAATGGATTTATTTTACAGTCCAGCACTAAATGGGGTAGTCAGCCAAGATTGATTCGAATACTGTAAAATATGACAGAATTGTGAGATATATTAAACGACTTTTGCTGTATCTCGTGAAAGCTGACATAATATGTCTTTAATTCTATTAATTTTGAATCAAAAACTACCAACGAGTACAGACAACTTGGAGAAATGTGCCTCGGGTTTCACTGATACCGATTATTTAATAATTAAGTCCCCAGGATATCGCGTCTGAACATTGTTTCGTTTTACAATTTTCATGTTATTGTAAAATGATTTTTAGACGCAATGGATGTAAAGGATGGATGATTGAACAATTGTAATGAGTCAATATATTTCGTGTTTTCCTTTACAGACAGTGTCAGTTAGGGAGGGTCGCTTATGAGAGAATATTATGTAATTTAAGAAAGCAGTGTGGTCGAACAAGGGCATGTTATTACATCGCTGAACAAGATAAACTAGTAAAACGTGTCTTTCTGACATAGATGTTACAATGGACATGTGATTTTTAATAAATATTTGCGCGGGTTAATATATTTGTGCCTTAGTTCATTCGTTTAATTAGTCACCTATGACCCACGTGTTCTTTTATTATCAAGTATACCGGCTGTTATATCATCTCTTATTGCGTATCTTGTAAAAAAAGTCCACTATTTTTTAAAACTGTAACAAGGCTTTTAACGATTGTCTCACTGGTACTCAAAAGACATATGTCATTCTGATATTTTACTGTTTTACAAAAATATGTAGACTTGAAATGTAAATAAGAGTTGCAGTGATTCAAATATAGATCGTTATAACAGCATACGAGCATTTTACGCATGCGCAATGAATAGAAATTTCTGCTGAATTAATACTACATCCGGGTTTGTTTTCTTCTTTTCGGTCAAAGTTTTGAATGAGTTTGTACGTTTTAGAAAGCTTCATACATCACAGTTGAGCTGTATACCACGTATCACATTATACATCAGGACTTCCGGATAAAAAAAATTTCTCTCTTGGTTCACGATCTTGGAACGAATTTAAGGACTACGGGTCGGTCAGGGGTCATCACTGTGTTTAGTGTTGCATCGATGGGTTCGTGGTGATATTCCAGTTTGAAATTTTGAACAATCTGCAAGTATAAAATAATAGTTTGCTTGGAACGATGTTATGGCTATAACTACTACAAAGTGTTTTTACAAATTGTAAAATGCATGCGTGAAACACGCGCACGGAAGAAGACCACGTGACTCTATATTCAACAAATGTCTTGGAAGATGTTGAAATATTGTATCGTTCGAACGAACAAATGATCTTTCCGGATTCACAACGATATTAATCAACTATGATGTCAAGATTTCACACTAAACTACAAAAATCAGGTTGGACGATTGTTGTATTCAAAAGGTTTTATTCCGGTTATTTCGAATAACTGCTAAAAATATTTGAACTAAAAGAACAAAAATCTCTCTTTTTTATATTTACCTTTGTGAGCATAATATGCATTTCTTGTTCAGCAAATCTTCGACCTGGAATATACATTTAAGAAAATTCTGAACAAATTCTACAAAGTAAGGCACATACATATATAATAACAATTAATTAAAAAATCATTACTTCGAACAGTTCTGTGTTTGTTTGGGTGCTTTTGACACCAGATTGTTAAGTCAAATAGTTGTTTATTGTGTTTGTTTTAGTAGTACATTCCAAGAATATACGCATGCTCAAAACAAACGTGCCGCTGAACTTCGTATAATGGAACTACGTATTTCCTAGAACGAACCGCAATTCACTAGTATGACGTCTTTTTATTGTTATATGACAAACTGTCCGTACAATTGTACCACAGAATATAGGTCAATTTATGAATTCCATAACATCACCATAATAATGTTACATAATTAAATATGACTCTGCGTACATTGCCGACAAAGTTATCACGATATTCAGTATAAAAAGGGTGTACAAACTGAGTATTTTAGCACAATGAAGTGTGTCATTTTCAGACAATACGCTGATGTATTGCTATACAATTGGTCATCATGACCATGTAAGCGACTGACATTTGCCAATATTAGAGAAAAATCTTAATGTGTAGACGCAATACCTATGCACATTCTTGCTCCGTGTCCCCAAATAAGGTTTGATAAACTTTTTAACTGTGTGTCCATTTTGTTTTCTCTCAGCCATCTCTCCGGTTTGAAACTGTCATTATCCGGAAATAACTTCTCATCCCGGAACATACCAAAAAGGTTTGCTTGAATGTGTGTCTGAAATATTCGGAAACAAAACGGTGTTCAATTATGTTTTCATGTTTAATATATATTTTAAACAATATCTCGTTATATCATATGATGGACGTCGTAAATCTGGGCTTGAACAAACAACATCTCGATCAACAATCGTGCTCTCTACCGATTTAGTTTATTAAGCTGGCCTAGGAAGCATATGTTTTTCACTGCGCATGCGTATAACGCTTAAAGTCAACATAAAGCTTATATGGCTAAACTGATAAGTGGATAAGAATTTCATACACATACAAATACTAAAATGTATGCTTACATTAGCTGGAATATGGTGTCCAGCGACTTCCATATCTTCTTGTGTAATTCTACTGGTAGCCCAGGTGATAGGGAACTTTCTGCAAAATAAAATATATACATACTACTCCGAAACGCTGAACAGATTAATAAAAACAAACGTATTATGCTGATGGTGACTTTGCACAATACGATGAAAACTGAGGCGACACACTAACGATTAATGATAATAATATTAAAATGTCCGATTATTTTTTGTCGCTTATCACACTTTTTTAATACCCGCAAAATATTGTTAATATGGACTACGAAGTTTGGAAGGGATGAACAAGGGTAAGGTTTGTTCTGTGTTTTTGTCACTGGGTTTAACAATTTTTTACTTATAAACGGCGGTTCACCTGACCAGTTTTCCTGGACTATATTCTAACCAGTACTAACTTACCCTTCTACACGGAGCCGGCAACTTCCTTTCCCACATATGGAGGAAAATCGACATTTTTGTCAAAGTTTCATAAAAGGGTATGACCTGCGGCGATTGGTATTTGAACCCGGATCGCCGGGTTGCAAGTCCAGTGCACTAATCACTGGACCACAGTCGCGGCACAAGGGTAAGGATAAGGCACACAAAACATATCTGAAACATCAGAAAAACTACCTGAATGTTTCTTTCAATACAGCCTTGACATAACTAAGTTTTGTGATATTTTCCGGAGTAATATCGCTTCCATCACCCAATACAGTTTTAGTCTCTTCAAACATGCGTTCTTGAGCTTCCGGGTTCTCAGCCAAACAATATAAGCTCCATAACATAGCATTGGAAGTCTGTGGAAGTATCAAAATAATGCGTTTTGTATGGTATCATATTAAAATAAAATCTATATACATTGATTTTTTCCGGCATTAAGCTTATGAAACCAAGAAACAAAGAAAGAAAATAAACTGAATGACATGGAGCCTCACCACGAGGTGTATTGATTGTTGCCTTGTTTGGTAACGATATGTGACGCATACTTTTATGAAAGTACAAACAACTGGAGGTGGCTAATCCAATCCTATTTGAAGCTCTCTGATCTAAGCTAAGTTTAAAGACGTCATTAATGAAGTTGATATTACTTAAGATATTTATGAATGAATTTTGAATTAAGAATCTACAGCCATCTTAAAAGACAGATCGCGTCTGTTGAAAAAAAACATATGACTGTGATAAACAAAAGGATCAACTCAAAGCAGCGCTTCGCAGTAAGCCTGGTGAAATCATCCTATTACTTTATTTTAATTATTTCTTCTTTCTTCTATTTATGTCCTATTTTTCAACTTCATGCATTAAATATTTGTTGACAAGTTTCTGTTACCGTTTCAGTAGCAGCCGTTAAAAGGTCTACGGCTGTGGATAGAGCCTCATCGGTTGTAAGGGAATTCTGGGACAGCATATATGTCAGAAACGAGACTTTATCAGAGTCACGTGATGAATCGTTGGTTCGTTCTGCCTCTAACTCATTCGCTTTCTTCAGAAAATATGAAAAAAATACCATTGTCTAAAATATGGAAACAACGTGACGTTTGAAGAAAAATGATTTTGACTTATTGCATAATTGATGTTTAATTGTACGTTTTTTATGGTTAAAACAGAGATCCTGTGTAAAAATATTTCTTCTATTCCTAATCTTCATTTTATGTGTTTGTATTGTATAAATATAAATTCTAAAATCATTGAAACTCGAAATGATTACAAATATCAATGTTTTGATAAATGACAAAGCAAAACCGCTTAAATGTGATTTTATATTAGGTATTAAAAGATTTACACTGACTATTGAAGATGAAAAAGGAAGACGAATCTGACAGGGTTAAGCCGTTACCTACCTTTTCAATAAACTCTCTTCCTAGTTCAAATACTTTATCAGCATGATATTCGAATTTCTTCCACAGTTTGGTGCGGTATAACCTGTACGTGGGAACATTGTACATTAGAGGTTGCAGATAACGGAAGAACTGTTGTAGATGATCGATGAAGTCCTTGGCATGTGCTGGTGTGGGATTGGAAAAACAGCCAACTCTCTCTTCAAACAGGAACGTACCAATAGCTGAAAGGGGGAAACATGATCAGGTACTCAACTGAAACCAAAGCTATCAGGGCAACCAGTGTTTGTTGATATATTTCTTAAAAAGAATTTTCTTGTCATTACTGGCCTTTATTCTAATAAATTGAAACATTTTAGGATTTTAATTTTAATTCAATGAGGTGTTTTCAGAGCCACGCTGTCGGAGTCATCATCATTGTTCCTTTTTATTTGATCTCGCAACATATGTTGACCAGAAGTACCAAAACATTACAACACGTGTGGTGTACCGTGCGGATGTTAAACAAATAAAAGAGTGCTATTTTCAAACGAATTTTGGACAATATTGTTTGTTATTCGTAACTGTTTATGTGCATATCATGTATTATAAATATATCTAGTTCGCACGGGTGAGACATACACTGATCAACGCGTGATGTTTCGCATTGTTCACACCAATTTAATAACCTTATTTACATCACAAAGGTGGCATGTATCTATGGAAATCGCACTTACGGATAAGAAACGTCATGATAGCACGTATCAAATGTTTAGACACCACCTACATGCATGTTTTCCATCGACCTATTATTGACAAATATTCTACGCATACAATAGTATGACGCAAATGACACCACAAGCAGAAAATATAAAATCAAGTGTCATCTATTATATAATGTCATGACTTTGTATTAAAATCTTTCAAAACCTGCTTACATTCAAAAGCCCATTTGAAAAGTTCTTTTTCCAAGCCAACTATTTCATCATTTTGTTGTCTAGCATTGCTAAGATGGGTTACAAAATCGTCCCCTACTTCGTTCATTGGAACGCAGAAGTCAAGAACGTCTTTCAGTTTCAACATTTTTGGTGCCGTTACGGTTCGTAATTTGTACCATTCTTCTCCTTGACTGGAAGGATTTAATGTTTATACGTGATCAATTCAATGTAAGCAAAAATATGCAGAATTTTTATGGAATAAATACTATTACGTAATGCTAATAGTAAAGCATCAAATCTCTTTTCTCTCCATACTAAAGTAAGCTTAAGAAAACGTTGTTTTATCTAAATACAAGTCTCCAATTAGTGTTACTTATATTGTACGCAAGGGCGTCTTTACCTAAATTGAGTATGCTAGGATGAAACGGGTACTCACTCATTAACTAAACCGAGACCCAGCCCTCTCTGTTGTCTGTAATAAGCTATGGGTTCCATCTCACGTCGTTGAGGATATTTTCCTTCAGTGCGAATAACCTTACTGTATTCTTCTGGATCGCTTACAACTACTGTATTAATTGTTGCAATTTTTTCTTTATAAATAGGACCATGTTCAATTGCTCTTTTTTGGTAAGCCTAAAGAACGAAACGTCATATGTTTTAGTGCGTATCATTAAAAACACTTACATGAAATTTCATTTGACAAACAAGAACGAACTATATGGATTCAATTATATTTAAATTTAACCTGACGATTTTAATTTTCGTCTGCATAAAACTCAATTTACGGTATTATGTCCGAACACCCAAACATCTTATAAACCTCTTTGCTTCAATGATTTTAGCATCACCAAAATTCAAGAAAAAATTGTTTAAACATACGTCCCATAAAACAATTCTCGTTTTCTTACCTCAAACATCTTATTAAATCTGAGACCATCTTTTTTAAAGTAATCAAATAAGGTTCCCACTACCGGAAGCCCTTTTGGTCCTGGTATTTCTTCAAAACTTTTAACATGTGTATTGACCTCTGTGGTTACATTCTGTTCTTGTGTCCATGGTGATATTGCTTCGTCCATCGTTTGGAAAGCACTTCGGAAAGGACACTATTAAGATAATGAAATAAAAACATCAAATGTGTTCAACCAATGAACTACAAGCAGTGGTATTACAGAGACATGATCCATGCAGCAAACCAAAGTGTGCATTCATCTATTAATACATTGAGGCGTTGATGTTTGAAAGTATGGTAATAGGAAAGATGATATAAGCATAGATTTCAAAAAGATCCTTGTTCCATAAAGTTAATTATTGACCCGATACTTTCAGCACATCGCGCCATAACGAAAGCAATATGAAATTCAGGCAATATGAAAATATCAAATGAGGGCTTTAAAACAAAATCGGTCACGTAAAAATAGAGCCATAACTCATTCGAATAATACCCCAAAGACCATTTTTACTAAGTATTTTAACAATGGTCAACGGTCAACTAATGTGCTTAGTTGGATTAAATTCAATTAACTCGAGTAAAAGAGTGTGTGTTTGTTGTATACAAAGCTGCAAATGCGATCCGCACGTATAAATTGAATGTAGAGTTTTCTGTCTGAATACTTACCGATTTCCCGGGTGCTCTATCTAACACAATTGTTGTTGCAGCCGCATTTTGAGATGAAGTCGAGCTGGTAGATACTACTCGACTAAGGACGCCAGATTTCTTTGCACTCTTTAAAAGCATTCCAGTTCTTGAGGTCGCCATTATTTAATTTCTTGTTTGATTGTCTTATTTTTTTTTCGTGTTTCTTCTTTTGAGTTTCTTTTGTTTTCGTTTTCTTCGTAATTTAGTTCTAGAAAAATAAAGGGTTGAAGTTAATTAATTGTTACACGGCGACATTCAAGTGATGTGAACAGTTTTTTTTAAAAAAATGTTCTGGATATTTCATGTGTATTTTATTATTCTGCTAGGAAAGACGAAATCATGGACTGGCGTTCAAAGACAACTCCAAATGACATTTTATGTATAAATTGGTACTTTTATCCTTTTTGTTCATACTGGGTTGTAGGATATTAAAAACTTAAGCTCTCATATTTTGTATTTTATTTTATCTAAATTCATTATGATATAACAACTATAATATCAATACAACATTATTATGACTATATAATTGACCTGATTACATATCTTAACATTCAACAATTATGTCTTTTCAGTCGTAATACATTGAGAACGAAATTGAGATTTAAGCTTAGAGACTGTTCTCAAGTTTCTAACCTTGGAGCCAGGTCCAGATTTTCTTTAGGTGTATTAAGCCTGTTGTAGTTTCATTATAAGGCTCAGTAAGGTGAACCAGTTCACGTGTAATATCATGATTTATATCTATTTAAATCAATATCGCCCGTTAGTGTAGATCGTGATACCTATATTAGACTTTACGGGTAGTTAAACACGCTAATCTCGAACTATTTTTGTCTGACGTTTTACGTCATTACAGCATTCAAATTTTTATGTAATTAGATAATCTATTTTAAGGCAATTGTACAATAAGTTTATCATATAAGCTTACAACCACTGTATTCATTACTTCTAATTTTAAATAAAGATTTGCTAAGTATTGTAAATGCCTTTCAAAACCGAGTGTTCTTGTTTTTAACCGTATTAACACTAAATATAGTTTGTATTTTTTGTTACACAATACCCTCACTTTGAAATATTGTTGCATAGAAACGATGCTGCCAATGGCAGCTGAATGAAACACCAAAAAATCCCAAAACGTTCAAAATGCAACAAAAAGTGCTTAGTTTGCAATTTTGGTAGTTCAAGTGAATATATACAAAAAAAATATCATCTTTACGAAGAGCATTCAGACTAAATAATTGATTACGCGTCATTCACCAAATCCGTTATAAAACTTTGTTCTTAATGCCGCATATTCCTTTCACTAATTGATTTTGAATGTTTTATCAAATTTCGATTCAGTGTTTATCATTTACTTGCATGTATTATAAATACGCGTCTAAGGGTAATAAGTGGATCTATATGGTTACGCACGATTTTGTAAAGCGTGATAATTGATAAAAAAAGGCCGTGTGTTTCCACTAGCTGAAGAATAAGAAAACAATGCTGATATATTGTGTGTTTAATTATTCACCAAAACATCATATCATATTTAAATTTAGAAACCATTCATGAGACGGCATATCGTATCTATCTATGTATAGAATTATACTCAGTCATAGTCAAACTGGATTCGTTCATGTGTGTGACAGAAATTATACATAGACAAATATTTAACACAGTTTATATATTTCATTGGACATTTCAAAATAAATTGTTTAATAGGTCAAGTTCTGAACTTGATGCGTCATTTTTCTCACATGACGATGAAACAGCCTAGTTATTTCGAAACTTCTTCAATCAGTTATCCACTATCGTTGTATATTTCGAAAGCGGACGGTTGTTTAATATGTATAGGATCTTTACAGGCCGTAGCAGGTATATTTATCGCGCTACAAAGACTTACCATCAATAATTTTCGGACACTTCAGGGGTTTAATATGGAAATAACAGATAAAGTATCATATGAACGTATCCAAAGATTCATATCAAAGGCAGCGACTAATATTCATGTGGATTGATTAACACAAACTGCTTAACTTGATTGAAGAATGACTTGAAATACTTTCAAAGTTTTCACATGGCTTATAATAGTGATTCTCTAAATTTTTAAATTTAACCGTGTCAGTTCACTGCTGTTATTATTCTTGAAAATGCCATGTGAACGACCAAGCGGCGAACACGGCTTTGTTGTGTTTTTTATCAAATCAGTTTAAAAAGCTGAATGTTCCATGACTAAGATGTGTCTTGGAACAGAAAGAAAGCTTGACTGTCCGTCTGTCCTGTAGGATGGTATCGGACAATCAACATTCAAGGAGCAATCGCCAGTTATGCGTCCTGTCACAGCCGACTGGGTCCAGTCGTAATCTGTGGTGACATAAGTGTTATCTCTCAGTGTGGCAAGGACAAAATGCAACCGAGATTCTTTTTACTATGGAATTAACGCTTTCTATCGTTTATGATGGAGTTTTCACTAATTGAATGGCGGTATTGCAATATATTCCAAAGGCTTATAAATATGGTACAAGAATTAAAATTATTTTAATTGGAAAGGATTCGAAACGAGGAGAAAACAATGAATAAAAGTGAAAAAAAGTGGAAAGTGAATTACCCAAATAGAAATCCTAAATTGTACAGAGGGTCTAAATAAAACCACAGTTAAAACCCGGAGCACATAAGTTCACCTAAGTTAGTATTCTACTAACTATTTCCTCATAAAACATGAACGGGTGAACAGAAATGTGCATGTATACCATCACAATAAATGGGAATTTATGCATGAATTTATCCTTATTAGGTAAAATCTACAGCGTATAATATGACGCGGAAATAGAATATCTAATTGGTTCTAAAAGTTTAATATTGTCGGACAAAAAATGGGGGGCTATGTTCATGTTTTTATTTCAATGTAATAAAACATAGCCTTGTATATGTACAACTTTCGTGTATTTCTATAATTGCGAAATGCGTGTATTATAATAAAAAACATGACGCATTCTGTATTAGCATGTGACACCATGCATCATGCAGCCTATCCCATCAAGGTTCCAAATTGTGAAAAATGATTTATTCAAGATACTATTCAATGAATTGACAATCGCATTAAAAATTGTACTGAGTAACTCTCCGTAAAAAATGTTCTAATTATCTACAACACACGTGAGATAAAATTTAAATTATCTAAATCAAACATTAAACTTTGCAAAAATATTTTTTTCTGAATTACTGTAAAATCTAATTAAAATGAAACCATAGCAGTGTCCCTTACAAAATTACACAGTATTAATATTAAATTCAAACAAATGTAGCATCAAACATGCTTATATTCTCGATTCGTTTGAATGAATGAAAAAATATTTACTTACCTTTTTAATGTTCGTTCGGGGTTGTTTTCTTAAAATTAATTCAAGTCCTTAAATTTTCTGATTAGTTACCAAATAATTCCCCGAAATAAAAGGGACCGGCCCTGTTAATGTTATTTTCTGGCGAATGCACAAAATCTTTCGTCTGCAACGCGTATTTATACGCTAACAGTCGTGTTAGTGCGCATGCGTTCGGAATACTGGTAAGCCTATCGATAGCTTGAATGAGATTACCATTTATGAATGAAATACCGAGGGTGCCTATTTATAGTCATGCGTATTTTGTATGAAATTTTATCAACACTCTCAAGCATGATTTTTACTTATCAAGAAAAAAAAACACACAGTAACACACGCATTGTGCATCGTTGCATGTACACTTAATATAGCACATGTTTATATATACACTTAAGTATTTAAATACAATTAACAATAGTGCAGTAAGTATGTCAAATTATGGTGTAGAATAGAAAGTTGGATCCGATCAGAATAAATAAACTTACACGTCAGCTTAGTCAAGTCAGTTTCTCGTAGCCTCAAGTACATTCAAGTTGCCTCAAGTAACAAGTAAGACACATTTGGTAATAGGGAATTGTATTAACCCTATGACTGTACAGAAAACTCTCGACAATACGACCACTTTTGGGACCAAAACATCAGTCTGAATTTCGAGGTGGTAGCATTATCAGGCTGAAATTTACAGCAAATATTGGAAACCGATCCGGAAATAGTGCTCGTTATAATCAGGTGGTTTTAATATAAATGATGCTGCAAAGTGAGGTTTTACTGTATCATTTAACAAATCAGTCTTGGGCAAAATTATTTATGTCAGCCAATAATACCAATCTGGTAATAATTCAATTAGTACCATCGGAAATGAGGTCAAATCAGAACACGAATTTTATTACTGCAAATCTGCAGCAATAATGAATAAATAATTCAACAAAATGTTATTTTATAAAGCATATATTTTTGTGTATTCACTATCTAAAAATGCTAGGCCATGGGGATTTCTTCCACTGTGACAAGCATTTAGGGGAATTTGATCGCTAAGTTGAAAACGATGTAGGGGAGTTTAATTACGATACAAACATTCGATTAGAGGTTAATGTCAACGTTGCTACCGAATAATCACATAGATTTCCCATACCATCATTACTAAATATATAATGTTATCGCTGTTAAATAGATATCTCTGAATTACTGGCGTTTATTGTTTAATATTCAAAGTCAAACCTGGTTATAACGACCACCAGAGAGTGAAAAAATATTTGAATTGAATATAGGCCTAACACTTATACTGGGATTGAAATATACTGAAAAAGGCTTGTCTAAGAAATAAAAGTACTGGTAAAGCCATGTGGTATCTATTTAAGATCGGTCTTAACACTGGTATACTAGTATTTCCTTCTTTAAACGTGTGCTATAAATCATGTTTTAAAGCTTTGATTGTAAATACTCCGTACATAGTATGATTTTATGTATGATTATAGATAAGACAAGGATTCAATAAAAAAACACAGACAAACAACACCACCATCCCAAAAAATCCATCTTCCCCAAAAGCCCGTCAACCCGAAACCAACCCAATACATAGAAACATTCAATGGTTGTTGTAAATACTAGACTATTATTGTGTGTTTTTGTTTATTTTCATAATTGTTTTGACGACGTGCAATATAAATCCTAGAGTGACAGAAGTTAATCCAAGGTCACCCCATGTAAATTGCCCAAAATCTCTGTGCGGTCGTATTTTCGCACAGAGCACAATGTAATTAACAGAATTTTCATGAAAAGTAGTTACCCGAATTATTGTCGCTCAAAACTCTGTGCTGAACACAGATGGTAACTATGTTAATACGTTCTATACCATAGAAGATTTCTACAAACTCAGTAATTAACCTATAACCCAAATAGTCTTCCATTATCATTAGTGTACAAAAACATAAACCCAAGTACTTATTCGAACAAATAAATCAATAAATCTACCTATCACTTAAATCTCTCTGAAGTTTATCAATAAATTCTGTTAATTACAATGTCACGATGTTATTTTTGGAACAGGTCCACAAAACATTTACGTCATGTTGTAAATCAGTCAAATAAGGTCAGTCTTACAACTTCGTTGTATTCAACGAACTAAAGTACAACATTACAACTGGCCAAAGATATCAAACTTTTGACCTTTTAATTTCAACAAAGGACCGCATAAAGATTCTAATTGTACTTCTTGTCTTGTTGCTAAAACCAGATCAGCACGATAAAGATACAGACTTTTATAAAAAAATAATGTTATTGTGAGCTCTCAAAATGCGGCTTGAAATTTGATTCACTAAATACTTTCTAACTAATATTATACAGATAAAAACGTGTACATACGTATGTTTTATGATATCAATTTATTAACAACTGATCGTAATAATTATGAAAGTTAAGGAAACATGCGCACATATTTTTCTTACCTATGAAAAATTTGTTCACTATGTCTAATGTTGAGTATTGCTCGAATTCCCCGTGGAAACTGTTGATGTTGCCAGGCAAACAGAAGAATTATTAGTGAAATGAACGAATCAAATTGAGAGAAAAGGTGAAGAAACTAAGAGTGTAACTAGGAAGTGCTTAAATTTAAGACTTACGTCATTCTGCCCGCAACCAATCTAATTCATATTATCTTCGACAATTTGAAAACTGGTACTATCTAAAAGGACACAATTAAGACCATGTTCACGTCATTGTTCGTGTTACAAGCTTTAAATGTTTCATTTTTTGCCGATCTATACCATGTAGATCTAATTTGCTTAGTCAATAAGGACACGGATAAATGTGATCGTACTTAGTTAGCAAAATGTCTCCGACATGATTCCTGATTCTATATCAAGACTACTTTGTGCCCCTGTTTTCAAGGCGGACAAGGATGATGTCATATTTAACATTTATGGGAAGAATCGTGAAAATTAATCGCCAGAAAAATGAAACCTGAAAGATAATAAAAATAAGGTTAAACAAACTGAACGACAAGATAAGGTATAAATATTCTTATGCGTCACCGATTAATCCCCAAATACGTGAATGACCTAGTTTTATGTTTCATCTATACTTGAGTGAGTTAAATATTTAAATAATGAAGAATTTTCAAAGCTATGTGGTTTTTTAGGTGACACATGACTTTAACTTATTTTAAGTTCACTCGAATAGAGCACTGGACCTATTATTTATTTAGAGCAGGCCATATTATACAGAGTATTTTATGTAATGCTACGGTATCTTCATTCCTATAGAGGGCCGAGACAAACTGGTTTTGTAATATTTTATTGTAGTAATCAGAGTCAACAAACTTGCTAATGTCCAATGTATTGAGTCGCCAACCGGTATGTATGGCATTAACAATACTGTAGTCTCTAGGGTACAGAAGAGTATCCGCGTTCGAATCCCGGTCGCGGCAGGTCATACCCTTTTATAAAAATTGGACAAAAATGTAGATTTTCCTTCATATGTGGAGAAGTTGCCGGCTCCTAGTGGAAGGGTAAGTTAGAACTGGTTAGTATATAGTCCAGAAATACTGATTAGTTGAACCAGTCGCCGTATATAACTGAAAAATTGTTGAAAAACGGCGTTAGACCCCTGTGACAATAAGTCACAAAAGATATGTCCTTATTTATTGAGGATGATAGATTAAAAGTCTTTTGTACAAAAAACATTCTCACTCCAACAGTTTCTGACACCATTTCATGATACCACTGTATACAGTAAATGACCATTGTAATTTATGTTGGCAACTATTCTCATTTGAAGGATTAAGCAAACTAAAAAATGTAAATAGTGCAGTCTAGATCGTTGTCTTCAGTTTATATTACATGACTAGTAGACATACAATACAAATTATGAGACATGTGTAACAATACGTAACATCGCTACTTGTTTGATAATGTGACAATAGTCAGCACTACATACGATCTACGTCAATGATAAACACACGCAACGAAAGATTTCTGTTAAGACGTATAATAGATAATCGTTGTATTTACGTATTTAAGTAACCAAACCATCGCGGTTAATTCAAATTCGATTCAATCAGGGACATTACAACGCTATCCAATACGTACTGTTTTTAGATCAATATAATAGTGTGATATTCATCATGATCTATTTTTTACGATGGCAGTGCCTTAAAAGACGTGTATGGATCATTAATTTTTGGCAAAGTTACTTCTAAAAGGAAATTCACGCTTTAACCCACGAAGGTGATGATATTTTGGGCCAAGGTCACGTGCTGTCAAACAATGAGATTTTACAGCTAACTTATTGGACATTTTCCTGTAATAACTCTCCATTTTTAGATAAAACGCTACAGTGTAAATAGACAGAAGTGAGTCATATTAACGCCGGTGGGTTGTCATCTATTGTCTCAACCACTGTGTTTTGTCTTCATCAGACAAATCTCTTCAACAAAAATTCATTACGCCTTTGGTAGCGCTTCAAAAATTATCCAAATGTTTTTTATTCGCACAAGTTTATTGTTGTATAACAGGAATCAAAAGGTTGGATAAAGAATGCATAAAATGTAATCCGCATAACGAGACGGACAATCACGAGAATAAGAAGAAACAAATCTGTGGAAATTTTTCAACCGTCATGATCAGACAAACAAGGTCACGAACGGAATCACGACTCGAGATTTGGAATAGACAATTAAACGTGTCGGAAATATTTGACTGTGTTTTGTTGTAGTGGCCATTAATTGGCATTTGTCTGAAAGAAGGTCTCAACAGGTGCATTTGCACTATATACACTGGCATATATAATTGCATGTAAGCTGTTTCATCGCAACAGCATCGGTGTCAGAGAAAACCTTACAATCCTGTGATATATAGGAATGGCAGATTTACATTACAGGTAATTAATTACATAAAATCGTTCACCGATCAATGATACTTGGCAATATGAGACCACACATGTTCGCTGTGTGCGTTTAAGTAAATATCGCAATATTTCTGCGTAATATTTTGAGTGGCTGTATTATGTATATTTTTGTTGATGTCTCGGAGCAGTCAACAATAACACTATGTTAAATATTAGACGCCGAAATCTTTAAACGACCACTAATGACCTATGGTCAAATAATTGACATCGTTACTTCACAGCAGCAATTAAAATATATCTGGTCAAATAAAAGACACCAAAGGTTCTTAGCGGCAATCAATGACCCATTGTCAAAAAGAGGGTATAGACAATAGATTGTCGTAACGATAGGGGGCTAATACGTTGTAAGGATGGTGTATAACTGTGAATTAAGCTCTAAACTGGTCACACGGATCAAAAACACATTAATCATATCCATATACAAGTACAATGGTTACGACTCTCGAATTGCAGTTTCCACACAAAGTTTGTTAAACATACCGTGTCTGGTGTCTACGAATGGCAAAGACATTCCATACATAACCAATAAGTGTTTTGTCCATTTCAAAACAATGAAGCGGACATTTAATCTTTTAATTCATCTCACAGCGAAATATATATATATATATATATATATATATATGAACTGATACATGAACTGACTGTGAACTGATATGAAAATTCAAACTGAACACATCGTGATACTAAACTGAGTCAGATTTGCCTTATGATATCAACTTCTATTTTTGTTTTAATAATCTATATTTTCTTAACCGGTGTAAGACACAACGCCAGCTTATATCATTGACGTAGGTTAGCAGTAAAAATCAGGTCTACAAAGTACGCACCTAATTCTTTGTGATTTTTTTTCAAGGCTTGTAGTACAAGTACAAAATGCAGTGTAACGCCGTTAGCTTGTATTGGCTGTATTCAACTATCCGATGGGAAAGATATAACTTTAAATTCAATTAATATAAACATGCAAATAGTTAATTATGCTCATATACCATGTGTTTGCATAGTAAATATTTATATGTAAACATACTTAAAAACATATAAAAATGTGAAAAAGGTTATAAAAGATAAAAGGAAAAACTATTATTAACACATTTTAACACATCACGAGTAAGGTCCAGTGCTATTTACCGCTGGGTAAGTCATTTCAAATTTAAATCTTGCACTCTCATGTGTTAATGATTACATATATATGTATGCATTCTTGTTCAGTTCAATATTATTATAAACAATGGAGGTTTAATTCATCTTGCGTATCTCGGACATAGCTGGGGGAACTTCGAAGCAGTTTTGGGTTTCTCCCCTTAACGCTCCTTCACCGACTTTAAATATATTCTCTAACGGTGTTTATAAGTATTGACAAAGATATAATTCCGGCTTTGACAATCCTTATTGTATGACATTTATGAAAATTCAGCATTTCAGATGGTGTCACAAATACATTTTTTGTGTTCAGATACTCGTAATAGGATTGCAAAAAAATACATCTGCATGCATGTATGAGAAAAATTGTCATTGATGTCAATTTCATCACAACCTAGGCCATTCTCAATTTCTCAGCTTTGTCATATTTAGGTATTATCTAACAATGAAACGTTGCAATCAGCAAATTTATGCTTATATACATCAGCGTCCGTTAAAATATTACATGTTAATTGTATTTTTTATTTCCAGTTACAACGATTCACTATATATTTTATTTTTGTCACAGAATCTGGGTCGGAGTGAGTTCCATATCACTTCTTGCAGATATATAACACAGACAGACAGACGGGCCGGCGGGCGGGCAGGTGATATTAAGTACAATCAAATATTTTTCAACTGACTCGGGTCAGGGAAAATATCGCTCATTACATAGCTTCAATACGTAGGATAATGTATGTATTGAACTAAAATAAGCGAGAAGTTCGTATCAAACTTCAGGGGGTGGTGTTAAAATTAATTAATATTTATCATGTAATTACATACTAATTGTTCTCGTGAACACTCCTTAGCTGTAAATATATTATTATTATAATATATTATATTATGACAGGGATACGTAACTTTCATGCTTAAAATGTAAATATGTCAAGTTAATTGTGTTATTTGTCTCGAACACGCAAACATTTTTTTGGTTGGATTCATCCCGACGTTTTTAAAGCGCGCAATGCTGCAAACTGAAGTACGGTAAAACCCCTGAAAACCGGACTCTTTCCGGACTGGGCTAAAAGTCCGGTTTTCCGAGAATTCCAGTATTCAGAGAACTATTGATTATCGAAGCGAAAAATATGGGACTTGTAATATCGTCCGATTTTCAGAGAATTTCGGTTTTCAGAGTCCGGTTTCAGAGGTTTTACTCTAATTGTGCGCGTGTGCACCAGACATGTCAGGTTTTGCAATAATCACTTGTGTACAGGTAATAAGAGACTCTAGTCATTTCAAATCATATTTGAATTATTATGCTCGGCAACTCATGGGTACATCTGATGGTAAGTATATATTCGTCATCATACATCATCTTACCAGGCTTAAAATGCGCTATCACTAAACCTTTTTACGGTCAATATGATAGTGCATCACCATTCAAATAAACTCAAGAAAAAATAATTGCACTGGTTTAATATAAAATAAATTAGATATTCCGAGTGAGTTTTCTGTGTAGCAATACGGCATTCATTACACTCACAGAATGCGACTGTCTATATATCCTGTTACATGTACATGTATGTACATCTTGTTCTAATAGTGCTTAGTAATCTATCTGGAAGTCTTATGTCTATGAGTGATGCTAAGTTTTAGATGAAAATCCGCACTAAATGATATTACAATGAACACTAGTTTGGCCAGCAAGACACAACTTATATACATGTTCATATCTTATACATGTTGTGGTATTATTCCCGACAAAGGATCGGAGTCCCGATATTTTCTTCTCCTAACATTACCACCAAGCTGTAAAGGCGGTTTTATCAATCAATTATTCGTCTTTTTGATAATAATTCTCGTATTTCAAGCAGCGAGATGACATTTCTTAAAGTGTATTGCTAAATAAATGAATCATTCAGGTTTCGGACAAATAAAGATAAATCCGTTTTAATCGGATACCTCTTGTTGTTTTCGTTGCGAGTATAAGTCATAATTAAGAGTTTTACATGTAAAGTTACATATTTATTCCCGGCATACTCAGCGTGTAGTGTTTGGTTTACGTAAATAAAAAACAAGAATCCTCAAGGCCTATCCACAACCTACGTCCTGCGGTATGACGGACCGGTTAGTTGGTCATTTTTGAGTACATGTATGTGCTGTGGATTCACCAAATTCTACTGCGCAAGCGTCAGAACAATTTTAATGGGCGTTAATATAGAAACTGTTAGTATTATTCGTCCTTGTCACCCCCCGAGCCCATCATGTAATAAATAATGTGCCTTTAAATGTACTAAAATCGGCAATATAATACACCGATCCAAGATTTTCCCGTAAATTTGTTTTCCAAACACCTTTATGATATAGCTCAGGTAATTCTCATACTGCCAGGGTAATTCTTCTCATACATCGATTTTACTGCCGAATCAGTTCTAAATTACTGAGTCATTTTTTTTCAGAAAAAAAAAAACATACGTATGATCGAAATTTTCTACGGAATATCTTGCTCGTTTTGCTTTTTATCTGGTAACAGGAATAAGTACGCTGGTGATGTTGTGACCATCGAATAAATTTATTTTTTTCAGATATGGAATTCATTCATTGGTTTAAAACTTTAAGAAAGTCACGGTGAGGCTGCTGACGTATTTATATTCAGTGCACTTAAAAACATCCATTCCGTGTACCTCAAGTTTAACCCATACTGCCAAACCATTTGTGATTGAAGATCATCAGGTGAATAACAGTCACGCTTTAGGGCTCTTCTATTGATTTTGAAAGACAAAACAATCTCCTGATAAAAGGCTACTGTACACAAGGACCACATATTTCCCCTTTTAATTTTGACATTCGATCATAGATTTAACAATACAGCGCAATCTCTCCAAAGCGATCTTCTCTTGAGTAACAAACTCCCTTCAACAAAGCCTGATTTTCCCACTGTACGATTTAACTATTGATTGCAACCTCTCTACAGCAACAACCTCTCAACAACAACATAATTTTGCTTCTCCCAAAGTGTGTTGCTTTGGAGAGGTTGCACTGTACACGTTTCATGTTTTGGGCTGACAGACTTTGTATACCGATGGGTTTTCATCGATAAACCTGATGAAATAGCATAAACATTGATAGCGTACAACCATTCCTGTATGTTTAAGCAATCGCATTTATTTTTGTACAATATTAACATTAGGTTAACTAAACTTGCTCCATTGTTGTAATGTCATTTGTTTACTTACCTCACATAGCTGCATTATTTAATGTGAAATGGCATTTATTCTTCGCCCCCGCATAGTTCACAATTCAATAAGTTGTTTTCATTTCATCATCCGAAAGACGTCATCGTTTAAATCGGGTCTTATATAATGTACTGAAAACATTCTATATTTAGTTTATTGGTAAAAGTATTGGTACAAACAGAATGTACTTTCTGCACATCATATAACGTCCTGCAGACAAGACAAAGCGGACGAACGGACGGTCGGACAAACGAACCAACGATCGGCCAGAGTGGTCCAGTCATTTTGTGAATAGATGTTGTTGGAAAGAAATGTGAGTAGATGGACGGACTTCCGAGAAGTCACAGACGATTATCTTGATAAAAAAACGCGCCAATGTACCTGACAAAAGTTTATCTCAACGAACGAGAGCACAATCCTATCGGAATTGTTCAGTACGTTTAAACACTGTAAGTACAACAAATACATAGCATTGGACATTATGAAAAACTACACGACTGAAGAAAACATATATATGAAAACATGATATATTCGTAAAAAATCAACACTTTCGAAGATATACTTGAATTTACTAACTAGTCATCACATTAAGAGGAGATAATTTATGTCACATATGTTAATTTTGAAATTAAGACATCTTTACTCGTCTCAATTTTGTATCAACTTTATCTTTCCAAGAACATTTAAGCATAATTAACACAATCAATGTATGCTGTGCATAGATAACAAATATCAATCGTTGAAACTCATCGTGAATACTTCTACAGTGCCACCTTTCAGAGCGGCCCTCTCTTGAGTAACATCCTCCCTTCAACAACAACATGATTTTTTCCAATGTACGACTTAACTACTAATTTAACTTTTCTAGCGCAACAACCACTCAACAACAACATAACTTTACTTCTCCCGAAGGGTGTTGCTTTGGAGAGGTTGCACTGTATATTCACTAAAAGGTGTTTTTATTGTACATGGTGAATAAGATAATAATCACTACGAGCTGGATGTAATCAAATATTTTTTTGCAATTGTGACAAAAACAACTTAAGATATTTTCATGATTGGAACCAAATATTGCTTACAGGACAAACCACGTGATCAAACACGTGACCAATTCAGCACAGAAACATTAGAAAAATGACTCGATGCAGGTAGCTCAATTAATTTTGAAAGACTTCAAATCGTTAATAATACTAATAATACCACCATAGTTTATCAAAACCACAGACCACAGAAGCAGTATTTTACCAAAATACAGAAACACCTGACAAAAGTACTTTAATACTCTATACTTGTGTACTTGTACTTATCAAGACAGATACATTAAGTAAAAGTTAGTTAAAAAGAAGGAATTCAGTAGTAACTTTATCAAACATTATTCACATTGCTGTATTATTGTAAGTAAAATCTAGCATAATTTCCATGTATTCATATAAGCTGTCAAATATACATAATGAAACAAATTAACCCCGATATTGGCAATCACGCATATCATGTTTGTATATAGTTATTGATACAATCGTATGTATTTTAAAGTTGATTGCATTTTAGCGCATTATCTTTGAAACATATGATTTAATGAATGTATGGTATAACTATTTTTATGTTGTTTTCATAACATATATAGACCTTATTATTCAACTTTTTCTCGTGATTGATAAATTAGTTCCCAGTCGCAGCAGGTCATACCCTTCTATGAAAAAGTGACAAAAATGTCGATTTTCCTCCATGTGTGGAGAAGTTGTCGGCTCCTTGTGGAAGGGTAATTTAGAACTGGTTAGTATACAGACGAGAGAAACAGATTAGGTGGACCGGTCGCCGTATATAACTGGAAAATTGTTGAAAAAAACGGCGTTAAAACCCCTGTGACAATATCACATCAGAACAAACAAACAAACAAAATAACCAGTGCATATGTACTTACTTATTTGTCCATGCATGATAGTTGCATAAGGGGAGTTTTTGGTTCATTACGTTACTTGGTATGCTGAAATCACGCATCTGCACCAAAATGCAGAATGCTCAATTTCTGAATTATGTGAATATTATCCCGTGAAGTTATGGTCATCCAAACTGACCACAGCTGAGTTCTAATGTACTTAATTCTCCTGTTTTCTGTCGACGTTTTCAATTTCATTGCAGATTCTGTCGGCTCACTAGCAATTTTCTGACACTAATATGATTAAAGACTGTGACCATTATTCAGAATTAGCTCGTGAACTGGTCAGGCTGTCTAGTCAGTGAATTAATTACTGCGATCAATTGAGATTTGTTTCAAGGCTGTTCTGAAAACAATGATTTCAGAGACATGGACAGACTTGATCACATGCACCAAACCATACACCACAATAAACAGCTTTGTAACAATTTACAGACAACCCTTTTGGGGTAACGTTTCACACGAGAAAAATGTGGAATACAGGCAAGTTCATTTCGAGCATCGTGTCACAGACGAATTAAACTCCATATGAACTCCCTGTCGCACCCATTCTGTCTGGAATAAATGAGAAACGGAAAAAAAATACTATATATAGATTGAACTCTGGTGAATATCACTCATATGAAGAATGTGTAGTCGACTTTTCCTTAGCATGACATGTTTTGTTTCTGTATTGCGTATGTGATGTTCTATTTAGTTTTGAACTCAGTTTCAACAAAACTCCATGGGTCACTGATAAAAAACGGAGGTGTCTATACTGCTTTTTGACGCAGGTAAGTATTTGGGTAGGTTCTAACGACTCAGATTTTCACCTTGTCTGACTAGTTTTAAGACACATGACGCCAGTTACTGATCACATTGATTGTCTGTTGGATCCCCGCAAGAAATGTCTTTTGTGAATCGGCTTCGTTGAAGAGATATGGCCGTTAAGGATCAGTTCTTAGCAATGAGTATTTGCCACTATACTCTCTAGGTATTCGAGTGGTGTCTCAGAATTAAGTAACTTAAAAATGATAATGACAAGAAAGGTTACTGACAGCTTTACACACATTTATTTAAAAGCACACACTATGTCGGTGGTTCACACAAACTAGTGTTGAAATGACAGTCCTTCGAAGTATTCAGGGGTACTATATGCGGGGCAGGTCATCATGACGTCATAACGTCGGTAGTGAATAGCTTTATTCAATGTTACTGTTAATATTTTCTCATAGTCAACATTACACTAAACACATTTCTAGTGTCTGACTATCCGCTGATTAAATGTTTCTCTATACCATTCCTTGTCAAAGCGGGCAACAACTGCCTGAAAGGACACTGAATAATCATGAAACTATCAAATCTCTAACCTTTACCATGGGAAATACCTGGAAGTTCATGGGTGCCATATCGGGCGAATAAGGTGCTAGCTCTATCGTCTCAAACCCAAGCCAGCTAATCTCAGTAACGCTATCTCTAACTCTAATTCTGGATGCTTACGTCTGATGGCTCGATCAAGGTCTCTCCGTAAAACCTGGAATTTACAAATTCAACTATTCAACAATATTCAGCAAATTGAAAACGACAATCGAAGTAAGCGCATGCATTTGGATAAGTATTGACGATACTTCATTATGAATCAACACGAACTAAAGATAAGAATTCAAATGTTGTGGCAGTCAAATTATTGCAATTATTGCAAAATCCTCGGCGCCAGGAAAACCCCTCATTGATCTGAATGAACTGAAAAAATGTCAATCAGAGCTTACGAACAAATAAAAAAATCCTTTAGCAAAAGCTCTATTTATGCCAATGAAAAATGCAATGAATTGTGCAGCAAATACAACAGTAATACAGTTATACTATCCAGAGCCGTTGATATATGAAATTCCTGTAATAATGCAGAACTGAATGCATAAATAACGTTCTTAAGATCATCTCTTCGTACAAATTAAGCAGATATCTAAAACAAGTGTTAGGGGAGATAACTAGTAACCACACAGTATCAGATCTTCTGCAGTTGTTTCCCTTAATATATAGTTCGGATATATTGTGTAAATATACTCTAAAATTCGCGAAATATTCTTTGTTTCGCATTGAAAGTTTCTAATAAAGGAGGTTTACATTGTAATGACGCGTGTGCGTTGTTTAAAAACTTCCGATTTTCTGCAAATGAAAGCGAAACGCCGGTGATGGAATCCAACAGATTCAATGATATTAAAGAATATTCTCTGATATTTCTCGGTATTGAGATTTATTATCCATGACTAACATCCAATTACTTGCGTCTAAGATCATCATACAACAAACCAGGGAAGAAATGATGTGTTGGTGGTGATTTTTGTGACATTTAGATTGCGTAATTACGAGAAATGCCGGAAAGTAACGAACGATTTCCGTAATCCGATCAACATTCGCCAATTACTTTTCCAGAACAATTTTACATCGTATCGTCTCGACTATTTTGAAAACAATCGAAAATAAGCGAAAATTCATGCTGCTGATATGTTGACAGAAACCAGACTCGTTAGAATACTTAATGACAAAGCGGAAAGTGTTTTAATGAACCTTCGCACGTCTTCAAAAAGAACACTGTTTTTATTATGTCTTGCACGTGCGCGAATATAAAGTCTGTTTTATAACGTCTGTTTTACGGTTGTAAGAAAAACCATTCAACAGGTTTGTTTTTTATTATGACGTCTGGGTATGTATGCCACTGTCTGGTATCTGGGCTCTTAGTTTTAACGAACATAATGAAGAGTATTTATAAAGGAATCGGTGTGATCGTGGAGGGTGTAACATAGAAGATGTAACTGCTTGGAAAAGGTCATCAAAAAGTAAACAAGTTGGTCACATGATGTTTTAGCATAAGGCCTAAAAATAGGTTGTTTCCGTTACCCCAAACAACCCTATTTTTTGCCGCCAACTCAATGAATTTTTGACTGTATTATAGTTTTGCAAAATAAAAATAATTTCAATCATATTCTGAAATATAAAATAGCAATGATAAATTAATTAATAAATAAATCCCTACCTACTAGAGCCGGTAGCGGAAAAAAAACGATTTTTTAGTTGATTTAGTACAAGTTGATTTAGCATAAGCTGTTTTAGCATTAGCTGTTTTAATATAAGCTGTTTTAGCATTAGCTATTTTAATATAAGTTGTTTCAGCGTTAGCTGTTTTAATATAAGCTTTTTTAACATTATCTGTTTTAATATAATCTGTTTTAGCATTAGCTGTTTTAAAATGATTTGTTTTAACATTATCTGTTTTAGCGTTAGCTGTTTTAATATAAGCTGTTTTAGCATTACATGGTATCGATATATTATGTTTTCATGATCATGTATGTATATAATGTATCATACATTGTGTCAATATGAGCCGAGTTGATTGGTATGAGCTACTGTTCGTCTGGACTTATATCAGATCCGACATTTCACCTAAGTTCATTTTTTGTGAAGACATGTACTTATTGGTCAAACTGAGAGAGAAATGCCGCCAACTGATACAATCTGTAAAGAGACAAGTGATTTTTGGTTTTAAAGAAAAAATCTTAATCGTACTGTCTCCAACAACACCATTCTCCATCATTTAAATTGACCAGCGTGACTGCTTTTCTGTTTTGCTGCAAAAGCACAGAGGGGTGTTTCAAAAACTTCTTCTATTTTTAACCTATCATCCGCCTCGCTAGCTTATCACATAGGCTCAATAAATGCGTGGATAAACAGATTTCACGCCGCTGTATTAAAATGGTCACAGATCGCGTTGTGTGGTTTTTGAAAAATTTACAAACAGAACACCTATGTGTATGAAGATGTACGGTGATAAAGGTCATATAAGAATAAAATCTTCACGCAATTGTTGAATGTTATTTATTTCGTTGCTGTTTGCTCCTTTAGCAAATAAACTTACGTAATATATAGAAAACATGTTCAGTAAATTAAAACATTATATCGGTTTATCCCAAAGAGGTGGAGAGCAAAAATGAGTTATTTGATACTAAACTTCGTTTAAATATGGGTAGATTGTACCAGCCCATTTAAAGCACACTGCCCACAGATTGTTGACAGAATGAAATATTCTCTTAAAGCAACGTCGAGTCAGAGTTCTGTTAAATTGAGTTGTGTTCGCCGGAGAAAACATTACAGCCATTCCTGAAGCTTCGTGCTTTGAATGTTATCCGACTGGTTATTAAAAATTATTAACAAATTTATTGATATAATGATTTCCTTAATTTCCGAAAATAGAAAGGCAGCGTTTTTAATTTGACGTGCGGACAACATGCTTTAAAGCGCGTTCATACATTATACGCGCGTGAGATATCTATGAATCAGCACATTGTTCGAAAAGTAAACTCAATATACACGAGTAATTTTCTCGTATGAAGTCACCATAGCAGTAATTATAGCTCTCCGCTATCAGATTACATTTTATTTAATCGAGTTCTCCTAATGTATGCGACTTAATTTGCGTAAATATTTCTGAATGTTAGCTTTAGGAGTTTTAGAATTACAAAAACACGTACAAGCACGCATTGTAATATAATTTACGCAGAAATGCTTTTGTAAAACAAGGTTTCGTTATTGCGAATGTTGTAAAATATCGTTGTCGTCTTCGGTGACATGATATTTGAACATCCGGTAGTGTTACATTATGCGACCAATATCCTGTTCAAAAGATGTTTGTGCAGTGCTTTGTGGGGTAAATATTTGAAGGGGTGAGTGCAAGAAGGGGCTATCTCCATTTTTAAAGAAAGAGACCGATACATTCTTGCACTGATCCCTGCAATTTTTTTTAACTATAAAATCCCATTCGCTCGGTGCCGGTTTGAAGGTATACCTCGTTGCTTACTTTTTATGCTTAAAACAATACATGCATTCACTCATGGTGTAACTTTACTGAAACATTTTGAAGCATGATAATTGCACTTAGTACAAATGCTTAACAATCTTTGATTTCATCCATAATGGAAAGTTTTAGCATCATTATTTAAAATAATTCGTTTCTAGTGCCTTACTTATATATTCGATATTTCTCCGTCAAAACTCGATTTCACTGAATAATATCATCACTTAAACAACAGATTTTTATGCCTTAAAAAGGCAAATTTTGTGTGAGAAAAAAAAACTGTTATCCAAAGAAATTTATAGTGCCAGAATTAGTTGTACTCGATATTGTAAAAATTGAATCCTTATGTATTATAACTGTGGCCTCTGAACGAGTTGACTTTATCTAACCTAAAGATGAAGACAAAATACTCATGTTTACAGTTACTTGAGCAAAATAACAGGATAAGAAGGTCGCAAAATTGTTCCATTTTTTTCCTAAAATACCTTTCGTTCCCAAATATTTTCGTACTTTGGATTTTGCAGTGGAAACTTAAAGGACGGCACCAAAACATTGGGTTTGTCATGTGACCGTAAATACGACCGTTTATTAGCCTTATCAATTTAATTATCGCCTGGAAGAGAGATGTCATATAGAAATATCGTCAAAACCACGGTTTTTGTTGAGTAAAATAAATGATTAGTAACTCATTAATACTATATCAGATTCATTTATATCAGAAAAAAAAACAAAAAAAATACAACTTAGTAACTTTACGTTGAGTGAACTGCATTGATAGAATCATACAAACACGAATTTATTATTCACAAAATTTCAAAATATTAAAACACTTGATTATCATACATTGGAACTCAGTGACTCATGCGTGCGCATATTTTTTATTTTTTATTTAAAGCATTTGTAGGCATTTCATTTGACAGAAATTAAAGAGTGCACGGCTTCTAATACGGTGACATTCGTTATCTAAGTGGGACAGTAGATTTCAATTTGTTTGAGTCATAAGGTTTTCATTTTTACAGATTTAATCTTTTAAAATGACAATCCAAATTTTATGACATTAAATCAAACAGGTGCTAACGTAACCAGAGCATTAGTAAATTAATCATGAACGTCAGAAATATCAAAAATGGTCATCAGAAAAAGTTGCTTTTTATTTATGAATATTAACAATTTATATTCAAATAAAAAAAATGATTATGACTTTTATCATAATGTATGAGGTGGTACCTACAAAAGAAAACGAATGAAAACCAGTTAACTCTGATTTTTATCTTTGAACAGTCGAATGTGAATTAAAAATGCAAATAAATGCTTGACCTTAATCTTTTTGAAGTAAATGCTGGACGCGAGAAGTTTTCTGTAAAAATAGTACAATTAATGAACGATCGTGTTCACGGTATATCCAAGGGTTTGTGACTAAAGTGGTTTAGCAGATACGGTTTTAATGAGCCAGAGAAAAGCTCGACCACTGGTTAGAATCCCTTACTGTGAGGTATAATCATTTTCTTCAGCGAGAGTGAATTAAACAATGTATAATTGGTTAAGGTATCGGTGAACGCAGCTGGAATAATCGGCATCATTCGCGCTTGTTTGTGGGAACGTTAGAAAAAGGAATATTGTATGTATTGTTTGAGTGTTCTAAACCCTTGGTTTCATAAGTACAACATTTGTTTTATAACTGGGTGATAACTGTGTCAAGAACGCAGATTTTTTATGCGGCGGTTAATACAGCAAAGCATGTTTTAATTGATACTAATAATGTGTTGATAACGAGTGTTTTTAACAGTGGTTAAAACAGGATTTTAAACAATGCGGTTTAATCTCAAATGTGTTTAACGAAATGAAAATATGAGGCTAGATTTTTGAAAGCATGTGTGGATTTTTCTGATGGTTAAATTCTGATAATAGGAATGTGGTTCTGATGCGATTAAGATTTCACTCCTGCTGGTCAGAACAGTTCATTCGTGTCAAAACCCAGTTTGCCGAGAATGCACGTGATACTAGCTTAACGTAATAAAGTAATTAGCGCGCTCAAGGCTGCCGACGTTAATGAAGAAAGATAATATTCAATGAGAGAGCGTGTTGATCGCTCTGTTAGTGGTACATACGGAATTATACTTATAAATTGGAAAACGACGGAGATGATTCGTATTCAAGCATTAGTTACACCGCGGTCAGGCCTGTTAACAAGTTTTGGTCCAAAATAATGGATTATTTTGTGAATTATATAAACCTAGTGTCTTGAAATGGTGTTATGGTTGTTGTTGTCGTTATGTTTTGGGAATTTATGGCGCGTGTTTGAGATATATCTCAGGCCTCTTGTAACAAGATTTCAGATGAAATTTAAATGAAGCGTAGCTTTTAAAAAGGAAGGAGGATATTTGTGGAATTAGCTTAGTATGTCAGTAGTGGGGTTTTACACCGTCTGTTTATGTGTCGTCTGCTTTTGTTCCACCATCTTTGCTTTGAGAATCAACCCAAAGGAGTTTACTTCAGAGGAAAGACAAGCAAGAACAGGTTTCGAGTACTTTCACGAAGTATTTTTACTTTCTTTTTATTTCTAGGCATTACTTTATTCATTGATGTTCAATTTATGACCCCTTCGTACTTCGTACATATCAAGATATATGATTGCTTTGATATTTCGCTTTGTTGTGTAGTTAATAATGAATTCACACATTTCCACAATATACAGCATAATGCCGCGATTGTTTTCGGACGTAATGTTAAACATCTTGACGAGCCTCGTCTTTTTAATACCCACGGTACGGATGAGGTTTAACCATAATTTAGATAGCCAACCATCTCATTTAAATTCCACGCAGACTGTAGTTTGTTAATTGTCTTATACATGTTGGTAGTCTTAAAGCACGTGATACCAATATTGCAGATGTGATATTTGTACTTCGCTGACTGTACACTGACTCATTGTAAGAAGAAAGACACATGTTGATGTCCCTAACAACTCTAGTTTTCTGGGACGATAAAAACAGTGCCCATGTCCAGATGTGCCTTAAAAACTTCAAACAGAACTGAATTCGTCCCTTGATAAATATTCTGATAAAATCAACAACAACAAAGTCCGAAAGCAATGCAAAATATTATGAAAAAATTGTCCAGCATCAGCGTGTTACAGTCTCCAAATTGTTATTTTAATTACAATAACGCATGTGATGATCACCATTATTATGTATTATAAAATAGGATAGTGCAATAAGAATAAGAGTCTGTTAATAATATGTGTTTAATTTAAAGTAAATGTCATTTTACTCGTGTGATATGTAAAATACGATACAAGTAAGTACATAGGACGAAAGAACTTGTAAAATTTCTAAATGAGTCTAAAACATACAATTTAGAAATCGAGACGAACTTGTATCCTTTCACTAATTACTAAGTAATGCCACCATGACACAGCGAACTCAGGTAATTAGTACTAACACTCGAGAATACATCCTATAGTGAAGGATAATGATCAAGAGTACATTTAACAAAACTCATTAAGAAAATGGTTTGTTGTCTTTTCAAGATCTGAAGTTCTGAAATATTAGATTTCAACAATTTTCTAATTGATACATGTATAGGTACTCTCTATATAGTGTGAGTGAAATCGTTTCACAACCTCGAAACATTAGAAACATCATTTTATGTTTGTAGATATTTACCTCTCATCAACACCATTTGTTAAATTTGACTTTTCCCAGAATGACAGAAAACTGCATTTGCGCAAAAGCGGACAGGAATAAAGCTGAGCCAGTCTACTGACAATCCTCGTTACCACCAAAGCAATTTCAAACCAGCTGAATTATGTTGCACCAAAATAATTATATTGCCTTTGCAAGGAATTTGCCACATCAAAGTTATTTGGCCAAACCTAAATCAGTTTGCCGCACCGATGTAATTCTTGTTTGCTTGAATGATATTGTCTATCATAAATCTAAGTATCCACTGATTTTCTCAATCGTCCATTCAACCGCCGTTGCGAAACTTAAAAAAAACTAAAACAAAGTACTCTATAGATATTCTGAGGTTGAAATGCTTCTGAAGCAGGGTATATGGTATTTAATTTCGCATTCAAATTTTGATGAGACAAATGCCATTTTAGATGCTTGAAATGTATTTTCAGCGTTTATCATGAAGAAAAGTGAATTAAAATACACTAAACATTTAAGTTTAATCATGACTAATTTCTGGAAGCTAATGAATTCGTTTCTGGTTTCTCATATTTTGTCTATCAGATTTTCCACATGTTCGACCTTTTTGCATTCACAACTTTAGCAGATGTGAATAAATTAGGCCGTACAATTTTGCTTGACCTAGATTTTCACATAGCACTGCTAACAGCTTTGTTTACTTTCCAGATGCACTTTTGAATCGTCTGACAGATTACCAAACAATTGTTCCTGCACATGTATCAGAGAAAGGAAACTTCCTGAGTTTTCAAGTTCAACGGAACCAGACTGCATCGGGAACTTCCGGTACCAGCAGACGAACTCGTCGCGCCAGCGTCAGACATCAGCAGGAAATACTCACTAACACAGACATATCTGAGTACAGGATATTTTACAGATTTTCTGTATTTGGGAAAGAATTTCATTTTGATTTAACATTAAATACTGACTTCCTGTCACCGAGTTTCTTTGTTGAGTATCAGGATACAGAGGGCGTTCTAACTACTTCCAATGCAGTTGCGAATTGTTATTACATCGGACAGAGTCGAGAACCATTCATTTCAACAGCAGCAATCAGCAACTGCTATGGGCTGGTAATTATTACATATGTTTTGTCGAATAATCTCACTCAAACAATAATCAAATCAATTTTCTTTCGAAAAGAAGCAATTTCTATTATGAAAAACAATATATACACAACGTTATTCAGATAATGCCATCTTTCACATCTTTCCAACAAAATGAATTTATCGCAGAATATTTAGAGATATGCATCTACAAATTGATTTCCCAAGGTGAGCGTCAAAACACAGCTAGACATACGTAGGCGTTAAAGAATCGGAATCGCAACTCTGATTAACCGTGTACCACCAATACACGAATCGGAGATAATCGTTTCCATCGGTAAATAAACGATGACCCGATTAATCGATACAATACGCTAGGCGTCATTCATATCGGTGCATCTAGGTAAACAACCCAATTAAAATAACTGAATACATCGATACATCAAGGTTTTCGGCTCTAGCACCATAAACGTAGACATTTACAGGGCGAGATGGGTGGTACTAGGTTGATAATCATTATATCCATGTATCTCGTTAATACCGCAGAAGACGGCGGTTACACATTATAATTCACTGGAATTTAACCAACATCTAGGATCATTTGGCGACACTTCACCTTTAACATTGGAGGAAGACCCCAGGCTTACACCTGGATAGAATCATTGACCTTCCGTAAGCTAGCTTGAAATTTGGTCTTAGGTGGGAGTCGAACTAACAGAGATGAGTAGCTAATTATTACAAACTAGAGACCATAACCACTCGACCAGATACCCCCATATGCATTATTGACCAATACTGTTAGTAGCACATTTGTAATTTCTGATATAATAAACTATTTTACAGCATGGAGTATTTTCAACGGCCGATGAGGACTATTTTGTGGAGCCATTGTGGAATCATACAGACGTGGTTGATAATGAAGGACACCCACACATCGTATACAAGAGATCGTCATTAAAGTTACCTAACTCAGATACAACATGTGGAGTAAAAGGTTGTTTTTACATACCAGTTATCTTCCCACGCGTGTAATGACCTGTAGAACATCACGAAAAGAAATGATAAAAATCTAAAATCCATTAAATATACTTCAGAAGACAATACGGCATAAATGATTCTGTGGGAACTTCATTTCTGCTATTTCTGCGGTTGTCAATCGTAAATCTTTATGTCATATATACAACTTACAATTTGTCAAACTTCGTCGTCGTCCACGTGTTTTATAGTGAACAGTTATTGTCAATTTCGAATGGTACATACATAGAAGTATACCAAACAAACTTAAATATGTTTTCAGTTAAAACTTAGTTCTAGTTTAAACAAATACTGTTTTCGTTCATTTCAGCGTTTTGTGTTGACATTGTTGTCTATGTATCGGAAACAAATAATATAATTTCCACGTATTTGTAGATAAAACCGCTCACAGATTTGAACGGTGGTTAAGGCGAAATTGGAAAATATACCGAACACCGTGGGAGCACTACGAGAAAAAGAAAGAGGCACCGCCATCTTTGATGCACAACATGACACCAAAGAAAGTTTATGACATTCCAGAACCATCATTGTATAACGAAACAGAGAAAATTAACAAGAAACAGGAAGATATTGAATATGACGGGCAAGCAGCGGAAAGTACCGAAGGTGGCGATCGTCACAAACGTGACGTCACTATGCAGATGCCAGAACGTACCGTAGAAACCCTCGTTGTTGTTGATAAACTAATGTACGAGTATCATGAATCAGAAGACATAATAGAACCATATGTTCTTACCATAATGAACATTGTAAGTGACTGTAATATTATATTTTAGCATGAACTAATCTTTATTTGTAATGGTGTGCATGTTGGACACGTTCATCTGTTTATTTTACACAAATACCTTTAACCTTTTTTCTGCTCAATGGCGTACTTTTTCGTCTTATTCGTCTGTAATAAACATACACATTCCATTTCATTATGTTTCAGACGTTGTGTTATCTATAGTTAACTAAGGTCTTCACAAAAAAGTATAACCTCAGCACTTATCATACTGCCTTGTTCGTGTTTTGTTTTCAAATGATGTAATCAATGGTTGATTCTTTACGGGGAACAATGTTTTTTTTTCTATTTCAGGTCGCTAAATTATACCGGGACCCAAGCATTGGAAATAATATAAACATCGTAGTCTCTAAATTAATTATCCTCACCGAGGACAAGGTATGAATTAACAAACATCAATCAATCAATCAATCAATCAATCATCAATCAGAGTTCAATGTATTTTATGTAGTTTTATACTTAAATACTCAAGGTTAGTACTAGTACAGAGTCAAGGAAAAATGGTTAGTTAATGGCCCACCGCTATATCACAGAAGACCGTTGAAACAGGCATGAAAACCGAAAAATATATCATAAAAAAATTGTTCACATATACATGTACAATGTTCATGTATTTAATATGCCTTAGACAATGGTAGTCACTATAGATTCATGTTTTCAGGCCAACTTATCATTAAGCCATCATGCTGACAGATCACTGGACAGTTTCTGTAAATGGCAACATCAGCTAAATAAGACCAGCGTACAAACACACGACAATGCTGTACTTATGACAAGGTAACTCTCTGTTTAATACCGCATTTTGGACGTAGCTTTTTTCTATCAGTTACATACAGTAAAACCTCAAATAGCGACAATTTTTCGACCACCGTGATAACTCAATTTAAACTCAATTTTACGATCACGTTGTTATAACGACCACCTTGTTATAACGACCACGTATTGTCTGACCTGCTTTTAATCGTTCCCCAATAATTCACTCGACCGATTTTTCGGTTCACGAAGGCGGTCTCATTATCGAGGTTTTACTGTACATTGTTTTCAATGAATATCTGAAACAAACCTAGAATCCATCATTGTGTACTTTATGATGTTGATACCAAAAGTACAACTATATATTCGTCATGCGATAACCACATCGATGTTCATTACATTGTATTTTATATTATAGTCCGTGAAGTTTACTAACCATATATAAAATACTTATCGCCGTGTTTTTTTTTTTTTTTTTTTTTTTGAAAATACAATATTTATTATGAAAAAATCCTTTGCATCTTTAGGAAAAGTTTGACAAACGTGATTTAACGTTAATAAAGATAAAACTAAGTTTAAGTATAAATGTTTACTTATTTTTAGATACGATATTTGTACGTACAAAGACAAACCCTGTGGAACGCTAGGTATGTTGTATTTTCTTGAGTTTCTTTTGGTCATGTATTGAATGTTTTCGGTATATTTTGTTCAAAGATCTTGTTGGCCCGAAAACATTCAGTGTCGTATTATTTATATTTATAATTATTTTTTACTAGGGACTCTAGTCCAGAATATTAATGTAGTAATTATGAAATGACACACGCTAGTTGACATCTGAAGATATATTTGAATAAGTATCATAACGTAAAGGACATCACTATGACGTTTGTAATGAACAAATCAAATTGCTTCTGATTTATTTTATCATTCAGGCTTGGCTCCTGTGGCAGGTATGTGTGAAGGAGAAAGGTCATGTAGTATTAATGAAGATATTGGATTAGCAGCTGCATTTACGATAGCTCATGAAATGGGACATAAGTAAGATTTCTTAAACTTATACGAAGATTAATTACATTATTGAAATTTCACGGCTGGCTTGTGATCCTTGACTTATTGTCTCTGATATTTGGTCTATGAAATGTGACCTATGGTCTTTGATCTATTGACTGTGGTCTATGAAATGTGACCTATGGTCTTTGATCGATTGACTGTGGTCTATGAAATGTAACCACTGGTATGTTGTAGCCCAAGAGAAATGGTCAAAAGTAATTCATTCTGTAATTGGTATTTATAAAACGTTCTTGCCACAGATAATGTTCAATACATACTGTACAATATTGAACATACAGATTTAAGTGTCATTTTCTGAACATTTTAGAATATGGCTTATCCTGAATATGGAAAAAAGTCTAAAGGTTTCAATGACACTATAATCATGTGTTCCCCGATCCCTCTTTATTCAACACAAATGTCTTTATGACTACATAACATTTGTCTTCTGTTTATACGATATGTCCCATTTTATGTTGATCCTTGTGGTATTTTGCAATAATTATTATTGTTACAGTTTTGGCATGCAACATGATGGTGCCGGGAACCTTTGCGGCACACCTGGAGAGGAGCCAGCAAGAATCATGGCGGCTAGACTTACAGGAGATATAGATCCTTTCTTATGGTCAAACTGTAGTAAACAATACATCACCGACTTTCTTGAGTAAGTATGAAATCCATCGATTGGGTATTGAATTGTAAGTGAAACCATTCGTTTTTCGTTTTTATATAAGATATGTAAAACCGTTTATGTATTTATTTGTCTCATTTAAATGGATGCCACCTATGCAAGTACATGATATTACGTATTTTACCCTAAAACTGATACCATCAATTTAATTGATCATTACACCAATCAATTGGAAATGGTGGTATCTTATATTGAATTACGATGATATAGATAAATTGAAGACCAAAGTGACACGTTTAAATTTAAAGGCAATGTTCTATGACCGCACATGCCTATATTTGAGTATAAATGGACAATGCGCTTTGCTTTGTGCTTTATAACACCGACTGCTTTAAGACTTCTCCATTTGTAAGACAAATCGGTGCCAGTACGACGGTTCAATTGATATTTGACGCTAATTGCAGATCTGGACGGGGCAGTTGCCTAGAGACAATGTCGACTGACCATCAAGAACAAGCTGACTTTCCAGCCAATTACAGTGAACTAAAGATGATACAGAACGCCGACAAACAATGTCGTCTGCAATTTCATCATAAATCATCTGCGTGTAAACTGTCGGTTAGTGCCTTGAATGTAGAATGTTTTTTTTCTAAATTGAATGGAGTATTTTCAATATATATACCATGTTTAAGTCCTTGCTGTTTGTTAAAGATTTTTGCTAAAGTTTCTTCTTGTATCGTAAGATCTGTAACTCGAGTAGTACAGTAAAACACCTGAATACCGGACCCTTTCCGGAATGGGCCAAAAGTCCAATCTTCTGAGAATTCCGGTATTCATTATCGAAGAGAAAAAAGGGACATGAAAATCGTCCAATCTTCAGAGAATTCCAGTTTTCAGAGTCCGGTTTTCAGGGGTTTTACTGTATTTAAAAAAACATGAAAAGTTATGATTTAAAATTACTAGAATTCTCACGGAGTTTTGTTTTTGCCAATCAATTTTTTGAGTACAATTCACATAGATAGAACGTACCTATCACAGCACGAGAGATCGCTTTCATTGATGTGATCCTAAAGCATATTGTCTTACTGTGACTTGGACTTTCAATGCGATTGTAAACTACATGAACATGTGATTAATTGTCTTTGATAGCAGACGCATCTGCGGATTACGTTTACCTTCCATGCATTGATTTATATACATTGATTCTGTTTTTATCCATGAATTAAGGTCTTATGCCGAGAATTGTGGTGTATAGATTCCGACGAACAATGCAATACAAACAGCATTCCTGCCGCCGACGGAACACCTTGTCAAAATGAAACTCAAGGTTTTAATGGGGTAAGTGTTGAACATTGTTGTTTCACAGTAAGAAATTGACTTCAGTTATTCTGCCGTTATCTTGTATTCCCGTCTATTCATTCTCAGAATCATGAATTTGCTATATTACCAATCATTCTAACATCGCAAGAATATTAGATGTAAATGCATAAGACTTTCAAAACGCATTCAGCTGTTGAATTGTGGGATTCCAGTAACCACAGATTTGTAAATGTCGTCTGGCTGTCAACCGCCCACTTATAAGTTAATTGACGGTGTTGAGTAAATCGAAACATTCATGCCACATAAATGTTGTCCAACATATTGTTTTTTTTTCATTTCACGTAAACATTTCTTACAGAAATGTTACCACCGCGAATGTGTGCCGTTCAGTTTCCGTCCCAAACCAGTTGATGGTGGGTGGAGTTCTTGGACGGGGTACTCAGAGTGTTCTAGGACGTGTGGGGGCGGAGTTATGAATAAACAGAGGATGTGTAATAATCCTACGTATGTTTTTCCATGATTTTTTATTTCCGAATTTTTCATACAGTCGTAGTAATTCATCGCGCTGATGAAAATTTAATTTATTGCACCATGAAGTTGACTTCTCGTCATTTTTATATCGTCGTTTTTCGCATTAGTTTTCAACAGCACAGGAAAGTTTATGTCATCTGAATATCGTTTAACCACAATTCGCAAGTAAATTCACTGCATGTAGTGTATATTTCAGACCCGCTCATGGAGGGAATTATTGTGTTGGTGACAGGATAAGTTACAAATCTTGTAATGTTCACGTGAGTAAACCAAGATCTTTAATGCCTATTTCATATCAGTACTCGAATACAGTCAAACCTGTAAACAAAGGCCACCCTTTGGAAAGACAAAATGTGGCCTTTATTGACAGGGGGTCTTTATTTGGAGCTTAGTTCATTCTAATTAATCAATGACCGTTTTACGAAGAATGGCCTTTATTCACGGGTAGGTCTTTATTCGGAGTTGACCGCAAACACAGGTTTGACTGTACGTTCTTTTATCATGACCAAAAACATAATTTCATTTATATGATCGGACACAATGGACAGAATAGGTGGTCTTTACTTAAGACTTCCGTGACAGTGAATACGGTGCAACCTCTCTAATACAATACCCTTTCGGAGAAGCAACTTATGTTGTTGAGAGGTTTTTGGTCTGGAGAGGTTAGATCCATAGTTCAGTCGTACCAGCTGAAATTATCATGCTGTTGTTGAAAGGAGGTTGTTGTTCAAGAAAAGGCCGCTCTGGAGAGGATGCACTGTACACCTATTCGTTCCATATTTTCATTTTACGATACCATGTGGGGTGTAACCTCGGTATTTCTTTCATACTCTACAGCAAGCGTGCCAGGCTGGTGCCGAAGATTTCAGGAAAATACAATGCTCTGAGTATAATACAATTCCATTCCGTGGTAGATATTTCAGCTGGGTGCCATTCACCGGATGTAAGTATTAAATATGGCTGACCTCTTTAATACAGTATTTTGCACTTGCGAATTTATCCATTAAGCTTCCATGGTAAATACGTCAATGCCTCGGGTACAGATTGGATTGATTATTTGAAAATCAAAAAAATTAAATCTTGACCATTTTATAGAATAAAAAAGTCAGGTTACCGTGACGGTAGACGGTTTATTGTTGTCAAAAACTGTGATGCAACTCAACATTGTACAGACATACGGAATCATAATATGAAACATGCCTCGAAATGAAGCTAAATAAGTGTCCCTTGATTTTTTACCATGTTCATACTACATGTAGTACTTATTATTAAAACTCTTATTTTATAATATTTTAGCTCAAAACAACCCATGTGCATTAAATTGTATGGCTGAAGGATTCAACTTCTACACTGAACGAGCTAACAAAGTGGTAGATGGAACACCTTGTTTTCCTGACAGATTAGATATGTGTATCAACGGAGAATGCCACGTAAGATTTAACCCTTTGCCTCATAATACTGCATTTCCTCACATCTAAAGCAGACGGCTTTTTAAAACATTGTGGCAAAAGAAGCCATTGCTTGTAATGAGTAATGACCTCTTTTGCCACAATGTTTTTCATCATACCAGAAAGAAATAACCCGATTTTCTTAAATAAATTGATGTTTCGTATATTTACTTTGAATTTGGAAGAGTCCAAAATATGCCTATGAAGAAAGGGTTTATTGATGTTACTTACGTTCAGTTACTTCGGGAACTATATTCCTCATTCTTTGGACAGTCGCATGATGCGTGAATCTACATACATATACATAATACACAGTTCTTGAACGGACATATAAAACGCACACGAACGAACATGCACTCGTATCTATTTCAACGCTTCACGACATGTATATGGTATGTAATTGGTAAAGCACTACGTCTATGGACTTCGTGTCCGTGAGTTCAAATTAAAAGCGCGGCACAAGCTCTCGGTGACATTTTGATTGAAGACATTGTGTCAAATGTCATCAGTTTTCTATCGTTGATTTCCTAAGTGGATAAGTTGGCGGTTACTTGCGGAGAACAAGGTAAGCGCTGGTACAGAATCAACAAACAACTGGTTCATACTATTGAAACGCGGCGTAAAAGCCAATACATGAAAAATTCCTGATATAATATCGATACATGTACTTCGTTGTTATGATAACATTGCCATGGTGTTCATTATAAAGGAAAAAATGAAGAAGATGAGTTATGTTTGTCATATCAAACTTCGTTTCATTCATTTTTTGGTCATCAAATACATGCAGAAACTCATTTAGACAATATTTTACATGCCCTAATCAACGATATACAGTCCTTCCATTTCATGATACATGTAACTAGAATAATTATCGCCCCAGACGGTTTGATTTGATCTGAGGCTTTGAATCGCAATATCACCGCCTGGAAAAATACGTTTTCCTTTGGAAATAACCTATCAAATTATTCAAGTACAACAGTTGAGCCTCGTTCACTGGACTTGCTCGGGTCCGAAATTCTTTTCCGATTAACCGACGGTTTCGGACAATCCTTCGTGCACAGTACGGAGATACACATGTTAACAGTTTAATTTAGCACAAAATGCATACTTGATGATACTGAATTTTGTTACACTGCTCATGTTTCTGTATTTTAGCACGTGGGTTGTGACGGAGAGTTAGGATCGGCTGCTCAGGAAGACAAATGTCGTGTTTGTGCCGGTGATGGGAGTTCTTGTCATACCATCTCAGGAACTGTCAATAAATCATTACCAAAAGGAGGTTTGGTGTATAAATATTTATTCATTTTCTCACAAAATTTTGATTTCACTGATGTTGGGAAAGGTGGCTACACATTATAAAACTGTTGTCTGTAACCTTCACGCGAACTTAGGTGATGTTACACATTATGCTATTTCAGTAATAATTGTGAGACCAACGCTATTGTACGTATCGGCATTCGCTTGATAAGGTTTGACATAACCGTCGGTACATGGCTACCGCTAATGTGCTAGAATATATGACACTTCGTTTTACATGTTTCTAAAATTAGGAGAGCAATCCGATTCTCGCTGACACCTTCTATTTCGTCTTTTAAACGTGATTAATATTGACCTTCACAAACCAATAAAACAAAGCCAACATTTCAGCGTACCAGGAGATTCTGAAAATTCCGTCAGGAGCGATGCATATACAAGTTCAGGAGGCTTATGAATCTCATAATTATTTAGGTAAGAAAGCATTGTTTGTGACACATTCTTTCTAATATAAAACCATATAAAACTGCTCCATCATGAATATTACTTTACAGTACTTCCGTTTAAGACTCTTAACGAAAAATTCGTAAAAATAACTAATAATTGGAAAACGAAAAGCTAAAACGAAAGCTAAACTTTCATTCTCGTATATAAAATGTACCAGGCTTAATTTTCCACATGGGGCTTAGGCCATTTTCGTCACCCTATCACTAGTTTTGTTTCGTACTCATGGATCGAGTGTGAGTGTGGCTAGTTGAATGGGGTATGTGCAAACTGGTTATTTTCTAAAACTTGTCCCGTCAATCTTTTTGTTCGCTGGTGTCACGTTTTCGTAAGTGTACTTATGATTAGTCATGACTTCTTCAGCACTGAAAAGTGAAAATGGACCATTTTACATAAATGGTGATTGGACAATAGATTGGCCCCGAAAGTTCACTGTGGCTGGGACCGTGTTTCACTACGAGCGACAGACTGATGCGCCCGAAATAATGAGAGCCGTCGGGCCAACAAGTGAAAATCTAGTTGTGATGGTGAGTTACAGTGTATATTGTAGGGATGATGTAAATGCAAATGGAAAAACTGATTTACTAGTATCTGATCTTAAAACGCATTTAGTACTTCTCTTTAACGTAAGGTGTTTGGAAACCTACTAGTCACATGTTTATTAAATAATTTTATGCACTCAATAGCTATGCAACCTATATTCATATTTGTTGCCAACATCAAATCAGAATGTTTGTCAAATGCATACTGAACCGACTAAATGCCAGAAATGTACATGTATACGTATTTATCAATTTTATTATCATATATGATTGTATTATCGGTGTTTATCTCTTCATCACCAGTTACTCATGCAAGAAGACAATCAAGGCGTACAGTATGAATATAACGTTCCGTATAGCGCCACACGAGGAAACCACAATGCTACACAGTACACGTGGACACATTCAGCATGGACGGATTGCTCACTTTCATGTGGAAAGGGTTAGTTACTTTGCCATTTATTTTTTAAAATTAGAATCGCTCACGTGGTACTAGAAATCTCAGCCTCTTCATTTTCCCTCTATTCAACCGTCTTCTTACCCAAGTTTTTTTCGTGTTTGTTTATTTGTTTTATTTTGTTATTAATTTCGTCCCTCTTTGTGTGTTTTGGGGAGTAAATGAAAAGATCTGTTTAGCAGGACACTTGTTTGCTATGAAAATTCATGGCTTGAATTTGTGATATAGGATAGTAAACTAATGATAATACATGTATTAGATTAGATTTGGGCGATGTTGGTTAAAATGCATATTCCTAATAGTATCATTCAACTAAAATTGCTGCAGTTTTGAGAACCGAAATGATGGTCCCTTTAACTAGTAAGAGTGACTATAGGCCTGAGTCATGTATACTAAACACAAGATCTGCTTGGATAGATTTATTGCACGCGGCACTTCTTGAGGCTGTCTTACTTTCTTTATTCTAAGATGAGCCAAGTACAGTTCTGTTTCATTTAATGTTGTAGGAATTAGCACATCTGAGGCAGTATGTGTTCATAAATACAGACAAACCATAGTAGAAGATGATTTTTGTATTCCTCAACCTAAACCTAGTCATCATTATAAACATTGTAATCAGGAACCTTGTCCATCAGAGTAAGTACAAGTTTAATAAAACTGTCTACTTTTATATCCATCCGTTTATAACATCATGTGATAGATCGCATTACTTAAATCACAATTTTACGCATGTAGTACTTACCTTTTTGTAAATTAAATGAAATTAACGGATTTCTTCCTTAAAAAGAAAACAGGATCTATATTAGAAGTCAAGTGCATAAAGTTCCTTACGCTTACATGTAGAATATTTAAACTGGTGGTTGGTGCTTTCTAAATTCAGCTGGTGTCAATAATTTCTTTATACCATACTTTAAGTATATTTCTATCTAATTTTCTTTGTGCGTATCTTTACAAGCTGGGAACTTGGAGAATGGTCACGATGTAGCCAGACATGTGGAGGTGGTAGAAAGACTAGGAGTGTCGTCTGTAAACAAAGAATAAATCAAGATGAAGAAGTTATTCTAGACGATAGTGAATGTCCTGGAGAAAGACCAGTGTCTGAGAAACTCTGCAAGAAAAGTAATTGTCCAGCCATGTGGGTGGCAGAAACCTGGACTGAGGTTAGTTAGCTGCACACGTGACTGGACTGTAACATTCTACTAGTATTAATCCAGAATGTGTTTACTAATTTTGGATTTATATAAGTCATTCACCAAGTTTTTATTTGCTTTTGTCAAGTAAAGTTGTTTTTGATATACAAATTGTGTACATAATATTTAATACGTGATTTATTGAAGTTTATCAAGATTTAATACTTTATTGTATCATTGTTTAAATGTTGGTACATGTATTGTGATTGCTTTGAACTATGCATGATACACAACCCTGAAACATCGCCACAAGTCCATTAGAGGCACCTGTGTAGTTGATCAACTCAATTTTTCAAATGAATGGATTTTTGTTATTTGACGTAGTGTTCAAAGAAATGTGGAAGAGGAGAAATGGTTCGACATGTGTACTGTATGACAAGTGATAAAGAAATGTATTTGGATGATAGCGAGTGTGAAGTCACAAGGAAACCTGCTACCATAGCAACCTGCGTCAAAATGGCTTGTCCACAACCAAAATGGTTTACTCATGAATGGTCAGAGGTGATTGAAAATAGCTTTGTGTTTTTTTCTAATAAGAGAATTCTGTACTCAATGATTTTATACCATGATTGAAACTCTAATGATTCAGCATGCGTGTTCTAAACATATAATGTATGGTCAAACCTGTGAACTGTGGCCACAAGGGATACAAGAAATATTGTCTTGATACACAGTTGACCTTTATTCAGATACATATTTAGTCTAGTACCTGTGTGTCAGCATTAGCCGTTGTTCACCTTTGGTTGGCCTTTTCACAGAGGTTGTGTGTGTTCAAAGTGGCAAATCTTCACATATGGCTGCTAACCCAGTTCTGACTGTGTATGTTTTTACTATCAAAATTACTGACGTATGTGTTTAGAATAATCCCTGAAAACTGAACCTCTTCTGATGTAGGCCAAAAGTCTGGTTTTCTGAGAACTCAAGTTTTCAGAAAAATATTGATTATGGAAGAGAAAAAATTGGACTTGAACAATCGTCTGATTTTCAGAGAATTCTCGTTTTCAGAGGTTATACTATACACGTAATTGTTTTTTTTGTGTGTTGTATACTGTTCTTACGCAGATCTGTTTAATGTATTCATACATAGATATTTATGGATTCTAGTGTGATGGGACTTGCGAAGAAGGATGGCAGAGGCGACAGGTTGACTGTAAAACACATGATGGTAAAGTAAGTGATAATTGTGATCACAACAGTCGACCAGTAGACTCTAGAAGATGTGACATGTCTTGTGAAGAAGAATTATCAACTCAGGATGGTAAATAGTTGAATACTGTTGCAAGTTACATCCACTTATGTATGCTGATTATACAGACAAACTGACTGATTGACTGATTGGATCATAATTATTATAATATATTCATGTAATGACAAGTGATTCTTAAGCATAATCACCAGAGATATGTTAAGCTGAAGTACATTGTGAGTACTAAATACATGTAGTAACTGATACAATCTTTCACTTGGTATTCATCATCATTTTTTAAGCAAGACCATTTTCTCCTATAAGCTACACATACATGTTTGACAGTAATGTAAAAATATTGGAGCTGCAGACAAAACAAATGTAAATAACTTTTTTGGATGAAATACAAAGGTTCTTTATTGTGCAAAAATAAGTACAGAGTACACATTGACTCCATCATGTATTCTGTATATTAAATTCATTCAAGTATGAAAGATAGTAAGTTATTGGCACTTATACTCTCCTTTTTTTCTTTGGGTTTAATGCTGATTTTTCAATATTTTTTTGGTTGAATACAGCAGCCAGTTCACCTAATAAGTTTTCCTATACTGTATACTAACCAGTATTAACTTACCCTTCCACAAGGAGTTGGCAATTTCTCAACACATGGAGGAAAATCGACATTCTGTCAAATTTTCATTGAAGGGCATGACCTGACACAACCAGGATTCGAACCTGGATCGCCAGGTTACAAGTCCAGCACACTAACCATTGGACCACTGTCCCAGAGCTATACTCTCTTAATTTATAATTGCGTAACAAATCACAACCACTATGCATATCTTTCAAAATTGATAGACTGATATTTAATGTTACTCTCTGTATTTCAGAATGCGTGGATAACTACAACTTTGCTTACTGTCCTCTCGTGCTAAAGTTCAAGTTCTGTGATCGGGAATATTTTCTCAAGATGTGTTGTAAAACTTGTCTTATATCAGGAGCTGCGGGATACAGTTGACGAACATCGAGGGATTAAGGAGAATTCATTCACACTAGTGTATTAGTTGGGAATAAATGGACAAATAACACTGCATGGATATGTATATATATATGATAAAATACCATTTGTGAATGAATGAACAGATGATGTAACAAGCGTAGTTAGATAGGATTCATAGATGGTAAAAGTTTTATGCATGATAAACTAAATGAGTGCATTGATGGATTTATATTTCTTTCTGACATTCATATTTAATGAGACTTAATGAGATTCAGTGGCAGGTGCCAGTGTAAAGAAGTACATACTGTATACATTTAACACAAGGCTGTCTGTACTTAATAGTACAGACACATCCAAAATCTTAAAAGCAAGGGCCATACACAGAGCATGACTAAGAGTATACGGGCTTATGTTTCATCCAGAGTCTTGTATCTTGTGAAAATGTACTTAAATCTAGACTTCACATTGTAACCATACTAAGTATAATAATAATAATGATATTATACATCATTTAATTTCATGTTATACTACATTGCTGATTAAATGTACATGTGGTATTGAATATATTAAACATTGTAGCTTTAGATTTGAAATCAACCTAGTTATGAACAACCAGGAAATCTTTTTGTTCATGTACTTCATCATACACACACACCGTGATGTTACCAGTGCCCAATTGTATAAACATTGGTTAACTTTAACCAAATGGTTAATTTAACCCAAGGTTAAATTTAACCATTTTGGTTTACTAATCATTAAAAAAATCATTTAAACATTTAAAAAGGGCTGCCATTTTGGTACTGGTTACCATTTATGTTAAGATTTAACCAGCATCTTAGACTTGGGATAGATTTATTTGAGCTTTAACAAAAACAAAATTTGGTTAAACTTAAACAAAATTTTCTACAACAGCTAACTGAACATTTAACCAAAATTTTAACCAAAACTCTGATTTAACCCAGTGGTTAAAGTTAACCAATGTTTATACAATTGGCTGCAGGAAGTTATAATTACATGTACATGGGTGAAAGTTGAAAATTAAAAAAAAAAACGGAAATCTTAACCTTGGTGCAGCTGAAACAACAAAAACCAGTAGGGTCTGGACCTGGGAAAAACTGGAGCTTTGGAAAACTTTTAACCACGTAATTCTCCATTAAAATCGGTTAAAACTACACTGTCAAACAAGCAGCCTTATACAGTTGAACCACTCTAATTCGAACCTTTCCAATTTGGAATCCTGACTAAACTGAACACATCAGCTGGTCCCAATTTTTTTTATTATGTATTTAATGCCAAAAAACCTTTGTAATCAGGAACATTGTATCCAAAAACCTCCTTAATCAGAACATTTTTATCTGTTCAAACAAGTTCAAATTGGAAAGGTTCTACTGTACAGACTGCAACTTGCGATGTTTGCTCAACATCTCTGACAATTAAATATTGCCATTTTTTATTAACTATACAGTAAAATAACTGTTTTATGATGTTAGTTGACCAGCTTCAAAAGCTTAAATTGTTGCATATTGTAATATGCAGAAAAGTAAAATATGCTAAATGAAATTATAGCGAAATGTGTAGTGCACATTGTGTATCTTCTCCACAAATCTTATCATACACTTTCTCTACCTTAATTATCACCAAATGTAAACATACATCAGCAGGATTATTTTAAACAATAACCGAGTAGAATGTTCTCAATTAATCACAGTTTCAAACAGGTGTATTTGTAATAAGTTTTGGTTCAGAAATTTTGCAGAAGGAAACATAAATATGCAACAATTTTATCTACAGGTGGATGCATAAAACTGATGCTAAATGTATTCATCTATCTATTACTAGTATATAAAAGTTAACTCATTTCAGTTCAATAATTACAGTTCTTCATTGAAAAATGATAAAACAAAAAGACCTGAGCACATTTTATTACATTTCTTAAAGCTGCAATATGGTATAATATATCACAATTATAAAACATGGAAGAATGTCAATAGTTATCAGTTCAAAATTTATGATACCTCTCATCAGAGAGGCCTATGGTTTTCAAACACTGAATCATATCCTGTTCAAATGACCTAGTTCCACATATTAGAACGAGAATATTATCACAAGTAGTGTCTATCACAGTCTGTATTGTGGAGTGTGTTATACGTCCCTGAATGACTTTATCACCATATTTATACTTGCTTCCCAATTCTTTATCCTGAAATATATGTTTAACACAATAGTGGAGGCTCCAGTACGCATCAACACAGAAATAAACAGAAGAACATGTAATAATTATGTACCAGTAAGTCATACTGAATATAGATGCCAGAGCTCAACAGTAGTGTCAGAGCTCAATATTGGTGTCATAGCTCTAGATTGGCATCAGGGCTCAATCCAAATGGCGCGGCTCCATATTGAAGTCAAGGCTCTATTTTGGTGAAAGGATTCAATATTGATGTCACTGCTCAATACAGATGTCAGGGCTGAGCAAAACTGTCAGGGCTAAATATTGGTTATATTGGCATGTATTACATATTGGGGGATAAAAAGTGTAGACATCATTCAATAAGGTCAATAAAATTACAGATGATTTCTAAATGTATTTTGGTGTGGATGAGTGATCATGTCAAGCATCGGGTATAATTCTATATGTGTGCATGTATATATGACTGCAAGCTAAATTATGACAGTAGATAGAGAGTTATGGTTCTTGTACAATGTACTTCTCTCCTCACTGTGGTCTATCTACTCATAAAGATTCATATTGACACCTGCAATAATAATATTTGAGTAATAGGACATGGTTTTTGCCAATCTACAAGCCAAATTTTTTTTGTTGAAAAATCCAGCTATATAACTGAGCTGTTTATAATTAAAAGTTATGTAACATATGGCTGATATAATCAACAACACCTGACTAAGATAGTAAGAACAAGAAAAATTCCAGTATCTTGACCAATCATCCAGCTCTGATTTTAACAAGATATCCTGATACGTTTTACAACCATACAGGAGTTCAACAATGGTCATATCATCTTCATTGCTCAACACAGTTTGTATCACTTGTGCCATAGGAGCTATCCCAGTACCAACTGACAACAGTACAAGTTTCTTGTACTGAAATCAAAGAAAACCAAATTTACTTAAATTCAAACAAATATGCAATGAAAATGTAATGAAAGTTAACTTTTTTCTTCATTGCATAAAAGTCACATAAATTATCTATATGTATAATTTTACAAAAAATTAAAAACTGTTAAGTTTTAATAATTATCCAATATTGTCATTTGCTACAGATCCAATCATAAGTAAAAACTATTTACAGTGGTCGAACAAATTGTACAACAAATAAGTATGCTACAATCCCAATAAATACTGCAACCACCAGGAGTGAAAAATCCAAGATATATATATATATGTGTACTTCATAGAAATGCTAGTAAAGTAATTCTCCTTCTCCAAAAATGATATCAATTAAAATAGTACAGTGAAAAACATAGATTAGATGTACTGTGATTATATCTTCATTGTTAGAATTATATAGGAAATAATTGACTCGAAAGTACTTAAAAATTGCATTTCAAACATTACATTTGCTTTACAAACATACCATATGATAATTTGAAACTATTAACCATATTGTAACTCAATTTGGTTTAACACTAGCTATGATGGTTTGTGAATAATAATAATATAGTTTTCAGTAGTCTGTCTTCCCCTAAGTACATGAATGTATGACAAAGCAAGCATAAAGAGGTGGTGATTAACAATCTCCTACCTTGTTAGGGTGATACACAAAATTTCCACATGGTCCTCTGATTTCTACTATGCTTCCAGTTTTCCATTCCTTGACATACTGAGACATACGTCCTACATCATAAATCTAAAATCATTTACAATAAGCGTTAAATGTAATTCAACTGGAATAAAAAGATATAATCTACATGTATGTAAAGAGACCAGCCTCCAGACTTACAATTAATTTTACAAAATCTCAAAACGATTTTCATTGAATAGAAACTGAAAGTTAAAATCAAGTTGTAACAAAGATTTGAATGCTGTGTTTATAAACTACAAAACTTGCTAAAGACTTCAGATGAACAGAAAAATATCAACAGTGTCAGCCAAGCAGAAGAAATAAAGTAATATTAAGTTAGAATTCAGCTATTCTACAATTTCATAACCATAAATATAAACGACATTGTCATCAATGACTGATACTACATCCTTCAAGTTAAGAGTTAATTTAATTCAGATTTTGACTAAAAAATTACTTACAAGATAATGTGACAAAACAATGTTTATTATAGTAGAAAGTTCACCTAAAGGGACTTTACAAACAACCAGTACTGAATGTAACTCAGTTTAAACTACCGTATATTCTCTAATAAATGCCCCTCTCCTATAAACGCTCTCCCCCTTTTTGGACAAGAGAAAAAAAGTGACTCACCATGACAGGCTATTTCAATCCGAGATGAACAATAGGAATTAGTAGAAAAGAAATGACACAAACATATTTTCAAAAATGTAATGCCCCCGGGGGCATTTATTAGGGAATTTAAAGTTTTTCATTAGCTTCAATCAATCGATGAATGACAGTTATTAATTACCTTTATCTGGAATCAACAAATGTAAACAGAAAACAATAACTAATGTAAATACATCACTGATATAAACCATTTACTAGTAGTAAATGGCTAAATTTTTACTTACCTTTATAAGTAATACAAATTCTGATTTAGTAGCAACATCAGATATAGGTGTGTACTGTCTAGATATTATTTCATTGTTCACTTCTCCTCTACAAAAATAAATTTATGATACAACCAAAACTAACAGCAGATGTAACACATTAAATCTTAGCACTAAAGAAACTTCATCATAGAAATCGACAAAATGAAAACTAACAAAAAACAACAATGAAGAAAATATATTTAAGTAGGGATTTTAGGATTGTTGAAGGGAAACTGCTGTTCAGAAGAGGTCTTCATTTCAAATTTGATAGTATTTTAGATAATTGAAATAGATTTTCAAGTTTTAACTGATCCATTTCATATCAATATTAGACAAATTCTACTAATTCAATTTTTTTCCAATTAGTCACTCTAAATGACAGCTGTATTATGTTATAAACCAGTACTAAAACAAGAAGTTTGAGAGTGATGGAATTCATACCAAGAACCTTTTCTTCTACATTACAATTGAATTTGAAAAAGGTTTAGATTTTATTCATAATTACACCTCCAGTAAATCAAGATGACTATTAAGAAACAACAATTAGCTTACTACACTATCATTTAGATAAACTAGACCTATCACTGAATTGCGATTAAATACCCGCAAAATGAGGACAGACCACACCACTGACCCACCAACCAACAACCAGGGTGTTTCCAGAATACCTTTGAAAACTTACTTACCTGATAACAATATGCTGACCAGTTTTCAACCCGAGAGTTGTCCTATTTGGTAACTTGAATTTGAATCTATAAGAATCATGAGTCTCCTGTATAACTGAATCAATGATAAACTTCCTGTATTCTGTCTGACTCAAAACTGGACCAACATCCTGAACAAAAAGAACAATCAGAAATAAATAACCATCTTCAAGTTTCATATATCTTAATTCAGCATAATACTCTCCAGTACTTTATCTCAATAACTCCTTGTAGTTTTTAAATTGCCACTGGATAAAGCTTTATTATGATCAGTATTAATCAGTATTAAGCACAAGAATAATTGATTGAAATAATTTAACCAGCAAAACATATTCAAAAATGGCCAAACACCAACTAAATTCCAAAATTTAAATGTTTGAAATTTTAGCAGGCTTTGTACATGTACGACACAAAAAGAAAAGAATAAAGGATATCAAAAGCTCAACTTACATCAACAACTTTGAGATCAGTAACTTTCTTCTCTTCTCCATTACGTATGAGTTTACATTCCTCTTCCCATATCTTCAAATCTTCATCATATAAGTCCAGAACACAAGGGTCACAACCTTGACCACAACAATCACTGTCCAATGGACGCTCTGGTTTCCTAGGCAACTCAGTCATGTAAATTTTGTAAAATATTGCAGATATGTGACTACGCTAAACAATCTGTATAACGTTATCTACAATGGCTTGTTCATTTATCTGATATCTACAGAAATTAATTTTGATATGAATATGTAAACTTTTGTTTATCAAATTTTCATCACAGTTAATTAGTAAAACAAATTATTTTGATTTCAACAAAATACCCAGAATATGGATATTAAAAAATATTTAAGTATTGCACTATGAATAAAATAGTATAATGTCCAAATTGCACAAAGCTAAAAAATGATGTCTACATCATCACCACAGAATACTTTAGTTTTTAAGTACAATACTTCATAAATCATTGAGGCAGTTTTTGAACAGTATGTGGTTTGCTTTTTTCTATTGGCATGTCAAAATTCAAACATGTCCACCATGAGAAACCATCTTGAACAACACGTTTATTAGAAGCTCCATTAACACAAGTCTGCAGTGAGTTCTCACCATTTTTCAGTGAAGTAACTTCATCTAATTTCCTCTTTTGTTTTCTTCCTGAAATTATGAAAGGTCATTTCCTTTATATCTTAGGCAAAATAAGCAGCAATGTGAAGTATTTTCCCAATTAAATTTATAGCAGATAGTTTGAAAAAATTGTCAGTGAGACATAATATCAAACAGTCCATTATCCGAAATGTTAAGACCGAATACTATGCTAGTTCGAACTAAACATATTACACATGAAGTCAGTGGAGTGTTATGAATAAGTAAACAGTATTATTATGATTACCATCAAGAGAATGAGGATATCCGTTAGCTGACATATCTTTATCAGTCCATTTGAGAGCCGCGACTTTTATGTTTTCTGATGTTGAACTGTTTAACAGTAAAGTTGCCGATGTCTATTCAGAGTCGTCGTTCGTTAGCCCTCACCGTACTTAACCTGGTCCCCGTTCCATGCACCAGAGTCAACGGGTACCAGTTTATTGCAAGCTCTATCCAGAGTTGTCGTTCGTTATCCTTCACAGTACGTGATAAACTGGTTGCCGTTGGAAAGGAAAACCTGGGTTAGAGTAGACTTCGGGAAGGGTGACCGGAGTGGGTCCTTGCATTGGGAAGGAGTTCTGTTGTTTGAAATTAAAATTCAGAAGCACAGAAATGTGTATTTATCAACATATAAAATGCATTCATGTGCTGCAAGATACCAAATATAAACAATATACATCATCTTTGCATTCTTTTACGATTGAATTTGTTCATGTATTGTAACCTAATAGTACTATTGAATTCAACTATACTTTTCTCGTCTATCCAATTATATTCAATGAGTGTGATACTTTATATCAAAGATTTGTATGAATTTAATGTGTATGGCATGTTAGGCATCAAGAAAGCTCAATTTATATACCAGTAGTTGCTGCATTCATTCAGTTGTTTTCAGTTTTATGGCGAACAGTTCAGACATTACTAAATTATCACCAAACATCAAAAAAGTGCAAAATAAAAGTAATAGTTATGACATACGAAATCATCACACCAAAACACTTCGAAAAATGTAAGCTAAATCATTTCAAAGGTATCAGCTTCAATACAAAGTCATCCTGTAAACATCAACGAGAGTGTGGTAACCATATTACATCTATTTGGAATGTCAAACAGTGAACCTGGAAATCACAACAGCAAAATTAATCCAACAATATTTTCCAACTCTGACATACATAATATCCATGATGTTGACCACTGCTTCTTGTACATGAAATAACAACAAGAACAATTACTATCTTGATAAAAGCTTTATTATACAGTACTGTAGTCTATTTGACATACTAACTTAAATCATGCAACATGATACATGTATTGATATAGTCAATAAGTTGACTACAATGAGTGAAAAAGTCAATAAGTTGACAACAATGAGTGGAATAAGCTGAGTATGGAAAATGAGAAAAAATATTGCCAATGCATTGCTCCAGCTAAAAAGTATAACAAGCTCAAACCTCACAATACCAGCATATAATAACATAACATAACAATATACAGCACAGACCTATTTAGTTCTTGTACATAACATAGTAGAAAATAGACATTCAAATCAAGTACCATCTTTGTTAGCCTATGTGAGGGGAGAAGAATTGTAACCCTTGGTTAGAAAAGATGATCAAGTAAATGCATATTAAATCTATTATACATGAATTTTATATAATTCCCCATCCCTTCAAATGTTCAATATTCTAGTGCTCACAAACACTCATAGCTGAGTTGAATACAATATAATGTACAATGTTATTAAATGTAAATAATGAAAAGTGATTCATAACAAGAGCCAATACAAAATGTTAACAAAATTATAAACCATTTGCAATATGTGCTGGTCAACAATTGTAAAATTGATACTCTTAATTTATCTAAATATCATTTATATCTCATTTAAATCTCATTAGTTATGTATAGAACACAAATACAGCACTATATATATTCAGAACACAAAATACATGTATAATACCAATGTACCGTCCATATATGTGACACACATATATAATACACAAATACATATTATGTATGTATACTATGTACTATTCTTTAATTTGACTAATGGTTTATTTGTACATACGCTGGTTTCAACATTAACCTTCACAAAGAGAAGACAAAAAATAACAATGTTCACATCTCTTTGACATATTACACATTTCATCACAAAATTTACAGTACAAGATGTGGATATTGAACAAACATTACGAATCTTGGTTAGTATTAAAGCAAAGAGCTGTCTGTTCCATTATTTTATGAAGATAACCTGCTGTGTCTTCTCTTAAGTCGACTTGTCCCAAAACTTTTGTAATAATCTTCAATCCATTTTCATCCTTAAGTAGCTTACAGTAAACAATGGCTGAAAATAAACAGATTTGATACACATCATGACACATAAAAGGACAAACTCCGTGTCATATTGAAGGATAGACTCGAAGAACAGCAAATGAATAGCCGTATTCACACAACAAGGCCTACCAATAACAGATATTAGTGTTTAGAGAATTCAGAACTGGAGAATTATTTATTTTAAACAAGGCTTACGTTTCACGACAACTAGATGACAAACGAGCCATGCTCCCCATAGTTGAGCAACAGGTGTGCTGTGATTCTCTATTTGTTCCAATATTGGTTTCAATGTCCTAAAATCATACAAAGAAAAGTTTTACTCCTACCTACACTCACCCTAAACAACAGCAGGACATGTAATATGCTAAAAACATGGTGGTGTCTACATGTACATAATACGACTTTGAATGATACAAATTAAAAATACTTTTCATTTAATAAAAACAGACACTTTTGCCATCTGTTTGATGAGGAAATGCTGTGGCAAATTTAGACAAATCCCTGTTCAAACAATGTATGTGTTGGATTCTACACAGAATCAGGAGGTTCTAAAACTTAAGCAGCACAACATTATACATATGTCAGAGCCTTATAGTGGAAATCTCCAGTGAACTTCTGACTGGAAATCTGCACTTCTAAAAAATAAAATGAATTATGCAAAATAATAACTGGTCATTAAAAATAATTTCCACGAAAGGAAAAAAATATTTACATGAATAAATATCATAAAATAAAGCATTTAACAACTTTAAACAAAATCATAATTACCTAAATCTAACCCCTCTTGATACATTTATGTTCCATGTCTTAATTGTTTGTTGAATTTCATCAAGTATGACATCTCTGGAAGGTTCAGAAAATGCCCACGCCTGAGGACCATCAGCGGCCAACATAATAAGAAAGGCTGCAGCATGTGAACTGACATCATTTCTGTCATCAGTTCCGTCATCATTGCATTTTAACATACTCCTGTCGATAAATAAAATGTCAGACTAGCATTTGAATAGACGAGCCCAAAAAATTGTTTGAAGAACTCTTGCGGCATTTAAGTAAAAGAATTCCAAATGCAGAATAAAAAATATAATTAAATACAATAGTTTTTTTCACACTAATGAAAAAGAAAAAAAAAATATAGCTGTATGTTTTTTAAGTGTGTGTATAAGTGTTTGCAATTTCTCCCAAGGACAATTTTTAATGATTTTAATTTTAATGAATTTACTTATCTATACAATGCAACCCCTGAAAATTGGACTCCCTGAAAACTTGAATTCTCAAAAATCAGACGATTTTTCAAGTCCCATTTTTTCTCTTCCTTAATCAATAGCTGTCTGAAAAACTAAAATGTCACTGGTCTGGTTTTTAGAGGTTATACTGTACTTTCTATGTTTTCAGCAATATTTTTAACAATAACTTAGAATGACTTTAAAGAATAGCAAAACAAATGAAATGCCAATAATAGATATTTTATGACATGACAATATTCAAAACCATTCTTAATACAAACTATTTCTAATAAGTCTGTTTAGCATTGACTATCAAACTGTCAATATTGACAGACAGTTTTAAATTTTAAATATTTTCAAAAAATATGAGGTAGTGAGTTTTATTAACAACAAACATCTCATTATATTTTGGCAGTTAGTTTGAAAAACTGATTAAATCTCGGAACTTGAGTTTTTTTTATAATAATCAATTTCAGAAATGATACACTTATTCAAATTTTATTTAATTAACTGAATTCAGTACACAATCATGGACATCAACTAAGTACAATTGCACACAAAATACAGAGGAACCTTCTAAACCGGTCGAGCCTGGGGCCAGGTCATTTGGCTGGTTTAGAGGGGATGCCACTTTAGAGGGGATTTTGAATTATATAGTCATGATGCCGGGACCAGAACATTTGGCCAATTTTGAGGGGAAACTAGTTTTAGAGGGTTTCCACCGTAATTGTATAAAATATCCTACCTGAACATATCTACAAGTTCTTGGGTCATTAACTTTGGCCTCAAATTCTTATTTTCTGCAACATTACTCTGAAAGGAAAATAAGCAAAAATAAAACATTAATCAAGGTTCAGTGCATACTTATCATAAATAGAGATCACTTCAAAACAGTAACAGGCTAATACAGGATAACCCCTGAAAACTGGACCCCTTTCGGACTGATTCAAAAGTCCAGTTTTCTGAGAATTCCAGTTTTCAGTGAACTCTCTAGAATAGGAGAAAAAAAGGACTCAAAAAAAGCATTCAATTTTCAGAGAATTCCAGTTTTCAGGGTATCCCTTTTTCAGGAGTTTAACTGTAGTATATATAGCTAAATATTGCAGCTATACTCTAAGATTAAAATGTTGATTTTATTCACAAGATGCCATTTCAGAAAAATCTTATTCAAATCATCAAAATTTCTAATAAATGTAATAATATTTAAGGAAAAGGTTATTATGTATGTAGAGTGAGATATTTATATTATACACTTCACATTAGTACATTAAACCTCAATTAGCGACCACTTCAGAATAAAGACAGTATCATTAAAACAACCACTTATTTTTGTACTGGTGTCAAGCATTTCTTCTGTATTTTAACATATTAATGAGACCACCATAACTCTTAGCCTCATAATACCAGTACTGCATTTCCCTGCATCTGGAGCAGATGACATTTGAAAACATGGCAAAAGAAGCTATTAATTGTACTGAGCAATGGCCTCTTTTTCCACAATGTTTTCTGCTCTATCAGAGAGAAACAAACCAATTTTTTAAAATAAATTTATGTTTTGAATTTGGAGGCATCCAGAGAATGGTTATGAGGCAAAGGGTTAAAAAATTTCTTTTGGTCCAAAATGTAGACTATATATCAAAGTTTGACTTTCATGTCATTAGGAAATAATTATAAGATTTTACCATCGCTCCGGTGATCTTTCTGAGTAAGGCATTTGCAAAAATGTAACACTGAAAAATAAATGAAACAGATGCATGTATTGTTAATTAATCAATATGTAATCCACCAATATGGCCATGGAATCTGTCAACATTGTTTGTTCAAAGAACATCGAATGTTTAGTTCATTTCTACTTTCAGTTTTACAGGTGATTTTAGTAATGAGACAGAATATTCTACTTATAGAGGGAATCATGCTGAATACATAAAAAGTTGTCTTTTATTCAATGGCCTAAATGATTTTGTAGCACCATGCCTGGTAAGAATTTGGTGATTTTAGTAATTGCATTATACCCATTGCTTATGAAATACATGTGTATCAAATTCCTCTGAGAAGACTTGAAAAGCCACACTGACCTAACAGATTACTTTGGTCATCTTGTAGACAAAAAAACGTATTATTTCATGCTTAGAGATACATTGTTAACTTATTGAGGACTATCAAAACACATATACATACTCCACCAGCTTTGAGGACTTTTTTCTTGAATTCTTCATTTTGATTATGGAAAGACATTTTTTCCAACCGAGAACTATTCGCTCCTTCATTCGAAGGTATCGATAAGTTATACTCAAATCTGATCTTCTTAGGTTCATCATCCTCTTGGTTGCGAAAGTGAATATCAATAGGCAGTGTAAAACTAGCCATAACCCTCTCAGATACTTCAAAGGGAGGCCCATCACAGACTGAAAGAATAGCAAAAATTTCTACAAGTACATTCATATTTTAAACAATAAAATGTATAATTAACTCTTCAATACTCAGCTTTCATATGACTTGTATACAATAGGCTGAAACTAACTCGATTGATTCTTACAAAATGGTCTTTATGATTTCTAAAATAAAATTTTAGTAAGAATTTGAATTGAATAAAATTGTCAATACGGCCTGAATTTAATACTGAAAACATAGCTGAAATAATCATTAGAAATAAAAAGCAAGAAATGAACCAATGAAGCTATTGTTTTAAAACAGATTTTCCAATACTACCATTTTAAGACAAACCTGTATCAAACTTGACCTTATTGAGACTGACATCCTAATCATACTTCATGTAGTGCAAAAAAATAGTAAAAAGTGCAGCCTACGCAGTAAAACCTCACATTGCCACCACCTCAATAATACGACCACCTTGTTATTACCATCACTTATTTTTGGACCAGCTCCTAATAACTCCTCTTTGATTCAACTCAATAATGAGACCACCTCATTAATACGGCCGATTTTTCGGGTCCCGAAGATGGTCTCACTATCGAGGTGTTACTGTACATTGACAACAAGTGACTTACCTTGTTTTGGATGTGCATATGATTCAGGGAGATTGAATGTCACACTTTTGACAATATGGGATATATCATTCTGACCTTCCCCACGCACATACACTGTCATGTCGTGAGTAAAACCATCTTCAGTACGATTGGGCAGAAGACTTGCCTGATGACCAAGTTCAATGTAGATTTGAACTGCCATAGACTATAAAAATACAACAGTTTAGTAAACTTCACTTAAAATCCATCAATGAGCTTAACTCTATATTAACAAACAATAATTCCAATGTGTAATAAAGAACAAAATGAATACATGTTAATTATTAATTTCCCCATGACAAACAGCATATTCACAGAATTCAAATTCAAGTATGACAGAAAGAAGGCCACCCCAACCCCCCCCAAAAAAATGTAAGTGAACAATAGAAAGACAGGGCATGATAAAGTAGAAACACGTTAAATAAAAGTTCAAGGGACTTTGTAAAATTCTTCGATAAAAATGAACTTCCATAAAAACTCAAAGAAACTTGACAACTAGGTTCATTTTTAGATTGTTAGCATGTTGTAATAATTATTTAATTGTGCTATTTTGTGTACAGGATAGGAACAAAACATGGCATTTATACTTTACAAGTATTTTAGATATGCAAAATTAACATAAAAAAAAACACAAATAAACAAAAACTTACAAACTGATTTATAATTGCGAGCATAAACACTGACATTTTACATAACTGTCATTAATCAATTATCGATTTTGGAGTTTAATACAAAATTTGATCAGGTGAGAAATTAATAGGTTTTGTTGCAGGTAAAAGTGCGAATTTCTTTTGTTAACCTGCGACATAATTGGTTCGACATAGATGGTCATTGTGTAGTTGAAAATCGATGTTTGGGACTGAAAATCTACTTCGATATACATAACTAACAAGACCAATGAATTCAATATAAGTGCACCTTATTGATATGTAGAGTTATGGCCCTTGGTATAATGATGGCTTTTTTTTTAATTTATATGTTGATAATAAACATGTTTACAAAGTTTTAAAGCAACAATACCCATAGCAATAGGTATAATTATGCATTTGTATATTGATTACACCTAAAACTTTGAAAATCGGACCTTGAGGACCAAAAAAATCAGCTGATGAGGTGGTCTTATTATCAAGATGAAGTAAAGAGGAATTATTGAAAGCTGGTCCAAACATAAGTGTTCTTATTGCAAGGTGGTCGTGATATTGATGTTGTAATGTGATGCTTTACAGTATATATGTTCAAAAGCTTTTAAAGCAATAGTACCAATAGCACTCCGGTTAATCTGACACGAACAATATATTAACCAAGAATCAACTGAAAACCAACTTCATTTATAACTTTAAAAAGTCAGACAATCTGCTGTAGACAGTTAATGAATAAAAAATTATCTACAAGAGAGACACTCACTTCAATAATTGATTCAGTGATTCTACATCCATGTTTTTCAACGAAATGCTCACAATTTGATGCTACATCATCTGAAATGAAAGGAAGTTACTTCTACCATATTAGTTTTATATTTATGTCTTAGAGTCACATAACTTCTTAAAGCTTAAGTACTGCTGAAGTACATTTTGTGTACTTTCTACAGAGCCTGAAACAATGCACAGGAATATAATTCATTCATATTATACTCTAAAACTTCATAAGGTCGTGACCGTGGTCCAGTGGTTAGTGCGCTGGACTTGTAACCAGGAGATCCAGGTTCAAATCCTGGTCCCGGCAGGTCAAACCCTTCTATGAAAATTTGACAAAAAATGTTGATTTTCCTCCTTATGTGGAGAAGTTGTTGGCTCCTTGTGGAAGGGTAAGATAATACTGGTTAGTATACAGTCCAGGAAAACTGGTTAAGTGAACTGGCAACTACATATAACTAAAGAATTGTTGAAAAATGGCATTAAACCCAGTGAAAAAAACTTCATAGGAATGTCAAATCAATGTTAGCATTATACTCTAAAACTTCATATGAATATCAAATCAATCATAGCATTATACTCTAAAACTTCATATGAATGTCAAATCAATCATGCCATTATACTCTAAAACTTTATAGGAATGTCAAATCAATGATAGCATTATACTCTAAAACTTTAATAGGAATGTCAAATCAATGATAGCATTATACTCTAAAACTTCTTACGAAAGTCAAATCAATCATAGCATTATACTCTAAAACTTTATAGGAATGTCAAATCAATGATAGCGTAAACAATAATCAGGAAAATTTGATGTTTTCTATCAGCAATGAATTCTCCACAGATTTTTTTTTCAATATTATCAAATAATTACCAGTTAAGGTCCACAGTATACTCCAAACTTTATGCAGCATCTGATTATCATGAACACGAGCAGTAAACTGCTGATTAATATATGATAACAGATTCTGAAAAAAAAGATGATGTATTTATTAAACTTGTACTTTTACAATTACTAAAACAAATTATCAATGGTTTCTGAAATGGAGCACAATATGTCTATTCAAGTGAGATCAATTAAATTCCTAACCTGAACTTATTCATGCACATGGGCCATACTTGAAAATCATGACAAATGTATGAATACATACCTCAACTACTTTCATTTTCCCACCAGCTATTTCTTTATATTCCTGACTAAATCTACAAGCAGAATGTAACAATTGCAGGGATAACATTTTTTGTTGATCCCTGGCACTACTGTTAAAAACACCAAGAAGAACTTGTATGTATTGTTCAAACCTGTACGAATATGTCTGAAAAGAAATAACTGATTTTAATCAATTTCTATCACACAGCAGAAGCATTATTGTGCAATTCCAAGTGTGAAAAAGTAGATAAATAGAAAACTACCCCTGAAAGAGGAATAATTAACATTAACCATCTGCATTTCTTTAAGGAGCTGTATTTACACAAGACATCATGGCTTGTTTACAAATCCCTGCTCTCGAATTGCTACATTTTGAAAATTTACTGCTGTTCATGTTATATCACTTAACAAATGTATATATCTGACTCTTATTGAAGTAAATATTGTTTAAACTAACCATTTGCGTCCAAATTAATTACAAACCACAACAAGGCATTATAGAAGTGCATTTGTTAAGAATGGATTCAATACACCAAATAAAATTCTTACAACAGTTTTTTCCAACACAAAACACATCTTCAGAGCAAGTTTCATAATCTGAAAATAAAACAAGGACATAAATACTGGTAGAAAAAACAAAGAACTAAGCAGTGAGACGACGAACTAGATCAAACTCCAACAATCATCACTTAACTGTCACATACTAGTAAGACACATAGATGTAATAACAATACTAGAACAATAACTTGTAGTACAGTAATAACATTAACATATCAGAGCTTTCACGTTCAAAGATCCTGCAAACATATCTGTACCATAAACATTAACCTAACTTTGATTATGCTTTTACCTTATCAAACCATTCAAATTATTAACATTTCATGCCAGAAATTATACAACAACACAGGTAAGAAGCATGACTTCATATTATCCTTAAACACTCAACAGAATCATACAAATAACAAGGGTCCTTCATAGTTGAATGGTTATAGTCTCTGACAAGAGATCATAAGCCCCTCACCGTTGTGAGTTTGTGAGTTCAAATCCCACCCAGCTTGATAAATTTCTATGCAAAGCTTCTGTTCAGCTTGTCTCTCATGAAGGTCCATAGTCCTACCAGTGTACCCCTCTAGGGGTTTTTCTCTTCCATTAAAGCTGGAAAAGTTGCTGAATGGCTCTGACTGTTGGTGCGACATTAAAAACCCAGAGAAAAACAACAAAAAAATAGAAATAGTGGTACCTTGTTCTTCTTATCTTCATTATGGTGTCTCCAGCTGCGGACAGATGTTAAGGTATGGCATATTACCATCATTCTCTCCAGTAATAACCTAAAAATGTAACAACAACCAGCTTCTACTCATTACAGCAATACAAACACATAGTCACTCCTTATTGCTGCAAAATGGTTACTACATTAAAAGCCCAGGGCCATGGTCCAGCGGTTAGTGCGATCCATGTTCGAATCCTGGTCATGGCAGGTCATACCCTTCAATGAAAATTTGACAATGTTGATTTTCCTCCTTATGTGGAGAAGTTGTTGGCTCCTTGTGGAAGGGTAAGTTAGTACTGGTTAGTATACAGTCCAGGAAAACTGGTTAGGTGAACTGGCCTCCCAATATAAGTGAAAAATTGTTGAAAAATGGCATTAAACCCCAGTGACAATAAGTCATGTAAAAACAAACAATAGTACATAAAAAGTATAGCCAAGGATAATTTGATTTAAATGTATTCCATAAAAAGAGTACTATAGATTACTTATCTATACTTTTAACAAAAAAATAAATAAGAAATTTACTTAAAATCAAACAATGCATTTAGTGTGTAAAAGATTACAGGATTTTTCAACATTCTTACTTGGCTGTCAGCTGATACAACAGATTTCACACTGCAGCCTACAAAAATTTGCCTAGATTGTAATATACAGTCATTATCTAATGCCAAATCCTAAGAACTATCTGCATTCTAATACTAGCTGGTTACTTCAGCTGGCTAATCAGATTCTAGTGGACATCTCCTGTTCCTCACCTTTTTTGCTTTGTGGTACAAATTCTTCGAACATCTTCATTACTCATAAGCACATACAAACATTCACTGAAAATAGTTACATCAGAATAAAAAATCAATGAACGAAAATCACTGGTTAGTTATAAACTACATGCTAAATAAAAAATGAAACCATTCAATCAATTAATGTTAACATACTACCAACTAAATACAGTGTCAAAAATGTAAATTTATAAAATGATTTTGTAATATTGAAAAACTTTTTTCCCTTATTTCCGTGTGATTAGATTTACAATCAAAAGCAAAGCTTTCAGTTATAAGTGGACTGAACCTAAGTTATACACACATATACATATCATGTTGTGATACAATGGTGCAGTGTAAAGGGGTCACACATTGAAACAAGAACTGTCACTGAATGTGACATATGCCCCCATAGTTACAACACAATGGCTGAAACCAGAAAATTCCATGCATAATGAATAACCTTGAATATGACCTTGACCTTGGAGCTTAAGGTCCGTGTCTTCTACGCAACACATTGTCTTGTGTTGGTGAACACTTTCATGAAGATCAATCAAAACTGTGATTTCTAGAGTGTTAACAAAATTTCCATTCTATTTGACCTGGTGAACTAGTTTTTGACCCCAGATAGCCCAAGTTCCTACTTGTCTGAGATATCATTGAGGCAAACATTCTGACCAGGTCTGTTGAAGATTCACTCAAAATTGTGACCACTAGAGTGTTAACATTGATTTTGTTGAAGTGGGATTTTTCCCCAAACATTTGCTGGCCAGGATTATCCCTGTGGACAGGGATAGATAGATAGATGGAAGGACAGACGGACAGTGCAACTGCTATACCACCCTTTGGGGGCATAAAAATTCTCTGTACATATACATTAAGCTACCAGATTAAGCTACCATATCCTATACAGAGTAGCACGCTCAGAATTTAGTGTAAAGTCAAGCATTGATATTCAACATGGAGTAAGAAGATTTTATATGAAGTGACTAAGGAAACTAGCAGAATACTAACACAATAAAATAATAATTCAAAGGAAGATCACATAACTTGTTTGGAATACATACAGCATATCAAAAATATTATCTTCTTCAAATGTATCGGAGCTTGTTTTATTTAGTTCACCAAATCTTGAGAGATAGGTGATGAATCCCTAGAAAATAGCAAAAAGTAAAGATACAAGACTTTTAACAGTATACACAATACAGCTAGCTGTAAGAAATTTAATAACAAGATAAGCAAAATGAATGACAGATAATGTTAGTATTAAGAGGGCATAACTGACTATTTGGTGATATCAAGTTTCACCAATTTATAGTTTTAAAAAGTTAACCATAATTGTATACTTAAATAAACCCATTAAACAGAGTCCATTGCAAGTGATTTGAAACAAATATCATCCTTGGTAGGTCATCTATAAACTAATATCGCACATAATTGACATATTTTTAAATGATGATTGCTAATCTGCGTGTAAGGATATTATAACAATTAGCCCTAAAATAACTATCATGGTATCATGTAGGGAACCAAGCCTCAGTTTTTTGATAACATCCTCTGTTCATTAGATATTTTAAAAAGAAATTCTGTAGCCTAAACCCTGCTGACAATTACATAATAAGCCATAGATAAGCATTTCCATGACAAAATACCGAAAACTGCTTTGAGATTCATCTTCAAATAAGGTGGCAATCTTATTGAAAAATAACACCTACTGCATTTTTTCTAAGCGAGCAATTAACAATAAAACTGTCAGTTCATTATCTTCACATGTAATCAAAGATTATTTGATTAATTAATGCAACCCATTTGATTTTGGTAGCCAATCAAAGTTGTTAATCATTTACAGTTCAATTATTGAAACCACTCCCATTTTTTGGTGTCTAATAAGAGTTTTAATTTTGAATTACTGTCGAAATAGTATCATATTGTAACTTACATGTATCAAAGAGACGCCGATCTTTGGAGATGGCTGGTTCTCAACAAGCCAGTCATGTATTTCCTCTAAAACTTTGGACATACAAAATCTATTTATCTGGAGAGATAAAAAGGCTGCGATCAACTGCTCAATGGACTTGTTTCCACTGACCTAGAAAAAAATAATTTTGAGATAGAATCATGAAGTATAAAATAAAATCAATTAAAAAAGAGAAGCCCTCTGTACAAAGTTCATATCAACAGAAACTAAATCATAACATATGGCATTAAGGCAGAGGACAAATTAGTTCATGGATTATAATCCAAATATAGCCACACCTTTTTTCATGATACATGAGGGTTAATATACTATGATGGACTCAGAAAAGTAACATGATTAATAATAAGGCCAAATTTACAACATAACATTCAGATCACTGAGGTTAAACCACACTTACAACATAACATTCAGATCACTGAGATTAGACCACACTTACAACACAACATTCAGATCACTGAGATTAGACCACACTTACAACACAACATTCAGATCACTGAGATTAGACCACACTTACAACACAACATTCAGATCACTGAGGTTAGACCACACTTACAACACAACATTCTGATCACTGAGATTAGGCCACATTTACAACACAACATTCTGATCACTGAGATTAGGCCACATTTACAACACAACATTCTGATCACTGAGATTAGACCACACTTACAACACAACATTCAGATCACTGAGGTTAGACCACACTTACAACACAACATCTGATCACTGAGATTAGACCACACTTACAACACAACATTCTGATCACTGAGATTAGGCCACACTTACAACACAACATTCAGATCACTGAGATTAGACCACACTTACAACACAACATCTGATCACTGAGATTAGACCACACTTACAACATTCTGATCACTGAGGTTAGACCACATTTTACAGGACAACACTAAATAAACAGATAAGCAGTGTCAAAAAATAACCAAAACTATACTAGGAGTCAAAGAAAACAGGGATGGTTAAGAATAAATGCAATATCTATGAATTAGAATGAACATCAAACTCAAAGTCTGGGTAATAATTTTATGTAGTATATAATTGTTTTGGATTTAAAAGTATGTCCATTTAAGCAATTTATTTTAACATTTAGATTTATAAGTAATATATACTTACACTAAGAGCTGGAATAAACTCATGTTTACATGCTTCTGTATCATACAGGCCCAAAAATTCAAACTGACGACCCTCAAATCCTGGCATACAATGTTCTTTACATTCCCTGAAAAAAATCAACATTCAAGTTAATCACAAGACTTAACAGAAAACAAATCAAGCTGGGCTTTGACAGGATATAATTAAATTCAAAGTTTATAGCAAACAATGTATTGTTTAACTTACTTGTAATCCTGGTGCCCGATGATTTTGTGTAAATTGGTACCCGAAATGTCAAGGTATTTTATCTGAGGCATCTTTTTGATTGATTCAATGAATGCAGCGACTTGTTCATCAGTATAAAACAATCTGTCCTCATCAGAGATATCATCATCAAATTTCTCTGTCACACAGTATGTGATACTTAAATGCCTGTAAAATACCCATATATCATCAACATGTAATATACCTATGTATTACATACATGTAACATAGCAATTATAAGCATAAAACGTACCAACATATTATATACATGTTATATTCAAACATGATTATTATTATATATATGTAACATATCAACGTATTACAGTGTAACTTCTGAAATCCTAACGCACGTGGGACAGGCTGAAAAGTTCGTATTTTAAGTGTCTGGACTTCACAACACCAGTGGTTCTTCATGATTGTAAACAGATATCACAGTTCATGCACAATTATTAGCCCTGAGATGTGATGCATAATTTATTTAAGTCAAAAATCTAGTGCATGTTACACAACAAATGGGTGAAAGTTAATCTTTAATTATGTTTGATGCAAACTTCACCAATTAATCCTCCGGTCACCACTACAATAGTTTATCATGGTGTATTTATAGTAAAATTTGGCTGAAAATTTAACCATATGATTGTCAATCAAAATAAATTAACACCACTAATTGGCAAAATATTGATAGGAAATGACATTTTGCCGCATTTTACAATCGCTGGTCTATCAAATTAAGTTTAACACTTATTGCAATGTCTGGATTTTGGAAGTAAAATTGCACTTATAATGTTTGAAATTCAGAATTCGAAAATACCAGAATACATATATGTAACATTAAAATATATTAAAGTCTGGTCTTGATACCGATGTTTTGCTGTATGTGTATATCAGCACATGCAATGACAGCTTCAAACAGATCACAACAAAACAATATTTATTAAGGATATATGTAAAGATATATATCTAAATACATAACTCCTTAGCAGAATGCCTAGTGCACAGTAAATATGCCAAAATAGTTGATATCCATATCAAAAAATCAATTTCATAATATTCAAGAGAAACATATCTTTTTAAAATTCAATTTATGTATATAGAAATAGATTCTAGCAATGAAAAGATAACTTTAAATCCAAATTATTATTTTTTCAAGGTAAAATATTACCTCAAGGACTTTAAAACTGGCAGATTTTCAAAGAATGTTTCTGTGTAAGGTATCTTCAGTGAATCGGTGTCAGTTCCGTACATAATCATGTGCTCCATTGATAATGTCAATGATTGTAAATTCTGAAGTACAGGTAGATGTGGTTGAGACAAGAACCAATCAATTGGGTTAGATATCAGAGACAGCAAACTGAATGACTGAATATTGTGATTCTTTTCAAGGATCTTTGAGAACAGCATGTAAAACCAACCATACGAAGAAGCTGGCTCTAAGTTAGGATGCATGGAAGTTGACAGTTGTTCATAGCTGAAAGATTTCAAGTTGGGTCCGATCTGCTCTACATCAGCATCTTCATCACTACAAGATGACTCAGCAGTGGTAGACTCAATGGCCTGACCTAATTCATTTCGCTTCTGATTTTCAGCTGCAGCAGCTTCACTTCCTTTTTTAAGTACTTCCACCATTCCATCTACATCATTTTGATCCATTTTCAAAAGCATTAAGCGTCCAAATCCCCTCCAATCAATTTTTCCTGTATCAGCGTCATGTTCTCTTCCACCGAGAATGTTCAGAAGTCCAGTTGTCACACTTTCTTCACAATCTTGCAATATACTCACACAACTCAAATTATTCAAATTGTTTTCAACAATTTGACACAAATGATCTGTGATTTCGTAACAATCATCATCATCATGAAAAGTCAGTACTAACTTGTCAATTTTTTTCTCGCTAAACCCTTTTAAGTTCTCAGAGGAAAACACAAGCCTTCGTTTTAATGAGAGCTCACTACAACGTTCAGAATTCTGAATAAGTTGGTCAATGTACTTCTGAGATTCAACACTAGGGATACAGCAGCTAGTGTAATAGTCCAATATTTTGTCACTGATCAAGTACAAAAATGATGCTGGGGCACCTTCAGAGTCTGAAGGATTGTTTAATAACCCTGTCAAGACATCTAAATTGTTAGTACAATAAAAAACACACAAATTCTGTAGACTGTCAGGTGTGTCATTGTGGGGTATCACTCCCTGTTCCATGCTTTTTCTCACACAGTTCAGTAATCAGATTTGAAGATTCTTGAAAAGTATCTGAAAAACAGTCTAAACTTCAGAATATTTACAATAACAAGAACTGGCATCATTCAATATATTTATTCAGTTAGTATTTCCGAAATTCAAAAATTGCTTAGCAGTCATGATGTGCCTTGCCTGTTTCAGGGGTTTAAGTGGGTTATAGGCTCGAAGTGTCAGATGTCCAATAAGCAAGTGGATGAAGTGTCTAGAAATATGTGTCTTAAACAGCATGGCATACACATTAATTTTAGTTAACGAAAGTTGCACCTACAGACTAAGAAAATGATAGCATAATTATGCCTTACGTATCCTTAACTCTAAGATTCATTGACTTATAAAATGCTGATGTAATGCTATTTCAGAAAAATGTTGCCTTGGACTTCTAGGTTTGTATTTGCTGTTTTAAGGTTCAAAAGAATATATCAATTTTGTTTTACACACAGACTATGCATTCATTACTTCTTTGCGTGGTTCCAGTAAATGGACCCTTCCCAATAGAAGCTAAAAACATTTTTCCCCAATTCCAAACCTAAAATTAACAATTTTGTCATCCTACAACACATTTTTTCGGGTGGGTATAAAACGCAGACGCATTACGCAGACAATATAGAAATAGAGGGAAAACGCAGACCACAAAGAAATAGGATATCGAAAAACGCAGACGACAAAGAAATAGAGGGATACTAATATAGTAGTAGTTGGGGGGCAAATTAAGGGGAATATTAGTGTACAGTGTTGTTGATTATGAATTTATTATTTCATAAGAAGAATAATCTTTTTGAAAAAAAAAATTTTATGATTTTTTTAAAAGTGCTGGGGGGTCCTGGGTTCATTCCCTGGTTAGGACCATGGATTTTTCTTGCTCCTAATTTACTATAATGATGTCAGAAGTGTTTGATGATCTCATGCGGAGACATGGAATAGTAAACAGGAAATCTGAGTTGGTCAGCTCTAATGAATGAAAGGGAGAGGAGTGTAGTGATAGTAGGAACATGGGCCACTTTCAATAGTCTTGCTGTTGGGTTAACTCGAGTGGCATGGTTGAGTGTCTGCCTACAGTGCTAGAGGTCCTGGGTTCAATCCCCAGTTAGAAACATGGATATTCTTGCTCTTAATTAACAGTAGATCGTTTAAATCTGAAGTAACTGATATCTTTATTTAAACAGGTAATATTCTTAGCAGAACTATTAACGGCACTGTAACCTATATCGTTTATATAAACACTTTACCGATTTTGTCATTTATCAAAATAGCATGCACTAGCATAGAAATTAAAAGAACGACAAAAGGCAATAACAATAATTGTCAACCAACTTTATGTGGTAAGTGGTAAGCTGGATTATAGTAAATTGTTTTCCTGATTCGGCCTTTTGCAATGACAGACATTAAGTTCCAAACCGATTTGGTACAAATGGGTCCAAACCGTTTATTAACCGCCCACTAATCGCGTATGAATATCTGGAAAATGTCATGTAATTAAAACACTGATAATATTGTTTATATTTCTGTCATTTATAATCAGCGTATGAGCAAGTTACTGAAATAAATACTCTATACTCGCTTATGATGCGAAATGTCAAATTTCGAAACAATTACAACGGAACTACTTCGTTTAGTCCATTCAATAAGAATATTGGAGGTTCCGCCTGGTTGTGTTCGTCAAATGAGGAAAAGAGAATTCGTCCAATTGATGATCTGCACAATCATTGCGTATAATGCTGTGTATCAGCCCCGCTATAATTAATTATAATCCATGATAAATATTGACAAAATAAGACCCAAACCGTTTTAATCAATATATATATATATATTATAGCGGGTCTATATACAATATATATATAATAAATGTCGACAAAATAAGACTCCAAACCGTTTTTGACCACCTAGATATAAATATGAATAAAATAAGACTCCAAACCGTTTTGGACTACCCTAAATATAATACATGTCGACAAATTAAGACTCTAAACATTTTTGGATCACTCTACATATATAATGAATGTCGACTATTAAGACTCCAAACCGTTTAGGACCACCCAGATATGATTAGCTTGGACAATATAAGACTATGACGAATATCGACAAAGAACGACCCAAGCCCTTTTGGACCACTCAAAATATGACGAACATGGACAAAATAAGACTCCAAACCGTTTTGGATCACCTTAAATATGATGGGCATGGACAAATTGAGGCTCCAAACCGTTTTGGACCACCCTAAATATAATGAATGTCGACAGAATAACATTCCAAACCGTTTTGGACCATCCTATATGTAATGAATGTTGACAAAGTATGACTCCAAACCGTTTAGGATCACCCTAGATATGATAAGCATGAACAATATAAGATTCCAAACTGTTTTGAACCATCGTAGATATGAATTGCATGGACAATATAAGACTCCAAACCGTTTTTAACCACCCTAGATATGATTTGCACATGCAAATTATATAAGACTCCAAACCGTTTTGGACCATCTTATAAGTAATGAATGTCGACAAAGTGCATGTATATACGACTCCAAACCGTTTTGGACCATCTTATATGTAATAAATGTCGACAAAGTGCTTGTATATACGACTCCAAACCGTTTTAGACCACCCTATGTGTTATGAATATCGACAAAGTACGAAGTATATGACTCCAAATATTGACAAAGTAACACTTCAAACCGTTTTGAACCACCCTAAATATAATGAAATGTCGATATAGTTACAATCCAAACCGTTTTGGACCATCTCATATGTAATGAATGCTGACAAAGTACATGTATATACGACTCCAAACCGTTTTGGGCCATCTTATATGTAATGAATGTCGACAAAGTGCATGTATGTATGACTCCAACCCGTTCTGGATCACCCTAAATATAATGAATGTCTATAGAGTAACACTCCAAACCGTTTTAGACCACATTAAATATAAGCATGGACAATGTAAGACCCCAAACCATTTTATATCACCCTAGATATGATTAGCATGGACAATATAAGACTTTAAACCGTTTGGACCAACCACCATATGGTGAACGTCAACAAAGTCCAACTCCAAACAATTTTGAACCACCTTACATATTATGAACATCAGCAAATTAAGACTCCAAACTTTATTTTTGGACACAAGTATGATGAATATCGACTTCCTATTAAATTCAAATTCTGACATGAGAATATCACCTCCTACATAGTATGATGACTTGGGACAAAATGAACAGAACAAACTCAAAACAGGTTTTGACTGATCTTTAATTTATTTTTGTTCAGTCGCCGTGACATAACTCATTTACATAGCATTTACACAAGTTAAAACAGAAATATCACATATGTACTTGCACAATGTACTAGGTTCTTTTTACTGAGATGAGAATTTGATGAAGGGTTTAACTGAGAGTTCGATTCAGTCTAGTTATTAAATATTGCCTGTTGATACATGCACAAAATAAATCTTGTATTTCCCTTTTCCAAGTGATATATGAACATGTCAGATTTAACATCCACTGGAAGATGAACACGTATGATTAAAAGTTTAATCTGACAAATGTATCTCTTCACTAAAATACATGTACACTGTTGCTGTAGTTACCTCTCGCAAGCATATAACATTTATTGCCACTAGTCTTAAGTAAGTATGGTTAATAGCCAAGTTCTTCTGAAGTAACATGCGAAAAAATTAATCTAAATGTTTGGTTATCTCTGTCTGAGAGTTTTTGTCATATGCCATTACCTTCTAGTAAACTTTAAATATCTATGAAAAATACTTGACCTCGCATATTTATACATCATCTGGATAAGGCAACATTAACAAGTGATATTTAACTGGTATGAAAAGGACACTGAAGTCATTGTTTATCGTTGTCTCACACCAATTTAATTACTACTAAAATCAGATATTTCTTGACATCCAGATAAGTTCGTGTTTTATTTAGATTAGTGGCTAAATGTTTTTGTAAATACTCAGAAATATTGACATAAACTGATGAATCTCTCCTAATACTTATGAAAGAAAAATTGACCGAGTGAACATGAAATACTTACATTACACACCAAAACATGCACATAATCAACACAAATCTCAGTTAAATCCTTCCAGACACAATCACAAATGACACATTTAATAATAAAAAAACAGTAACAACATTAATTTAGTGATTTCTGGAAGCAGTGAAGTGTACGCATATGAAAAATCACAACATATTTATGAACTCACTTCATTCATAACAGAACACAATACACATTTTTAGAATAAATATTTTACATGCAATTACTATGTATATGCTACCTTTCAGGAGCATGAAAACATTTAGTAACAGGCAAGCTACAAGATGTGTCTACAAATAGTCTGATACACACGCAGATGATTCAATAAGTGCCCTGAATTTCCGAACAATCAGGACATGAAAAATATAAAAAGATTATGTGCTAAAAACCTTCCATTTGAAAGACATTAAATTAATCTAATACAAAACAAAGACTAATTCCTCTTAGGAACACAGAGACTGTCTTGCAAAATTCCATATAAGGAAAAAACAAGAACAAAATTCAAGAATGTTTCACTAAAATGGAGTTTGCATAACAAATCCATATCAAATTACATTAAACAAAGAAACAAACTAACAATAACAACAACCCATGGCAACTTCACCAAGCAGTGCACACATTAGGTAAAACAAAATGCTTGTACTCATTGCCAAGTGTATTATAAATTAAAACAAAACTGGGCCATCTCTTAAATTTTTCATCTTGGGAATTTTAAGCATTTTAGTTTTCTATCCTAAATTATCTAAAATAAAATTGAGTAGGTCCAGTAAATGAATGATACTCAACTTTTTTTGAAAATGCAATACAGAATATTGACATGCAGTAGTGGCAAATGGTTGAATGCCTAGTTAAAAAATCATCAAACAGTTAACGAAAAAAACTGCAAGGGAAATCATATTTTATTTTCAAATATGAATTCCATGATATAAAGTAAACATTGATTGTATAAAGTATAGAAATTAATTCATATCTTACAACTTCATACTGTAAAAAATGAAACAAGTGCAGACCCTGATGACTACAGTTTGATAAGTGTTAGCAATAAGTGCTACATGATAAAATTAATTATATAACACAGAGTATCATTCAAGGTGATAAAATACATCCACATGAATTTTAAACTCCTAAAAGCTGTAAATGTGATGAGCTAATGATAAGGAACTGATTTGCACTTGAGATTTAGTCTAAAGACAAATGCCACATTCATAAGTTAAAAAACACAATTTAATAGTCAAAATGTCTCATGAACAAAACAACAACACAATAAAGTACACATACACATGGACATTTATGTCAAAATTGCTTGAGTACTTTGATCATGAATCATGAGTGTGTATGTGGGTTTCCTAATGAGGCATCTCAATAAGATTTTAGAAGAACAAACGGCAAGATTAGCTTTGTTAGGAGTAAATGTTCATATAAAACATTGAATGAAAACACTATTTCTATAATACAACACTGGAATTGAAGAGAAACACTCAGGAATACAATATAATGGACTGCTTTCTTCAACTAGCTTCTTTCAAATACTGTATTTATAGCTGATGCATCGTCTTCATCTGTGATCCTGAAAGCGTTACTTACAAAATATGACATCAAATAAATGAATGCAATACTGGTAAATTATCATGATCACAGTGTGTAAACAAAATCACTGTACGAATCAGTGTGATGTTATATGTTTCAACTCTATTATTTACATTGCAATCACAAGTGCCTACTACTTCAAATCACCGTATGATTTATTGCGATACTAAATAATTAAAATTGTATGATCTATAGTGAACCTTATTTGTATTTACACCATAATGATACAAGCTTACCATTCTATATACAATTAATGCTTATCAAGAAAAAAAAGTGATGAGATTCATCGCAAATATATAGGTCAAGTAATGAAAGTATACAAAATCAAATGATATTTACAAGAAATGTCACCATATCAATGCCAATGTACATGATTAGCTAGAAAATGTCCACAAAACTTACTTAGTTCAATACCATTTTCCAAGCATTTTGACAGTTGTGGACCTTCTGTAGCTCTCAGTAGTTCATCTGCTCTGAGATGAGAGATATTTGTAACCTGAAACAATTATATCCAGTTGAGTGCAGTTCAGTGAACTACACATTAGGCAATATTCATTTTTTTAATTTCAACATTCATACATCTAAGGCCAAAAAAGTAGTTTAATTTCTCAGGCACTGCCGCATTTAATAAGCGACAGTCTCTTATTTAACACCACCACTGAAACATTAAAATCTGTATAAAATATTTTTTATTTCCAAGTGTACAAAAATCATGACTTTTCTTAATAAAAATTTTATAGATAATAAAAAATGCTGTTTTCCCTCACTGATTATTCTGATAAAAAAGCCTGAGAAACTTAGTTATTTAAAATAGTTATTTTTGGTATTCAATTAATCAGTCTGATATCAAATATTCATTCCAATCCCTAGTGTTAACAAATGCACAGATAAAGAAAGAACACATAACACTAGCTCCTGAATGCAAAACCTGATGGGTATTACCAAGCATGCAGGCTTTCATAATTGTTATGATTGTCTGATATGTATTCATTTTTCAGTGTATTAAAAATATTTGTAATGCTAAGACATACATAAAATTTAAAGAAATGTGTAAACATTCTATGTGACTGATGATTTTAAACAAATATGCATTACCAAAATATAGATATAATATTGTTTTGTGATTTCTTCACGAAAATGTTGTGTACACATGCAATCAACTAATTTGCCAATTAATACATGTTCAAACTATGCATAGGGAAACAACAACTGACCTTAAAAGCAGGGAATTTCATTATAAAACGAAATTTTACCCTTTCAGTTCACCCAACCTTCTTTGAAGTTTGTACAAGTCTCCGCTTAGGTGCATAATCAAAATCAGTTGTTTCCTGACAATCAAAAGCAGATATCTTGATTAAAATGAGTGAAAACAAATATTATGACATGAATAGCAGACATTACCTATAAAACGTAAGACATGATAACATCTGGCAGTGGGATGGGGAACATAATCTTTGGAGCTGAATATGTAATACATACACTACTAGTTCTTCAACCAAAGTACCAGTCTTACAACCAGTGATTGAGAATTGGACCAAAATCATAATCGATTTGAATCAAACATATTTAATGGATTAAAATCAGTAAATAATCAAAATTATTCTTACTGAGTCTAATCATGCATAAACCAAGCTAATTTCTTACTAAACAATGGTTTGCCATAGAAAATGAGACACTGCCTTTTTAAGCCGTCTACTTTTTATTCAAACTAATCTTAAGAAATTTGAAGTAGTGATATTGATTTTCTGGAATGAAAATCGATTGTTGCCAACTTTTGAGTCTGGAAAGATTATTTGATTCTACTTGATCATCATGAGGACACTACTTACAACTGTTACACTGAGATCAGAATTTCCAGTTTGTTTGTTAATGACACAAATGTTATAAACAACATAGTACATATAAACTTGATTGATTAATAGATAATAACTACCACAACTCCCATCTTGCTTTTCTTTCTTCTGGGTCCTTGATGGCACTCCCTCATCTCTGAACCTAACTGGATGAAAGGTATACCATCAAATGGGACAGGTATGTCACCTCTTTCATCAATGAATTTCACAATGCATTCATCCAAGGAAGTCAAATCTTCAGTCAAAAAGAGTAATGTAAACATGTACTTCAAACAGTTTCACCAATTATGACCATACACCGAAACATAGTTCACAATGTCATGAAAATCCATTTACTAAAATATGGACCAGGTCATAAAACAATATACAATGCTCATAATCCATGTGCATTTCAATCATAACTTTCAACTGAAATGCTATAGCAAATAAATTAAATCTATAGAAGAAAGTTTTAAAATATGACAATGTTCATAAATTGCAAAAACACTGATGTCTGTTTAAAATTAAAAAAATACTGTACTTCTTTTTTTGCACATGCATGTCTTTAGAATTCTTTAAGTTACAGTCAAACAAAACACTTAAGAAGATCAAGTGATCTTGAAAAAGCAAAAAGACAATGGTTGTTTCCTAAGTCAGTTTTTAGAAGGAAATTGATTTAACATACCCCCTTCTATCCAAACCTAAAGACATGGGCTAAACTCTTGACACATAGATTTGTCCAGCATGATGTAATCTTCCGGCTTCTATATAAAAAACACATTTGAAAAATGTAACAAGAACAGCATAAACAAGTAATACAGAACAATGTAAATACCACCTCAGTGTATAGCAATCAGCTTGTGATATGTTTTAATAAATCAACCAGTGAACTGCTATTTGTATGTCCTGAAAATAGGAAAATAAGGAAGAAAACCATAGGGCTGCTATAAGTACACCCTCCCTTAAGCAGACTTACTGTTTGACAAATCACATAAGCCATACACAAATGCATTAAGGCGAGATCCGTTATGAAATATTAGCAACATAGTAAAATACTGCTATATGTCTGATGTGGTATCTATACAAGTTAAATGTGATGAGTGGAAAAGGTTTCATCTCCTTCTTCCCTCATAATACCACGTATATTAATGTGTTGCTGGTTTAATTTTCCAAACAAGTGGCATTGGTATTCCTGTACTGTTCACATCTACAAAGACACAACTTCCTGCAATAGTGACCACCTCATGAAAATTTGACCAGCATTTGTTGCAATTCAACCTTCTTTACATTTTTTTTGTATTCTACAAGTTCCAGAACATTTTGTCCTTGCTGCTATATATAGCTGTTTACAGCATAAAAGAAATAAAGAGATACTAGTATGAGTTACAACAAATCCAACTTCCCGTCTGTTTTTCATTTTTCAAAAAATCATTCAAATGTTTTAGTTATAAATTTGTATAAGTTTAATTGATCTAATGTTAATGTGCTTTAAATAGCATCAACACAATGTCATTTTAAAATTTAAAGAAAGACAGGGATTGTTTTCTTCAATCCTTTGGAGTGGGAATAAATGAGCCTCGTGTTAAAGGTTAATGAGACCTTCACAGGCATATAACAATATGAACTGAATAATAAACAATATCATGGAAGTAAGAAATTGAATAATGATCAAAGCGTTTTTAAAATATAACAGGACCAGATCTATTAAGGCTGTACACATACTACAGTCTTGTGAAGCTATAAAGTCCTACCCCTCCCCACCAAAATATCCACAAATAATCTTATATTGCTGGGTTTACAATTGGAATGCAACTTAAAAGCAATACAGTTATTACTGATTCAAGCACAATCAAAATGAAATGTAGTCCTTCACTGACGATGATTCTCCAGATTTCACAATGCCCATTAGATTTCTGGTCTTATTATCAAGTCGGTCTTACCATCGAGACCCAACATATTCTTAAGTCAAATTGCTACACAATAACCTTGATAACCTTATAATTACGATTTAAGTAAAAATATGTTCTTTTATTAAATCTATTAACTGAATTAAAAATATACACAATACAACAAACATGCCATTTTTCTAATTTATTTGTAATTTATTCATTGTAACAGGCATTTTTCTCAAAATAGGTATGTGTACACAATTTACATCGTATAGCCATAGGAGACATACGTGGCAAGACTTTGAAGAAAGGCACTGAGTGGTACATAAATTGATCATGTCATACATGTAGTTAAGTCAAAATGATGCAACAATGAACAACAAAATGCAAGTTAAATCGGCACATCATTTAAATTTCTAGATTTAAAACAGTCGCGAAAAGAGGTGACAAAATAAGCAAATTTCTCATAACTTTTTTTCTCTCATAATTATATGTGATAATAATACTAGAAGATAGCGTGAATAATCCAATTGAGCAATACCTAGGCGTTTATGCTTCTTTAAGCACCACCAAATCAGAAGGAGAATGTCATTATCTTCTTTAAGGACGATTTCTGCATTTTGTTTTATTCAAGGAAAAGTGATCATTTTTTCATATTTTATAGAAAAAAGTATAACAAATCCAAAAATGGAAAGAAAACAGGGGTCACCGAACTCGTTTTCGAGATAACAGCTCATACTTTGTGTAGGTGTGCAGCTGTTTTTTAAGATTTGCTGTGTACAAAGAGCTTATCGCTAAACACATAATATTACTGTTATATCATGATAAAATCATGCTCAAACATACTGTTTTACATGTAAGTATTCATTTGGCATATATTGTGTTAATTTAACACAATTCATACCATAAATGATTTAATTCTGTCATACTATGTTTTTATTTTCAACTGCATGCATGAAAAAATGGGTTGCAATTTCGACAAAAAATATTATTTTTCATCTTTTATTCCCCCTTATCCGATATTCTTCCAACAAAACTTTCTAATTTTGATATATATCTTAGAACAATGTCTAATAAACATATTTCAGCGATAAAAACATGAGGTTATCGAGCTAATTTCAGTCTCAACTCTGAAATTCAAGTATATTGTCAAAAATAGTCGACAAATATGATTAATATCAAAAATATGCATATCAAGTTAATAAAGATTTTTGCCTATTTTCCAATAAAACTTTCCTTTCTAATTTATATATATATCGTGGAACAATGTCTAATAAACACATTTCAGAGATAAAAACATGGGGTTACTGAGCTAATTTTACTGCCAACTTCTAAATTCTGTTGCATCGTCAACAAATATTTGCCAATTTCAGTTAAATTTTGTAATGTGTATATGAAGTTAATAAAGTGTAGTTTTCTGCTTATCATCCAATAAAACTTTTTAGTTTTGATATATATCTTAGAACAATTTTGTACCACATATTTCGCTTTAAAAAAACATTTGAGTCTTTGAGGTAATGTTAGCTCAGAGTCCTAATATCAGCTACATCATCAACAAATATTTGCAATAAATGATGAACCTCCATTACAGTCATACGAAGTAATTCAATTATGAACTGTACATGAAGTGTTTCACATAAATTAGTCACTATTAAAAAATAGAGCACGCATTATAGGTTGCGTTTTTAGCGCGGTCGCGGATACGTTAGTTGTCCAAAAACTATGCAAGTGTTTCTTCCGTGAAGAGCTTTATTGTCTCCCTTATGTGCAGAAATGTTGCGCGTTACGAACTACCGAAATCGTCTTTAATAGTAGCATTATGGTGGCATCCCTTTTATCGCATTCAACGACGAAAGCTCCAGTTACAGTGTGGGCGGAGCCAGCACTTCTTTTTCACTTTGGAAAAACGGATTGGAGTCAATGTTCCAAATCGGTTTGGAATCTAATGGTTGTCTTTTGCTGCAATGCCCGTATTTAATTGGTTCCCGTTAAATCTTCGGTCTAATTACGATTCTTCAATTCCAAAAAGTGGGAACCAGCGCGCATAATAATTATCATTACGTGAAAATTACTAAAGGCTTTTAAAGATAAATTACTCGTTCTACCTCGTGTATCATAAGTTCATCGTTGAAGTAGAACTGGAACAATTCAGATTTATATCAGATATCGCTAATTACGAGGACTTGAAATGTCACAAGCCGAGTTAATCTTGCGGATAAATCAACAGAGTGACTCAAACATGTGACACCGACTTGTGCATCGTGATTACTACTACTTATGAAATATACTGTTAAAGTCATGTCTTTTTCAGTCAAATATCGAAATCAAGTTATTTTATTGCAACTGTTGAACAAAGTTACTCGTCATGATGTTAGAAAATGTTCTCAGAAAGTTCCAAGACGAAAATATTTAAGTCGGATGAGTTTATACCCTCCAAACAAGCAGAAAGAACAATTTTGCAAAAGTCAAAGTGTAATGCACACTTAGCGCAAATCCTTAGAATACAATTATAATCAGAAAGAAATTACATAAATACATCAAAATCATTAATTCCTGACAATGAAAGTCTGGATGCAAATTCTTTGTATAGTTCTTTAGAGATCTTTTAAGATGTAACTGATGAAAAAATATGTTGACCTGGAGATTGAGTTGTTTCTTACGATTCTTATTGCATGTAATTACGATATTGTGCAATATTTTTTTTTTATTGATGAATTGTCATAATTCTTAAATGTGTAACAAGGCTGTATATATTATGTGTTCACAGTAGTTTGTGTGCCCGTCCGGAGTGTAACAACACTGTATATATAATATATGTAGTCTGTATATATATGTTTATAGTAGTTTGTATGCCGGTCAGCCCAATTAGCTCAGTTGGTTGAGCAGCTGACTTGCAAGCAGAAGGTTACAGGTTCAAGCCCTGCTTCAGAAATTTTATTTTCTGCCTCCTGTTACAATTGCAATAAGAACTGTAATTGTTCAGCCTAAATTCGGGAAGAATGTATTATTTGAAATTTATTTTAGAAAAAGGCAAAAAATCTTCTTAAGTCTTATGTCAAATTAAGCCTTTTTACCTGGTAATTTCAATCAGATTCACTATTCTCTTTGCAGTTATTTCTGTACAATGAAATACTATTTCCATGCCACTCTGGTGCATTCTACTATCTACCGATGGGTCTTCGAGCACTTGAGAAACTTACACGTCTCATTGATGAAGAAATGCAAAACATTGGTGCCCAAAAGATAGCTATGCCATCAATGGTCAAATCTGCACTATGGAAGAAAACTGGTATGACTTTTATACAGTTGGTGCTCAATGAACATTGGTATTAATGAATTTATAATTAGTTTTTTAACATTCTTCAATATATCAAACTTAACCATTGAATCTAGGCATAAAATGATATTTGGCCAAGAAATGCTATTTATGTGTAGTTGAGAAGAATGCTTGTTTACTTGTAATCGTCTTGAGAACCTGTCTGCGTTATTAAACATTATATTTTTTTATTCAGGAAGGTGGGACACAAATGAACTGTTCAAGCTTGAAGACAGACATTCAAAAGAATATTGCTTAGGACCAGTACGTAAAGATACAAGCTTATGAAACCCTTGAGGGCTTTGTCATTGATAAGAAACTTAATTGAAGTTTAAGTATAGAACAGTAATGATACAATCAACAATGTGACATTTCTAAAAGCAACTGAATTCATGTAGCCCAAAGTTACTTGTTTATTCAAATGTTTTAGTAATATTCATATTGATCATACTTCAGTTTTACAATTATGGATGACATGATGTGACATTTCAGAATAGATACGTCATTTAACATGTTCAATAAGGCCTAAACAAAAGAGGTTTGTTTCCGGTTACATGCCCAAAAAAAGATGGGTCGGTAGGTAGGAATTTTTTCTTTTACGTTTTTCTTTACATATATCAGATTTGGATGCTGTAAAAACTTTTGAGTCGGCAGGTAAAAGATGGGTCGGTCGGGTAACCAGAAACAAACCTTTTTTTGCCTATTGTTAATTTCATCAAACTCTAAATAGCGTCAGATGTGATTCTTTTTTTCTTTAAAATATGATACACCATTTACCTGTCAAATAATATTTGTGGTAGTAACTTGACACTCTATTTTTGATTCTTAATTTGTTAATATTGTTTTTGTTGTTAGACACACGAAGAACTTGTCACAGATATGATTGCACAGTTTGGTATTGTTCCATACAAGAGGTTACCAATTATGTTATATCAGGTAAGTTTGTGTTCTACATAAGATGTGCATACTTGCTAGCAAAAACAACAACAACCAGATTTACTAACTTTTAATGAAAGTGGATTGCCTATTACGATGATCACAGGGGGCTAGCACGTTGAAGGGATGGAGTATAATGGCGTATTAGGCCTAAAACAGCCACATGGACCAAAAAACAAACTTGGTACAGAAGCTGTCATTTCGGAAGTTGTAACCCTTGTATATGTATATATGTAATACAGGTATTTTTGGTCCATGTGGCTATTTTAAGCCTAATACACCATTATACACCATCCCTTCAATGTACCAGCCCCCTGTGATGATGATGTTGCAATGCTGATGAATCAAACAGCTGTGTAATGTCCATTTGTATAGACATTAAACAACTGAAATTTAGAATAAATATTTTATCTTTAATTGATTGCACAAATACTAGTTTTAGAATAGTTATACAAATTATGATAATGTATGTTATTTTGACCATGTGATTTTATGATGTTCACACAATTTTATTTAAGATTGATATTTTACTGACTTGTTTATTTATTCCATTCTTTCCAGAACTTCTGTAATATTGTTGTTACATTTCTTTTCAGATAACTAAGAAGTTTAGAGATGAAATGCACCCAAAGTATGCTCTACTCAGAGGTCGTGAATTTGAAATGAAAGGTATATTATTGGTTTTACTTGTGCCATAACTTTTCAGTTGTGAATATTAACTGTAGATTGTCAGTATAAGGCATTCTGCTTGTTTTTTAACTTTGCATGTGCTGCTAAAATGAAAAAAATGACTGAAAATGAATATTTGAGCACTCGAAATCATCATGGTTGATCACTGAACATTAAAAATGGCAACTTGAAGTAATTTGAACAGTAATTCCTTTTACTTAAGGATAATTATAGATACCAGGACAACTTTTTAACTTTAATACAGGCTTTCTTATCCACATTATTTCAGATATGTATACATTTGATACTGATGAAGTTTCTGCAAGAGAAACATACAATCTTGTCTGTGATACATACTGCAGGGTATTTGAAAGGCTCAATGTTCATTATACAAAAGGTAAAATTTCGAGATCCAATTACTGTCTCTTGTTTAGTTTCAAAATTTGTAGAAATTTTGTGGTTTCTAATGTAATGAGTTATGCAACGGTAACGTTAAAATTGATTTAAATCATATCAATGATTTTTACAGAATTTTTATTTCTATTACATTGACTAAAACATTATTTCAGCCTGACATTGAGCTAAATCGTAATGACCAAATAGTATACACATGTATACAAATGAATATATGTAAAATTTTGTACTTTTACACTTAGTGTTTTTCTCTAGGAAGAGTAATCAAAATAAGTAATGATTGTTTTTATAGTTGAATTAATTATCAAATATTAACTATGTTTAAATTGTTGTGGATCTATTGCTTGTTTTTTGTAGTTGAAGGTGATACTGGTAATATAGGAGGCACATTATCTCACGAATTTCACTTACCTGCACACATTGGGGAGGACACTATCTTCATCTTCACCTGTAGTCAGTAAGTTGGTTTTGTATCAAGACTCACTGATTTTGCGGTAGTTCAGTTTTTAATTTACAAATGAAGTCATCAGTGTAAATCTGTCATTCATATGATGCAGAAAAAATTGGTGTATTATTATGGTTATTGAATCTGTGTGTTTTGGGAGGGAGTGATGGCTCATTTGATAGCATAGTATGACTTGCTATTGTTAGGCATTACAAGGCAATTTTAGTGCTATCCTTACTGATATCAAGTTATTTCACCTTTCAACTCTGTATTCTTATTTAGTTTTCAATTAAAAATTGTCTTTGAAAAAAAGTGTCATTCATAAATAATTCTTGCAATTATCCCTGTAATATTTCTATCCTGATTAGAAAATGTTGTCACATATATTTGTTATCTCTACATGATAATGTCTTTAATTTTTTTGTTTATAAATTTATTTGGTTGTAGTAGTTCTGTGTGTAAATATACCATGTTAGTGCTTTGTAATTTGTGTTTGATTTTAGATGTGGTTTTGGCTCAAACAAAGAATTACTGGGTACGTACTCGGTAACATAGTTTTGTTTACTTATTGATAACTGTTATCTTAAATCATTGTCTACAAAAATTTTAAACTAAATATTTTTTGCACTGGGTTTAACACCATTTTTCATCAATTTTTCAATTATGTAGCAGCTGGTTCACCTAACCAGTTTTCCTGGACTGTATACTAACTAGTACTAATTTACCCTTCCATAAGGAATCTTCAACGTCTCCACAAAATCAATATTTTGCATAAATTTTCATAGAAGTGTATGACCTGCCGCAACCAGGATTAGAACCCAGATCATCAGGTTACAAGTCCAGCACTCTAACTGCTGTAATATGGTTGCTGCCTTAAGCTAAATGTAATGAATTTCTTCCCATTGACTTTTAATATCTTTATTACAGTTGAAATGTATTACATATTGTATATTCATCGAGGTTTTCATTTCAACATTGTCTGGAAGCCTATAAACTGAACATTTGATAGTTAATGGTTCACTATTATTGTGTTTTAAGATCCTAAGGAACTTGAGAGTGGTAATGTAAGCTGTCCACAGTGCAAATCCAGTATGAACCAATCTTCAGGTATAGAGGTATGTCATTGTTTACTGATGTTTGATGGTCAACATTTGTTCCAAGTATTGATTTATGTTGCTTTAGATGATACTGACAAACATTGGGAGTTTTCTTAAATAACCTGAATGTGAAGAAAAAATCCTAAGTTTGAGTTCAGGAAATGACTTAGGGATTAAATTGACCTTCACCTTTCTTGTGTTTAAATATGCACATAATGTAATACAATACAATGTCCTCAGGTAATGGCAAGAAGTGTATGAGTCACATAATTAATCTCATGCTGGTATGCTATAGAATTACTTACTTGCTCTCTGGTAAATATTATGAATATTTTTTATTTTTTGAATAAGAAATTGTCTGGTGCAATGGAGGTACAAATGCAGCTATTGTTTGAATATCTGCCCTTATAAGTGAACTGCAATAATTGATAGTGAAAAAATGAATGAATATACAAATATTTGATGTTGTAGGTTGGTCATGCATTTTACCTGGGCACCAAGTACTCAAAAGTACTTAATGCCAAATATTTAGATGCTACAGGACAAAAAAGGTACACATTCTAATTTATTCTGTTAAATTCAAGATTTTGTGTGTTAGCATCGAGTATTTTGTTTGATTGACTCAATTTTGGCCCATTTACAGGTTACTGGTTAACATATTGTTAACCCAATGATTTTCAACTAATATGAAGAAGGATATTATGAGTTACATGGTTTCTTACTGATATGATATTGGGCGAGAGTGATAGCTCGAGTCCAGTATTAATTTACTGACCCTAAATCACACCATTTCAGGTCAGTAAGAAACCGTGAAACAAGTGTAACAAAATTTATCTTGCCGAGTTCAATTCATGAATCAATTTACTAGACTTTTTTTTCATTTTTATTTTGAAATTATGATTAATGACCAGATATGAATTGCTACTAACCATATGTAGGAAAATATTAGGTCAGCATGTGACCTGTCTCAAGCAATCAACAGCAGGTATTCTGTACCAGGTTAGATAAATTTCTTTTTCTGGCCATGCCAAGTCCCAATGGATGAATACTAGATGCTGAATGATTTTGGTCTGTTTATAGATTAACAGAGATGGGTTGCTATGGTCTTGGTGTCAGTAGAATTCTACAAGCTTGTGTAGAAGTTTTAGGTACAGATACAAAAATAAGATGGCCATCATTATTGTCACCGTATCAACTATGTATTATACCACAGATGGTGAGATATCTTCTTTTGCATCATGTAAACATTTGTTTGTATCTCATTTAGTGTTAATATCAGCAACAGGGGAGGAAACTGTGGTTAACATTAGTGATGCCTGCCCAAGGGAAGTAACTTAATTAAACAATAGTGTAATGATTTCATTTTAAGTATATTGGCCAATTGTAGTTGAATTAAGATTACATTGGGATTTATTATTTGCATTTTTTTCTGCTACCTTTTCATTTCATCTCATTATTTCAGTGCTATTATGACAGTTCATATTTTAAAATTTTCATATTTTAGTGTTAACAGTTTTTGTTATTTAGGATTCCATGAATAGAACAGATGTTTATATTTCCAGGAAGGATACGGATGTGAGCAGTTCTGTGAGTTAGCAGATGATCTCTATGACAGATTATCAGGTTTATCAAATCTTAGAAATGAAGTTGTGATAGATGACAGAATCAAATCAACTGTTGGAAAAAGACTAATTCAGGCTGATAAACAGGGCTACCCAAATATTGTTGTGGTTGGGAGAAAGGTGATCTTTGATTTTTTTATATTTTATGATTGTGGAACTTACGCATACTATCATTGATAAATGAAAATGAAGTGCTATTACTCTTGTTGGTGTTGCACAGTATACACTGTATCTATGCGCATGAAGGATTGATGCTGACATTTTCTGCTAAGTTTGTTTGAGGTCAAACAATCATTTATAAAGAACTTGTCAACTGAACGAATAGTCAAAAACATAAAAAGATGGACAAGATTAAACAAACAGTCTCATATACATTTCATCCACGAATATACAAATTCTAGTCAAATGAAGTGCATTTCAAATTTAAAGGCACAGATAATCTTGCTGCATATTGATAAAATTGCAAAAATGTTAACATGTTGTTACATACCAGTTTGCTAAAGTTCAGTTTAACATTTTGTCTCAAAATACCGCATTACCCCACATGTGAAACTTTTGAAAATATTGTGGCAAAAGAAGCCGTTGCTTGTAATGAGTAATGGCTTCTTTCGCCACAATGTTTTCCACTCTGTCAGAGAGAAATAACCCAACTTTCTTAAATAAATTAATGTTTTGTATATTAGATTAGAATTTTAAAAAGTCCAAAATATGCTTATGAGACAAAGGGTTAAAGTTTTTGTTCTACGCTACCTTATGAAGATTTTGTTACGTTTATTTTTTTCAGAGTCTGGATGAACCAAGTCTATATGAAGTTAAATGTACATATACTGACAGTACAGATTTCTTGACTGTGGATCAGATAATTGATAAATTCTCCAGGATACAAACTATATGAAGGAATATCCTCTGCGTATATTCTGTCGTTCATTGTCAACAGTTCATTCTAAACCTAGTGATGACTTCATTAAGGCCTGCAATTTATGCTAATTGAATTAATACTGGAGCCTCAGGTTTATTTATAAAATGTATTACTTCGTCATGATGAGAATTAAACAAACATTAAATATATCAAACTAAAATAAGGATATCTTTGTTTAGATTGTAATATTTGCAATAAAGGTATTGAGAAAATGTTTCAACAGATGTTCTTTCTTGTCTGTGAAATGCATTTTAAGTCCATGGTACATGAATGTACTACATTAGTTTGTTGTTTTTATGTGAACTTAACTATAGGTTTAACTTACTGCATAAAGTGTATAGGCTTTGAAGCTACACATGTGATTGTTAGTAATTTTGCTGTTCTTAGTCCTTAGGCCTAAAAAAAAGGTTTGTTTCCGGTTACCTGACCAACCCATCTTTTACATGCTGACTCCTAAGTTTTTATGGCATCCAAATCTTAGTGCTATATTGTAATTTTCACAACAGTGTTGCTGATATAATTATGTAAAAAAAAAACATAAAAAACTCTCTACCTACCGACCCATATTTTTGGGGGCATGTTACCAGAAACAAATCTTTTTTGGTTTAGGCCTAAGTTTTCTGGAATTTTGTAAAACAAACACATATATCTATTTTATAGAATTTATTTGCCAGTAAAGAACAATTGTGTGACCAATTTACATTGTATTCACATCATTTTATAAAATAGCTAAATAACAAAACATTCCATGTACATGTATGTTAAATATGATGTTAAATCTTATTTCAAGATTGATACAAATGTTGGGATTTCATATTTGTATTTCTGTGCATGTTCCATTCAAAGAATAAATTTTTCATGGCTCAAAAATTTGATATAATTTGGTAACAGATGGCTCACACAAGAGTATTGAGATACATAGAACATGAAACATGCACAAACTATCATAGGTTTTCATTTATAGATTATACACCACTATAGATTATTAGAAGATCATGATAATTGTAAAACATGTCAATTACTGACATATGTTACTGCATCATTCATCAATTAAAGATTATTAATTCAGATTTAAATCCAAACGTTCGTCATGTTTTCCACATAGTTTGCATTCTTCGGAATTCTTTGCCTATTTCTTTCGGTCTATTTCTGTAGAACTGAGTAAATGCTTCTTTTAACTTCTTTTGTGTTTGGATATCGTCATCTACAATGTTTCTTATTGGACTGAAATATAGTACGATAACATGTTAGAAGGTTCTTCAAAATATCTGTTAAAATAACCACTGCAGACGGCCTGTTTCACAAAATAGTTTCAAACAAACGTGACATTAACCTAACACTGAGAAAAAATATATACACAATAATTTTATGTGAAACTGATTTAAATGTACAATGAACCTGACATAACAGTCACCCGTAAACAAAGGCCACCTTGTGAACAATAGCTAATCTTTTGCACTCATTTTTTTATATAATTGACTGATCAACATCTGAATAAAGGTTAACTGTGCATAAGTGTCACATTTTTATGTCCCTTTAGTGGCGTGTTCACAGGTTTAAGGTATGTCTGCTTATCTTATACATATTACATGTACTAAAGTTGTTTTTACCCTCTGTCAGAGCTTGACTTCAGTCCATTTGTTTTAGATCCTCCAACTGGATTCTGTGAAGAAATGTAATACACTGTTACACTGAAAAACTTTATGTATATGTCACATTTATATCTAGAGTAAAATTGACTATCAGTTGTGTTATAGTCACACTACCCCGTCATTACCATTGGTTTGAATCCCATCTGGGACCAAATTTCTTGTATGAGGAAGCTGTCCAACTGGTTTACGGACAGTGGAGGGTTCTATCTAGGTGTACACCTGGATCTTCCTCCACTGTTAAGCTGAAAAAGCCACTAAATGACTAGTTGTTGGCAAGATGTTAAACCCAAGAGAAAAAACATAATCTTTATTTGGCAAGTGTACTAGCTCTTAAAAATGCTATTCTGATTAATATTGAATAATTCAAATATTTATGTTATAAAATGTGAAACCCTTTCTAAGCAACAAACTGTTGAGAATAAAGTGTATTCTCATTATAGACTTTCCATTTTGTCAAGAGACTAGTTCAACTTGTGTCAATCTTGTTACAATCACTCAATTTACTCAAAGATAATTTAATTGTATTTGAATAAAAAAGACATGTTTTTACACTGATAAAATGACTAAGTTGACAATTTGAATAGCATACAGAAAGTCACAGAAAGTGTTAATGGGTATCACAAAGATGTCTAAACATTGCAATACATACTGAAGTATTTCCACTGCCTTGTTTGTTACTGACAATGACTGTCATATTTCTCATTAGTGGGTGTCGTGTCTGATTAGGTCGGAAAGGTGGAGGTCCGAGTGTAGGCTGTATTAATATATAGAATCAAGGAAGTGAAACACAGTGGAGGGGTGTAAAACATGTTGTTAGTGTAAATTGGAGGGTCATACTAACAAGGGCTGATAAAAAAGTTGTACAAATGCAGTTCATTTATTACTCATCATTGCTCAATTAACAAGATGAAACTGTATAAATTAAGAAAAATGCATAACATTACAACAACTTTTTAATCAGCCCTTGTTTTTAAGTACATAATCCCATTTAAACATAGTGTGAAGATACAGTACAGTACAGAGTTTGGTAATTGTGAAATAAGTTCATTCTTAATACAGTGGTCATAGTTAGATGTAATTCATTTACTAATTATACAGTTAAAAGAAGTATAGTACTTGTATAGTAGTATACAGAAACAAAATATGTGAAATGATTTTCTGCAGAATTTGATGTAGACATTAATCTCGACTCAGACGTTTCACAAAATCGGTCTGAAGTTCTACTAATTTAGAATACTGCTTACTTATACATGTAGCTTAGAGTTGATGCCAAACTTGTAACACGGCTTATGAGAGAAATACAATGTAATATAAAAATGTTAACTGGAGTCGTACAGGTAGAAATGATGATACATGGAAAAAGATATTTACTCATTTTTTAAATACTCAACTGATATATTTTTTTCTTACATCTCTTATTGTTAATACCGAGTAAAAATGAGTTGTCAAATAAAACTGTTATTTACAAAAACAGAAATTATTTTAGTCAACATACTAATCCAATGTATTACTGTTTTAACACAGGTGAATATGTACAGGTTTGTAAACATTACCCATTACAACAAAATAGACTGTTCCATCAGAAATGGAAGACTGTACCACATTCAGTTAGGAGGGATGTTACATATTAACATAAATGAAAACATTTTTGTAGCAATGACATAAATGAACAAACATCTGGACAAGGTTAAAACACAAATAATTAATTGATGATATCAAATATTATTTGTACTGAAAGAGAGAAATTTCCTTTAAAAATATTTTCTCAAACCTACTTATCAAAAATCATAAATCATTAGTTCTAAAATATCTTAGTATTGAATGACCATTTCTAAAAAAAACAGCGGAAGGAAAGAGATGCATTAATAATAGAACTATAAAAAAAACTGATGGAGGTTACTTGATACTAAGTACCTCCTCCCATGTGATGACGTGTACAAAAATGCATGTTTTACTAAAAGCTAAGCCTTAATGGACTTATATGAATATAAGTAGATTAATGGGTTACACCACAGATGTAACCATGTCTTGAACTGTTTGTAGCATAAAAAAATAAAAGAAAGGGTATATACAACAGTCAATAAAGCCTAGTATTGTACTTATGATGATTTTATACAAGTACTAAATTGATAGTGATAAATGAAATGGCCCAGTCAAAGAACATTTAAGAGACTTTGAGGCAAGAAATTTCTCTAATAGGTTACACATCCCTATTCAAATATTTTATTATACCTGCCAGTCCCTGATGAACAGCTGTAAATAGCAAATGTACTTAAACATTGTATTTCATTACTAACATCACAATAATCATTGTTCCATAACAGTCTTGGGCATATTATGGCAAGTATTTATTAAACAGACAATCTAGGTTTGTCAAAATTAACAATTCATAATTATACTACGAATACCAATATTTAATAAAACAATGTGATTTTTTGAAGAAGAATTTTTTTGAAGATTATCAAAAAATATTTTAAAAATGTTTACAAATAGTAAATAAATGACTTTGTGTTTTAAGAATAGTGTGTTTCAATACAAAATTTAGAAAATCAACATTCAAAACAAACTAAGATCGGTTATTTCTTTGTGTCTTTTCAAGGTAGGGCCAAAAGTAATTCCTAACTTTAGTTCTATTTGTGCAATAGTGAGAACAATAGTATCCATGACACATTTCATAATTATACATTCCTGTACATACAATTATATGAATGTAAACACATTGAGTCCAATGAAGTGATTTTTCTAATTTCTCATTTCCACTGTTCACTCACTTCAATGTTAAAAAAGCTGCCCGAGCCAAAATTGAGTCAATTGGTAAATGTTGAGTTAAAGAATTTCTCCTTTTCTAAAGAAATAAAAAATCTTCATATCTAATAACATTGCTATCTAATTTCAAAACAATAAACAAACTCCCAAATATTTTTACTTTTGACCCTATTGTGAGAAAAAAAATAATTAGGATAATTTGTAGTAATTGTTTATAAATTGGTTACATGTAGGAACAATTAAAAGGGAATATGGTGTTACTGAAGAACAGGCAAAAACATAAAGAAATAATTCAAATACCAGAGTCTTTTTCTTGTGTTTGTACTGAAAATGTACGTATTTATGTTAAACACAGGTGCTCTAAATATTGGCTAAATATGGGTTCAAGATTATTGTAAATAATATATAGGTATATAAATTTATTAGAGGGTAAATACCAATACAAATATTCTGATAACGTTTCTTTGTTCCCATAACAATATTAGTAGAACATTCCTTACAAATGATTAAACACTTACTGAGGATCTACCTAATCATTTATTGAAGTATTTATCAATAACTTATCACATGAATGATTTAAGTTTACTGATAAGTCATGTTTGACTCAGTTTAACCAATACAACAATCTTACATCGTATTCTCGATGGATCAACTGAATACAACTATGCAACTTATTTACCATATATATGGATGCAAAATATACATGGTGGCCTCAATTTTGCCGCATAAATTGAATTTAAAAAAAAAGATACAAATTATTGATATATCAAAATCCAGCAGTAATTTATTAAAAAAAAAACAGGTCAAGAAAATCAAACATGTTGCCGTAGATTTGTTTCTTGATAACTTTAAACCGAACCATTGTTCAAAATATCATAACAATTCTGGTCTATCTTTAAAGATCGTTCTGAACGCCAAATAATTCAGATTCCTCTTGTGGAATTTGTGTGAAATACATCAAGCATGTATGTTTTACAAAGAAAACCATTTTTAACCATGATATATGAACAATGCGAGGCTGCAGGCTCTCCAAGATTTCTGTTACAAAACCAGTCCTACTTCAACATCCAATGGAATGCCACTGACATCAAAATGTAAAACACAATAAATACTAACGTGCATATATGATTATGCATAGTAGATCATTCAACAATAATCTTGTGCACAATTAATATCCCCATCCATGTATTGTTGGATATATTCACCTTTTAGTTGGTTTCATACACACACATTGTCTGAGAAGTACCTTTACCGTAATTGAATAGTTTGTGTAAGCCCAGCTGGATTATTTTGCCTAAAACGTTTTAATATTAGTTCCTGAATGTATACATGTTGATAATCATTAGAAAATAATACAGCATTTTAAGTTATAGAGGCCTGAACTAGACTAAGTTTGAGTAAACTAGAAATCTAATCATGTTGATTTTTGCAAGAATGAAGTAAAATCGGAAAAAAATGTAAAATTCTTACCTTCTCATTATTCCCAGTCAGCATATCCATACCCTTCTTTAAAAGTATATAACCATCTTCTAGAGCATTTTTGTTCATATCTAATAATTCCGTTGTAGTCAATTCTTCTCTGTTTGTATCATAATCGTATTTACCATTCACTGGATAACTGGAATAAATGTTTTTATCAACAGCAGGAAGGAGATCACCTATACTGTAGTTTGTAGCTTGTCCGTCCATTGCTTGTTTATTTACGTATGAATAATGATGATTCCACATTGGTTCCTTCGGCTTGCCGTCAGTCACAACACGCACATCTCGGACATTACTTCTGTGTATACCATGTCTCAGTTCTCGTTGTGACACAGCCGAACTAGCACGTGTTACTGTAGAATATTTCCTGGGACCAGTTTGGGTTCTAGAGGTATTGCAATGCGGTGTGTTATTCCTTGAGGTCACTTTTCCGGGCACTGGTGACGGGCTAGATTGTCCAGAAATAACCGAGTCAGGGCTTGTTACCACCGGATATTCTTTTATATTATCTGCACCAGATCTTGTGGATGGGTTAGATCCTAAACCTAAATTATTGCTTAATGTAGTCTGAGCATGCTCGGGAGAACTTCTTCCCCAGTGAGCAACTGACGGCTCTAATTGGTCCGTATTTTGAATACTTATTTTCCTGAGAACCATAGTAACTGGCTTCATAGAATCGAGGTTGTACACCGTGCTTTCTTCTGTAGGTTGCGCAATGTCTGGTTTGTAGCACCGATTTAATTCTTTGTTTCTTTTTAACTTTGCATAAGACCAATTACTATCTTCACTCTCTATTCGTTTTTCGATTCGTAAACTATCATGGGCAAGTTTGACATCTGGATCAGGCAGTTGTAATATTGTAGGTTGATGCGTGTAAGAAAATTTCACTCTACCATTCGTGCCTTCTTCAACAACTTTAGCGTCTTGCATTGATGGGGGCAATCCGGCACCGTGTTCTTTGTGTGATGGCAGTTCAGATAAATTGACCATGCTTGAGTACATACGCTGCATTTCTGGTCTTTGTAACCCTGAAGGATTTTCCATGTCTTCTCCGTCACTTTCTATTCCACGTTTGATTTCGGCACTTGATGTTTTGGACGAATAACCTTCATCTACTTCATCTTCAGCTTTATTATTCCTTCTGTCATTTTTCGAGAACTTCAGTAGTCGTTTTATTTTCATGTAAGTATTGCTTCTCTCAAGGTGAGCTTTATTTTGAATATCAATTGCATCTCTTGTTTTTTCTCTGTCAGGATTTTTAGACTCTCTGTAAGTGTCAATGTCACTTTTAACGTTTTCTTTGGATTCGTCACTCTCCTCATCAGTTTGTGGTATTAATCCGACATTAGATTGACTATATTTTAATTTAACACTCGTGTCGTTTTCTTGAATTATCTTTGGCTTAGGAATGTATACTGGGTGCAAACTCCCTTTACGAAAAAGCTCTTCGTCATCTATATTAGGACATTGGTGCTTTATTGAGATGTAATAATCTGCATCCAATAAGGGCGGCCTTTTCTTTGCTGGAAAAAGTGAAAATAACAGGTAAAACATCACACACATATTTTTCTCTTACACGAATAAAATGGATTCAAATGTATGAATTATCGATTGTTAATGTTAAAATATTTGTGATTTACTGGATAGTGAAGACTCAATCATTCCACAGACGATAAAAATCATCGTTTTATTGATTTGTCATTATGTTCTTCAGAACGGACGGGCGGACGGACGAACGAACGGACTGGCGTACAGAATGTTTATTGTTATAATAGGTAATTACGGGTTGAGGGAATCCAAGAAACTAACTTTAACATTGATCGAATGATAACAAATTTGTTTCACATCCCAAGCGGATTTACTTTGGAGTAAACTCTGGCCAATCAGTCACAATTTTCTTAAATGTTTTATTTAAGTGTTGGAAGATTTTTGAGTTTTCACTAAGAGTCAGAATACTCAAATAATAAAAAGGTAAAAATGTTATATTTAGATACTGCTTTAGTATGGAATATATATTATTACTCTGAAATCATTTTTTACATATAAGGGTATAGTTATGTAATCAGAGAAAAATAAACGTCAGTAACATGTTAGAGAAACACATTTTTATAAATAAAACTCGATGTACGTACGACATTACGACAAATTTAGTATTCTGAATACAAAATACAGTCAAAAGAAAATTAAGAGTCACCTGTGAAGAAAGGTCACCATGTGAACGAAGGTCATCATGTGAACAAAGGTCACCATTTGAACAAAGGTCATCATATGAACAAAGGTCATCATGTGAACAAAGGTCACCATTTGAACAAAGATCACCATGTGAACAAAGGTCACCATTTGAACAAAGGTCATCATTTGGCGAATGGTCACACGTATTGAGGCTATATACTAGTATACGGCTACATAAAGTTCTGAAAATAGGTTAACAACGCGCCTTTGACACATAGTATTTTTCCTTACAGTGGCCTTTCTTCACAGGTTATACTGCAGGACAAACAGTATTTAATGGAATCAGATTTTATTATGTTAAGGGATGGGGATACAAAAGGTGCTTATAGGGAATGTATGTGTAAACATGTACATATACAGCATGCTTATTTGAAGGATTTTGTATTCTCGCTATTTTCACACAGAAGTTAATTTATGAACACAGATTTATTTTATAGTGTGTGCCAGACATATTGTTATGCGTAGAAGTGGTGAAGTGGATCATGCAGCTTGTTCGAACTTAGATACGATTTCACATTACGCCACAAAATTAATGGGTTGACAATAAGCCTGTGCTTATTCAAATAACACTATTGCTCTATAATTGCGTGTATGTTTTTTTAAAGTGTAGAAATGATATTGAAGTGGGGTATAATCTAACTTAAGAGGTAGGTAAAGCAGGAGAAAAACTTGAATAAACATAATTTGGTCTGAAATTTAACAGTTAAAGATATGAAAAATGAAAAAGTACGGTTAAAGTACTACAAAATTAAATGGAATTAGAAATAGCTAATAGCTTATTAAGTAAGCAATGCTACATAAACATGAACTTCAATTGATAATAATTGCAATTCGACTGTTAAAATGAAAGAGAAAAGCCATGAAAAGAAGGCTTTTATATATCAAAACAGGAAAAAAGTGTTGCAATGCATTAAAAATGATTACATGATAATATTTTCATAAAAGCTTTATATCTTGACCTGCACACACAGCTTAGATAAGCTATTGATAAATGCATGAAAATATATCAGAAAAAGGTAAACTAGGCATTGGTTGCACTAAACTGTGCGACCAAAACCCTACCGTAGTACAAGATAGAATATAAATGGCGAAAACACTAGAAATATTATTCGTATTTTGTTTATGAAGACACAAATTTCCTTATTGATAAACTGCACATTGGCATTCGGTTTGTCAATCAATTAAAGATTTAAGTTATTGGACACAGATCAAAAACTTTAACGCTCACAAATGATAATACAAAAAAACATTTAACACATTGTAAATGAAAAAAAGATTAGTTATAAGCAGAGGATTTCAGATAAAAAAACTTTGCAGTTTGGGCGAACTCTATCAATACTTGTATTATAATAATTATCTAAAATAGTTAAATGCCAGCTAAAAACATGGTGATTCCTTACAATCGCTGAACATCTTGGTAGATATATCTACAATAAAAGCATTTAACAATCCATTACACATATCATACTAATATTCTATTCTATAATTATTTGACAACGTACATTGAAAATTATGTACCAACTAATATACATAAAAACTTAAGTAAGCATTAAATTTCAAAACACATTATGTTACCAAAAAGGCTATTTGTTGTACCATGTGTATAATTTCTACTTTAACTGGCTTATTTTGTTTTGCGTCAAAACGAAAATTATTTTGTTATTGTGTTGGTGTAGAAATATGAAATTTTGAATTCAGACTGTAGTACAGATTGAATTAATCATTCTTATTAATATCTAATTTAATATTTTAAAAAAATGATTCACCTATCAATGAAATTATAACTATTGTATCATATCATTAAGAAAATTGAAAGAAATGGCATACTCATATTATTATTATACTTAATGGTGACATTGAATATAAGAATTAATTTCAAATTACTGCAATCAACAAAGAAATCGCTGCAAGAGACTACAAATTATACAAAGTTTTGTAAAATTAATTATAATTGTGTCAATATATTTCGCATTATATAAATTTTCATAAATGAATAATTATACCAAAACTTAATAATTATTCTAAATACATTTAAATATTCATATACATGACTTCATGTACATCAAATGCTGCTTGTCTCGTGCTTAAGCACATGATTTCAGCCATAACGTTTATATAACTTTATTAGATATTTTGTTGAAAGCGAATTTCAAAATAATAATGAATACTATATATGACAATTGAGGATCCGAAATGGTAAGTGTGTACAGGGCCTCCATTCACAAACATTCATGGCCCAAGCTTTGGTCTTTAATTCAAGTGTGAGCTCTACCCTTGCTTTTATTAGCAATGTGTGACATGGGTACGCTAGATGACATACTAAAGAAATATGTGATGACTATTATTTCATAATCTGTGATTTTCTGACTACTATACAAATTGGACAAAAATATATTTTTGTATATATGAACGTACGTATTGTCATCCTTAACTACAGTGAAATATTTTAATAGTGATATCATTAATTAGTAATCTGTCCTAAGATCGAATCTTCCTTACCTTTCTTGGATTCCATGATGTTGTGTCTCTTCGTCCATCCAACAATTCCTGAAATAAAATCATAATACCGGTAATAAAAATAATACTTATGCTACAGTTGATGTATAAATTATAACAACGATATTGTTGCTGATATAACTTCAGTATTATCCAGGTATAAATGTTTTCATCATTTGATACGCACTGAAAATGGATATTACTGCATCCAGTCAAACCTTCGAACAAAGGCCACCCTTGGGAAAGACAAAATGTGGCCTTAATTGCAGGTGGCCTTTATTCGGAGGTCAGTTTGTCCTGAATAATCTGTTTCGGTGTTTCAAAGAATGGCCTTTATTCACAAGGGGGGGGTCTCTATTCGGAGGTGGTCGCAAAAACAGGTTTGACTGTAATTCATTTAAAAATTTATTTATTGAATGTGATAGTTTTTTTCTAAACATGTTTCTTCGTTGCCATACTGTATTGCCCTCATTTCGGTCAAATACAAGCTAATTTAATGTAAAATTGGTGTCAATACAGGTTCTCTTTGTACTTCAATGTGCAATGTTGAATGTTAAAGTTATTTTATCGCTCGGTACATGTAATTAATAAGTAACCAAATCAATTATACGAGACCCTGTGATTTTGATGCAAACTGGTAAGTGTTGCTCAACATGTCAATATAAAGTAAAACCATGTGATATATCAAAATATTTACTAAATTGAATTCGTTGTGTTTGAATGGTTATGTTATTTAACACTACTACTGAGATTAACACTATTCTTGTGCATTAACCATGTTAACAGAAATGACCGCTAGAGGGAGCTACATTTCAACTGCCTTCCGTCAATGATGCAGCAAAAAAATCTGCTGACTCAAAACTTAATTAAATGCCTCAGCTCTCTTAAATTACGTTCCTTATCACAAAATCTACAAACAGCTATCAATGTTTCTTATCGTCTGTATGTTATAAATCACGTGTCATATTGTATAAACGAGTACAGTCACACCTGTGTTTGCGGCCACCTCCGAATAAAGACCACCCAGTGAATGAAGGCCATTCTTTGAAAAACTGTCACTGATTATTTAGAATAAATTGACCTCCGAATAAAGGCCATCTGTCAATATAGGCCACATTTTGTCTTTCCCAAGGGTGACCTTTGTCCACAATTTTGACTGTAATTCTAATTAGGCTGTGGCTAAAAACCTGGTACATGTAGTTCACAAACTTTGTTGCCTTAAATCACGTAAGCGATACATGAAGAACATATCCACATATAATCACGCGTATACGTCAATTATAAATACAATAAATGCTGTGTTGGCCTCGATTTTAGTAAGATAGGTCTATCAATATGATCGTTAATCAATGTGGTATATTGTCTTCTATCTTTTGTAATTTATGTATTTAACAGTAGGTCAGTAGTGTAACACAGGCGATCTAGTCAGCAGTCAATATCCTGATGTCTCGATATGCAGAAAAAATCTTGGAGGTCATTTTGCTGGGATTTATAATTACAAGGCTTGAAACGAGACCTTTCAATAAGTATTGATTTCATCATTAATCAAGGCTTAGATTTTAAATTTTATATCAGTTCAAGGTGTTGGATTGCATGCCATACAATGTATGAAATTAACACCCTGATTAAATTTAATGTTAATGCATAGACATCTACGTAAATGGTATTTAAACGAAGTTTGGTATATTTGTAAACGAATAGCACTTATGTTTAAATGAATAGCGTCAATGTTTGAAAAAACATCAACATACCAATACATAGTATTAAAATATTTAAAAAGTTGCTTGCGAGTTTTGTAAGCATCAGTGATATTTTACTGGTGGCGATTTCGGAGTTTTAACAGGAGCTTAAGCTAAACTTGTTCTAATATTTAGAATTCCCACTGTAATTTACAAAATTTCACCACATATAATTTCTAAATGAAGAAGCCTATAGTAATTGTTAGCAAATTTGAGATAGGTCTTTGGTTCAAAATAATTTATCTAAGCTCGATTGTGAAACAAGCAATTTTACTTATATAAATCACGCTTGAGTCCGCTTCCTGGACACTACATCAGTACTGCGTTCGAAAAATGGGATTGTGAAGTTTATGAACGAAATTATGAACAAGATAATTAGAGACAATGAAACTGAATATGAGTTACTCTGTATTCTGATTAAAGAATTGTAGAAGGTGGTTGAACAAAAGACAATGTACATTATAGTGAGTTAAGATACACCAATCGGTTGTATTTGTAAAAAAATGAAATGCACGTTTTTCTATGTACGTTATTATTGAAATGATATTAATATTGACCAATATTTGATAACGTAGTTGCGTTTTAAAAACTTTGAAAAAGCTATCATCACATCACCATCTCCTCTCTGGTATAAATGGATGAATGGCCTTTTTAAAAACTTCACGTCATACAATTACGAAATATGCACACCTGGTAAGTGTGTATTAACAAACTTGAAAAACTGCAGATGTACAAGATTATAAAAAATACAGTTTAATCTGTAAATATTATGATAATTCCCGAAGAAGTTCAAAGTGTAAAGGTTGAAGTACTCTTGTTTTATGAACGTGTTTATATATATATATTATATTCATGTATACATAGATATGGCATGTAACAGCAGGGTATAGGTATAAGATAATATAAAGGTAATCCCTCTCAATGATCTTGAAAAAATAACACATGTATTATATGTTCCTGTTATTTATATAAAACATTACGTTTCTGCAAATGACCCTTATACATATATACTTAAAAGTATGTCTATCAATCACTCTACGTGAGATTCCAATACAACTAGAAAAAATATAATTATAACTACAGTAAAACCTCGTTATCTCGAGGAGTCATCGGAATAGACAAAATGCTCGTGATAAACGTGGTGCTCGTGATAACGTGATAACGAGGTATTTGTTCGTTGGTTGGAAATTATAAACAACTATGAACAAATATTGAAAGGACTTTAAAAACCTCTCGAGATAAGATGGGAGCTCGTGATATCGATGCTCGTAATAACGAAGTTTTACTGTAATTGGACAGTGTAAAACTCGTGATATCATCCGGCATCAAAACATGACGCAGGCAGCAAAAAACCCACAAATATCACATTTTACCGTCCAAACAATGCTCTCTCTAAACTGGTTGGACCGCATGACACCAGATTCCTGACACAAACATTGTCTTCAAACGTTAAAAGTTCTACCGATGTTTCACAATTTCAGAATTAAGGACTGAAATAATTACCGTCTGGCTATTTGTCTGTTGGTAGCGTAGATTTATGGAAAGTCTTCTATAACATTTTGTGTTTTTTGTAATGATACCCTGGCAGAATACATGTTTCTATGACTATCGTAATTAATATTTGTATTTTTGTAGACTAAAAACCCTTTATATTTCTTAAGAACCATATCTGAAATTAAATAATCAGATAATCAGATAATCATAATTAGAAATGACATACCATCGTCTGCCATGTCGTCCGTGTCCCAGGGTCTCAGCGGCCATTTCTTCTTGTCGGGTTTCCTGTTAGAAATAAATTTTGGAAAATTATTTTGTTGTTTGATTCGCGGGAGGAAGTCATCGACGCTTGTATACTGACGTTGTTTAACCACAGGTCTCTCAAAGCTCGATTTTTCTCGAGCAACAGTTAGAGGTAAGATAGTGGTCGACTGTCGCATGTATGATTTTTCTCGTATATAATCCTCACGTGGGTTTAACACATTTTTCACGACTTGGGGCAAGAAAAACTTTGGTGACTTGGAAATATTCAAGACCTTCGGTTTAGATCTTCGAGATTTTCGGGTGTTCATTTTGGTTCCGTAATTTTTAGACAAAATCAGACGTTATTATCCTTCCGCACATAAAATACATTCACAGTGAATGGTTCCCATAATTCCGTTCCCCTAATTTACGCCAATAACGTTATTTACGTATATCGTAAACGACTCATTTCATTTTGATAAACAACGTCGCTCTGTAAGCTGAAATTAACATCCAATAATCACAATGTGTTACAACAATTGTTAATATCGTAGCGATAATTTCATTTTCTACATGAATTTTCCACACCGTTTACGAATTTTATAACCCCATTATATCCACTTAATCTTCAACTTAATTGTATATGCACCATATAATCCGGATTAATCCATTCTCGTTCGCTAACAGTCATATGACCTTGGAAAGAAACCAGAAGAAATTTGGCACTCTTAATTAATAACATGATTTAGAAATAGTTCAGATAAGACATTGTGCATTGATTATTTCAAATTCAAAAGCAAATACAAAGCTCGTTTGCAACTCATGAATACAGATTTTGGCATTTCTCTCGGTACGAAATCGGTTTACGTGTACCATACTGGCCATACACCAAGCTGGGCATAAGCAACTTTTTCAGAACCACTTCAATCATACAACAAGTAGCCGTTAAGTCGCGTACCACGTTGTTTTATAACCATTAATGCGATAGATAAGCATTAATTGAATTTTGAAGTATCCTGTCAAATAAGAATGAACTGGGAAACAATTTAATTAATTTTTGCATTATTAGAGAGCAAAAAATACTGCATAGCATTGACCGTCCACAGGAATGTGATTATGTAGAAGAGAAATAAGCCAAGGAACAATGAATACTGTTTATACTGGAAGCGAGTCATTCACCATAGCTCTTTAAGGACGGAGTAAGATCATGCCATATATATGTACATTATACACCTTATTACATTACGTCGCGAATGAAGCATTGATTTGGCTTGATTGCCAATTACGTGAGTATATTATGTCAAGGCTTTATAGAATCTAACATCACTGGATTAATGATATAAAACGACCGAGACGTGCAAAATGGCGTGACTGAGTCATTGAATATAACGTGACATATTCATTGATTATAACGTAGCCGGTGAATTGAATATGACGTGAATTATTCATTGATTATAACGTGACCGGTGAATTGAATATGACGTGAATTATTCATTGATTATAACGTGGCCGGTGAATTGAATATGACGTGAATTATTCATTGATTATAACGTGACCGGTGAATTGAATATGACGTGAATTATTCATTGATTATAACGTGACCGGTGAATTGAATATGACGTGACTTATTCATTGATTATAACGTGGCCGGTGAATTGAATATGACGTGAATTATTCATTGTGTATAATGTGACCGGTTTTTTAATATAACGTGAATATTCATTGAGTATAACGTGACTGGTTAATTGAATATAACAAGATTAATTAATTAGATATAACATAACCGAATCGTCGAGTATAGCGTGACTGATTCATTGGACAAAACGTGACTTTTGTTGTGCATAACGAACGTTTTCATTGCGCCCAACTTGACTGAGCCATGGAGCACAATTCAGACTGAAACATTGGTTACAGCATGACTCTGGCTTTGAGGGAGTGAAACGGGTGGGGGGCATTTTATCCGCGGAGTGTTTGCAGTTTAGACGGTAAATTTTAAACATAATGACTCAAGATATACATATCTACTTATTACAATCAGGGCAACTGGTCGTCACATATATATGCTCCTTTTGATCAATTTTAATTAAAACAACATACACTATGTACTAACGAATTTTCATTTGTAGGAGCAGCCTAATTGCATTAGAAATCACAGCGACGATATTAACTGATTACACAGAACGTATAATGCCTATATTATTATATCTTGCTAATTAATATAGTGTTACTACCGGCAAGAAAAAAATATGCATGGAATCAATGTTTATTTTGAAGTAAATGAAAAAGAATCAAATAAGCATGCTCTTGAAATAAATTAACAACACATACCTTCGTATTTTTACCCTTTTTTGGAAATCCAGACATGTTTTAGATTTTAATAAACTTCGAAACGGGTATCTCTTTATTCTTGTCACTTCCATCAGACCTTATGAAACACTAAACAAACACTCTATTAAAATTCCCATTTTAAAGTCGACTCCTTAATTATTTAATCTCCTGAAGGATTAAACTGTTTTTTGTTTGATTTAACCGTTTATCCGTAAAGCCATGGTCGACCATTGGCATTCATGTATTCAGAATTTCATCTTTTAACGCTTATATCAGCGTGAAATGAAACGATTTTTAGAAATAGATAACTCATAAAACGAACATAAAATTCTCATTTCGACCATTCACTTTATTGAGATCATAAAAAGAGACGAAGTGAAATTGATTTCCACCCGCTTATTTATTTTTATACCTTAAGATTATGAATTAAAGTAAATATGTCATTCAATCAATTGTTGTTTATTTAAAAGTTAGGATTTTATAGTGGTTGTTTTGAATTGTTGAACAATATCAAACGATTATCAAAAGCATGTTTATAAGTTGAATACTTAAAGGGAAAAGTCTAAAAGGATGGGAAACGGGCTATCTGAATCATCTACTATAAAATGTTCGTGTGATAAAGTAAGTAATTCAAATGTTAAATTTTCAAGAGAATCAATGCTTCCAGAGGGCATATTACAAAATTATGATGATTATATATGCCATATACTGAATGGAATCTTTTGAATTGTATAAAGAAATATTTCAATAAAAAGTTATGTAGACCGCATAAATCTTATTTCATCCACTATCTCGTTTGATGTAATTAACCGATGTAATACAGTTTATACCAATGATCAAATATAATGAGATAGTGAGAGTTAGATATATTTAGTTTTATTTTAATTTTGAACCAAATGTGCGACAGATGATGTCAGGGTATATTCTTCGTGATAATTCACTCGAATGGTTTGTGGGAGAAGTATTACTAAGTGAATCAAACATATCCTTGCACTTAGTACGAGCATGTCGGACTTTTCATTTTATAAATAACAGACCAGTACCGTAGCCAGACCCATACTTGAACTGAAGCAATCTGATGGGTCCGGGGACATGGTCCCTCGGAGTTTTTTTATTAAAACCTGCCATTTTTTCCCATTACCTGCCTAAATTTTAACCGAGGCATTCGCCACGGTGTGCCTCAGTGTAGCTACGGCGGTGACAGACATTTGTTTCAGTCTAGATTTTCCTCATCATATACATGCATCAGGTGATATTTTCATAAAAAAGGTTGGTTCAATAGTAAATATCGTAACTTTTGGTAAGTTCAGGACTCATGTATAAAAATAAACGGTTTGAAAATATTCATAATGTCAGACTAGGGTATACAAGTTTGTATTTTAATCTAATCTTGCAACAAAACACTCAAGGAAGACACGTTTTAATTACATTTCTCGGGTGATATTTTAGTATCAAATCAATAACTTCAACAATCTGTCGGTTGCCTACGAAGAAAACAAGTAGTGTTTGTGTAAAAATGTAAACAGATTGACTGATTTTAAAACTGTTGCATGTTTTTGTAAATAATTTAAGTATTTAATCATTTTTATCTGATTTGTCGTCTTCGTTTGAATTCACGGAAAACAAGGTAAAACAGATGACATTCCGTACTTATGAGTCTTGAAATTATTATGATAAGTTATCGTCAAAATAGACATTCAATGTTGTCATTCATCTGACCTTTAGTGAATTAAAAACAAATATCAAACTTTAAATCAGATTTTTGCTATCTTGATTCAATGAATTTGTCAATCGTAAAGTTTAAAAAGTCTACAAACCTGAAACTTTTTTAATGCTTTTTGGTCCGCCAGCTTTGTAGCAAGTTAATGTAACAACAAACTAAAGCTAGTATCAGATGATTAGGCCTAAAAATAAAAAGGTTTGTTTCCGGTTACATGCCCGAAGAAATATGGATCGGTAGGTAGGGACTTTTATTTTTTACTTATATAAGCAACAATGTATAGAAATATGCGCGCCGTAATATTAATGAGTAGTGAACATTACGATATTGCACTACAATCGGGCGCAGTAAAAAGTTATGAGTCGGCAGGTAAAATATTTGTTCGATAGGGTAACCGGAGACAAACCTCTTCTGTTTTATGCCTAAATAAGCGATCAACTTGCTTGTACATGAACTGCGATCACTAGAATTCACTTAAAGTAGAAAATTCAAGATTTCATAATCATTATCCACGAGATGGATAAGGGAAAAATGATTTGATTTTGATTTTGAAAAGCATATCAAAGAGGTCTGCTGAAGTTAACTCGGTGCTTTTTTTCCATTGATGGTTGACTGCAAGCTAAGTGCCCGGATATATCATAATCTCTAAGATAATCCCCAAACGTGATTAAATTCTATCATGTCATATCCTGAAACGAGTGTATCGAATTTATGCCCGGAATAATTGAAAATAGATACAAAATTGGTCCATATTTCATGTATTTGATTAAAACATACTTCCTAACCTTAGAGCTAAAAAGAATGGGAGTGCTAACATACGATTATAGATACATAAATGAGTAGAATTTATATCTCGACTTTGAAGCATTATGGTATATGCAGCTTTAGATAAATCACGTTTATTTTGCACCAAGGACTTTTAAAATACAATATTAAAAGAAGAGTTGACACAAGATATACAACAAGGCATTCATATTCCAATTTATAAAAATAAAAATATCGCAACTTTATCATTCAACATCAAATTATTACGAACTCTATCCCATTATGCATTAACTTATCTCACATACGGTATTATTAAAACATCGCCAAATAACATCCAACGGGAATGAATTTATTATTAACCTACAACAAATTGCAGACGTGGTTTCAACGAAAAACACTTAAACGATGAATTAAAACAACGATATTGTATTAAATCATCGTGATAATGGTTTATTTTCTGGAAAGTTTCAATATGATATGGGGAGCTCCGTGGTCGAGTGACTATGGTCTCAGACAAATGATCACAAGCCCCCCCTCCACCGCCCTGAGTTCACATTCCACCTGGGACAACAAAAATTTCACATAAATAGAAGCTATCCAGCTAGCATACTGGAGTTAGATGTTTCTACACAGATGTGCGCCTGTGATTTTTTTTTCATTTTAAAAACTTTAAAAGTCGCCGAATGACCCCGGCTGTTTCGTGCGACGTTAGATCCCAGAGAAAAATGTTTAATACGTATTTATGTTTAAAAAACATTATAGAATGTAGCAATGTATAGAGAAGTAACATTTATTGGAATCACATGGAGTGTAGGAAATACTCCACGATCAATATGCAGACACAAAGATCGAGTTATTTTGCATCTAGACAAATATTACACAACATGGACTGTTCGCAAGTGGATTAACTAATCGGATTAGCAACTTTAAATTTGATTATGGAAATATGTTTAACAGGGTGTAAAATGGTGTACAACTATAAAGCAATACGCCTGTATACAACTAAGATCTGATCGATATTATAGTGACGAAATATTATCAGACTACATGCCGTCGTTGTAATTGTATGATTATTAAATTAAAAACCTCGGCCTGCAATTTTTAATCATCTATATGTAACGCAGCATATTCGTTGATTTTCTTTCAAATTTGTGCAAACTATCACAACTAAGTAATGAGACAAAATACAAACCTCATAATTTATCAGTAATAATGGGATTGAAATTAATATTTGGCTCTTACACTTTACGTCACAATTGACCATTCTACTCTGCTAAAATTTAAGTAATGTGGCATTCCATAATTTAACATTATTAGTCAGTTTAATCATGTCCTTGAAATATTACTGGACAATTTCAGAGTACACGCCATCTCTCAGACCGACTTCCTTATAGGTAAATGATATTGATTCTGGTGTCATAAAGGGGATCATACCTTTGTGTCGGAGTTTTTGCGTCACTTCCGGACGCTCCGTTCATTGTGCCATTTCTGGTTCCCGGTGTTGATGACACCCCCGACTTAGGCGCCGAGTCCCTTCCACCGTACGTCGGGTAACCAAACTTTGTCATTTTCCGGTGAATCAAAGTCCAGTTAACATCTTGCTAAATGAATTAATACCCTCGCTAGTCCGTTTGTTAAGATATATCAGTGCCTTTTGTAGATAGCTAATTGTAGTAATCCTTTTTGCGTAAATCATTCCTTCATTTTTAATCTCCAATTCGATTGCGCAGTAAAAAATTCCTCCAAACGAAAAATAGACACTTTTAATTCAGAGCTCGAGATTATGTTTGTTTCTGTAATTTTGTCATAACCACATCTTCCAGTGTTTGCTAAACGATTTAAAAGGACAAAAATAATTTTAAAATGTCACCGAACTTCTTCAGATTTTGTCAATTCATTCGTCTGCTCATTTTACTTCAAATAAAATGATTTCTATAACTGTGTACAACTTTTCTGGACTTGAATCGACGACGACTTAGCTACTTACTGTTCTCAAAACAAACTTCGTATGATAAAATATTATGCATAAATAAAGGTAACACTTAAACATCATGACACAGTAATTGGTTTGTTTAGTATAATTTCCAACACAAACAAATATAAACCATTTTCAAGTATTCCAAATGACACTCGTGAAGGGGCTGTCACAATGGCTTCCGACTTGAATTAAATTCAAACAACTCGCGTAAATATTTGGTAGTAAATGTGCATATCCATTCCGCCACAACACTGAGCTTGGCGTAAAGTTAATAAACACACTCCAATATTCAGTTTACAAGTATAATTATCCCATTATCAAATCACCGGCACTCGTGTTTTTTTTCGAAATAGTGTTAGTAATACGATACAGTTTCTTGTTTATGATATGAGCATAAGGGACTTTTTTAGTTTACCAGATATACGTAATTCTTAAATCCCACGCAGGTTCCACCGTTCATTTATGAATTATAACTATTTTTTTCAATAGAAAATGATTTTACCTTGTTTTTAACTCAACTAATTGTAGTTATTTATCCACTTTTCCACAACAATTACTTCCAAGGTGTAAGAAAAATTTGCTTAAATATTTAAAATCCTTCCTATTATTTATCATGTTTAGGTTCGTGTTATGATAAAAGATTTTTCAAAGTAATCTACAATAAGATGATCAAGTGGTATTAAGATATTAGCTGACAGGTTTTTATCTCTTAAGTCAACTAGTATTTCAATAGGCAATACACCAAGTAGTAACTTATGTGTTGAGCATTTTGTTTTCAGCTACTCGGTGTTTAATCAAATGCTTGCATTAAACTCATTTTATCAATTTTCTAAGTATTTCAGTTTGATAACTTTGGTTATTTTTTTAACTTGAAACTTTTTTAACAGTAATATTTGTGTATTTTTTTGTTCGATATAAGTAGTGTCCCTGACCTCTGTGACCTTAGACCTAAGGTCCAGGTTTTGCACGTGGCACAATGAAATACCTGATCTATCATTGATTCAATTATCGGAATTTCCAATCATAAACCATCCGATGATAAGAAATAAATAGTTTCACTTATCCCATAGAATGAATTCCCTAAATGCATTTTGAGCATGATTTTAGTCCCAGTTATAAATAGATCCTGTTTTTTTAAACATACGTTCCAACGTTGTATTTAGATCACGGATTAGATGGGAGGAAATAACTTGGATGTCCTCCACTGTCAGTATAAATCATTACAAACATTTAATTAGGCACACACAAACCACGAGCTGTTCCCATTAATCTACACTAATCTCCATGTTGGATTAGAAAAAAAAACTGATCCTAAAATCAAAGACATAATATAAGAAGTGTAAATGACTTACATAGGACAGTGAACTGTGGAGACAGGAACAACAAACACGATAACACGCATATATTTCATATATTTCTTTATGTTTTATTTTAATTCAGGTTTAATAATTTCATCATAAGATAAAAATCATTCATTATAACAAGAAAAGAAGAAAAACAATCGAAGATATTATCAAACAAACTGCCCAGATCCGTTTATAGAACACCAGTATGGGTAGTGCAGACAGTGACTAATATAATACATATTTATAAACTTATGAAATAGTCACATGAAAGACAAAGACAAATAATACAACTTTTTTTTCACACAACATAACTATCTTCCCTGATAAGAGATAAGTATCTGTAATTTTATTGGAGAGAATTATTGAGCAAATAAAAGACACAATCTTAACACATTTAGAACAGACTTAATTTATGGTACAGTAAGCATTGGATGCTTGGAGAATGAATGGTTGTATTTGTTAGTTGATCTAAACAACTGTGTCTTTTTATTCCCTTGAAATTGTACCATGAAATAAAATAAAATTGAATACAATATAAATAAGACATAACTTAATGCATCGTTAATTCTAAATGAATATTTCAAATACAGAAAACATAGAAGAATGTCAAAAAATCTATCAAACATATACAGTTAATATTCTAGATACAGTCAAATCTGTGGACAAAGGCCACCCGTATAAAAGACAAAATGTGGCCTTTATTGACGGATGGCCTTTATTTCGAAATCAGTTTGTTCAAAATATTCAGTAGTGATTCTTCAAAGAAGGGCCTTTATTCACAGGGTGGCCTTTATTCGGAGGTGGCTGCAAACACAGGTTTGACCGTATTTGCTTTCCAGGACACCAGTTTAATGAGAAACACAGTATGGCAGGTCAGTAGATAAATGACTATTTCTTGAACTGTGCATTTGTGGACAGAACAATCATGTAGTATTGTAAAAAAAAATAGAACACGACCATATTGACAAACATAAGCCTTCAGACACATTTTAATTTAACTTTCAATGTATATTTACACACACTTCATATGTAAACATTTTAACATAAACTAACATACAAAAAACTGTTCTGTACATAAAAATATAAAATATTTAAAAAATGCAGTTTATCAATTAAGTCTCTGATACTATTACTCTTATTGTAATTGAGATGAAAACATACGAACTGTAAGTAAGAAACTGGTTGAGATAAGCACAGACCAAATTAATCAGACAATCAAGGTCCAATATGTTGGACTTCAGACAAAAATAATTTCCTCAATAAGTAACTACACATAAAAAACTTTTAACAAGCGTTCAGAAAGATTGGGTGAACCAAAAAAAGTGTGAAAGTTGAATTTGCATATCATATCATTGATATAATAAAAAAATCACATTAAAATCATACAACAATAGTGGTTTACAAATCATGCTTTAGTATAGTTTGAATTTATAGAATTTTGAATTCACAAACTAGACCAGCAATTCATTGTTCATAACTTTTAAACTCATGGAGTTCTATTCAAGTTAAGCAACTAGTTGGTATTTAAAATGCACAACAAATTCATAATTGAACAATAAGTAAGCAAGCAATCATTTTATTATCTTTGCATAATGATTTTACTATACATAAATATCTCTGTCTCAAATATAACTGCTCGTAAACAATTATAACTAGTATTAATATTTTCTTTGATTAGTATAAAACACTCTGTATTCTGTTAACAATGACAAATATTGCACTATAGAATTCTGACCATGCAAACATGCAAAAACGATATAATACAACACATATAATGAAACAATATTCTAATAACTGGAAGGAATAGTCGAGAAATAAAAATCAGGTCATGATTTGTATATGTCACAAAATTTTATATGTAAAAACAAATCACATTAAGTTCCTTAACCCTTTGCCTCATAATATCACATTTCCCTGCATCTGATGCAGACGACTTTTGAAAACATTGCGACAAAAGAAGCCATTGCTTGTAACAAGCAACAGCTTCTTTTGCCACAATGTTTTCCTCTCGGTCCAAGAGAAATAATCCAATTTTCTTACATAAACTGATGTTTTGAATATTTGCTTTGAATTTTAAAGAGTCTAAAATATGCTTATGAGGCAAAGGGTTAATATGAAACTGATGCTTAATCTCCACACAACACACACATGAACATCGCACGCACAGAGCATGCCAAATAATACCTGCCTACATCAAAAAGTCAGTAGCACTCATTAATCTAATGTTTAACTAATCATCCACTTAAAATGCAGCCTTCAAAAACACTAAAATGTCCGTCAATATGATATCTCTCTACATGATGCCAATTACAGTTGTTTGTTATACCAGTATTAAAACACACAAAAATGGTCAAAATTTTTTATATCTTTTTAATTCAAAGCACTGATTGAACAAATTAATCAGCATTTTAAATAACATTTTTACACCAAAATACAATGATCTTTATTTGATAACAAATTGATCAACAATTATCAACACTGTAAAAATGAAATATTTCAATTAACACTCTAAAACTGTACAATAAATAAACAATAAAAATGGTGAATCGCATGGAAGAAACTAACAAGATATTTGCTTTCATGGTCCTATAGAACAGAGTTTGTGAAAAATATGACACATAAAATGCTTTATGCTTTCAAACAGCATAATATGAACAATTTCAGTATAATGTTCAGTGTTTTCATCAAAGATTTCTTGATGAAGTTACTTGTATGAATCAATGATCAATTCAAACAAAATATACACCAAGTGTACATGGACTGAATGAAAATCCTGTCCATTTTTCTTAGAAGAATTTCGGAAATCCTAGACGACAGCAAATGTCAGGAGAATTCTTCGAAACCATCGAAATCTTCAGGTACGCTTCTGTCAACACGACTCTGCTTGTCATCTGTGTCTTCCACACCGAGTATAGACTGAGCTTCTGTCAGTATCTGTAAAAAGTGAATACAATCAAATTAAACTAAGACTTGAGTTAACTACCACATCACTAAGTGTATTAAGTACAGTGTGTAATAAAAATCATCATTTCAGAAAAGACAGCTGGTTAAATTTAAGTCAACATTTTACTTTACTGTTTCCAAATGAAAAAAAATCATTACAGCAAAAAACAGACAACGCCATGATATAATAGATGGAAACTGTTAAGAAAAATAAATGTGATGCTTAAATGTCTACACTGACTGAAATACTTTTTGCAAATTCACAAGACCAGAAATTTGAATTCATTAAAAGAAAATAATTTCACTGTATGGACAAAGAACATAATAGTATGACATTTTGAAGCAGTTTCCAAACAAACTTTTCATTGACATACAGTAAAAACATTGAAATAAATCTTCATAAAGTGACAGAATAACAGAAAGAGAATACATACTTTAGACATATCTATGTCTTCAAATAACTCTTGTATAAATCTCCTTGCTGTGAGACGAAATGAACATGTCCCTAACATGTACGATACTTCTGAGTAAAAACACAGATCTTGAAAAGCTTTCGGGAACTTTTGTTTTAAGCTTAAAAAGAATAAAATACAATGTAAAATAATAAAAATCACCTCACACTAAGAGTTATGGTTCTTGTTCAATGAGACATTTAAGACCACTAATTATTTATGTCTGATCATATACAATAGCTATATATTTTATAACCTGTTTTTACATATAGCAGTTAAATTACTTCAATCAAATTTATTGTAATGATTAAATTACTGGATTACTGACGAATCATCAGAGTAGAATACAGTATAACATCATCTGACCAAAATATTTGAGGCAAGTATCTACTACTTGAATGAATCAGTGTATCTTACTGTAACAGGTAACATACAGTATTTACCTCAACAAACCCTGCTCAGCACCTTTGACACCAACAGAACTTGACAAGTTGATAACAAATCTTATAATTTCTTTACGAACCAAAGTTCTACCGACGGCAGTATCGAATGACATCTTTTTACCAGCAGCTGAAATAACATATAAATATATTACCAGTAAAATTTTAAGAGTTAACAAATACATAGTACACAGGAATATGAATGAGTTCAAATACTGACTTCCTCAAAGACAACAACCTGATCAGTGTTATTCCCTTAAATTAAAGTAAATCAGAAAGTATACAATAGAACATAACTGAAATTTCTCAGAGGCAAATAAAGTAAATCTATGATTTACATATGAATAACATAAAAAGGAAATCAACATCCATTTATTCCAATTTCAATCAAGCTATTTCTTGAGAAGGATGAACATCACTACTTGCATGTCCATACATCACTTTATAAAACAGAACATATTTTCAATACAGCCAGTCAGGGTTTTTACTACACATCAAAAGTTGAGGGTCAAATATGACCCTTAGCTGATGATAATTTGAAGAGTAAACAAAATTTCCTTCTAATCTAATTGTAAATTTGACCCTTTGGTACGAATTCTCAAGAGTCAAAAACTTTAATTTACTGATTTCTAGAGTCAAAATGCTGTTTTAAGAGTCAAATGAAAGCCCTGCAGCCAGCACTTATCACATCCAAAATAAATTGCTTACAAAAATAATTTCAATTATTTAATCACACTTAATGAACATTTACCATCTACATTAAGTGGTCAGACACATTTTTACACTAACAGTGGACATGGTCAATATAATGAGTAACTGAAGACAATCTTACAAGAATCAGATGCGGTGCTGGTTAGACTACTAGAAGTATCTACACCTGTGTCAGTGTTACTGTCAGCACGAGATCGACTCGTGCTACGACTAGGTTTTATCTGGGTCCCACCACTTTCACCTTTCTCAGTTGTTGCTTCAGCCTCTGTAAAAACAATATTTCATTAAGATTAGCATAAAATGTGATCAGTTATATAAGCATAAAATATGTCGTCAGTTCGAAGTTGTTAACCAGTCAGCCATGACAAGGTAGTTACAGTTCTATAAGTAATCTTTCAAGAGTATGCTTCTTAATAAGATTACAAGGATCACACATTAAGGTGAAATAAACGATTTTACACTCATTCTTGTTATACTCCTCAGCTTGTAACAAAAAGCAAAAATTTCTAAGTAAAAACTAATTGGAAATAAGTTTAATGACAATACATAATATGTCTCACCATCTATTGGATGAATTACGGATGTTTCTTGACGCAGACCCCTACATTGTATACATACATCTACATTGTGATTACTAGACAATGGCGTTGGTATAACATCAAAGTTGGATATTGAACGAGAGGGTCCACCTTTACCTGAATATAAACACATGTAAGAATTACGATAAACAACAAAACCAGGGATAATGTATTTTTCATAGTCAAGTTTTGTACAGTAGCACCAGTTATTGCTTAACAATATTAATACTTATGTAGCAATTTTGGTTTTAGACTGTTCTTTGAACAATGTTTAAGGTGCTTATAAATACAAGTTAGCCCATCAAGGTTCAATGAGAAGCTCAACGTACAGACCAAACAATCTCATACTCAATTTATAAGTAACAAATCAATACTAATAATTCCGCACTCATAGACATAAAGGGTCTTTTCAGTGGGCTTTGATACTCATAATTTACATCATTCAACAATGAGTTACACTATTACCTTCATTTTGAGAGGCATAATCAGTACTGTCTGATCTTTCTCTGGTATCTGGTGGTCCGTCTGTAATAAATGCTTGCCTTGATGTGATTATTTCACCTGCAACTGATGTTTGTCTAGATATACTAGATCCCAGGAATGATTCTGTACGTCTGTCTTCACCTTCATACACCTATAATGAACAGTGTATCAGACATAATACATCCATGTAACACAAGTCTATGCAATACACATAAATGTAACTCACATCTATATATAAATGATTTCTAAACTTGAAATCCCCTTAAAACAGTAATATTCTTCCTGTTGTACATTAAGTCATAAGCACAACTTTAAACAACATTTTTGTATTTATAATCAATTTACTTACTCTCATAAAACAAAAAAGAGTACAAATTGGCATTAATACTATCTTCAAAATGAAAACTCAATGTTGTACCTAAAATCCATACATACATATTGTTAAATGTTCAATTACTGTCATCATTAATCATCTACTTAAGAGACACTACTGTTATCAAGACTTGAAAAAAATAAAATTTGTAATATGATGATAATACTGTATCAATGCAAAAAATGAAGAATTGGATAATGTATGATGACTGAACTACGCCTACTTCAAACATCATGTTGATATCAACAGGTAAGGCTATTCCCATAAACTCAGCCTTCCCGGTATGAGGTCTTTGTTGATACAGACTGGCCTTAGGTGGGTGCATTGCATTCTCCATCTCACTTAGTGAAAGCCCGCTCATATTATACATAATGCTGAAATATAAACATTGAAGTATAGTTTCCATAGACAGTCTGTCCACTAACCAACCAACCCAAAGCCCCGGGATAGTAAATTTCTATTTGGGCGAGAGAACTTTATCAAAATTGTGTTTTCAGGCTTCGGGTAAAATGATTATTTTCAATAGCCTACCTATAGTTTGGGTTAATGCTTCAAAAAATAGTTCATTATATAAATAGATATTACTTGAAAACATATACACTGATTCATGGCAAGTACAGTTCTTAACAATGCCACTCAATGTTTGAATTTTTTTTTTTGGCAAAGTATTTAAGACTTAACAAGTTTAGAATAAAATTAAACCAAATAAAGTATATAAATCTTCAACGCTATATAGACATCAGTGCCTTATATAATCTATTCAGATAGAAATGATTTGAAAAACAAAACAGCACAGAGAAACGATAAGTCAACTGTCATTAGACAATAACAATCATTCACATCGCAGGTTAATGAGATGATTCAGTTTTTCTATAATTCAATATTTAGTTACCTGCCAGGTCTCCTGAACTCAGTACTGTCTATACTAGGTCTTCTGTTAATACTGGACATACTACCCATGTTATCATACAAGCTATTTAAGCCATAATCAGACTCCATATCTGAGCTTATTGTACGGTTCTTCATCAAAGATCTTAATGTTGCATAACCCATAGCGTCTCTAGCAGTAGTGTACGAAATAGCGTTATCAGAAAAGTCAAATTTAGAGTAGGGCTGAAGACCTACTCCGGACGTAGACTGTCTTCTAACACTCGGCACTCGCGATAGATTTGACATTTTACGTAAAACAACAGAATGATGATGGGGCTCACCACTTTCCTTTTTTTCTTTGGTCCTATACTGAACATCCATAGTGTCTAAAGAGTTAGCACTGGCTATAGGACTCAGTGAAGGCATTTCAACAACCCCATGATGTCCAGAATCATATGAACCTATTCCACTAGTCACTGAGTCAGTATTAAAGCTTTCAGTTCGACTTTTACTGGTTCTAGAACTATCAGAACTGCTGCTACGATCAAATTTCAGACTAACAGATTTTTTAATAGTAGTTCTATTTTCATTTTTTTCACAATCACTGAATTCATCTTTACTATCAGCAGATTGTTTTCTAGTTTCACTAACATTAGCTATACTGCTATTTGCATTTTTGTCCATTTTGTTACCATCACCATCTCCATCTACTTTGTCTTCTTTTTTATTAATTTCTTTACCTTCTGAATCAGTAACATTTATTTCAATACTGTTTATTTTTTCTTCCGTAGCACCATCACCAGGTTCAGTTATTTTAAGAACAATATCAGTTGTTTCTTCACCTTCTTCATTAGCACTTTCTAGTTTATCCATAACAACCCCTGAGTCTAACTGATCCCCAATTTCATTGGTTACTGTGATATTAGACTTTAATTCCTTGGGAGCACTAATAACAACATTAGTTTCACTAGATTTTATACTAGATTGGTCACTTATCACAGATGTGTGTTGATCAGAATCTTTGTTACCTTTTAAATCTAAGTTCATTGAAAGACTTCGCTGATCACGAAAAATACTAGAGTCTTTAGTGGGTGATATGTGTTCCACGCTTTTTGTACGATCTTTAATGAATTGTGGTAGAGCAATACTTCTAAATGTTCTTGATCTGTTTGGTAAAGTATGACTTCTATTAATGGAATGACCAGGCAGAGGTAATGTCTGACTTTTCATTCTAAGACCAGTGCCTCTAAGATCAGGACTGTGAGTGTTCCTTTGATATCTTATATCAGGAATATGGATCCCTGATTCACTGTCACCATTATCATCAAAATCATCACAACTATCTTGGTTTCTAAGTTGAACTTTCTCTCCATGTCCAAATTTAAAGCCCTCTTCAGCAATGAAGTCCAGATTACTCACAGGGCTTCCAAGCTCAAGTCTGCTATTACCAATAGTAAATCCAGCATTTTCTCTAAGATCTTCCATTGCATCTTCAAGTAATATGGAACGATCTTCAACAAGAGGCCAGTGTTCAGCTCGTGTATTCCAACGTGATTCCCAGCCATACTGAGATAGAACCTCTGCACCTTCTCTAGTACTTGATACCATTCCAAGAATGAAGAAAGCTGTCCTAAAATATACAAAAGAATTCATCTTACAGAGCAGATAACGAGACATAGTATATAAGAGATTTGGAGGAACATTGGACATAACTATATGAACTTGATGATATTTAGTTTATAAGATTCAATGGAACATGCTAATTCTTGACAATTGTCAAAGTTTTATATGCTATTAATAACTAAATGTATCAGTCTGAATTTAAAAAATACCAGCAAGAGTTATGTGATCAATGTAATTCTGACTAATGAAGCCACAAATTGATGTAAACTTAAATTTAGTTGGTCAAATAATTACTGAGATAAAATGGAAAACAAAGTTTAATGAAATAGTGTTGTAAATCAGATACAATGTAAAACTGAGTACAAAAGGGTACTCCAATTCATAATCAGAATATAACTGAATATACATCAAATCATTTAATATGACTGAATACACTTCAGGTCTTAACAATTACAAAGTCAATTTTATGAATGATAATAATTTATCTTACGATTATATAACATATACATGAGAAAGTAAACCATTGCAGCATAATTCATACCACTAAAATGTTCTAACAGAGTAAGTAAGTGTCCAGTATACTTACCCTCTAATTGAATATATCGCACTTTCTTCAGCAAGTTTTATTATTTCAGGGACTATTTTCTCTTCTTGAAGCCAAGCAACTCCCCAAGATGACATACTAATGTGACCCTGATAAATATAATTTTTACAAATAAGTTACGACTGAAAAACAAGTTAAAAACCAATCACGAAACAATGATATAGGTCATAGATCATTGATTATCATTCAGCACGTCTTTCAAAGCACTAAGAATTGAAAAAAAAATTTGCTCAAATCTATTTTTAGCAACACTTCAAAAAGTTAACATGTCAGTTTACATTGAAGAATATATGTACAATAAGTAGAAGTAGTCATCACTAAATCATTCAATACAACAAAATGAAACTATAACCAATACTTCCAGATTATATCATACATTATTAACATTGTAACACCATATAAGGACTTTTATACACACCACTGCCCATAATGCTGTTTTTAACTGGAGAATGTCTTCATCATTCTTTAGTTCTTGACATCGTATACATTGAAAATATTCCTCAATATATGTCTAGAATAAAGTGAAATGTAATTAGCAATGAGCATTTTCAGAGTTCCCACTCACGTAAAATCTTGTGTAAATCGAAGGGGTAAGCTTACCCCACTTTCAGAAGAGAGTGGGAACACTGCATTTTATAAACCAGCAATATATATACAAATGAACAGTAGCCTGCTGATCCCTCAAGTGATAGTGTAAGTAGTATGATCAAGATCAATCTCAGAAGCTCACAAAGTAAGGGACATTTATCATTAAGACAAATTCATCAATAATTGTTTAAAATCAGATATATATATATATATATTTATTGTAAAATTTACCTGTTTTTTAAGGAGATTAAAGCTGTCTTGATGTTGAACCAATTGGCCATACAGATGTGTTGGTACATATAAATCTTTCCTTTGGCGTCTGAAAAACAGTTAATGAAATTTATTTCATTCACTCTGATAGCTTAAACAGTATCATGAAGTAATAGTTAAGATATGATAGCTAAGATGATTTCAACATCTATATCTCACATCAGTAACAAACAAGACACACATATCTGAAATTAAATATACAAGGCAAACACATTGGCTCCCATTACTACCAATATCTGATCGGTAAGGATTATCAGAAATGAAACGAAATGATCAATTTACTTTTTACTAGATCTTCTGGTGTATGAGCCTTCATATGTTTTCTCGTACGTTGTCAGAGCTTCATTCAATAATTCTTCAACAATCTTCACATAGCGACTGTTGAATGTCTGCAGATAGAAAGTGCAACATTTAACTCATCACAAACAGTAACAGATATGCTTAAAGTGAATTTGTGTTCATTGCTTGATAAGAATAAAGAGACAATGAAATATTCATATAATTTTACTCTGAAATTAATGAGTGCACATTAGTAATTAAACATAAAACTGCATGACTCTTAGAACATACTATTTATCAAACAACAAATTTAATTTTATTTCATTACATTGGTAGAAATTCATTTAACTTGAAAGCTTTCAACTGTTCACAAGAATTTGAGTTGTAAGTACACTACAGCGCAATTAAAAATGAATAAATTACTTCAAAAGCTCACATATTTGTTGATTCTCTCAATTACATGTTAAAACAGAACAAAATATACTCACAGAATGCCACTTCTTCAATTCATTAGCAGTGTAGTTGGCTTCAGTCAGGAATGTGAAACCAGCAGGTGTGGATAAATATCTACATAATATCATAACACCCTTCTCACCAAGATGTAGAAATGATGGCTTCATCTTAACTATAGCCTCTAAATTCTCCTGTAAATAAATACATAAATAAATAAACTAGAGCTCATCAGAGTGGTGCCAATGCTTGTCTGTTCTACGTATATCTATTTAATAAGCAATTTTGACTAAAATTCTGAGTTAAAAAGGGGCATAACTCCAAAAATTTAGCTTTCAGAACAGATGAGATTAAAAATGTACTGAAGGAGATGAAAGTGATAGGAGAGAATTGCAGAGAATATTTTCATACAGCATGATCCACCATTCTGGAATTTTATTACAAATTAGAATAGCATTAGTAGACATAATCAATTATTTCAAGAGCAAATTGTACAAAATGAGTTTAGCATAAGCTTCAAGCAAAAGCTTGCATCTTTATAATTTGCAAATATCTATCAAAATTACAGTAAAAAAAAGCAATGTATCATGTAAAATTACAGTTAGGGTCAGCAGAATGCTCTCAAGACAGGTTAATGTTTAATTCAGGCCACAGAAACTTACCTTGACTTCACATGATTCATCTAGAATTGTTAATGCTGACATGGCTACACTTTTACTTTGATCATACAACTGATTCACCAGATATTCAATTCCCCACTGAGTAAATCCTTCAATTCTTGCACGTAATAAGACTCTCATCAACTTAGTACTATACAACCTTCCACTCTGAAATCAGGAACAAATATTCTCATTTCTATCAAAAGCATTTTTAAGACTTCAATTAATTCAAAACCAAAGTATTATGATTTCACTCAACCTCAGACTAGGAAGGCATTCTTTTTAACGACAAATTAAGGTCTGCCAAATTCCTGCCATATTTCATCTTTTTTTCTTCAATTGTTTCATGAAATACTGACTGATGCAGTTTTACCTTAAGCAATCTTTTTTAAACAGAATAACTGTTTTTCTACCACAAGAAGACTTTGAATACAGAAAACAGATGTAGAAATCTTACCTCAGATCCCGCACATAAAGCTTTAGACAGGACTGCTCTACTGTTACCTTCTCTACCATAAAACAGACTAGATGTGATAAGTTTGACGTAACTTTCCTGTGGAGCTGATGATATGATGTCTAACAAACTGAAATACATTCATTAAATTCATAGAAAATTATTCAGTTTTGCTTAAAATAAAAACATTGTCATAATGCCAATTATTTTGAAGATTCCAAATATTACAAAGCAAACCATTTGCTGATCTTTCCAACACTAATTACAACAATCCCCTGATGGTACACAATGCAGTACAGAGACCTACATGTGTTAAAAATGTACAAAAAACATAACAAATTATCACTCCAATAATTTAAATTTATTGACAGCAAACATAACTATCCAACAAATATATTCAAGAGCATTTAACAAAGAATTTGACTTTTGGTGAATTTGATGTTAACCATTGCATCAGGCAAAACCAATTACTTTAATCAGTTGTACTTAGTTGTAAACAGCCAGTTTTACTCCCAATACATTCATACATACAACATCACACTAAGATTTGTTCTACATTAACACAAAAAAAAACATAATTATTACTTACTACTGGTAAATGCCAGATTTTTCGAGTCTTCTGTCTCCTTTGGTTGTCATTGAAAATCTTCCTATAAACAGGAAGTAATAATGACTGAGTGTATTCAGAACATTGTTGGCACTTAACACAGACTCTGGTGCAATTCTTTGTAATGCAACCTGTAAACAGAAAGAAAAAAGTAATATCAAATAATTATGAAACTGTTAAACCAAATTTTTCTTCAATATATTGATATAGCTGCTTTGCCCTATGAACCTATATCAAACCCTAATATCATATTAATGGAATTTATTACCTACAATTGTGTTCAGCACATCAGAGCAATAGAGATAATGTTTCCATTGTCATTATTCTGCATTAATCAAGACAATGGACAATGCAAGAGCAACTGTACATAACTGGAATCTACAAATCATGGAAGTATAATGAGACTTACCTCAGACAGACACAGAGCAATATCAGACAGAAAGTCATTCAGGATTTTTGTTCCTTCATCCTAAAAAAGATTGATAAATGTATTGGTGAATGCCTACTTTGAAAGACATTGTTTACATCTAAGTTCTGTCTGTTTGTACAGCATTATGCACAATTAAAAATCTAATCTGTACCGCTAAATGCAGCTTACAACTTCTCATGCGAAGTGTGAATCAGAGGGTAAAGACAAAAAATATTGGATACACATATTATCATATCTAAATGTAACAAGTCAATGACAAAAAATCAAAGTTTACTTGGAAACATGTGTCTAAAACTTTTTTTAACACTGCATATGCTAGTATGATTAATAATAAGTTCACTAAGGATAAACCTTGCTCACATTCAGTGACTTCTACATAAATTAATATAGATATATACTTCATATTTGACTATTCTCTACAAGCTACAAACTAACCCACCTGTTCACAACGAACAAGAAAATCCACAAGTTGACAACCAGCTAAAGCAAACTTTTTCTGAAATTCATGATCTGACTCAACACGAGAAAATATGTGGTTTGTAGGCTTGAAGAAATACACAAGTCTTTTGATGAACCTGAAATATATACAGTAAATATTAACACACTTAAGTTACAGGGAAAGAATTATTTCATTAGTTTGGAAATGGTTGAAATAAAAAAATAAGCAATAAAACTATTTCAAGATATTTTATTAGGTGTTAATTTTCATATAAAGGTATATGATCGCATGAACACTTGAGGGAGGGGCCGTTTTACTTATCTAGTGAAAACATAATTTTTTAGCAGATCTAACTGCAATAAACACTTTTGTTTGAAATGTATAAAGTCTGAAAAAAAAATCCTCTGAAAAAAGAACCTTAGACCCCTAAGATTGCCCATATATGCAACAACACTAATTATGCTTTATGTGTTCGATATTTACAAACATAAACAAACATACATAATAGTACCAAAAATAAATTATAAAGTTGATTACCTGACATGTGTTTGATCTTCCAATTTTCTTAGTTTATCGTCCGGCCACTGTAAAGAAACAATAAACTACACTTAATATCATCAAATAGTAACATAGAACATAACAAAATCTTTGTAAAAAGTTGTGCCTCAAAGTAATATGCACAAGTTTACTTCCCTATGATATACATATACATTTCAGGACCACAAACACAAATCACAAGAAGAATGAAAACTTATTTGTTGATGAAAAAGTAGTGTTAATTCATTTACCAATTTAGTATTTGAGCTAACATAATGAAGACAAATCATCAGAGAGTTTTAGAGTAATTTCAACACCTGAGAATTCAATGAAGTAGATAGAGGCTCCTACAGGTATATTGTTATGTTTAGTACAGTCCTGCACTATATTGACAGAACTTATCAGGCTGTACTGCTATTGTTTAGATTGTATTGCATTTAACATATTTTAACAATAATATTACTCATAGGTATAACCTAACCAGATTAGTTTACTAGTGTTACAAAACTTTATTTTTGCTTAACACTGACAACTCCCACATATGTCAACAAAAGTTAGGGGAGAAATATGTTCAAATTCAAAACACTGAACATTGATTACGTTACCTTTAAAACATACATGACAAGATCCCAATCCCAACTTTTATCCTCCTTCGTATTTAATACATTGGTATCCTTCAATGTTTGCATACACACTTCTTCAGATGAAGAGGCTCTCTGAAAAAAGATGAATTATAATATAATACAGAAATATAATATAATATAGTACCGAAAGCCAGTATCTTAACACTGCCATTCATATGTTATAAATCTCTTGGAACATGTAAATAGTTGACCAGTACAGTTATACACCAATATATTACCTGTAGTCAATATCGCTCAGAAGATAGTTACCATATCAATAAGTACAGACATCCTCTCATTGACTTTCAGGAAAAAACTTTGGATGTTCATGCAAACATAGGAAACACTCAATCTAGTAACAACAGCCAAAGTCATTTGGCAACTTTCAAGCTTTGATGGTGGAGGTAGACCCCAGATGTACACCTGGATAGAACCACCAACCTACTATAGGCTCACCTGTGAAATTTTTTCCTTGATAGGACTCGAAAGCAAAACAGTGAGAGGCTAGACAAAAATTTATTAACTTATGCACAATGTAAGTGATACTGAAATGCATGCATTAAACGAACACAAAAATGCCCAGCATCACAGGTAATTACTATCTTCACATGCAGTAAAAAATTAAGACCAATACCTTTCTTATATGCATGTCCAGAAGTTTATCTTTCTGCATGTTTAGAGATAATGGTCTGTCTTTATAACTCTCTGATTGTTTGATGAGCTGGTCCAGGTACAGACTACATGGTATAGGTCCTCGTTTCTTTAAAGCATGAATCCTGTCTAGATAACTAACTGCTATACTGGCTTGTCTGAAACATGGTGATAATAAAATAAGGTCATAGTTTTATAATATGGTAAGTCAAAAATAGTTTAACTACACTTTAAGAAAACTTACAAAAAAAAGATAAATTCAATGTAATTGTTAGCTGAAATATATATGCACTGCATACAGCAAAGAGATCAATTCATAATTAAGTTTCTCCTTTTTAATGGAAGTCTTTTCAGAAATAAAAATATCAATTGCATTATTATAAAATAAGCAGTTTTCAATGACTGCTGCTTTGTTTTAGACATCTAGAAAAAAATTAAATCTAAATTTCAGAAAAAGGTAAGCTGCAGAAACTGATGTAACATTACAATTACTGGGTAAAAATTTAGAAAACAAACCTTACTACCTCAAGAATGACAATTACTTCTGATAAAATGGAATATCAAGGTGTCAAAATTCATTTGTAAGTTCAAAAATTGAAAGGTAAGCCAAAGTCATGCCAGGAATACTTACTGTCTCTGACTACTTGAGATATCAAATGATGAAGCTAATGTCATCAATGATGGAAGATAGTGACTAAAATGACAACATTCAGGTGGCAATAATTTGTTAGCCTGAAAAGAAAGAGAAGAAAAAATATATACAAACAGCCAGAGAAAAAGACCAAGTTGCTAAGAAATAAAGTAATGATAAATCCTTGCACACTTTGATTAAGAAAAAAATTATTTTCATCATATTTAACTAGGCTTTAATGTACGTTTTTTAAAAGAAGTTTGAAAGCAATGATACTAGATTCTGTGCAGTTTAAAACAAGCAATATAATAATGTTCAAAATTATACATCAGTCCATACTTCACAAAAATGTTTCTGATGCAACTAATGTAGTGCATCAGATTCAGATGATAAATTTAATGAAGTGGATTTTTTAAATAAAGGCTTGTTCATATTTAAAAAATACAAAGAACTCACTAAGTGTAAAAGATTTCCTAGAAGTACAACAGCTCTGATGAACAACTCATTCTCAGATGTAATGATGACTTCAACTAATGCCTGAAAACATAATACAGTTAAAACATTGAATGAATAAATGAATGAATGAATGAATGAATGAATGAATGAATGAATGAGTGAATGAATGAATGAATATATGAAACATGAAAATACTTACATCAAGAATTCCAGCACCAATCCAAGCTGACAACAACAGGGATAAATGGTTTTCTACTAGGTTTGGTCTGAAATTAAAACATCCAGTAATGATTAAAATTGTTACAATTCTAGTTTGCATGAAAAAATAATGGTTTCTCTTTTATTAATGGTTTTATTGTACAATGTAAAGCTTGCAGGGAGACAGACTGATTGTTTTATGGCAAATCTCTACAATTAAGGTTTGTTCTTAGGGGTGTGGAAATGTTTTCATGTAGCTAGTAAGCTACTAAAAGTAGAAGGGGGATCTGGGGGTTCAATGCAGTATTGTGTCCATTGTTTCGGAAAAAGTAGCCAGCAGGAATGTTCAAAATAGCAAGCTGATTTTTTCGGCTTCCGGCTCATTTCTACACCCCTGGTTCTATTCTGTGTACAACAGAAGAAATGAAGTTATAAATAATATTGTGTAAAACAGAATACATCAGTTTTCAATGATAAACCCACCTTGTAGTGGCCAGGTGAGAAAGTAATGTCTTTCCTTCATTGGCAACAAATCCTTCTGTTAAATGCCAGTTTTCATTCAATTTTGAGGGATCTGAAAGGAAATTGCATGAAAATATCTTAAAATTCAATAAGCATGTTTGGAATACATTCTATTATTTTATGCTTTATTCACACATTATTCTTATTCAGAGGAATAACTGAATTTAACATTTAATATTGAATTACTTTCATACATACAGATGGGTTACTTACCAATACTGAGGAGAGCTTCATTGAAATCTGTCGTCCAGTCTGGGATTGTCAATTGGAATAATTCAAAAATAAGTTCCACAATACCTTGCTGAAAGGTAAACAAGATCCAGTCTTTTTATTATTAGTACATCAAGCTACAACTATGAAAATTTTGTTTTTTGTAATGATAAAAGTCTAAATTCAAATTCTATAGACCTTTAATTTAGTCATTTGGTAATTCAATAATAATATTTATAAATTTCTTAGCAGAACTTACAATATATTTGTAATGAGCTGATAAATACCATCTTTAAATAAAACAACCCCTGGTTTCAAGTGGACACATATTCAGGTTCATTGCCTTTCTGGTCTACCCAAGAGCTTAATATTGTATTCATTTATTCGTTTGTTCATTAGTTCGTCTGTTTGTTTGTTCGTTCCTTCCTTTGTTCCTTCATTTGTTCATTCCTTCATTCATTCATTGAAACACTTACCCTTATCTCCTTAAATGGAAGGTACAAAATTCCTACAATAGATTGTAAACCTGTTCCATCTGGACGACAAAATCTGATAATTCCTGAAAATACACCATCATGCATATCAACATTCCTTTAGAACAATGTCAAGTTAATTCAGGGTCAATTACTTGATTTTAGATTAGTAATGGATAGAAATATTCAACGTCCTTGTAAATCAATTATTTGTTCCTATATACCTAAATAGAAATATTTAGATCTATGCATATGCTTTCAATAAAGAACAACATTAAAAGTTAGGCATAAGTGGAGTAATACAATACTGATAAATTCATCCATGAAAATAGAGCATCACTGAAGCAAATGACTCTTAAGGCCTAAAAAAAGGTTTGTTTCAGGTTACATGCCCCCAAAAATATGGGTTGTAGGTAGGGATTTTTTTACTTTACTAATTTTTTACATATATTGGCAATACTGTATGGAAATATTACTATATAGCACTACAATTTGAATGCTCTAAATAAATTAAGAGTCAGCAGGTAAATTATTGGATTGGTCTGGTGACCGGAAGCAAACCTATTTTTTTAGACCTAAATATTACATCAAACCAACCTGGCCAAGATCTCATTACTGTGATGATAGCCATCTTACTGGCAGTAAATCTCGCTTCAATATCATCACTGAAAGACAGAAAATAATTCTTAAGAGAATGAAGCACAACACAATACTAAAGATTATCAAATCAAGCCAGTTAACAAAATCATGTCAGCAATAAGTCACATATAGGAAGGTTTAAACAGACAGGAACACTGAAACACTTTTTAATACTACTGATAATTTTTGAAAGAGTATGTTGCAGTTTTCCATGATGCAATATATCATTTGATCATTCAATCATCAGGGTTATTTTAGTACTTACATGGTTTTCAAGAAAGCTATCAGTGTTTAAGAAACTACATCTAAAATGAAGTTGTTCTATATTACTGTAAAGTTGATAACAGATAATTCAAGATACAAGATCTTGTGACATATACAGTGCAACCTCTCCAGAGCAGCCCTCTTTGGAGAAATAACCTCCCTTCAACAACATAATTTTTTCTCACTATACAATTTCAGTACTAATTTAACCTCTATAGAGCAAAAATCTCTCAACAACAACATAATTTTGCCTCTCCCAAAGGGCATTGCTTTGAAGGGGTTGTACTGTACCAGACACTACCATGTTGACAGGATTTTAAACAATTAAGAGATAAGAAATCTAGCATGATGTTATCACTGTATAAAGTAAATTCCTTACATAAATTAAGGAAAAACAAACCTGGTCTGATCAGAAGCTTCACCTGTGAAACTGAAATGAACGTCGGTAAATGGAGCAATCAGTTGCTGAAATAAGAAAAGTAAGAATAAAAATATAAAAACAGCATTTTGTATGACTCTATCATCCTTTTCTTTGGCAGGTAATAGAGCGAATAAATTCTACTTTTGCAGTGTTTTTGTGCACATGACCCACCACTGATATTCTTTTAGCAAGCAAATCTGTGACATTTTTAATGACTATTGTTCATTGACATCTTACCTCTAAATCTGTATTGAACTGTACAAAATGTCTGGTGGATGGAAAATTGACTAGATGAAGTATAGTTGAAACAATGGATTCATTGATTCTTGGGTATTGATGACAGTCTAGTATCTTACGTAGAAGCATGCTAATACCTCCACAGTGAGCAACCAAGTCTGGGTTATGATAGGCTGAAATATGTAACACTACAGTTAGAAGAAGGAGATACATTATTACTGTATGACACTAACTTGTAAAATGTAGGAACTTACAAAAGACTTTTTCTGAGTCTATTCAATTGCTTAAAAATTAGTCCATTATAATCAGCCAATTTTCTCTTAAATCACAAACAAAATTCATCAAAATCTAAAAAAACAAAACGAAGACCTTGTATGAATAATTTGCAATACAAAACAGGAGTGCAAACTGTCACAAAATATGCCAGTCCAAATTATCTGGTGAAGTTTTAGTGGGAACAGCTCAACTTAGAAATTGAACTAGGTCTATTTCATTTAATTGGCTGAGTGAATCAGGAACCACACATAAAAAATCCAACGGATGATTTTGTTTGTTATCAACCCTGGATAAGATTTTAAGCCAATAAACATTTTGACCAAGTTTATGAAGATTAAATTGGAACTGTTAAACATAGAGAGTACACAACTATCGTAGATTTCACCTGCCACTACAAGTGTTCCCATAATACATCCCATCAGGACAGGTGTATAAAAGACAGATAACTTCCGTCAAAACTTACTTAATTCACAAATACAGGCCAGAGAAGCCCGTACCATCCTATCTCTTTCAGCAACACCATCATTACCAATAGCAACCAATGGTTGAATCAATGACCTGGGAACATTCCCAGGAATATCTGAACAGAACTTCCTAATTAGTTTTTGAGCATGAATTCTCTCAATTTCATTGTCTAAGCACATGTCAGCTGACCTGTAAAAAAATGAAACATATGAGAAAGTCCATCATAGAGCACCAGTCTGACATAAAGATGGCAGACTGCAGGTCAAAGGGCAATCTTTTTCATGGTTAATGGCTTGAGGTCAAATGATATAATAGGTTCATGAATAAAGTGGGAACTCTCCACAAGAGGTTAACATTGTTAAATACTCATTCCAAACCATGATTTGCAATCAATCCTATTCAAGCATTTCAGCAAATACAGACACTAAAATACATTAATTTTAGTCTAATTGTTATCTTTGAATGTTACTACATGTATATCTTTGAGAGAATTAAAGTTTCTATTTATGCTTTGCTGGAGTACAGTAGGTGCACAGATACTTACACTAAAAGATTTATTACGTAAACAACTATGCAAACAATGTGCACACTTCCTGTTAAAACTGGGGAATCCTAACTAACATAGATCAGCATATTTTTCCTCGTAACAAGCATATACAAAGATAAATAACCTCTATCATTAGGTTCTAAAATGAAGTACATACCTGACAATCAAATAGTCAAGGTGAAGATCAAGAAGAACGTTCAAGGATTCTTCATTTGTAATCAGATGTTTTATTACACGTAACGTTCCAGCTCTTACTTCCTTTGGAGCATGCAGTAAGTTTACACTTAAACTGAAAACATTGATGATAAAAAATATTGAAGATAAAAAAGTGAATCAACACATCAAAAAACAGTCGGATGTCTATCTGCATGGAAAATGTCAGCGCTCCAGTCCTGATGAGCAAGGTTTTAGGCTCACAAAATACAGCGAAATATGGTCATCTTTAATATTCTAATGTCTGGGGATGAAAATATTTTAAGACTGTTTCACAAAGACTGCAATTTATGAAGTTATTTTTTATAAACTGAAGTTATTTTTATAAACTTTGTTTCAATGTCAAACAGAATCACAACCATACAATCAAACAATTCCATAAAATGAAATGTTTAAATTTACAATCGACATTTCTATATTGAACAAATGCATGATAAACAATCAAGTACAAATTTCACAGTCATACTATAATAAAATTATCATAAATCTCAATAATAATCAAAAGAAACTACAAGTTTTTACCATATTAAAATACTTCTTAATGGAAATCCAAGTTCAGATACTCCACCACATTTATTGATCAGTTTCACAAATGCATTTAGATATCCAAGTTTCTTGGCTTTGGAAAAAGCATGTTGTTTAATTATGTACACTAAAATTTCTTTCACATTTTCCAATGCATCTGAAATAAAATGAATTATCAATATATCTGATGAAACAATGAAACATGTATTTTTTCCAGATTAGCAGAACTACTTTGAAGCACTGACCAACAAATTCATAATTAAATATACCAAACGTGCAATGAAATTCTTTAAGCAATCATTTTGATTTATTGTTTAAAATGCTTTTAAAATGTCTTAGGAAATCCAAGGTATTTGCTCTATTTGATCAGAAGCACATTATGTATTCAATTACAAAGCAAAAAAAAACAACAAAAAAACAATGAGGTATCAAAAATACTTGAAGGCAACAAAATAATTTAAAGAAATTAATACCGTCTTTGTTAAAACATTTTAGGAGTACTAGCTCAGTTGAAATTACTGGCCAATTATACTTTTACAAGCTTGCACATTCACAAATTTCTATAGTAAAGTTTCCCACAATGAAAGCAGACTCCTTTTTTATTAATGCCAAATCCATAATCTAATTTGAATAAAATAAATTACACTAAGTGTATTGAGAAGACCATAGCTTATCACTCAGGTGGCAAGCATTGAATTATGGCATTTACATTGTCAACATTACACTGTATAGCCAACAGTTTCATCCGATAAAACACATGACCAGACAATGTATCTTGTTCAATATGATGAAGATAAAATGAATGAAACATGAGCAGACAAACTACATAATTATGTACATTTACATAATGTGTATAAAGCAGTATGTATATTTTACACATAAAACATATCTGTATTAGCCCTATGGAAATTTCAGCTTGTAACATGAAATAATCATTTCAATGATCTGTGTTAACTACATTGTGTGGCATTTATATTTCAACAAACAAAACTTTAACGATGTTTACACAAGCCCTGTAATTACACGCCTCGCATACAGGGCCTTTTTTCCTAAAATTGGGAAGGGGCCTAAGCCTTTCATTTTGGGAAATTCAAATGTGATTTTCAGCCGAATTGGGGGAAGGTAGACTTTCAAGATATAGGGAGAATAATATTACAACTTAATGGGAATTTCAGCATTGTATTTTTGGGAAATTCTTTCACCAACTTAAGAAAAAAGAGGCTTTTTGGAATTGGGAAATCAACAAATATTGGCCTCTATTATAGAAAGAAAAAAAGGCCCTGACATATCAATATTACAGTAGTTTTGTGGACAGAACAAGGGGTCACAATATAATTGATTATAGAGGACATGCAACTCTACCTCATTCTATTAGTTTTTACAAGGTATGGAGTAAACATATGGTGTTATTATGTGGGTAAATAATCCAGACTGAAGCAACCTAGTTCATCACATGTACTCTAATACAACACATTATTTTTCACTTACATCTTCCCTCTAAAAAATTCCAGATCAAGCAAGCATTTGAAATGTTGTTAGCCTAAAAATGATACTACTAGTCCTAGGCTTCAGCTATTGGTTTATAATGAAGGCTTGTGTATATTTTAACATTAAAAATAAAAAAAAAACCAGCTAAGTTCAAAATAATTTCAATGCCTAGGAGACTTTATCACAGTATTCATCAATGTCATTTCTTTACACGAATACACATGCAGTAAAATTACAATATAGTGTCCAAATTGGACAGTCACTGAGTCAGACAATTAGGTCAATAAGTGTCGTTCCTTCACCTATGACAGGGTTGGCAAAATCTCAGGAAATTTTACTTGTCCATGGAAAATTTACTTCTCCGCACTAAAAGTTTTCTTGCCTTTTCTCATTTTTAGTGTTGGTATATAAATAAAAGAGAAACTACTGTGTTTGCTTCTCACTAAAGTCTGGTGTTATTAAATATCTAGTAAAATCATCAATAGATGAGAAATGATGGACAATTTAGGTGAATCGTGCAAAAGTACCTAAAAAATTTCATCGATAATTGCACCAGAAATAAATGATGGTTTGCTCTAAATTTTACAGAATTTGCTAGATGACTGTCATACAGAGAATAATATAGGACTGCATATCAGTTTATGGCCAACTATAAGAATAAATTATAAAAACAATTCTGTTACTACTTCCACTTTCGATTTCGAGAGTGTCCATTTTATCGGTGATCAAAATTTAAATTTCTGTCAGAAATCTGACCATAGCCACTGAATTTATGCCTGTCCATGAACAACAAAAATGTTAAGTTTACTTGCATGGACCAACAAATGTATGACTTGGGCAACTCAGACAAGTTATTTTGCCAGCCCTGTATATTTTTGTGTTGTATATATATGTGTTTATAGAAGTTTGTATGCCTGTCTGTCCGATTAGCTCAGTTGGTAGAGCAGCTGACTTGCAAGCAGAAGGTCGCGGGTTCGAGCCCCGCATCGGGGACTTTATTTTCTGCCTCCGATTACACTTTTAACAAGGTGAATGGAAAAAATGCTTTTACAACCACTAGATTAAAATTCATTTCATAAGTATTTCCAAAATATATAAAGTTAACTTATAAGCTCCTTGAAATCATTTTTTTAAAAAAAACCATATAAACTAGTGACTTCAATTATTCAGAAAAAACAAGAGTCCCAACCAAACTACAAAACCTATTCCACATTGATTAATAAGTACATTCTGTTAAATGATCAAGGAAACACAAAACAAATGGATATCAAACTCCTGGCTTAAGAGGTGACAAGTTTACTGTATAAATGAGTGACCAAACCAGGAAGTTCTATATCTGGAACTCGGTAAGCTATGAGACATTCCTGTGTTTATCAGGACAATCAAATTTAAATCAATCGGTAATTTAAAATGAGTCAAATACTTGCGTTTCCGTCAGGCTTAACATGTGATCAACATATAGATATACATGAACACAGAACACAGATTTTTTGTGTACAAGGAAATAGATGACGACCGACTCACCTTTGGTAAAATCCAGCTGAACATTTTCTTCTCCACTTCCATGTCGACCTGAAATATACAAAGGAAATATACTGGCTGAAACAACCTTATACACAGGCTAAGAATCAATCGATGCATTCATGAACAGATATCATTACCTCTAAATCTACCACTTCGAAATCTCTGTCCGCTATGCTGGCGGACCATAGCAGCCGCCATCTTCGGCAATACGTTTTGGTTTGAGTTAGGTCGTAAAATATGTCTGGATCATAAACAATCACAAATCAAATAGATCTTTAGCAGTACCTGCGATAGAACCTTTTCAAATGTGTTTTCGTGCCAAACATATTGATTATTTTTCATGGTATATATTACAGTTTACGACAATATACAGAACGAAATTTGGTAACAAGATGTCCGCCCCAGAAATCTTCGAACCAGAGTTCACGAAGATAGCCGACAAACTATTCGGTGCTGAAGGTCCTGTGTTTGATAAGAATGGCCAGTTTTATATGGTTGCTCCAGAAGGAGTTGAAAGTGAACCCAAATCATCAGGCGATGTTCTTGCAGTAGATCTCGACTGTGGAAAAGTATGAAATTTAAAAGTCTGCCTTGTTGTAAAGCTTGATAGTTATAAAAGCATTAAAATTAATAAGTTTGGCCACACTTGTAATAACCTGCACGTTTCTGTATATGGCAGTCATATATTGTTGATCCATTACTATATTTCCATCACACTAATTAGTCTTGCATATAATGACTAGTCATGGCCGACATTACTTTCTTAGAACTGCAGATTTGTTGGGCGATATTCATAACCATTTGCTGCATAGAGTGTCTTGCCTTTAATTCTTTATATTCGTGATATTGTACAGTACAGTCTGAGCATCTTAAGTCAGCATTACAAATTCAGCTATTTGGATGACCTATTTCATGCTCAGACACTTGTACTCATAGCCATCCTTTAAATGCTGGGCCTGCGACATGTATTCAGATACAATCCACAAAATTCTTCACATTGACTGAAACGTTCAATTATTATTATTCAATGACCTTATGCCTGTAACTGTTTAAAAACAGATGTTTCACAGAATTATAATGGTGTAGTGAGGTGGAAATCTATGACAGAGTTGATGATTTTTTTACTGAACTATCCTTTTGCATTAGATCAATGCGTTTTGGTGATATTTTTTTTTGGAATTGTTATAGTAGCAAGGATCATATTTGTGTGCAATTTAAGTGATTTCTGACATAAAAAAATAACAAAATCACTTTAAGATTGTCAAAATGCAAGAAAAAATCTCACACAGTCACAGCAAAAACAAACAACTACTAACTTTTCTTTAACACACCGTTTGTTCCCACTAATTTCTCCATTACACTCATTACTTTGACTGGGTGTATTTTTCTAGTACCAGAAGCTTGCTTTCACTGTATTTCATAAGTGTTACAAACTTTCTTGTGTTGTCACAATCGAACAAAATGGCTTTTTTCCTTTGGGGTTGCAGTGAAATCTGCAGCATGTAATGGAAATAACAACCTAAGGGAAGAATCTTAAGCCAAGAAGAAAAAGAGTTGTTTTAGTACAAATAGTTACAGAACACCATTGACTGCATTACAATGAAGAAAACGAGATCATATATTGTGATCCATGCCGAAAGTTAAACTTTATGAATTCAAATGCCTTAGGTACCTGGTGTTTTAAAACAGCAAGTTTAGATTGATACACTGTGTTCACTGACATTGATTTTAGCTTTTTTGGTGCATGTGGCCATTTTAGGCCTAATACACCCATTCATCATATACCATCCCTTCAACTTTCTAGCCCGTGTGTTCTTAATCTTATCAGTCAAATTAGGTAATTTAACAATTCCCCTTCACTCACTGTTTGTTCCAAAAGTTAAACAACTCACCCCATTTTTATGATGACTCACCCTATTTGATAACGACTTGCCCCACTTTGATAAAGATTTGCCCTGTTATATTTTACACAGTTTTAAATTTGTATGTTTCATGATTTATACATATGTACAAATGTAGCTGGCTAACATTGCATTTGGCAAACCTTATTCATGCGCAATAAATGAAGCCAATGCATTTTGTGGATAACCTTATCATTATTTTGGAAAATGTATACATTACTGTGCAGATAAGAAATAGGTGGTAGAGTTGTTTGTTTCAAATAAGAAAAAAATTATGTCTTATCAAATGGTATGTTGTTGGTATGCTAGTGAATGATACTGAATGATAATTGTAGTCAGTGTTTTTTATTGAAGTTTGTCACTATCAGTGTTTACTGAAAATAATTTCAACTTGTTCATGCTAGTTGAACTTCTTTTGTTATCAGATTCAAATATAAAGTAGTTGGTTTTGAGTAATTCATGGAACAAGGTCATGGTTAAATGACTATCAGCATAGAATTCTTTCAATTGTTGAATATGCATTATAAATTAATTTTGTACTCTTAGTATATGATATATTTATAATACAGTATTTTTTAAACACATTTTAGTAAATACATAGTGTAAAATATGTACTTTTGCCAAAATATTATTTACCATAAATAACTAATCGTAGCTAATCCAATTATCACTGATTAATATATGTAGTTATTGGCAAGTCTACAAGCATTAATCCCATCACTGAAAATTAATGGTGTTACAAAGAGCCTTTAAGTGTCAATAAAGGTAATTGTGGTATCTTTAATCTTATATTAACTTATACATGTGTATAAAAGTATTAAATTTTATTTTTTTTAATGCATTATTAAACTGTTAAGCATTGCAAAATTTATAAACAAATAGCATGTTATGAGTATTTTTATTGTCAAATTTATGAAAATTTCTCTTAATTGCATTATAGAAAATAATGATCATTATATCTTTAAAATACAACAGTGATTCATTCTCTATGAATTTACTCTAAATTGTGTAATTTTTATCAACAAGAACACAATGTATAGTTGAATTGAAAGTATGAAATCAGTTTAGCATGCATGTTTCAGGCTTTGACTGGACGTCACAAATGATGCTTCCTATTCATTAAAATTAAAATTGTTGGTCAGTACTCCCAATAATACATAAAAATGTAATGTAACAATATAAATGAGTAGTAGCACTAATACATATTTGTTGAGATATTCAAGTAGTAAGAGTGTAATTTCCATTGTATAATGTATTGTGTGAAAGGTTATTGAAGTGGGGTAGGTGTTGTCAAAATGGGGCGAATCATGGGTGACGGGATTTGTTGCTAATTCCCTTTTTACCTGATTGACCTTGTAAATCCTGGGACACCTTAAGGATTGACCACCCTGACTTTGTAAATCCTGGGACACCTTAAGGATTGACCACCCTGACCTTGTAAATCCAAGGACACCTTAAGGATTGACCCCCTGACTTTGTAAATCCTGGGACACCTTAAGGATTGACCACCCTGACTTTGTAAATCCTGGGACACCTTAAGGATTGACCACCCTGACTTTGTAAATCCTGGGACACCTTAAGGATTGACCACCCTGACTTTGTAAATCCTGGGACACCTTAAGGATTGACCACCCTGACTTTGTAAATCCTGGGACACCTTAAGGATTGACCACCCTGACTTTGTAAATCCTGGGACACCTTAAGGATTGACCACCCTGACTTTGTAAATCCTGGGACACCTTAAGGATTGACCACCCTGACCTTGTAAATCCTGGGACACCTTAAGGATTGACCACCCTGACCTTGTAAATCCTGGGACACCTTAAGGATTGACCACCCTGACCTTGTAAATCCTGGGACACCTTAAGGATTGACCCCCTGACTGTGTAAATCCAGGGACACCTTAAGGATTGACCACATCTGCGGCATTAAAATAATCGCCATTTTCTTGAGGGGGTGTAGATAAATAAAATATATAAATACTTCTTACAATTATTTTCAATGTTAATCTATGTTGCTGATTTTTTCTCTGCTAATTATATCTTATGGTGACCATCGAGCAATAAAATCGTAAGAAACCTGCTGGATATTTTTTGATAAAAATTGTATTTAAGTATTACGATCATGTTCAGATTTGAGGGTATGAAAGCATTGTGGGTCCACTTCTTCAGACATAAAAAACAACTGAAATAGATGGTGATTTTGATTTTTATTTCATAATTTATTGTCTCATATAACACAAACAGAAAATTCTAAATTCATAATGATTCTTAGTAGTGTCTATTAGTGTAGTCACATCCACACAGATACTTTGATACCATTTGTGTCCAACAAATTCTGCTATTCTCAAACAGACAAGCAGATGTCTCCTTATTTTTGAATGAAGTGTCTGTTAAAATTAACTTTGTATTTATGTACGTTTCATTTTTAGTTTGAAGTTGTTTGTTCTCCTAAAGATGGTGATTGTGGTGGTATCCCAGCTGGCTGTCAGTGTGATTTAGACAACAATATATGGATTGCTGATATGAGGCTTGGCATACTGAAAATGGAATCCTCGGGAAATTACCAGATTGTACGGAAATTTTGTTCCTTCTTTAAGTTTTTTTTTGTATACTTATTTCTTTATGAATGTTATAGATGAGGAGTAACTCTCTCGCTTACTTTGTGATGCACCTGTCAGTGATATTATTACATCACCCTAATAATACATGCATGTTCAGATGAATAAGATTGATTTCTGGGTCTAAAATATTTATGTCTTAAATTAATTGTTGCATTGTTACTGAGGACTATGTATTTACTATATAATTCTACTGAGGTTAGTGTTGCTGTGATGGAGATAGTGTCAGTCACTTGATTAAAGGATTGTAGGTTTGAAACCCTACCAAGGTCACACATTTGAGGCACTGGTGATTCATGAGTTGGTCATTACAGCTCCTGGAGCATTTTAAATAATTATTTTATTATACTAAGGTGTAAAATGATGAACTTTAGAATTACTATCAAATGATATATGATGTTGTATTGTTTATTATTAGATGTTTAGGCAAGATAGTTCTGGTCGTACTATGCAAGGATGTAATGATTGTAGTTTTGATTATGATGGGAATCTGTGGGTCACAGCCCCTGCTGGTGAAATGGCCCCTGCAGAATATAAACGATCCTTTGAGGTGAGATATCAAACTGTGCATCATGATGTACCATTAGGTTGTACAAATTAATTGATATGTATTAAATGGAAGGCTTAATGAGGAGGCTTAATGCAATGATTGATGATTATTTAGTGTCCTAAGGTTTGCATACGTTTAATTCATGGAAATATTTCAATAAGTGATACATATTTTAGTAAGCTTGAATCTCTATGTCAAACTTACTGGTGTTATCTTAATAAAAGTTGTCACAGGTCATAGAAACGTTGACACTGTTTTGTATTTGATAATTATGTATTACCACTATACATCTATCTGTAAAGGTTTACCTATGTCAACAATCTTTTACAGGAACCATTTGGTTCAGTGTATTGTCTCACCAAGGACCAGAAGCTGGTTAGAATTGATGGAAATCTTCATTTTCCAAACGGTATTAGTGTACTCCATACATCAGATGGTAAACCTAGTAAACTGATCGTAGCTGAAACACCAGCCAAGTTGCTATGGCAATATGACATTCTTGGTCCTGGTGAGGTGGGCAAGAGAAGCATATGGGGAAAATTACCAGGTAAGAAATATTGGTTTCCTAAAGCAAATATGTTTTGTATGTCTGTCATATTGATTGTGTCTTATATATGTTGTTGAATTGTATGAGTACTGGCCTGAAGTCTGGAATTATGAAATAAATGATGATGATGATGATTGTTGTGTCAGCATTTTTTTACTTTTAATCTTAATGTCTTTTTACTCTACCACCATTTTCTGCTGGAAGTTGATTTTTTTCAAATAAAGGTTATTAGTTTTTTAGTTACACAATACAAAAATTGTAAATAGTTTTTGTTTTATAAGTCTTTGATTATCTTTTGTTTGATTGCTTGATATATTGATGTTGGTCACAATGCTTTTTCATTGATTTTCGAACAAATGCTTTGACTGATTTCTGTCTTTAATGATTGCTGCCTGCCGGGTTACTTACAGTAATTTTGGGACTGTGAAAGCATGATATAATACTCGTCACAGACAGGATCAGTTATGGATTACATCAACTTAGTCCAGTAGTAGACCATAATGCATGTACTTACATCTATGTAATATAAATAAAAAGTCTAATGCCCTGCTAGTTATTTTATATACTTACAGGAGACCATGAAGGTGGACCAGACGGTATGGACTTTGATGAAAATGATAATCTGATTGTGGCTAATTGGGGAAGTGGCCATCTTGAAGTGTTTTCATCAGCTGGCAGAGAACCCATTACCAGAATCAAGTGTCCCTTTAAAAGTCCCAGCAATGTTCATTTTCTGCCAGGAACCAGCACAGTATATGTAACTGAGCATGAGTTTAATGGATTGTGGAAGTTTGAATGGAAGAATAAAGCTAAAAAGCAGTATTGTGAAACGAAATAAGTATTAGATGGAGCACTGGGTTCAACATTTTTTTTTCAAGCCGCTAGTCCTGCAGGACAACCAGCCAAGAATTTTAGTTGGTTCTACAGCAATTTCAACTCGTCCTGAGTCAAATTCTACTCTTAATTTCAAGCAGATGAATGGATTTGTTGAGTCCTGGAGCGATAATGTCTAGTCTCTTATATTGCTAGTCTTGTGGACAGCTAGTAATGGCTAGAATAATGGTGTTGGTGATGTCTATATCTAATTTAATATTGTTATTGATTGTTAGGACCTAATTATGTTACCATAGAAATATTGTATTTGATTTTGATAGAATGATACCATCACTGATTATTAAATTTCCAGGTATACTGTGAATTAAATTAATTATGTGTTAATTAAGAATAATTTTTCTTTTATTTTTGTGATGTGATAATAACACAAGATGGGAGCAATTTATTTTTTGTTGTTTTGAATTTAATACTGTTATTTTAATTTGTACTAATCATGTCTTATTTATCTGTGATTCAAGATGATTTTTGTATGACACAAATATACAATGGTGCTATCCTATGTGTTTTGATACCAAATTGTTTTTTGTTTGTAATTGTTTGTATGTTGATATATATTTTTGATTGGTTTATATTTAACTACATTTTCCTGCATCTGGAGCAGATGACTTTGGAAAACATTGTGGCTAAAGAAGCCATTGCTTGTAATGAGTAATGACTTCTTTTGCCATTACATTTTCCTCTCTGTCAGAGGGAAATTTCCCAGTTTTCTTAAATAAATTGTTTTGTATGTTAGCTTTGAATTTGGAAGAGTTCAAAATATGAGGCAAAGGGTTAAGAACCATGATGATGCTTGCACACATACATGATGCAGCTATGTCTGAGAACTTAGTTCACATGAATGATTCAGTGAAGTTGTGATGCATGCATGGAATTAGAAATTTCAAGTTATTGATGTATACCAGTTTTAAAAAATGCATATGTGTTAAAAGCCTGTACTTTAGTATGTTGAAATTGTAAAATGTGTTAGTCACATAGCAAATACATGATGTAGTATGGATGAATTAAGCTGTTCTTATTATCATACTAATTGAAATTTTATCTGTTATCAAAAACGTGTTTGTTATTCATGCTTTGTATGGTTTTATAGGTGATAATTAAACATTAAAATGATTTCTAGTCTTTTAATGTTGATATTTTCTGATTATTTTCTTTGTGGTGTTGATTTTAAACTGCTTGCTTTAAATTACATTGCATGCAATGTTTATGCAGTTAAATGTATTTCATATTTCCGCTGTTTTGTACGTAAATTTTGTACCTTGATGATCTTATCACATAACACGATGCATTTTAGAGCCAATATTCCACAGTTATATTACATTCCGTATGATTTGTGTATCATTCTTCATTCAATCACATAAACTTTGTTAATGATATATGAGCCACCCCATGAGAAAAGCGCAATTATAGTAATATTTATGGAAAGTGAGATATTACCTGAATCTGATATTAGGATGCTTACTAAATTTGTGCCATGCTAATGCTGTGGTTGCCATGGTTGTTGATTATTTGTGTTGTTGTTGTTGTTTTTGACTATTTGTGTTGTATGTGTATGTCCCTTGGCTATGGATGAAATACAATCAGAGAAATTAGAAGTATTTTTTATATTATTATACTTAGGTTTAGAAATATAACAGATATCTATTGAAGCTATTCTTGTTTGTTATTTGTTTGCCAGGAACATTTTATCAGTGGTATTCTTGTACTGTTTTCATTCTGTGAAAACTAACAAGAGGTCTTTGGTGATATACTAGTGGCTTTATGCAGTATTATCCCACTTACATTAGTGCACTGATTCATTAATTACAAATGTGGCCACAACAAGTGAAATTTTACTTCTCATTGAATTGTGTCAGGTGTTCTTTAAATTCCAAGTTAACCTGAATTAAAGTCGATACTCTCAGATAATAACAGTGTTCTGGAAAAGCCCTGCCAAACTTTGTGGTATCAAGTTTATTTGAGTTATTTCCCTTTAATTGTTAAACTTGATATTTATGTGTGACAGAATACCTTATCATTGTATCAATATGCTGAAATTAAAATTATTTTTTCTTTGTCTCCAAACAGAATATTTAACGTAAATGTCTTATATTTTGAAGTACCTTTAGTTGTCCAACATGCTTACTGTTTGAATCCTACCTGACATAGATAATTTAAAATGAAAACGTGATCAGAATTTTTTATAAACTCCAGACATCACATCACATCACACCTGATTTGCTGAATCACCTTGACTTATTATTTTCCTACTTAGATATGTGGATTCTAATTCTTTAGCCATGTTTTGTGTTAAGTGTGATGATTAGTGTGACCCAGCATTTGAACATCTATCTCTGTACAAATCAAACAAACAAAGATTCAATTGTATGATGAATTTTCATTTATTGACTGAAGGTAACATTTTCAAAAAATCATTGTACAGAAAAACCTCAGTAATGAGGCCACCTTTAGGCCCCAGAAATTGGTCATAATAATGAGATAGTTTCATAATCAAGTCGAATTATTGGGGAGTTATTGAAAGCTGGTCCTAAAGTAAGTGGTCATTATAACTAGTTGGTGGTAATATTGAGGTGGTCGATATTTTAGATTTTACTGTCTGAATTTCTTATGCATTACCTGCTTAACATTCTGGATTACTTAACAGACATTTTACAGACATCACTTATAACTCGTACATTACTAATCTGTATTATTCCTGACAATAGACAGTGACCATTTCAATATCTGATGCTCTCTGTTTTTGGTAAGCTATAAATGAAGGGAGGAATTAAATCATTTTGGAAGATAAGATCCAAACTCTGGTTACCTGAAATATTTACGACCTGGTTTTTGACTGGTGTGACCAATGAAGTCTTCATTAATTAGCACTACAGAACCAGATTATTGCTTGATAAAAGTCAGCATTTCGTGATCTCCAAGTGATCTGTTGATAACTCATTCACAGAACTTTGTATTCTAGGAATGTAGTTAAATAATATAAATTATATAAGGAAAAAACTTGCTTTTATTTCCCTGTAAACGACTCCTTCAGTTTGCTGGTAAATTAAATGCTGGTAAATCCGTTTTGTTACTTAATCATGTGCTGGGTATGTTCTCACAGTACAGTACAATTATTATTGTAATTTTGTTACAGAAAAATAGTGTTGTCCAGAGCCTATTCATGCTTTCTCCGATGTTTTAGTGTATTGATTTGTTGCGTTATCTGTACTGATTAAATTCTTGCACCATGTAAGAAGTGTAGTTTATTAGCAATTTGTTTAGCAATTAAATTATCAGTCTGTCTACTGTCAGTAACACATTTCACACTTGAATTCATGCATGTGTTGAACCATCTCATCAATTAAATGAAGATCAAATAGCAGCTTTAAACGTATTTTAACGTACACTGTATTTAATTAATTATGCACTTTTTTCAAGGTTTGATGGTTTAAAAGCCTTTCATTCCTAGTAAAATATGCTAGCAATGAATAATGTTTATCTTAGAATACATAAGAGATTGCCGTCAATTTATTATAAATTACATTCCTCGACGTAGTAAATCACGAAATTCGGTTAATTACGTAGAAAGCACTTTAAACATGGGTAATAATTGAAATGTACTGACTGCATTAGATGTATGATACTTTCTTCATAAGACACAAATGCATACAAGAATCTGGAATTTGAATTTAGAAAAAGGTTCACTGTTGTGGTGATATATTTTTGACAAAACCATTAATTATATTATACTGGCCGTCATAAGAAAGTAACCATCATAAGAATTCTTCTATTTTGGCCTAATTTACTTACCTTGAAATTTTAATGGTATACAGCAATTTTATGGTCAATAATGGATAACAATAAACCATATTATGAAACGTTTCAGCTATTTCCAGAATTAAATTTATCACGATTACTTGCGCTTTGTCTATTTTATACCGACATCCCTTACTGGTTACTTTCTTATGACGGCCAGTATACTTTATATTATTTCTCCTGCCTAGTGGAAATCGGACTAAATGTACTTTAAATGAAACAAGGTTAGTAAATAGTGATAAAAACAAGAAAAAAAAAGAATTTCAGTGTTTTGACTGATTGAAATACGTAATGGAAATCTCCGAATTTAATATGAATATTGGCTTTGAGACAAATAATTTTTAGGTTATTATGTGACTACATAGATTCATTCATAAATGTTAGGTGTTGTGATGTACGACAAAGTGTGGTACATATTGATCTTAATGTATTAATGTTGGCAGGCTGCTCTGATACACAGTATTTAATTCGGTTTCTTGGCAACCTGTTCGTGTTATTGACTGTGCATGCGCTAGAAAAAGGCTTTGTACGTATTTTGTCTACAAAGCAGTAAATATATTTGCATGTTTTATATAAATCATTGATAATCCTGGACTGTAATAATGTGCATATATCCACTGATCTGGTCTATAGCGAAAATTATATGTTCATGCATCTACGTGTTTTTTTTCTTTTTTTTTTGTAAGTCGTGTCAAGTTCAAATGATGATTCAGCAAATATCTTCACTGAATCGTTCCAGAGATGGCTTTTAGTATAATAACGTTTAACTTCTTATGCCATTATGCCAATTATTAGAAAAGTACACAGCATAAAACAAAAGCGCTTTAGTTTAACTGCTAAACAACACGAGGAGAAATGAAATATAATTTTGTAATATTACTGAAATCACTCTGGGACATGTGAGCGTGCTTACATAGCACGGCAAAAAATATTTGATAGTGTCTTTTTATACAAATGTATTTGTAAACCTAATTAAACATTCTTAGCTAAGCCAAACAGCATTTCCAAAATGTACTATACGTCTATACAATAGTCGGAAATGTACAACAAACGTCTTTCGACATGAAGGTCATCACAAAACAATATAATTATATACGCGTAACATAAGACAAAATCATTATTCAAAAATAATATTCATGATAGTTATTGAACAAGGCATTAAATACGTCATTGTCTCAGAACTAACTATCTTGCAACCATATTCTTCCTGCACAATATGACAATCTCTCTGAGGCGTACAGAATACATGAGCTTCATATTACGACATCTTGTCGCGATCAGAGAAAATCCATCAAACAAAATATCATGCAAATTGGATGCAGGAAACTTTCTTGAATGCAAAAGCATTCATAATATGTTTTTATGATATAATCTATGGGTATGATCCGATGCCTTTGTACTGCAAGTCAAATGTGGGCGGAGTATTCTTCACTGCAGACACATTGACACGTGACGTCCGTGCGCAAGAAATCAGGGTTTCTGAAAAGTTGAGGGAAATATAGATACATGTACATGTAAGACTCTGCGAAATAATTTCCTGGACAGATTAACCAAATAGCATTATTCGTAATACAGCGACATGAATGGATGGAATTTTTGCTACAATACTATGACACAATACATTAAGATGTACATGTGTGCATGCCGTCTCTTGTCATGTACGCCCGTAAACAGCTTGCTAACATATCACACAAACAACGGATTGATAAAGCAAGGCATTAACTCTGACTTGACCGTTATTATCCTGAAGAAATTAAAATTTAAAGTAATCGGCGCAGTATTTTTACGGGATACGTCACTAACAATCTTTCTAACAGATTCTTACGTACCTTGTTTATGAGAATCAACGAGAGTTCAGTTTCAGACTTCAGCTTGGTAGTTCTATAACGATATCCTTATCACGTGACATATCATCGCAATACAATTTTATACACCGCTCACTAGGAGACAAAACAGTTGACTTCCGAATCAAAAAGCAACTAAAGTCGAGAGCATTGCTCGATTTCCGTTCTAAAAGTGGGTGGGATGATTTAGTCTCACCATTGGTAGTCATGCAGCTTGCCTCTGCCTTTTTGAAGATTTCAGACACTGGGGATATTGATACGACCTGTAACATTCACATGACACGTGGTTATAGACAATTGTTGCTTGACTCAAGTCAGTATAAGGCAAAACCTGAAGACATAATTTAAATGGAAGAATACAGAATGAAGTCAAGTTGAAGATATTTGTTACGGAAGCACTTATAATTTTCATTATATTTTTCATGCAAAAAATCAATTTGAATTTCGAATTCATTATAAAAGCAAGCACCATGCGCAAGTAAACATGATGGTGGTAATTTAAAACACCTGTGTACAATTACAGTGTATACATCATTTTGATCACAAAACGTGTTGAAGATCATTGTGTTTGTTTACAAATAGCCAATGACATAGATTCAAACGGCAAAAAGCTCTTTTCGAAAAGAAGTTTAAAAATACAATCTATTTAATTGGTTATTGGTTGCAGCGTGTTGTAAGCAGACAGACACATTAATGCGTCTGGTTAACGTGGAATCAGAAGCGCTGTTTTCATTACCTTATCTAAGTTGTACATTAAAATATTTGTTTATATGTTTTGAAAGATAAATAATTTGCAGGTCATAATTTTGTTCATAAACATGTTAATGTATTATGCGTTTGGATGTTTACTAAAATGAATGACCACAAGTGGTGAAGTTTTTGTATATCATGCGACTTTTAGGTCGCTACAATGATTGTTTTCACAATTTCTCGAAAAACATATTGCCTGGAAACAGTTTTTTCCTTTGCAATAATAAGATGAATCATAATTATTATACAACATATTCTCGTTGCCATATTAACTTCCAGTGCTACAAGTATGTGCACTTTTAAATATAAATCCTGACCTCTTTTCACGAGTTGATCATAAGCTAAAAATGCTGCAAAATAGATTTTTTTGAAAAAATGTCTTCTAGTCAAAGAAAAGTTACAAACTGTACGCGGGCTGTACATTATCTGGACACAGATAATGAGTCCTTATCAGAAACCGGCTTTGAGTACAATAAGAGCATCCTGATATCCAAATAAGGGTATACATTGTGTGGCGACAATCGGAATGATTCATATGGTACGATATAGTCAACATTTCATTTCTGTAAAGGTGTTAATATTCACAATAACACCTCAGCCCGAAAGACGTCAGTGTAAATCACACTTTTTGAGTCATCAAACTTAGTAAAATTATATGTATATCCTAGTGAATTCACACAATGTACACGTGTTGTATATGATATTTTCATTTAGCTTAAGGATACTCACTTTAACGACAGGTATTTCGTGTTCCTGGCAGTATGCCCTCATTAATGTATGCTGTATCGCCATCGGGGCGTAATATTGAGTTGGTAACGTCTCTGGCAGAATACAAACCATGACATCTTCCGGCCCGCTGTGTGATAAAGAAAGACTTTGTCTTTGACAATAATAGAAATTCTTTATGTACGAGTTGAACTTGGAGCAAGCGAACTCAAGTAAATTAGGTCGCTCATAATTATACGATACTGTTATTCATATTAGCACATATGACGTATATATGTTTAATACAAAATGTTTGGTTCTATTCATAACGTTTACGGCCATCAAAGACGATAGTTACATTGAATTCTTAATAATGTTAAAGTACTTTTCGGCCGCGTGGTCCAGCGGTTAGTGCGCCCCTCTTGGAAGGGTAAGGTAGTATTGGTTAGTATACAGTCCAGGAACACTGGTTAGTAGAACCGGTCGCCGTATATGACTGAAAAATTGTTTAAAAACGGCGTTAAAACCCGGTGACAATGTCACATATAAACATAAAGTACTTTTCCATGCACAAATATACAGAAATGGAGAGATTATTTATGATTTTGATGTCAATGGTAAGATCCCTGTTCAGTTGATACGCTGACCTGAATTCGTTCACTCATTATATACAAAAAGTTGAACTCATTTATAAACGTGAAACACCGATGTTAATAAAACAGTGCCTTGGCGAAATGGACAGCTTGAATTTGATCAATATTTTGGCATCTATTTCTGAACTGGATCACCCTATTCCCATTTATATTCCACAGTACGCACTGTGTACATACATTGCAATCATAATGACTGTTACTGTGATATATGGAACATGCGTCAGACGTAAGTTAAGAATAAAAAATGCCAAGTGACAGACAACTGTCGCAATACCAGGTTGTGAGAAGTTACACACAGAATATTTCATGTGCACAAAATAGACAAAAGACCATAATTCCTTCGGAAAACCTGATTAATATAACCAATGATTTAAATATTAAATCGGAGGGCATCCAACATATCAGGCATTTATTAAAGTTGTTTTTACATGAGTTTGTGATACAAGTTTTGATGATTCAAGTGTACATGGTAGGTTATTTACTTTTCAAGTTGCCGAGCACATTCAACCACACCCCACGTCAGCCTATGCTCCATACACGACCTTGACATTGCTTCCCTAAGTGCCGAGCCAACTTCTCGTAGTTTTGACCTGAAAACATGTTGTGCTATGAATGTTCGTGTGTCTAAATATAATCTGACCTTTTCTTATCAGAACTTTTGTCAAACAGAAAATCCTACGAAGAATAGACTTTAAATGTTGAATACAAATACTTCTGTGTCTATATTTAGATTCAAAGAACTGTTTGCGTGCCTTTAGTGCATTTGGACCGCACCGCCAAATCCTATACAGCGAATTAAAATAGAACATCGATTATCCGAAAATGACGGGTCCGAAATATTATATACCAATATAATCCATGGTTTCGGAAAATGTATCTATGCTGGCAAGTGCGAATATCTTTACATTTGTTATTTATACTTCATAATGACATGCTTTGGTGATACACTTACTGATCACGTGTTTTAATGTTTGAATGAGCATATATGAAAACAAGTTTACAAGCTCCCAAAATTTACTAGACATTCGTTTAAAAAAATAAACTGATTGACCAATCAGAATCTATCAAATATTTGTTGGACCAATCACACTCAGGAAATGCGATGAAATCAATCTCAATAAATTTTGAAAGGACTTAACGATTACATATACTATACAGGTTTTGTGTGCTATTGGCTTCAATGACCAATGAAATTCCTGTCTAATTATGTCAATTCCACGTGAATAAATAACAATACTATTATAGAAAGTGGACATCAACATTTTGTCTCTAATTGTCCGACATGCATTTGGCAACTCGAAAATGTGTAAAAATTACTTCAACAATCAGAAAAAGAACAACTGGTGAAACAGATCGAAGTATCAAATTATGTCAATGAAGACAATTAGAAAACGCTGTTCAGTGAATATGATGTTATGATATCAAACCCTGTAATAAAATCCGACATATCCATGGTACAATTGACGTTTAATGCAATATTATTACCTAGTCTCGTGTTTCTTATTAGACAACGGCTGCATCGCATTATATTTGAAAGTGAAAACGTGCCCTTATTGTCAAGTCATTCTTAACCGCACGTTTTACTGTGAGTCATTCCCTACCTTTGAACTATTTCGGGTTTTAAGTAAAATAAAGAATAAAAGATGAATCCGAATTGTTAATTGATCCGAAAACGTCACGTACTTCTATAAACAGAACAATAAAATCACAAATCAAGATTAGATATACCTACAGGCACTCGTTTGATGACATTGTCAACATCAAGTGTATACTTTGTTTTCTAATTTTATCATGATTTGACAAATATTGACAACAAAAATGGACCAAAATGACTCATTGTTTTCACGTTGCTTATTGCTGACGTAGCTGAAGTTGCAGTTGTTGCTGCTACTGATAATGATCTAGATTATTTTCAAACAATCGGTATTATTGATTTGTGTCTATATACAAGTATACATCTTATAATCACTGCAGAATCAAGGTCTAAAATGTTCACACGGTAAGTTTAGATGACAAAGACACACTTTATCTATAGCAACCAAGTGCTGACAAGTGTAGGTGGATTAGCCTGCGGTATATTTAAGCTTACATTTGCAAAATCATTAAAATATCAGCCAAAGAACGATCTTGTCTGAAATGAAAGACGTGACTTCATCCCGGATGTAACATGATACCGTATGGCAAGTTGTATTCATGTTATAATGTTCATTTACGTAATTCTTTTTTTTTTTTGCATTTTAACACTAGTATGGTACGTTATGGTACTATAGAGCCTACATAGAGATATTAACACTATGCAAAAACACATACAACAACGAGGCATTTAAACTTGCCTATTTGTTAAAGTAATAACAATAGGTGATAATAAATACTAGAATAAAATATTCCGCATATAGGTTTGAACTTAATTCAATAATGTTTGTAACAAGACGGTTGGTATAATGTTGATTACTGACCTATGAGTGTCAGAAAAATTAAAATCTGGGCGACGTTACGTAGTGTAACATGCAAGTCTAAAACGAACTTCATTAAATGAATGAACTATTAGGCTGAATCAAGAAATGATCAACCATGCAAACCAATTAAATATACCACGTACTTGTCAAATACAAATGCAGAAAGAAGTTTGCACAAAATGTGCTGTTTTGCCGTTATCTTCTTGTCGCTGCAAGGCAGATAAAATTAAACAGACAAAATTTGTACATGTAACCATAATACGCTACAATAAACATATGCTAAACAGACGGGACATCGAAACAAAATCAAATACGCTTACCGTTGTATTTCCATTATAACTTTTTCTTTGAGGTCCAATAAAGTCATGTTTTAGTTCCAAATAGAATTCATAAACTAATCTGCAACGCAGATTTAGTGACAGTCGTCTGAATTAAGTCAGGCGATACAATATCACGATTTGTACCGCGTATGTGCGTACGTCTAGTTGACTTGCGTAAAACGGACAGCTATCTCGTCAATGATTGGTTGTACGGAGGTTGTCGAAGATTGACGAAACGAATAGGAGATAAATATGTCCATTATAGCGTTGATTTGCTATTTTAGGCTGCAAGCTGGTTTAGTGAGTTATATCATACCTGCACAAAATCAGTGGTACGGAAATTAGATATACACCATATGTATTTACATTTGCTTTGTATACTCCCACATTTTTTAAACCAGCTGTCGTCATGGTTAAACCAGTACGTATAATATAACGTAGTAAACATTATCGCCAGTAACAGCTTAAAGCTAGCATGGTAAAATGAATAAACAAGCCTCATTTTAATCAAATTTATTGTCTTGTTTTCATTCTGACAAATAATCATAATATTATATTGTCGTCTGCGCCGTCATTATTTCTAATTGTTGTCGTCTGTCGAATTGTCCGCAAATTGTGACTGGAATTAATTGTTAAGAATTCAGTATTTTAGTAGATTTTAAGAATTTTTTTGATATTTGTGTATTTGATTTCATGATACGTATAAATAGACACAAATCTGATTGTCCCTAAATAATCTTTAAGTATCATTATACCTTGTACATTGCTAAATGCTCTGTATGGAGGTTAATCCATCAGATTTTTTATGCTGTATTTCTATACGAACATGAAATGTGGATAAAATCAGCATATTTATGGTACTTCACAAATTACTTCTTGTGACTGAAGGAATTGGGAAAAGTCCGGTTGCAAATTCAATTATAATTTTAAAAAAGACACCACTCAAGGTTTTTATTTTTTAACCTAGTGTCACTTTAATTTTTGTAGTGACTGTAATAAAAGCTGTAAAAACCATAACCCTTATAATGACGCTTCGGTTCCCATGGTTACGTGGACGACACATATTGATCAAAGTAACCTAACCTTAATTCATTGAAGTATAAGTATAAATATGTACTGATGTCTAGTAAGGCGTGGTTAAGTTCACACTAATTATTCCACAGCTTACGGATGTATAGATCAATGAATAAATCTCATTTTTATACCTTGGACGACCTCGGCAGTGGTCCATTGGTTTGTGTGCTGGACTTGTAACCCGGCGATCTGGGTTCAAATCTCGGTCGCAGCAGGTCATACATTTATATGAAACTTGACAAAAATGTCGAATTTCCTTCATATGTGGAGAAGTTGCCAACTCCTCATGGAAAGTTAGTACTGGTTAGTATACAGTCCAGGAAAACTGATTCGGTGTTGTTGATAAACGGCTTTAAACCCAGTGAAAAAGTGTACCTTGGTCACTAACATAGCTTCGAGCTTACTGAATCTCGAACTAAAGTTGACATAGAGAGACAACCGCATTATTACAAGTGCAAAATGTATACTTAATGTTTTAAAATCAGTTTATCTGCTTTATGACGGTTTCAAGAGAAAATTATGCAGAAAGTATTAGGTCAATTAAAGCAAACGACATTTTGTCTGAACATATGTCATTATATACTATTGACTAGCTGGTGTTACGAGGTAAGCATTTGTTTTCATCAAAGGTTTGTATTGAACAATGAATTTTTTTATGATATACTCGTATGATGTACGCAGTATAATATTTCCTCACGTCAAAGGCACTTTATTATCACAACCTCATCAACAAATTACCAACAACAAAACGGCAATGCCGGCTATCTTCGAAATAAGTTACACAACATCTAAGGTTTACGCTTATGCAACAAAACCACGTGACTTAGTTAGAAGCTTAAAAATTAACCCATTAGTATTAATGAAATACGATAGAATTTCGCTCACTGACTTCATAAATCAGCGACTGAGGTTGATTTTGTCAGTAAGCGTTTTGAGGGATATGATTATATAACTGGTAGATTTAACATGAACATTATTTTTGTGATATTTACATGTCTGTACATACAATACAACATCTCCAAAGCACCCTTTAGGGAAAAGCAAAAGTATGTTGTTGTTGAGAGGGTTTTGTTCTGGAGGGGTTAAAGTAATAGTTAAAGTAGAGTTACTTCCCTTGTATAGTTTGTATTGTATATTTCCTTATTAAAACTTCATAGTTTAAGAGTAAGCTAAAAGTCTTGTTTGTTTGTTTGTTTTTATGTGACTTATTGTCACTGGGGTTTAACGCCGTTTTTTATAACAATTTTTCAATTATATACGGCAACCGGTTCACCTAACCAGTTTTCCTAGACTATATACTAACCAGTAATAACTAACCCTTTCACATGGAGCCGCCAACTTCTCCACATATGGAGGAAAATCGACATACATTTGTCAAATTTTCATAGAAGGGTTTGACATGCCGCGATCGTGATTCGAACCCGGATCTCCAGGTTGCAAATCCAGCGCACTAACCACTGGACCACGGCCGCGGCCTCTAAAAGTCGTGATTCCAAAGAAAAAAATGCTTAGTCGGAATATAGTGATATAAAACGCTGATAACAGACTACGAGTAAGTTTTCGAATTTCAAGGAATGAGAATTTTGGTTGAAACCAAGTCGAATAATAATTTATATAGAAATTGCATAATAATAAAAAATGCTCGTAATAAATTCTGCTTAACCGACTTCAAGGCAACATTCATATCCTGAATGTGTTGGGATATTATTAAAGTAGCTTTTTTCCCTTCTTTGAGAGCGGTTGCAAATGGCGCCAATTCGTTATCTCAAACTCAGAGTTGCAATCAATATAACGGTACAGCAGAAACAGAAATGTAACAGTTGTTTCTCATGCTAAACACTTCATAGTCAGTCACAGAACGCAAAAAAGAGTCGAAAAATGATACGATGAAAGAAGATCACGAATGTTTGAGAAATTATGCTATAATGTTATATGATACATTGTAACTGGTTATCTTGATATTGACGGACATTGACGTACATAATAATATTATTTATTATTATGGCGTACGTCATGACGGAATTCACCCGGATAAGAGCAGCACACACTGTGTAAAGGTAACAAGATAAAACAGTTGTACATATTGATAAAAGGTATTTACTTGCACATATATTTGGTACCATGTTAACATCAGGCATGCGCGTGTACAAAAAAATGTTTGGTTATATTTTATGTAAATATTAATTTTCTTAAATGTTATTACGTTGGGGAATTATTAAATACAATGGAAGTTGCATTTTGATACAATCAGGCAAACAAATTTTATTTACTGAATAAAAAGTGATTGAATAAAATAATTCATGCTCATTAAAACTGAAATCAATATCCTCGTAAAAACTCGACGGTATCAAAATTATTTAAATAACAAATTCATACAGAAATGCGCTTACTTGAACATAAAATAATAATCTGCTTACTGGTGATAGATGGGTGAACATAATCTATTCTTTATCTAAGTTTGTTTTCAAGGACGAATCTGAGTTCAGTCATGACTAATATTTGAACAACCAACACATAATTTTGTATTTAATGTCGTCAATAGTAAACTAAAAGAAGGCGACTGGCAAAGGCAAATAAATGTAAATTGCCGAGCGTTATACACGGAAAATGGAAACCAATGTGCCGTTATGAATACGTGATGATAACTTATTAACAAATGAAGAATTCGTTTATGATTTTTTTCGTGTCTTTTTTCTTCAATCAAACGGCAATATGTCTGCATATTTTGTACATGTTTTCTGTACACTGGTATTACGTGCGTAAGTTTCTCATGTTTCAAGGGTTTGGTCAGACATTATTACGTCAACAATACAATACGACACTTGTGTTTTGTTTAATTCAACAGCAAAAATCAGAAATTATCAAGGGATGATGTTAAAAGTATACATTTACAAGGTTCTCTTCTGGTATCGATTGATCACGACATAAACAATGACCTTCATGAAACATTGGCATTTTTGTAGCATTTGTGGCTATACAGATGCATATAAGATGATACTTAGCATCATTTTACGTATCTAATGCCATATTTAATGATATCAAGTGTTATAAAGTAATACTGTGATGACGATGTTTTCTTTTGACACGCAGCAATCAACGTGGGCAAACACATTCACGTTTTCATAAGTATACAGCCCAGGAAAACTTGTTAGTGAACAGGTCACCGTATATAACTGAAAAATTGTTGAAAAACGGCGTTAAACCCCAATGACAATGTCATATAAAAACAAAAACAAAACAATAAATGCTTCACTCAGTCTAGTAACTAACTTATGTGGGCTTCAATCCGAGATATTTTTCGTTCAAACATGCCTGTTATGACCAATCCAATTATCCTGCTTTGTACGTTGATACATTTTACATGTAGTAGCACATGGAACATGTACAATATGCAAGTAGTTTACGATCAATTAATATCAATTAACAATGTACTTCTTTTTAAAAATGCTAATTATATTTCTCAAACTATATATATGAATAACGTACCCAAACAATGTGTTTTAATTTCAAAACAGAATCACGATAATTACATTAATTATACAATATAAAAATATATAAATATTTATCAGTATCTAGATAACACATTGTTTATTACTTCAGTTTTGTTTTCTTTTTTTACCATTAAATAGAGGTTTGTTACAATCTGAGTAAAAAAAGCTGTACAACTTGGTATTATTTTCCCGATTGCCAAACACCTGTTACAGTCTTTTTGTTGTCAATGCCCTTTTCGTGAATAGGACGTATTTTAGCGTAATCTAATCTTTTTTTGATATTCACTTTAAACCCTCATTTATCATTTATGTTTTTATTTTCAAGCTGTAATGTGCAGTTCCGGTTAATCATCACCGAGGAACATGGTGTAGCTGATTCCAGTATTTTTTTGCGGATATATCCTTATAATGTTCTCATTTCAAATACTGACAGGGTTAGAGTAACATTGAAAGCTTCATAGAATGAGCGTATAAGATATCACCATTCGCAGCCCTTTATTGAGAATCAAGTCCTTGATATACCAGTGAAATCCAATTTAGCAATCCTGTTTTTATTAGATGTAACAATGAATTACATACCTCTTATTAACACAAGCATACTTAAACTATGCACTGTTCTAAGACTCGATCAGCATAAATCTAAATCACACAGTCATTGATATATAGCTATCATATTTTCAGTGAGGTAGAGACAGTTATGAAGAATTAATACAAACACCGCACGATATCTCATGCTCTCAACAAATATATTACAGACTGCTTTCATATACAAAATACCAGGGTTACATCGTTCCAAGGTAAATCACATTCCGTACGTAACAAACTAATAGACACAGACGTACTTAAGTCATGTAGACATAACTTCTTTTAACATAATTCTGTGTCTAGATAAATGTTAGAGTTAGTGTACTGTGGCGCACTCCATTGTAAATACAATACATCTGTTGACTAGCATTTTAAAGAATATAAAAATTTGTTTGTAGTTGTACATCAAAATATATCTCAAATACCCTGATTACAATTTTAGTAATACATGTATATTACTAGATAATTTGCCGAAGGTGTTATGCATTCATACGTCCATAAAATGAATACTTAGCACTTACAAGGATTTAAAGCTTCGCTCCTAGTGATTTTTTTCTACAATTGTAAATCTTTTTTTAAAATGCATATTGTTACCCAGAAAGAAACAGTCTCTTTGTTCATGTGTGCAAGTCTTTTATTAGCGTATAATTCGTCACACATGCAAATGATTCTTTGTGGATAGAGCAGACGAAGTGTAAGGATGAAATTTGTAAATAATGAATATTATAAATGCAATGAAGCTTTGTTATTCAGACCAACCAATATTTGGGTGGTCCCATAACCAAATAGGAAAATAAATTAGAAAACGGCCCCACCATAAGTGGTCTTTATAATGAGCAGGTCTTAGTACTAGACCAGTCGCTTAGTGAGATTTTATTTTACATGTAGTGTACAGTAAAACCTGATTTATCTGTCACCTGTGAATGTCGCTTAGTGAGATTTTATTTTACATGCAGTGAACAGTAAAACCTGATTTATCTGTCACTTGTGAATGAGGGCAACCATCTGTACAACAGCCGCTTGTACGCACATTATTATGATAGACCAGAAAATGTTTTTCTAATACATACCACCTGTGTATTTAGATCACATAGTTAGCCATATGTCTACCTTTGTGCACCAGTTTGGCTGTATTACTCAAACCGTGAACCATTAACTAGGAAATATTTCAGATAATTTTTGGAAATGTTGAAGTATGAAAAGATTTTCTAAGAAATCTACCATTCAGCACGTGAAGCCTAGTATAAATAAACCACATTTCTGCAGTTCTGTCTTCTATTCCGAGACTGAGAGTAGTGAAAGTCATACCAAGTTGCAGTAGAAAAGCGAAGTCATTTACAGATACAATAGTACAACAGATCTTTTAACTGGCTACAATCATGGGTGGAAATATACACACAAACCCAGCGTCAATTCTTTGATGCATGCCGTAGATATTCACTTCTTAATGAGTGAATGTATTACAAACATTAACAATATTGTATTAATTACATTGTATTCTATTCTTACATCAACATATCTGCCAAACCTAGACTAATTGTGTGAGAGGTTAAACAAATGTAGTAGTAACTATTTTTGCCGTAAAATAGTTACATAACAACGTTTCATTGTAACAGTTGTTGAAATTGGGTTCATATTATGTAACTATACATATATCTAGTTTATGATGGATAATATAATTTACATGCATACAAACATACGGTGTATAGCAGTTGGTCTTATGTAATTTTCTCATTAAACATAAGCCTCTGGATTATGGTTGCTTGAGTTGTGTCTGAGAATGAAACTTATCGAAATAATATGTATATTAAGTCTAGTGTGTAAACTACAATCATGGGTGAAAATATACAATGGAAGTTTTGCCTATTAACCTATTGGACGTAAGGTCTAATTTGTCGGTTCCAGCTGGCTAAGGCTTAAGATGTTGTTAGACCAACCTGCTGACATTTCCGTTAGTGCTAGTATATATACATTCATACGTACATACATACGTACAAGAATAAAGACTGACTTTACACATATAGGTCAGCTTCAATCTCCTTTTGGAGACCTTTATTTTATATATTTACATAGATGTGTATGTATTTGACAGGTACATCAACATAAGTGTGACTATATTTAATAGGTACATCGACATAAGTGTGACTATATTTAATAGGTACATCAACATAAGTGTGACTATATTTAATAGGTACATCAACATAAGTGTGACTATATTTAATAGGTACATCGACAAAAGTGTGACTATATTTAATAGGTACATCAACATAAGTGTGACTATATTTAATAGGTACATCAACATAAGTGTGACTATATTTAATAGGTACATCGACATAAGTGTGACTATATTTAATAGGTACATCGACAAAAGTGTGACTATATTTAATAGGTACATCAACATAAGTGTGACTATATTTAATAGGTACATCGACATAAGTGTGACTATATTTAATAGGTACATCGACATAAGTGTGACTATATTTAATAGGTACATCGACATAAGTGTGACTATATTTAATAGGTACATCGACATAAGTGTGACTATATTTAATAGGTACATCAACATAAGTGTGACTATATTTAATAGGTACATCGACATAAGTGTGACTATATTTAATAGGTACATCAACATAAGTGTGACTATATTTAATAGGTACATCAACATAAGTGTGACTATATTTAATAGGTACATCGACATAAGTGTGACTATATTTAATAGGTACATCGACATAAGTGTGACTATATTTAATAGGTACATCGACATAAGTGTGGCTGTATTTAATAGGTACATCGACATAAGTGTGGCTGTATTTAATAGGTACATCGACATAAGTGTGACTGTATTTAATAGGTACATCGACATAAGTGTGGCTGTGTTTAATAGGTACGTCTACATAGGCGTGATATTTCTTCTGGTCGCACAGTTGCATAGCATGAAATATATTTCAGCAATTACTCTTTAATGTGTATGAACAGGTTTTTATGTTGGCACATTTCAGACCCAGCAATAAATAAGAGCCATTAAGGCACTTTCCTTTTTAAAAAATCAGACAGATAGCAAAACTGAAAACGAGATACAGTTTTGTTTAAATTTTTATTTCATACAGTTTAATAATACAATGTACATAATTAGTAAACAGTTCATTTAAACATGTAATACACGACCGCGTGAATAATAACAAACAGAAATGAAATATTAACTTCAAATCAAATAAGACTGTTTTCCAAAGTAGGACATATTTTATCCGGTTGTCTTTCTCAAATGTCAAATCGCCCACGTATTTTTGCATCAACAACTTCCGGTCACGTGTCTAAAAAGTCCACGTGTAACCACGCTTCTCATCAGGCAAGACCACATAGAACGACTAAAGACTTTATTTAGACTTTTGTCAACACATATCACACATATGTTTAACGTTCTGTCCTTCAGCTCCAGCATCGCTTGTTAGTTCGGGGTCTAACTAAAGCAATAATGTTATTAACCCTTGAGATTTCTTCAACATTTACCATGAAGTCACACATTGTAGACACACAAATCTGCGAAGAAAAAAATATAACTGTCAGACAAAAACATCACATGCGGTGTGAATGAAACAATATTTCACAGGTTCTGTCAGGTGTAACTAACATAAATGATACATGTACAGTTTTTTTTCTAGAGGACAGTCCACAAACGCAATTAAGTTACGTGAGTGTCCGTTTGTTAGAATTTTTTAATAACCAACAAAATTTTAATGTTTTTTTAATATTATTATCTCGCTATTTTTAATCAATATCTTGTCCACACTTCTGAATTTGCAAATATAAAATAAATCTTTTTCACTAGGAAGTCAGTAAAATACTTCTATGTGACCTTCACATTCAAAAAGAATTAAGTGTCAAACAATAGACCACTTACAGTTATATATGGATAAATGTGGCATTAATTTCTCGATTTCTTCCCGTCTGAACTCTTGGTAACCCAATAATACAACACGAAAGCTGCCTAACAGCACGTTGCATACAGGCAGTGGATACCCTGGAAACAGAATTAAGATTGTTTTAACATAAATATAAACTAACCTTTATTGAAAACATGCAGATGACATGCAACAGACATATAAAACGATCTATAAAAATATTGCAGATGTTTTATGTTCAGAATACTGTCACAAAAACGTCATTAAAATTTATTTTCTATTAACTGATATTTGCTCATAATTTTAGCTGTATTAATCCAATCTACCATTAATGTTTTGGCTCCAGGCTCAATGAGCGGAACAAGTATATCTCAAACTGGCATTTCGACACAACCGTGGGGAACCAGCCCTCCCAACATGAAGTTTTCGCAATAGCTGCAGACGAAATCATCATCCTTACTGAACACTTCCGGGTTTCTAATCAGAAGACAACTGAAATCGGCCATCAGAGTGCGCTCTTTCACTTCCTTTGATGCAGAACTGGTGAAGATTGTTGATATCTTTGTAGCACAATCAACCTGTAAGATAAAAACGATTCAAAACATCAACCCAAAAGTTAAAACATGTAATTATATTGTTTTTGAGACCAAACAATACAAGGTCAGATAAGATATTAAACGGTAGCCACGATGTTTGGCAAAATGCCCGAACGAAAGTACAACAAAACAGATAAGAAACACAGACATTAGAAAACAGTAGTCCAGGTATATGACGGTGTCTATACTGAACGAGTACATATACAGTAAGATATAACATTTTACGCATATTAAATGTACGCATTTTACCTTGAGTACTTTAACTTCATTCTCTCGACAAAATGCTTCAATTAGGGTGTGCTGTATCCTTAATGATGCATCTTTCACCTTGGAGTCTGGGAGAATAACAACCATAACACTCTCAGGATCCCTGTAATAAAACAATCGCAAAGTTAGGTGGAGATGATTGCATACGCATAAAATTTGCAAAGCGGTAGTTGAAAACCTGCCAACTCAAAATGTTGCGTACATAACCAGCTTAACAGGTTTCATAACGATGCACTTTGGCTTACTAAACCGTTGATATCGTTGGTATGTAAATATGAACTTTGAAATGCACTTTTAATAAGACATATGCCAGAAATAGAGGCAGATTTATCAAATAAATAAATGCAGTAAGGGTTTTAAATTTATTTGTTCTATCGAATAAACAAAGTAGAATATCATATGAATTTATTCATCATTCAACTTAGAGGACTAACATGATTGATGCGTACTTGACATATACCTGCTTCATTCAACACAATGCACAAAGTTCTACTAAAGACATGTCCGTGGCTTACCTTTCAAGAATATCTACACATTCAAACACACCGTAGTTAACTCTATCTTGTTCTATAGCTTCTATAAGAACTTGTTTGACTGCTTTTCCAATAGTTGATGGCGGTTTCCTGCAGAGAGAATATAGAAAATACATTGTATTATATTTATAATATATAAATACATACATGCGTACTTAACGAAGTTGACAAGGCGAGTGACCAAAATGTTACAACTCAGGGGCAAAGTACCACAGGAAAATGACATCGTCGAGTCAGTGCAGTGCAACGCGAACATTATGAATATAATTTCATAAAAACGCACACGTCAAAGTTGAAACGACGAATAGATACGCCTAAATGAAACATTTTTTTGTGCGGATCCGTTTGCTAAGTACATAATTTTTTGTTCCATTGTCAAAAGCATATTATCGTTCATAAATCCCGGAAACAGACAAGGATATTATGCGGTACAAACAACATAACATTAAACGGTAACAAGAGCTATTGCCCTCATTAAATAACTAAGCGGCTTATTATCATTACGTACTTGATGTACACTTGATGTCAGGCACATTGTGGTGCATTTGTTTATAAATCTGAAGAATCAATTAAACATCAAAATAATAACCCTCTGTACACAAAGTACAACAAAGTCACGTTATATAATGGAGTGGTTTGTGGATAATTATTAAACTTTTCAAAGGTCGGGAAAAAAGAGACTATAAGATCGAATGGTAGATACCAGACAATAACATTAGAACAGCAGAATTACCACAAAACGTTACATCATATTGATTATCGACCAGAACGATCAATTTAGTTGTCTTTACGTAAATGTTAATTAAAGGTCAGAGAGTGTTTGTTCTAAGGACGAAAAAAGGTTAAGTAAACTTTCATTTATCTCAAACCTTAGTTTCATTTACATAATATTCAAAGATTCAATATCGGATTTTTCCTACACGCAAACACTGGACTTTTGGAATAATGAAATAGAACATCCGTTCAACAGGGATGATCGTCTGACTCAGAGGGCAGACCGCAAAATCACATTTAAGAAACAATCCCGTGATTCATTCCGAGCGGGGCTTCAGAAGTTTAAACAAAGCTAATTTATTCGAACTTCTTCTTTTTTGCAGACGATCAACCAAAATTTAAAAAAAATACAAGTTTTTTTTTATTTCCGAAACACTCCTATGAATTTTAAATTTAAACTGCAGACGAACATGTTCTACTTCGTCAGCAGACGACAATAAAGAAAGGGCGTCGAGGTCACTAACAAGTTAAAACATGTCCTCCGTTAAACCTACAGATTACAAGTAAATGAAGCATGAACCACGTGGAGTAGACAAAATTAGAATTATTCAACAATTTAAACAGTCGTCTGCTGTCTTCTGAGTAATCGTTCAATTAAGATTTCGTGATTAATTATGCCCAAGAAGAACAACATTTGCAAGTCTGAATCAGCAAATCCGCTAATGTTATTCGGTACGTGCATTAAATTTGCATAAGCCATTCAACAAACAAATTCAAGACCGAAGGTAATCAGGCTTTCTATTGACGTTGGTACTGACGCTGGAGATGAAAGAAGATATATAGAAGCCACGGGACAATGCAACATCTGGCATGTTTACAAGTTAACTTTTCACCCAGCCACGATGTATTACTTTACTGTATCCTCACCAGACATGATGCAATCACAAGCTGTTATCGCGAGTACGTGTTAATACACGTGAATATAGGAGATAAGCGCATTGATCGAACGTTAACAATAGACATTTGTAACAATTGTTTTAATTTCTTAGAAGAGGTGAACATTGATGTTTCAACTTATATATCTGGAGTCATTGTGATACAGTTCGGTCATGCATAAACCACGTTGCATTCTTTCTTGAAATCAACAAAAAAATCTTAACATAGCACAAAAGTAAACTATAAAGCAAACAGAAAATTAAAAACATTGCTTTCAAAGCCAAGAAACAAAGGAAAAGTTTGCATAAGCTAAGTCCCAACCTAGCTGACAATGAACATTATGTTTGACAGCGTGCCAACAAATAGCAACATACTGCTCGAATTAAAGCACGCAAAATTGGAAGTTTAAACATTAAAAACTTCTACATACCCTTTGATTTCTTCCATTCTCTGCATGCGTTCCGTATATGTCATAATATAAAAGTTTAATCCAAAGTTTTAATTCACAAAGCCTTTGTTTGTTATCAGCGACTGAACCACTGTATCTACCCTACGTTATCAATCCAACTACTACGAACAGCTGATCGCTCGCTTCAGTTTTGTTACAGTGCGTGACCTCATTTCTAGTACGGCGAATCTGATTGGTTGTTGCGTTAATCGATTCGTTCGCATGGTTCAATACACTACGAGGTTCTTTCTTACTGTCAGCTTCTTTGTTCGCTGTCTCTTTGTATTCAGCAAAGTGCTGATGTCACTAGGATATCCTTATTACTTGTGTATCTAAGGGACCCTTTCTTTATTGATGTTAATTGTCGCGTTATTGTATTGAAAATCAGTTTAAACACGTCTGCATATTTATACTGTATATCCGTATGCATACCATATTGTAAAACCGTGAATTGTACGGGAGTGCAATGTCGCTTTTGTTGAAATTTTTGCAGAAATTACGAGACAAATGGTTTTTAATATGTAAATAAACTTTTTTAAAGTCATAGTGCAGTGGTCCTGGTGCTTTAAATAATTTAAATGATGAATACCTTTATTAATAATAATAGTAATAATAATAATAAATAAATAAATAAATAAAATGAACTTCCATATTTTCTCCAGAGGTTTGTAAGTCATTGGAGAAAGCAGGTAATATTAGAGTATCCAGGGATTTCTGCAGATCTTCTCGTTGTCCATATGCGACATTAATTAACATAAATTTTGTTCCGATCAATATACTGTCTCCATGCAAAACTAGAGTGAAATTGATGTGAATGTCCGATAGGTTATGTTGTTATGTTGTTAAACCAAATGGCTGAAAACCTACTCTTTATGATAAAAAACAACATCGAGTGATGATTATTAGATTTACAGATGATTCATCATTTTCTTTGTACTTACCGTCCGTACACCATAGAGAACCAGTGTGCTATTTGACATAGTTTATAAAGCTAGTATATCAAGTTTCCATCAATGACCCATATACTTATTTAGGTTAATGATTAATTAACCTATACAGCGAACAATTAAACATGTTGTATGTTAATATGACATAACATAATTGGATATATAATACAAATTTATTTGAAAGAGAATCAATTTTCAAGCTTAATTAATTTGATGGATAGCGAATTGTATGTTCATCTTTTAAAATTATTCCGAAAATGATGGAAAGCATTGACGTCAGACACTGTTGATTAGGACAAGTTTTAATTATAGCCTGTCATTTGGCCAAGCACTGGTTTAACCTGACATTGTGCTTGTGAGCGGTGACATAAACGCTTATTATTCAATTACCGAATGATTTTCAATTAAACAGGATTTCATTTACAGACGCTACGAAAAGCAAATATTTATTGATAACGGTACTCTTCAATAGTGAAAATTGATTTAATAGGATTTGATACGCGACATCTGATTGGCCGAAACCTATCCTGGCACGCGACAGATGTCCACGGGTTGTACAAAAGCAATTTACCGTTGCTTTTGTGATAACGGTCCTTCACTGGTTTTTATCCACCTCTATTGAATTCGATAAGGGGTGAACGAAAGAATTAGGTACATTTACTGTTAAAATCCGGCAGGGAAGCGTCCGCCATCTGTCATTTTTACACAATTCACAAACCTAACAAAGAAGTGCAACAGGTTGTTTTTAACAACTTTGTAAATGTGGTCTGAGGTCGTGGTTTCTACATAGAGACAGCGGGGCCTTGCTTTTAACTAGAAAACAAACGATCGCATCTACTGACATGAACAGCTCCAAAACAATCTATTTTAGGGGCTGACGCTCGTTAGAGTGTTTTAGGGGTCAAATACCATCTTGTGTTGTCACGGTGATACAGGGTTCCCACGACAACAGGTTTGATCGATTTTCGTCTTGAGTTGCTGAGGTAAGCAATTTACGAGAATCAATTCAACATGGAGAGTCCAATGAAACTCGTGGTTACTGAATGTTGTCATCCTTTTACAGCCCGAACACACATCAGCTAGATTAAATTTCCGTAACACAATAGTAACATTAAAACAAGCCTAAATGAGCGTTAAGTTTATACGATTTTCTGAATCAATTTAGGAGACAAATCACACGAGTATATGAACATAGGTTAAATAATAAAGTGAGAATAAAAACACCAATCCTAATCGTTTTGAAGCATTGCATCATCAATATAAAAAGCGTCTTCGAGATAGCTGTATCAAATTACCCACTGCACATATTAGACTTAAATTGTGAATCCAAACGTGTAAAACAGAAGCTACAAAAATGGATAAATTTTAATGCGTGTCTACACAATGTAATAAGAATTGATAAACTAGATTCGCTATGAACATGTGCAGTTAAAGCAATGATATACTTGAATATAAAAATAATCGGACCAGTTGTATTTAACATTTTTGTGTGGACGTAAAGTAAGTGTAATAAAGTTAAATATGGTTCATTAATATATCTATACAAAAGTTGCCTCTGTGTCCCATCTTTTTTTTCACTGAAGTTTTACGTCGCACCAACAGCGCCATTGCAAGGGTCATTTGTAATTTGCATTTATCATTAGGGCAACTTTTCAAGTTTTAACGGCGGAGGAAGACCCTAGGCCTACGCCCGGGTAGAACCACCGACTTTCAGTGAGCTAGCTGGACAACTTCCTCACATGTGATTTTTGTCCCGGGGTGGGATTCGAACTCACCGCGGTGAGGGGCTAGTGATTACAAGCCAGACGCCATAACCACCACAGAGACCCCTGTTCCATCTTTACCCGTTGTATTCTTGTTCATCGAATAAATTTCTATTGCGGAAAATGATTTAAGGATTTTTGTATAAATTAGTGCTAATAAGCCATACAACTCAACATGTTAGACACGAAGGTGTGTACACGAGGCAAATAAAAATAACTATAAAGAAAAAAAAATGGCTTTTTTAATCTCAGTGATTATATACAGAAATCATTATATAATCAGTATAACCAAGAAACATTAAACATCTCACTGTCGCTCCTAAGGCTGTTTGTGAATCTTCATCAAAGATATTGTATCTTTGATTATAACTACATTATATCTATATTGTGAATAATTCGAAAAAAAACACAAAAGATCAGATGGAACTATAAAACAATCTCATCCTAGAAAGGAGGAAATACTTGTAATTATGATATTATATGTTGTCAGTGGTTTTTTATTCGCATAGTTAAATAAAACACGCAGGAGAAGCGTACATATAACTATATCAAGCGACTGCTTTTTATCACGACAGCTGTCTCAACCTCCGACATAAATCAAATGTTACCACGCAACATTAAACATACAAATTATGAGCTATCACAGGTAAATTCAAATTAGTATACATAGCGACATATTGCGATTATGACCCAAAATATACGACGCGTGCCGAGTTTCAAATTTTGACAAGTGGCGCGTGCCGCCCAGTTCAGAATCCATTTCACCTGGATTGAGTTTTTTGAATTTAGATATTTTCATTGGACGTATGTGGCTCTTGGCCGTATGTGTACATATGTTTCAGTTTTAGCTAGATCGTGATTATGAATATTTTGCTCAACAAAGGATGGAGGTCAACATATTTTTTTAAATTTGAAAGCAGATGCAAAGTTAGCTAAAATGTCTCTGTCGCACTTTCTAATTAAATCCATCCAATCGGCGACAGCCATTATAATTTACTCATTCAACTATGTTTTAATTACTTCAACCGTCATTTTAAATACGTGTATTAAGATGCGCTGAATACATTGGTCAGTGACCTCATCTTTAAAAACATATTTTTCTACTTCTTTATGTCCAGTATCATTTACACTTCTCAAAATCACGAGACCACTAGAAAATATTAAAATAACCAAACTGTCCGATGCGAAAAAAGTTCGTCTTGAAAAAAGCCCAGTATTTTCTCAAAATGGCAAAAAATCGTTTGAAAACAAACATTTTGATCTCAGACAATCTGTCATTGTGTATCGCGTAAAAAATCCTTTTGCTGAAGTATTTTAAACAACGAAGTAATAATGATGTTGCTTTTATAATAAATGCTTAATTAGTATCTCCAAATACATGTATTTTTAAGTAAGTCTAAGATACTCATAAACCACGTGATGGCTCATATTGCCGGTATGTTACCAACGTTACCAGTGAGAATATGACTTGCGCAGCGCTTGGAGTAATTATGTTCTAAGCTAGTGTCATTGACCTCTTGCCTTTAATGAATATATTCAATTCTAATTGATTAGCAACAGGGCCTGTATCTAGGTAAATGCTCCAAACATGTCGACCGTAGATACATGATAAAACGCATATATTTAATGATGCGATGCATGCCTTTCCAACTAATTGACTGAGTCATATGGCCTTCAACTTTCAAATATGTCCCCTAAAACACAGAGACAAACAATGAGCGAGAGCGCGAGAGAAACAATGAAGCTGCTAGCTATTTATAGAAACTTAGAGGTTTCGTTTTGACGAAATCAATGTTAATTTTATTGCAACAGAGAGTTGCAAACTAGTAGCTAGTTTTGGTACCGAAAACGACAGAACTGTTACGTCATTCTCAGCAACATGGTATAATCTTAGAGAAAACGAGACAATATTAGCATCACAACATTGTATATGATGAACAAACACCCTGGAGTATTGTAATGATATTATCGTCGATGTAATTCTAAACAGCAACAACAACAGTATTGATGACGTAATGCTGATTCCGATGTGATGAAAATATATAATAATATCGTTTCAGTTTGTCTAGAAATAGAAGCATTTAGAACTATTGCCTTAAATGGAAATGTAACTGATAATACCAGAGGACGAATATTTGCGACGCATCCTCATACAAAAAGCAGACGACACAGCGTACGACTAAAATAAAGTTAACATTTGGACGCCGAAACAAACACTTACGACTATATATGGCAATGGTATTGAAAACAATAGTTGATAAACAATAAGCGCCGTTTATGTTATAAAATTTCGATTGAAGTATTTACATTTAAACATGAGAATTAACACATGGCTGTTGGATTTGATGTTACTGTGTTTAGAATTTCATGTATACAATTTACTTGTTTAAATTTGTTGATTACATATTTGAGGATAATTTGAGCAACTCGGTAAGCGAGTGTAGCACCTGTCACGGCGTGTGGAAAGCACGCTTTACCTCTCATCTATTGCGACAGGTGGCGCTAAGAGGGTAAACGTACTTACTCGCGCTCGACAATCAGAAGGTTGAAATATTCAAATCTTTTTTTGATAAGTTAGGTTTTATTGTCATTGTGTCGCCAGTTCAAAAGAATGAACTAAGATACAAAAACACGTTTGTAGCACGCAGCAGGTGCACGAATGAGTTAATTGTGTTCGGATGAATATTAAAGAAATTGTATATAATATTTAGTTAAAATGAATTACTGTGCATTGTACAGGAATGAACCTATTAAAATAAAATTTTCACAGTTCCTGTCTACTTAATTAATAGCTGTGTTATGGTTGTGTTCTATAAGCACACAAAATTAAGAAGAATAAGTATCACATTTTCTGCATAAAACCTCAAAAAAGTAGAGTTTCCAGTCAATTAGCGACGGGTAATATCACCATTAATTATTTTCCCACAACATTCAATATGTCTAAAAGATTAAAGCCCAGTCTGTACAAGTTATGTCAGGTCATGTGTTGCATGTTGTATAATCAATTTGAAAGTATTTTTTCTGATTTCTATTCATATATTTCTGCGTGTTTATGATCAAATGTTAACTTAAGGTTTTAATTACTATTGATGTGAATTTTGATCCTGAGTACAATCTGTAGTTGAAGATCAAAGCAAACGAAATCAAAGAAATTGCTGGTACAATGCAATGATTTTTACAATACAATGATTTTTACAATACGATGAATTCGTACAATACAATGAGTTGTAAGCAATTTGCAATTTTGAACGTGCACACAACATGCTGTCTACAGATCTAATCGTACAAAGGACGCGAAAGCGAATTGCATTTAATACCAGTGGCAAATTTGAACAAAATAAAACTAAATCTGAATTGTACAAAAAATCAGTTGTGAAAATGAATATATGAAAATAAGTGAAAGGTCCGAAATGTTGAGAAACATTATCAAAATATTTTATTATCAAATTTTCAATTATTGTACAAACTTATGATGGATTCAGGGTCATTTAAGTACTCACCCCCTTCTCAGTAATTGTCTAACTTGATATTTAATAATAGAGAAATGAATGCTTAAATTCAATTCTATGTGAAAAAATATCTCTCTCATTCCTAAAGGTCACTACTCGTAGACGATTGCCCCACCCAGAATAATCTTTTAGTATGTACATCATATACTTATGCTACCACATAATATTATGTAGGTGTCTGATATTAAAGATATTTTTGTGATCTTAATGGTAAGGTCAGAGTTGGATCATCGACAGTAATATCTAAATATCAAGGTTATGTCCCAACCAGAATAAGCATAGTGTAAGTGCTTCATACTGAAGTATATTTAGTAGGTGTCTGATATTGAAGAATTGTTTCGCGATCTTAATGGTAAGGTCAAGGTCATAGACAATAATATCTGACCTTCAAGGTTAATGGATTAGATTATGTTATAGTAAGAAAGTTCTATAAAACATTCGTGAATTTGTTTGTGCTTGTTATTATCATTAGTTTCAGTTGGTTACATTTTTATAATTTCATTGCGAAAATATAACTTTTTTGTCGTCTTCGGTGCATACCTACAATCCCAACGATTTTTTTGAAATACAGAAATAACTGGCCGTCGTAAATGAACAACAGCCTGAGATTTAATCACAACCAAGAATAAATCAGCTTAAGTACGAAAACATTGGAAACTGCAGAAATATATTACTTCATGCAATAATATTCAACAAACACGGCGTATCAAGATGTTACGTGACATTAAAATGAAAGCACTTAGAGAGAATACTCAACTTAAGAATGATAACTGTACTAGATGACACTATGTGGGTGTGTGATAGACGGAATCACCTGATGGTTGTCATAGTAACGACGTGGAATCCACGCAGTGTCCTGAACGTGCAGTACCGCGTTACCCATTCATAAAACTGTTATATCGTTATCCACCGTTTGTCTGGAAGGTGGATTTGTTTATCACTCAAGTCTTAGTAACTCCTATAAAGTGACTGACAAGTTTTGATACCGCTGCCCAACCTTGAGAAGAGTGAACGGGTACAGACATACAAGTTATGACAGACAGGTGCTTTGGAAAAAAAGTAAATATAAACAATTATTTAATACAGATAATTAAGGACAAGTAGCTTTCTATGTTATATTATGGTGGCATATTTAAGCATAAGATAATGAGAATATTTTGGCGAAAAACTGCCAGATTATCATGAAAAACAAAAACATTTTGACGAAAATTCTGTAACTTTTCATAATAAGATTTCTTCACCAGATAGTAAACGTACTTATTCAGAGGACGATAAAACATTTTCATGAAAATGAATCATTTTTTTTCACGAAAACTTACAAAGCTTTCGAAAATTATCTCGCTAAGTGTATGCAGAAATTTGCGGCCATATTATTCTAAGAAACTTTTATTATTACATGTATATGTATGCCTTCAGGCATGGTGCAACCTTCCAGGATGCAAATACTTCGAATGATTGACTCTGTACAATTAAACTAAACGTAAAGGAACATACACTAAATTTTCACAGTCACGTTGACCAAATAGATGATTATTTAAGCCGCTGTCCTATAGGCAATAATTATAATGGCGGTGATAGTACTTGGTTAACAAAGGTCAACAGGTTATCTAATGGATGTGTCCAAACCTCCTACATGGCGACAGATCTAGTACCACCCACCGTTACATCAAAGCCAAAATATGCTTTAACATTTAGGATTTAAAGAATTCACTGGCCAGTTCAAGTGTTTTTATGCCATTGTTTAATACGCCTCCACAATATCTGAACACCATGACTAATACAAACTATAAATGACCAGTGGTATCTGCACGCATTGTTCTTATTTGAAGATCATGATTCACTGACAAACAGTTGAGCTAATGTCGAAATTGTGAACTTCAAAAGTTCAATTTTTACGAGTGTGTGGATTGATTTGAACAAAGGCATGAATTCGTGAAGTTTACGATACATGGTATGTTAATTAGAAGCCAACAGCCACCTTCATATGTCATCCGATGTTTCGTATATCTGAAACTATGGTACATTTAATATATTCATTCATATCGCCATACGTATACCTAGTATCTAGAATATACAAGACACACGCGATGGGTTGTATTACTATATATATATTCATTACAGCGATAAGTATTATATTATTTCCAACCGTCTTAAAAACCTTACTTCCCACCATTATCTCGATGCTAGGGGTTTAAGAACCACAACGCACCTGAAACAATGAAGTATTTCTCTCGCAAACTTCAATCAAGAGTCAGGTCGTAATATTAAGGACTCTGTGCAATATGATAGGTATGAGAAAATAGTCTGGTTTACTTTTCCAAGTCTACAGTATCGTATGTAACTGTAGACGCATAAATTTCCCACGTACCACATGACTTTATTCAACACGAAAATGTTTAGAAGGGAGACAACTGCAAAACCCAAATTTCAAATACAAAATGTATGTGGCACCGTTAAATGTCATATTGCCGTCAAATATCGCGCTTACCGTTACATTTCGCAACGTTGCCTTTAAATGTCACAACCGTCGTTAAATGTCGCGAAATCTTCTACTGTTAAATGTCACAACCGTCGTTAAATGTCGATAAATCTTCTACCGTTAAATATCCCCTTTTTCTGCAGCTAAACGCCGCAAACCTACCGTTAATTTCTCAATGTGTGTTTTCTTCTCAGTCTGTGGGTAAATGTTGGTGAGTATTTTGTCACCAAATGAGATCATGGCTTGAATAATGGGGGCCTAACCAACAGGCTGATAGTGATAGCATATGTTCTTACTTTAAGTTATTGACCTCTTTCGTTGGAGCCGTCTTGTTTGAAATCTAAATCTTTCTGGCACTGTCTATCAAAATGGCCGCCACTTTGACTATAAATAAACAGATTTAAACTTTGATACTAAAGGAACATAAAAGAGCATGTTTATATTTGAAGCACATTTGTCATAGGTTTTAATAAGAAGCGTTATTACAAGTCGTGCCAATATCTTGATACCGATTTGTTAGATAGTGATGAAAATTGACAATAATATCTTTATCATATCCCATTTATTAGTGACCTTATAAATCACACGTCACTTATGAATTACATTTTTTACATTCAGAGTCATACTGGGTGTGGTTTGTAAGATTTCATTGAACTTTTGCAGGAATGAACGTACATGATGGACGGGAATATGTAATCAATGTCAAACCCTCGTAGTCAGGGTCAAGGACGACAAGTCGATTAAACAACGGATAGGTTGGACTGAGATCAAGATCAAGGTCAAGGTCGTCTTAACTAAAAATAGAAAGAAAGTCTAGTAAAAACTTGTTTCTGTGGAACACTAGAATAGCTAGACTATTCGAAGACTGCTATTGTTCTCATCCTGATGTCGTCGGCGTCGCGGGATGTGCTGAAATTTTGTTTGTTTTTTTTTTTTGCTTAAGTCTAGTTTTTTCTTTGTCAAAATCGTTTTGCATTAGGGAAACTTGTGACATTTAAACTCTGACGTGAATTCGATTAAATTATGACCCTGATATTTTTAATTTTTCACCAACGGAGGTTTTTAATACCAATCCTGGCACAGTTTCGGATGTAGACCTGCATTCGTATGGCGATGCTCTTGCTTTGTATGATTGTAGGAGCTGTCCGGGTATCTTAATCGGTAGAGCCATGGACTCGAAGTCCGTGTGGAAACTATCTGTGAGATTTTCGCCTCTCAATGTTGTTGGGTAGTTGCTATCAAGTGGAGTAGTTGCCAATTACTAACAAGGAGGTGGCGTATGCTGGTCAAACACCAAGGAAATTGAGGAGACGCGTTAGATGACTTGCAGACGTTGAATAGATCTTGACTGATTAATAGGGCATAGGACCCAAAACATAGAAAATAATTCTGTCTCGGGAAACCTTATATAATTATTATTAGGTGAGGTTTGGATAAGGAGATAAGCCGTCTTTTTGCCATTATGATCTACCTATTAATATCAGAATTTGACCCTCAGTATCATTCACACCAATGATAAACTTCACATGTAAGGAAGCTCTCCAGCTAGCTTACGGATTAATGGTTCTACCCAGGTGTAAGTCTGGATCTTCCTCCGCCGTTCAAGCTGGAATTCTCCAAATGACCTGGGCTGTTGGTGCGACATTAACCCCAGTGTATTTATGTGTGAGTTTCAGATCTAATTCCATCAATACATTAATGTCCATAATTCAAGTTATGCATTGTATTCGTTGCTTGTCATGAAAAATAAATAAAGTGTAAGTAATGTGTTTATTTGTATTGTCTTCAGTGTATTATCATACATTAGTTAGTCCTTAGGAAATGATTGTAAAGATTTTCCCGATACATTTCATGCAGGCTATGATAATACTATTCAAAAGTAGGAGACTCCATTTATAAACAAATTATAACATTTAATAGAAAGACAAAACTGCATGCTTACATGCATTCAAAAGTACTTGCAGTTAAAACGCGAACATATATAAAACAATACACTTAAAGGAAATATTTTACTCATGGTCCTCATCATAAAATGCAAACGGAATTCATGTTGCATTCCAGACCTTCTACTATCTATAACATAAGTTTACTAAATTTTATAATTCAAACAAGATAAGAGGTCAATATTTCTAAATAAGGGAATATTTCGTTACCAGCAGGCAGATGAATAAGCTTCTGTTATTCAAGATCTGAATTCATTTATATTCCCCAACGATTAAAACGGTATAATCTCCCAACTACTTTGAGTTTCCCCTGAAAATACGTATTGTGGCATTTATCGGTAAGGATGCAACATTTAGCGTCAGAAAAAAATTGTATTTAACGTTAAAATTGCGACAATTAACGGCTTGATGACGAAATCATAGCTGTATACCATCTCAAACTATAAGTTGTTGTGTTTTTAAAACCTACCGTTACGCAGATAAGAAAACTGTTTACTTAAAAATATTACTAACTCTGTTAGCCCTGTCGGTACGACTAATCATTTAGTATATTCCCCGATCATTTTAAAACAATCAATCATACAATAGCAATAATAAAAAAACGCACAATACAATAATCTTTAAACAAAGAGTAACGATTTCCTTTCACGATTATGACACCTTATGGATTTTTTTCTATCTAATTTCCTTATGTATTTAAACTTAATTTGGGATTATCATTTAATACGTACAAGGACAATTATAGTATTTTGCAATATATTTTTTATCAATTTTGATTCACAGCCAAATATTTATATCACATAAATAGAACTATTGCATCATTAGACAGATTTAAAATGTTAAAAAACAAGATATGTTTTATAAGAGCAGAGTGGCGCAGTGGAAGCGTGCTGGGCCCATAACCCAGAGGTCCGAGGATCGAAACCTCGCTCTGCTAAAATTTTCATTTTTTTGTTTTCCCAATTATTATACTGGATATTTCAACAAGTTGACGATGTTATTCTCAACTTATACCACCGAATGGTCATTAAATACACATTTTAGTATTTTGATGTTCTGTTGTATTATGTTATTAACCAACTGTCATATAAAAATTTTAATTTCTTCATGACGCAAAATTTAATCACGTATTCCCCAAAACATAGCATTTTGTTAAATTATCATAAATACCAGTTCAAACACAAAAATGGTTGTTCTTGATTATGAACTGAAAATTGGTTTAAAATAGACAGTACGTATATAAATACAGTATATATCAGAAAGGTGTCTGATATGGTTTACAGTTAGCAGAGTGGCGCAGTGGAAGCGTGCTGGGCCCATAACCCAGAGGTCCGAGGATCGAAACCTCGCTCTGCTAAATTTTTTGCGTTTTTTTATCTTTGGCCTTTGTGTATGATTCCATTTGATATCATGATTTACGGGTACAAAACATTTGTACATGTAGTATAGTTTTTTTGTTATTTAGATAGAACTCATTCATGCGTTACATTACGAATGTCAAATTATTATGATGATGAATGTCAAATCAACCGAAATTTGCCAATACAAGTCAAAAAGATGCTTCATTCTCAGATAATTTGTTCAAAAAGAATAATTTTATCTTATGTTCAGAATGTAATTTTAGTTGCGCCGGGATTCCTACCACATGAATCAATATAGGTCCTATCGTGACAGCCCTTCCTAAATTACTATTATTATTATTATCGTAATGAAACACATAATTGATAAACGTAAGAGATTTTTGTTGATTCGTACGGAGGATTTTACTTCTGTAAGTATGATGACTGATTCATTGTCGCGCAATCACTTAGTATTACCATTATATACAGGGGATGTAATTAAGACAGGTAAAATGAATTAATATTTTATAATTACCTCCCTTTAAACGTTCAATTATATTAATATTGAAAACAAATCCAGAGGTTCTGCAAATACATTCATTTGAAAAAGATCAAAGGTTCAGTGAAAAAAATCCAGATTGGATTCCGGACTAAATAAAAAAGCTACTTGTTTAATCTACGCTGTGACAAAGAATTTCTTGATTACAACACACATTAATTGCGCATACATTATTATCTTTTAATCTATTATTGCAATAATTGTCGTACTATTTCATCAGTTTGAATAACAATCTATTTTATCCCAGTAAATACATCCGCGTCAAAGCAGAGTGGCGCAGTGGAAGCGTGCTGGGCCCATAACCCAGAGGTCCGAGGATCGAAACCTCGCTCTGCTAAAGTTTTCATTTTTTTCTTTCGAAGTAAAAAAATTCTGTAACCACATAATTGTAATCTCTAAATGAAATCGACTCAAAGCAGTTGGTATCTTTATCATGGTGTTACCATGTATATACAGGTACTTATATGTCATAAATTATTGGCATTTCGGTACCACCAAACAGTAGATGTATAATTATATCTTAGATGATTTGAAAAGTTCGTTGTTTCGTTAATTTGCGGTTTTTCTGCATTTAGCAAGGGAGGTAATACATTCAATATTTGAGCAATTCTCAAGTTTTGTCTCCCATTAAAAATACAATTTTATTATCATACATATTTGTTTATAAAAATAAGAGCAATATTTACCAAAACACGGGCGTGCATGGTACGAACAACTTACTCATTACCCAAACATCCCAAGTATGATCATAATTATAACATTTTAAAAAACAATGAGTAATAAGTAAATTTAGGGTTCCAAAGTCTGCAACATTTATGATTAATTCTTCTGACGCATATTTAAACTAAGCGTTTTAAACTTTATAATGGAATATACATGTACTTAATGTATTGTATTTGGTGTGACTCAGCTTTTATCCATTTAAGGTGATAATCATTTCGTCATCAATTAAATCTCGCCCAGATTCATCATCACAATAATCCAACATCGCCCTTCGCCTGTTACATCGCAAATATCTTGTTTCGCTTTATATACTAACTTTAAATAACCCAGCGAGTCACGTGACCCAATATCGCTGGGTGTTGTTTTTGAAGTTATTAAAGGGTATCGGATGACGTCACAGACCAGTCTATCGATCACGATTTGCTTTTGAAAGTTAAAGCTTTATACTTTTATTGTCCGGGAGCAAAAAAAGGGTATAGAGAAGCATGCGTCATGGTTTTAAACATAGACAGTCTTAGCAGGGTGCAAATATTTGCAATGTTTCGGTCATTGTCTATAATTATCAAATTGCAAAATGTGAATATCCACCCGTTAAATTCATTGACGCACAAACAGTTTAAGACCCGGATATACGCGGCGCAGTGTCATTTTACAGTCAAATCAGCGTTGTACTTATGTCCGCTTTTTGACACCGATTTTTGTAAATTAGGCAAATAAATGGATTAATAATCTCGTCGACACTTTCAACTGACCTCAGATGTATTGAACTGACGGTTTTACTATTTTAAAACATTATAATATATTTTAAGATCATAGACAATGTCCGATCTGCAAAGCAGCGGAAATTGGTGGGCGACTTTTTTGTACCAACGGATGCAAAATGTTGTGGGAAGTCGGTTATTTTTGGATCGGGATAAAGTACATTGCAATCTAACCGCATTAATGGGTTTTCTTTCTGCGCACGGTCGACATATAAATATTTAAAGAATGCCGATTAGCTATGTGCAGAATTGTTGATAGAATTGTTTAAATATTTTAAAACTGGAAACAGGCTGCAGACATTCCTGGGAGGTGCATGCGGAGGATAAGTAAAATATCGTGGCTCTTATAAATGTTTGGAATGTTTTGGCCAAAAAAGTGACCGTTTGGGCGATAGATTTATGATCACGCAGCGAAATATCCTTTAGACATAGCTTGTAACATACATGAAACAAGTAAATAAGTCACAAAGTTCAATTCGTAAAAAATCAATCCTAAAAGAATAAAGACTAGACGCCGCCATTATGTAGTCGTGATATTTTCTAAATGCTTACACGTCACATTACGTTACAACGTGTTACCAGCACGTTTGTAGGAGTTTGCTTTCATAGAGACATAAAATCTTTGCTAAGTCTATTGTAATCAATTGATTCGTTTAACTGAGTGACATATTGACAGACTGCCATTTTGCAGGCGAAGCTGAAACTATATACACAATAGTCTGATTCCTCGCATGAACAAGTATAATTTAGACTGCTTACAGGCCCACAGAACAAGATCTCTGACACAGGTTACACTTGTATTTAATTTTACTGTAAACAAAGTGCACACGTGCAGACGATGTGGTAATACTCATTTAAAAAAACAAACAGAAAAAACTCGAATAGATGCCAAGTACGAGTGTTGGCCACGATCGCGGTCCAGTGGTTAGTGCACTGGAATTGTTACCCGGCGATCCAGGTTCAAATCCTGGTCGCGTCAGTCCATAATCTTCATGAAAATTTGACGAAAATGTCAATTTTCCTCAATATGTGGAGCAGTTGTCGACTCTTTTTGGAAGGGTAAGTTAGTACTGTTAGTATACAGTCCAGGAAAACTGGTCACCTTATATAACTGATAAAATTGTTAAAAACGGTGTTAAATCCAGTATCAGAAGTACGAGTGCATCCTACTGTTGGTTTGACGCAAGCCATTCATCAGATTATCTGAACCTGCATTCAGTCGAGTTGGATTCAGATTAAATTTATCAATTAGGCATTAATTACAAAATGTATATACATACTTGTTTTACTATTTTTTTTTCAATGGCGCCAGATAACTTTTACTGAACAATATCAAGTTACAATATACAGTATTTGTCATACGACATCGATTCATAATATAAATTACAAACCGGGGCGTTCCAAATATTCACATGTTATGGGTCGCTTCATCGTTAATACTCCGCTACATATCGCTGGAAAGTTCCGATCATGGTTACAGTAATGTTAAACTTACCTTTTAGTACACAAACACTGACAATTCTATACGTTAACATACTGTAACACTTTATATAACCCAGTGTACAACTTACATAATCATTACGAAATAAAAATTTGTCATTTTGTTGTAAATTGCGATGTAGGTTATGCCTATCAATACACTAATATTGCCCTATAAGGACAAACACTCATGCTTATTGTCTTAAATCCCTTTCATCGAAGTACTATACATACAGAAACTATTTAACAATATAATTGTTGGATTATTTTATTCGACGCTTTGATGTCAACTGTACCTTTAGTGCAAAAGATTAAATAAAATATTCATATAACACTTCAACAACAAGAGCTTAACCTATTAAGATTATCATGTCTGACATGAATATAATGTCATTAAGTACGTGACTATACCGTTAAAGTATTCGAGTAAAGTAGGATTTACGCACTGAATATAGTCAATCCATTAACAAGTGCCCTTTCTGTCAAATTTGCTTGATTTTGGTAAGCTTACACAGAATTCCCCAACGAGATCTTCCTAGCTACAAAAAGTCCCTGATTTCTACAGAAGTAAATTCCCCTCCGGACAGTAGGCAATGTTTCTACTAAAATGTTTTTATTAGTGGAATATGTATGTATTTACAAAGGAAAGTTACCTCGTGGCCATTGATTTGTAATAGCGAATATTAATTAACATTTACAGTATTTATTAACACGTATAGAAAGATCGATAGTCCACGTTTCCAAAGAGGAAAATGTCATGTGAAATGTGAAACTTTGTTTGAGGTATAATTATGTGAGAGATTGGATGTTGAAAATTACGTTTAATGACTGATACGTGTAAGGGGATTTTTCCACGTGGTTTCCAGGCATATTGTCAACTTATGATTCGTTCGTATAGTAATATAGTGGAAGTCTGACAACAACTATCCTGGGTTACTATATCATTATATATAACAGTACAATCTGGGTTTTTTATGCTAAATTTATAGAAATATGCACGTAGAACATGTTTTTAATCGTTTTAAATCATATTTCGTTTCATTGATCTGCACTACTTACGTTCACATAATCAGTGTGGATATTCCCGCCATCATTATGTATTTATGCATTTTTGTTACCATGGTTTCAGGCACCGACCAAACTATCTAAAAATAACGCATCTTTCATATGTATGTACGGAATTCCGATGTCTATGAAAATATCTGGGAAAGTAAACAAAACAGGAAAAACAAACAGTTTCGGTTTCATGATAATTTATGGTTTTATTTCTCAATCATAACAACAAAGATTATGCAGATAAAGTACTATTAGTCGAAATACACTCAAATAACATCAAAGTCTGGAGAATATTAAATTAAGTCAGTGTTTAGTCATAATATAGCAAAGAATAGATTAATGTCAGTCATCATGACTATTCAAATTTAAATAATAAACAATATCAAACAATGAATAGAATAAACTAATTATATACAAAATGACACAATAAATATTTTTTGCGCAGCAAATCTGTAAAAATAGAATCATGACACATGCTTAATATTCTAATAAGGACGTCCATAGCAAATTGTTGGTTTGCAGTAACGTGAACGGCTCATTAAAAATCCCCGACCCCCCCCCCCAAAAAAAATAGCAAGTTTGACTATAAACATTCTTACTAGTTTTCCGTGTTCAGTACAAGCATTACACTGTTTGCAAAAATGCCTATCTGTCCACCGTTAGAAGTTTGGGTTGCACAACTGCAAACAAACAATCTTCTAAGAATGGCCTAAGTTGAAGTTGACAAAATCTTTAAGAATCTTGTCATATTTAGTACAAGTCCACATTATCCCAGTGTTCTTATATATACAAACAACTTTATGTATATTTATAAATAATAAATAGGGGCTACATCATTATACAATCAGGATTATTTCTCTTAGTGAGCCTTATTTTAGTCTAAAAGAAAAACAACTGGCTTTGAAATTATACTTACATTAATCTGAATTAACTTAATTAACTATTGTTGTTTTCAGTAACCAGAGAAAACAATAATTTAATCAGACACTAACGTTTTATACACAGCAAAAAATGGAGCGATTTTCTATCGCATGTTGTTCAGAATTCAACGACATTAAAACGTGATCCTTTTTAAATTACAGACATCAAAACATTTCAGTAGGATGATTTATGACAAAAAAATCTTAACTGACATGGTGTATACTTAGTTAATTAGTTGATTATGTGACATAAATCTAACAAAGCAATAAGCTGACAGTGAAAAGTTTCTCATCCCTGAGTATAGCACTGGGACCAACATATGAACATTTCATGTACAAACAGTTCGTGTTCGTAACTGAATACAGTCAAACCTGTGAACAAATGCCACCCTTGGGAGAGACAAAGTGTAGCCTTCATTGACCGGTGACTTTATTCAGAAGTCAGTTTGTTCTAAATAATCGATGATAGTTTTTCAAAGAATGGCGTTTATTCACATGATGGCATTTATTCGAAGGTGGTTGCAAACACAGGTTTGACTGCAGCTGTACATACATTTGTTGAATTCAGTACAAGAATTCGGTGTTAAGAAGTTGGTCTGTGTGAATTACCAGTCCCTCATTACAATACGATCATTTTATAAATAAAGAACAAAATTGCTAAGCTAAAATTCTTGTGTCTTTTTGCTCAAAATAACTATACTTACGTTTTGATTTGTGCTGGTACAGAGCAACATAATATTCAAAATGCTACAGAAATCAAACTAAACTGATAACCAACCTGAAAATGCAATTGTTAATGCTGATAAAATATTACCATAAGTAATGAAAGAAATCATATCTTTCATCCATCGAAGTTTTACATGAATTTTCATAGAAGGTACACATATACATTTGATCTTTGACTTCATACATATATATCTATCATTTTTTACGTAATGGTAAATGAATACATGTACAATTTATTTCAAGCATAAGGGAGGAATTATGCATACTGGTATGTGACCTGCACATACCAGGGTCAGTGTTTTATCAACAGAGCAAGTTATCTAATCTGCTCCATCCAAAAATAATCTAAAATCAAAGAAAATGAACAAAAAACACATCATTTACATAATTTTCCAGGTGTGTAAAATAATATCTAAATAAAGAGCAATAAATAAACATGGTGTAAGTTATTTTGCATTAAAACATAAATTGGAGTCGGTTATGTTGCTTCTTTTTCCCTTGTCTTCCAAGTTAATCAACTGGATCTATTAGAAGTTTGTTTTTTATATTAACTTTCATGTGATACAATTTATCAGGAGGGAATCACGTGATGGTGTACTAAATAAGGTAATCACATGATAACGTCCAAGGTTTCCGAATGAATTGGTACAGAGTCACATGGTTATGTTCTACCTAGATCTTAAATGTCATAATTGATGACCACATACACATATTCTCACATAATTCATGTATTCCAATGAATTTATAGGTATCATAGGTGCTCAAACCATTACAAGCCTGATCACTGTGGCTTGTACTATTTTAATAGGACGCTTGGTGCCCGCATCTGAAACAAATAAGAAGGCAGAATAAACATAACATGAACATTCAATTACCATCCGGAAGAAACGGAATTTATATATAACCAATAACTGGCTAAATCCGGTATGCAACCACATTTAGACAATAGTACTATTCCTGGACAATAATTTGAGCTATAAACACGATTTAATTGAATGTTATCTTTATAAGACACAAATAAAAAGATTAGATACAAATGTAGATGTTGCTAGGTAATATATAATTAAAAATGCAATATCTTAGTCAGACAGACAGAAAAATCCGATTGAGAATGAAATTATCCTGTTAAGTGTGTTTAATCACATCTCATTCGGTAAACATTCTCCTAAAGTCGGTGAACGTACGTATGTCTTTATAGGGAAACATTCTTAATTCCCCTAGCTAGTCAGATGTATGTTAAGCCATACTAATTCTCCTATCAGGTTGCAAACCAAATTATATTTAAGAAGCTGTTGTAAACAGCTTAATTAACGCACCTTAACATAATTAAAAGGCTGATTAAACTAATTAATTAATTAAATGGTAAGTAAGTCAAGTATTATTTAATCATACTTAAAATAAGTGATACGAAAAATACATCATTTTGTCGTTTTATGGTGGCCGAGATAAGATCGGCATTTTTGCTGTGACGCTGCATATTGATGACCACAGTGAATTTCCACTGACATAAACAATATTACAAGTAAATGTGTAGATAACATCACGAGGAAAACCCGTGCTAAATATTACATTGGTATCTATATACTATGTTGCAGGAATTGCACATAAAACTGAACAGGGAAGTAGCGGATTTGATTAGGAAGTATAATCTCAGCCAATCCATGTAAAGTGTGTCAGATAAAACCTTGACAGATTTAAACAAAGGAGTTTTTGGAGTGGATTGTTTCAGGGTTAGATCAAATGAACAATTTGCTGTCATATTTGAAACTACAGTAAATAATTCTAACCGAAGCGTAGAAACAATAGAGCTATGGCGTGCTGATTTAAAACTCCTTCTTGAAAGTCTAAATCATTACCAGGATGAAATATCACGTACTTCAAAGCTGCTAAATATACAAATGTAATGCATGGCGAACAGTTGATTATCACGTCAAGATCGCCACCCAGTCAGGAGTTATTCTTGAAATATTTATGTCCTTGTAAAACACTGGAATCTCAGACCAAGAAATCCTAATCTAAGAATGCATTTTATGTACATCATTTCACAAGAACGTCACGTGATCTATAATGTCAATGTCTAGGTGACATAACTATACCAAAAGCATTAGAATAAATCTATACATACGTTTTTGATGATGATGTAGCGATTATGTGGAGTTTGTTCAGTCAGGTAATGGTATAACATCCATTTCCGTGTCTTGAAACAGATAAGAATATTTAGTCATGTGATAATCATCATCGCTCATCTCGTCCATTGGAAACCCTATCAGTATACAGCTGTAATCTAGGGTACGGTCGATGTTAGAATTAGGGTCTGGGGTCGATAGGAGTGCCACCAACTTCTCCATACTGTCGACCTGAAATACACGAAGTTGTTCATTTAATAAGTATGTCAGAACCTAGTATATACCATGTGATCAGGTACATAAATAGCGCATGGAGTTTCATTAAGCAACAATAGATGAGTTATAGGCATTTTATACATGCGCAGACCATGTATGTCTTAATGTCGACCATTAACGATCGTCTTGCTCGCATTAAATTATTGTTTATATCAAAACTTGAATTATAATTCTGGTTTATTAAGAATAATTTCATGATGAAGCCGATGCCAGACATAAGCCGTAAAATGGAACTAAAAACGGAAGAACATAAATACGAAAATGGAAATATATACGACAATAAAAAAAGATACGTTCCACGCCCAATGTATAAATTACCTGAAACAGCACACCTCACAGAAACAGATAAATATCAGTTGTGAAGGTATTATGTTATACACGTGGTGTAATCCTATTGTATAACATGAATGTTTAAGAAACACGTGATTCAATGCCAATGTCGTACGTGAAGATGTAATGTTTTCTCTATAACCATAGTAACCAAATCATAAATACGTGCTGTGTGACATTAAGCGAACATATTTTGTGTTACAAAATCTATCTTATGAGCGAAAATAGTATGACATTCACATTTAACACTGTCGATTAATTTTTACATAACATTGAAACAATGGAGCTATTTCCGTCCATATAAACAACTTAGCATCTAAATGTTCCACCAGGTAAAAGCCCCCATTCAAACACTATATAGGGAAGCAAAAATAGTTTCATGCTTAAATTACTCTTGTTTCAAAACGGCACACGAGACAGAATATTGTCACGTGACTTGACCAGGAGCCCGAAATATCATCCAGGCGCATGTTTTTTTTGCAAATGATTTTAACAGACTGCGCGAATTTCACACGTAATAAATCAGACAACCAAAATCCGCAACTCTGCAGTTTCATGTCTTTTCAAAAAATCAACAGGGACAAAGAAGTTTTTCCAGACCTAAGATCACATAGTTTTATGGAATTGATGAACAACGAGGTAATCAGTATATGATTTAGTAAAAATGTCTGTCGCTCACTGACCTTGACTAAGTTTACGGCGTTTTCCCAGCAGTGAGCCTCGATTAGTTTGTGTTGGATGTTAATCATCGTGTCTGAATCAGATACTTTTGGCAAAACACACAACATCACTTGTTCCGGACACCTGTAAACATACAAAAGGTTTATCAGTTCTGGATGATTCATAAAGAAACTGCAGCTTTCGATTATTCATTTGTTCATTCTGTTCTCGAACAGACGACAGACTAAGTAGGACTCATTTTACCAACATGAAAAAAGACATGGTTGTTTCTCAGACAATCAAGTGTCCGCTCGGTGTAATACCACCATATAATGCGAGCATGATCAGTAATCAAAGTATTTAAATAGCTTATTTATGTCTGGTAGGTAAATAATTGTATTCAGTTCAGTCTTATCAACGACTCACTTTACACGATACTTATGCAAATTTATTAACATGTAGCCATAGTTGCATGAATAGCTGAAATCTGAACCATTTGTAATTCATTGTTTAGAAGTGAATGACAAGCATATTTCTAACATAACAACATCTTGCACACTGCTGTTTAATGCAAACATTTTCCAGGTGAAACATGTGACTGCAATATCCTACAACGATTTGCAAAATGAACGAACTGTTGTAGCTATCCAAAAGTACAGAGGCACTTTTCATTATCTGGGTGTTAAAAAAGTTAAAAAACTTTAAGATCAGTGAGTTTATCAGCAAAAGAAAAGCATCAACCAGACACTAGAATTTCCTGATATTACTCGTCTGGTGCTTGCGATGACACCAGGGGGCGCTCAATGTTGTGAAACAGAATCAAAATGTGATGCAATAACTTGATCGAAATGATAAGAGCAGCAGGCTCCTGTAGTTAAATGTCACGTGTTTGTTTACTTTATCAACGGAGCTGTAAACCGTGGTTGTAGAATAAAGCATAATAATGCACTAAGGCCAACAGATATGACTTGAGCAGACGAGAAGGCAAGTAGGGATTAATCTAATAGAGAACTTTCATCACTATCGGCAATCAATACATTCTGTTGCTCGCTAACAATCAAGAATTCTACGAAACTATTTTTTATCTCCATATATGGGCAACAGACTGAGGCAATATGCATATTCAATATGAATTTCTCAGGGGCGGTAGCAGTAGTAAGTTTATACGAAAACAAGTTGAAGGTCATTATTAAACCACGGATATTGAAAGAACTGGTGTGTGGGAGTGCAAATAGATTAAAGGATGGTTCGTCTCATAGAAGTCTGTATCGAATAGAAACCATCATTTTCAATTTCCTGTCATTTCCTGTCGTCTGCTAAAGGTTAAACTATATTTATTGCATTAAGTACAAGTTTGGGCGAGATTGATACAACCTCGCAGAAGAAAAAGTTGGTCTATTTGACTAATTATCCGCGACAATAATTACAGTACAGAGTTGGCGGGGGTGGTTGTTGGTTAATGGGAGTAAAATGTGAACAATAGAATATTTGAAATGCCACTGAATAACTTAAGTGAACTTACTCTTCTAAGACTTCAGCACATTCAAACACTCCCAGTGTAATTCTGCCCTGTGATAAAGCTTGTTTAAGGACTTCAACAAGCGCCTGACCAACATTAACGACTGACCTGAAATTAAAAAAGAACGCGTAATGAGGTCAATACATAATGTATTTTATACAACAAATTATTATTGCCAGCTGTTTGCAGTATTTAAATGATAGATTAAATATACAGCCATATAAATGCATGATTTCAATCTGGAGGAGTAGCATCGATGAAGCAGAAGATTAAAGTTAGTGCAACTCATTGAACTAGATGCAACTTAAGCGCTTTTCACTCAATGCTCAGTTTGTATACAAATCACGTGGTTGAGTGTTTTATCATGTGACCACGCCTAATAATTATAACATGCTTTTAAACTATGTTAGCGAGCAATATTTCAAAGTACCATCAAGTCCAATATCTACGCCACTCAACTCAGCTAGGACGCAAACATGTTTTCGATTATTATGTAAGTATCTTAATAAAGACATACTTGCACAATAAGCTCGATTGGCTTGGTACGAGTGGCTAATTAATCGCTGTACTTCAATGTCATTTCAATTACGGTGTATCCATGGAAAAAACATGTTGTTTAAAATGTGTAGGATAAGATATTGGTATAGAGTTTCATGCATTCGTTTCAACATCATGAAGGTGTTACCAAGTCAACAGTTCAGTACGCAATGGGGGGCATTGAATGTAGATCAACAAGAGACAATATCAGTGATCCTATTTAAAATAGCAGCTGATTGAAGATGCACGTGATAAATTTAATCAATATTTTATACCGAGACAACAATAAGGCCATTCAGCAAGGCAATTCCCGGAATATGTACAATTCTTCTATTACCCATTACATGCAATACTGAGTGTGCATTTTCATAGCACACAGGTTTAAGTAAAAACCTATTTTATTAAATACAAAATTTTGATAGTTTGGTATGCTTTTAAACTATATTTCCTACTTCATGCGCTGCAACAAATCATTTAGCATATTTTTCTGTATTTTTTTCTTTCTGAATTCGTCTGGTGAACGAACGTGCAAAGTAAAAAAATCATTTATTTTAAGTGCAACTTCTTTTAACATCAAAGAAAGATATGTATAATACACGTGCACTCGTTTAATTAATCACTAAATTATAAAACAATACTCACTTCCCCATTAAATCCAGTAACTTGTTATAATCTTATTACTTTATCCTAAAATTTTCACAATTAGTTCGCCTGGATCTCATTGAGAATGGAATGCAACAAGTTCAACACTTGTACCGGTTTACTGCGTGCGGTTACTAATACACATGAGTCAACAAGCTATTCGTAGTCATGATTCAGTACGTGACATCTGAATTGTCTCCCTTGAATTATGCCTCGTACTACTATTCGACCTTACAGCGAGATATTAGGCCCGCGCGTATTGGCCTAGATACTATGTATTAAGCATTGAATAAAACGGCAATAGCATAGCTATTGTTTGTATTAAGTGTTAATTGCGTTTATTTTATTTCAAAGAGGATCTAGTTTACTATCATGTTGACTAATCTCGGCTGTTTATCGTGTGATATCTGCCGCATTTATCGATATATTCTTTAAAAAGGATGATCGTTTGCTCACACCAGTTCATCTCATAAGACAGTTAGTCACAAGTCTTGTACTAAGGCGATGATTCACGCCAAAATCAAGGTCGTCGGAAACCAAATGATATATAGAGATATTATAACACAAATAAACGTGAGGTCATCCAACGAGCGGTCCAGGACAGGTTAGTAAAACCTAGTAGATATACTGTAACAACGAATCAGCTGATTGTCAAACTACCGGGACCATTAGTCATACTTATAACTGTCATTGTTGCATGAATGAATCGTGTTTACTATTGTTACAGCTAATTTATAACTACACCTTTTCTATGAAACGTGAAGTTTAAAGGTAGAAAACGCATTCGTTTGTTTTGGATTACCGTGCAAATCTTAACAGCTGGTTGCGTCATATTAAATATGCAACAGCGGTGTCGTAAGTTTCACAACACTTGTCCACGTTACGTTACATTAACTCGTTCTAAAGCTTCTTCAACCATATTTACAAAAAAGGTGCGGTGTTTCTCGCCAAGTGTAATTTTCCGAGAACATTTTCAAGACAAAGAAAGAGTTTTCTTTCGTTTGCTTATCATTTCACTGTGATTATTTACGGCCTCTATCACTACAACAAGTGAAACCTGTATAATAAGGCCAAAAAGTAGCTTGTTTCCGCTACCCCGACCGACCCTATTTTTTGCCGCCGACCCTATGATATTTTGTCAAATTATCGTTTTGCAAAATAATAATACTTCTGGATTAAAAATAAAAATAAAAAATAAATCCCTACCTACCGAGTCTATTTGTTTCAGAGTCGGTAGCGGAAACGAGCTATTTTTTAGGTCTGGTGTATAATTAATCAGTATAAATTTGCAAAGACCTTCATACATTAATGTAACATGATGAAAACTGGTATCATTTTGCATCGTCTTAGATAAACCGCGAATAATCGATAAAAAATCCATGAACAATTTTCCGACCGACTTAGACTGTCTCGTTCATTAAAGTGTTCGTTAAATGCTAATCACCCGTCAGTATAAAATTAAATCTTTCCGCATATTGTGTCTGCTATCGATCAGTACAATCACCAGACACTAGGTAAGTTCTAGTGTTTACTAGTAACAAGATAAACACGGACATCTAAGGTATGTTGGGTGTACATTGGGTTTCTTGTAAGCAATTACAACAATGAAGCTTAGTGACTAGCAACCGAGCTAAACAATAGAATATTGATTTAAATAACCTGTGGTTAATTGCAGTAGAGAACTGTAAATAATTTAGTATTTTATTGCATTCGCGCTTATTTTGAGAGCCCGTGGATTTAAATGGCAACCTTTTCATCAGTATTACAATAATAGATTTTTGATGAAAATAGCTGTTGTATTTCGTGTTATTTATCCTCATGAACTTCTAAGCAAGCAGACTTTCACTCACCAACCTTGCAATACATGTATAGTAAAATAATGAACAAACGCCATTGTCAGCATTTCGTAGGAAGACAATTCTTAATAAAGTATTAACCATTATTCAGCAGCGCAAACGCGCATTCTCTTAAACTGTCTACATGTGGATGTTTAAAACATGAAAATCATACCAAAAGCGAAAAAAGAGTTATTCGCTAACAGTTTCACAAAATATAGTTATATTTAAAATATTTCCTTATTTTTCAGTTTATCTAAGGACATTGTGCACACAAAGCAAATAAGGGACGGGTTAGACATTTGAATGACATTCGGAATACGCACATTCCTAACATACTTGAGTTTAATCGGACCGATAACAACTCCGCATAAAGAGAGAAGTTATTCGGTTACATATTTCAAGTATGCGTTATCTATTGTCCGAAGTTTAAAGTCTATGTATTTACAGGAATTCGTATCGATACCTAATTTTTTACATATCAGTTCAATCATGATTGGTTATAGTTAATCTGGCTCATTCGACTTCCTTAAAAGGAAAACAAGCAGGGAGATTCCGGCTAAAGGAAGTATAATATGGTATAAGTTGATATACTGAGTGAAACATTCTATTGTTTGAAATAGCAGGAAGATAATGCATACATGAAGTATCGAATATTGCACGTCCAATGAAGAATTGAACAGAAAATTTCGATATACGCGCACTCTCAACCATAACTTCATTGCTAAATGACGAACGAATATTATAGATAGTTAGCCAAAGTTTCATATAAGAACGTAAGAAACTAAATTTCGCTCCAACAGTCTAAACAAATGTTTCCGCGTTCAAATCTGGGAGGGATGCAGTCTCGAAACTCCGGTAAATTTCGCATTTTTACAATGAATAAATTGCACAATAACAAAACATTAACGATATAAATTTTCTAGCCTGAAATAGTTGCAACAGTGTGTGAGTGCACCAAACAATACCACCGAGTGCCACGTGACACTTAAAACATGTCATAAGAAAACAGGATATAAATAGAACAATTCTTGGTACGAAACATTTTCATCAAATTGAAAATGAAAACAATACGATTTACGTTCCACTCCCTGCAATCAACGAGTTTCTTAAAAAATTAAGACAAATGATAATTTCCCCAGGTTTGTTCAGTTCGATGTGTTGTTTTTATGATTTATAATACTATTCATGTGTAGAATACAATTTGTCCGTACAAGTCAGCTACATGCACAGTATCCGGACACATCCTGGTTACGCTTTCTCGACTTCAAGGTTACGCGGAAAACAAACAAATGATCAAACAAAATGTGAAATTAATGCAAACGGTTAAATAAATTTCTTTGAAAATATTTGCAAATCTAATACTGTCGGTGTAAATGATTAGTATAACAAATTTGCATTGCAAAAAACGTCCAAATGTGTTAGATCATTAGCCAAGATTAATCTTCTGTACCGAGTTTTGCAGCCATGCACGCAACCGGAAAAAGCTGTCAGTCAGGTAAATTTAATTGCATGTTATACACTTTATACAAATAACAATCCTGTTTTGATAGCTTATGTATTGATAATCATGAAAGCCACCACTGCGTCGAATATCAACTTAGTTAAATGTTGATCTAGCTAAACATAATCATGACCTTTATTTTCATAAATTATTACACAGTTATTACTTCTATTATTGATACAAACACTCCTAGCTCTAGATATCGCATATCAGTGTCAAATAGTGTAATGTTAATTAACTAGACCACGACTTTTTAGGACCACGCCTTCCATTCGAACCTGCAGTCTCTGGCCAGATAATATTACTGCAAACTTTTGGACCAAAGTCGTATGTAGTTAAGCAAAATGTACGATTCGTACAAGCTCGCTAACTATTGAACAAAAACTCGGCCCATTTTCCTCGCAACCCGGACGAAGTAAACAGGTAAATCGGTGCAAACTTCATGTTGAACCAGACCTGATTAAATTGCGCCTAACAGATATCTGCCAAACGTTAGTTTTTAAATGTACTTTTATTTCTGTGTGATGTATATTATGTTTGTGGATTCGTCATGATACGCAGACATCCAGGTTATATAGTGTATCTGTTTTAATCCGTGAGCTAGATAAATCTACTGTACATCTATGTGGAAAAGTATTTCGCAATCAATAGCACGAACACATGATTTAAATAACAACATTCGATGTTTTGAAATGACGTTTATATAAAAACATGAATGTTTTGCAAGTGTTAAGGTCAATAATTACACAAACAAATTTCCAAAGTCATTGCAACCCTTACGCAATATTATTTACTTAATCGAAAGTTCCGAAGAAACTTCAATAAACTTACGAGTCAGTTGGTTTGTTGTCTTCTGCTGGTTCTTTCAAATCCGTTAAAGTCATTTTTATTAGTTTTGTTACATGCAAATATCACAATAACTTCGTAATTATCTCCTGATTATGTTAACCAGTAACCACCACGAATATCAACTAAAAATAAACTGTCACGTTTATACCACAGCCTAGATGAGTAACAAAGGAAATCCAGTTTACAACGGAAACGCACGAGTGACACCGACCGATTGATATTTTGTACGGAAGTAAATCGTGAATCTCCGTAGTTTTCCGGACTTTTTCGCCGGAGATTCAACCTCACATGACTGAGTTAGTTTTCAGGTCGTGAAATGTATTTTAATATTCTGTTTTATGATCCCATAGGCAAACGTTTTGCAAATCATGTTATAATTTACGTGTACGGTTTGCTTGCGGGTATTGCTTTGGGTTTATACACTAAACTTTATCAAATCATTGATAGATATTTAGAATTATAGAAAATAGGTTAGGATATTTATTTGTACGCGTACTTTATGTTTAAATACAATCGAAATGCTACCTTGTCAGCTGGTATTTTTTTGTTTGAGTATGAATCATAGCCATGTAAATAACGGCTAACAGTTCATTGCATAAGGTATTATCTCAGACCATTCAATGCAAAAAAGTTTGCAGTTTTTAAAATCCCCGTTTTCTTGAAGGTGAATAAGTATGTCGATAATAATAGATTAATGATGCAAGCATAGCACGATATTTTCTTTTTAGGTCATATGCATTGAAAAAGAGTCGGACATACGACGCACATTGCAGGGCGCCTATATTTATATTGAGTTATGCTGAGGTAAGCTCATGTCGAGATGAACGCATGCGTAAATCTGCTGTTATCTTTATATAATTATAACGCATTTTACATTTTTATATTTAGAAACTACTGATCACTAAATCAAACCGATTTGGTCCTGTATAAAGAATGGATAAAATTGCGAAGTATTTGATTTTAGCATAACATTACATTGCTGTCAGAAATACTGTAAAATCCCTGAAACACGAGAGTATGGCTTTCTGAGAATTCCGGTTTTCAGAGAACTATTGATTATAGAAGAGAAACAAATGGAACTTGAAAAATCGTCCGATTTTCAAAGAATTCCAGTTTTCAGAGAGTCCGTTTTTCAGGGGTTATACTGAATAAACTTTTAAACTGATATAATATGCACGTAGTTCACGTATTAAAAGCTCTTCTGTGAATGTAAACTATGTGGCAACAGATTTATTTCTCAATAAATGTAATTATACAGATTTATATTGATTAGAAAAATGGACTGATGTTTAACAATATCGCAGTTCGTCAGGATATTTTGTCAAAGTACTACTGTTATCAATGCAAATAGAAATTTCGATTTCATGCATTTTGGACACTTGGTTTATACATTGTTTGAGGTTCCATATACAGTGTATGTAAAGATGTAGTGACACATGGATTAATTAATCCGGGATGTCTGCATATTCCTTAAAAAACTAGGGGTTTGTTGGATGACTGGTACGTGGCTTTATAAAGACACCGCCTGCAACTAAGAAGATTTCGTTTTTCTGCAACAAACTTCTTATTATTTCTTCCCGATTTATGTCAGTCTGTAAGTTGAGTTGCGCATTAAATACGTCTGTAGTAGGTACCATTTACATTCTCGTTAACAAATTCCTTTTATAAATACAGATTCTGATTAAATTAGCTGGTAAGCTAATTTTTTTATGAGCAGCGCATGCTGTTTTCTTGAACCTATGCACGATTTTAATCTCATGGTCTAACAGTAATCCAGACATCATGAAATATTCAACAAAAGCAACATGCCAAATTATCATAAAATATGGATTCATCAAACCACGCGTTTAGTCTGTGGACAGAACAAGTCTCAGACATTATCTTAATTGTTTTATCTTTCATAACTGGCACCAAGTTCTCTCCTTCAAATATCAATCTATGCTTACTTAGACTTAGTTCAGATTTACAAAATACATACAGGTATATATTGTAATTTAGACATTAAAAATCAGACTGCATTGTGATGATAATAGGATTTTTCTCAGAAAACGCGAGCTTGTGGATTGAGATAATAATCTATGTATTTCTATTGGTTGAGCGTGTTCACCGACTTATTGCGTAATGCTAATCTACAAGATGAAATTGCAAGTGTAAACTATACAGTTATAGCTACGTTCTTGGGAATTCCTGGACGATTCTACGAAACAATGTTTTGATACTGTTTGTTATTTTGATAAATGCTGAGTACTACGTCATAACCACGTAAATTCTGCGATAGCGAATCTAAAACTGGGCCATCTCTAAACAATGAAGCATAACGCTGTTTATTCGTAATTTGTCAATGGTTTTGACAAATGTTTTTGTTACTCGACTTATTATTGTACGCATTGTTTTACGTATCAAAACAACGACCTAATTTTAGCCGAAGTTTAATATTCGCAATCAGTACATTCAGCCATTGCGCAGTACTTTGTACCTAGTTTCTGTGCCAGGCCAATGCTATTATTTATCCTGATTTGTTCTATCTTCTGCCGAACAAAACTGTAACGACCTCATTTCTCGAGTGATGTTGTCTACATTATTTCAGACATCTTCTGGAAATGTAAGATAAACCTTTGTAGAGAGAATTAACATTCAATTTAAAACATTACTTTAAAGGTCAGAAAAGATCGCATGAACTCAGATACTTGGTATTGACAAGATAACGTATTGACATCGTTTTAAGTTTGACGCGCCAGAACTAATTACTCTTATAGTCAGGAAAAAGCAGGCTTTTAAATCCTTATAAATCATGCATCCGTTTCTTTTTTTATTCTAACGATAGCGGAATAACGTTTAAAAATGACTACAGTAAAACCTCTATAATCTTATCACCTTCGGAACCCGATACATTGGTCGTAATAATGAGGAGGTCTCATTATCAAGTTGAATTATTGGGGGGTAATTGAAAGTCAGTCCGAAAATAAGATGGTTTTAATATTGAGGTGGTCGTAATATGAGTTTTTACTGTACTTACCTTCGATATATACCCATAATCAAAGTTACGGTACACGTAACTCATAAAAAGGGTTTTGTAAACAGAACAGAACAGAACAGAACGGAACGGAACGGAACAGAACAGAACAGAACAAACATCAACTTTATATCAACATCTTCATTAAGATATGCTTTAAAAGTTAAACTTGTTTAGTTCACAATTTGAATACTTTTTGTATTTCAAATGAACATGTTTACGTCGATGATCCAAGCTAGCGTAGCGTGTTATTCAATCAGTCACGCCCAGTACATGACAGAAACAATACTTGATCTTGTGAGAAAATCATATCAGGTGTAAATACGCTTATGACCTTCACAGGTGGCAAAGCAGAAAACATGGACCAAACTATTGCTTTGTATCATCTGATATGGAAGAATAGACTCTGTAGATAACGTCAAATTTAAGCGTTTCAGTACGACTTAGAATCAGAATTGTTATGTATTGTTTGTAAACATGCAACATTTAAATTACAATGTAAATGAAATTATCAGTTTCTTCACATATTGAACGGTAACACGCAAGAAATGTTCCAACGAAATACAGCCAACTAACTGTCGTCTTGTATTACCTTTAATACGTATGAGAATTATATGAATGTATGCACGCTTATATTAAAATTTTATTTATCTCCATTTTGCATTTTCGCCATTTCGCTTGCGTTCGGACTATGTTTTGTGTATGGTGGTCCTTGGTGTTCTGAATATAGGGGTTCGCTGTAGCTTTCTTCATTATAAAATATAAATACAAAATATTTTTCTATTTACAAATCTTCCAATCTAGCTTTATGGCAAAGGAAATGACAATTGAAGACTTATTTACAGTTATTTAGTTTCATTTTATTCTTCAAGAAAATATGTCACGTTGTAAAAGGCGTGTCGCTTCCATTACTCCAGACACGAAACATCACCAGCTTACGCATTTTTCTCAAACTTCATAACCACGTAAAATATTTAAACAGAATTAGGGAGAATTAGTTGACAATCATTTGGAATTTTATCTTCCGTCGTATGTTTCCCGGAAAACAATTTCGTATTCAATTGATTTACTCTTTGTCGTAATGGAAATCTTACAGTAATTTTCCCTGAGAGACCAGAGCAACAAAGATTCAAGTTTAAAAATGATTGTACATAATTTATAGACTAAGCGAATTTTAACATAATTCCAATGAATATTTTCATCGTTGTTTTAGCATTCACGGTTGTTATTTTCGCGTATTTTTGTCACAAAATGATCATAGAATTAATGACATGGAAACGCAATCTGAATGAAGCTTAAGCCGTTAATTGTGTAAAGAATAGAGTCACTTAGAGCAAATCAATTGAGCAAATCAAAGTCATTTCAAGAATGAGAAATGTGTTTAAAAACAACAAAATGTTGCTCTTATAAAAATGATTTTTTGCATTGTAAAGGACGCAGACGTTTGTCAAGAGAAATCAGTGAAGTGAGTACTGTTGTATATTCTTAAAAACAATCATTTAGGTCAAGGTCAAAGTCAAGCCATTAGAAGGTTAAGAACCTTTGATACTCGGACTAAATATCCACAAACATTACATATCAGAGTTAAAAGGTATTTGATTAACCACAAATAAGTATCTCGTTAATTACTTTTCATGTTTTGTCCCAGTATTACTCTCTCAGCGTTTTGAATGTTCGTAGTAACCTTGAAACTTGCACTTTTACGAGCTACCTGTTTTACCTGTTCACTAATTAGTTACCACTAAATATATTTAATTGAATTACGATTAAAAAAATATCCCTTGTTTTTCATTATATCTATGTGTGGTACATTTCAGATAAGACACACCCGCTCTGTTATGAAGTGTTTCACTGATATGGCATTGTACTTGGTAACACATAGAAATCGTGTTTATGTTTATTTGTGTCAACTATGAATGACCCCCCAACTTCTCATGTTTTGCACCAAGATTTTGGGAATTTCACCAGAAATCCGGGTTATATACATAGATTATGTTTATCAAACATCATAAGATTCTCTGTTTCTACAGCAGACGATGGGAACAAATGACGCATACAGCCAGTTCAATGATTAATACCAACACACTAATTCTCACACTGCTTCTGCCACCTATATTCCACTATGGGCCGCCACAGAATCAATTTCCAATATCGTCTGTTTGTTCCAAGTATTCGTCTGCAGCGCTTAGGTTATCAAGTACATCTATATGAACTGTTTTCGCATAGATATGAACTATTCTCACTGTTTGCACCGGTTGACTGCATATTTGTCCCTTTACGATATACTGTTAGTCTCGACTATTGAAGCATTTGCATAGTAAAAGTTTTACAAAGAGCCAACATGTTTTATTTTTTTTATTTGTATGAATAAATGCGTCCTAACTCTCTCTTGGTAAGCCTTTGCGGCTTGATTGATGTCCGCACGGGTAATTTGTATGAAATTTAATTTAGCGTGATGTAATGAGTAATAAATCTTGCTACCAATGTTAAATGCATTAACGTCAGCAACAAAGCAATCAACAGTACACTTACAAGAATCAAGAATTCCTGCACAAAATCTTATGCTTTGATTTTTTTTTGTTTGGCAACAACAAATATAGCTGTTAAACTAACTTGACGAAGCTAATATTTTGGTGCGTCCTTAATGCCCCTTGTGAACTTGACGAGTATGTAATTCAGTGCACAAGAGATGTCTTTGCGATATTCTTTATTTTTCTTCGATGTCCACTTGTTTTTTCTACGAAAACCGATATCACAGATGTTTGAATGCAACGAAAAATTTATCATGTTTCTAAAATATGCTATTTGAAATTTGAATGAAAATATAGTTTGTATAACTTGTAATGAAGTAAAAAGGATCTCCTTGTATGCGTTATGTTTGCGCAGTTAAGTATTTGACCTCCTGGCCTAGCGCCAATAGACACACCACACAATTAAATGCAAGTATAAATAATTAATCATTCAAAATTTCAATATTGAATAATAATTATCTTGGATCGATTCAACCATTATCTGTCTTCCAGAAATAGGTGTGTTCGCCAGAGATCTTCCCTTACGTCAGATATCAAGCGCTTTGGAAAATTAAAGCCGATACACCAATTAAGATTCAAGAAGAGCCAAGGGGATGTTCCAGTTATTGGAGATCAATATGATAATATAAATCTTACAAAGCGTGCATACATTATTGTATTCTAGGGATTATATGTTTGAACAATTTAAAAACTTGGACATAATACTAAATTCATTGTGAAAAACCAGCAGGCATTAACAATTGGTTTGTGCAGCTCTGTGCAATTTTGCTTGTAAACAACTGCGTCAAAGAATGTACTGTGACGTAAATCAAATAAAAAGCAAGCACCAAGGTCAATCATCTATTTGATTTTATGCTCATTTACGTCTGCTGTCATTAACTTCTTTATCGCCAGTAACTCGATAAGCAGTGAGTGTAAATGTCCTCTTTCTTTCTCCATCTGTCATCTATCTATATATTATACATTTTGATTTTATACTCTACGCCTCTCATAGGTGAACGACCGCTTAGGTCTAATATGTAGAAGTGAATAAACCTTCTCCATGACATTATCTTTCATCCATATGTCTGCAAACTAATACCACGATGTTTAGCAAAGGCTGTGAGACTGATTTAATCTTTTCGGTCAAGAGAAAAGGACTGCATTATTTTGTAAATTAGTTGAATGAACTTGAAGAGAAAGGTCCGGCAAAACGTAATGATTGAAGTGAAAGTCTCGTTTGAGAGGTTGATGAACTGAGGGAAAAAAATGAGAGATATTTACTGTCAATAAGACATTTGCATGTATCACGACAAATATTTGCATCATTAATTGAGAAACTTCCTTCAGATATTTATTTCATAATGATCACGCCTTAATTCACAAAACATATGGTATCATAGGATGCATTCAGTTTCAAAACCAATTGAAAATAATTTTGATATTATATCAATGTATGTTTTGTCGAGTAATAAACCGAATGACATTTGCACAATAGCTTGACAGATGTTATGATTATGTTAGCAAACAAAATATCATAGTATCACATGTCTAGGTGCTTTTTGAACTCCGTCTCAAACGGACATGCGTAAACTTGCGCGTAGCCTGAACTGATAAATGAACAGACATGTGGGAGGAACCCTCTGGAACTATTGACACTAAGATTAAGCAAGCGGTGACACATGTGCAGCAATCAGTGCCATGTATAATCACATTACAAAAGGTCGTGGTATTTATGAATTACCAACTGAGAAGAAAAGGATTAGAGCGATGTAAGGTTTATATTTTGTAAGATCGATCGTTACATGTGATGGTTTTAACGCAACGACAGGGACTGTAGTCCACAGATAGGATGAAACACTCTTAATAGATAACGACTCCTTTTCGCTTGTTTGTCCATTGGTTGTTGGCTGTTATATAAGTGAAGTACGGAGGTAGGTGCTTGAAGTTAAGCATGGTTCTAAGTGATGTCACCCTGGTGCCTAATACTGCACAAAGTGCTGGGGTGTCTGAGCTGAATTTACGGTCGAATGAACATCGGAGCAATTAGAATTAGAGAGAGTATTCATTCACTGCGATGGGTGGATCCGTATTTAAGTACGCCGCGAGTAAAATAAAATACTTAATAAAGAATAGTGCAATATGCTTATAAGTTGTCGATGCTTTGCAAAATTAATATAAACAAACAGTTAACACCCAAGTCACAATGTACTTCGGTCAAAAGTGATCAATATTGTAAAGTGAATGATCATAAATTATGCTAGATATATCCATATAATTGTGTACTCAATTAATGCAAATGGCAACATTACCATGTTACAACATGGCAATTAACACCGTTGAATTTTCATATTCTGTGAAGCAACAATACCTTTTGTACGTTTTTGATACAAAAGTACATCGTTACCTTTTCAAAGAGTTTTTCGATCTTATAAGTTCACTGGCACACATTTCAAAACGCAAATAGAGCACAACCCATTATTTAGTCAATATATGTAAAGACTAAACATACATTGAACGTTCAGTAGGTCAGATGCGGCGAGATTTATAGACAAATATTCTAGTTATATGTGTCATTAACCTCATACATGTAACGTCGCTACGTCAGTTAGCCAGGTTCATTGTGCTAAGGATATCATCCATGGTGGAAAATATTGTTTAAAACATAAAACATTATTAGTCTTTTAACCTTGTGACAATGACCTACTACTGTAACAGTTATGACCAATGCCTCGTGACTAATATGCACTTCGAGGAAAATATGACTAGCATATACAGATGATTCAAAGTACTGCAGCGAATAATGTTGTTTGTGCATCATGTGTTTATGGATCATGTTGTCAGACATTTAGCAAAACTTACAGAAAATATGGAGTTCGTGATAGAGCTGGAGACATTACTGATGACCCATGAAAGAATGATAAACACCAGCTATTAACGGCAGTATCAACTTGGAGAGATGAAATGATGGTGTGGAAAAGTCCAAGGTCATCATAGCAAAGAATGTGCTGGTTTCTTCCTCCAATAAGCCTCACCATGTTTTCTAAGAAATAAAATGTTTTGATTAAAACCGAGGAAACTTCTTTGTCTGAAGATTTGATGCTTAATACTGACTAAAGACTGCAAGAAACTATTGTCAGTCTTCTAAAGTCAGTAAACTCTAGTATTATGCGAATCAATAGTAGTTCTCTGTATTATGCGTAGTGGGCGGAAGACAGCCGTTATAGACACTCGAAACAGCATTCTGATGTTGTTGGAAAATGTCACTGAAAATGTCAGTCAATAGTTGTATAAAAGTCACGGAAAACACTTGATTCAAAATCTTTCAATATCGTAAGGAAAATGATATAAGTCTGTCCTTCAAAGTATTGCAGGAAATTATATTGTTCTAATGAATGAATAAAAATATTTCCGTTCCCGATATAGATTATGTATTAGTTTCGTGGTATTTAAATATAGCAGTGAGTGCAGATGATTTCGAAGATATAACAGATGGTATTTATGATAATAGTCACTAACATTTTAGAATAAGTTCTTGCTTATTTCTTTTGAAATTTCTCGTGGGAGGAACTCTATACACCGATTTTTCTTATCTATGCAAATGAATAAATATCTTAAAAAATGTTAGTGCATTAATTTTATTAAACCTACACTATCCGGGGTTGAAAATGATATGATTAATAGAAATAAGTTTCACTTCTGTGTTCGCAACGTTTGGATTCCATGCGAAATTTCCCTCTCGAAGGTAAGCACGCGCAACATACTAGAGTTTCCTTCACAACGTTAAGGAAACATAGATAGAAGTGTATCAAGTGTCGCCTTTCTAACATTTTGAATGTTAAAGATATTCGTTATAACCATTCTTTTTGTTAAAGGTCGCCAACACATTCAAGAAAATTGATATCCACTCATAATTTGAGATGTGTGTTTCACATTCATACTTCCTCGTTTAAGTATCAAACAAACATAAAACAAGTTTTCGGACTTATTCATCATTTACCAGGATAAATTACTACCAAAAATAATTTGAATTATTAGCATTTCGTTCAAATTATTCATACACTATTCTGTAATGATGTGATATACTACTCATACTTAGGGTAGGTGGTAAGAAATGTGATTTTTCTTGCAGTCGAAGCCCCCAATATGCTTAGTTTTCCGGTAGTGCATATTAACATGATACAAACAAATATGATACGTGTAGAACAGATACGTCATGATTGAGTTTGTTTGCCTCCAAAAATTCTATTTACTTGATCGTAGTGTCAAAAGGATTTAAACAAAGAAACCAACAAAATTATATGTTAATTATCAGCAACAGGAACAGAAAAATGCCGCGTTGAGATATCCATAATTAACCTAGTTTCAAAAAGAACAATTGAAGATTGGAAATGTTACCAATTCACAAATAATGCAGCTTTTATACGAACGTAACCCCAAAACAAGGAAATTGAAACATTACACTGGTAGGATTTAACGCGACAACCAATCATTTGAGAGATACGATTTTACCACGAAAGTATATTACTTTGTGATCCCCCAAAAGGAAGTTAGTTAAGTAAAAATATCAATTTCATTTAATCCTTATCATCACTATGCGACGTGAGTGATAGATGTTATCATAAAAACTTTATTGTTTCTAAGGATTTTAATTTATAGTAGAAAACAGACCCTGAAAGTTGTTTGTTGACGAACAGACTATCACAAGCAGCGAGGTCAAGGACACTAAAATTCATACATCTATCGTTGTAAGTAAAACATGTGTCACTTGCAGTATAAGTAGCAAACTTCAGTCAAGTATTTTGCATTAATACAATATTATCACGATTTATTCGCATGATTTCAAAATACTAGCGAAAATAATTTAACAAAGCAGTTGGATATTTATTCTAAATATAGATAGACCAACGCGACTTGCGTCCGGTTAATATGACGTCATAAATCGTGTGTCCAGGCACGTTATTAGCAAAATGTGTTTTCATCTTATCACTAATTTTTGTTCGATCTAAACGCTGATTGGTTGTTGTACAAATTAATTTAGTACTTTATTTCTTCCTGTTTCGTGTGATGTCAAAATTGTGTATCTATTAACTAGTTCACGTACAATGTCAAATACCGGGTTGTTTTGTACGATGATTATACGACGTTAAGTTCGTGCTGGATACTGTATTAGTCTCTTTGTAATCAAACTTGTTATTTCACAGCAGATTTTCATACTTGATTTAAATGTTGACTATATGGACATATTGAAGGCATTTGGTTTAAATCAAGGACACAGATATCGTTGTTTTATCGGCTGACACAAAACGTTTATTGACTGGTTTCTGTATAATGTTTGTGTAAACATTTACCTTAAAACAATAAAAGTAAACAACTTCTGTATGCAGAATAATTTTACACATATTTACTGTTTTTTTACATTTTGGATTTTTTGTCAATACTATGATAACTAAGTTCAGTTAGCACACACTGAAGGTGTCATTCACGTGTCCCGCCAATTATCTCAAGGTAAATGAACTCAGTCCGGTATCTATATAATGTATATATTTACGAACATGTATATTCATTCCATGGTGAAAATCCAGTATACAAACATGTACAATTTGTTTGTGGGAGTTGAAATGAAATCAGTTAATTGTGCAACAAAGCATTTCATTGTAAACAATAACATTTACCATTTCTTGTCGTCTGTCGTGACTGAGTATAATTGTGTTGTTTATTGCTTGTATAATGGAACGCGTGTTGGCCAATGTGTGCGGTTGTCTACATAAAATAGCTACGCATTAAACAATTTTAACTGTTCCCTGATAATTTGATTGACAATTCTTTTTTTATTTTTAAACAATGTTAATGGTCTCGATCATTATACAAGGGTGGAAAATTAACATCAAATAATTAAGTGCTGATGACATGTAAAGTAACATATAAGCAGTTATTTTGAATTGAAATGGTACATCATGTCGGAACACTTAGTGGAAAATGATGACATATAGAATGATAGTCAAATCCGGTAACGGCCGCTAATTTGACATTTAACCGAATATACTTTAACTTCAGAAATGCATCGTATTCCGCGGACGTTTAATGGCAAATTGTGTCTCACGTTTGTTGGGCCATTTGTTGGTGGTAGATGGTTAATCCTTTTTCCGACTTGTACACGTTAGTTAAAAACAAAGCAGCCCAGTTGTGCTTCACTGAAAAGTATAGAAAACAGCGAAAAACGGAAAGGAATCCAACTTTTTCTAATATAAGGCTGGTCATGTACTTTGACATTTTCGCCAATTAAAGAGTCATCAACTGCCAGTTCCAGACCGCAGTAAGGGATAAAATCCAGGACGAGGACTCAATAAAACCCGGGACTAATACAGACCGAGAAAATGCAGACTAACTTTTGTACGGGAATGTGTGAAGGCCGGTTCTAGCGCCGAAATAGAGAAAACGTGATTGATTTGTCGTTCTAGGATTTATGTTCCTATTCGACAACCGAGTTTTAATTTCATATATCAAATTCAAAAAATGAAACCATCGGCCTTCTGTGCATGCAGAAGTATATCTTATAAAAATATGTCTGTGAGTGAAGTGTCAAAATTATAATAAAGATAGTTTTTTTTTCTCATTGTATTCTTATTAGTTGTACAACAAATCAAAGGTTTCGGTTTTCAGAATTGGCTGCACGATTTTAGAGTATAGACGTTTAAAGGACTGGGAACTTATACTTGCGGAAAAAATAGGTTGGACAACGAAAATACTGAATGATTAATTAGTTGTATGAAGTTGGAACGCAGTTCGCCATTCCAATCACGAACTGCGAACTGCATTCCAACTTTATACAACCTGAATTGCATAAAAATTACTCATGATATGTGATTAATTGATGTGTGTTGTTGTTTAGATTTTTGCATACATATCAACTGAACATCAAAAGGTCTTCTATCATATTAGAAGTTTCTCGGTGCGTTTTGACTTTGTTCATTGATGATGTCAGATGTATTGTGATTGACTAATTAGTAAACGGATTAATGTTGTTTTCAAAGATGTAATTGTATTGTGATAGTATTGCTTAGTCAGATTGTTGCTATTATTAGACACAATAAATATATTACATTATGTAATACCTTAGAGACACTCTACCCATTGTTTGTAATTAACTCATAATTTCCGCCTATAGCCAACTCAATCTGATATGGGCGCATAATAATGTTCTTGTTTTAAACTGTTTCCTTGACATTTCCTTGGCTCTCCAAGGACCAAGCAAGTGGCTGTCTAGATTTTTCAAAAGCTAATCTTATGCCGGTTATATAGTCGGAAACAACTGCTCGGTAGGCACGTATAAGCATGCTGTGTTTCACAGAACGGTTGTTGGACCCTAACCTCATCTCACACGAAGGTCACAAGTTTTTTAACAGAATGTCTGCTTTTAGCGATAGTTGTCTCAATATAGAAAGTTTTATCCACCTGTGGGTCTTATGAAAACCTGTGCACTCCCGACCTTCCCTAAACTAAATAACGGATAATATAGGCACATGCTGTGAATCTCCATATTCGCAACAAGAGGCGTCGATACATTTTATAAGTACATTTGTATATTTGTACATTTGACAAACGCAAATTTAAAACAAAATTTCCACTTGCATCTGGCAATTTTTTTCACTAATCCCGTGATCGTAATTAATTAATTGATTGAACTAACATTTGATTTGAAAGTGGTGAGGTCCTTCATTATCACACAAGGGATCAGATCGCAGGGGACAATCCTGACGATTCTTTTCCATAGGGTTTAACGCAGTTTTTCAACAATGTTTCGGTTATATACGGCCTCCGGTTCACTTAACCAGTTTTCATGGATTTTATACTAATTAGAACAAACCCACCCCTTCACAAAGAGCTGACAACTTCTCCACATATGGAGGAAAATCGACATTCTTGTCAAATTTTCATAGAAGGATATGAGCTGCCGCGACCGGGATTTGAACCCGGACCGCCGGGTAACAAGTCCAGCGCACTAACCACTGGACCATGGAACCATGAATTAATATTTATATTTTTTTCCTTTTAACCACTGCTTGTCATCTTCATCATTGTTAGTTTAATTACGCAAGTTTGATATCATGAGACTAAATCTGCCATCATTTTCTTTGAAGTTGCGTTGGACGCAATCTGACGCCATTTGGCGAACGACTCGTATCCTGTTATTAAGAATTATTATACCGCATTCCGATTTTGACAAAAAAAGCTATATTAAATTAATTTTACATTCTGTTGCGACAATTATGAAACATAGATTATTATTCTTGAGAACCATTTTAAGAAACAGTCTTCATACCAATTGGTCATGTTGAATCTTTATTTGGTTTGTACAAATAAATGTATACTTACAATAATATTTTTTTGCCAATGTCTAAATGAAGAATATAACCACGCAAATTTGTTTGATTTGTGGTATGTTGGTATTTATCGTTCCTGAATATCGCATTTATTAAAACAGAAATTATCTGGAGAACTCCGCTGAATACAACTTCGAATAAAAGAAATAACAATAAATATGAAACCATAAATAGACGCTAGTAACTAAATATAGAAACTTTATTTTACTAAGGTAACAGTATCCAATAATGGTGTATATAGATTTGGTGTTTATGTTTATGTCGTCTGGGGTGTTGGATGTAGTAAATACTTTGAGTATTGTGAATTTATTATTTAATGATGTCGTGATTTCCTGTTAATTATGACGCACGTTGCGTAGCATGTTTTCCCGCAGAACCAATTAATTCACTTATACTTTTACACATCCTTCGGGAAATGTTTCCCATTTGTACACCAGAATTTTATATTGGTTGAGAAGCCTTTGAAAGCATACTTCATTCATACCGAGAATCAACAGTATAAGATTAAAATAATTATTTCTGTTCATAGGAATTTTATCAAAATTCATCAACGCATAAAATATGTGTTTAACTTAATGGTGTTGAATGAAAAGGCAGTATGTAAACATGATTATGAATAAGAATCCTGACAAAAACACTACCATCCTTTCTTATATCACATGTACGTGTGCATGTACACAATCTTAGCTAGGTAAGACGCTCCCACACTGCATACACATCTACCGTCCGTCGGATATGTACAATGAAGTCATATGAAGTAACCAATTTTATATTTCAATTTTCTCCCACTGAAGCTTACCAAACAAATCTAGAGTGTTAAACATTGCTATCGCCATTCATTCGTTTCAATGACTGACACATGTTGGCTTAATTTTAGCAATGACACAAAGTTACAAATAAATGTATCAGGAACTGAACATTTTACAGGACTGGTAGTTCTAAACAGCATTTTCGTGTACAAATATCAAATAATCTGCCCTTTCACTGTACGAAGCAACATTAAACCGGGAGTGGGCGTAAAAATGTTCAAGAGCGACTAGAACACGGAGAGACGGATTGTGAGTTTATTCATCATGTCAATGGTTGTATCATAAAGTAAGGCCTTGTCTTACCCCGGGGTTTTTTAGAGCTTCATTAAGCTGCTTTTAGATGTAATTGATAATTAATTCATACAAATGATTTTCTAAATGTCATTGTTGAGTAGCTAGCATTCGTGGGAGTGAGTATTTAGATTCAAGATAATACCGTTTGGTTCCAACTATTTTTAAAACATGACGGGGCAGAAACTTTTTGAAAGGCACGGCATATTCATACCAGAATATTGATAATTTTAGCGAGCCATCACATGGAAAGAATTATTTGGTAGTTATAAAACGTCAATAAGTTCTTAAGTATTGTTTTCGTTATTTTAAGAGCGTCCATAGCAACTCTTAAAGTTCTTGAATTACTGACATTTAATTCATAATATATTTTATACCATTATATCCTAGATTTTTCCAATGATACAGTAAGTTATACTATGACAGTAACATCATGGTGAAAACTCAAAAGAAATTTGTTCAAAATTCTACAAGTGACTTACCAAACTGTGTACGAATTAGACCGACTTCTAGAAGAAACATGTGAAGCGCAATCAGATAAGGTGTCGCCATTTTTTGCGCTATATAAATAGACTTATATTAGTATGGTTTTACTTTCTGTGTACATAAAACCCTCAATAACATTTCATCGTGCGTATAATTCTAGGTTTAAGAAAATCAATTGGTTAGCGTTTTTATTTTCCAGTATTATGGCTTAACTGTCGCTAACAAACAAGAGCTCACATGTCTTAATTTGCTATCTTTAGCTCTGTCTTTCAACATGGTGCCTGAACTTAGAATCTAATAATTGATTACTAATACATGATCTGCTTTTAAACATGCTCGTGCAACATGCCTGTGCCTGCGCACATATTGTAGTTTGTATATTTAAGATATAATTCTTGCATAAGTCCGATATCTATGTTTAGTACATGTAATAGCGAAATGTTATAACCTTATTTGTTATTAATATGTTTTATATTAAATAGAATCAAGAACCAGTTCATATGTTACATTTGATTGCTGTATACCAGACATGCACTCTATATTGATAATATGTTGTGTGTTACAATAATATATCAATGTATTCGTGCTCCTGTGCACGTGTTCCTGTCAAATATACACACAAACAATGCTATATTTAAAACAATGCCAATCATCAAATGCAGCAGTAATATACTAACCAATCCTTTGATCAGAAGTAGATATGGGTGTGTGTATGTGTGAGTGCGTGTCTCATTGAATTAACAGCCCGTTTCAAAGAAGTGGGATTTGAATACAACATTTAATCTATGTAGCTCGGTTACTTGTGTCATTGCTGGAATTAGACACGGCAAAATGGTAATTTTAATTGTAAAATATCAAAGGTCGCGAGTCTAATAAGAAAACAAAACATGTAGCAGAAGAGTAGATTCTCTGCATCACTCATCACACATGCCGGAGGGAAACAATACAATACACCACAGAAAAAATTATACAGTTTCACTAAGTATATTTCAACATATATCATACTGAAAAATATTACAGAACATAAAAAAACACAAAACTTATCTCACTAGTACAATGAACATAAATTGTATATAATATTATATGTAATGTATGCATTGCTGCTTGTTGTTTTAATTGTCAAGAGATAGGACATCAGGTGTATATTACATATACATGTATACAAGTCTGTTATTAAACACCTCCTATAGAAGAGAACACACTTTTCGCTACACTTATATTTTGTCCTCATATCCACGTTCTTACTTCCGCGTTTCTATTTCTGTGAAGCACACTTAACAAGTTTACATACTTTCACACGTTCCAGTTGTGTGATAAGATGTTTTAGTATAAACACAAAATATTCATATTTGGCAAAACGTGACAAAATAAGTCCACATGTTCTCTGTCAACAACCTCCGCATAATATACATGATACCTGCATAATGTATTCAGTCCAACCAAAATCAACACAGTGACTATGATACTCTTGCAAAATGAACTCATAGCAAATTATTTGATGTGTAAAGTAGGCACAGTATTGTAAATAATGTCACTTTTCATACATGGTGAATTTGTCCAACTCTTCACGTAAACACTCCTTAGATACACATGTCGCATTCATTAGGCGACGCCCTTCCTAGAATCATGTCTCAATGCCTAGGAGAGCTTTGCATATCCAGTGTATTTCAATTTTCCGATGTAAGTTGGACCATAAGTCGGTCTGACACCTTCTGGCTCATAGTGGGTTTTTGCGACCCTGCAAATAAAGGTACAGCCACATTAGTAACAGGAGATAATAAGCAACTAGGTGATAAGTAACTATACTCGGCATAAAATCAATCAAATTATGAAGGAAGAATTATCAGTGGCATAATTCAATTCAATGTTTACTGGACTAAATTGGAAAATTAATGAAAATACAAGCAGACGTGTGACAGAGGATTGATATGTTTGATAAAATTGTTACTAACCATTTTATTGCATAGTACGGGACTGTATAAACTTTCATCCGAACTTCTCGCTCAGATTTTCTTCTTCATCATCTGCCTCAAATGATTCGTTTTTTATTTGTTCAGTAGTAATCAATAGACAGCCGACATCATTTGTCTGGTCAGATTTTGGTTTAAACGTCCGACATATTGAGGTGAAATGCGACTGGTCAACTTCTACAATCTGTATATCATTCTCCAGGCAAAATGCATGAATCAGTTTATGCTGAATATGGGAGGCTATGTTCTGACTTTTGCCACATGGCAAAACAACCATTTCCACTATTTCGGGACACCTGCAAAACACAAAAGCAATATTAAGATCAAAGCTCATATGTTAATATACGTTATTCTGTGCAATCACAAAACAACGTGGTTAGCCACTTTGAGGTTATATAATTGTTAACTAAGGCAATAACCTATTTAACTCTGTCAGTTTAATCGTAGCTTTGAATAATATAATCTTTCAAGAAGTGATAGAGACGTAGTTAACACAACTATAAATGTTCATTTAACCTTAACCACATTAAATCTTAAATTAAAACATTGGCCAGTTTCTTAACCACATTAAATCTTAAATTAAAACATTGGCGAGTTTAAGGGCAATAGTAACTTACATCTCCAAAACGTTCGCGCATTTAAATATCCCTTTGATCAGCCTCTCCTCTCTTTCAGCTTGATGAGCGATGTCGAGAAACGTATATGAACTCTCGTCTCCAGACCTGATAAATACAACAGCTACATTAGTCACAAAGTCATTCAGTGCTAAAACATAAGAGATTCCAACCAGGTGTGTTAATACAAAATAATTTCACGTAAGAAATAAACAATAAAAAATAGTTCATTTAATCAAGCTCGCATGCATTGATTAAATCACTTTATGTAATTTTTAAAACGTTTAAATTTAAGTTTAAACTTCAATTTTATGAAGACGTGTACACCAGGAAAGGTTAGTTATACTTACATATCTGTGTCAGAATCAATTGATATATTCCTGTTGTAACATTTCATTTTAATTATTTTATCCATCAAGTCAAATTTCACTGATATTAATTTTCCAATCTGTATAAGCACTGACACTTATCACTGCAAGCTGCTTAGTAAGTACACACAAGTAATCAAGTTTTATTAAACTCGCCTTCTCAATTTGAAGTCTCGGGTGGTTATGAACATTGGATAATGAATAACGGATCTCTCTCTACAAAGCTTTAACAGTAACCGGCGTTCTGATTGGTTAATGAATCACATGTTTATTTGATAAGCACGTTGTAAAGTTGACGACTGTTGCATAGAAGTACATAGAAATGGTGGTTACCACAAGGTCACTGGTAACGCGCCTGGTAATGTAACATGAATTTATAACAGTGCGGAGGATAAGGGAGCGTCTGGACCAGTGTCTGAAAATGAGATACTCTCTCCTGTTTCATACGGTGTTGTTAAATATTTATTATTTCTTTTGTAGGAGGGTATACGGAACAAACAAACAAACAAACGAATAAACAAACAAATAAACGTGATTTTGTTTTAATTAATGTACATGTTCAATTAACTGCAGTAAGTCAGTTCTGATGAAAGTGAAAAAATCCTTTTTCATCCTCTTTTTAATCGGACACTTTTTTAATATTGTCATGAAATTAAATTCAGATACAAAAAATTGTTAGTTGCATTTATATTAGCGGTGTAAATGTGATGATTGAACAGATTAAACCAGCAACAGTTGGATGTGATAAGCGGTAATAACAAATTTAATGACTGGTTGACAAACATCATATTTCCAAAGAAGAACTCATTGTTCCCAAAGTGTGATTATACATAAGAATAGGAATTATAGAAAAAAGCACATACAAAACATCCTACATTCTCCAAAATAATACCTAGCCCTACCCCCCCCACACACCCAAAACCTACCCAACACATAGGACCATACAAAAAAAATGGAGAACAACAGACAGCCTCTCTGGCGGTACCGCCCTGGAACGACCTGTTGCAAAGTTTCAGTAAAGAATGACAGTGATTTACAGTCCTGTCTCAGTATGGGTAGATCAGCATATCCTATGTCTTAAAGCTGGAAGCCATCGAACGCTGGATGCTTTTTCACTCGCACATGGTGGCCGTGAAGAACACCAGTAAGATTAGTACATTTGTATTTTTGTCAACTGGCACATTCTTAACTGCATATTTAACTGCTGATTGTTCATCTACCGAGTCGACCTCACTTTGCTATCTGACTAATTGTGATCAGCAAACAATGCTTGCTTTAAATCTATAGTAGAACTTAACACCAAAAATAACAGTGTGGTTATATTCATTAAGTTACCGAATAGCAGTGTAGTAAAAATTCTAAAGTAGGCGATTTAAGGTATTAACAGCTGATTAATTGTGGTAATGAGTGTTGAATCGTTCATACCGATTGACATGAGGCATTTTAAGAAAGGAATGTTGACTATTTGATATACCCTGTTGAAGTATGTACTTTAACGGGTGGTCTTCCGCGGCTTTAAATAAAACCCGGGAGGCCAAGTGTTTTACTGGTGGTAATTTAAGTGAGGGAAATATATCAGTTTGAGTTTGTCAGAGAACCCCCATGGTACAATATACATACCAGGAGATTTACTTTATCATGTCTGGTGCTGTAAAAAAAGTCTCGTCAATTGGACCTGTGCGGCTGTACTTTGTATACATGTATACGTGTGCGGGATTAGACAATAATAAAAGTGAGTTGATAACCCATCCCAATAATGGTGGCATGTGTGAGCGTGTAAATCCAAATTTACCGGGTATCTGTATTACAGACATTGTGCCACATCTTACTGTGTATGACTAGATGTACAAATAATGTTAAGAATTACGTGGATAATTAGATAGTGGTATGCACATTAATACCGCCGCATCCCATAATTTGTGCATTCAACCGTGCCGGGTATCAGACAACACAAGTATAAGAGTGAGTATCTGTTGACAGATACATAACAAAAACAGCAAAATTTTACCTCGTATTTGAAAATACGTCGTACTTTTATTCGTCTGAAACTGTTTATCATTTTGTTTATTTTAACCTGCCATGTACTAATAGTCTGCTCAACTGGTTCTCTCTGTGTGTGGTAAGACACCAATAGGTTAATAACCATTCTGTTTGTTATATATGGTTGATGGTATTTACGAAAAAAGAATTACATGTATTTTTGTCTTCAAATAATGCGTTATTGCTAAATATTTCAGCATGCGATGTCTATGCATAGATCTTAATATTGACACTAATTGTCGCAACAAAAAATAAAAATACGAGGGTCACATAGCCGTAGTTCAGTCATCTCTAAACATGCAACAAACACAACTTCATAAGTAAACCCCTTAACCCCTTGACAGTTCAATCCACATCCTCACGACTCACACCAATAAAACCCCTCAGCTACATACAGAAAATGGGACATCACAAAAATCAAAAACAAAAACTTCGAAAATATGCATTATCTGGATGTACTGCCTATGAATGGTCTAAAGTCAAATATTACGGATGGCATAGGTTGATCCAATCTACACAACATTACACAAGCGTCTGTGATATTTAATTTTGATTCTTATATCACCACTAACACGATAACCAGCTTACTCACCATTAACCTTAGTTGTAACAATGGTCGGATTCGCAAAAATGAATGTTGTATGAGTTATTGATTAACTTCTCGAATTTCAACCAAACTAGTCAATGATAAATAATATATAGATTGAAATGGGTGTAATTAATCTATAGGACATTGGCACACTTATAATAGCCATATACACAGTCGTATAAGATGTGGTGAAAACTAACGTCCGATTTATTGCCCAGTTATTGCTCAATTAAATTTATTCGCATTCCATATTTAGTGCTTAATTAGACAACAGGACAAAAGTTCATAGTATCTTTAATACCGTACTTGTCTCTAACACGGTAAATGTTTTTGAGTAATACTGATTGACATTCCAGTTTTTCAGTTTCGATGTATGATTCAGTACCTACTCCTACTGTAAAGTTTTATACATATGAAAGTTAACAAGGTCGCAGCATAAAAATATTTAACAGTGCTGGTATACGTATTTCTCAGGATTTGGGGGCTTTTGCTCAGCAAAAAGCACGGTCCCTATTCACTTAAGAGTTCCCCTATATCCTGCCTGAAACAATTTCATATACACCTACAGCATACATTATCATCTCGCCTGCGTAATATATACGTTAAATCATTTCGTAGAAAAGTTATCACTACAACCCGGATGTTTGAGAGGATATAATACACACGATCCAATTATGATCAACCGTGATATCTCCGTGCATTTTCTCAAAATGAGTTTTGCTTACGTTTTAAAGAAACAAGTGATTTACTAGGCCATTATCTGGTAAACAATTCTGAATTTTAAACCAAACCAGTTTTCATGGAAACTACGGATTTGAGAAGTGTGGTTTAAGCTTTCATTGTTTTTTGGTGCATTCATTATGAAAGAAGGTTGTAGCCAGTATACAAATAACGCTGAGGAAGGATTTACAATTTATACATAATATAGAAAATACACTGTATACATTTTAAGTCCAAGTCACTGACAACTCCTGTATATTTCATAGTCAGATATATCAATGTATGCTTCTTAAAAAGATTCAAACAATAGTACAATAACACGCTTGAAATTATTTGAATTCAGGTACCTAAGTAAAAATCCTGGTGTCTAGGTCAGAATTTTGGTATCTAGGTCAGAATTTTGGTATCTAGATCAGAATTTTGGTATCTAGATCAGAATTCAGGTATCTAGATCAGAATTTTGGTATCTAGATCAGAATTCAGGCATCTAGATCAGAATTTTGGTATCTAGATCAGGTATCTAATTCTGATGTCTTGGAAAGAATTCGGGATTCTAGGTTATAGGCATATATTTTCCTATCTATTCATCTTTCCACCTAGAACCTGACTTTGCGTCATTGACCAACTGGTCGAGTTTCTTGTCAGTCAACGTTATGATATTTCTGAACAATGCAACTTGCCAACCCCGACTAAACTTTTAGAGCCACAATGTATGATGAATGACAAATGTAATGACAGGCTCTAAACAGCATTTTTGAAAATTGTGATGAAATATCAAAATTGGAAGTATGTGAATATGTAGGATAATCAGATATAAAGTGTTCTGATACTATATCCTTACGATATAATAACGCTGATAAAACGCGCAAGCCGTTGAAGAACAAAGAAGTAATCATCAGATAACTCGAGACTAAATGAGCAAATTACTTAGGTATGAAACAAAGGTATGAAAACATGACAGGTATGATTGGAATGTATATTGAAAGATACCTGTTAACAGAAGCGGTGGTACATAAAGCGCTACGGCAGTCATTGCCCACTATGAACACTAAATTCTGACGTCGATATTGCTTGCCTTGCTGTTAACAAAGTGTAAATATTTAGTTTATTAAAACTCCTCGTAAAATTACATGCGTTAAAACGTGCAAACGTTATCAGAAAACACGGTATGTGCAAACGAGAGGCTTTTGGCTGATAAGGATTTCCCTGGATGGAATGGATCGACATGCTGACAAATTATAAAAGTTGTCAATACGATATGTACAATGTCAAGATTGTGAAATACTGCACATAACAGTAGCATTTCATGCATTAACCATGACATAATATTATGCTTATCAGCGGACACTCTATCTGGCAGGCATATACAAACTTCCAAAAATTTTAGCACAATAAATGCTTTCAGGACGAAACTATATTATAAAGTCCGGGTATATTAAAAATGAAGTTCTGTCTTTTGAAGTACTTGAAGAATTTAAACTATTTTGACAAATGACCTTTGATTGTTTTGAACCTTTGTTTAACCAACTATGCTCAATAAGTTAATACAGGATTACATAGTTATATACCTGAACGCATTTATAGACAGCTAAACAACATGTTGTCACGCTGTAATTAACCAAATAAAAACGATATTCTAATATCAACACAACTATTATCTCCATTACATTTTTGAATAACTTCTCAATAATCCCCATAATAATTGTACAGATTGCATACATGTCTTCTAGACATTTCTATTCATGTGGTCAATGAATTAACAAAATACAGTCAAACCTGTGAACAAAGGCCGCCCTTGGGAAAGACAAAATGTGGCGTTTATAGACAGATGGCCTCTATTCTGTGGTCAGATTGATCTAAATGATCAATGACCGTTTTTTTTAAAGAATGGCCTTTATTCACAGGCTGCCTTTATTCAGAGGTGGCTGCAAACACATGTTTGTGGTTAAATTTGTGTGTATAAGTGGTTAAACAGTGTATAATGTCGTATCAAACAGTTGGCTGGTTCCCCTTTTACACCGTTTGAGTTGGCAGCGACCGTGGACTACTGGTTAGTGCGCTGGACTTGTAACCCGGCAGTATGATAGCTTGTTGTTTAATCCCCGCCACTCGTCAAGGATTGGCATAATATAACCCATATTTTAATTACGTGGAGTTTTTATTATTCATATTCCACAGAGGATATTGAACATGAGGATCAAATTGCATAAAATTCACTCAGACAAAACCGTAATTTAATATACTTTGTTAGCAGCGAAAGTGACTTTAATATTGGTAAACAATTACACACTTTTAATGTAAACAAACTATTTTGAAATATTATGGATATGAGCTTGCTCTTAAGATTTGAATTAAAGAAAAGGAAATTTCGAATTTAAGTTGCTTATTGTGATAAACAAACTATATTTATGTTGAAAACATATGTATGCACGCGTGACATATTAATTTGGCAACCCGAAGAAACAAACCCAGCGTTTTGTGATAATTCATCATCTCACTGTAGGGAATTCTGAAATAACATTGTCTCTATGTGGTCTTTATAACTCAAATATACACATGTTTTATAAAAAGAAAAGATGAATATACAATAACATGTTTACAAAGAATCGAAGTACATTACATATTACGCTTTTATATAAATCAAGGACCTTGGACTGAAATCAGCGCCCTTGTTTATTCTTCAATAGTAATTCAAATGTCGAATACCCATCATTATTGAACTTATGTAAATACAATGTATTGTATATAGATCACTAGCCAAACGTTTAGCTCATGGAACTGTCCATCATATGTATACATTCGGAAAGTTCAATGTCTGTTGAATGGATGTTGTAATTATGAAGCCATGTTTTTCAATGTGACCTTTGTTTTTCTACCATGGGATTATTGGACCATACGTTTATCTGTACATGTGATATTACTAGTTTTACAAATCAAGTTTATCGGTACATGTGATATTACTAGTTTTACAAATCAAGTTTATCTGTACATGTGATATTACTAGTTTAACAAATCAAGTGCTCCTTTTTTATGTCGTTTATTTACTTGCAATATATACACCGATAAACGATTGTTGATGTAAATACTATACAGACATGTTTTTTAAATAGTGGAACAAAACTTGAACACAGGAATTAGGTTACCTGTCTAAAAAACAAAGCGTCAAACGATGCCTCACAATAACAAAGTCGGTTGTAATAAACAAATAATTATGCATCACTCATGGCCTCGTAAATTGAAGGCATCAAAAAGTGAATAAATACCATCACTGGTTTTGCTCGATTTAAAAGTGCAAGTAAACAGTATGCGCGACAACTGCACAAGCGTTTAACCAATAGATCCAAGCAACCATAAATTCCGAATCATCCCGAATATGGTTCGGAATGAACGCTCGACTACAAATTAATATGCACCCATTGACAAGAGTTGCTTCAGTCACTACGAAGAATGTTACGTATTTATCGGATATCGATAATCTATAAGTGACGGTGAAATATTACAATGAGCTGTGTATCATACCATACGATATGATTCACTTCCAGTAGTAACTTCAAATGTTAGTCAGAATATCGCATCTTTAAATTGTTTAGTCATGCTATGTCGAATTTGAGCCTAAACAACATAAATCGGCCTTTAAACGCCCTTGACTTCAACTTCAGCAAGTATTTTATCTATCTACTGTTTGTATTGACTATCAACTTATGAGATGAAATAATTATGTGGTGAAGATTACAGAATTTTCAATGTCACCCGGGCTTATCTAGCATAGGCCTGGTGTTATCTACCTCATTGTTTCAATTGTTCCCGGCTGTAGGGGTTACCTCCAGTTTCAAGGTTTGTGACCAGCACTGTCAGTGTCCTTGCATCGGATAAACATTTAAAACGAACGTATTGATTTAACAAGAATTCCAAGGTCAAAAGCTGATATTCCAATACCATTTGTTGTTGATGCTGCGCGAGTTATTGGTTTAAAATTGAGCAGGGTTTTAAGCTATTACATGTTTTGATTTTGCAATATTTTTTTGTCATCAATTTCTTTAAAACAGCAGTTCTGTCCTCTCTGAATGTTCTCCATTATTATTATTAAGTTATTGAGACTGATTTCATATTAAGCTCTGAAAGATGTTAGTAATCATCATCATCATCATCAACAACAACAACAGCAGCAGCAGCAGCAAACACTCACGTTTCATGTATATTATTCGGGAGAACCCTCTCATAGTCAGGAAACATCTTTACAGCTACTTGTAGTTTACTTGCGAATTTGTTAATTCAGTTTTCCTCAAACAGGATGTTTTCCTGTAATGCATAACTCGACTAAGGAAATATTTCACGTGATTTCTAAGAAGAGAAATGTTTATCAGTTTCATCTAGTTGTGTTTTCTTTGTAGTGTGTTTATCAGTACACCCATACAGTAGGTTAAAGTAGTGTATTGTAGGCTGTACGTATACCACAAATATGGTTTAAGCCATAACATTATTCGTTATGAGTATCTGGTTAATTCAGCTAACTTGCAAATTGAAGTATATAATACACCGGTAGTTGTGATTTCCATGATAATTGATTCAGTGTAACCAGTATACTAAATACCATGATACACATTTAAAATGAACAAAAGAACAGAATAAGTAATATTTTATACATTTATTTGGATAGATAACTAATACAAATGTAATACAAAACACCCAAGACATATAATTCATGCATAAATGATTAATATATACAGGGAAATACGGTAAGCAATAATAGCTTAATAAGATTGGTGTAAAGTCATTTTGTGTGAAGTAAAACACACAAGGTCATTAACATAAGTCTAGTCTAGTCTAGTTTATTTCTAAGAATAAGACACGTAGTAAGAAATACAGAATGAAGTAACATACACATTAATCCATTACATATCAGAATATCATAAACAACACGTGTTACACTGTGAAGTATGAGTTCATTGTTCTGTATATGATCCTATTAATGTTCTGTATGCGTATACTCCAAAAATGTCTACATCAAAAATGTATGTAACATTTGTGTCTCTCCAACTCGAATACACATGGTAGCAAACACCATGGCTTTGTCGTCTGCTACTAAACTTCTGCTCCTTGGCATCGTTGTCATGGCTCCAGACAAATCTGGACTGAAGACTTTTTGGTTTTGAATGGGATTTTGTGTAACCCTGAAAAGATAAAAGTAAAAATATCATGAGTGCAACATTCCAAATGATTTCACAGTCAAGCATAACACATGTTCAATATTTAATGTACATCTATTTACAGTAATTCATAATTAGTTTCATATAATTTCCTTCTAATCAATTACTTTAGTTCTTTGTCCATTTACAATTACAAAGCTAAATGAACAGATATTTACCATATTTGGTCAAGTTCATGAATGGCACATGAAGATGATTTCAACCAAAGTCTTCCCTTAGCCCATCTTCAATATCATCAGCTTCAATCTCTACCTCACTCAGTGGTTTTGAGGTCACCAGAATGCATTCAACCCCACTAGCAGCCTCTGATTTACTCCTTGGAGATTTAGTAAGACCACCAAACTCTTCCTGGTCTAATTCCACGATTTCAATGTCGTTTTCCCAACAGAATGCTTGGATAAGTTTGTGTTGGATATGTAATGAAATGTCTTGACCTTTGCCATTTGGAAGAATGCATAAATCAACAACTTCGGGGCATCTGGAAATAAACAAAAATAAATCATAAATAAAAAGTTCTTTTCCCTCCAAAAACACATGTTGACATTTATTTCAAAACTATTATTTAAAATCAAATTTCAATTGTTGATCCAATGTATGCTTTAAAAACACAATGAATAAAAACATTAGATAAGTCGTAGATTGTTATTTCTATTTCAAAATACTTGAGTAATAAATATAAACTTACAATTCAAGTACATTGGCGCATTCGAATATACCCGTAACAAGCCGATCCTCTTTTTCCGCGAGGTATGTAACATCTTTAAACGTTTCCGTGTACTCGTCGCCTGACCTGAAACACACAAAGAAGTAAACAGATAAGTTACAAGCCACTGAGTACAAGCACGTTGTTAAATCACATTTAAACGTTCAGCATGTTTCTGCATAACCTAAGTAGTTGCCATAATGTCTATTTACTGAAGTTTCGAAACAATTTATTTTTTTTCTGTACATTATGTTAATTACAAAAGAAGTTTTAATGAAAACATTATTGTAACGCATTATAAATAACAAAGAAAATTATATTGCAAAATTATAATGAATTAAGTAAATAGCATCAAACAAATATTAAACTTACATGTCAGCATCAGAATCCACAGAGATATTTCTACGGTAATCCTTCATTGTGATTTTATCCATTCAAATGCACAGTTGATATTGTTTCGTAACTAATATTAATTGTTTTCACAGTAAGTCCGATATTAACGTCTGCTCGGTACGAAGTGAACAGCTACAATAATGATCCACCGCGTGACTAGGTGGTATATATCGAACCATGTACTCCGTAGCCGAACGAACTCGGCGCTGATTGGACGAGAGTAATAAACAAAAAGTCACGTGGTTTAGTTGACTGAATTAGCGTTCCTTGACAGACGACAGACCGACTTAAGGTTATTTACTCGACCGGCGATACTGAAAAGTTTGAAATACTACTGAGAAATGTCAAAGATATTAAACAAATATTTGTTGACCGAAATCTAATGTTTTTAAGCTGGAGCGTTTGAAATCGTCTGCTGTATGATAGATCTTGCCACATTTTTTTGTACGTATGTGTCCTGTAAATCGTAATACTATTAAATAACCTCAATGGACCCTTACGTAAATTAGTTTAGAACTATTATGAAACAGAGAAATGGAAGTAAAATATGGAAACTAGTTTATGAAAGTAAGTCTCTGGGATTAAACTTTAGCATGTGTGTACATGTAACTTTTTCTATTTACACATATTTCCCATGCATGCATTTGACATAATTTGGTCAGATGAAAAATTCCCTTAGCTATTTACAGTTCATATTTGGAATGGAAAGCCATCGATTCGTTTATGCAAAAATAGCTTTGTATATTTTTAAACTTTCGGAATCAAAATTAACACTCCAAATACCTCTCGGGAAATTGTCCAGTACTTTGAGGGTAACTGACCTAATTCTATTTTTGTGTAGATGAAGGGAAGCCACTCTTGGTATTCTATAATTTTCCTCCCATCAACAATCTAGTTCTCATTTATATACAGACCGTGTGACCGTGCTTATCGTGCGCATACATTACCTGAGTACTGTGTTACTACGCCACGGACAAATAACATGTAATCGCATTGCGTCATATTTATAGACAACTGCCTAACCATTAATATACCTAACTGTCCTTACAAGCCAAGGGTAGGCAAAGTGGTTACTGGAATCGTTATAACGCCTTTTTTTTGCTACACCAAGGTTCGTAGCAACGACTCACCAATCCTTTTGAATTCGCGTTTTACATCAATAGAGCCAAACTTAAAGATTTATTGATATTTTACCTAAGTAGTAGCTGTAGGATTCTGAAACCATATCATGTGAACTTTCTTCTAACATTCAAAACAATTTAACTGTATAATTATGGCTGTCTTGCCATTGTACACTATCATTTCAGTATCGAACAATGCTTACCAACGCGTCACTTAGTAACATCCCTGACGATTAAATTAGCGACACTGACCCAGGTATGGAATAAATTTAAAGATGAACAACGGAAGACGCTAAATCAGCCTTGTTTTCGTTATTAATAGTTGTTATAAAAGCGTTAAGTAATTCAGAACCAACGCTATTTATGGATTAAGCAATTCAAACTCACGTATGATAAATAGTGCACTGTTTTAAACTTTCTTTTGTTTTCCTTGCGGTAGAAACAAAATGTCATTAAAGAAAGATTCTATTCATTAATGCCTTAATTAATGAAGTAATTATTTTAATCATCACCAGCAGATAGTAATACTCCGCAGCTTAAAATTTATGAGCAAAGAATTCTGAAATGTTGTACAATCATTGTTCTAGCACTTTGATTTGTGTGAGCAGTTAATATGACCTCTGACCTACAGGAACGATTTCTGAGTGCAGCCAATTAAAACAAATAAAAGTTGATGTATAAATTATGTATATAACTCTATACTTGAATAAAATTATTGATGTTAAAGTCATCATTAGTACTAAATTAGAAATGCCACAGGTGCAAAAGAATTCAAAGTATGCACTGAGTGACTATATTAATCTGCTTATGACCTTGTTAAGTACATTCTAGTTTGAACATGAGTAACTGTTTAATTTCCTATCTGTTGTAACATGGTGTAGATTGTACTCAAAAATAAAAATCTGACCGCAAGGGATGATAAGATACTGTAGTATGTAAAACAGTCAAACATAAACAGATACTATTGTTGTTAAATTAAGAAAAACAGTTAACTCTTTTAAAAGGTCATACGGTATGGCTAACAGTGTAAAACGGGATCTTGAAGTCTGTTGTCAACTCACAGCAGATAAAGTAACAAAACTGTACTGCCGTAACCTTTGTCCGTTTGTGCCTGGTGGTGAGATCCATCATGCCTGGACAAACATATTCAATTCGTGAACAAATTCCATGTGTTTATCACGATACTGGGCGAACACATGGAAGCATATATAGGAATGGCTGTCAAGTGCGTGTCATGTACGATACTGCGTAGGTCGATATTGTTTTCCCAGGCAGATCATTCATGGCGAAAACACATTATCCAACTCGGAATTGTGCAAGTCACTTAGTTTTATTTCAACGTACTGGTAATCAACAGGCTGAGGAGAAGTTGTTACTGCACATCAGATTACGATCAGAACCTAGTTTCCCGAACAATAAAAGTATAATTGGTGTTTTCACATGGAAATATATAAAAGATTTTATGAGATTCCTTCGCAAGGTTTCATAAACATATGTTTTGTTACATCTTGTTTTGATGTTGTAATTGGCTAAGTGTGTTAAGGTATTTCAAAACAGCGTTCGTTTTTAATCTCTGTCCTGCAACGTGTTGTCTTTGTCTTGTACATCTACGTTTTAAATGAATGTTTGCACTAGAGTATGTTTGTTGTTTTAATGGTGAATGTGAAACCAGTAAAATTTTCATCAAAATATACAGGGGTGATGTAGATTTAAGATCATCTTGTATCTTCAAACACATAAAAAATGTACTCCGTGCCCTCAGTATAGAATACTAAATACAAAAAAAATCAAATCATATTTGGGTGTTTCAGGCGTTCAAATTCATTTCCTTTTCAGAGAAGCTCCCCCTGGGCATTCATTTATCTGAATACAACATGGTAAAGAATTACTTCCATCATGGCGTGCCTGATGAAAGGATCAATCATTTAACGGCTCGTTTGTATCAGTTCGTATCAAGCTTTGAACAATACACATGTCCCACTGAGATCACAAATTCTAAATATGCCTCATATGATAATACATATATGTGTAGATCATGTGTCAATCGGGAAGGGCGTAATTGTTCATCACTGATAAATGGCAAAGGGATTATATGAACTTCTGGAAAGGTTAAAAGTGTTATCTTCGCCACAATGAAACTAACCACAGCAAAGACGATGTAGGTTTATGCAAATTTAAATGCAGAGGTTGTTAGAAAACACCTTTTGTGACAGTCACTTGGGGGTACTGATATCTTTGTTGCATTCGGTTAATTAACATGATATTTATGTAGATCAAATTCCTATTTATCCGAGTTCTTTTTGAAGATTAGTTTTTTGCTTACTGGCGCGATGAACATAATATCAGATATTAAAATAATCATGGCGGGCGGAAATGTGATCGTCTGGGGTGGGATAAAAGAAGCACACATCACATTACACTCGTGTTATAGATGCGAGGATTTTTTTTCTTTTCTAAAAAAATGCGAAATCGACTTACATTTTTGTAAGTAAAATTTTGTGTGCGAGCTAAAAAGCAAATTAATTATATTAATATCTAAAACATAAGTTTATCTCGTTATAATTGAAGCAGATGTGCAATATAGGTATTAACGTCTCAACGGCCGTATCATTTCTAATGCATATTGCTCCACTTAGCATTCACCGCATCTTCAAACAATAAAACATATTTTTTACATGCACTTGGGTTCGAATTAGTCGCAAAAAGAAATATGAATGCCGGCATGGCATTGTATCATTGGCTTGAATATTAAAGGATGTATTTTAGGACGAACTAATTAGCACGATACCTCGTGCTGCTCTCTGGAATACTTTCATATTCATTCATTATCATGTTTACTCTGTCTGTCAGCTTGAAAACTTTTATTAACACTGACTATTAATATGCAGTTTACCATGATATATTCCACATCTCTACAATTTGGTATTGGAGATAGGATGGTTTACAATAATTACTATATGGGTGTGTGTGGTGAAAATTTAATCATTTCACAGAATATGTGTCTGACATTTCTTTGAACTATCAGTTCTTTATACGGAAGCATCAAATCAGTTAAATATCACAAATTTCATGAAAATTATGACAACTCCAACCACGCATTTCCATACTCTTATTTAAACCTGAATTAATTACACACTATTTCTTTAAATGTAATACTTTACCACGGGTGTTTTTTTTTCAATAGGCCAAGACTGCCAGAACTAGAAGGCGACTTCACAAGTAATGTGATTCAATATTTCTGAGATAAATGTCAAGAATCGGGCATAACCATAACAACCAGACACTCCACAGAAAATAATCATACCGCAGATTGCAGATACCACGTATTGCATAAAAGACGTGAATTAAAGTGAACCGAAACGACACCGGAGTTGGAAGTTTTAATTTTGAGTTATTGCACCCGTGACGCTCATTTTAAACAGACAGCACAGCCAGGATTCTGTGCCGAATGTTAATATTGGACTTAGTTCACATATTCACCATCCTTTATATATACGAAAAAGTGAGTCTGACGTGCCTGGATACATTTAAACTTTTATTATCCATTGATAGAGCACCTTGCCAAGTGCAGTAAAGATTTCAATCTTTAGCTATGGGAGTGCAGATAACAATGCATCAGAAACTTCAGCTTCATATACAATTCAATACGAGTTCGTTCCAAAATGATACGTTTCATAGGAATGAATGTATTATGAAAAGAATTCAATAAGATATGTAAAACAATTTAACCGACCTTGAGGTTCCGCCCACCTTGGTTAACCAAACATTCATAAAATGTCGGTTATTTAGTACACGAGTCTCTTCAAATGCAACATTCAGCGGATGCAGCAAGTTTGTCTGGGTCTTTTCTCATTAGTTCGCTATTTTATTAATATCTTAGTTCAAACGGCGCCTATTTGTACTGACTATGTAACTTACACGGGTTGAAATGAAATATAAAGAAGTGATATCATTAAATTATTACAAGTTTATGAGTTTGAATTTAACTTCTTTCGTGTCATTCGACTTAATCATTATTGAAATATTTCGCAAACAGCGGAAAATCCCTGTATGTCTGACTTTATTTGTTTGTAAAATGAAGCAAACAATACAGTGCTATAGTCTGAGTTAATTTATCAGACCTAACGTGAATTAAAGTGTGGAATATGTACACCAGAATATAACCGCAATTATGTAGGAATTTTATGACGTAAATTTGAATTTTCCAATTAAATGATGCAAGTACAAGGTCCAGAATGTCTGGAGAGTAAATATTTGTTCCAATGAATAGTGAATGGAAAAGTTTATATTCTGAATTATAATTGTTAGCATGAACTTAAATGACTCTGTTTTTTGTACCTTGGCTTTGATAATAATCTGGTATACTTGTAACTGTATTACAGCTGTTTGTGATAGATTAATACGCCCTTTGTCGAATCTGACCAGATTTTATTCAGTTAAGTTATACCTCTCTGTTATATAAACATATTGGGCGGATTTTATGAGGCCTCAGAAATTCTGATATTACTTTCAGTCGGTGTTATGTGGGCAATATTTTGACTACGATTCTAACAACGCTTAGCTTGTTTTTGTTTCTTTTAAATGACTTATTGTCACTGGGGCTTAACGCCGTTTTTCAACCTTTTTCAGTTATATACATTTTTTTTTCAGTTATATACGGCGACCGGTTCACCTACCAGTTTTCCTGGACTGAATACAGACCAGAACTAACTTACCTTTCCACAAGGTGCCGGCAACTTCTCCACATATGGAGGAAAATCGACATTTTTGTCAATTTTTCATAGAAGGGTATGACCTGCCGTAACCGCCGCGGCGAATCTAACAATGCTGTGGATCGGATATATAAGCATCTCGTGTCATATCATTAGTATGTATATATACACAATTAACATTTAATACTGGTTTGAACAGATGACTGAGTTTTATGTCTCTGTGTGTTAATATTTCTCTGTCACCTAATATAAAAGATTTATCTTTCAATGACAAGTTTATAAAACTAGTAAACAAGCGAGTTAAGTTAATAAGTTTATTCCGAATCAGTAGAAGCATAATTTATAAGCACTGTCATGTTGTTTACATTTGCCCGACACCCTTTTCAATTAGTAAACATGTACTTCATTCAATGTTTGCTCTTTTGCAAAAATTTTCAACCAATCTTTATAGTGTCTGTGCGTTAATGACGTAATAGCTGATAAATTAAAGTCGAGTTAAAACGACACTTAGTTTTATAGAATCCAAACCATGACGCATTTTGTATTGTATTGTTTGCAAAATACTTCAATCAGTTCTGATTTATGTGAATATAACCGGAACAAGGCATGAAATCCACTGTCTGTTTGGCTGTGTGTTTATCTACGAAGTAAACAAAAAAATTATCAGTCGCGACATCTGCGAATTTCTTACGTCAGGTAATCGGTTAATGCGTCTTGTATATTATGTTGGAACTAATTTATCTGACACAAATAGCGATTTAAAGTTGAAAAGTATCTTGCCTCGTTACTTAAATACATACTTAATTACATGTGAATGTTCGAGACATAATTAATTTTAATATTTGTTTAATTAAATTACTCTCAATGCAAAAAAAAATATGTACTGAGATTTTTTCAAGTGATACATGTACAAATAGATACATGTATTATAGGTGAACATTCTGTTTTGTATTAAGGAGGCTTAAACAATAGATTGTAATACATATGTCGAACCCTTGGGCTATAGGTTTGAAACCCATCTGCAATGCATTTACTTCATAGGTTATATTAGAGAGCTGATTAGTTACCATGGAATCATATGAAGGGGTAGCAATCGATATATAATCAATATGCTAGATATAATCAGTGCTATAAAATATAAGATCCGAGCAGGCAAACTGTATTATACATGTACTTCAAACAGCATGCATCCCGTTAATCAACTTAATCTTGAACTACACACTTCATTAGTACGAAATAATTTATCAAAAGCCGCGAGCTAAATTAATTAAGCCATTATCTTAACATTTCGGAATTGATTATTTTATTTTCCTAGTCGAATTTAGAGTACATTCTCGTTATACATAAATACCAAGCGGTACAAATAATCACCGGATAAATTCAGCGTACTATACTTTGATTTAAAAGCACTATGACCTAATGAAAACAATTCCTTTCACCGCAAATATTGCTTAATAAAGTCGAATAATTAGTACGAATAGTTGGCAATACATATTTTATTAGATAACCTCTTATGTTTTAAGTGAGCTTTCCTCACTTGACTTTGAGCACATTCTTTAAATGTATTCAACTTTCCCATGATCTAAATAACGCAGTAATTATACGGTGTCTAGATCTTTCAAAGATAACCGCCACACTCTCCTCACTTAACATTATTAAGTACATCAGAAACGTGGGCCGGTCTTTGTAATACAAATGTACATGATCATGTATGTGGTTTGTCATGTCAACGAGTGGGTGAAGCCGAATATCTGCATGCAGACAGATCATAATTACTATATTATCATTATGTTATAATTTAGTCATTTATATGGTTATAAAAATGAAACTATTCTGATTCATACAGTATGCATAAAATCATACAAACGTGCATTTTCGTAACATGTAACAACTACAGTCCAACTTGTATAAAGAGACCACCCTTGGGATGATCTTGTGGTGACTTAATAGAACGGTCTCTTAATACAAATTCAGAATGAATTTTGTGTTTATACATGTTATATGTTGTATTGTGCAGCCTGTCCATTCGCAAACAGAAAAAAACATGCACGAAGGAAATAATTGTAACCGATGACATTTACTGTACATGAATGTCTTTGTTATAACGATGGAAGGTGGGAACATATTGTAATATGGTTATCATTGTCCGATTGAGTCTACTTTGATCTAAGGAACTATTTTGTTTATATGCATGTACCAAAGTTAATAAAACATGTTTATCAAAGTTGATACAAATGTATGTATTTCTCAAAACAACCACATCAAACAAACTAACCTGTATCACATAGCCACAGATTTACACGTTATTGCGTATAACGCACTCATAAATTAATACAATAATGAAAATATAGTAATTAACTTTTAAATCATATCGACACAACGAGTTTCCTTCGTAGACGAGTCAAACTGTTTGATCATTTGAATAATTGATCCGCACTTTTTATGTTAGTAGTTGAGAAAGGCAATATTATGTAATTTCGTTTGTAGCGGCGGATTAGTCAGTGCATATGCATGCGTTCGTACAATGATATTGGTGTCTAACTAATATCCTAAATTTCTGCAATCTTCCATAAATAAACGATTTCAATCTTTGTTGAAGCTATTACTATGACAGAAAACGTTACACACTGTAACAGTGACAGAAACACGAACTGTCTTGTTTGTTTTTACGGTGTCACGAGGTAATTTGATAAGTACTTAGCTGCCATCTCGAGTTCAAAGTTTCCAGTGCAAAGTTCTGACGCATGGTTCAAAGTTTAGCTGTACGATTTCATATCATTTTGTATCACATTGTTCTTATAGTACCGACAGCTAGACATAATCTTAACCTTGTCTTTGGTATTGCTAATTTTAAGGCAATCATCTGAATAGTGATGTCACCCAAGTGTCAAAATAAACTGACAATTCTCGTACAAGTAATGTAATAGTAATTGATTAATAAATGTTATTATTGTATTTATTTAACATAATTGGGTTCGATCGGTGTAAGACGTTGAAAAAAGGGAAAAAAATGTTTTTAACTCAACTATAACTTTGTAAAAGTTTCAGAAAGTTCACGGTAAAACATTTTAGAAAATTTGTGCGAACAATAACTAAGTCCTATATATATTTACGCTAACAATTCGATAAAAATAGTTTAAGAGGTTCATTTTCTCAACCGCTGGGAGACTAATCATGGCTGTACGAATTAATATGTCTGGAAAATCTATAAATACACACTACAGTTAAATGTTCCTATTTATAATTAGAACTTCGGAAACAGAAACCATACGTGATTGTAATATGTTAGCCAGTCTTATGTTATATAAATGCAAATTTATCGATGTTTAACTGTTGGTGCAGTGTCCGCGTATAATACGCAGTTATTTATTCTAAATATAAACGAAACGAATTATTTGCAAAAATGTTGGAAACTAACAAACGGAAAGTGAAATTGGTTCGCTGTCGATAAATTTGACCGAAGTACCTCAATGTTTTCCCCTATTTATCAACATCCAATATTCGTTTTTCTCCCACCATAGCATTTTCATGAGTTTCACCTACGAATTTTCAACCAGTCTGAAATACACGGCTCCAAGGTAATAAAACTAGAGAACAGTCTCCGAGCTCAATTCTCAAGTCCATTCTCAATGCGTTTTGGGTGAAAAGATGTAGCTGTTTCATATTTAAATATGTGCGGAGGTCAATTTTGCTGTCAGATTAAAGTATCATCGACATCAACCATGTTTTATCGAAATTAACTTTCAAACATTACAAGACAAATTATGAAATTTAAGACCGATCTCCTCTTATATAACCTCCAGATAAGGGTAATAAGTAATACTCTCATACAACATTCGCATTATTTGTGCCTTAATAATTTATTTCACTGTGCATGTAGAGGCTGGAGTAACAAGTAAGAAACGTGCATAAGAATCTGTCTCAGATAATTATCAAAGTCAGAGGTCACGTATCTCTCGGCTGATTAAGTTCGTTCTCGATCCAGCGGGGTGAAAATCGGGTATATACCACCGAATGATTGAAAACGAAAGTCGTAAGTCAGACCAAAATTAGACCACCTGCGTATAAAATAAGTATTCCTTATGTTGACGTGGTTTAGTACACGTTGAATAAAACACCGCGTTTATTTTTATCCCAATGTAAAAACTCTCGTGTTTTGTTTTAAAATGTGCACAGTCACCAACCAATCTTGCACTTGAGGTCGTTAAGTGAAAGATGCCACCATTTTATCACAAATGTAATCAACAACTGATACCATAGCATGCTTGTAACATTATACTTGTAACTAAATGATTCTTTTGTGAGTAGTGTAGTATCTAATGAGATGACCGATATTTATTTATCATGTTCTATGTCCAAACTGATTGATATCAACACTTAGTAAACTGTTTGTCATATAATATCCATATCGCGTTAATTTATAGGAATTCATTCGATTGTTACCAGAGTATAGTGTTCGTACACTGAGATCAAATTAAAATTTTGGCATGTATATAATGAATTGAATTAAAAACCGTAACAATTATTCACCCCAGTCTATAGAGAACAGAACGTATGACCGATAGATCGCAGGTTTGAAGCCTCGCTGAGACACATGCTGGTCCGTGACCATAGACGTTGTATTCAAGGGCACGTGCCCCTATCCCGGCAGTAACATTTTTATGACAATTCATACATATAGTTGGTAATAGAATGAGAGCAGTGAAGGCGTGTTAGTGTCAGCTTGAATTGTTTTCGAATATATTAAAAAAAATACGTAATCGTGATTGTGTTTCGCAATTGTGTTGTCATGATGACTGTAGCGTCGCAACTAATTGGTACAATATTTTCACAACGAAATACCTTCTTGTACGTACATACAAACGATTGTTGTCAGTATTCACCCAAGACGCATCTATATATTCTCCTTTGAAAATCTATACGTACGAGTAGACAGGGCCCGGAGACAGGAAGTTTTAGGAGCATTGTGGTTTCATAACTAGACGCCATGTTGAACTGATTAGTTTAATAAACATCTTTTTGTTATTAAATAACTATGCACCGAATCCTTGTCGACATCTTAGGTATAAATTAAGCTATAAAATCCCCGGGTATTCAATATAAACCGCAAGAACGCGCTACGTACCCGACGAGTAAATGTGATATTGGTCCTCTATGAACTCAATCCTCGTCTCGATACAATAGTAAGACCTTACTTAGTGGCCGACAGACAATTTTCTTACAGTTAGTGCATTACCCAGCGATTTTTAGAACACAGAAAGGCGGTTGTGCCTTGGAACATGATTAATACAAATTAAATAAACATTTTGTCAACATTAAGTACACACGGTAATTTCAGTAGTCAATAAGTCATTAAGGTGTAAAAGTTAACTGGATATATCAATTGTTGTAACTACTACAGAAAACACTGTGCCTTGATTTTACTATCTGGTCACAGAGTACAAAAAGTTTTGTCATACCGTAATGAAATCCCCCGGTTGGCTTATCTCCATCGTACAGTACCTTTGTACTTAGCAAATAGTTGATCTACATGCCAGTCTGGAATTTAGATAGGAATTTTTTAAAGAAAAAACTGACACTTTGATTTCGCGTACTATTCATGTTTAATTATTATTGGGTACAAATGACTTCATTTTTAGTTCAAACATAACCACAGACCTACGTTTTTACATAACAGAGTTGCGATATGAGATATAATCTACACTATCTATTCTTGTTTATGAACAAAGCCGCAAATTTTCTAAAGTGTACTTATTTGGACAAAAACACCTAGAACATATCTGGCTTCCTAGTAGGGTAGAGCTATTTAAAAATATGAACCTGTATGAACATTATTGCAAAACCTGCAATTTCTTTTGGCATATGACCTTTGTGCAAAGCATGACAGTATGATCGTAACAAACAATAGTTTGGACTCAACTCCATGATAATAACTTTATCGGGACATTTTTAGACTGTAAAGAGATAAAGTGCAAATAGACGAACTTGTTTGCTTTGTAGTCAAAACAATTGTAACTAATATCTGTTCAATATGAACTGAAGAAATTCCAATGGAACATTTTTATAAATCAGTTATTTAGCAATCCAAACAGGTAGCACGGATGGCGAATTATGTCCCATGTCATGAAATAGAACTAATTTCTTGAGTAAATTTGCTAATTATTATTCTCATTCGTGAATCGAATGCATGCACACGAAGTCATATGGTACCCGACCGTTCCATAGATCAAGAAATAGAACGCGTCACTCGGAATGATTCGAATATGTTCGTTTCAGAAGTCATAAGATTGTTCTATATTTGATCGTACGACTAAGTTAATATTTGGAACGTAATGTGGACAAAAATATTTCAAAAACAAAACTAGAGGTCAAATGATGTAATACGAACAATTCCAAAACCCAAATGATCAATTGTTCTGTATTTCAAATCATTAGAATAATTACAGTGACAAACAAATGACTAATCATCGTCTGTCGAATTGCGTTCTTTGTATGAACGCTGGCATTATACCTGACGAACTCATTGTAAATTATGATGGTCACTGATGCATAATGTATTTCTTAGTACTTAATCCTTAGTTTGTGTTTTCCTAACTCGAGAGCGAAGTTAAATAAATTCTACTCAGCTAAATGTCATAAACTCCGGCATCGTACTACATCGAATATACTGAATAGATATTTTATGTCTGTTTAAAATGTCATGATAGCACTACTGATTAATGAACTTGAACAACGTACTATTAGGAAAGCTGGACGTATCAAATAGCTACATACAACAGTTAACGGGATATCCGAGTTTAAGCAACCACGGTTGTAAGTTATACTGATCAAAGTCCGCGTTGTATCATATACTGATTGTTGAACTGCTTGTTCGGTGAAAAATCCGTCCGCTAATTATAATGTGATAAGTGCGATCATCGTCATATGAGCTCTCTTGTGATATCCGACATCAGACTGAATGGCATTTTAATACAAAACTGAAACTAAATCATATTTAATATTTATGGTCAGCAATATCCTCCAAATGATATTATGACTAAACGGAAAATGTTATACTGAATACCGAAGTAAAAAGCTGAATGTGTAATAGCAATATTATAAGAGAGTTCTTCATCATTGTCATCGGATTAATCACATGTTGCTGGTGCACAATGATTCTCTCTCTGAAATTCCATAAAATACACATGATTATGTCGCTTACAGCTTTCGATATGCATAGACAGTAAGATCTAACGTACTCAGAATTCATTGATTTATCGGTCTTTGGTTTATCGGTCGAAGTTAACTATCAGTCATACCCGTGCAGGGCGGGTAAAGGATTTTTGGTTAGGGGGCGTGAAGTCCAGTAATAGCATATTTATGTAGAATATGGACACAATCAGAATATATCTGACGGGTCTTTTTACTTATTCTTGCCAGATTTTACACGCCGGCCCGGACCCCGCCCTTATCGTGTGTTTGAAAACTGTTCAACTTTCAAGCTCCCATGTACGATGTTTATTATATCTATATTCTAAGTTTGAGATGCGTGATTAAGCTGTATGCTAGTCATTATGATTGGAATGCTTGAATTAGTGTACAAGTTTATATCATTACTTCCAACTTGTTTCTTGGTATTGTCACACTTATAAAACATAGGTCATAAATTTTACGTTACATGTTCACAGCCTAAATCAAGTATCAGAGCATGACTTGTGACAAGGTTGTTCTAACAGTCATAAGTTCACTGACACAGAAATGTTGACTTATGAAACACATAAATTTGAATGCGCAATAATTGGTCTAGTTTTACCCAATGTCACAGAGATAGTGGCGCAACAAGCTGCATTATATGATACGTTATCATATTCACTATTGTTACGTTGTCAATAATGATTTTAAGTTCATGGTTGAGCAAAGTTTTATCTGCATGGAATGTATAACTTATCAATATGGATTATCTCCCTTATCTGTACCATCACCTTAAACTGTAAACTGGTTCCTGTTGACCAAGTCTGTACAGAGACCTTGGGTGAACTGCGACATGGAACGGGGACAAGTGTACAGAATATGGTGCCTTCTGACTGTCTCTGTACGTATGGTGCACAGCAAGATGGAACTGGAACCAGTTGATGTACACTTTGTACACTGCAACATGAAATGGGAACCAGTTTACTTAAAAGTTAAAACATTAATGTACTGATAAGGGAGATAAATCCTGCAAGATGTTTGTATAAATGTGTTGTTTGGTATGCAGATATCACAGGACTAATCCGACTATAATCTGTTGTTGCGATTGCATAACACAATGCTGATTGTATCACTGATCTGCTTATGCTGGGTCCCAACGATTTTCTGCTTTCCTAATCATGTTAAATTAGTCCAAACATCTATATATGTATACATATGTATACATCCTCAATTACAACATGAATTTTAATACATAGAAAAAAGAAGCAAGTTATTCTTTTAACATTTTTATTGTCATTTATACATCATTTACAATATAATTAATTAATTTACATTCATTGCATATAAATAAAAGGTATACACCTACTAGTATAAAGATATATCTAAACACTGCATACAATAATTGGTTAACAAAACAGTATGGATACATTTGCATACCCCAACATAATGCTTACAATCAAATGCTTTGAGTAAATAACACAAATCATGATTTAGCAACATTGTCAAAAGATATACAAAGTCATGTTTAAGACAAAAAGTAACAGAAATAGACATTTAAAGAAAATTAATTACATCACAACATATTCATGTTCATGAAAAGTGTCAGCATAATTAAAAAAAGTACTTTTACATTTTTCTTTATTATTATTTAACATCTTATAATAGCATTTATGACAGGCTATAAATATAAGATTTCAGTACAATAACGGCAAAATACAGTTCCCTTAATTTAATCAAGAAGTATAAAATGTCAAAGAAATTCTTGAACTTAAACCTTTATACAAAGAAGTAAATAAGGACAAATGTATCTTTAAGCTGTAACACATAAATAACACACAAAAACACACAACAAAGCTTGATAAAATTACAAGAAGTATAAAAGATAAATTTCTATGAAATAAATCAAGCCATTTTGTAATGAAACTTAATTCTTAAGTATCACATCAAATTCCCAACTCTCTAACACAACACAAAGTGTCATCCACCCTCTCAGCTTCAACCTTATAATATTAAAATATTATGTAATTTTTTTAATATTAAACACAAATATATTTTGTATTTTTTGTTCCTCTCCTCCCATTTTCAACTCCGTTTCACTTCTTAAGTCCACAGTAAGTCACATGACATGTTCTGACCTTATGTCAAGGTCAACCAGTATCCGGTGTCTGGTTAGTTAAGAGTATGTTCATGGACACATGCATAAACATACAAAGTCCATTGAAATAACAATGTATTCAAGTTGCCCAGATGAATGATAAAATCCACAAAGTCACATGAATATACACAATGATGACCCGGGACCCCATGAACGATGATGACCCATGATCCTTTCCAATGAAGATGATGAAAGGTCTATGTACAGTTGGGCGGGCCTGAACATTTTGTCATCATTTTACAGATTTACCATTTTTTTTGGTATTTTCCTGAAAAATAAGAATTGAAAAAGTAAGCATAATTTCTTAAAATCTTATTTTGCATCATGAAATTTGCAAAGGTATGAATAGAAACATTTTACAGTAAACACTTAAAAATAGTATAACTTTCTAATAAAATTTTTAAAAGAAGGTAAATATCATTAAGTGATTTGAATGATAAGTTCATATTGGGTGTAAAAATGGAATGGCAATGCTGATACTAACCTCCTGTATGGGATGCAGTTGGAATGATGAAGTGTCATTTATCAAACAGGAAATGTTATGATTTGATTATGCCATATTTCCTCCATTAATTTATTTTCATGTTTATTTTTCTCCAATTTTGGAGGCCATCCAATCAGTAAACAAGAACAGTCCAAAGATGGTGATGTCACTGGGTTGTCATTGGCTGTTTTCTGTGAATGATCCTTTTTTTCCAACAGATCATACAATCTGTCCACATTCTGGATCTAAAAATAGATAAGAAAACATATTATGTCATAAGTAATTATAAGATAGGTGAATTCCAAATTGTTTATCATCCAATCAAATTACTTATATACATCCTGTTTTGGTTTCCCAAGTCGATCCTACAAATTCTAGGAAAATCCGTAAGTATTTCACAAATATCGCATTAAAACAGGTAAAAAAACTTCCTAAAACATTAATGTTTAACTCTCAGAATTAAAATAAAGAAAATATTAAGATTTGAATGCAACATAAACTTTAAACAGAACAGGAAGATCTAGATCTAAATTTTCTTATTTACAATATATACATACATGGATTTAAAAACATGAACCTACCTTCAAGACAATAATGTCATTCTCCAAGCAGAAAGCCTCAATCAGCTTGTGCTGAAAATTCATTGCAAAGTCATTTGGTGTTGTGTCAGGAAGCAGACACAGCATAACATTGTCAGCCGACGCCTCCAAATAGCTCGCACATTCGTATATACCACTCAGTATTCTGTCCCCATTTCTTGCTCTAACGAGAACTTTTTCCAATCTAGCCTCAACTGGCATAGACTTCTCTTGTTTTTCAACCCTGAAATAATAAAAAGATATCAGTATTTTTTTTAAAAAAAAAATTCGCGCCATTTTGTAAAATAATTTGCGCCACGTCTGTAAATTTTGTTAAGCATAACATAGACTCATTATTTGCTCAATAACAGCATAAAATTAAAATACAATTCATTAAAACCTTTAAATCTATTAAGATTGGAAACAATAACCCTGCTATCAAATTTCGGGGGCGCCGACTTCAGGTATTTGGTAATTACAATCAATGGTGCAATACGACCTTGACCTTTTAATTCTCGTACTTCTTTCCAGGATATTCTATCATAGAAACACGATTAATAATCATATTCAGTACCCAGAAATAAGTAATTCATAAAAACAATAGCAAAAGAAAAATAGTTTTTGCAACTTTAAAGTCAATAACTGCATTAAAATTATCGCCTGTCAAATGAATGGCAGTTTAAAAAGTTATCAACTTCATATAAATAAAATAACTTACTTTTTGTCTGGCATTGTTTTAATCTCCTGTTGGTCTGGTAAAGTCATTTTGTATCCAAAATATGTAATTGGAAGTAAACTTTTAAGATAAATATTAATTATCCGTCCGCTCGAATTTTCACGACTGCACTGTACGATTACTAAGCGAGGAATGTCCCTCTGAGGTAGCACTCGTGACTTTCGTTCAATAATTAGAACAGGTCTATACACGTTTCGGACTTTTCCTAGAACAACGCATCTGATTGGTTAAAAAATCCGATGGTATTTTCCCTAACGACGGTGCAAAATACAAATTATCCACTCATTTTTAAATCAAACGGTATGTTTCTTGCCACAGTCATAAAAATATATGTTTTTATTTTATTAGTGTGCATAAACAAAGCAAAACATCAACGTATGTGTGAAAATTTCGAAGATTAACTTTGATTGTTTACATTTTAACTATTCTCCCAACAATCACCGTACCTCGTGACTAAGTGGGGATTTCTAACGTTCGACGTACTGAAATCGTTCGACACTATTTCAATAACGTGTCATTGAGGATGGTGTTTCAAAATACAAAACGTTTGATAATGTAATTTGTAAAAAAACTGTTTTTCTATTTAAAATTGAGACAATTTTAAGTCGTAGCGGGTTTAAACATTCAAATTCCACACCTAAAACGGTTAACCGTTGAAAATCTATAAATAGATATTACGAAAATTGACTCCACGTTGGAAGTAATGATGAATAAATAATAGGACGTGGCCCAGAACCTACGATGTGGCAAAAATGATGCAAACTTACACGATAAAAGGGGACATCTTATGACTGCTGCATCCATGTCAAAAACTTTGTATTACACGTTGAAGGTTGTTACAACAATTAGATTGCAATGACACGAAACAGTTTGATATTTGGTCCCAGATACACGTGTATAAATGGATGCAGCGACTGGTGATGCGGGTGATTGTTACCTTTGATAATTTGTAACACTTGCCTTGATTTATTTAACTTGTTGGTACTCGCATATTAATTTGCAGCCCATTCCTATTCTTAAGAATCTTTGATATTATGCAGAGAATTTACCCAAAACTTCATATTATATTTTCCATTTACACCAGGAGGCCTATCACAACTCACACGTTCTGTACCAGATTCTGTTATTGAAGCGTATTTTTTTTGTTTTTTTTTGTCTCTATCAACTTTGTTCAGCCAACTTAATGCTTTTGATAATCAATATATAGTCATCTGGTATCAATTACTTTATAGATTATCAAAAATCATTATTATGACATAAATTATCAGCACAGTTGATGCGAAAATAGAATGTAATTAACATAATTTTGTGAAATGTCGTAATAATGATTGGATGCTGAGTTAGTCAACTTGACTGGTTAAATTTTCAGTCTTATTGCGTAAAGTGTGTCCGTGAAATACTTCAAATCTTGTCCGTCTGTGTGTATTGAATAAATTCACCGATTATAGAAAATATACAATGACCAGGCCCTATCATAACACGTGTATATACAGCTTAAAGAAGACTTTGCCTTAAACTACAAAACTATTGTTGTGATTAATAGACAATCATGAATATTTCACTGAAATACCAGTGAAAAGAGGACAAAAGTATGATGTCAAAGTCATGGTACTGGTCAGATCTGCCCACTATTTTTGCATGGTCGTATGAGTGTCGTAATTAGATTGATTTTTCCGACTCATAGGTTCTAATTCCTTCTATAGTAGGAAAGAAATTTGGTTGCTTTATAATACAAACAGTTATTCACAATACCATAGAAGCCAGTACTTTTGCCGTGTGTGTATATCTTCACTCGCTTGCATATTTTATGAATTACTACTTGGTATGCTGTGGGAGTGGCGGACATTCCCTGCTGGTTCCTGTTCAGATTAAGAACACTCTGGAAATCTGCTGTGTGTCGTTATTATGATTATTTTCTGCGATCAATTCAATAAATTTTATCAGATACATTTATTTGTTTGCGCGTCATTGCTCTGGATTAATGTTTCCATAATGATATTGAATCAATACTGATGACTGACGTGCCTGTGCATTCAAACAAACAAGCAAACCAGTTGAAAATAAAACAATTCATTTGTCTATCAGTTATTTTCCGTTGTTTTAACAAACCAAGGTTAGTTTGATTTCTGTTACGATTGAACTCCATAGTTGCTGCATTTTACTATCATCTTTCATTCATACTAGCTATGATGAGCCCCAAAACTAGCTTATTAGATAAAAACATAGGGATTGTATACCGTATTTTTTGAATTCACTTTGAGTTACTCATAGTAGAATTCGTGAGTAAAACGATATGTTGGATCTAGGTCCATCCCTAATACAGTCGAATTTTGTACTATTGTAGTATTATTGCAATAATCATGATTTTTAGGTTGACAACTAGGACGCCAATCCTTCCACGCTCTCAACAGTTCCAATTTAAATAAAACACCCGATCATTACTTCGACATGTTATAATTTGGTTCAACTAGTTCTGACAGGGAAATTTCTGTTTAAACCAGGTTCATAAATTGGCACACCCTAAATTCGTACCGTTCATATATAGCATTAGAAAATTTAGTACGAACAATCGGACCAAAAACCCGTACACTGCATTTAGGTTTAACAGTTGTAGTGTAAATTCCGCTTTGAGTAAAATAAGCTTTCAACAAGGTATAAATAATTCATTTTAAGTATTTTCTCCGATGTTACTTGCAAGGTTTTCTTCCCATAATAGGTATGTCAGAACTGATTTTCCATAAATGGACATTTTTACTAGGTCACACTGAGTTACCTTATAAGGAAATTACTCGCGAAAGTCACGGATAAACGGGAGCAAGGGAGAGTACTCGTGCTGCAAAAATAACTTCACAGAGAGTAATTTTCCTTGGTAAATGATGTCAAATAGCAATGCATATCAGACATAATGTATTCGTATGTAATCTCCTGCCTTCATTGTTACTCTTATGAATACATACATTGTAATAATGTAGTGATATTGTTTTCTGACGGTCTCATACAAATTCGATGATTCATAATGATGTCACATGGTTACTGTCACGTTACTATTGTCACGAGAAAAGCGTGCTTATATGAACCGGAAGCTGATTAATCATGAGATGAAGCAGTTTCCCGCGTAATTTACTGACACCAGAAACAGGAACAATTTCAGCTACCATTGTTACCATTTTGTTTTAAAACATCAAACAAATGCACGTATTATATTTTAAAAGTGTCTTTACGATTAATGGTTATCTACAAAGTGTGTTTAGTTCATGATGAGTAGTTCAGTGACTTTGCTAGAAAATCGGTCACAAAGATTTGACTGATTTTCCGCAAACACTACTCTCGTTACTTTGGAAGTATTTAATTCGTAAGCCAAACTTCCTAGTACGCAAAAATCCAACGTTATACATCCCGACCCAAACCGGAAAATACTTGGTTAACTACAAGTGCATGTGACGGCTACTTCTTGGAATGATGCAATTGGTTTGTATAAACACTTAAGTATATAGATATATTTGTACAAGGCGAGATAGTCATCCAGTGGTACATAATTTAAACAAATTGTTCTCACTGATAATAAGCAGTCATACACCGAGTCATACGGAGACCTCGCGGTGTGTCACATTGTATGTACACAATCATTCTGTTATGAGGACGTACTGGTTTGTACATAGTGCTGCAACAATGTTGTAATAACTCGATTTATCTTTTAAAAACATGACACACTTATACCGTGAACTCGGCTTCGTTCTACAACTTGTTACTAAATCTTTTACTAAATTTGTGTTGTATCATCTAGAACTAAATCCTTCAATAGTGCTAATACTTAAATTGCTCGTTACTGACAATTTCTTACAAACATCTACGAAAACCAAGGTTAACTTCAATGATAGCATTGGAACCGACTGTACTTATAATTATACCTTACAACCCATATATTTTTTTACATTTTTGATGATAATATAATCACACTATATCGAGCATTTCTTACTCCAGGAGTCATCTGTGATTTTCTATGCATTTTTGCAAACACGATTCAGGCATGCATGTTGAATGCATATTAATTATTTTGTTGTATCTTGATAGAAAAATAACATGTTGCACATTTGTATTTTTTTGTAACCTAATAAGTTTGGAAAACATTACACAGTATTACAACATATATCAATGTGAATAATCGTTTTATAATTGTTATATTGATATGATCTGGGTCATGGATGAATATCATTTAATGGTGTCAGTATCAAATCTATTCTAGATAAAACCTGACTGGTGTTATTATGTCAAGAGGGATTCCACATTCCGTTCGCTTTATCTTTATACTTTGTTCCCCAGACTCATAGTTTAATTTGTATTCAAACATCCACTGGTACGGGCATGATAGGAGCAAACACTTAAATTGGTCATTGTTAAAAGTCGGTTGTGAAAGGGTGTGAGGGGTCATATTAAAGTCAAACCGCACCCGTACCTCTTGTGCGTGCTGACATTCATTTGAAACATAACAAAGCTTTGCTGGCATAGATAAATCCTTTGATCATTATTTATTGCATCATTAATGTATGTAAATTTACGATTATTTCATTCATTGACAAAGAAAATTAATGTTAATTCTATACATTTTCCGGTTTTTTTTTAGAATTCCTTATCATTTTCAAAAAATTCACATCTGAGGCCGTTGATAACTATTTTTCAGATGGAATGAAGTTTCGTGCACATGTGCTTTTGTGTCATTGTCATTAACTCATCTTATATCATATTTGCAAATAATGAAATCCTTTCAGTGCAATGTAAAATGGAAAAACTACACTTGAAGACTTGTCGTAAATTAAAATACTTTCCGTTTTATGTTATTAAAAAATCATCGGTGACCAGTTTGACCGTAATTGTTATCGTCTGTTTCAAAGGGAAAATAACCGTGTACTTGACTCTTAATTTAGCTTTTATGAGTTCTGCCCCTTTGATATATAGAAGTGAGGCAAGGGAAACAATCGACATTTTTGTCAAATTTTCATGGAAGTGTATGACCTGCCACGTCCGGGATGAACGATCGATTCTACTGGCAATCATTAATTAAGTAAAAAAAAAACTTTGAATGATTTTTTGATACTTGTTTTTTGCTTGAATACGTTTTAGACACAATATTATTACATGTATGCATAATTGTTCTGACGGAGGAAATTCATAAACTTCTTTATCATGTCCCGACAATTACAGTTTCCGATTGACAAGAAATATTTTTGAACATTTAACAAGATTTGCAGAATTTCTTCCTTTTCTTATCTTCATGATAAGAAGGATAAATGAAAGCTCAGACAATGATGAAGTTGCTGGAGCATTAATCTTATTGTTAAACAATGAAATTGGATTATTGACTTTTGTGATTTTGTCACGAAGAAAATATTCATACTGGTATCAACTACAGACAAATTGATTTATACCATATCAGCTCTTTTTATTGTTCAGCCTCGATTTAAATATGAACTATAGCAACCCGGTCCTTATCTCACCATTCATGAAAGGCTAAAGTACTCAAGGCGTCCATTCGTCTGGACTGACATATTGTTTCAAAGTATTCTTGTATTATAAATAATTACCATTAATTCGACGGTCAATTTTTTATTCATTGGACTTTACGTTCGGCTTCCCAGCAATTGAATTATGCCTTTTTTATTCAATTAATGCCATTATCAACAACCAAACATGACGTGCTTCACCGAAATCGATTTGTACAATAAAAAATTAATGTGCTTGATATCTGATTGCTTGTTAATATTTACGTTGTAAAATTAGATTTAAGGGAAAATGAATGCATTTAGTGTATTTTTGTACTATCTAAATCATTCACGGCCAATAGATTCTTTTTTCTGGAGTGTGATTGATCGGTAAGACACATACAAGAGATTTCAAATTGTAAGTTGAGAGTTCTTGTGTCACAAACGATGCCCACAAAGTTGTTTTCATCTATTCTTAACTCATATTTAAATTTTTTATGCATAATTATATAATTATGTATCCCTAAGGAGATATTAATACCTAGATTCAACAAGATTATTAATAAAGAAGCCACCTATTATACCACGTATTTATGAACACCATATCTGTTAACAGAACACAATATCTTTTATGAAGAAATGCAAGTATCTTTAGATGACAACACTGCTGTTAAAAACACAAGAAAACTGGAGGATGGAAAAAACTGATTACAGATGTTTGCCTCCACGGAGTTTTACGTCGTCTTTTTCTTCTTATTCTTCAGCAGCGGCGGCGACAGCAGCAGAAGCAGCAGCAGCAGAAGAAAGGGAAGAAGAACTTCTTGTTGGAACTTAACCTCATTATAAGGAGTTTTCAGATTAAACACCGGATTAACATACAATGTACCAGTATCACACGCGTGCTGTAGTGTTCCATATTTATGAGACAAGATGTCAAGCAGAAAATATTGCTTTTAAACTATACTTAAAATTTGCTTAAATAAAACATTTAGATTCTACACGATCACTTTAGTCTCCGGTTGAATTGGCTTAATATCAGATACACACACTGACATAAACCCCTAATTTAGGGACAAGACAGATATTACTGATCATCCAAGATAATGTTTGTAAAATGTTGACAGAAAATCCATTAGAAAATTGATACTGATCGCCCAGTTTAAGTATCCAAAGCTGTGCGCGGCTGTCACCAATAATGTGACCAACCGTTTATGCACAATGCAATCAAATATCATCTATCTTCATTTCAAATAGAATCGTTTAATATCTGCGGGAATAATTGAATATAATTGTAGTAATTACCAAATAGTATTACAAAATTTGCATTGATTTTTCATTTTCAAACATAAAGACAATCTGTAATATTGTGTTTAAGATGACAATTTTGGACACTATTGGATAATATAGTTTTTTTCTGAATGAGTTCAAAAGTTTGTTTTATTACTGTTCGTTATCTGTGGACAGACGCGAATTGAGGAGTTGGATCGATTGATTTAAGTTGCTACAAAAGTAAAAAGCGAGATCTTAAAATACAATATTGACAATTTGACAGCTTTGACAAAATGCAAATCATTAAAAATAGAAAAAGAATACGATATGCTGATTAAAGAGCAAAACACTTTTTTAAAGGTCCTTCCGAACTGTAGCATTCATTAAAGTCATTAGCATCGTCATTAGCATCGTCATCATCATCATCAGCAGCAGCAGCAGCAGCAACAGCAGCAGAAACAGCAGCAACAGCAACAGCAGCATTATCAGCAGCAGTAGTTGTAGCAGCAACAACATCAACAACAGACATAATTATATCATCACAAATATTCGTAATATTATGAGACTCACGAACAGAGAACACTATTTCATTATCAGCATTGATTGCATTGACATCTCCAAGATCAATGACTTTTGCCAGCATTGTTCTTCATTGACAAACTTGGTATTTAAAAATACCAATTACTTCACGACGCATGGATTAAACAGCGTTGACATTTTTCAATACAAGTTCATTAACATACTATACGTAATTATCAAGGTCTGGCTTGTAACACTGAAACAAATATTAGTCGAACATTATAATCATTCAAATCTCCATAGGCTTAGGGGTATGCAACCCGTGGTTAATTGGTTCACACACAAAGAAACTGTTGCCAGAGTTTGTCCCACATGTCTTCATATTATTACAATCCGTTTCAGCGGCTGTACAGTCAGCTGGGAGACTTTATTTGTTACAATTCGTTATAAGTTAATTGAATATGACAACCGAACGTACCTTGGGACGTAATTTTACGACAAATGCTTGAAAAAAGCGAATTGCACTTAATAAAGTGGCTGCCATTTGGTAGTTTCACCATGACAACGGAAATGCAAATTATACGATTGTTGTTGATAGGTGTCAAGTTTAATTGGATATATGAGTACTGTTATTGGCTGGTCAGTACAAGAACTCATGTATATAGGAAAAAAAACGGCTGAATAATTCGTCATGTTCTGCCTTTGATATGAAGTCATTGGAAGGATAATCATAACAAGGAAATAAAACACAAGTGTAAACATATTCTTATATCGTCTAATCGAAGTCTTTACTTTCACACGTGATAACAACAGTCTAAACAAAATACAGATACATGTATACAATTGTTATTTTTATAATGCCCAAGTTAGTATTACGTTAGACACTTCTTTTCTCTAATTTCTCTATATTTTGTTATTATATTTGAAAGAGAATCTTTTGAAATTCAGACCGGTATCATACTCATAGAGTGATCTTTGAAACAACTGTGAATTTCCTGAATTTAAAAAGAATCAACATAAAGTAATTTTGAAACATAACTTATATAACAAAATTCCATGCCTGTCTTATGATCGTTTTCTGCCTACAGTTGAACTTATTGTGAAACTTTTCAGTGTGTTTTATACTCTTTTGCTGTTCGTGCACACAATTGGGAGCATTCATTATCAAAGAACTTGTGTTAACGTAATTATTTTTGTTATAAATCACCCGAAATATATATCTATGCTTTGCACTGGGAATTAAACAATTTCTCCCTGCAAGTGTAAAAGTATATCAAAATGCTGAGCCATATTCAAATATCGTATAATATGTCTTTTGGGAATACTTAAAACTTTCAAGTAGATATATTGCTTGTCTGACAATTTCTTCTTTCAGCTTGACAATTTCTAGCCCATTTTATCGATGAACAAGAAAGTTAATTCGGTACTTGTGATCACGCTTCTTTGAAATTAAACGAAAAATTGAGTTTTAATTCCCATATCGGACCTTGATGGGAATACATAACTACATGAAATGAATTCCATGTCACATGGAATTTTCTATGATTTGTAATATCAACTTTAATACGTTATCGATGATTACTCCTGAGGCTCACACCGTCTGTTTCTCAGTATATATCTTGTACACGTCCCTGCAAATGCAATTCAGTTTGCTATAGTTCACAAGTCTTGGATTTTGTGTTACCAAGGTGAGCTATTTATGAAGCATAGGCGACTTCTTCACATTTCTTTTACAATCACACAAGTTCTTGTTCTTTATCTGATGGCTGTGAACAATTAACAGATAATGAAATAATCTAATTGAATCATATTATAACAGAAATTCTGCTGATCTGTCTTGTGTCTCGGAAATTAATCAAAGCATTTGACTGGGACTCATGTAACGACGAATATTGTTTTTTTATGCTATCGTTTGAATATTTTGGACTGATAAGGAATCGAAACACGTCTTAATGGAATGTATGCCCTCGAAAGTAAATGATTGGAGAATCCCGCCTTACTTCCGACCAGTTGACTTAAGATAGAACTCCTAACCGGACTGTATCTTAAAAAATAGATTGAGTGCACATTGCTAAAATACTGTAAATTTATTCACACGCTATTTGATGCTAAAGACTGACTCCTATCTGAAGTAAAACACAATCCTGTTGAAGCACTAACAGTTGAACATTCTTGGAAACTGTTCCACGCCGTAGATGCTTCAATAATGCTTTGGAATCATTGAGCGAATGTCTTTCATGATCATGTGATATTTTCAATAAAACCTGGCTTGGTTATTATACATACTTGGAATTTATAATCTTTCCGAATATGTACAATATAAACCTGAAAACCGGACTCCCTGAAAACCGGACTCCCTGAAAACCGGAATTCTCTGCAAATTGGACTATTTTTCAAGTTCCATTATTTTTCTTTTTTATAATCATTAGTTCTCAGAAAACCGGAATTCTCAGAAAATCTTTTGGCCCAGTCTGGAAGGTGTCCGATTTTCAGGGGTTACAAACTTTGATCGGTTCTGTTTGTGTAAAGTAGTTGCTCCAAATATATGGTTATTGCCTCTCCTTAAACAAGAATTCCAAAGATAAGAGCTTTGGTGTAAAATGTAATCTTGGTGTGTGAGAGTTTCCTTGGAATATTATCAAATTGTCGACCTTTGTGATTGTAAGGTTTGTAACTATATGTTCACAAATCTAGCTCCGCTTAAACCACTGTTTTATGACAGTCTAATTGAATACACATTTCTGACACACAAAACTCACAATACATGATATTTATTACATTTTGTGAACTAAGATAAAAAGAATTTATCAAACACCGGGTCGTTACATTACTATGGCCGGATGAATTTCCCCTGGTTGGCTATGTATTTTGATTCTCTGGACAAATAAGTGCACTTGGTCTCAACAGCTGATAACAAATCTCCGTGCATCTATTGATTGATATTTTTTCGCGACTGACCAATGGTATATTTGTACATCATCGAATCAACAAAAATACTAACTTTGTAGACCGAAAGGAATCAATCATACAAGTGATGTGTAGTGCTGTGAGCGCCTCAACATATGTTCAGGGGAAACAAATGAAAGAAGTGCGTTTGTCATGCGGGCGATTGTTTAATAAAACCCTTTAATTAATTATTGATGGATTGGAACATGAATCATATATCGAGACCCTATATTCTGTTCTGCTCACTGGATTCAATTGGTAATTCTTTTCACACCATCGTGTCATCCTGCTGAGTTCCCTTTCAAGGTTCTCAAGAGATCTATAACAGTCGTTCCGCGCTGTTAAGACTAATAAATAACAAAATATCCCTGGAGGGAATTCGTTAAAAGGTAAAGTCAAACTATTGTTCTATTGTATCGCATGCATTATACAACATTATCGGACTGTAAATCAAATGTCAGCTTCAATGAGTTATGAAGCATGCGTGGACATGACGAAACCATGTTGTTTAAAGGCGGGTTTACGCTCAAGCGAGTTTCAAATGCGTGTAGATGCTGACAACGACGTCCAAAACATAACCTTCAGCCCAAAAACTTCTCAAGCAACTGTCATCAAGTTTCATGAACATATGGTACTCGGATTAAAACCATGTCATGTTAAACTATGTTTTAAACCATATTCCAATAAAAGAAATCGATTGCATAACTGCCTTCCTGGAGACCAAGCTATATATCAATTCTTTTTCCATCACCAAGACGTCCTAACCGTATAATTACATCCGATTACGCGGGTTTTCGTGTATAATTTGTCCATACACTTGTCGTCTATATTGTAAGCTATTGTATCTAATAAAAGAGCACATAGTATACTGCAGTATTCCTGCATAACTGTTGTATGAAAGATTCGTTCTGTACGCATTAGCTTACTAGAGTATATATTGATATATTAATTAATATTAATATATTGGGACAAGAAATCTGTATTTTTGGTACTTGTTCTGTGAGGGTATTATAGTACATACAACATATTTACAAGCCGCGTTCGTTTTCCAGAGATAAGTGCGTTGGACTTGTAACCCTGCGAACCGGGTTCAAATCTCGGTCGCAGCAGGTAATACCCTTCTATGAAATTTTGACGAAAATGTCTCCATAAGTGGAGAAGTTGCCGGCTCCTTGTGGAAGTGTAAGTTAGTACTGGTTAATATTCAGTCCATGAAAAAAGGTTAGGTGAACCGGCCGCCGTATATAACTGAAAAATTGTTGAAAAACACCATTAAACACCAGTGACAATAAGTCACTTAGAAACAGTATCTGAAACTGACAGCATTATTCAACAAGTGTTGAAAAATGAACACGTTATAAAGTACCAGACACATTAATTGCGTGTAGTAATAAATGGTAATAAATAAAAATTAAAGTATTCAGCTATGGACCTAAAACGGTTTCTGAATATTTTGAAACTCACAATATATGTACCGGTATATGGCACACATACCGATGATTCAGAAATAGAATGTTGGCATATGGAACCGTCCATTATATTCTAATCAAATGGTGGCAGTAGGAGGATCGCAATGTCAACAACCATCAGAATAATTAACTAAGTGTGTAATACAACGCTATAAAAAGAGGACAATGAAAAAAGCATTAGCTTTTGTCGGACATGAAGTTGAGAAATTCATCACCTCCGTCTGAAACTGAATCCAAAGTAGTCATAGAGTATTGTTTTTGTTTCACGGCTGAATTAATGGTGTTTAAGCTCTGTTAGTCTGTTTAACAATTATAGATGTCAGGACATTTATGATACTTTTAAGTTGATGTTTTAGTTTTTGTTTCACGGCTGTATTAATGGTGTTTAAGCTCTGTTAGTCTGTTTAACAATTATAGATGTCAGGACATTTATGATACTTTTAAGTTGATGTTTCAAAGGACGAACATGCTGTGTTCTAAATGTCATCTTAAGACCTTGGTCCATTTCAGATAAGTGATAAACAAATTAAGCACTTTTCCACAATCTCAATCATGGTCAAGTCAAAATATTTATTGGCGTGAACACAATGAAAAAGCATGGCGAAATATTTTAATAGAGACAATTAAAAAACGAATAAAATACAGACAAATCTGTGAACTAATGCCACTCTTAGGAAAGGCAAAATGTGGCCTTTATTGACAGATGGTCTTTATTCGGTGGTCAGTTTGTTCTAAATATCCAGTCATGGTTTTTTTCAAAGCATGGCCTTTATTTACAGTGTGGTCTTTATTCAGAGGTGACCTCAAACATAAGTTTGTAATGGTGATTATATAAAACCAAACGTCAGAATATTGTCATATAATTTACGGCGTGAAAGGAGTTTCAAAATGTACGCCTAAACAGTGTGTCATATTCAAAAGTCAGATAATTAATACGTATAAATAAGAAGAAGAGTGGTGATACACTTTAGTTATGACGTGTGTAGTTCTAAGGCAATATTCAACGTCATGGAAACGACATTTAATTATGATTAACTTTCAAAGCATTCATTGGAGGAAATATAAAACGAGCGTTCACAATAGTCGAAATACTTTAAAGGTCGTTAATCAAATGTTAATCTGTCATTTATTTTCCGCCATACAGATGTTATAACTGAACAGCACTGAGAATGAATAGAATTTTACATTGACCGCAGAAGAACCAAGTCATAAATAGCTCTTAAAGAGGCCACATTGCTAGGTCGTCATTGGCGTTCAACGACGGGCTAATGGCCACAACACGTGACTCAAGTGTAAGACCGAGCTGATTTCTATAATTAACATACTCAACTTTAATCTGTTTTGGGGATTAAAATTATGGAAATCGGACAAAAATTAGAACACATGAGAACATGCTTCCGTAGCTTTGACAATATTTTGCATTTCGTGATAATGAATTAATGCGTATAAGGTGCCAATGAAATTATGCCCTCCCAAACAAAACAATGAATCTGAGATTTTTCTTGATGATCACAAAATTGAATGTGAAAGTCAAAGCCTGCAGGTGATTGTTACTGATACCAGACGGCGATCGTTGTCGTCTCGTGGTATTTAATTTCAGTGAAAACAATGGCGGAACTTAAGATTGAAGAAATCCTGTGAGAATTTTAGAATATCATGACCTCCTCTCAGTGTTGGTGGGCGTCGATTATAACCACGCGACACCCAAAGGCGTTCAGTCATGACATTTTTTTCCTTTTTTACCGTGCCTCCAAAGTAAATATTTTACAAAGACGTTACACAAGAGGATTCTGAATTATTTGTGCTATAATTGAAAGAAGGACATTTTTTATAAGTCGCCCTCGCTGACTTGTCGTTTTCCAAAATTGCTTATCATAATCTGGGACAAATATACGCATTGGTTTCAGTCATAATGTAACCAACAAAACGTCTTATTGTATGAATGTTCTTAATTAACTGTACAAACAAAAATCCAAACCATCCTCTTTAAATCATTGGTATCTATACTAAGACGTTCGTTGTTAACTGCAATTTTACCGAACATTTGTAATGAGTTCAAACGTCGAAGTCAAAACCCTATATTTGACCTGGGTACAGCTCATCCCAATGTGTCTGTATGTGATAACACCGTTTTGAATGAACTAGATGGACTTACTTAGAATTGTACGAAGGACATAAGAATAGTTGCTTTTACGGGTTATCCGACCGACGGTAGTTTTTGGCTGCGACCCTAAAGTTTTAAACAGCAAAATCCGAAGTACGAAAATAGGTGGGGACGAATCCCATCTCGAAAGTACGACAGTAAAAATACGATGGAAAAGTTTGGCAATCTACCGACTCTATTTTTTGGCTAAGTTACCACGAACATGTCATTTTTCTAGCCTTATCAATAACACATGTATACAAATCTTAGTATAAATGTGAACGGAATATGAAAATACATTTTGTTACGGCTACAGCTAAAACACATAAACGAACGTAAGTACAGTAAATTCAGAGGATGAACTTAAACTATTATCGTCCAATATTAAGAAGTACAAGTATAGATTTCTAATAGCGAAACCATCGTTTATAAATAGGGAAGATTAAATTTATGGAGCGTGTGTCTGATGGCCCTGTCATATATTCCTGGCTTATGTGATATACAGACACCAAGCCTTAATTATAAAAGAACGAGTCACACTTCGTGAAAATAATTACATTTCTTATTTTTTTCCTCGGTGACATGTACAGTATTATATTTGTTAAATAATGTAAAACATGGCATTGTCGTAAAAATCTAAATATCTAAAAAACGGATGTCATCATCGTCTATCGAGGAGACAATCTCTTTGTTGAGTGATAAAGGTCGATTTGCCAGAACTAAACGTTTTATCTAATTGTAGTTTTCTCTACGGACATGACTGCCTTATATCTCCCCGCCAAATTTTAACAAATGATGAATGACAAACGCTTTGGGCATTCTTTCTTAATGTAGAAATGAAAATTGCCTCACAAAATTCACACACGGCGTAAAAATTAAAAGCGCATCTTTGTTGTTTTTTATTTCTAAAATGATCGCATCGTACATGCGGTGTTAACAACAACCAGATGAGGACTTTGTGGGAGTTTACAACAATACCTAAATGTCATAAATAAGACATGGGCACCGCTCTTGTACAAACAAGGTGATATCTACTTTTTGTTTCATAAATTAGTTAAAGTCAGTTAATTATACATGTGAATCGAGCGGTTACCGAATGCATAACTACGTTTTGACGATAATTAACATTCCTATTCCAACCAGATTCGTGCGTGAATGACCCTGTTTTAACTCATTTAATCTATCGCTGATTTGGTAGATAAAAGGTCTGATGTATTGTCCAAATGATGTGACCGGGTTAGGACACTTGTATACATGGTTATGCAATGCACTGACAACTCCATGCTTTGCATATAACTAATTTTATTGACCTGGAACCAACTTAATTATGACTATTGTTTATATTCTGCTACAGGGAATATTTTATGGCTCTATTTTATATTTTTTTCTCTATCGTCAATACTTATTGTGTACAGACACACTGTTGATATATTCCAGACTCGGTGGCTTCCAGTTTATTATTATAAATGTAGCAAACGTGCAATCATTACCTTTAGTAAAAAAAAGACTCCAGTCTGAATTAAGCTGTTTGTGGAACATGCATGTACCAATACAGATGTTGCTTGTAGCAAACAAAAGAATTAATTTCATCGCAGTCTTTTTTGCTTTACTTTTTTAATACCAAGTAGATTGTTGTTTCTCTTGGACAAAGTCAGTGCATACATTTCAAACAGATCGTAACACAATAATGGCCTATACTTCGATGACTCATTATCGATTCAATTAAATATGTTTAATTGTGAAATTATTCGTTTTACGTAAATTGTACTTTTTGTTATCCTTACAATATTATAGTTCAGTTTATTCACAGATCGGCAACTACATGCCTAAGAAATTTATCCCTGCAATATTATACTTAATATTGATGAGCTTTAATTAAAATGTCTAGTCCTTTAATTTAAACTTCCAGTACTTTGATTTTAGCTATTTAATGTAATGAATTCAATTTAGAAATTCTATTTCAAGAACTTTAATACAATACCTCTCAATTTATTATTTGATCTTTTATTTCCTTAAATTTCCTTGGAAATTACAAAGTCTATAATTGTAATTATGATATTTTCAGCCGATGGCGACATGTGAGAGGAATATTATGCCTCACTTAAATATTATATGCGTGAATTTAGACTTATGGTCATTAATTTCTAAATATCATTTAAAATCACTTCACTGATAAATCTTTAGTTTTCAAAAAATGTATAGCTCTTTTATAAAATGGCTTATCAAACATTAACGTATAGCAAAAATCACAAGTATCACGTGTCAGAAGATATAATTCATTAAATTTGACCGTACAGTGCCTAGTAAACATATTGATTATTCGTGTCAATCAGAAATATTCGATCGTGATTTACTTACATCAAGTATGAAAATACATGCCTTGCACTTTTTCAAGTTATCAATGTCATCACAATAAAAGTAAAAAGAACTACAATCAAAGTGACTTATTACCGGATAACTAACTAATCTATTCACAAACGTGTCCGCAAAATGTTAACAATCAAGGGGTTCGTTGTGTTTGTCGGTGAGGAACATTTACATAAACAGTATTTAAGTACTTGTGGCAAATTCCAATAAACACAGTACCTGCAGTACTTTGATATCAAACGCGATTTCCACCTTCGCTCGCTCCTCTCTGAAGATTTATTATATACTTCTATCATTTATATCTTTTCGTCTGAGTCTCGTTTTTTTCTGGCAGATTATTAGTGAACAAATTGTTTGGACTCACTTACAGGTTCGATTTTCTATCAAAATTAACTTCGTGTCGTTTTTAGCTCATTCCTACAAAAAAAGGTTGAGACGAAATCGATAGTTGATTATGTACGAAGGACACATTTTAGTCGCCACAAACTTATTATCATTGATTTCATTACTAGTTAATTAAATCAGGATACAACATAATCTTCACTACGTAATAAGTCGATCTTATCAGATTTGTTATCATTAAGAGATTGTGCATCCCCGGGGGGACTCACAGACTTACGCCCAATAGTTAAGGCTCTACGTGTGGTAGGTTATTAATCTCTTCCCCAACGTGCGCCGCATGTCTAACTATACTTTAATACTTACAGTGTTTTTCAATGATTCAAGTCAATCGCATCTCAGTTTCTTCCCAATCAGCTCCATCTGATAAGTAGGGCTATATTTTTCGCAATGAAAAGTGAATGCCAAATTTATTATATTTGCAGCAATGTTTAATAGATAAATCCTCAAAATCTGAAGTGCGTGTACTTTACATGCACAGCAGGATAAAATAACAGCCAACAACTTCATGTTGAAAACTGAAATGAAAACGTGAATGTATAGTTTAAATATTTGCGCTAGTGTAATTCATTTTTACATGAAATATAGAAACATTACCGCGGCATAACTCGGCATTTAGAATCTTAAGGCATTTCGAGTTTTTTTGGCTTGAACACAAGTGTATTGTCCTAGATAATAAAGACTACCGGTACGACCTATTTGTTTTATTCTGTTTAAACTGATATTTACTTTCTGATTTAAACCGTCTAGAAACAACACGCCCTCATTAGCTTTATTTTATGCAGCTCTTTCGCTTAGCTCGGTCGGCAGAGCGTGAGGTCTACGGACCAGGGAATGCATGTTTGAACCCTGGGTGCAACACATGTTTCTAGTGATAATTTGAATAAAGACATTGGGTTTCCAGCTATTCTTCCGCCATCTCTGACTGTTTATGTAGAGAAATTGGCAGTTACTTGCGGAGTACTAGGTTAGCGCTGGTACTAAATCCAGGAACGCATGTAAAGTTAATTGCTTGTCAATAAATATGTGATGTAATGTTGAACGGACTCAAAACTTGAAAGAAACAAGACAATAATCGAATCTATTAAGCAGCAAAAAAAAAAACAAAGTTTATCGAAACCGATAAATGGTTCATCATTAAACCTTTGGAGAGCTGTTGAAAGTTTCAGCGAGGAAAATAACTCAGTTTATAAGTAAGTTTATTAGATGAAATTGGTAGGTTATATTTAGATAACAGGGAACATTTGTTTCAATTATCTCTAGAAATATCTATTATTTTTCTTTCTAAATTGCTTCTAATAGTAAAATTGACTGCTAAGCGCTTTAGTACTGAGCAATAAATTGATTATGATTTAAACATGATATTTGAATTCTGAGCTAACTCATGCTCAGAATCCAATACGCCGCTTATGGTGGCTGCACGCGCAAGAACAGCGCATGCGCAGAACGATTCTATCCACATCGCTGAAGCAGACGATCAACGTGCTTAACTCATAGATGCTAAACTTAGCTGTTGACCTTACAAAATATGTGACCTCTCTAAGAAAAACGTTTATTCTTGGTCAAAAATGGCCTATGTCTGGATATTAAATGGATATTTATTAATTCTGTGCGTTATATATTCAGTATGGATACAAACTGATGCTGGTAAGTTGGTTATTAAAACTTTTCCGTGGCTCATGAGAAAGTTTTACAACTTTTTTGTATATTTCTCCTGAATAAGTGCCAAAAGTGATTCTTGTCTTAGAGAATTAAATTCTCTGCTACATAAGAATGTTTTTACTGAACATTTCGCTATGTTTTTCTGGTTTGCTACAAACCTGTCAGGTTACAAAACTTTGTATGTAGTGTATGCATAGAGTATTTATCATCATGTCATTGTATAACATACAGCTCCATTATCTACCAGTTCTGGCTCTTCTAGTCTAGCCTAAAGCCAGCAGCATTCGTTTTACTAATTAACATGTCCATATATTTTTTAGTCAACTTTGAACTAAAAATACACGTTTTCATGTTCGTCTTTAAAATGTTTACCATATAACAATGTTTCAATTTCTTATTGAATGGGAAGTGTTATTTTACGTACCTTATCAATGTGCTAATCATTTTGGGATTTTGTAAGTACTTGTAATAGTATGGTGCTGTTAATGGATGGAGATTTCAATACTAATCATGAAACAAAAGAATATGGTGTAATTATGTCTGAAAAGAAAGTTCGCATATACAAATATGTATGTTATTCCATTAATACATTCTTTTATATTTTGATTAGCTTAAATTTATAGAAAATAAAATAATAGTATTAAGCATAAAAAGGATTTAAGTTTGCTGTAAAATAACTTTAGTTTACATGATCGTTGTGTTAGAAATGCATTTAATTTAATATTAAATTTGTTTCGAAGGAAATTCTATGATTTTTAGGACATACCAATACTCGGAGCTACGTAATCATGTCTTGATCTTTTCGGTGAGAAAACTTCGAAGAAAAAAAGTTTATTTTTTCTTCTTTGTCCCACATTGGAAACAAGTGGCAAAAATTGGAAGTTGATGTTTCGCTCAAGTGTTTAGATTTGAGATAATATGCAGATCTACCATTAACGCTAGGTGTGGTGTGTGATAAAACATAACCCGTTTCCTGTAGAGGCATACATCATGAAAACGTGTAATTATTCCAGATTAAATTCTCCTCCAGGGAGATTCATTTGGTATGCGAATTGCCGAACTCTCCTTCTGAGAAGGTGAGAAAATAGAAAAAAGCGCGGTATGTTTTGGGAATTAGAATGAAAAGCGATTCGACATGATCATGATTTAAAATGAATATCTAGAACTAAGTATGGTAATAACTTTCATAAATCATAGCTCAGTGTTTGAAAAGTCTAAGTGGAGATAATTGAATTGGAAGAAAGACATATGACTCAATGAAACTTAGTTTTGGAGAACTTCCAAAAAAATCTATGTTAAAACCCAATTGTATGCCGTACTATTCCGGTATGAATGATAAATAGCTTCAGCTAACGCAGATGTTCTTCATTTATTTATCATTATCGCACATAATCTTTTACAAACGGGTGTTTAGCACAAACATTATTCTCAATGAACCATGTTACTTACAAACTGAACATGAAAAAGAACATCTACAGTTCGCTTCTCGCTTCGACCACTTCAAACTTGTCAGAATGAACATCGATATTAGGATAATCTAACCACCTAGATGTACGCACGTGCTTCATATAACTAATATTTATCAATTGATGTATTCCTTCAATGCATTGATCTTCCATAATTACCTTTAAAGATCTGCCAAATTTTCACCACTTTTCATTGACTTTACAATTTAAACATAAACATAATAATCAATTTGATGGAGTGCTGATATTACATATAATAAAAACCGGAATAAGATAACCGGAAATCAGTAATATCTTAAAACATTCACCTCGTCTTACCTACCATACATGATAAGACATAACATACATACTTGTACACATAAACTATATGTACACAGTTCCATAGTACAACGCAACATTTATATCCGTAATAATAAATGCTATCGCGAGCTTCTTTCGGCATATCTCTTTCTTTTTCGATGTTTTTAATTTGTTTATCCTGGATTTATCAATTCCACTTAAGCCATTTATTTAGTGCTGGTATGTACCTTCGAGTCTCCGACTTTTTTAATGCCAGATCAATTATACCATGATTAGATACACGCTATGTTTTCATTTGTTTTTTTCTGTAATTTTGAGGTAGAATTGATTAATGTTCCTGACAGATTTCTACAATTGGATTTGTTTCTCGATGTTTTATCTTAGAACCAAGATAGCTATTATCAGATCAACCAGTTGTCATGGCTTTTTTGTGGTCTAAAAAGTTTAGAGAAAAACTCCTGTTTAGATTGCCTTGATTTAATCTATTAAAAAAGTTCACGAGTGAGGATAAAAACACGAAACTTGTGATCAGAAAATAATAAGTTAAATCACAATCGTTTTCATGATATCACAAGCAAATATCACGTGTAAAATACGTTTATTAAAATCTGACGCAGCAAGCTCGAAGTTATACTTATTGTAACTGTGTTTAAGTATACGATGTCATTGAAGAATACGTGATTAACTGCTTCACGGATGTACATGTATTAATTGTTCTTTAAAGAAGAAAAATGATGTTTGAATGGAATATATACAATACTTAATGGTTGTTTTCATGTGACATTGTCACTGGGGTTTCACTAACTTACACTTCCACAAGGAGCCGGCAACTTCTCTCTTCACTCTGGAAAGTCGAGATTTTTATCAAATATTTATAGAAGGGTATGACCTGCCGCGACTTGGATTGAACCCAGATGCCCGGGTTACAAGTCCAGTGCATTAACCACTGAACTTCGGTCGCGGCCCATACTGTAGTTAAAATCTAATAGCTGTCTTTCATGTATATATTATACATGATAGTTGTATTGAATGCTTTTAAACAGATCAGTCGAAGAATGATATGAGAACATCTATGTTATATGATACATCAAGAAAATGTTGTAGATGATATTCTTATGAGAATATACCATAAAATCGAATACGTGTTGTCATTTAAAATTAGTACCGTATATCCTCTAATGAACACGGAGATTAAGACACGGAGAAAATACACATATCCGTCTCAAGACACAACCTTCACCATATTGCATCCATTATAGACATTGAACTATTTATAATACCAGAAAGCTATCTTCAAGTGTGTTGTTTATTTTTTCTTCAGAAATTCTCGTCAATGGTTTTGTATATTTATCGGTGTATAAACTCTGAACATAAGCTTCTGTTATTCCATTGTCCTTAATTATTTTTTGCAACATATGTGCTTCCCACACCTGGGTTCTATATTCACGATGTCAACATGCTCGTGTAATACTTGTTCTCAACGGAATTGTTCAATTCAAATACAGTCAAACCTGTTTTTGTGGCCACCTTCGAATAAAGACCACCCTGTGAATAAAGGCCATTCTTTGAAAAATCGTCACTGATTATTTGGAGCACACTGATCTTTGATTAAAGGCCATCTGTCAATAAAGGCCACATTTCGTCTTTCTCAACGGTGACCTTTGTTCACAGGTTTGACTGTAGTTGAAGAAAAGATTACAATGACTCAGATTTAGTACCACATTGTCGATGAAAGAAAAGTGCATGCTCTACATTTTTCTGACTGTTGGTTATATTGCTTAGTTATATATCTGGCACGTTGATGTACGAATAGAGCTCTGAATGGTATGTTAGTTGTACTTCAGCGCTGTTTCTGATGAGCTTCCATTTAGCCAGACCACATATTACACTCGCTTAATATGTATTTTACTGATAGAATGATAGTGGAATAGATCTAGTCTAAACATATACATTATACGAGTAATGATATATTAATTATGACCTGTATGTAAGCCACGTGGATGATTACATGCTATGGTATTATATGATAGCATCTATTTGTCTTCCCATGTGCCTATTTATTTATGCCACATTACTGTCTATAGGCCATGTGATGATCACGCTGCAGTAAAACCCCATCAGACCAGTCTCTGTTGGGCCCCGAATTGATTATTTAGCGTGTTGTAAATGTAACTTGGAATAAATAATCAATTTTTTGTGATATCTTTCTGTAGTATGCTTAATTATATGGCTTGCGAAGTCAGCTTGTTTCTGATACAGATTAAAGTCTAGGATTAGTTTATATACTAGTGTACCCCCGGAGTCCGTGTGGGGAATGTGCTTTAGTCTATTAGCCCTTCGTGATTCTTTGGTTATGTCCCCAAACTCGGTCTACGTAACACGCCACAGAACACTAACTTTTGTATTGCCTTGGCCAATAAATTGTCTGCAATTAGACCAATCAGTGAATGTAAATTAATATAAATGAGAAACTCTGGGCTACTTAGGGTTGAATGCCTAGCTTAGGTGTAATAATTTTCTGTGTAAACTTAATATAAACCCGCAGATTTCGGCTTCAACTTCGGACCACTTATGGAATTAAAAGCCACACTTTGATTGACTGAAGTTAATCTGTCTACTGGCTGATGATACCCGTGTTTTCTGTTTTTTAAGGACTTTTATAGAACCTCTGTTTCTATGGGTGGTTGATAATGACATGCAAACTACTTTTATACCATTATGTTTTTGCTGTAACCAAGGAATTATAGAAGATGAAGATATTTCTATATACAAGTGATTTATTTTCCTTTTATTGCACAGAATTTCTATCGGAGAGGCGTTTGTTTTAAATTCCGATAATATTTCATCTTCTCTCGGCTGTTATACACAAATGCAGTTGCTCTGTTACATAAGTGTTGCTCATAGGACATTGAAATATGATAAATTTGATAAAATAGTTCTTACCAAACTTAATAGCATCATCTTCCTTCAACGCTTTTTGTTGTTTGCAATAGGTCTACACTCTCTCTGGAATATTGTTACACCTATATTTTCATCTTTTCATACTAACGACGTCTTGTTGGTTTCTGTTGTGGTACATAAATATGGTTTGTAATGCCCGTTTTGTCCCGGGGGATTGTGGACACTTTGAAGATGAAAAGAAAATATTGCACATGTTTGTGTATAACCAGAGGTCTAGGTGTAACATTTAATCAACTTGGAATTTAAAAAGTCTACGTAATTTTGTTTATATCTCAAATGTACGAACTTACCGTGAACATTGGACGGGGCTGATAAAAAAATTTCGCTGCACAGACCAGGCGGTTGTTGTTTAATAGATCTTTTTAACGCATACGCAATTTCATGATCCAACCAAATGTTTTATTTTCCAACCGTATTTTATGATGCATGAATTTCAAAGACAGCCGTCTGCAATTAATGCTTACTTGAGATATTCCTGTAAATAAGTGTACCCTAGAAACGGCATAAAAATCTCTATAACTAGTGTGAGAATTAACAGAACAAATTTCAGGCCGCTTTCCGCTTAATTCACGAAATTACCGTTGGTTACCGCCTTTAAATTCCGTTAATTAGAGGCAGACGACAGATCTTGTCCCATAATGACGCCCCTTGTATACTACTATTACCCAGGCCATACTTTTTAAAATAATTCGGAAAATTATGATTTTTCTATGGATACTGCTGTCGCCAACTGTTTCTGAAGCACTAGCGTTACCACTGGGTACTTTAACTTGAGTTTACGACTAGGATTAACCTAATATTTCAAAGTTTGATTGAAGCTGTGCGCAAGCAAGTGTATTAAAAGCTGTTTTTTCCATTCATGTGGCTTACAGTGTAGGATTTATGTTCCAAATTTCCCGACGGCAATCCCACGTGTTTCTCATTAGCCATGCTGTGCAGTTATATTCGCTTGTAAAAGTATCAGTTTCACTGAAGTTTACTCTGTTTTTTTTCTCATGATAAATCTAAAAGCCGTTAACGATTACAAAGCTTTATTTTTTTCTCTTTGCGTTTCATTGTGATTAATTTATAATTGCATTTGTTATTTGCAAAAGTTCGTTCCATTTTATTCCTATTTTTTTTTTATGTTTACACAAGCAATGGAACTATTTCAACCAACTTCAAATCTCTCTATATTTTTAGCTTATCCCACAAGATGCAACCTATAAATCATAATATTATAGTGTCTTGTTTACAGCTATGTATGTGGACGTGATCTCAAATATAGCACCTTAAACACATCACCGTTGACAGGCTATTATCGAACAACAAATTAAACAGCTATCTACATCACAAACGTCAACCATAAATTGTTCATGAATATCAAATAACCCTTTAGACAATGTTACAGACATCAGAAACATCCGACAGATATTTTCCAAACCGTTGGTTATCTAAACAACAGATCAGTAAAAGATGGTATGCTTAATGTCGCTCTGAATCAAAGCCAACACTTCGTCATCAAATAGTCGTACCGTTCTGTCCATTATAACGGTCGCATTATCTGTGCTTTAAAATATTTGATGATGTCTGAAGTGGAAGCCCCACAGCCGTGGCAGCTCCAATGATAGGTAAATGTTTGCAACGAGATGATACATGATTTAAGCCAATGTAAGATATGCACGCTTTAAAATCACGCCATGATCTTATATTAAACATGCAAATTCTTGTTAACGCATCGTGTAAAAACACTTTTCTTCTTTCCTCGGCCATGAAAACACTGTACATGTATGCTTCATGTGTTAGAATTAGTTCATTCTTTAATTAAAACAACAATAATGAAGAGTGGTTGTGTTGGGCAAAGATCGTCTCTCTTTATTGCATTTATATTAAAAAAGATAATGCCATGTGACCTTTCATTTGTCTATTGCACTGTTAGCCTATTTTTTCAATTAACATTCCGTCCATGCATCGTTAATAATTAATGCACATCTGGAGACATGCCAGTTCCTGAAATCCTGCCTTTAAGCAGATACAGAAACTAAGGATGTCTAATATGGCTTGTTTCCTCATCAGAAAAATTAGCAGTGCACGTTCTGATCAGCTGATTTATCACAACATTCTGGACACATGGAGGATAATGTTGCTTGCATCTCCACTGAATCAAAGGATCCAATTAATATTGTTAAGCACACTTGCTATAACGTCTGTTGCTTCTAACAGTGTTTACTTGTTTTCTTGGCAAGGAATCATAAAATCAGTCGTGTTAGGCAGTCTATAAATATGATGATACGAACCACAATGTGTTTTGTTTTTGTTTTTGCTCATACCAACTGACACTAAAGACGGTTACATTAAAGCATGCATTTTTATCTAATTATTATGAATGGTGAAAAAAGCATTATGTACGAATTATGTGCACATGAAAGTCCAGATAAAATTCAATACTACATACATGTATTGTTCAACTTCATTTATCGTTAAACGATAAATCTCCTATTTATCAGACGAAGGGCTCATCAATTTAAAGTTAACGACTTATTCCTACCTTTGAATTCATACAAATTTGTTCTTTCAGCATCTCCATTTCTGCAAGAGTTTTTTATATTGTGTTAAGATGATAGGTATCACATTCAGAACCAGATATTTTCATAAATCTTAATCTAATTCAATTGTGTAGACAATAATTGCACAATGTACATCAGACAACCTATAAATGAACGATGAACTCCAAGACAATGATCAATTTATGGGTAGAAATTCAGACCCTCGCAATGATCTGGAAAGTAATTGCCTTCAGCACTGTGTGTGGACACTTCGTTCTCATTAGAGTGTGTGACTTCGTGCTCTGTGTGGTTTCTAGCAACAGTTGTGATGTTTCGCAACTCTTCATGTCAAGACTTGACTAATTCGACAAAGTAATTGTGTTTTCTTGCCAATTTGCACGACCAAGTTTCGCGTAGTTTACATAAATATCGATCTATACTTCGTGTTATAGTTCATTCTCATACAAAACTATATATTTATATGTATATATATCATATAAATATTGTTTTATATATACTTTGCATGCGAGTAGTTTTATATGAGATATGTAATATTACTTTATTTCGTGTTAAGCGTGCATTGAGACATTATTTAAGTTGCAAGCTCGCGTATCGGGCTGGGAATATGAACAATGTGTCTTGTATCACTCAACTAGGGAATACTGTTTCCTTGTGATTCAATTAGTTGCCTACATAATCTATATAATCCAATTTTAAAAGTATCAATGTCCCGTTTTCATGATAATTATATTATTCTAAATAAGGTGTAACTAATTATCTCACTTTGTTTATATTAAATAAAAACATTGATCCGCGTATCCTTGATTCCTAAACTCATCCATTCCTACCACTTTTTGTCTCATAACTGACAGATATTTTCCACAGTTCAAAGAATGAAGAAATTCGATAGCGTTTCCAGAGAAAGTTGTAATGAATTTCAATTATTTGTTTTTGTGGAATTTTCTGTTGAAATATTTGTTTGGAATAAAACACTGAAGTATCAATGTACCATTCCATTGCTACCGGCTTAAATACTGCATTAGCGTTGACATGTACACATATAGTGCGTTATTGTTATATCATTTGTTTGAGGTCGTGTCAGAATATGAAATATTGGAATAATAACATCCTTTGTCGTGATGTCAATTCTAATACGAATAACTCATATAACGGAAATCAACAAAGGCTTGCGCTAAATGAAACGGTAAAAAGTAAAAGTTAGAATTTTCGGACATGCATTTGCACTTTATAACACAATATGTTTATGGTTTGTTTACCTTGGATAAACAACCTTGTTATGAATCATGAGCCCCTTATGGTTTTGTGACCTGAGATAGTCACGTGGTCTGGTATGGACTGTGAATCATGACAATCACGATTGAAAATGATATTGGCAGCCATTAATATTCAGACTTAAATCACATGGTTACAATTCCGTCATCGAGGTGAAAAATCAATTCTGGGTAATTACGGGATACCTTGTCAGTATCAGTCACATAGTTGAATGTATGGTTTCTTATTTTAATGAAAGATTAATTTATGTTTATGAAATATTAATCAACAGACTGACATTGGACTCGGAAATTGTCGAGTTTGTTTGTTTTAAGTATTTTCAAGTGGATAAGTTATTCCGGACCCTTTGTTGTTATCAGATCGAGGCTATATTGAAATATTGATGTATGGTCGGGTGACACACAATGCGGGTTGTATTATTTGTTGTGAATATCAGGGGAATTATAAGGGGCGGGTTAATTATGAAGCATTTGTCGTCATCGTGTTGGTTGTTCTAAATATTGTGTCATTTTACGAAAATCTCGACATTTTAATTACAAAATTTCCCGATGTTGCCATAAAACACGATATGAAACTATTCGGAGCTTGAAAGAAATATTTTTACCCACAATTTTAATTTAAATATTCATCGCTTGATTTTTTTCCTGACACTCAACGCATCTCCGTTTAAATTCTTATGAGTCTGAAATTCAAATTAATGGATGTTTTTAGTCGGAAACAAAACTTACTTTCGATGCTTTTGTTTTATTAATCCCAAACATTTTAGAGCAATTTTAAGCAAATAAAAAGCCGCGGTCGTGGTCCAGTGGTTAGTGCGCTCGACTTATAACCCGGCGATCTGGGTTCAAATCTCGGTGCGGCAGGCCATACCCTTCTACGAAAATTTGACAAAAATGTCGATTTTCCTCCACATGTAGAGAAGCTGCAGGCTCCTTGTGGAATGGTAAGTTAGTACTGGTTAGTATACAGTCCAGGAAAACTTAGGTGTTAGGTGAACCAGCCGCCGTATACAACTGAAAAATTGTTGAAAAACGGCTCTAAACCCGATGAAAAAAAATAAGCAAACATGTTATGTATAACTCGTACTTGCTGCATGTTATTCGAATTATCTGTTGAGAAATAAACTTTCGCTGTTTCATAGAAAACTGAGTCATAGAAGATGTCGGTATTGACATCGCCATGTTCATTTGTCTTATCTACCTCTTATATAATTCTACCCGTAATTTGTTTTTGCAATAATTTTACCTTGAAAAAACATGATAAAACTTGTCTATCAAGAGAAATAATGTTAAGTCTATGAGAACATGCGTTTTCACCGGTAGTTCATAAATCTGGGGCTATATTAAGAACACCATCTGTGTTTTCATTAACGCACCTGTAGTAGATTCTATAAATAAACAGACTTAATGATCATGCTTTATAGCTAGACGAATGTGATCCCAAACGGTGTATATTTTATACATACTCGTAATAATGACGCTATATGTAACACTGGAATACGCGCCAAGCGATGCCATCGTTGTTGTATATTTATTAATAATATATTTATGTATATAAGTAATTATCTAAATGGTTGTATGGTTGTATAGATAATTATGGAATAAGTACGCAGGTCATATCTTTAATTACACTCTCAGTGTTAAAGGTTAGTGGTTTCTACATTTGTCGGTTATTAGTTTGTATTAGCTCTACCGTCTGCGCCGTTCAATTTCTTGACGAAAATTCTGTCATTCGATAAGCGCACTGAATCAAGTCCAGTCTTTATTTCACCGTTGCTCCAGCACATCTCTACAAGAATTCTGTTGCCAGTTAATGTTCAGTAAAATGTTATTATTGTTAGATTATATACACCTTGTGATAGTATTCAAGTTAGTCGAAGAAAGTGATAAACTGCTTCTAAATGTGGGATAATGGAGAATAGAAAATCTAGTTGATATCTGCCTGCTGATGTTCTACTTTTTTCAGAGTCTGGCGTCTTCTACAAGGTATTCAATAATAAATCAGACAAAACAACATCTAAAATTCTTATCACATCCATGTTTTCAATAGAAAATTAGTTTTACAAGATGATATACGCAAGGTTCACTGACTCCAGACTAAAGAACGTCGCAATTATAGCTGACACCTTTTGGAGATTAGCATGGTAGAATTATACCGTATAATCACAACGACTGGATTGAGTTTTCTCAATAGTCTATACATTGCTCATATTAGGAAACTGAAAATGGTTCTGAAATTACAGAAAGTTAGATCAAATTCTGAAAAAGGTCTTGTAAGTAATGTATGACCATTCTGCTACAGATTAATGTATATTAATTTAGTTTTCCATGAGCTGAACTTCCTTTTCAACCCTTCGTGACATGTGAGGGAGATCTTATAAGGACATTCTGCGGGCATAATTGTTATTTTGCTTTCGAAGTATGTACATGCATTGGATCTTTTCAATCAGAAGTCACTGGATTGAATCGCTTTGTCTTCGGTCTTATCCTGTTCTGAACAATTAATAATTTCCGTTGTCTGTCCCTAGTGTTAAGATCGCTATGATTTACTTTCCCTATCGTATTTCCCTGGTGAAATGTCCCTATAATCTACAGTCCCGGAACAGTATTTTAACATTCAGTATTCATGATTCATAATGACCCCTCGGCTACACATCCGCCATGTTGGTTTGTTTTAGTGACGTGGTCATGATTTACTGATCCGTAATCGTGGTCGAATACGAAAGGCCATGTTTGGTAATGGGTTGCGCTCTGAATGACGCTGGATATGAATCATGGTCATTTTCTGTTCCTGTTAATAATTATTGTAGTTATCACTTCTTCAAAACAAGATCAAATGTCGAGGCAACATCGTACAGGCGTGTATATCTCAGACCCCTTATTCGTTATTTAAGTATCCATGATGTCATTCCTTTCTTTTCGATAATTCTTTGACTGAAACTACGTACCGTCAAACAGCGGCCACATACAAATTTATACCACCGTGTGAATAAAGGCCATTCTTGAAAAACCGTCACTGATTATTAAGGACATAAATGTGTGATGTTTGATTAAGTTATGTATTTTTAAAAATTGTTTATGTACTTCGCTGTTCTCTTCTCTACATTGTTCCGTTTTCCTCCGGGTGGCTATTTCGCTTATTTGTGCTGTCAATGTTTCTAAACGTTTATTTTTCAAAAATATCAAACTTAAACAATTGCTAGCTTTGATCATATTAATACAATGTCATTTTATCAATCAACAACGTAATGATATGAAGCATTATCATCAAGTATAGATAAATCACAACAAAGTTCCTAGTTCTAGCACATTGCTTTAATTAATCTAGCCGTTTTGAGCACATTGTCAATCATTTTTATACCAGCTTACATAATGTGAACTGCGGACTTCTCCCGGAGGGCCATCTACATATCAATCAGTACCTCGGTTTTGTTTGAAGTGTTGCTGGTTATAAATAATTAAACATTCTATCTCATTAATTGCGTATCAGACTCGTCATATCGCAATTATACACTGTACTTTTTCCGATGTATGATAAAAAGGTACTGTTTTAAAAATGAATGTCTTTTTCAGGATAACTCCTTGTGTTCTCGAGGTATGCATCCATTTTACTTTACGTCTTTTGTCCTAAAATAGATACAATTTCATATTTCATAGACGACCAAGGTCAGTAAGATTCAGAGTGAATACGTCAAGGGAGGTCTCTATCTTGCTTATTGTTTTTAGACTCCCGGCAGGATTTTGATACATTGAAGTTTCTTCCTTAATGATGAACAAATGTGAATGATTAATGTTTAGAAAGGACTTTTTTGCCTTAGCCACTTTTTCTTCTAAGATAAATTCGACTGAGATAAGCGTAATTGTGTTTGTACGGATAATGTCACGCCTGCTTCTGCTCAGTTATCTGATACGTGATTGTTTAAGTTGGAACTATAGACTACATGAATGTAATAACTAGTTGTATAAAATTGGAACGCAGTTCACAGTTCGCGATTAGAATCGCCAACTGCATCCCAGAACGTAGTTCGCAGTTCAAATCGCGAAACTGCATTCTAAAATGCAGTTCGCAGTTCGCCATTCGAATAGCGAACTGCGAACTGCGTTCCAACTTTACCCGACCTCAATAACTCATCATCGATCTTTATAGAATATTTAGATATGTATTCATCCATTGTTTTGAAGAGCAGAGCCAATGACTGTAAATATGAACATCGTTGAGCGTATTTTTCCTATTCATGGCGACATCAATTTTAAAGAATGTATTGTTATACGAAGTTGATTATTTTCTCAGTCGACAATAAATTTATTTTTGTATTATTTATGGTTAAATTTCTGAACGAGACATTTTCAAACCTATATTAATGCTTAGTCAGACTTAAATCCATAAATATTATATAACATTTACACGGTCCCCTGGGTACAACGTCAGTGCTTATGGATAAGTTTTATGCAATTTACAAGTCAAACATAAATGATGTATATCTTATGTTCCACAAACTTTACTTTTATGAACTCTGTAGTGACGATAAATGTATAATATGCATGCATTAAAATAAGAAATTCTAAACTGATTTTCCCGTAAAATTCATTCTTACTTTGTTGTTTGTATCAACTGCGCATGCGCGACCACGCAATCAAGCCTTTCGTCCCGAGTCGGGTTATTGGAAGTGACTGTAAAAACTGTAAAAAAACTTCAGGGCCTGTAATGAATTTCCGATGTTCCTATTCTATGAATGAAGTTCACTTTTATAACAGCGGACAGAATGCGGACCCCTGAGTATCCTGATACTCGTTGTTAATATGCTTTAATCAGGCGGTAAGAGACAACTAAATCATCGTTACTGGCCGTGGACAATATAAATGTATGACATGTGCCCAATCTACATATATTGTCAATTATTATCTGGTTTAATGGTAGCATAATTCTCTCGTCCTCTAGCTATTAATAAAACATTTATTGATATCTATTCTACGTTCCAATAACTCATTATAATCCTCCGTATGGTCAGCGCAGTGGGTATCAAAGTTCGGTCAATCACATTTATTTCACTTTGTATCAATGCTAGGAATGTTGCTATAAATGCGACATTTATTTGACGAGCAGACACGTGCAATTGTATAACTGCACACGCAACAAAGAGAATGAATTCATTCGTACTGCATTTTGGAGAAACAATTGACTTCACAAATATCTTTGATGTTTTAATAATGCTGTTTCCCCCACGGGTCTGTATTTTTTTTTATAAAACTACAACATATGGTTTAGCGAACTATTTTGACATATGATAATCGTTTTGTTGTTTTATTTTTTTCGTAACCATGGTAACGGATCTTTGCCACTGTTGCAATAACAATTTTGAAGTTAACAACACCTACACTTGGAAACTATACAGCTGAACGTTTATATCAGGTCCAGAAATGTGTCTATAGGGCAAATGATGAATTTTATTGCACGAAAGTGGGTGCATGTTATTTATGAGGTCCTAGTCAGATTAATTATGGCACACGAGCGGTATTGGTATAAATACGGGTTAGTCACGGCTTAATACGGGGTTTAGTTACAGCCAGTGGACATAAATTAATGGTCTGTCCACTGTGCATGTTTGGTCAGTGTACATATAACTAATGGTCATTGTAGAGAAGCACGATATACATTAACTGGAATCCTGGCATCTTCTGAGACATTTACTCGCGGTATGCATCTAGGCCATGTGACTGTTTGTGTAGGGAAACGAACTAAATGTTTATGCTTTACTTCCCGAGACTAAATCGTTCAGCTAAGGTTTTTGCTGTACTCCAGGCATCTGGAGATAAAAGCAACAGAAGTGTATTATATATTTACTCAATGAATTTTGTGTCTTTCTTAGCGAATGACGCTTCCGTTGTATCCCGTTAACTAGGTTTGTAAAGAATTTGACTGCATACAAACTTTGTTCAATGATAAACTTGCCAGCCAAATTTTCCGACGACTCATTCATCTGGCTATAACAATACTCACATTGCGCAACAACACGCATTGCTTATATTATCTTCCTCACATCGTGAGAATTGCTCTCAACTAGTCTAGAAACGCCATACATCAATTACTGAAAGTGTTGATGACATGCTGGATTATTAATTACATTCTGTCATGCATTTGTATGTTCACGAGTTGCAACAATTGCTGTATCCATGTAGAGATAGGCTGGTGATACACTTGAATTATTGATATATAACTACACAATGAGATTGTTGCCATTCTTCTGTTATAACAGTGGCTGTTTTAGAAGATAAATTAAGCGACTGTACATAATGACAGTAACTCTATGTACCTAATGAATCTGCTTTTAGGATATGACTGAATATTGATATCTAACCTCGTAGAAATATATTAATACGTCTCTCAGAATGTTATGTATGATTGTTTATGGATGGTCTCCTGTTAACAGTTTCTTGCAATAATGGTTACATACGATAATTCATGTTTTATGAGCTAATTTTATGAGACAGAACGCACAAATTAACGAGAGTATTTTTGTTATTTACTGATCTAGGTTATAAAGCAAGCATGTGTAGTCATGTTCCTGTTTCCTATAACGTTCCGTTAGTTACAGACATCGATGCCACCATTAAAATCGTTCAACAAAGATGTTCCATAATAGAAACATCAGTGTTTTTCCAACAACGGAATGAAATGTTTCTATATAAGAGGCCGGTGTTTACTATTTGTTTTTATTAATTTACCTAAATTCACTAATTCAGCTCTCCTGATTTTCTAAACACTTTACAATACAATGTTTTTTTGCTGTGAGTAACGTTTAAATGACTGCATTAGTGTGTCAGAACCCGCTTGGTACTGTAAATATCTGCTGATTGGTCTGTTTCAGCAATCGTCCTTAACTTATAATTTCATGTCATGAATTTTCCACCAGCAATATTGCCCTGTAACTGTTTCCTAAACTCTTATTGACGCTTTGATCTAAGCTATCAAAAAAAAATCCAGTAATTACATCTATATGCCGCTGTGAAGCATTTATCTTACTGGTTCAATTACCAGAAATTATTTTACGCCTGCAAAATGTTAGATGTATTTAGTTAGTGTGCGCTTTAAAATGAATGTTTAGCAATTAACGATTTTTGCATTTCTGCTAAAATTACTCATGTACAGCGGATCCTACTTTTTACAGAACAAGTGTGTCCCAATATTCTCTATCATGTATGATTTGTCTGGGACTCAGAATGAATAAAACGACTTCGATTTTGCTCCTCTGAATGGGAAATTGTGTTTATTATATAGACGTGTAAATATTTAGGCATGAGTGCAATGTTCCCCCGTAATGGAAACACTTAGTGATGGTAGTAAAATGTCTGTTATTAAATTAGCTTGATTACTAGCGATCTCTTAGGTGATAATTCATATATGATATACGGATGAACGAACACGCTTTCTCATCTATGTAATTAGGCTTACATTCTGAGGACAATTATTTTGTTTCAATCATGACTTACGATTGTTTCCCCCCTGACTCGTGTCTCTGGTGTTTCAAGTTTTTTTTTCTATATTTTCGGCATAAGTTATGAATTGAAATTTGTCTGTTTTACTTGTAATTAACTTGTTACACTTGTAATTAATTCTTAGGTCACTAATACTATATTGTACGTCAAATACGATCTTTTGGATTTTTTATTAATTTGCGTGCACTATTCTGTTGCTAATGTCATTAAGTTTTGGACAGAATTCCGTTATTTTCGGATCAAATTCGGTACGCTCGAAGTTCATGTACATCTGTATATTGTAATAAAACATATTTAAAGTTGAATTGCTAAGATATTGTCTTAACAGTTTCCCTTTTGTATGCAATTTACACGTCTTATTATTCATGTTGAGATATGGTAATTGCGTTTAATTTGCGTGCAATGCCTCCATGAACATGTTACTTACGCTCGTACAGTTACGTAATTGCACTCCATCTTTCTTAAGCCAGTCTATTGAACATATAAATTCCATCTCCTGGCTATCAATTACTGGAAATAACTTCAATAAAGCTATTTTTAAAAGAAAATGAAATGCAACGAAATTGTATGTTTAGAATGTGAATGTTTTAGTCTTCAACTCAGCATTGGCTCTCTGAATCTTTCATAGGCTTTCTTTATTGTGCCTCTAACACACGCCGCGAGTTTTCTCGGAGAATATTTCCTTTTTATTATTCCTGCATTCCCCAAGAAAATTAATATTCTTTCCAAAGCACTGCAACGTTCATAAAGGGTGATATATCATAAAAAAATGGCACAACGATTTAATGTTGCTTAACAATTTCAATTGTTGTGAAGGACTGTGAAATGTTTAATATGGCTGTTCCAAGTGTTTGCATTGAAATATCTCTGTTAAATTACAACATCTCTTTTCGTTTTGATGAGAATTTCCAATATTTTATCAACTTTAAGATAAAACAAGAATGAAGTAAAGTATGAGCTTAAAAATTAACTGAGTGCAAATTTAAATCCATCCTTGCTAGATCAATTTTTCGTTGTTCATATTTCTTTATCTTACAAGAACCTCTATATAATCGGACTATGTTATGCTTCTTGGTCTGGTTTGTGAAGACCCTTATATAACACACATCAAACAAAAACATGGTCTAATCATATTCATCGTGTATGTAATTGTTTGCATTCATCATATCTATGTACTAAGAAAATTAATTGAGCCTTAGATTACGTCAGAGAAAGATGTTTCATGTAGCGCCTGGAGGCCAAGTTGGATTAATTAAGATATTAAATATAGATCAGAATTAATCAGTCTATGATTAACTTCTAGTTTTTAATTGTTAATTGCATATTTGAGATGAAGTTTTGTTCTCTGAAATAATTATCGTCTTGAGAAATCGTTTTGATAAAAAAAAACCTGTGAATTTGCTATACTTCTTCGACAAACACGTACATGATTCATTTCGTTTTTACATCTGTCATTTTATATTGATGAGTTATACTGTCAAACGTGTGAATAAAGGCCACCCTTGGGAAAGACAAAATGTGGCCCTTATTGACAGATGGCCTTTATTCAAAGATCAGTTTGTTCTAAATATTCAGTGACGGTTTTTCAAAGAATGGCCTTTATCCACAGTGTGATCTTTATTCAGAGGTGGCCTCAAACACTTGCTTGACTGTATTTAGATGAAGATTAAATGGCTTTTTGTGCAGTGAATACTCGCCATGCAAGGGGATCTTAATCTTAACTAGGACAGAATATGTTTCTATGAACAGAAACTTGAAAGCGTAATGCCGTTCTGCTTAATGCCAGTCGCACACTGTAATTTAGTTATATCAGCAGTGAAGGCTTTGTGCTTATACATGCCACACTCATTTAACATCTCCTGATATACCAGGAGATAACATAGCAACCAGAAACCACGAATATGTTGTTTTAGAGCCTCGAAGGAATGTAGCAGGTGATCATGGTGGTATTACACAGTTTTCTCACACACCTTTTGTTTGACCTGGTCAACTTGTCGGTTGGGTCATTGGGTAGACTTATGATGTGTCAGAAGTTGACATGTATAAAGTAATCATAGAATCATTCAGTCGTTATTTTCTGTTTGCAAATTTAGCCACTTGAAATTACTAAATTACCGACAATTCAGATGACGGATAGATTTTGACTATAGTTCGAATCTCCAGCCGAAAATGTGTATTTGAAACTCTACAGGTAAGTATATATATATAGATAAAACATTACCAATCCATCATTGGTAATATATATTAGGCTCAAGTATAAAGGAATTTAAACTAGAATGATCACATAATTTCTGGACTCTACAACATGATTCAATATTCTGTGATAGCAATTGTACGAGTTCGCTACAGTGAACACAAATTTGAATTTCTCGTAAACACATACAATTTGTTCCACATCTGTGATTATATATTTTTCTAGTTTCCAGCATTATGTCAATTTGTACCATGCGTTGTCTTATTTCCGTTATATTGAATTAGATCGCTTGCGAGATGACTTTAGGAGAAACACTTTTATCAATAACAATAGCGTGTATACGAGCATTTCCAAGATGTTTGTAACTTTCCAGCAGACTTGTATCGTGATCATGAGAAGGTGGCAGAAGATACTAAACTATGACCAATGGAAGCTCTTGGTGTCAGAAAGGTCACTTCATCAAAATACATTCAATAAAAGCGAATATAGTATTCTGAGAATATGACGTCGCTCCAGAGTTATGTAAATTGTTAAATTGTTAAAACAAACTGGCGTGGGTTTTGAATTTTCGAACATTTAGAAAAAACTTTTTTTATCATAAACTTGTGCGAAATTTAAACGTTCCTGGCGCCTTCCTTGCTCTGTTACAAAAAAGTTTCATAAATACCTCTGTATATCATTCATGATTTGAGTTATATCTACAATTCTTACTTACCAGCGTATGAAATTTTATCATGTTTTTAAACATTCCAAATGAATTTCCGCGAAAGATGGTTCCGAGATATTAACCACCAGAGCGAGAAAAGTACCTATATTTCTTACCTGTATTTTTATAAGTATACATGAATGATTGGTTGGTGAGTTATGTTTCACCTGAGGGAGAGAGTTCTACCTAGATTTCTGGTTATTGATTAGGATATTGCCTTATTCCAAGCAGACAAAGAGCTGCATGAGATAGCAACAATATTCTTGAACCACTTGAAATATCGTGAGGATGTATATCTTTAAACGTCTGGAAAATTTCAATCTTTTCTTGCACCTGTTTAAGAATGTATTCTGTTCCCGGAAATTGCATTTGTCTTCTTTGTAAGCTGATACGCTAACTGGTACATGGTACTGGTTCTTTCTGATTAATTAACATAATTCTTTGCCTGGAATTTAACTTTTTCTTCTGTAATCTACATTAGATAATTCCCATTTAAAATTACAACGCAAGCTTTCTTTTTGATATATTTGTGCTGTATTTGTCTACCGCGTAACTCGAGAGGTATTTAAACGTAAAATATGCTTTGCTAGCAATTTAATTTGAATTTGATGTTGTTAGATAGAAAAAAAAACACATTCACACTAATTACTGATATTATCAATGTTCATATCATCTAACTTAATCCCTTAACTTAATCCCTATGTTACCTTCTTTAAGTTGTTGATGTTGACCGCTTCAAACAGGAATTCGGGCATGCTTTATACGTATTATATCACCTGTGTTGTCTTTATAATAACCCTCTAAACCTGTTCCTCTATAAACCGGTTCTCCTCTAAATCGGCCAAACGTTCTGATCCGGACTTCATTACTATATTATTCAAACATCCCCTCTAAACTGGCATCCCCTCTGTACCGGTCAAATTACCTGGTCCCGGGCTCGACCGGTTTAGAGGGATTCCACTGTGTCTCTTATTAAATCTATTGGTGTATGAGTTGTTTTGGATGAGTTGCTGATATGCCGAAATGTACATTTCTTTAGGGTAATTACTTTCTATTCATGATAAAAATAATGTGTTTGAATTATACATGACCACATTAAAACATATCTGTTTGATTATCAACAGGTTTCTTCATGAAGTTTGCAAGTAGCTTAAATAAACTCAAATAATTACCCAAGTACTTCATAACAATCATAGAAATATTGCAAGTTGTACTTGAAACTTGACATTAAGCCAACTTGTAAAGTGCAAGCTGCATGATAAGATGATTTAATGAACATGCATCATATTGAAGGTAATAAAAAGTTCGTACACGATACATTACCTGGATAAACCATCTTAGGTTACAATTTTACATTTAATAACCAAGAATATATTAAGCGTAGGATTGGGCCGCTAATATTAAAAGCTGGCGAAAGGTCGAAAATATAAAGACACAGACAAAAGCATCGATATCTAACAGGAAATACGCCTACCCGTTTTCCTTTGTATTAACTATCACGTACAGCTGGGATCGTAACAAAAGTACATGGTTTAAAATTTATGGTCGTTATTTAGAAAAAAAGCAACCGTAGGTGATTTGTTAGACAAATACCTTTCATTTTCAGCCTTTACGTGACGTTTTAAACTACGACAGACATTGATAACTAGGATCTAGTAACAATGTGGTTGAATGATTGGTTGAATTAAGGACATCTATGTCTAATTGACAACATAAACCACATCTTATTCTATTAACGTCATTCAAAATACTGAACATTGCGTGGTTTCTGATTCATTACCACTTTTTTGACTGAATTCTTGAAAACATTGAGACACGTTCATTTGAAAACAGAAGATTTTTATTATTTTTGCTAATTTAGAAGAAAGGCATTTATTCTTGATCTATAATTTTGTCATGATTAAGGATTAAAGTTTAAATAAAAGTTTGCTTGATAGAAAAGTATAATATGATAGGAGAAATGTTTACACGCAAAAAATATTTTGCGTAAAATGACTTAACATAGAGGATGAAATGGCTCATATTTGACCTCATATCCAAAGTCATTTACTAGGTATTTCTTTATATTTTTTTTTAAAAAAATATCAATTTCTATGCAAGAATTAGAAGTTGAAAATTTTATAGTATTACCATGGGGAATGACAAATTCAGAGCATAAGGAAAAATCATAGTTGTTACATTCCGTATGTGTTCAATGTATAAACTGTTAATATGAACATCATCAAGTGATTCTCATTTCATGAAAAATGTGACGCTTCGCCGTTTGATATAAATTGATCTTCAATTCTTCATTAATTATGAAAACGAAATGTCAATCAAAATATGACACATGGAAGCGGTGCCATGTTGTTTTATGATTGATCCATGGGCTTCAAGTCCTCTCATTACTTGATGGGTAATAATCACACGTTTGGGTTTTCTTGAAATCCCTAGTGGCCACATTATGCCGCATGCTATTAACAAACTATCCATCCAGAAAACCAGGATTTTTACAGGAAATCCACTTTATGCCGCGAATTGTGGGAGGCAATTTTATACTGGACAAATCGCGTGATTTCGTTTCATCCAACTTTCATTTACTCTGTCTACTAAGTTTATTCGATATGTATGTAATGTCAGCACGCGAAAGACAGATTTGTGAACAAGAACAAGAAAAATAAGTAAAAACTCACATGTAATCATTGTTTAATACCAACTTACGTCTACATGAAGGCAGTCAGTGTTTGATTATGATAATATAGATAAAAAATTATTATTTGTGCCTCAGCTGTTTTTACATTTTATAACTTTCGCCAAATCTCGCGTTTGCATTTTAACGGGGCGTGTTACACAGATTGTATTAATACAATATCCATTATTTCAGGAATCTTTTTAAAAACTTTGTGTTTCTCCGTTAGAGTAGCTTACTATTTGTATTAGTTGGCAGTGTTTTATAACATTAGACAATATTCGTGAAGACGCATTACATCAGTTTTTTGTCGATATTTCCTTTATTTCTAATTGTTTAATTTTCAAAAAACAAACTGCTTATGGGTATTAATATTGTTTAATTCCGAGCATTACAAGCTTAACGCAATTTGTTTCTCTTTATAATTTTAATTAAATTTGTTTCTGAGAAACATTCAATTGAAGGCTGCGTATTTTATGTCCCCGAGTGCAGACAATCAGCAAGTCTTTGTGTGTTCTTAAAACCTTTCGAGATATTTCAAGTCAGAGATAAAATGAAACTAATGCAATGAGGTTGTTACAGAATTGCTCATTTTAAACTCTACTCGTTTGAAATGTACAAAAAACACGCATTGAAACATGCATTATCAAAGTTGAACTCAATTAAAATGTGTGACCAACAATAATGTTTTTTGATGTATTTCTACGTTTTAGATGATAAATGGCGGTTTGAATGGCCCGATTTCAAATCTATAATTAAAACCAATTACACATTTAAAGAAACGATATGAAGTTTGTTAGTTCATCTATATTTAAAGAACCTGAACACTTTCTTGCAAGTTAAAACTTCATTAAATCCTCTCACATCCGCGGTGACTTCTTATAGTAATTAAATGTAAGATGTTTACCTACAACTGTACTTTTATTTCATTAGACTTGATGTTAATTGATGTTTAGTATTTCTGTCTGACAAATGGTTGGTCTTAGCATCTTTTCTCGTTTTTGTTGGTGCCGTTCACTTTGATTAAATCAATCTTCTTTGTGATGGAGTATGAGCGGATCTGTTTGAAGTTATCATCTGTCTCTGTTTATCTTTTATCTTCCCAATCCGTCACGAATCTATCCATACATTAAGCAGCATCCGAAGATATGTACACTTGATATTTATCAACGCCGAAAAATAATCATTACGCTCTTTCATGTGTTACGTCATCTTGTACTGTAAGCAGTTATTTTCGTTTTAATAGTCAATTCATTTAATGTTACTTGTGTGTTTTGGTGGGTTTGGGCTTTGGGAATTTGTAGGAGGGTAGTGTTCTGGGGAAGGTGAATGATAAGTATGTTTTCCTAAGAACCCTTTTCTTATCTGTATTTAAAATGCCTTAGCTTCTATCAATAATACGAGCGTTCATTTGTTTTGGCTTGTTTAATTTTGATCAAACAATATAAATATATGAAACACTTTGAACCCTGGAAATGCCAGCAATCAGAAAGTTGTATGATTCAGGTCAGTTATACTTTGACGGCTGGTAACATTCATCATTAACTGGTTATGAACCATTGCGCGGAGTTGTTTGTTTCTTTTCGGCACTAAGTACCAAATATATTTCATATTTTAACTTCTAGTATCAATTACATATACCAACACTAGTTCTGTTTTAATCTACTCATTTAATATAACAATTCGCTGGGCCTACGTGATGTAAGTAGTATATTATTATTCTGTTTACTACTGAATATCCTTTGTTTCTCATTTGAAATATACATGTATATGTATTATTGTTATTCTGGTAACACCAAAAGTGTAATTAGATTCGTGCAGCACGCTTGATGCAACCAGATTTTTAAACGGCTGTATGATTATGTAAAGCAAATATTATATCATTAAATATTATCAATTCTTTTGTTGTCCAGATTATATTTAGAATAACTTCTGATTTGCTATATCGGAGCTCAACCGGCATTCACATACATTGTGTGCTTGTAGAGCTCTGCGAAGTCAAAAAAGTGTTTGGTTTCTTACAGAATTACTTCATTTAAGTTCCCACTGTTTTATGTAATGCACTGGCATTCAATCAAAGTAATTATTATACCACTTATATAAAAGGCCGTTTGCCACATTTTCAGATTGATAATCGAAAATATCACCGCTCAAGAGCAACCTTATCGCTCGTGGTGCATTACTCATTAACTTATTAATACAAGTCATTAATTACAAGCTGTTTGATTTTCCGGTGCGGTTTCAATTTATTGACATTAGTATTTCTGCTATTAGGCGTTAACTTGATATTTTATCACGTGATTTGGTATTAGGGATACTTTGTTGAATTGGATATTGAGTCTTGATTGCATGGATTTTTTTCAATGACCTGGCGGCGAATAATGCATTTAAATTGATTTAGATCAGATATAGTCTCCTAAACAAACGAGTCATGAAAGAGATGCTGGTGTACGTATTACGAAGCTTTTAGGAGCCAGTATAATATCTGCCATTTATCTCTGCTCAAAACGAGGCAATTCTTCCCGCGAGCATGCACGTGTCTTTTGCTGATAATTACTCCCGTTATGGGAAATAATTGCTTTCGGTAAGCGAGTAGCCCCTATTTTCTGTAGATCGAACATAATTTAATGCTAGGAACATTATCAGTATTCACCCGACGATTTTAATATTACTTTTGACAGCTAGGGAGATAAATATCTTGTTTTTTTGCGCAAGATAATCAAACTACACTTCGTGCACTCTGTGGATGAAATATACTGCATTTATCGTTACATCTGACGTGATAATATGTTCAATTATCAAAAAGCAATTCAATATTTAAGCTGGTATTAATCATCGCCATTGATATGTCATCTTCTTGATGCTTCATTCCAGAGATTGATTAATTGTTGAATCTGTCTTACCTCAGAACAATGTCAGCCTAGCCAGATACGAGAGAACACAAGAGCACGTTTTTGTTCATGGCAATGTTTTATAAGCTTACGTTGGACCAAATAATCTATTAAAAACAATATTGAATACATAATTTAATCCTATTTAAAACTATTTGCCAGCTTGTCTTTTGTAATTTGTAAAAATGACGATTGACAGCGTGATAGACTAATAACGTTAGTCAATAAATCTTTAAATTTTTTTAGTTAATCGCGTCTTGTTGTTTACATCATTGGCTTATACAAGCCGCTTGTAATGTAAACATCATGTTTATACCAAACATTGACTTTCATGTGACCCAAATGTTAGGTATGAAAAGGCACTAATCATCTTGTTTAAATGTCAAGCGTATTACAAGAGTGTCTTATTATGTAAATTCAACTATATATAGCCGAAATTATAGCGGGTAAATACATAACTATACATGTAGATCCCAATTCAAATTGAACTGTGGTATTTACAACGATCTGTTATGCAAATGATTAATTACAGAATTAATTGAGCACTGAATGATCTTGATTACTTCTGGTTCATATAGTATGATATTATACCACATTGTTTGGTAAAAATCTATTTGACCGTGCTATCAATATCGCAAGTGTGTTTTATCACACTTTGAACACACGTGATTAATGACGCTACAAAAACAGTCATATCCATACGATAAGGATAAATAACACATGGGTGACAGCATGGCAATAAAAACTGCCATATTTGACGATAAATTACAAATTACTGTGATAAATCCATACCATTTTCTACAAATTTCGATTTCTTAATTCCTAAAAATTATGCTAAATCTGTGTTGTGATACGCATCTGTTAAGTTACTCGTCAGATACGAAACTATCTGTTAAATATAGAAGATCCAAAGAATGACTCTAAGAAGTAAGAAGTGACATTCGGGATATCTCTACTCAAATATTGAACGTTGTTAACCAACTCGGTATGCCAGCATTTCAACAATTGATGTACACGGATCTAAAGCGCAAGAAACACGGAAATACTGTTGTTGAAAACAGACCATTGTTTGGTCATCTTATTATTGTAAACTTAATACAGTGGACTCTCATTGGCTCGAACTCGACAGGACTGACGAAATCAGTTCCAATTATCCGGAGTTCCAGCCATCTGGAGTCTACCCCATGAAATGGAGGTGTATTCTAACTTTTACAAGGATATTTTTTGGTTAATAATATTGATTTATAATTTATTCAAAGTAATTGTTCTCCTTTGTGAGAGCATACTGATTCTTTCCTAACGACATAATTAGTCTTATTGCTACTGCGATACAAAATGTAAATAATGTGAATATATGAGTATGAATGAAACGTTCTGAGTCATAAACAATAAGTCAATTCTTCTGGGTATTTAAGATAATTGCGCCTCCAATAACAATTTCGATTGTATTCTCATGACAAATATATATAATATCAAGTATAAAATTTCTTTTCTTCTATCTCGCGCCGATAGAATTAAGTTTGGTATCAGAGAGTTTGAAGTCAGGGGATAAATTCTGAATGGTGTGACTAATTTTGTGCATTTTGTTAAGCCCTCCGTGGTTTACCGGATCAACCATGTGCAAGATGCTTAGTTAATAAAGCCCATTATTGAAAATGACCGCTCGGAAATTTTTCATTACTGTCAATGTCTCTGGACGAGCCCTTATAATATGAGAGAGCTTATAATTTCCGTCCCCCCTGATTTAGCTCGACACTTGGAGTATTGTCCGTGTAAGGAAATCAGCAATTGATAATTGAAATAACAACACTGCACAATGGTTATTATTATGCTTTAATTACTTGTCAGGCCGAATCCTTTTGTATCAAACTTCCGCAAAGGAAATTGGAATCCTAATTGCAAATAGATTCGCCATTAATTTAAGGGTACTATTTCGCGACACGACCATACACTGACCAGATGAAGCAGCGTTCAAATCATGCAGTCCTTGCAAACTACTGATTGGTCAATTTTGTAGGTTGGCACATTGCTGCTTATGCACATACATTGGCATAATAATCATTTCATTATACATTTTTGTAATACATTGAGTTATGGAGATCAAAGAATCAACTTGCTCACTGACAATATATGTGAGCGGGAGTGTAATAGTCCTGTCTGTTGTGGACTGCCAAATTATTTTTGAATGTTTGTATTATTGATTGTATTCTATTATATTGATGTTATAAATGTGCTGAAAGAAATGACCATATCACACAGTCATAACCAACTTTCAGCGTTGATTTACGTAATAAGTTCTACATAGTTCGAATATGTTTGAAATAACGCCGTTTTGCAGAAGGAGAATAATTTCTGTCCACGTGTCTTATATAATGTCCGTTTTTTATCCTGAAGCCGTGATCTGTAAATGTCATTTACTAATTTAATTTATCGTTGTATGATTTGGCTTTTAAGATAACGTAATCAGTACGTCTTGTCGCGGAAATTGGGAGATAGTGCAACGACACGATTCGCTTCAATTTATATACTTTAGAAGATTTCTAAGCTATACATAGGCTTTATATAAATTCAAAATTGAGTGAAGTATATTATCAAATGATTTCCATGAACAAGTCCCTCGCTATAGCAACGTGCACGAAATGAGACACACAGTAACTATACATGTTACTCTCTACATTAACTTCTATAGCCATTTAATAATCACGTTTTTATATTCTGCTTTCTGACTGCCTTTTAACAGACTCTTCACAGTTATCATTAGATTTATCCTTGTCGTATCACCAGACAATTCAATTTTATCAAACATTTTTCCTTCAATTATTTTACCGCTAGACGTCTCCCTAATGTATCCATATATGCATTCGCAGTACGTTCAACTGGTCGGTATTTTGTGAGATGTTTAAACAATCTATGACTGTTGATTGCGATTAGTTTCTGTGCTGGTATTCGAATAAAAAGCTCTTTTCTCGCTCCGTTGATTCCCACGGGACACTGTAAGTGAACGATTTATATTCCGATCACATTTCTGATTGTGTTCTTGCTACGAACTGATGTAGTGCTTTCATTTAATTACGCATTGGATCTCTGAGTTTTTCAATCATTAACCAAATTTGTGTCCCAAACATACAAGCAACATGTATTTTACGCGAATGAGTTGCTTGTTGCGTGCAGTCTTAATCTGTCAGTTATATGCTGCTAAAGTGAATCAGTTCAGCTTCATCTTTGAATAATTACATTGTAAGTCCGCTTTCAAGATCTCAGCTCTGTTTTTTTCTTATCATATTGACTGAATGGTTGACATTAAACTTTAAATTATATGTGCTGAATACAATTTTGTGATTTTTTTGTTTTTACAAAATCACATGATGCGTTTAAATAACAATATGTTCCTATTCAAACATTACCAGTTTACGAACGACCATAAATCATTTCTTTTTGTCATTCTATAACAACATTCGTCTCTGAAACATCAAACTTCTCCCATATATCAAATATATCTTAAAAACAAAAACGTTTTTGACAACCTATTTCTGAAATATATTCCAAATCGAACGCCAATTCCGTGAAATTTAATAACTTTCGCCAATTGGAAATCCGTTTCGGTAATAAATCTACCAGTTCGGTATAATTGAGCTATCACTTCATGTGCCTGACAGCTTGATGTATCTTTTATTACAGTGATGTACGATATTTCTGGACAAGATTGTAACTGTAAAGAATCAATCAAATATTTCTCTCTCCAAGTGCAGTATCTTATAGTTTTGTCAATATGATTTAGAGCCTGCAGTAGAATGATAAGAGGGGGGAGATGTGATCTCTATTGCTTTTATTCATCTACTAACGTTAAGTAAATATTTATTCTCCTTCTGGATGTGAGAATTATTCCATGAATCCATGTGTGCCAATAAGTATTCTTAGTTTTACGTATAAAACGAAAATAACAATTTGATAAGACTAACAAAATATTGTTCCATATGCGGTACCTAATTTCTGCTTACAAATTATTATTTATCAAATGCAAGACATACAATTTAATAGCTGGATTCCTGCTTACAAATTATTTTTTATCATATGCAAGATATACAATTTAGTAGCTGGATTCAGGAAAATATCAACCACATTCAACGGCCGATCGAGAAATTGAATAAGGGAAAAACACAGCGAAGAGAATTGACAGACATTTCGGTTATTGGCTAGTGGTTAATATAGCACCTGACTTTCATCGCTTGACCTATCTCATTACTGGAAAACTGTCAGAAAATACAACAATACAATAATCACAAATTAAGACAAATAATGTTTTAGATATGCGTAGACAACAATATACCATTACCATTATAAGAGTATATTTTCTAATCACTACAATTTGTTTTTGTTCCGTCTCCGTGTCCTCTGAAACAGACTTAACTGTTCACCGAATTCTGTGTACACAGTATTTTGTTTGTCTCGACAGTAGGAGAAATATTATTTCACTTTGTGTCTGACGTTTACTATTTATTTTTAATCATTCGATAAATTGCGCCCTTAGGTAATAATACAAATGTTGTACATTATCAATATTGTCTGTCTTGGGAGGCCGACATTTCTATTTTTGCTGTCTGGAAGTATAGATATAATTATATACTTCACTTTTGTCTTACAGTTGACAAACTTAGTATGTCAACACTCTGTCCGGTTGCTAAAAGCAAACAAACCACAAGGGAAACAGGGAAAAGTCTTGGTGTGTGATATATAGTGCAAAAACCCTGTAATAGACGAGTATAGGAACAGACGGTCTACGCCCTGAATAATGCATCATTTGTGATGTTGTCTTTATAGCTTTAAATTGTTTCTTGTCAGCTTTTATGACACGAAATGCTAGTTCTATGTTTATGACCAAAACCGACATTCTTCTCCATCAGAAAGGATCGGTAAGATCAGTTACTATATAGTATGTTTTATTAATAATGCAGATGTGTAACACTACATATATACTGCAATGGTCAAAGGCAAATACTTATTTGCAGATGTGCTCAACTCTTAATCTTTTCAAAATGTATTGAAAAAAAACGATGATTTTATCCAACTTAGCAAATGTTGTTGTTGTCAACATTGTTTGTTTAGTTCTTGGTGTTTTCAATGTTTGAACTATCCAACTCACTTTCCAAAAATAAAATCAATGTGTGTCTGTTCTGAATTTCAAATTATTGAATTAATTTGGAAACTCCAGCATGACAAATCCAGTTCTCATGTTATCTGTTAGTGTACCATAATGTCCCATCCTACAAATTGTGCTCTGTTCATTTCTTGATTAATAACAGCAAATAGAACACATAATACCCATTAGTGCTTTCGCTTTCAATTACATTTATATATTGGTCATCGTTCTGACAAGGGACTTTTCCCTGGTAGAAATAATTGATTGTGACAGTATATAGAATCAATCACTAATACATGGACAGTTGAAAAAGTACTTCAAAATTAGTTTAAATTACATTCATTCATTTCTCTAATATTCTACTCCTCACATCCTCATTTAAATCTTCAATTATTGCTGTACGTTCTGAATGGTTGGAAACATCCGTAGTGCGGGATAAGATTTCCATTCCAGCTTTTGTCAGAAGTCGATGCTTATAACTCAGTCTCAAACACTTTGCTGTCTTTATCAATCTAATGTAATATGAATAATTCATGTATTGCTCCCCTTTTTATTCTCCTTTCATTCTGTAAGCATGTAAACACGCGCGAAACAAATGCCCATGTGTATTTTAAGTGTAGTAAATTAGTGTTTCTTCGGATGAGCTGAAGCATTTGTTTTTGCCGTATCAGTCAGCGGGTGAATAAAAACTTGACACGCATGTGACTTATTTGTAAAACATGTATTTTGGACAACTTTATTAGCCTTGATGCTGCATTACATCAACAGGCGATTGGAGATTATCAGTTGCGTCACAAGTTTTGAATGAGGCATCCACTTGTCATTTTGTGCTGTTAGTCCATTTATTTAACATGAGTTTTCTTATTGTGGATACGAGACAATACGCCATGTTTTTAAGCAATCTCATGAATGATAAACAAAATCGACAGAGAAATAATTGGAGCCATTATCAAATTGTCATCAGCATTAACGTCAACTGCAAGCTTAAATATGTTTACCAATATGAAAAAAATACTGATTGTTTCATTTTTTACCAATTTGTGACTTATGTCTACAGTTTATATAAGGATGGAAAACATACACTTTAATCCGTATCTGTTTTACACATACAGATAAATAGCCACGCTCTTGGTTAAATACCTACGCGAAGAAAAAAAGCCTAAGTCATTCTACGAGGCGCTATGTCAAACCTTATAACAACATTAATTCTTCTAACATCGACACAAAATTTGTCTCAATGAGCTAATTATAAAACATGCTGACACTTCTAGCTTAAGGCTATGTTCCAAGAGAAATGTGCTTGATTTGCTTTTCCGCTAAGTCCTGGATATCTGTTCTTAGCTTAACAAGAAATCTATCATTTAATGTCGTTTAAGTAGATTGACATTATGGTATGATAGCTGATTGATTTTACAAAACATAGCAATTAATCAGGGATAATGAAAGGGTGCTTTGTGGCGACAGGGGTCAATAGGTCTTCTGGCGGAGATTTAATACTTTTGGTGAATGGGTTAAATTGGTAATTTGTATACTGCACCTTGTAAAAAAGGGGTCTATTATTGAACCTTTTTATTCACATATGTTTGCGTATAGATAAGAAAGGGGGCCTCCATGGTCGAGTGTTAACACCTCTCACCGCTGTGAGTTTGAATCTCATCCGGGACTAAATATTTCACGTGTGGAGAAGCTGTCCAGCTAGCTCATGGAAGGGCAATGGTTCTACCCAGCTTTCTGTCTGGCGTCCCCCTCACGTTAAAGTTGGGAAAGTCGCTAATTGATCTTGATTGTTGGTGCGACGTTAAACTTAAGTGAAAATAGATAAGAAAATGATTCGCAGAAGCAACCTCATATGAAATGTCTGACATTTATTTTCTTTAACGGATCAACGGTATGAGCGAGTTTATCAACTCTGTTTTCGTACACTAATACCATTACTTTTTCATTAGTAGAGATTAACGTACGAGATCATTTCTCCCAGATTTATGAAGAATGTATCTATCGTTCTATCATGATCTATAGAAGATGTGACTAATCATTAGATGATTTACGACGTACAAGCTTATTACAGATGGAAATTAACAAACATTGAGATTCACTACATCAAATCATTCCTCGTGAACGATGAAGCTCATAGAAATCTTACTTGATGTTGGTGTATGTCATTGGTAAATGATATTTTATCCATATTATTGTATCAAAGTTTACCCTGACAATTACTTGGCAGTAGTTTCTGAAATGTCACCGTATGGTCTCATGCATAATTCAGTGTTTCAATGATTTAGCCCTATCGCAGTCAACGAGATTAGATTTTGTTGTTTTTTAGCGTTTAAACGCTTGTCTTTCCTTGATTCTCTGTCATTTTCTCTCAGTTTTTCCCGAGTTGCTAATTCACTTCCATATATCTTCAGACCTCCGCTCACACAATTTAAAGCATAACTTATTTCTATTCTACGTAACTAATTCTTCCTAAGTTGTGTAATCAGCAATCTTATTAAAGCTTCTTAAAATTGTCCACCAATTTGCATTGTTACGTCTCTATTGCAATAACTTACCCGTAAATTTATTAAAGCTTTCGTCAAATGATGTGTTTTCCAATGCAAACAAGTGCTGATCATTATTCATATTCATTACATTGTATCTGAGCTCCCTATATCGCCGTTTTTATATTACAAATGTCGAATAATGTGTTTTAATGAACTGACAGTTGGTGTGGTCTTCCGTTTAAGTTTCTACAAAACGCCTAAGGACAGAATTTAATCAGGTTTTTATATTCATAAAACCCATTTAAGTGCAAGAAACACTTTCTATGGCCACCGTGACAAAACGTATGTTTCAGTCAATAATGACACTTAATCAATAAATGTTTAATGAGTTTTATTGAAAACGAGAACAAATCAAAAAGACCAATACATATTTGACTTTTTGCGTCGCTTGAGTATTTTGTCTGAATTATTGATAATCTTGAAGTCACTCGTGCAATTTAATATGGACCACTTAGATAATAAAAAAGATATTAATGGACGTCGATTCAAATAAAAAATATAATGAGTTCAAATGACTAACATTACCTGTATATTTAGTTACTGTTTTACGTTTTTTAGGAATCTATTTCTTGTCAATATTTACACTAATTACACCATAGAAACTGACATTTGTTTTATTGAATGCTTATAATCTAGACACAAAAATGAGCACTAACGTAATAAAGATAGAATTCAACCCGTTAATTTAATGTCGCTAAAAGCAGACGAAATGACGCAGAACAATCCAAACAAACAATGTCATTATCTGGATAAATTATCGTTTTTTCCCTAATGTTTCTGTTTGCACCATAGTTTCCAGTAAAGTACATGTCACCGGGTGGCAAAGCGTTCATTGATGAAATGCATTGCTGAAGGTCCCGAATAACTACCGGTAAAATGTGATAAAAGTTAAAATAATGGCCGCCCTTTAACGGTTTAATTTTAGTTTTTTTTCCAACACTTGAACAACAGTGTCACATCTGCTTGATTTGTTTTCATAATCTATTGGTGTGTCTGTTTGCAACTTGGCACCCCGCTATACGATTAGCCAATAGAGTCACTCATGTCTCATCCTTCTTGTGTGAAGTGCTGTTTGACGTATCGATGTAATCATCATTATAACATTATTTCCTGCAGTGGTATTTCTTAGTCAGAGTCATTCTTTCTCAAGCAGGACACGCATTAATACATCACACATCTTTAAAACGCATTCTTGCTCCTCCTTAACACCCTCTTTCATCAAAATAGCACCTCTGTCTGTTTCCCTATCGAATGAATAGTTATCACTCTCATTGCATCGTAAATCATGATTAGTAAAAAAACAAAAAAATAATTTCCTTTCCGGCTACTGTGTTTCTTTATTCATTGATGGTGCTGTTCGCCTGTTCCTTTTAAGAATTAAATCATAACGTAGATGTTGGTGTTTTATTGTGATCGATGTAGGAATGATATTTCGTATGTTCCGTTCATCATTATTGTTTCTTTGACTGTAACTAATGGGTCCATGTTTGAACTTTTTAGATTAGTAAAGTTAGCTAACAAAGGGTCGGTGGTTCTACCCCTGAGTAGCCTTAAGTCTTCCTCTACCATTAAAGCTGGAAAGTCACTAAATGAATCTGGCTGTTTGTGCATTTGTGAATTCTCAAAGAAAAAAGTACATGTAGTGTTATTTTTTTCAAAGGAAACTACGGCAGGTCATGTTAGATTATGAATATGAATAATCATATATTCGTTTGCAATTCGAATTTATATGGGGGACTGGCTTTCTAAACTCGTTTGAAAACTCTGGTACCAGAGCTTCGTATGCGAAAAAACTATATTGAATCATTTTCATCATAATTGATGAACTGAAAGGCACTATATCCGTATATCTCTCTTTGATCATAATGATCTAATTGAATGTTTTTTTCTTCCCTGCAATATTATTGCAGAATTTTTTGTGACGAGTGTAGTGAATTGTGTCTTATTATCGCTACACGCATCACATTCATTCTGCGAAATTCATGAACTACAATTGCAAAACCTGAATGAATCCACGGTGTTTTTGTGTGACAAATCGTGGCAGTATTTCAGTATTTCTGAAATAATCAATCAGATTGAATTTCGCATGATATCTTTTCTTATCTTTCTCATCGTAGGTTTGTTCAGATTTGTGTGTTTCAAGACTGACTCACTTCTAATAAGAAGTTAAAGATCTCGCGATTACAAAACCAGAACAAAGTAAATTATGTTATCCGGTGCAATCCGCACATTGTTTTGTGGGAAAATGTCTCATTTAGTTTTAACCACTTTTGAAATGTATGGTTTGTTGCTGATGTCTATTAATCATGTCGATGTTCGTAGCGAGATCTGTTTAGCTTACCACATTTGCTATCTCATCTTGAATAAGTCATTTCTATTAGCTCCTATTGTATCAATGTTCATAGGCTATGTTCGCCATTTGCGAAACGATGTGTACCGCGATACACTGTTCCAATAAATATTGACAAATGTTTTTTCGAACTTTTAATCTCTTTACTCAGTAAATTCAGAAAATGCAAACGTTTTGGAACATGATAACTATATAAAAACAATAAAAGTATTTTGACTCTGAAACATGGTAAAACGACATGGATGGGTGTATTTTTAGCTTCATTTTTTCTCATTTTTATGTTGACCAAAATAAAATTTATTTAATTGTTTCAGTTACTGTCGATGCAGACTGCGGCAAAATACGTACGCATTGTATCCTGATATTCTGGTATATTGCAATAGCCTTACAACGTACCATTACCAAATATGGGTGATTGTGTATGCTATGATTTATCTCGTCTTTACCATAGAAATGAATCTGACATTGTGTCTCCAGTGTGCCAACATCAATATTAATATCATAAAGTAATTTATTCTGTAGCAAGGATACTAGTCCAGATACAGTAATTAGTAACCACTCCATTTACATAAATTTCACTGCTGTGATCTTGATGAAAATCATAATATTAAGTGATATTTGTGACCAACGTTCATGGTTTAACAAATTTATCAAACCGTAACTGTTTTAAAATGATTATCCCATATCCTCAACAAATCTCGCTGAGGTTTTTTATTATATTTGAACGGTGTGTTTCTGATTAACTTTCACACCATGAATCATTTTTGTGTCAACAAATATTGAAACATTTATGGCCATTTCCCGTGAATTGATACGTTTGCCATAGTTCTTATAATCGAGATACACGCAATGTTCACACAATAAAATATTAGTGATTAGAATACTTGACTTTATGATCAATCATGGAACAAACATTATGTACTTTTGTTTCAGTTGCAGGCTTCATGCATATTCAATTATACACTTCCTCTTTTCTAACTAAACATGTTTTATGTCCTTAGAGTTTTTATAACCATACTGCGACTTCCGTATCACGTGGTAATTTTTTTTGTTTCTATATACAGTGTGAGTTTCTGTTGTATCTAAATCTGCTGTAATGTAGCTGTTTATATCACTGGCAACTTGTTGCTATTCATGAGTACAATTACATTCCCATTGAGTATAACTGTCTACAGATATCATACATAATGACTCATTCTCATATCATACTATATCGATGCCCTGTTTAATTAACTTTCAGACCATATTGGCATTTCTACAACTCGATCCACCTCTTCCATCATCGTTGACTAACATCAATTGTTTACGCCCATATCCCTTACTGTTTGGGACAATTCATCTCCGCTCGATCAGTCGGAACGATTTCCCCAAACGCACGTTCAATTAGATATTATCTTTTAGGACATACACGCATACTCCTTATGCTATAATTTAAGCTTTGCTATCATCAAGACTAGATTCATTTTCTACAGCATCTTCTTATTTGGAATTAAAATTGAGCGAGAACTTTCGGTCTTATTGTGTTATTATGTGTGGTTCTCTAAGGAATAACCGAATATGCACGATTTGATTTACAAAAATAGAATCATACTGTTAGGTCAGACTTTCTTTTAAGTTACGAAATCGTTTCATCGCATGTACTCTATTTCCCATATCCTGTAACTTTTTTGGATTTGTTCACTTCGATAACGCTAAAAGCAATTTGATTCCAATGTCTGTGTTGTCCTTACAAAACGGAGAATCGTACCCCAAAATGATGTTTATTATCATAAAAGTTCATCTGAAATAGTTCCGCGTTCTGCGATTAATTACATGACTAAACGTTTGTAATGATACTACCATGGTTTAATTGATAGAGGTTATTTGAGCGTCTTGTTATCATGGTTCATTTATTCAATGTTATGTTTGTAAAATAGAATCACTCTATGATGAAATAGAATGTTAACATCTGTTAAGCTTTTTTTATTTGTTTTGGTAACAAAGTGTACGCTACTATTCTTGTGGAAAATATATGACAGATTGCTAATGATGTCTCAATATTAACAAGGGAAATGTTATCTTTTATTAATCAGAAAGATGGACCCTCATACATCTTTATTTTCCACAGATATTATATGATAGTACTTTCAATCATGACAACTATTGTTCAAGGTTTCTCTCAAGAGATTTAGGCAATAAACAATACACAAAGCATTCTACCGAAAATGTCACAACAATTCAGTGTTTTTCCCCTTTTACTCATTCTTTGTTCTGATTTCCTTATCTTCAAACCGTGTTTCAATAACGAATATCTATTTTCGCCAAATTGAGTACGTTTCACCACAAGCCGTGATATATCTTCTTGTCAAATGTTTCTCTTTTTAATCCAATTTTCCATGATTAATGTCCAGTATATCTTTGTACATGTTACCAATTGGTAGTGATTGTGATGTATGTCGTATCATTGTTTTCTCATGTAAAATATTTAAGGATGTTTTCCCTTGGTTTCCGGAAAATTCTTCCTCTTTGAGATGTTATTATCTGAAACATATGTCCCGATAAATAATGACTGTTAGTTTATATTTATCTGTTCCTTCCATGGACTATGACATTTTAGTCATTGATATCGTGGCATGATGTCCAACAGGGTACCATTGTCAACGTTAATATGTGAATAACACTAATAAGTAGACTTATGTTATAAATATTATATATTGTACTTTAGATGATAGATATTGTGCCTCTTAAGGGGTTAAACATCTGTAATGTGCTCAGTGAATGTACTGCTGGTACCTGGGGTCCACTGAACGGTACTGAAATAGTTAATATTCAACAAATGTAAAGAACTAAATATATTACCGCTCAAGATACTCCTGGTCTGCTCAATTTGCGCCGCTGTTGTCAATTACTACAGCCCTTTCTAAAACATAATGACTTATGGGATTTGCGATCAAAAGGGAACCAGAATTGTAAAATTGAGAAAACTAATTAGATTAACATTGCGATTGTCTGACATTTGATAGAATTAATTTGGACTACGAGGTGCACTTAAAGTGTGTGGCCCCGCAGGGATCTTATAGGTTCGCTATGAATAAACCAGAATGCTTCTATGATCCCATCCTCTGCAGCCCACATTCCTGAAAACCCTAAGAGGGAATTGAGTTATTGAAATACAAACATCTTGAGTTATTAGAACTGTTGCGAAAGAACAATTTGGTGTGAAATTGCATAATCAACGACAATAATTAACGTCTCTGTTTGCTTGATGGTAACCAATTCTGTCACAATGAAATGTCTGATCTGCCGAAACCCTACTAAAGCTGTGGGTCTTAACACAAAAATGGCTGATACTTTTTATTATCAAATTTAATAATGATCGATCTTCATTAATAAAAGGACAAACTTTTTTATTTTATTGTATTAATTACCAAACAGCTACATTGAGACAATATCATATCCACACCAGCTTCGACAACAAAGGTTTTCATACAATGATTCATATCTGTTTTAGCGATATCCTTGTCTGTGTCCGAATCTATTTTTAGAGCAAAATCTAACAGGGAAATAACTTTAAATTTATTATTATCATTGTTGATAATTTCAGGAGATGTTCGGGACTTGATGCAAAGATGCCCGGATGGTACATTTGGATATAGATGTAAATATAGATGTCGTTGTTACAACGACGAACCGTGTGAGAAGGTGACTGGTGTGTGCTACAAAGGCTGTAGTCATGGTTACTGGGGCCCAGGATGCCAACTCAGTAAGTTGGATTTAAATGAAAGTTCGATTCTTCTTTTCTATATACATGCAAATCCAAAGTCTAAATCGTGATTCTTTCCTTGGTTGTCTTATTATAATAATTGTCTCTCTTAATTTTCTCTTTTCCAATTTCAGTAACATTTTGCGGGTGAAAATAATGTTATATTAAAATGATTGTTGTATTGTAATACTTGTACATGTGTTTGTGTCATCAATTTACAATCATTTTTCTTATGCATTTTACAACATGCAAATGAACCTTTATTGGATACTTGCTTGAAAAAGAGATAAAAAGTTATAAAGTCGACAACATAGTTCATGTTCTCTAGTTTTACGGTGACTAGTCATAAAATAATTCGGACAGATTGTTTGACTTTGTCCGGATCTTAGTATTGTATACACCTGTCCGGAATTGACAAAGTGTTCAGCAATCATATTTCCCAGCATAATGCTGAAATGATTAGTTTCTTATAAACAGTTGATCTTCTATTTAAGCTAATAATTGTTTTTACAACGGCAAACCTCACCAGTATCAGGGTCGTGTGTCAGTTACCGCCAGTCTTCATATATGTCAACAATGGGACCTTCAATATCCACATCGCCATTCATACGATAAAGATGAGTTTCCGGACGAACGAATTCCGGACAATTACTGCCGCACTACCATGGACTCCTCCAGACCTTGGTGTTACACAACAGATAAAGCTATCCGATGGGAAAATTGCAACGTCAATAATTGCAGTATGTTTTTTATTAATTACTTGGTCTGAAATTTGTTATATCTGTGGTCCTGTAATAGCATAAAAGTTGGTTATGACCTCGCCCAGCTTACTACAGTTAATACATACGAAAGATGCACTAACTGTGTACTACAGATGTACTATTGTAGACCATTTTGCTTCACAGATATTTCATTTAAGTTCCAGCGTTTACACCATAAAATTTATAATATAATATCTAATAAAACGATCTTTTGTTTAAAATTCAGACTGTCCCATGGGAAGATTTGGACATAATTGTGATATGGAATGTCATTGTGCAGACAGTGGAGAGGCCTGTGATAGCATTATGGGGATTTGTAAGTCCCAGTGTGCACTAGGTTGGACAGATTTTGATTGTCAAACACGTAAGAAAGTATATCTCAGTCGTTGATGGTACTTTGTTTGTCGTCGATTTATCAAGTTCAACATTATTGTTACAGTGGAAGAAGTACAAGAAAAACAAACGCTAGCAATGATTCATTCATGGGGTCTTCTAGGCTTTGTTAAATATTTGATATTATTTTACATTCATTTTCGGATAAAAGTATTTATACCCTACATGATTATCAACAAGTTACATATATAAAACATTTAAGTATACATTATAATGTGTGGGTCGACCGATACAGCAGTGAAGTTGTCTTTGTATTACCCGTCAGATTATTCGATTATGTCACAATTTATTAAAGTGTAATATTAATTTGCGACTTTCACTCAGCACCACAACATTACTATGGCCATAAAATAACCTCACAGATGTTGTAACGATGTGCAATTTTGCAACATGTTTTAGTTCTAACATGAACCTTCAGTTATAACCTCAGTAATTTTAATGTAATTACACAATGCGCATTGGACCTTAGGCTGAGTGGAGAACTTGGTGCTTTCTTATGAATCGTAATATTCCCGTTTGAAGTTAAATCATTCGTAAGCATACAATATGTCTATTTCTTAACTAGGGGAAATAGAACATGTTTCGGCGTTGGTAGAAAGATCAAAGACATTGAACAACAAACCTTTTAGTAAATTCTGCCAATTTTCGGATTGTTGCTGTTCTTGTCTTGTATTCCATAATTATACGTCACAGTTAAAGATTATTTCTGTAAGTTTTAATCAAAAGTATAACGTAGAAACTGGAAGTACGAATTCTGGGTATGTCTAGTAGTTGTTAATTAGGATGTAACAAAAGGCTTGATATTTTCAATACAGCGATATGAAGCTAACATTTTATTTAGTTTTACATTATTCTGAAGAAGGCGTGCCTGGTATACATCGGAAAATGTATTTTTATTGATGTGGATTCACCATTAAAATTTCCATTTTCCATCGAAACTAGAAACAAACCATATGAGCTTTCATAATATTGTATGTCTGATATAATATTGTATGTCTGATAGCATTAATACCTTGTATTTCCCAAGTGTTTCTTGTATCAACCTCGTATACATTTTAAATAATATCTATTTATCTTACCTCGTACAGAATACTTGCTGTTGATTGGGTAAGCCGGGTCACGTGCTGACCTAAATTTTTGGAACTATTCATATCCGCTCAGTAATCATAGTTTCAAAATAGAAATGACTGAGGTGGCATAAAACTTTTGTAAATTGATTAATGAATGGTACTCGGTAAGATAAATTCATTACACGGCTTCTTACTGACCCGATACGGTGTGATACAGGGTCGGTACATTAATTCTGGGCTCGAGTTTTCGAGCTGCGGACCCTTAATCACACCATATCGAGTCAATAAGACCCGACATAATATGTGACTAATAATATCCGCTTAGTATTTTTTTTTATTTTTCCAATCATTTTCAGCTGATCGCTGTCCGAATAACACATACGGTTGGGAATGTTCAGAAAAATGTTACTGTCAGAATCCTAACCATTGTGATAGATTTACAGGACCCTCTCCGTTATGTAGATGCCAGAAAGGTTTCTTTAATGCACCTTACTGTGAAGCAGGTATTGTAGAACTTACTCCACGATATGTAACAAAATTAAACACTAAAACATCAATATTTGGACTATCTCGTGTATTAAATACTGAGGTTGTCAAATTGTCAAGTTGAAATACTTGTATATAGGATATATTGGAAAAATCCGGCCCGAAACAAATCGTCTGAAATTGAAGAGGTTGCTAAATAAGGTTTTATTGTTTAATTTTTAATTCACCTACCGTTGCTGGTAGTTTATAAATATGTTCTATATAAGTTCCTGATTTCTACAATGGTTCAAGGTATTTCAGTAATATTTGTACCTGAAATTTTCCACATTGATAACTGTACAACTGTACATAGGCAATAACCGATCCATTTTGAAATTCGTGTTTATTTTGGGTATTTGCGCGAAGAGTTTTCATTGATGCGAAATGTGAAATCACAGCACTAATTAATCCCACCGGTAATGCGTTATCAATTCCATAAGCTGATTAGATATATGGTTCTGTAGAAACTTTTAATCAATTGATAGAATTGCAAACATATTACAAAGTGCAAAATTGTGTCAGGGTTGTTTTGATAGTAATAGTGTCGACCGGTGCATTCCATTTTATCTACTGTTCTGTTATAATCAGTCTGCATTAAAATGTCTGGGCATCCGGATGTGAACATTGCTTCCTCAGCAGTTTGTTTGATAAGAATCAATGTCCCTGGAACGATACATAAATATCAGTATATGTTGGAAGATTCAATGGTTTAAAGGAAGCCCAAGCTCACACACTTTCATAGCGAATGCTGCTTTTGTATCTTGTATAACATTTATCGTGTATTGTCATTTTCGAAATTCTGCCATAGCGATGAGTAAAGAAAAAATAATGTATTGATAACACGAATGTTCTAATATACTGATTATATATGTACTGGCTGTATTGAAATTGTATCTATTGTTAAAGACATGACTATATGTAACGAGTATTGTTTTGTAAAGTGTTGTTTTTCTTCAGTAACACCTCCCAGGATTATCAGTTTTAGTAATGATAAGGCTAATCAAGGTCGGGCATCAGTATTTAATTGTACAGTAGGGGCGTATCCCACACCACGTGAAGATGAGATCAGACTTGTAGCACCACCAGGAAAAGTTGTAACACTCATCCAGTCCCTAGTTCTAGATGGTAACATGTACAAGAGGTCAAGCTTGTTTCAGGTAGGTGTATGCCGCTGTATACTTATTTTTATTATTACTAGTGAAGTATAAAAATATTTTGTCTTTTCTATTCACACGTCAAAGCAATCCATCAGATACCCTCGTTAAGATATTTTGTAGTGCTGTGAAATGATCATAGTGACATTTATAAAGCAATTTTGATCTGAAATTAAGCCGCGGCCGTGGTCCAGAGGTTAGTGCGCTGGATCCGGGTTCTTGCAGCCCGGAGATCCGGGTTCGAATCCCGGTCGCGGCAGGTCATACCTTTCCATGAAAATTTGACAAAAATGTCGATTTTCCTCCATATGTGGAGAAGTTGCCGGCTCCTTGTGGAAGGGTAAGTTAGTACTGGTTAGTATACAGTCCAGGAAAACTGGTTAGGTGAACCGGTCGTTGTATATAACTGAAAAAATGTTGAAAAACGGCGTTAAATCTCAATACAACCAACTGATTTGAAATTAGGTCAAGGAATGGGTAACACTATACTAAAATACCTACTTACTCAAACTGCATTTTATTTTACTAGACACACAAGTTGAGCATTTCTATTGTGTCATTGCGCAGAAGACTAAAATAAATCTGAAATGTGACTCGTTACTAGTATATTATTTAGTTAAAAGAATAAAACACGTGCATTGTTTCTGGTGAAGCCATGTTATCTTGTTCGATGGGCTTATACTTATCAGTGTATGCTTCGTTTGCTCTTGTCTTACCTATCTTTGTCTGTGATAATTACTTACATAGGTTTTACAATGTATGTTTGACTAGGTGAATGCGGTTAGGGCTGATGAGAAATATAGTTGTGTTGTGAGGGCTATTGCTGGAGAAACCTCTATTACCAGAGAGGTGGATGTTTATAGTAAGTATTCAGTGGAACAAATCACAGATACAAGATACCTCATCACACAACAATTATGTCGATCTCAAAGTTCTTCTTAGCTATTGCTAGCGCTTATTCGAGTATCTATAAAATGAAAACCATATGTTTAAATAAGTTTGCAAAAATTCAATTTTGGTTTATGTACACTTGGATACTTTATATTACATGAATAATTATTACTTCGACATAAACGATTCCAACGTGTATTTTCACTTATTTCTCGCGTTAAATCATGAATTTAATTTAACAACTCTCTCTTAATGTGTGATGTAATGATACGGTTACACTGTGTTTTAGCACACAGGCAGCATTTTCCCTTAAAGTTCAATGCCTAAATGTATTTCATCTCTTTTATTTTTTCTGATTTAATGAGAAGAGCGTTCCTTCTGGCTTTTCAACTACAAATTGTGTAAGGCCGTAGAGATGGTTTTTTTTGTTTTGGATAATGGCATTCGATTCGCTGGAGAATTTATTTAAAGCCATTATTCATGATGAAAACATTACAGCATTTAATTTTTATTGGAATTAATTTACTGAAAATATTTTCAATTACCAATTTTAATCGAAAACATTTAAGAATACTTTCATATTGTTTTGTAACAGCTATCACAATTGGTCTAATTGTTATGTAACAACTATTATTATTGGTCTGATCGTTATGCTGTATCAATATTTTAATATTATTTTTTATATAAATAATATGACAAGCTTGTCATAATTTCTGCTTCCAGTACGCCCAATGCTGATTAACCCGCCTATTGTTGTTAAGAACGGTGTATCGGGGACAAAAATACCACTAGAATGGTTGCCATGGAGTAAGTCACGTGGCGATACGGGTGATCCAAAGGTTATGTGGTACAGTGTTTGGGTCCGGGCTCTTCAAGAAAAATCATTCAGGTATTGTGTCATCAAATATGATATGTCGGTAAATGAAAAGAACATATGTTCATACCAGACAGGAACTTCCAATATTTTCAGTGATTAATGATGTGCAAGAAAAACTCACTGTACTACCTGATGTGTAGGTGGTATTAGTGTACTGCAAATGAATATACGTCTCTATAGATAAATATGGACTGCCTTTGTGTTATCATTTGATCATCGGCAGAGCTTCGTTACTTAAAGAACGGCTTAGTTATTTCCATCTGTATCCAAAGATTTTTATAAAAATCAGTTTGTAAAGTCGCACAGGTAATATAACACGTCTCTAAATACAGTCCAGTCAAACCTGTGTTTGCGGCCATCTCCGAATGAAGACCACCCTGAGAATAAATGTCATTCTTTGAAAAACCGTCATTGATTATTTAGAACAAACTGACCTCTGAATAAGGGCCATCTGTCAATAAAACGCCATATTTTGGCTTTTGCAATGGTGACTTTCGTTCACAGGTTTGACTGTAACTTTATTTTTCAATGTCCATAACAAAAGCAAATGTATTCAGTTGTTACGTAACGTAATATTTCATATCGCAGTATAACGAAAATTCTTAGTACTAAATGAACATGTTTTACAATTTGTAGAATGTTAAGTGTCGTACCAGAAATAAAATGTCATGTGCATGCTAGATGTAACTACACCGTGACAGATCTACAACCATACACGAACTATGTCATCTACATAACTGTGAGACGTGAAGGGGATTCTGAAGATGGGCCCAGGGGACCTATGTTACATGTCAAAACTAAATGTGCTGGTAATTATATCAAATGCACTTAGATTGACTGGTTTTCGAGAGCGTCATATTCACCTTCGTGTCATATCTTATGGTATAGAACTCGTGTCTAAAACGTCACTATATGAGGCTGATGCTGTAACGATACGATTTCGATTGAATTCATCCAGATAGATAGATATTTATTCAAACATTAGGCATAAAGCCCAACAGTTTACATGTTGATGAAATACAAATACAATACATCACATATAAGTTATAATTGGACAAAACAAAACATGTTTGTAAATTTTCTAGGCAAGTAATAATGGTAATAGGCGGTAAATAAGATTAATAATAACAATAAAAGATTTTAAGTCAAGTAATTGAATTTCCGTCTATTATGACATAAGTACTGCTATCAATCTCATTTTCTGTTATTTCAACCCAATGTCGATTTATGTCTTACAATGTTTACATTTCCCATCTGTCAGATGTTATGAGCTTCCCAAAATTGTACTATCGTGTTACACAAACATCCTTGTCTTATCTGTTCTCAATAGATAAAATAAATGATTTCAGAAGATAGATATTAAAGTCACATTCAACTCAACATTAGCTTTTAGTTTGCAGAGAGCCAAACCCAATTACAGTATAACCTCTGAAAACCAGACCCCTTTAGGACCGGGTCAAAAGTCTGGTTTTCGAAGAATTCCGGTTTTCAGAAAACTATTGATTATAAAATCGAAAATAGTCATACTTGAAAAAATCGTCCGAATTTCAGAGGATTCCGGTTTTCAGGGGGTCCGGTTTTCAGGGGTTCTACTGTATATTCACACTTTGTCACCGCGCTGGGCGATATTTTATCTATGGAAATTACAACATATCTAACATGGTTATTTGGTACAAATCTATTTGATTTGTATTTATGATACATTAGTAACTTTTGATAAAATAATGGTATTGCCAGAACTGTAGACATCCTAAATTGTTTGATTCAATGTTACATTGTAATTACAGTATTTATGTTATAACCAATACTTATAAAACTTTCCATTTTACCTTCAGATCCCACAGAAGGACCAATCATAACTTCAATCGTTGGAGAGTATCAATTTAACAAAACATTCCCCAAAACGAGGCTGACTGTCATTTGGGAGGTATAGCTTTTAGAATATCGTCTGCGCACAAATTCATTGATTAAGATATGACGTTCAGATATATTACATAATGTATTTAACATGCACGAGACATGCAATTCTGACATAAGATATCAAGTAGTATAACTGTTTTATCCAGACGTAATTGCTTTTGAAATGATACTATCAATTCATGTCAGTATGTCAGAAATCTGAACTAAAGATAACTTTCTGGATCGAACAAAATTGCTCGTCACGCAAACCACGGCTTTAATATACAATGTATGAAATTAACACGTATAAAATGTAACGAAAAAGAATATGCTTGTAGTTTACATGCATGAACATTGTATCTTGATATATGTTGCTTCGTTGATGTTAACCTCGCTGTAACTAAATTCCTGCGTCCAATACCTGTAATTTTCAGACAATTTATCCTGTTGCAATTAACTAAAGTATACATACATCCTTACAACAGAACCTAAACCAGCATTGATGCTATTTTAATTGTGCTTTCGTTTACTTCTTCATTCTTCTTAAATCAGGATCCACCAATGCCATCATGGAGTTGTGATGGTATCCGGAAGTATCAGTTGATGGTGTCGCGTGTTGATGAACCTAATGTCATGATAACCCACGCGGCTGGAGGTAGAGCCACTAATCGTCAATTTACGATATCCGAACTGTTACCTTCCACCAGATATTGTGTGTCAATTAGGTTTGAGAACAGTCAGGGTTTCTTCAGTCCCCAGTCTCCTGACAAATGTGTCACCTCACCATCAACAGGTTAGTCTTATCTTTAGTCCATGATCAGGATTATGTCAGTGTATTGTGTAATATTCGTGGATATTTTATGGATTTATCAACTCTTGTGGGCCACATTCGGTTTTATTGCGTCATAGTAGTACTTTATTTCATTGAACTAAGTCCTTCAGGTTTTAAGCTTCACACACAGAGAAACAAGCATGTTGTCCTCGACTCTAGAGACAATATCAACTCAGTTTGCAATAATACGAGCGTTAACCTTCTCGTTTCCTCATGAGAAATGGACAGATAATGTGGAAGTATTGGTCAATACTAATTCCATTTTTGTCTAATGTTACAAAACCGTGAAACCATTAACGAATTTGTTATGTATTACTCTTGCTTTTTTCACTTTCATCAGTTCTGGCAGCTCCACAAAACCTTCAGCTGCGTAGACGGACCAGTACTTCCGTTACAATATCGTGGGAGCGTCCATTGAACGCTGACGGAAATATGACGTCATACACAATAATTTACTGGAAGGGATTTCTGAGGGAACTTGTTACGAAGAAAGGCGTAGAGTATCAGTCGGACGAAGATGTTGTGGAGTACACACTAACTGGTTTAGACCCTGTTACCAGTTACAACATCCAAGTAAGTATGAAACTAACAGAAAAAAATGCGAGCGTAATATCACATTTTAAACAATGTTGTTGGTTTCATTTTTCGAAATATTGTATACAGGAAAACGTATACAAATTGAAGGCTTTGTCAAACTAAATTGAATTGTAACTGACAACCGTTTTCACAACTGTATTTAACTTACTCCCAGGATAAAATGGAGACTGACAGTCGACAAACAGTTCCTCTGGAAAATTCTATATTATCATGAACTGTATTAGGACGATTTTCTCGCACTGTTCAGGAGAGAAGAAATGAAACTGCATAGATTCCATTTACTTAATTATCCAATTGTCTGTTGAGTAATTGTAAATAATTGACAGTGATACACCAAATTGGATCTGATTAATGTAGTCAGCAAGTCTTCCAGACCAAATATTTACTGTTTAGTATCTGTCTCGTTGGTAACGAAATGTCATTATACACGATATATTGTCACAACAAAAGGGACGTCAACCATTTTGGAGATTATATGAGATAATTGACTCCCTCTGTGCTGATTATTTTTTTTTCAGAACTATCTGTATAGAAATAGCTGCATTTATCGTACGCATTCAGTTATTTGTTCAGTATATCAGTATTACCGCATGTGGTATCTTGGAGTAATGAACACTTACGTATTTTTATATGAAAACTATCCTTATTCTTCAGATACAAGCACGTAATAGTGCTGGAGGCGGTGCTCAAAGTGAAATATTGATAGCATCCACATCTGAAGGGCGTAAGTGAATTAAGATCCATAGTTCGTATTAAATACAATGATAATATACGTATTAAATATATATCAAACGTTAAACTCAGTAAATTATCAATAATTTGCGTACTTCTTGTGTTATTTTTTTTTCAAAGTGGATTTTTTGCTTCTTTGATGTAAATGTTAAACGTTCGGTTCTTACATCTTTATAAGTCATATATTCTGCATTTTTTTCTTTCATTATTTTCTGTTAGTATGTGACTATGTCCTTTCAATTATTTCTTAAGTCAGAATTAGATTAAAAATGCTAGTAATCTGTGGAAATTAATAAACATATGTAACTCTATGTTGTTATTATCAAACCAGTGCGTATTAATTACCTTATAAATATAATCATTATATGTAACGTATATGGCGTGGATATGTTTTACAATCAAATTAAATAACAAACTGGATTTGTTTTGTTTTATTTCTGTGATTTTCTGTTGCACGTTTTTTATTTATTTATAGGTCCTGGTTCCGTATTGAAATTTCGAAATACTTCCCGGACACAATCCTCTATAATGCTTGGATGGGAAACACCAGAGCGACCAATCAGCGAGGTTCTCTTTTATTATGTAAGTAACACCGAGTGACCAATCAGCGAGGTTCTCTTTTATTTTGAAAGCAATACATGGCAGCCAATCAGCGAGAGTCTTTTTTATTATATAGATAACAGAAGGTGACCTATTAGCAAGGTTCTCTTTTAATGTGTAAATGACAGAATATCATTCAACGAGTTTTTTTATGCGCGTAACACAGAATGATCAGCGACCAGTAGGGATTTATTACATTTTGCAACAGAACATCCGGACAGCGAGCTTATTTCGTTACAAAATCTATGCAATCTTATATGAACAAATTAATTTGATTAGTATTTTCTTTGCCTTTTATCCTATTCTTTTGATAATCATCATTTTTGTCTTGAGATTTGATAATCAAGGCAAATGATATAAATCGGCCCAGTGTATTAATACTAATAGAAGCAAACTCCAGTTTTACAGTGTTATAAACAAACAAATAAAACACCACTTCTAGCGCAGAACAGGCATGATAGAATACATCGAAGCTAATTAAATGAACTATGAATATTCGTCGGTATATACGCACATGTACTTGTAGAATCTGTCAAATGTATCAAAGTGCATTTTTTCTTTGATGTATCAGCACACCATTTGTATTACGTATAACAAGAGCCATCGGCTGTCAATTTAATCTTCAGCCATAATTATAAGTGTAATATGCCAAATAAGTAAAAACCGTGTGAGATTAATCAAGAATTTGTCCAGACGTTGCTAATATGTAAAAACGACTTTAAGATGTCTGAAGTGATGCTAAGGCATTAGTGGAAATAGATAGCTTCTGTGAGATGGATAGCATTGGTGTAAGTGGATAAAATTATAACACTGTGACAACGAGATAAAATGTCTGTCTGCTAAATACAACATTGGCCACCGCGTATGATAAAGATTTCCTTTTGTCTTATAAATCTTATCACTTAATAAGCAACTGAAATGAAAAGTGCCTGCAGACGACAAATGGACAACCATTATTTATTTTAGGTGTAATACTATTAGAGCATTATTCTATTATTTTCTGGTATGGGTTGTAATCATGGGAAGGGTATATGTTATTTACATTCGTAGGAAACAAAATACGATATAGTATGTGTTATTTCTTTTTACAAATACTCCACTCTATGGCCGTGAATGAATTCCATGCTCATCATATTATTATGATACCCGTTCCGTTTTATTCAGATATAAATCTACACGCATAAACATAAGAAAAAGTGTCTTGATTAGTATGTAAGTCTCTTTTAGTAAGACAATTAACGACTTGTTTAAATTTCGACATTTTTATCATTTAAGCTTTCTTCTTTATAGTTAAGATGCACGAGCGCCAGATCAGCCCCTAAACTCGCCATTGAGCCCTTACGTATTCCTGCAAGTATGTCAAAGTTCAATTATACCGGTCTTAGCCCAACTACGGAATACAGATGTAGTATAAACGCGAGTTCAACAATAGGGACTGGTCCTACTTCTTATCTTCTTGCTTGGACGGAGTCTGTTGGTAAGTGGATGTAATTATTATGAAAAGCCGTTTACTCAGTCGAACAATCGGTCGCATCGTCATTCTGTGATGTCAACAAGTTCAAATGCATTATAAAAATAAATGTATAACAGTTGTGAAGCGAAAAACGTCGCATCTTTGTAACTGTCGGTTTGACAATTATGTAACAATGCATGTAACTCTTAGACTCCCTTCGACTCCCCCATGCAATTAAGTCCACCAGAATGTACACTTCAAATCAAGATAAACCCGTTTCCAATGTTTGCTGACTTTTTATTTTATTCTAAATGTTGTGGTATAGTTAACAATGGTAATAAAACAACGACTGTTGGACAGACACTCTGAGGCTAATGGCACTCTAACATGGTGTTATAAATGGCATGTTGCAATTTTGTCTTTCAGGAATTATGTGCTAAAAGAAACGAATGTCTGCAAATCATTGTTTATGCACAAACCAAACCTTCATTAATTTTCAAGCTCCATTTAACCTTGAAACAAAAATTCATGAAGTTAAAACTCCGTCTGTCATGTTCTATGTTTTATTCTCTGGAGTATTGCTGGAGCACTTTAACTGTTACCGTACGACCTTTAGTGTCTGATAATTTATTGTAATGTATTTCTTTTTTGCCTAGACTTGGAAAGTATATAATTGTATCTATAATTAATAATCAAAGAGAGACTAAGTTCAGTAAATAATATAAGTTGTTGTAAAGTGTTTTCTCTATAGGTCACGTGTCAGTTTGTCTGGAACGGGTTCGTGTTTGTGAAGAAAAAAGTTGGAGACTTTGGGTTAATTACTTTGTGATTATAGCTTATTTGTTGATTTGAAAGATTCTGACCTTTCAGATCCTGCCGAGCCACCAGCCCCTACAATATTAGGTCGTTCTGAAACATCTGTTACCCTTGAAATCAAACCAAACGTAGATGCCACTGTCAGGTATGTTGTTTTACAGACTACGTCTCACTTTAAAGACCACTTATTTTCGGACATGATTTTAATATTTCCTTATATTTCAACTTGATAATGAGCCACTTCAACAGTACAATCGATTTTCTGGGACCTGCATTTTATCATATTATTTTAGTTCAGCGTACATACATTTAATCTGGAGAAAGAGCAAGTTAGAAGGACAAACTCAAAGACAAAGACAAAAAAAATGAACTAAATATTAAGATGTGAGAACGGTTCGCACATTGTGTCTACATAATTTACTGCATTAAGTTTATACGGTGGTACTTACAAAATCCAATTTGCTTACAATTTAATTTAGTACTCTTTAACGAGATTCTTCCTAATTTTAGTTCAAACATACTACGAATAATTACTTTATTCCAAAGAGCATTATTATATTTTGCTGATTTAATTTTCGTTACGATGTAACTTGTCACCGTTCTCCTCATAACATATCTTTTAATTAAGACGTTAATGTTTGTTTTTCTGTTTCGTCTCAGAAACAATGAACAATTTGTCTATGTAATGTCACAGGTCATTGTGGTAATATAGAGAATTTAATTATTATAAAAAACAAGGTTTGGGTTTACTTAGAAGATTGGGAAATATGCTAAGTACAGATAAAATGAAATCAGAAACAATAATTTCTAAATACCAGGATGTTAGACACATTTTAATGTCGTGCACTACAGAATTTATATAACCGTATTTTGTTATATTAATGACTTCTCTCTTTAATCATAATTAGCCATTGATTCATCACCTGTCTAGGTTTTTTTATTTGACATACAGTGCAGCCTCTCCGAAGCCACACCCTTCGGGAGAAGCAACATTATGTTGTTGTTGAGAGGTTGTTGCTTTAAACAAGTTAAATCAATAGTTCATCACCATTATACATTGCAGTTTCTATAGAATCATAGTTGAGCAGATAGATGATCGAGCGAAAAGAAGTGTGGAGGAACAGGTATATGATACAGACGCTGATTACTTCACTGCAAGAAAAGAAGGATCGCCAGTTTATGTGGCTGCTCAGCTGGACTCCGCTGATGCTGCAGGAAAGTTTGTTGTGGGTGATAATAAGTCGTATGGAGGTTTCATGAATGTACCTCTACAACCAAGCATGAAGTATGATATATGGCTTGGGGCTTATGCTAATACCGACACGGTAAGTAATCCGTGACTGATGCATTGCTTAGTCCGTTATTCATCTGGAGAACTGGAAGCCCATAGAAGACAAATATCATCAGACTGACAGATTCATTGAATATATTACCCCTGCAAACCGGTCTCAATATGGACTTGGCCAAAAATCCAGTTTTCTGAGAATTCCTATTTTCCGAGAATGATTGATTATAAAAGAGACAAATGGGGCTAGAAAGGGCCATTTTTAAGGGAATCTGGTTTTCATGGGTTACACTGTAAATATACGAATACTTGATCAAAAAGGCAAAACATATCGTGCATAAAACTAACTAATGCCATCATCCATTCAGAATCTGTATTATACAAACATTTGAACATTGCTTTAGGCTGTTCGGCTTTTAAACATAAGAATCACCTGGGAAATGGTGCTTATTTCATTATTTGACGGATCACACATTTTAATTTCCATTTCTTCAACCAGTCCCGGGTGAACACTTAATTATCTCGCTTCATTCTAAAGTCAACTCTATTTGAGTGGTTTATTACATTAGTGTGATTGTGATGTTAATGCCTGCACTTTTCGTTAAAGAGGTTACAATCATTTTATCTGAATATCATTTTTCTTTATTCTGGTTCTAACTTTTCTTCAAACAGACAAATTTCATTTAGTGTAATTCTTTCTTCAATTATCCCTTCAGGGTGTACGTAAGTCAATTACAAAAGCTGTAATGGGATCAGGTAAGATTTGTTTCTTGTCTAACGCCCCATTTCCGCAAGAAATTCTAATCGTATATCGAGTAACATGTCGAGTGGCTACAAAATCTACTTTAAACAATGCTGTAAATAGATATGTACTAATATGAAATAATTATTGTTGTAGTGAATAGTGGATGCAAAATTTCACTGTCTAAACTATCTAAGAATCTCTAGAGTCCCAAGAACTTTACATTTATACTATATCAAATGAGATAGGCCTATATTTGATAGCATGCTCCGACTTTGTGTTTATTTAGTTTTTTTTATATAAATATTGTGTGATATGTTTTTGACCAATAAAGTAACAGATTAGCTCACACAGTCTACACTTTTTATAAAGGCCAAATTGATTAAGTTACAGGAGTGTTTTATTTGAAGTTATTTTATCTCAAGGCTAATATAAACTACGAATAAACAAGTGTTTTTATAGCCATGCGTTTTTTTTTACTCGCAGCCGATTTTTAGAATACATTTGGCTGAGTATTACTTGTAGTTTATTTGAAATTAATAATTTCAATTTTACCAAAATATCTTCTATTTCAGCGCTTAGTGCTATAACTGCTGTGCCACCCACAAACCATGTTCCTGTTATTGTTGGAGTTCTCATAGTGTTTATCGTCCTCATCCTAGTTGTAGCTTTGCTACTCTTTATTTGGAGGTACGAAAGTCTTCCCTATTATTCACCGTATTTCCCGCTCAAAATATTGCGATATGAATACAATGACACAATTGATTAACTCTTCCATTTATTTCATATGATTCTGTTTTTTACACCAACAATACAACGGAGGCGATATTTGTTTCTTTTAATAAGATAACTGACATGGATTGATATTTTAGTAAAAATCTTAACATGCTCTGTTAGTCTAACAAGTCTGAAATTCACTCACCACAGGAATAATTGTATCGATACAAGCGTAGTTGTATTGAATCTAGGGTTAAAAATCAAAACGATAATCAGCCTCCCAGCATGTGACAGCCTACCAAAAAAACGACAGATGGCAGTTTTTTAAACAGGAAATGCTGATCCAGTGCAATTGCGCATGTTGCAGTCGAGTCAAGATTGCATAACCTTTGACGAAACACTGGATTGCATTATTTCAGATAGGCCTGATTTACATAGAATTGTGAAAATTGAGGTCGAATTTTGTCATAACTTTATTGATTCGAAATAAGATGAAACACGATGGAACATTAAGAAAATGAATATGGGTCGATTACATCAGTTTAGGGATGATGTGATTAAGATAACGTCATATTAGACGTTTCAAGCATTCTATGGTTAAAATGTACAACGAGCGTCACACAATACGAGTAATTACACTAAACTCATGTTTAATCCGGTACCAATCCTTCAGTTTGATCCTCGTAAGTACCGAGTCTCATTAAGACCATGGTCCCCAATCATCACAAAACATCCATTCTGGTATGCCCTGGAAATAAATGCGGCGTTTAAGAGACATGAGCCTAAAACCATTTGGAAACATGTTCAATGATTCAATGATGTTAATACACACATTTAATGTCTTTGACAAGCAAACAACTCTGAAATTCCTGCCATCGATGTCCTTGTTACTACACTACACTACAGTCAGAATACACACATAACATGTACGTACAATTTATGGTTCGATTGATATTTAACGAATGTAACTTACGATGTTTTATTACAGGAAGAAACATTTAAGATCAGAACGTGAGAAAGCAGAGATGCCTAATTTTGGACCAACGATTATACCAGAACCTGATTTAACATGCCTAATTTTGGACCTACGATTATACCAGAACCTGATTTAACACCTCCGTCTACTCCTATAGGTGAACATAATTCTTCTTTTACACCATATATAGAAACATTCATTTCTAAACAAGCATGTGTAACTTGAATTTTGATATGTCTGTCTTATGGAATCTGATTATTTTGTTTTAAGGATGTGGACGTTTTTCTGTTGATTAAATTCTTTCTTTAAGATGTGTGCTGACTTGACATTGTGTTTCTTGATTGAGAAGGCTTCAGTTTTCTCAGGAAATGTCCAAACATTTGTCTTCATAGAAACGTATAATTTGTTTTAAATTGACGTCACATGAAGCATGCCTCACTAAGCTGTCTTGTACTGAGCCCCTTAAGTGACATTCTACACTTTTATTTTAGCTGTAGCATTCTTTTTCTTGATCCGTTTTTACGAAATAACATTTCGTAATTACGAATTAGTATTTCATTCATACAAAATATTATTATTTAATTACGAAATAAAAAAAGAATGCTACAGTAGGGGCTCCGTAGTCTTGCTATGGAATTTCTTACTTACTTTGTTACCATCAATTAATCAAACGTTCAATAAGTTTTCAATTTAATTCTGGTTGTTTTTTGTTTGAATGAGATTATTTTGTACATATATGCATCATGTGCTTTTGAGTTATTGAGATGTTATATTGTTTTATTTAATTGCCAACTTGTCTGGAAATATGTTTAAAAGGTGAGATATTTTGTAATACTTATATTTGGTACTCTGTTCAACAATCACTAATCTGAATATCTTGTAAAATTTACAACAATGTATAGACATACAGTGCAGAGCGGCCCTATCTTGAGAAACTACCTCCCTTCAACAACAGTATGCTTTTTACCACTGTGTGATTTAACTATTAATTTAGTCTCTCTAGAGCAACAACCTCGTTACAACAACCAAATTTGCTTCTCCCAAATGGTTTTGCTTTGGAGAGGCTGCACTGTATATTATATATAATAGGTTGTCAAATATACATGTGTTTGAATGTGTAATGTATAGACACCGGGTAAAATGGTTCAGAAATGTGATTGGTTTTAAAGAGATATTATCAAACATCATAGGTTTGGTAACATAAAATGAGCCTGGTTGTAGAAATTAATAATGTTGGTTATATAAAACAACAGCAACATGCAGTGTGCAGAGAAGGATATACAAATTTATTTATGTACACTTTCTATCATTATTTCTTAGATATCTCCTGATATGTAGCATTTCAGTTTTGCCGCATGATTCATACTGATGGATTCATTATACAAAGTTGTGCTGTTTTCTTTTGGACTGATAAAGCTCCATCACTTAGAATCATGCTAGCATGGCCCAACCTATTATCTTAATCCGTGATGCTTGTTGCTTATTACATGCGCTTTGAATATGTAATTATCTTATAAAACATCTATTTAATAAGCATCGCAATCCGTCTTATACTAGCATTATATAATCAGCAAAACAGTAGTCTGTCTTTGTATTATATAGATATTGCAAAAAAGGTATGACAATATTCTGAAACTTAAGATGACATTTTGTAGGGGTATCATTTTATTACAATTGTGTCGGTAGCCGCTTGGCTTTCTCACTTAGTAATGGTGTGTGCTGTTGTTTCCCATTTTCAGAAGCAGTGGATAGTGACCCCTTACTAGATGCTAGTATAGGGTCAGACACTGACTCAGAACCTATATATGGTAATATAGGATTTGATGTTTTACCTGTAAAAGTTGAAGACCTCTGGGACTATGTGAAAAACAACAAATGCAATGACTGTGAGGGATTCAGACGAGAATATAAGGTAGGTATTTGAATATTTTGGAGTTCAGTTGTAACATAAAACAATGTCACAAAACATTTTCTATCACGAAACCTTCGCCCTGGTCTGAATATCGTACATGATTTACTCTTACACAATTGTGGGTACATATTAAACGCAATCCCTCAAATACGTGTCTGTAATAAGAACCTCTACGCTGATAATGATGTAAGTTGCTGCTGATTCACAATTAAGGTAAATAAATGCTCTGAAATAACTTTAGTTGATGTCTGCAACCTTTATTAATGTTTTATATTTGAAAAACAAACATGAAATTTTGATCATCACAGCCAAACTCACGTATATTGTAACAACATAACATTGTGACGTGTGTTGTCATGAAGTTTCATAGTTGTTGTTCTTCCTTCGCATTTGAGCTTCTGAAGTGACTTCTATTACCCTTAAACAATACTTTGAGAAGCATTTCTGTCTGCCTTAGAAATATACGTCCTTTAGCAAGAACATAAATCCGGTGTCTTTGACTAATTTTGAATCACTCGCGTAAAATATTTTGTATTTTTTGTGATGTCAGAAAAAACAGAGCAGCAAAAATTCAACGTAATCACCTAACATCTGACATTGTGCAAAAAATAAACATCTTCTGGAGCGAAATCGTGTTAAAGACATACGATATTCTCTCGTTGAATTAATTTATTTCAATCTTTGCTTTATTTTGTAACGTGTTCTTCTACTTTGTCTACTTTAGTTGATTCCTGCTGGAATTACAGCGATGTGTGAGGCTGCACGAAAGACTGAAAATAAGAATAAAAACAGATATGGAAATATTGTTGCATGTAAGTTTGACATAATCTTGTGGCATGTTGCCTAAGTGAAAATTGTACAAACAGCACGATCTTTTCTGTATCCATTAATTTTAATACTACACCACGCTTTATTGAATCTATGTATTGACAATGAAACACAAAATGTGGTGTTTGAAAGGAAAGAAGTCACAATTGAATACAGAATGAGAGGAAAGTTGAATTTTACATCAATCACTGAGTCAAGTAACATGCATTCGTTCATGTAAGTAGAATATGTAAATCTACAGAGAACGTCAAAGCAAGAACCTTTGTTGACCGAGTTTTGATCAATATTGACGGCGCCACAATATTTTGATGTTTGATACCATGTCAAATTGATCGGCAGCCGTGTATTGAACTATCATATAATTCAGCTCTGCATCAAATAATATTTTCTGACGCTTGTGCGCCCTCTTGCTAAAACATAATTTATCAGCCCTTCGATTTTTCCAACTAATCTCTAATTCGTTCATTTTTATCTACTTTTTTTAAAACCATATCCTTCAAAACGTTTGTAAACTTTTTCTTTTCCATTATCACTTGAATTAACGTGTATTGTGTTTTATCCGATGAATAACTTTTTTTCTACATTTTATAGCGTTTCTAAAGTATTAATTCTAGTGTATTGATTAGATTAGCTTCATTTACCGTACTTCGATGACTTAATTAGTTTTAATATCTTAATTTCATAAAATAAATACAGTGTACCATGTTCCTACTGACATGAAAATATATAGGATCGGCAGAAATTCTTTTCAAATATATTCCTATAAGTTAGGAGATACAGATCAAATTCATATGTTCATATGTATAAGTTGCCAGCTCCTTGTGGAAGGGTACGTTAGTATTGGTTTGTGTCAAGTCCAGTAAACTGGTTAAATGAACCGGGAGCCGTATAGAGCGAAAATTGTTTAAAAAAACGGCGTTAAACCCAGTGAAAAAGGAAAATCACTTAAAAGCAATTTACTGTTTTATTTCCATGTGTAACATGCATTATGTTTTTATCATAGGAAAATGCAGTTATGCATCTTTTTAACAATGTGCAAGAAACAACAAACGGTTCAATTTACGTCATTTAAAAGCTTTTATAATGAACATTGTATTTCACGTAATTATAGATAACATCTGGGACCAATAAAAACATTTTTGAGTCAATTACTACAACCATGTTTTAGGAAAGGTTTCACTGTTTTAATTTGTAAATGATGTTGATTGTTATATCCAGTAGCAGTTCTCACATCAGGTTTTAAATAAACTACTATCGTTACTGACATAATTATATTTATGGTTCTCTTCGAAAAACATCATTCCGTATAAAATGTCACGTAATAAATTACTAATGTTTCAGATGATCATACTAGAGTTGTGTTACATGATTATGAAGAAGAGCATGACGATTACATTAATGCTAATTATGTTGAGGTAAGTATTAGTTGTGTTGAGGTTAATTACGTTGAGATGTATTTATCATGTTGAGGTATGTATTAATTGAGATATGTATTAAATATGTTTGAACGTGCCATATAAACATGAGACAATAGCCACGTGCGAATAAAGATTTCGGTGTGAACAACGATCAATGTGCAGTCTTATACAGTCAAACCTGTGAACAAAGGCCACCCTTGGGAAAGAAAAAATATGTTTTTTTATTGACAGGTGGCTTTTATTCGGAGGTCAGTTTGTAAGAAATAGTCAGTGAAGATTTTTTAATTTCTGTTTAAATGTCATAATTTCTCTCCATTTGATCTGTTCTGTTCTCAGGTTTGACAGTACTACAGTTATAGACCGTAAATCCAAATCTTATTTCCATAATCTCTTTTGTGTAATTGATCATTAAATTTTCTAAAATTACAATTTATTAATTTCAGGGTTACCATAAACCAAAAGCATACATCGCAGCACAAGGTAAAAATAAATAGAAGTGCTGGAATATTAATTTCAAAATTTACGACTTGCACATATATAAATATTTTCATTCAGAAACTAGTTTTGTTTACAGAACAAGATATTGTAACACTTTAAATGATCAAAAGATGTTACAACAACAATGTCTTGATGGTGTTGAAGTTAAAGTATTGATTTTGAGACCACATTAGTATTTTTTGTACGTATAATCAATCCCAGGACAAAAACTATTTGCAACATTTGATGGCTTGTTCACGGATGCTGCGTAACAAATTGTTATAGAGAATTAATTCTTACAAGTTTGCTGCAGTTTGTCAAATTTGTTTTTCATGCAACTCATCTGTGTGTAGTTCAATTTGTTTAATACAATTATAGGACCAACACGGGACACGTTAAAGGATATCTGGAGAATGGTATGGCAGGAACATTCAAAAACGATCATAATGTTAACAAATCCAACAGAAACAGGAAAGGTCAGTATAAAACATTGTCAGGTCGGGTTTTACTCTTTCTTATATTCTTTGCGTATAATGGCGTTATGGGTGTTTATTTGAAACAACTGATTCAAATGTGCACTTTCATTTGAAACCGAATGACCTTAGATTTGACATCTTTACCGATAGTATCTGGTTAAAATGTTTGTCTGTTTTCTAACATAGACAATTTATAATTGATATGTATTTAAGAATTATTTTAGTCCATTCATGACACCAGAACGATGGAATCACGAGAGAACTGGTTTATTACTAAATCCTCTTTTTATCGAAGTCAGTTGAGTTGGTTCTTGCTAACTGATATATTACCAGCGTTCCGGTTGTAGGAGCCTTGCTAAGGGAGAGAATACACGCACTAGTTTAGTTTTAAGTCTTGCAAGAGTTATCAATATTGTATGGATCTATTTCAATGCAGCGTTTGTTTGTTTTTTATCAGAGGAAATGTGAATCGTACTGGCCTGCAGATGAATGTCAAGTATTCCACGGTATTGCTGTAGAATGTCTCGGTACACACGATCTTCCTGATTTTACAACTCGAATATTTAAACTTTCAAAGGTAATTTGAATGAAATCGAATAAAGTGCAACCTCTCCAAAGCAACACCCTTTGAGGTATGTTGTTGTTGAAAGGTTGTTGCTCTAGAGAGATTGAATTAATATTTAAATCGTAGAGTAGGAAAAAATCATGCTGTTGTTGAAGGGAAGTTGTTGCTCAAGAGAGGGCCGCTCTGGTGAGGTTGCGCTGTACATTTGTAGTTCTGTGAATATTCTGACATCAATGCAATCCTTAATTTTTAATGTAAATGTATCTATTTGATTTTAATTGTCTTAACACAAAATATGATTCGAGAATTGGAATGTTTGTGTGTTTTCTTCTCAATATGTTCATGTTTTATGATATTAATGTACATAGTTCTGATTCAAAACACATAATTTTATGATAGTATTTCAATTACAATGTATTTGATAACATCATGTCAGACAACTGTTAACTTTTGAGTATCATGTAACCTAAATTCCATTAATTCATGGTCAGCATCTAATATTCATCCGGACGTTTTTAAACATGTTTAGGGTTCAAATCCCGGTCGCGACAGGTCATACCCTTCTATGAAAGTTTGACAAAAATGTCGATTTTCCTCCATACGTGAAGTCGCCGGTTCCATGTGGATGGGTAAGTTAGTACTGGTTAGTACACAGTCCAGAAAATTTGGTTAGGTGAACGGACCTCCGTATATAACAAGAAAATTGTTGAAAATGGCGTTAAAACCCAGTGAAAAATACATATTTAGTCATTCACTATTCCAGGGTGATGAATCAAGAATTGTTAAACAATTTCACTACACAAGCTGGCCGGATCATGGAGTACCAAAGTATAGTAGTTCTTTGTTATTATTACGTCAGAAGATACGACAACATGACAATTTGGAATGTGGACCACAAGTTATACATTGCAGGTATGAATTTGTACAACTCGTCAATTATCTATAAGACGCTATTTTGGTAAGTACTCCGACCAAGATGACAATAAACTGAATATTTTATACATATTCTAACATACTGCTTGTTAAAATGAAATCATGATTTTTCCAAGTTCATGATGCTATAAACTTATACGGTTGTGATGGTATGTAATGAAGTATTTTGATCATTGAGTATCATGTAACTTTTCAGTTGCCCTCTGCCAAAGCCATTATACGAATATTATACGAATTCAAATCTTTCAACTCTGACCCTACCATGAGAGGGACACCGTCATGCTTTACAGTGTGAACAAAATGTGACATAACGGGTGGATTGAACTTGATAATTTACGTGATGGAGTGTACCAATGTGTTATGGGATATGTATTGATTCCATTTCATGTTTTCAGTGCCGGTGTAGGACGTACCGGTTCATACATCGCTATTGATGTAGAACTGGAGAGAGCTAAAACAGAAGGTGTGATAGATGTGCATAACTTTGTACAGTTAATGAGAACACAGAGAATTAACATGGTGCAGACATTGGTAAGTATTTCTTGTAAATGGATACTGAGATTAAAAAAGCAGCTCATGCAAATGGCAGTATGTGTTTAATCCTAAATATGGTAAATACATCTTTTTATGTTAGAATTAGTACAGACATGCATAGCAAAAAAATACCAACTATGATATTATTTGTCATTTTTAATTTATCATAAAATTAGATATTTACAACTTTAACTAACATTGTTCTCGATGTGTATGATAAAATGTTCTTCTAAATTATCAGGGAAAGTTTAAACAAATAATTTTCACCTATAATATTTCTGTACATTTTTATCGTATATTTCTAGGACCAATATGTGTTTGTATATGACTGCTTGTTAGAAGCATTGATAAGTGGTGATACTCTGATGAGAGCGGATGAATACCAGGACATTTTGTCGGAGATGTGTCAGTTTGATAACTCAATACAGAAAACCAAGTTAGAGGAACAATACGATGTAATTATTACATGTATTTTTTTCTATTTTCACCTTTATGTGGATTTGTGAGTTGTTCCTTTCTGAATGGGTTGTTTTACATCATATAACCAATTAAAGCATCCCATAACGATCTTCTATGACGCAGATATGTTCCCAACATACAACCCTTTGTCTCATGGAGGATATTTTAGACTTTTCCAAATTCAAAGCAAATATACAAAACATGAATTAATTTAAGAAAATTGGGTTGTTTTTCTCTGACAAAAGAAGCCATCATTCATTACAAGCAATGGCTCCTTTTGCCACAATGTTTTCAAAAGTCGTCTGCTTCAGATGCTGGGAAATGCGGTATTATGGAGCAAAGGAATTATTATATATAACCATTTTAGCAATAAGCTAATTCGTATCTACATACAAGATTGAAAGCCCATCGTCTGGGAATCAGTACAATCAATTTATAGCAGAACGGATTGAAGCATCTAAGTTTTAATGAATGAATCTCAAACAAGACGAATATATTCACGTTTGCATTAATATGATTGGTTTCTTGTTTTTGAAAATCATTTTAGATTCTACGTCTTATATCGACCACGATTGAAAGAGATGAAAGTACTACAGGTCTCAGGGCTGAAAATCTGTTCAAGAATAGATGTAAATCTATTATACCCGCCAATAGATGTCGCCCTTTCTTAATGACACCATATGAGGGGTGTAACGATTATATCAATGCAGTCTTCTCCAATGTATGTAGTCAGTTCTACTCAATAAAAGTTTACGAAAATGTTATTATTTTCATAGAAATTTAAACTAAAGATTTATTAAATTACAACTTGATTTATGGTAGCAAAGTTAAAGTTTGAATCAAAGATGAGAATGTACTAGAAATATCATAAAGATGTACTAGAGAAATCATAAAAATGTATTAGAAATATCATATCATAAAAATGTATTAGAAATATCATAAAGAAGAAATGAAGACTGATTGTATTCAATTTGTCTTTTGAGATATTTACTCACTTTTTAGACCGGCATTGATTTCATTTACGTGGTATAAATTCATATGATATCTGCAAAAACGGTTGTTCTTGATTCAATTTTATATCATACAATGTTTGTCTGTACTTAACTGCATTTTGTGTTCATTTTGAAGAGTTACACCCGACGTGATGGTTTCATTTTAACACAAATGCCCCTCCCAAACACTGTGATAGATTTCTGGCGATTAGTGTACGACCATAATGTAGCTGCTATAGTAATGCTGAATGAAGTGGATATTACGGATGAGGTAGGTGTTGTGCATTTAAAATGTTTTCATACATTTTTTTACTTCTCTGATTGTGTTAAACAGTAAGTACAAAGACACTATATCATTGTTGCTATTGAATAGATGAAGTCCAAAATCAACCAAACAAATTGATCAGCCAACAAACAAAAATAAGCACAGAATTTAAGGCTAAACTACAAAGGTGTGCATTCATGTTATAATTAATGTATTTGTTTTACTGACATAGGAATATTGCATAATGTCTTCGTTGTGATACAATACACAATGTAATATAGAATGTTCAAGACTAAGTACAATATAATGTAACATGATTATACTAGTACGTATTTATTTCTTACTTCAGACATGTGAACAGTACTGGACATTAGAGTCATGTGGTGAGAAATATGGACCTTTTATTGTGGAGACAACCGCTGAAATTAAATCTGATCCAAGTATAACAATGAGAGATTTCAGTATTACAAATACTGATATGGTAAGATATACAATCTTTAAAGATTACAATAAATGTGGTTAAAATAATAAAACGTATACTATCTCTTTGGGTCTAAATTTCACCATGTGTGATATTTTATGCAGTACTTTACCAGTACGATGCTGGTGGTCACTTAAACAGTAGCTTAATGACGATTTTTGCCTAAAATATATGGTCGCTGGGCTCATTGAATACAATCCGCTTAATAGAACCGAATAATAGAAAAAATCTAACCGAGAGGAGTTTATGTATTGCTTAATAAAAATCAATTGAATACACGTCGTCATTTGAGCAAGTTGGGTTCCATACTTTCTTCTCCATCTATTCGTTCAGACGAGTTTTGTTACATATTTTGTTTAAGTATCCTACAAAAAGTTGTATCAATAATTATTCAATTTATTCTAAATTACGTTTAAGTGAGTATGTTGGCAACACATAATCTATAATTTTCATCGTTTCAGCCCCATGCTGTACCAAAAGTAGTCCGTCAGTTCCATTTTCACAGATGGGCGGATGAATCTCCTGTACCAAGTTCCAAACTTGCTTTGTTTGAGTTACTTGATATGGTGGACACGTGTCAGAGACACAGTGGAAATAAACCGGTCGTTGTTCATTGCATGTACGTACACTTTGAACTTCATACGCTTGAACAAATACGTGAGAAATTCGGTGTTGGGTCGTATTTTGTTAAAAACATCAGTCAATAATAGTTGGCAGGGGCGGATATAGGATTTTTGTTTAGTGGGGGGCATAAGTCTAAATATTTATGTAGAATATGAAAACTTTTAGCACATAACTGACGTTTTTTACTTATGCTTGCCAGATTTTAGTGGGGGTGCACGCCGGGCCCGCCCCCTCCTAAAGTCCGTGCTTGATTGATTCAAATGTTAAATTATCTTTTTATTTTGTAAAATGTATGTAATGAGCTTTGATAACGGTTTGCAAACTTGTTTGTTGTAGCACTTACTTAATAAATTTCACTTTCGAAACATACATTAAGTGGCTGGGATTGTTATTGCTAGCCATCATGTTTGAGCCCGTCTAGTCTCAAGAATTGTACTGATTTAATTCAATGCAATAAGCTGATTAATTATTTCTGCGCAGGTGAATTTAATTTTTTTCTGTTCGTGTGTACGACCTGTATGGATATTTTACATTTTACATATTGTATGTTACAGGGATGGTGCTAACCGTAGTGGATTGTATGTTGCTGTCAGCATTCTCATTGAACGTATCAAGTTAGAGCGAGAAATTGATGTCTTCCAAACAGTTAAACAATTACGTCTATGTAGATCCCATCTTGTTGATAACCTGGTAAATATATACATATCAACATAACCACGTGACCCTTATGGTGTGCTTTCTAGTTATATTTTGGTGTACCTTGTAATATGCGTGTAAGAATTGTTTTGTTTTATGTTATATCAATGTAAAATATTGAGATTTTTGCGCTTTTGAAAGAGTAACTAATGTGTGTAACCATAATACAATACTCGAGTAATACTGTACCGAGTTAAGGTCGCATTTACAAAAAATCGTTTTTTTTATTTCTACAAATCCGAATGTCATTGCGGAAATTGCATTTGAAATTTTAAACTGCACTAACTTTAAGCGAGTTACGGTTTTGTATAATTGTGATTAACCCTATTTATGATAGATCTACAAGCAGGTAAGTATGATCATTGTGAAAAGCTCATCGAGACAAAACAAATGATACCAAAATCTTAATATTGAATCTTATATCTTATATTGAAGAAATAAGCGGAATATCACTATGTCTGCATTGTGACTTAAGTCATCACATATCTTAATTCATCTGTCTTTTATTAATGTTTTGTTTTGATTTTTTTTCAGGAACAATATCGATATTGTCACGAGATTATACTGGATTATATGAACACTATCAAAATGAACACACCGAGTACTTTTACGTCTCCTCCTATCTCAGAAACCAGTACGGTTGTATCTTCATTACACGTAGATGTTGGTGAACCCAAGTCTCACATTATACCGAGTCTACAATAAAGTGATATAGTCTGATTGTTTTGCGAAGGGGAACAACTCTAATGATCTTAGCAGAAATACAAATAGGACATCTGTGGAATTAAGAGACTCTTCAGCTGGTAGAGTTACATTGAGTTTCACAGAAAAATCTTTCTTATTGTCTGAGTTTACTGAACACATTTGAAAAGTTGGTGTAATATGCAAAGATACTATTTTAAATATTGTATATATGGGGGATAACTGTCAGACTGGTCTGATATTTTAGAAACAGCAATTTTGACGATGATTACGTCAGTCATGGAAGTGTCTGAGAAAACTAGTTTTAAAATCAACTTTTATTTAATTATATTGTTCAGAGGTAAATTGATGACCAGTTGTATTGGTTGAAAACCAAAATAATTTCAGAAACACATTGCAATCTTCCTAAGTACAAACAATAGAAAAAACATTGAACCTTCCTGTTGTTATTGAATAGATAATAATAAAACATATTGTATTGTTAACAGTGTTAATGAAAACAAACATGCATTTAACATACAATATGACATCGTAACAATGCAATCATTGTGGAAAATATTTTTCCATTTGTAGAATTATTTATGTTTGTCTCCGAATTCTCTTTGTATTTCAATATTTCCGACAAATCGGGTGATCTCTGAGCCAGGTCACCTATTTCTGACTGATTTGATCACATGACTTACAAGGTTGCGGGAATTAAAACTGTGTACATTATTCTTACGTTTATTATTCTTCTATTTATATAAATTTGGGCCTAATTGTAATTTTGTGTATCCGAGAAAGTGTTTATATTTTATTGAATGAATACTGATGTGTTGTATATTATATATATCATAATGAAGATCAACGTTTTGTCTAGCTTTGCATAAAAGCAAAATGTTGAACTTTTTGACCAGATTGTCGCATTTCGGCGATTATCAGGAATTTGTATTTATGGTTTATGTTTTAACTTCTTTATAAGACAGTAACATGTCAAATTATGTATCAATTATAAATAATAAAAACACTGTGCCATGGGATTTTTAGTCTAGCTAAAACTTTATTTATAATGTTTTACTTGTTGAAATTATATTAAGTGTTAAATAGAAACGTTTTGATAATTTTACTTTAAATCAAACCTCAGCAATTGTACCATTAAAATCATGTTAAGATGAATCAGCCCATGTTTGTAATAATGTGTCCAACAAGGCTTATCTGAATAGTTATCTAGAAAAGATCAAAATCAATACACAGATGTTTCTGAGTAGTTTCTACAAACTTTCTACAAAGTTAAACTCTGTCTTTACTCCTTAGTCAGAATCGTGTTTTAATTTCAGTGAAATGTTTTTAATGTTGTTATTACACATATTGTACATTATGACGTTATGGTACAAATACCAAAACTATACATGTATGTTTATGCTTTGCTATTTGTCTGGTGTATCGTTGGAAGCCGCTGTATCGAGGATTCTTGTAAATAATTAATGCCATAAGTTTGCTCATTTATATATCTAGGCACCATGTTTGTTTAACATATATATGTTGTTTGCTTTTTGCATTTGTTGTTGTTGTTGTTGTTAAACTAATTCATACATTTATCTAACAATGCACTCTCTTGACAATAGTTTCATTTTCTCATACATTCATTGAAAAAAACACAATGATAAAAAATGTGTATAAGTATAATTGGAAATAAGCACATGTGACTAATTAATTCGTTGAAGATGCGAGAAAAAAGTAAATATCAGTGATTAAATCATTTGATCTATGATATTTCTTTGTATTTCATTAATATAAAATGAAGCATTGTTACCATAAGCAAACATTTGAACATTTCCTGGTATTACTTTCCACAGGTTTCATCAATTTGTTCATCACTCACTGATATTCTCCTACTGTTTTATCATATTCTTCAATCATATTCTTTAGTTTCTTGGAGAATGAAAGAATGATTGTGTTCTCATGTATGTTTGTTAATCCGTCTGTTTGACGGCTTTTTTATCTTAATTCCGACCAAAAAAAAGAGAATTTTCAAAGTTTGCTTAATTATTTATAACTACATATTTGTTATTTTGAATAAATTCAAATTACACATGTATCCTGATATTTAGTATGATGAACAAATTAAAAAAAACACGTTCCTAATTATTTTGTACTTTTAATCTCTTACTCACAATTTCGTTGCCATGGAAATATTTCTATATCATTGTCTACATTTCATAAAATTAGTCATAGTTTTAGTTTTGCTGGTAACAGTAGATGAATTCGAGATAATTGATTAATCATTGTCCTATTTATATATTATATATTTCTTTATAGAGTTTTTAATGTAACACATTATTCTGTGAGTTTGTATACATTATGAAAGGTTTTTTTTATTTGAATGAAAGATTTGATGCCTCGCCATTTCTATAGTACATCTGTATCAAATCTTGTTATCATTAACCATTTTATTATGAATAAAATGAAATATACCTGCAATTCTGTCTGTTGTTATTACAAAAATAAATTGCAAAATGTGAAATTACTTGGCCTTATTAATTTGGTTTTCTGGTTGGCTGATTTCATGAATGTATTTGGAAGGGACAGCTTGAGCGAAAAGGGGCCAAATTAGAACATTATCTCGACATCAAATACGGTCTAACTACTTGGGCTAGAAATTATTATGAAGTATGAAGCCTTAGAATTTTATACAGTTAGCTAGTTGTTTCTGTATTGAATTGTTTCATATTAAAATGTTTCACAATAAGTCTTAAAGTTGCAATTTCTTCAAACTGTAGATTTTCTTAGCCGAGTGAGTTCCTTACATATATATATAAATATGAATTTGTATTTTTTCTTTCAACAGAATTTACATCACATAAATAAATGTGACAGGAAAGCAATTAATCAATATTCAAAGTCAAACATACGACAAAATGTTTCCTTATTCATGGGATTCGTCTTCAACTGACATCTTTAAAATACAAAGCAGAATTGTATCAACGCAGGATTATAATGTATGACTACAAAAATAGCGAACTTGCTTTTCAATGAGTCACAACATTTCTGACTGATTCAACGAAACCTTTCACCAACAATATTTATGTGCGAATCAAGGAGGCTACACGTGAAATTTTATAATTTATGGCAAGATACAAAAATAAAATATATAACTTGTTCTAAGTTTAGAAAGAAAACTGAGCTTCTTTTTTATTGTGTACAATGTCTCGCAACCAGATTAGCTTTTGCACACAATTTCGCTCGCTGACTGTAGCTCTTGAAATGCGCTTTCACTCAAACTTTTCAAGCTTATAAGATGCATGCTAGATGCCCGGCAGATGTTTTTAACTTTTGACTTAAAGCAATAAATGCTTTAACGTGCAAGTATCAATTCATCAAATATTTTTCCATTTTGTATACGATTTGTTTAATTTTGTTTAGAAAAAAAACGTATTTAGTATAATTGAATTTATCCCTCTATCAAAATAGTTAGAGCATAGATTACTTACTCTTGCAATTCAAATACGGCACGGAATGTCCTCGGACTATTCTGATTAACGTTGTATGAAATGTTGGTTGTTTTTCCTTAGATCTAATCATTTCATGGTATTCTTGACCCATTGTTTATCTTATAATTATTACTTTATGATATGTGCCTTCATTTTTCCTACTGATTATTCAATTTCGACTTATCACCAGCGTTATCACCAGGGACAGTATGGTAGTACAACAAACAAAACAGACATGTTCACCTTACCTCTCATTTAGTTCTTTTTTTCACAAACGTGTTTTATAGCATTATAACTTTCTCGTAGATATCTCAAACGTTTGACAGACTAAACATTGAGCCAGCCTGTATCAATGATTCACATCGTGTTACACATTCAGTACAATGGTCCATAAATTGTTAAAATGTGTATATAAGGCGGTGTGATGGATTAATAGCATGTATAGATTATATATTATTACATGTTTATGAACCACGTTCGTAAATGTGATAAAGTTACAGTATATGCCTCTTATAGAAATGAAACTGATATAATAAAATCGTAATTTTATCATCATGCAAATATCTTCGTTGATACCGCAACTGTGAGGTTCGTGTATTTGTTTAATCAAATCAACTTTTATATAGCGTAGAACAAAACATGTATCAACCAGTTCGGCAGAATTTGGGAATAATATTTCTGAATGAGACGATACTGACAACACGAAATGGAATCAAGCCTTTTTCACTGGCTTTATCGCCGTTGTTCAATAAGCTTTGCATGAGCTACTGCAACCGGGATTTGAACCTGGATTTGCCGAGCTACAAGTCCAGCGCACTAACCACTGGACCACGGACATGGCTTGGAATCAAGTTCGATAGTGATCTTATACAATCATACATAAGATAAGGCTAACGAATGTTGATACAAGTCTACTAATAAAATGTTATAAAAAAAGACATGAATACAAATCAGTACCTCGTAGATAATGTTTGATTTTTTAAACAAGACGCATTGTTTGAGTAAAATAAGTAAGCGACCTTCTCACGCATAATCTCACTATGTAAAAACGAAAACCCGTTTAGGATCAAGTTTTAATAAAATCAAGCAACAGAAACCTCATTTTCAACCCACACACAGTGATATGCCTAACTGTATAAATATTCATGCAACCAAATATGACGAATTGTATCTTTGATTTTCCTTCAAAGAAGGTGATAAAGAAAATTCTTCGAATTGCTAGTAACACCTTCATGCATCATCAAAATACACGCTGCATACCTCGCATGCTTCCTGGTGTAAACAATGTACAAGTGGTTCTCGTAGAAATAACGCAGACGCAAACAAAAGATTTACAAGAATTAATACATACCGTGAGATTGAAATGTGTGAATAAAAGAAAAACTGCTGAAGAGTATTCTAATCGAAGCAGTGTGTGATAGTCACTTTGAACATTTCATCCGGGAGTCGTATCATGAACACACAATTAGTATAAATAGTTTAGATGTATTGCAAGAGAAACCACACGCGACATCCTGGGTAGGCCGCGACCGTGATCTCGTGGCAAGTGCACTGGACTTGTAACCCGGCGATCCGGGTTCAAATTCCAGTCGGGGCAGGTCATATCCTTCTATGAATATTTCACAATGACGTCGATTTTCCTCCATGTATGGAGAAGTTGCCGGCTCCTTGTGGAAGGGTAAATTAGTACTGGTTAGTATGCAGTCCAGGAAAACTGTTTAGGTGAACTGGCAGCCGTATATAACTGAAAAAATGTTGAAAAACAACAGCGTTAAACCCAGTAATAATGTCACATAAAAACAAAAAAAGCAAACGTCCTAGGTATACATGATTCGAAACAGTCGTCTCTTAGGTGAAGCATTGATGTGTTATGTGTTATATCCCTTAGTTTACCTGATCATCGCCACTTGAATAATTTTGATTTTGTTCAGCAAATAGAAATTTAAGCCCGTTGTCCACACATTGGTAACTTAACTTGTAATAATTATGTGAGAAATGTACTTAACAACTAAACAATGTATAATTTTGTGTTATATCGATTCATTGCATTTATTATTAATCTATTTATTGCATGTTTACAAGTGGTGTTTTTGCTTATTCGTAATTCAGTTCACGTTGATCAAAGAAATACTGTTTACACGTCCATAATCAGTCTTGGCTGACTTGTAATAGTATATATTGGATGTTTTTGATGTCATATGGAATTTTGTATTTGTTTGCCATCAAGGCGAATGGTAAAAGATAGAGTGAGTAAATGTTTCAAATAAGCCTCTTGTATCTGCTTGAATTCCGTTGCCTAGTTCAGCAATTAGATAAAAAGGTGGGTGTTTTACTTTTTACTTAAACTTAAGATTTTGAATAAGTTTCACTGTCAGAATGTTCGCTTCTTTGTTTTACACCATTAAAGTACTTCTTTACACTGAAAAAATGAAATCTTTTTTTTCCATTTTGCACTTTTGATTTAAAAGTGATTTAAACTCAGCTTACACGGAGAGCTTTATACATGTTCGTTGATTTATACTTGTTAATAACGTCATAATATTTCCATTCGTGCTGAGATAGCAAAGAAATAGACATCGACTTTTTTTAAATTGTATACACGAGTGACAATTTATTGTACCTTTTTATGTTTAACGTAAAGTGCATCAGAACTTTAAGCAGCCGCTTTTTTACTAAATGAAATAAACTTGTTATGGGAAATATTCGAAAAAGCTTGAAAGCTGGTACCTGAGTTATTGGGACAACTGGTCGATGTTAAATTACGCTAATAATAGTTTTGATGTACAGTATACCTGTTCATTTGAAGTGACTCAGGACCAGACAGGTGAGAAACATTTTGATTTTAATATAAAGCAAAAAATTTCGGTCCATAATTTATTATGCATATATTAACTCCGACTGAATCTGTTCTGCTTGTAAGATCAGCACTATCGTAATAATTACTTTCTATTTGGTAAAATAATGTATTAGTTTACCCCGCTGTGTGAATGTCAAAAATATCATGTGAATATTTTGCAAATGAATTTTCATAATGTATATCTCTTCTCATTCAGATTTTCAGCCTGTGAATAATTTTTGTTTTAAAAAAATTGTACAATCCCCTTTCTTACGATCTCAAAATTTCACATAAATTTTATCGTTTATCAAGTGCATTGCGCTGTTAAATGTCAAGTGTAAAATAATAAAGTTAGGTTGTTATAAATGTCAGTTCAACAAAATATGTCATAGTTTGTATCAATAAAAAGATTTACATATTAAACATCGTTAAAAATAAACAGGGAAACAATAAAGTAGAATATATTCTGCAAATGAATTTTATTTAATCAAAACTACGATGCAAAATATATTGATTGCCAGAGTGCGCACAATTTGCTTGTTTTGGCCACAATCACGCATATATCAGTGAAACTATTGTCACTAACTGTTCCTGTTTCAAACATGTAATTAATTTTGTATAGGCATAGACTTTATTAGCGTAGCATAGATTTTATGACAAATTTTATTCAATCTACCAACAAACCTGAACCATATTATAACTTCTGTAAATTGAATAATACTTCATAGTCTATACTGAGACGTATAATACTGTCACCGATTCAAAACGGACATTTAATGATGTATTGTAAAAATGTACATATCCGAAGTTTAATTTTATTTGATGCCAATTTATATAATCACCAATGACGTCTTCCCTCCAATAACTTTAATAGACTTATATCACAATTTTTATTTTGCCTTTACCACATTTGTACAGCACTTAATCATACTTATACATGCGTTCACTAGTGCTTCACATAAAAATAAAATTAATATATAAACACATTGTCATACAATTAGAATATAAATGATAAAGATAAGAAAAGACTGAAAAGCAACTAAGAATCCTAAGACAGAATAAAATACACAAACTGTAAAAGATACCGTGAAATAGGAACAATTTATTCTTTTTTATACGTAGTGTAAAACAGACTGTATCATAAATTATATTCAGTTTGTATTTGAAAATCTGGGATAGTGAAAAATAAACATCTTAAAGTGGATATACTGAAACATGTCTTACAGTATGATCTCAACAAACGTTAGTTTAATCCATTAAAAGATTATATATAATATATGAGTTTTTTAATCAGTTGATTTTGGCAGAAGGGGGTCAATTTTGTTTGTAAAGTAAAGCTGTTTTATAAAATCGTTGTCTTAAAGTCGGGATTTGACGGATGTAAGATAGTAATGACATAATTGTATGATATTTTGTCGAAAATAAAATGTCTTAGATTTTTTTTCAGCATCGTGAAATTATAATATTTTTCGAAGAGTTTTATCTATTGAAAGCACTTCAATGATTCAAATACAGTATAACTCTCCAAAGCAACACTCATCGGGAGAAGCAAAATTATGTTGTTATTGAGAGGTTGTTACTCTAGCTAATAGATATTTCTAAACGACAAATGCAATAATAACTTTTCTTTAAATAAAACTTAGCTTCACCCCCCCCCCCAAAAAAAAACAGGTGTTTCTAACTAACTGTTGGATAATCGGGATCCATAAATTATATTAAATCTATTTACATCGACAACTGTATTACTTCATGTCATCAAGGCACCCTAGTTAGGTTATATTACAAGTCGAACACAGACAATTATAAATAGTGTTTTTCTATCTCGTTGAAAAGACATTGATTCGAGCCATATTGTTGCGCCAAATTGTTTCAATTATGTCTTACCTATAATTCACGAAACAAAATCTGAGTGAGCTTTGATGTTAAGCTATAATCGTACATTTATATGTTTCTAACAAGACATTGTTAATCTTTGATATCCAGCAGACTCCGTCATTAAATATCGCGTAACATTAAGTATAAAATAAATGACAAGTATTTAAAATATTTATCATTTATTTTCAAGTTTGTGCGGTTTTTATAAGATTACCATAATATTCAAGCTGTGATTATTTTTATAACCTTGTTTCAATCCGGAAACTTGATAGTTGCGGTGAGTTTTTATATCCTCGTATTTTTAAACATTTTCAGTTTTTCTTAAAATTAAAGATGGTACTATTTACATAGCGGTTTACACGTTTACGCTAAAAAGTCTTTATTACATTTTTTCGTGCTGTAAAAATAATTAATTTTAATGAAATAGCATGTAGAAGTAGATGTATAAATCGTTGACATTTTTATGAATCACCTCATCTTCTTTCTCTGGACTTTACTGGAATAACATCACCTGTAAGATTTTTTTCTTTTTGTTAATTCCATTTTTCAAATGTACCGATTTGTTTACTGTCAAATTGGACATCATTGACTGATACATCTGGAAGTAAACAAAATCCATAATATGATCTGGTATAAAAAAATACAGATGATGTACATTTTGCTCTAAGTTTTAAAAAAAAAATTTTGTATTACCCTTTATCTTAAATTCTTAATTATTACAAACTGTAATGTTTAAATTTACTTTCAATTATTTTGCATATAATACATGTAAATTGAATCGTATAATCAGTTATTTACAATATTTAATCGGAATAACTTTTCCCGCTCCTTGGAGATATGTCTTTATACGTTTTTAAATTACGATATTTTACACCATGATGGTCACGATATACTTTTTAATCATGTCCGTGTACTGATTGTATAACTTTATGGGATTACCTTAAATGCTGTGAAAAACATCGACCGATGCACTTAAAAAAATTATTCCCAGACATTGAAGTAGTTAAAATGCAGATGTACAAATACACTGTTTGTGAAGGATTTGCTGTCAAATAAAAACTTAATGCCCATTTGCGTGGTGGATGAGTTTGTAAACATTAAACCAACACAAATTGTCTGTTTGTCTTTAATTTATGATGCTGTTTGTTATCTCGGGGTCTCCATAACATCTCCATGGCAACAATAATTGATAACATTCTCAATAATAATATTTTATTGTATGGATAATTTGATTGTCTGTAAATGTGTCATTTAAAGAATATACGATGAAGCTTCTACACGCGTCTTTGATGTTTTTTTTCAACATAGAATCAAAATTAGAAATTAATATAGATTTCATAATGGAAATCATATAATCATACTTATCACACTAATTCATCATTGGAACCATATGTTTTATTAAACGCAATTAGTTTTTCCTGCATCTTGTTCGTTGACATATCAACACACTTCTACTTTACTCAAGTCACGGAGGCAGCATTTACAGACAAGTACCAAGGGTCTGGGTGAAGTTGTCGATAAGTTTGTTTATATGAGATTGCAGGCAATAAATGAAAGTGAAGTGTTCAATTTATTGGAAGTACTTTAAGCAGTTAAAGGGCTTGGCAAAAAGGTGTTGGGTGCATCCACTCGAACAGGACAGATTAAGTTGTTTACGAACATAAAGTATTTTACCAATCTCTTCAGACGTCCGCTATATTTCTTGTACATGGTGGCATATTTCTGTTTACACATAGCGAGATGATTTTCGCGAAAGCTGTCTAGGTTTTCATGATAAAGATTTTATTTTCATGAAAATATTTTATAGTCATCTTATCAAAAAATCTTATCATGAAAAGTTATTGAATTTTCGCGAAAATGTCTTTGTCTTTTTTTTCATGAAAATCTGGTAGATTTTCGCTAAAATATTCTGATTATCGTATGCAGAAATATGCCACCTTACTTCCAGGACGTCTTTTCAATAATTTAGAGAAATAATTATTATATTGTTGAGCTATACTGACAGTCTCAGTAGGTTTCGTGTAACACACACGAGTCCAAATCGTCACCTCTTTGTTCTTAACTTACAGATCAGACCTTTGATACAGCAATTTTTATTAAATCAGAATTGTTTCCGGCAACTTCTACATGTGACTGGATTGAATAATATACAAACAAATAACCTGCACTACTATTTTAAAAGGTTTTTGGCATTTTAATCTGTTCGTGAACAAATAAATACGACAGAAAAGTGATTAAATTTTAAAATGACGTATAATGCTAATAGTCCGGCTGGAGTATTGACTCCCAAATGTCTCTTTGAAGTACCGAAAAATGTAGCTTTCACATTAAAGGGAATTTTCCTGAGCCATAATGTTTAGGCTGAATCATACCTCAAAATCTGAGCAACTGCCGTACATTGTTTATTCCTTAGTAGGCGTTGAAAAGAATAATGTGTGTCGAAGTTTAGCTTTGTGTTTTATACCAAAGCACAAATTCTGTTGCCCTTTTGAAAGACAGGGACTCTCTTTGAAATCGATTAAATAACAAAGCGTATAACGGTTAGATTTCTCAACCAATTGAACTATAATGATAGCGAATCTAAATATTTGTATTCAGCAATTCTTATCATTTTATTTATGAGAACTAGCGCCGCATATTTGATTACGTAAGTAGATTATAATCCTATAAATTTACTCATTTCATCTGGTAAAAAATCCGCTTGATTACATTAAGACCTACCACTAAAACTATACGTGAAACAAGATTTAGCTATTCTAAAGAATGCTAAACGACATGTACACGAGATAACTTGAACATGAAACATCTGCTTCAGTGTTTATTCGTTTCTCGCACTTGTTAATGCAATTGGCGTAAATTCGAGAAAGAGAAAGGTACATTTTTGTTCGATTAGCAATAACATATCAACATCTCTTATTCAATATCACTCTCATTATTATCATAACCATAAAAACATTGATATCGTTGTATCATCTTCATCACCGTCTTCACCGCCATCATCTTCACCATCAACATTATCCCCATCATCCGTTATTACTTTCGTCTCCGTTTTTAAAACATAACACAATTTATAGCATAATCTTAGTTTGTATCTTAACCCAAAGTATCATTCTCATCACTATAAAACCGTCACAATCATCAGTAGCATGGTTACATGAGCATTGTCGTGGTAGAAGTTATTATCATCAACAATATCATTATAACTGACAATGTCAATCATTATTATTATCTTTATCCTCTTCATTGTCAGCAGCTTCAAAAACACAGGCATTATCATCATTATCGTTTTCACCACTTTGATTCTCAACACCGTCATTGTTATTGTCATCATTGTCACTATCATGAACATTAATCCCGCAGCAAAAAAACCCTGTCATTTTCTTGAAATAAAAAGAAACCCATTTAGTTCTTTCACAAATTAAAATGACTCACAGCGTACTGGGGGGATTACAAAACCCATTCTGGATGCTTGATTTTGGCAGCTAAAAGCTAACATTACGACTTAAGAACCGCTCATATTTCCTACTGACAGCGTGAATGTATCAAGTTCATACATAAGAATGTATTCTGTATGTGACAGTATCCCATTATTCTGATCACTGATTTATCGTTGTCTAACATGCATCTATATACTTGTATTTCCTCATAATGAGTAATGGTTTCATTTCCCGGCAAATAGCGAAGCACAAATATTGGTTCAATGATACATGGAGTTCGTCAAACCAATTCCAATGTTGTGTGGCACTTCTGGAGCTGTGTAAGGAGGCTTCGTTTTGAATTATGATTTTGTGCACTGGATTGTATTCAGTCACCTTTTGCAATCACAGAATTTTCTATCACAAAGGGTTGTGCATACAGAAATGAATTAGAGTTATTTAGAATGAAAACAAGCACTTGTAAAATTAATTTTCTATATGTCTTCATGATATATTAAAGCTAATTACGCAAAATAAGGTTTATTTATCATTTTTTCTTATCGACATGGATTAGGATGTGTATTAGAAATGATTTAAAATACGTGTACTGTGTACCGGTCACTGAGCTAAACTGTCAAAATTAAATCTAGAGTTTTAGTCAAGTAGATTTGTATTGTTTACCCGTGACTCACAATGGTCATCCGAGTCGTGTTTATTCGTATGGGACAAAAGTTCGGATAACTTTGTAACTACGATTCTACGATCGATTGCGAATATATCCGTGTTATTTAACCTGAAGATATTCTGTATAATTAAGAGTTATCTGGAGCTTGTATAAACTTCCGCTACATTGTTTAGTTCTTTTATTTGAACTGTTGGGATAAGGTCGGTAACACTGTGAGTATTTCTGGTATTTTTGTAAGAGAAAAATGTTGCTGAACGCACCGAATTTAAACCGAAATGGTAAGTGAATAGGTTTATACTATTTTTCGCTAACAAAGTTTTACTCTATAATACAAACATTAATATTTGAATTATTACATTCTAGATATATCATTTAACCCTTTTAAAAATGAATTTTACAGATGCGGTTAATCCTTAAAAAAGACATGAATCATTTCCTCTCGCAGATTTAATGTTACTTTTGATTTTGAAGTGGTACTGTATTTATGTTAACACAATCGTATGTCGCTGTATCTGCATTTGTCATAGTATTTTTCGGTGGGTATGTATAGTTTGCACGTTGGTATAATATCAAGGGAGTATTTCTTAGCACCAAACAAAGTTTTATATCAAAGTCAGTTTTCCTACGACTCTAAAGTGTGGCATCTGAAATCTGTGCAGAGTGGAACCCCTCTAAACCGGTCGAGTCCGGGACAAGATCATTCGCCGGTTCAGAGGGGATGCCATTTTAGAGGGGATTTTTGAATTATAAAGTTATGAAGTCGGGACCAGAACATTTGGCTGAATTGTGTGTATTCTGAGTTTTTCCGAATGTGACGTGTCTATTTAATGCAAAATACTTGAATAGCAGCTAGATCGTATCTAGAAAAAAACTAATAAGCGTCATTAATATGCATTGATTATAGTTCCATACAATCAGATATTACTCCAAGGAATCGTTAGTAAATGGATTTTATTGTAATGAAATCATAATAATGTGAAATATATTATGAGTTATTTCTTCATTTGTTTTATCGGCTATCGTCAATGTATGGCAATTATATAGTAAATGACATCAATTCTACCTCATTACTTTAGACACGAATATAAATTGTAAATATTGCAATATATCTACATGAACTCAGCAGAGGGAAAGTTTCATCCAAACACGATAAATCTAAATGCAAATATGTTTAAAACAAGCTAATTCTAACATAATCCGTACAAACATGAGACTGAAATGTTACCTAAATATTTAATTCATAAAATGACGTATAAACATAAATAAACACGCGAAGGTATCTGATAACTAATTTAATATGATAGATATAAGCCTATTTTATGGAGTGATGTTTCCTTCCATATGACGTCATCTCATCCAGAGATAATATGGAACGTTGAATTAAATAAACTTAAACTAAAAAAGGTATTTGGGTGAACAAATACGCGTGATTAAAACTCAACCTATTAGATAAATTTCGCAATTTTTACCTATAAAGTACAAGTGTTCGTTTGTTAGCATTAAGTTCATCTGGAGAGGTTACATGCGTTGCTGCAATAGAACATTGTAATACTTGTTGAATAAGTGCAAGAGTTTTCAGGATAGAATTAAAATGGAGTTTACCGAACTTTGTCCTCTATTACAGGTAGTGTTACTGACGTTTTAATGTATCAAAATATTTTAAAATGTTTGTCATTGAGATAATCTTTGTTATTGCCTGCGCTCTCGCTAAAGTGTTTAACTCAAACATTTTTCAATTAGTTGTAAGTAGTGTTGCTAAAATGTTGAACCAAAATAGTGTTTAAATGGTATCTATAACCCGGTCATTTGTATTGAATGTATCGATTTGTGTTTTATATCGATTTTAGTTTAGGTGCGTTGTGTCATATGTCAACCACGTGTCAGCTGATGGCATTCATATCACGTGACACCAGATCTCTTGATTCACCAGTAACTTTCTCCTGCTGATCATAGTTCAGTATCATCATATTGCGCCCCTTGTACTCGGGGTACTTAAGTGGGACCTTTATGTAATCTGACTTTCCACTGAATTTTAGAATGGGAAGCGGATTCCTAAGTTTTTCTTACGTGTTTATCGTTTATAGTCATTTTAACGTCATTCCATCAACAGTATCTCCGTTATATAAGGTGTTTATGTGACCTTACCCATGTTCCTGAGCCAACAATACGATAATGTCCCTACATTCCATCGGTAACTGCTCATTCCAGGCACCTTGTACATCTTCAATGATATTGTGTGAGAGAGATATAAGCCTACCGCATATTGTACTTGTGATATATCGACGAGCTAACCTTATAGGTCAGAAAGATAATTGCTGTGTCAAATAGTTATTTTCAAAAACAGATTCCTACGTGGACCACGTGGACTAGTGGTTGAGGCCTCTAACTTGTACTCACTTGCTCTTCACCGCTGTGAGTTCGAATCCATCCGGGCTTGACAACTTTCAATAGCGAGGAAGCCGTCCTATTATAGCCTACGGACAGTCAGTGGTTCTACCCAGGTGTTCACCAGGTGTTTTCCTTCCGCCTTAACAGCTGGGAAAGTCGCCAAATGACCCTGACTGTTGGTGTGATGTTAAACCCCAAAACACATGGATATTGCACACACCTTTGTTTAAGTAATTTTTATTGTTTCGTGATAGGAGAAACACAGCCACCGGAATAATAATAACAGAAAAATAAATAATATTAATTAACTTTTTCTCGCGTATGTTTCATCTATAATATATAAATTCACCGCAAGATTTTCGTTTGCATGAAAAACATTTATCATAAACATTGATATTACCAGGGATAACTGACATACATCCAGACATCGTGATTGCGTTACTGTTCAGATTTCATTTTGAATGAGCATTTTCAATTTACATAACATCTCTCAAGTGCCAGGCTGATACAAGTCAATTTTGTTGGCCATAAATTATTTAGATTGATAACGTGTGTGGGGGTGACAGATTTATCAAGATGTATCATGATAATAAATATGCAAAACTGATGCAAAACTACATGGTACTTTTTTCACTGCAAGTTGTCATGTTTTCGCTTTGGCTCGTGCTCTGTAAATTTGTACAACAATTAATGTTTCACAATATGAAGTGTCATGCCTATGTTTCTGTATTGAGCACCTCTAGCTACCTACACTGAAGTTATTGTTTTGCATACGAATTCCACAGCACGCCTCTTGTCACGAGCGCGCGCATTGCGCGTGTTTATCCCGGAAGCTATTGAATATGGTTCAATTCTACACAGATTTTTTAAAGAAATATCTTAATCTCCCAAATCTCTCTCTCTCTCTCTCTCTCTCTCTCTCTCTCTCTCTCTCTCTCTCTCTCTCTCAAAAGCAAACCATAGCGTTATTTATTGCTTTATATATCTATTCAATTGATTAATGTAATTTTAAGAATGTTATTTATTTTGCAGCCCTTTTTTGTTTTTATTTCTATAGAAATACGATGTGATGTAGCACAAATTGTAACTCTGTTACTATGGTACGATAAAGTACTTTCATTGATTTCTGGTATTATTTAACTGGATGTCCCGTGCGAATTATTTGCTCTTATTAAGAGAAATAAATGAGTCTTAATGACACGTACTATTTATTAAGAGACACCGCCATTACCTCTATTTTAAGTATGGAACTAATCATTCCTTCTACTTGCAAACTGAGCTTATATAAATATAAGATAAAATCTGTTGTTCTGTGAAGTTGTCTGTAATAAATAAGATTGTAAATTACAGAGTCGTCAATATTATTCCTAGATAATGCGTACAAACAGAACTGTTGACAAAGCGATATGTTCGACGTTTACGGGAATTGTAAATTGACGACGTGAAGAAAGCTATTTGGATTAAGTAAACTCTTGATATTAGCAAAGGTCGTTCGCTCGCTGGACACTGTCTCGCTTCTGTAGGCAAGGATTATTGTTTTATATTTGGATAAGGGTATGAAATGATGATTGTTGGTGGTTGATGGGCGATCTGATTGGCTGATTTGTGTGGAGTATGTTTATTTATGGAAATGAAAACACTCCAGACTAATGATATCCATAAATATTTATCACAGGTTCTTATCTGGTTTTGGAGTTCAGTTTTTGTTACTGTTAATGCCATGTTTTAAGCAACTTGATGTTTAGAATTGTGTTAAATAGCAATCATCGTATTTGATTCGTAGAAATTTATTTTTTTACATTATAACCATTGGAATATTTTTTGCATTAAAAAGTGGAATTCGTTAACTGACGAAAATGAAGACGAAAGTGGTACGTGATGTTACTAGAATAAAACGTTGTGTTAAATTTTAGTTTATTATTGATTGAAGTAAAGTCAGTCAATATGTTCTTCATTTGAAAGTATTTCTATGCGTCAGGTTGTGTTTCAAATGATCAATATATATGGCAATAAGATACACAGAAATATATAAGCCTATTACATAATAATGTTTTGTGGATGTATGTAGATTAAACCATTAAGTAATATTATAATGACATATTACATTTGTATGTTTGTTGATTACAGATTTAAAGCCACTTGACACCACTTCGTGACACGTCCGACAGATTAAGTCATCTATTCTATTTAATCGTCTTTAACAGTTTAATTTGTCTTTAATACCTATCTGTACATTCATTCACGTAAATGTGTCAAGTATTAACTTGTTTTATATAAAAATAAAATGGTATTTAGAGATTTTTATATACAAAAATAGACCCAAGATTAGCATAAGTAACAAACTATCAGATAAACAATTACGTGGATATTTTTTGTGTTGGAATAGCAAAACAAAGAAAGGGTGTTCACAAAAACTGGGATATTTGAAAGTCTGTAAGTCCAAAACGTGTATAACATTTTGTACTTTAATTAATGATATTTTTCTGGTTGCTTTGTACAATTCGTTTCATCCGGTTGATTTCAGCGAATAAGCGGAATAGGAAATATAGACACGACTGGCTTAGAAAAGAGAAATATTTATGTCGGCTTTCTACATTGCCAATAATCGAGCCTTGAAACTTTCACTATTCATGTATAGTACGATTCTGGAGAAATCAAAAGATTCTCCGCTCTTATGTTTAACTGAAAGGGAATAACTTAATATAATGGGAAACTAATTGCAAATTTTTTTTTTGATTCAGACATGTTTCATTGATCTAAAGGTAAGATTTTTAATAGTTATTTACAGTTCCTTTTGAAAGAATCATCATAACATTTTTTTCTATGCGAATTATCATAAAAATGCATATTCGACGTAAAGCTGAAAATATCACGATAATCTATTCTTTCATACATATGTACGGTATAGATGAAACGAATCCTCACATGATTAGATGAGATCGATCGATCAATCAATCAATCAATTCGTGAAATTATTTAAGTCTACAATGTTAAGATATGTCACGATAAGAGATGATTTTCTTGTGATACAGTATGACAACTTCATTTTTTAATATTCCTGACTTAGGAAATCATTAAACTATTACTAGTTTACTTGGTCCATGAATAAAATATGTACAAATTTGGCTCTGATATCGCTGTATTTTGTTTTTTATTGTTTGCATCATTGATTTACATTGAAATTATTCTGATCAAATGACCGGCTTCTATTTGAAATTATGCAACACAGAAAAATATGAAATGATTAAATCTATTGTTGAAATGATGTAAAATGTAATAGTGTAACTATGGTACATAAAACAGCTTGATGGTACTTGAACTTAATTTTACGCTATATTTATTTATCTAGCCAGTGAGTGCCATCAAATTCAACATGATTGTTTGCAACAAGTTGGCACATTCTAATATGCTAAAGTCATATTCAAACTCATCTTAGCGAACTAAGTGAAGATAAACGAGTTTATTGGGATAAGACTTTTAAATGCTTAATGTATTAAAATGGTAAAACTTAGTCGAATTCACCCCATTTCATTACTGTGACTTTTGTATTTTCAATTTAGCATCCATCCCATGTTGATTGACTTGTTGGTAAAATATCTTCATATTTATCACCGTTATCATAACATTTTCTTTAAAATAGAAAACATTCAATTATAAACACTTGTCAACATCCAGTGACCTATGGAAAGGTTAGCCAAATTGATCGTTGTATGTTAATTAAATATGTAAACACTCCGCTATTATAAAGGGACTTAACTTCAAGAGTTCAAACAAACATACTGCTTGATTACAATATTTCACATTATTGACAGTTTATCTGTGACATGAAGAAATTTTACATAAGTCCATTTTGTTTTGAATTGACGGGGTAAGTGTAAACATGATAAGTACACTTACAGGTTTCCTTCAAAACGTTTAACATGGTCACTGTGTTGACCAAATATAAATTAAAGGTCCAAGTGCAATAGAGAAAAAAAATTGTTTAATTTAAAGACCATGTTGACATGCCCCCGTGTCTATGATCCACCCTATGATCCACCCATATAGGTATTAACCTATCCGCCAGGTGGCGCTCATATAATTTTAAAGCACAATCTGTAAATGTTGTATCGGCTCAATATTTATTATCTGTTTTATGGAATGAATAACATTGACAAACCAATCAGTTTACCGCTGCGTGCATCAAGATGGGGCTTGAATTTGCCAATATCTCCTGTTATCTCTTGAATGTGTTGTGTGTATTCTGTTGTATTTGTAACAGCCTCCGTTCTTTGAATGATCACGATGTTATTGTCAAGAATTACAAAGATTAGATTCTAAAATAGGTATGTAAACTTTAGTGAAAGGTAAATTGTATCTAACTATTCTTTTACTTCTGTTGATTCATTATAAGCAAACTTTACATTTTTATTATGAAATTCCGTTTAATTAAGGCATTGAGAGACGAATAATATCGTACATTTTTGTCTTTATAAATAACACGCAAAAAAGGAATGCGAGTACTGGAAGTTAGGAGGTTTGTCTTCATGCATAATTAAGCGCATATTTCCACGTAACTATTTCATTATAATAACACCTTTCAGCTTCTTTTAGAATAATTGAAATTATATCAAAATTAACTCATTTACAATTGCAGTTTCATAGTAACATTTTAGGCTGAAATGTTAATCACCTTCCAGACTCATACAGTTAACATCTTGAGTGTGGTAAAGTCTCTTACTGAATTTGAACAAATTAATTTATTGAAATTGCAGATTCATAGCAACATTTTAGACTGAAATATTAATCACCTTCTAGACTCGCAGGAGTTAACATTTATACAATGATATTATCATTAGTACGGTACAATCGTTTACAGAATTTATCGATAATTCTGGTGAATGTGCAATCGTAAATAACGATATTGTAGACACGCTTGACCAACGTGCTGATGTATACATTGAAACCGTTCGTTGATGTTATCATCGATTTTAGAAAAACCGAAGCAGAAGCAGAACGTGGAGAGTGTAATACAATTGTTGTATTTCATAAATCATTCCCAACAATGCGGCCAAAATGGCGTCTTGTGATCTAATTATTTCTAGTCATGTAAAGATAGTTCTATTTTATTCAGGATCTCATTCATCAAATAAAGTCACTTTGGTATTAAACTTGAATAACAAGCTAGGTTATACAAAAATGCTATAAAAGAATTCTCTATTCTAGTACTTAGTTTTTGTGTTTGATTTATTAAAAATCTTTACCACACGTATTCAAGTTCTATAGTACGGGCACGTATTCAGTTCTGTAATGATTGATATTCATTGTTTGATGGGATAAACTGCAACACTGACAAATGTAAATTTAACATACATGATAATATTATGTGGGTTTATAAATATCTGTAACTGATTATAGAAATTACAGAATACAATGATATACATTTCCATTATTTTTTAACAGGTTACAATGTTGCTTAGGTTGTATTTTTCTTTCATTTGTTTCTGTCCGTGAATATTCATCAGTAATTACACACTCAAACGGGTCGCTTAAATCTAGCTATTGCTTTCTAATATCTACCTTGACGTTACTGTTACTTCACTTCTGATTAATTTGTGACTTCTTAAGTGCTTTGTGATTTGTCTTTTCTTTTTGATCTTCAGATTTAAAGTGAACTGTATTGAAACAACTGCATTGAGAATGGTCATTATATACATATTAGGAAGATATTGTTCGCCTTTAAGTCCTCATTAACCATGTGTCAATTATCTAGTGCAGGGAAATAAGTACAAAAATAGCAACATTTGTTATATACTATTTAGTGAATGAAGATAAATGACGTGACAACTGTTTCTGAAGTAAGTAATTGGTGCCAAGATGCATTATAAATGTATTAAACTGCTAAAACCACCCAAATAATGAAGATTAACAATTGTCAGGAGTCTAGACGCTATGATAGTGATTTCAGATATAATCACCTTACAATTTTGACGTTTTCCTCCAAAACTTAAAAACATACGCAAGCAAATTGTTATTACATCATGATGCATTATATTCAAGACCGACTCTGTAATAGATACGTATTAGCCTATTGACCAAGTTTCGTTAATAAAGTTACATTTATACAATATTGCATTACTGATTGATTAACATTTAAATACCTATTGAGTTTATTAAGACATGACACCATCTGCTTGTATCTTGCTGAATACTAATTAATATACAATCCGGATAAACTCTCTCTCTGAAGCTTAAATACCACACCCAATTACCAGAAATCTTTTAAGCAATAAACTTGTCCGTTTAGCATCAAAACAGGATTAAAGAAGCAATAAACTACGGAACAAGAATATTCAGGAAATTTGGAGTACTCAATAAACCTGTTCACCATCAGCTGTTTTACAACTTGTTTATGTAATTACTGACTCGACCAGCTTGCTGTCATTATCTTCTTCAAGTACAATTCCTTCTGACACTCATACTAGCGTGTCGGGCTAATGATGTGAGACAAACAAGTGTAACCGTCAATTAAGATTATTTTGTATTTTATTTTTGTAAATATGTGGAATACCATAAATACTAAGTGGATTATGACAAAACAACAAAATCTGAAAGGTTTGGAACATTATATTTTTATAATCCAACTTAGCTTATTTTATTTCAAGTTCTCTTTCAGGATGGTACAGTCAAACCTGTTTTTACGACCACTTCCGAATAAAGACCACCCTGTGAATAAAGGCCATTTTTTTAAAACCGTCACTGATTATTAAGAACAAACTGACCTCTGAATAAAGGTCACCTGTCAATAAAGGCCACAATTTGTCTTTCCAAAGGGTGGCTTTGTTCACAGATTTGACTGTAAATGATATCTGTCATTTTTGTTCTGACTGATTAACATGCCATTTTTACCGTTTAAGTAAAATAAACAATAGCTTAATACACTTGTTATTGACGTTATGTAACGATTTTTCAGTCCTGCTTTCCAACTTTTTATTCTAAAAATTACTTTTTATGTGAAATTACAGTCGTCAAATTACTGTATTTAAGATTCATTCAATGAATTGTCATTTTTATGATAATCCTAACAATATTCTCCACGTAAACAATTGCAAACAGCGGATGTATAATTTATAATTTACGATACTTAGATAAATAACTAATTGTATGTTAACTTCAATGAAACCACTCAGTTCTTGAAGATACGTACGTATCCTCTCCATTTTTGTATACACACAATCACGTGATGACAGATGCTTGTATTTCAATCTTCCACAAATCATTCACAGCCCTTGAAGAAGAAAAATCTTATTAGTTTAATCTGCTTGCTTAGGTGTCTCGTAAGAAACAAACCAGCTGCTGGATAAATAAAAAAAACCTTAAACCATTTCCAGAATTTTATTTTCTTCAAAACGTCTGGACGTATAACTTACTGCAGAAACGTTACATGAATCTAATCAATGTCACGACTTCAATATGAAGTGTTCTCCCGGTTTAACTGACCAAGACGTGTTAAATTTAATGGCATCTTAATTACATAACTGTCGTGTATTCACACGAGTTTGTCCGTTGTTAAGTTACGAAAGAGATAATTTTTGTCAACAAATAATATGGATGTAAATCACATTCATTGATTACATTTAGCCCATTGCAATCGACCAATCCAAAATTACTTTATTATTTACCTAGCTCAATGACATGCAGACACCTGATTGTTTATTTAATGTTTTGCTATCAAAGTGAAAGATAAAATCATCCGCAATTCATAATTACATCAGACTTGTACTGTGGAGGTATTGGGTCATTTAAATCTTTCTAGTTTGCACTGGTTGACTTCTGTAAACAACTCAACATTTCACATCTCCAACAGCTATTCTAATATTTAACTAGTTACGAATAAATAGTTTTCTTGTATCTGTTGGCTATAATTGTTTCAACTGTTATTCTATCTCGAACATATTATTCACCATGTCATACATGTGATTGTAATCGTGAGTTTTTATACCACAATCTTTCCCAGTATCATCTAGTGCTTGAGGTTGTGTATTTATTCTGTCAAACAATCTTGTGGCACGGGAAACTAGTGAATTTGTTTTTTCTTGGTTCAGATTATATTGTGGGAAATTTAGAATCTGTTTCATCATGAATGAGCGATAAATTATCAAGAAGTACATACTTTTGGTTCAAGTGGTTATTTTTACTTTTAATCTAATTAATAGTTCAACTTGTCATAATCTGAAAGAGAGTACATTCCACTTAATACAGTGAAAGTTGAAAATTGAGACGGACGCATTATTGTGAGACTTTAAGTTAATATATACAATATTATATATTATGGATTTTATATAGATTTGATGGGAAATTATCGATGCATACCCTGGGCGATTTTGTGCAAGCAAGTCAACGTGAAATTAGTCATATGGTGCTTGATAACCGTGCGGTAAAACTAAATATAAACATGCGACTGGATTTCAGTAAAAAGGCTTATCAGTAAGTGAAGTCGAGTCTTTATACAATGACTGGCGGCTGATTGGTGCCAAATTAGTGATAGTCGTGGACTTGTTCGGAAGTTTAATTTTGTTCAGCTCTTATACGGAGTTTTTAATTGTCTAGCCGCTAATCTAACACTGAAACAAGTTGAAGGATGGGTATATGCAAACGATTTAGTGTTTAAGAAATATCAGGTAGATTAATCTGGATTTTTATTGGAAATAAAGGTTTGTATGCAGTTTTGATACACTGAAGTCCTTAAGTAATGCTGTATTTAGTCTATTGTTAAGGTTTGGTGATTTATTCGCTTATTGATCGAAGTTCATTTCAAAACCAAGGTCGAGATATTTGTATATTTGAGATTTTAAATTGAAAGGCGTTATGGCTTCAGTTTTTACTTCCGGCAATATTATGGCACAATGAAAGCCGTTATTCAGTGGTTTTGATACATTCAGTGGAAGAATGGAATTTAAATTTCCGCCTTCTAGAACTCGATCACTAGGGATTTTTGCTTGGATATCAATTAACAAATTGATATCAGAAAGCTGGTGACTCATGCAGTTATAATTGTTGACTGCATAATAAAAAAAATACTGATGTTTATATTCAATCTGTTGAACCACTTTAACTTTGAAAAAAATCATATTTTAAATTTCTATATGAAATATAATCCACTATGACATGCTAATAGTTCACAAAATGTTATATTCAAGTTCTAGACGTACGTTAAATGATTCCTCAATATTCAAAAATAAAAGTAAAATAAAGGGTAAAAAAATCTGAAAATATAAAAAAATCTTGGAATTCAGTCAGTCAGTCATTCAGTCATTCAGTCAGTCATTCAGTCAGTCATTCAGTCATTCAGTCAGTCAGTCAGTCAGTCAGTCAGTCAGTCAGTCAGTCAGTCATTCATTCATTCATTCATTCATTCATTCATTCATTCATTCATTCATTGGCTTCCCTGGCCGACTCGTGCACATCAGATAGTATTAAAACTTTTATTCCTCTCTTTATCAAAGAGCGGTATAAACGTTTAACAGGGTTAAATTTCTTCTTGAGAATCATTAGTTACAGACTAATTGCAAACTTTTGTGAACATCAACGAAGTTGTAACTTTTGACCAGCTGTTTTCCTCCTAAATTTCGTTATCCCTTATCTAATTAATGATATCGGGCGTAAATTTTTCTTGATTTGTTGTGAAATGAACTTACAAAAATAGAAACATATCACCAACTTTGACCTTTGGACAGAACTGAAACATTCTGAAAACAAACTCTGTGTTTCTGCTCGTTAACATTTTTCTTTATACCATTATGAGGAAAGCTCACGAAATAAGCAAAAAATACATATAATTCCAGACCCATTGAGTTATGACAGACTTACAGATGAGTGTATTCTTAGTGTGTGGTCGGCAATAAAACTCGGGACAAAATTATATCTGTATCATATTATTGTATTCACAATCATCGGTGTGTTTCTGTTTTGTTACACTAAGAACCTGCGTACAATTGGTATTGTCGTTTATTGCTTGTATGGGACGATTCAGTAAACATCTGGGAAGTACCACCATATGTATAAACCTCATTTTTTCTTGCCAGTTCAATGTTAACAAATCATCGTGTTTTTCTTATCTACACGAACTGATTTAAAATATGAATATGCTATTTCATTTTTAACATCCACGGCATGTTTTATTACAGGTAACTACAAGAAATGGGCTACTTTTTCAACGCGAATTTTTATGTAAAATTTAATTTATCTTTGAATTATAAGACTTTAAAGCTTGAGATTTTTCAGAAATGGTAAATAGACATGAAATAATTAATTTTCAAATTCTAGAAATCTATCAAATTATTGAAATATTTCACAAATAAGTATTACAAGAGCATATCAATGTACTGGGTTAACATCTTATATCATAGTGTTAAGTCGACGTATATATATATATATAAGCAAACAAAATACAGTGCGACCTCTCCAAAGAGAGAGGTTAAATTAATAGTTAAATCATGCAGTGGGGAAATCATGCTTTTGACGGGAGTAGATGCTCAAGAGAGGGTCGCTCTGGAGAGGTTGTATGGTATATGTATTTTAGTTTTGAAGTTGGTTATTACACAGCTGCAGGGAACGTAAACCGCAGAAAAGGAGCAGTCTGGGATGACTGAAAAATACAAAAAATAGCTTAATGATTCAATTTAACCGAAAATTTTATGAGAATTGAAATCTATCTTGTTATTCGAGCACATTAAAGTCATTATGGGGTTTGTTCGACGATGAATTCATTTACATGTTATGGAATACACCCAATGATACCATTTTGAAGGCAGCAGCCTGAATAAAGAAACATTAAATTCTCTTTGATGACAACGTCAATACCACATCTATCTGTATCGAAAAACGTCTGATTCACAAACATCCGAATAAAAAAGTCCATCCTGTATTATATAGCTATGATGGCGAGGCGTCCATTACAAATTATGGCGTCGTTGAAAGACGGTGCCTTTTATTTACACGTAATGAAGATCACAAGAAAATATCACATTTATATCGTCTATACCATCTGTTTGTTTCTCATCAGATACACGGAACCTTTGAACTTTTTATGTTTCCAACTTGTTTACAGTAAATATATACGTGTGGAAGTTTTGTGGGCAACCATTAATCCTATTTATTTGATGTTTTATAAAGACTATAGCGATGATTATATTCGAAAATGCTGTTTTGTTTATCAACATTGATCGCATGTTTTAGAATAAAGATACCTTCTATATATATATATATGCAATTTGTTTATTTACAATACATATATTATTTAGTTTAAATTACACATAACCTTAAAGTCTCATAAATAACTAGGCCAACTAATTATACTGTCTCGGCGAAATATCGTTTCGATTTGGCCCTGTCCCGCTTGGAGGATGGCCCGTCCGAATTCAAATGTCAGATCATATGAAATAGGCTAACCGAAAAACTGACGTAGTAAGACTAATTAATAACATGACTGAACTCTTTGTTTCAATTAAACCTTAGTTCGAATATTGAATACAACGTTAGAATATAGATACATCGTCTGCCCAATGCAAACCGAAAATATGTCATTTGTCTGCTGCAAATATAAATATAAATGTTTACATTTTCAGGTTACGCGAAACTACCATGGCAACATCCGTTGGTTTCAATTCGTCCTTGACTGTCAGTCTTATCAGCTCGGTGTATGAAAACACAACGCATGAGAATTTGCCATCCAGTTACCTTGGAAACGCAACAATGAAGGACAACTCAATTGATACACTTTGTAACGGAGTTTCTCCGAACTCGTCTATGTGCAATAAAAAGGGACTTGGTATAAGTTTATCTACGCCCATTCTTATGAACACGGCCGGAATTCTTGGGAATTTAGTGGCGCTGATTGTTCTATTGACTGCTCGTCGTGAAATGAAGAGAACGATGTTCTATGTGTTACTGAGTGGGTTGGCTGGCACCGACCTACTGGGACAATTACTAACTGGTCCTATAGCAATTATAGTGTACGCTAATAACTTAAAATGGGTCGGTGGGGACCCTTTGTGTCAATACCATGGTTTCTTCATGGTATGCTTTGGTATGATTACACCATTACTTGTGTGTTGTTTGTCTATAGAACGTGTCATTGCACTTCGGTTTCCTTATTATCATGAGAGAGCATTGACTAAACGCCGAGTGATTATTATGATTCTGTCGTGTTGGGGATTTGTGTTAATATTTTGTTGCATGCCCTTCGTTGGATTTGGTAGTTACGCCCATCAGTTTCCGGGATCTTGGTGTTTTCTTAACTTCCACAGGGAGAGTACTTCGGACGAAGCTTATGCCTACACATACGCTTTTACAAATGTGATAATTATAGCCATTATCATACTGGGGAATTCATGCGTGATGGTAACACTCGTACAAATGAAAAGGAGGAAATTAAACCATACGAATTCTCCATCAACAGACAGACGGAATGGGACCCAGAGGAAATCGAAACTAAAATTAGAAGAAGAAACGCAGATGATTTGGTTCCTGTTTGCTATAACAATTGTATTCACCGTCTGCTGGTTCCCGCTAAATGTAAGTATAAGCAGTACAGAAAATTATGTATCACCTACAGTAATAAGTGAAACAAGATTTTATTCTTAAAATATATCGGATATAACTGAGAATTCATATTCAACCAAGAAGGCAATACATAAAAGTAACTATCCGAAATTGGTTAACAAAATGTATTCTAATCAGAATATCAGCCGCGGCTTTCTGAATCAGCCGTACCCCTACATGCTATGTCAGTACCATATCATTCTTTCATAATTATTAATTAATGTTTATATTGCATTATGCTAAAATTTGCCAATATGATCCCGATACGCTTAATTGAATACTGCAATTATTGAAAACACATAAAATTATATGTTCACATTTGCAATTTGACATTTGCATGTCTATTAACGTAATTGTCTATTATTAATACATGTTTAGAAATGTTACATGAGTCTAACTTGATTGTTAATGTTAACACTGGAAATACGATAAAATGATCAGGATTGAATAAAGCATTCCAACTTGTTATTAAATCTAATACTTTACGTTTTTCATCAATTTGTGTTCTATGCTTTTACTCGTTACGTCACTGGTAACATTTACATGCAATAATAAAATCCCATATGAAATACGACCAAACTTTGGATGAACGCCAAAATATGAGTAAAAATTATTGCGTGTACACACTCATTTATTGATACATTCAGTCAATCATATTACTGAATAACGAAACGTGAAGACAATATTCATTCTCTCCCTTTGATGTCCTGTGTTCAAAGGTTTGACTCTGTACAGCAGCCAACTTTTGAGACGTTTTGTTCAATGAATGTAATTTTCAGACTGTTCATATTAAATGTTAAGATTTTGTTACATTGATGCAGTTTGATAAAAACTGTAGCCATAGGCATTATGCTATATGGACGGTGAATATTTCGTCATTAGATGAGAGAGCAATATTTATATTGTAACTTTTGCTAGATGATTATTTAAAATTTCTATAAAGGTAAAATATTGGGTCTGCAACATCTTGAATAAAAACATTTCGATTTATTGCCGGCATACTTCAAATTTGTTTTACAGCACATTTTATACGCAATCAAAATTATTCAAATATTTGTACAGCTTAGATAGTATTTCCAATTTATTTATATATTTATGAATAAATGATATACGACCATAATGTACCAAATAACATTCGTCTGTCTCAATCATCGCGTTTTTTATTCAACAAACATGTCTGGACATTTTAGACCACGCCCAGTTTTAACTAAAGGAATGAAACACCTTTCGAGCATCAAATTTTGGTTTACAGCAAATTCTACGGAATCCTATATAGCGTCCACATTAATTTTCGCAAGTGCCGGACAATAATTATCGTTTTAAAGGCGATAATTACCACCTGCGCCCAATTGTATAAACATTGGTTAACTTTAACCAAATGGTTAATTTAACCCAAGGTTAAATTTAACCATTTTGGTTTACTAACCATTAAAAATATCATTTAAACATTTAAAAAGGGCTGCCATTTTGGTACTGGTTACCGTTTATGTTAAGATTTAACCAGCATCTTAGACTTGGGTTAGATTTATTTGAGCTTTAACAAAAACAAAATTTGGTTAAACTTAAACAAAATTTTCTACAACAGCTAACCGAACATTTAACCAAAATTTTAACCAAAACTCTGATTTAACCCAGTGGTTAAAGTTAACCCATGTTTATACCATTGGGTACTGATGGGTTAGGGTTAGGGCAGGTATAAGTGTCTCTGATGTTTAAATCAGGCGATAATTATCGCCTTTAAAACGATAATTATCGCGTGGTACATGTACTAGCGGAATTTAATGTGGACGCTACAGGATTCCGTAAAGTTCTGTTTATTTCATAACGAAGACTAAAACATTACCAAAGAATCAATTTTAACAAAGTTGTGGGAAAATCTAAACCTGAATATAGTTGTCCTCTATTGAATAATTGTATCAAAATGTATACCAAATTATCAAGATACTTGGCTTTAATTGAAGTTCACATGATAACCTATGGCAGCAAGATTTAGATAACATTTCCTGTCGGCTGATTGCTAATACTGGAATTTAATTGATACATATGTATTTGGTCATAAATCTATCAATTAGGATTACATTGTTGATTTGGTACAGTACTGTGACCATGACCTTCCAAATACTTACCTAACACAAGTTCTAGACTCTTAAATTTATAAATTTATTAAATTTGAAATATAGTACTAAAGTACTAAATGAATGTATTAATAGTTGGATATATTAAATACTTTAAAACAACCCGATTGATTTCTCTGATGTCTCTGAAGTTATTTTACGTACAAGATTTGATATAATTTAATTTTATGTATATTTCATTTCAGAATAGATTTGCATTAAATCCTTTGTTACATTGTTCACTGGGAGCAGTATTTCCTTATGCCGCTATCTTCTTTTTTTAAGTGATCACAGGACACTTACTAAGTTATAATCATAAAATGTACGAATTAATCATACCCCAGTCTTTGCTTTCTATACCTTCACAATATTAAATAAGATATGATATCATTTCAGATTCATATACTTATAAATCAAGCCACTGGAAGAATAAACTATGCAGCAGATTTGATGGGTGTACGTCTGGCAAGCATCAACGTTATACTGGATCCGTGGCTTTATATACTGCTTAGAAAATCAGTCATTGTAAAGGCATTTAAGTTTGTAAAACGTATTTTCTTCAAAGATGAGAACCAACTATCACCAAAGAAAAGCAGCCGATTTGTAACAAATTACAGTATAAATCAGGTGCCGAAAGATTTGGAACATGATAAGGAAGTTCATGAACTTAAAACTATTGATCATGATTTGACTCGAGTTAAAAACAGTGATAAAGTTTGTGATAAACCCGTACAGGACGAAGCCATGTCTTCGTGTAGTGCCGAATCTGACACGGACGTCGAAAGACGGCATTTAACCAAGACGGAACAACCGCGGGCATTATCACCTGAATCAAGACATGTTATCTATGAAAAACAATTATCATATGACAGTATTAGCAGCTCTTATAAGTCGCAAGACGGTTTAATAGGAGAGAGTATCCCTGGGACACGAAAGATAAGTCTACCAGCGAGTTTATTTTCCAAGTGATATATTTATGTGAAATAAGACGGATTAACGGGTTAACAGAGATTACATTCGTATCAGTGCCGCGGAATCTAAGATTCTGAGAGCAGAACTTGACTTACCGTGTCAGTAAAAGTGTGATATGTTGTGGCTGCGTGTACTAAACGTTTCAAAACAAATGCAATGGATCAGGTTTGATGTCATTAAATAGGGCAGTTGATCGCGAAACTTCAAACTGCTGGATATAGAATTGTCACAGCTGTTAAGAATATTTGTCTTCATGTAAGCTAAGATGAAAAGCCATAAAGAAGTTGGCGTTGGAGGAGATAAAGATACCTTCTGTATAAACAATGTATACGATAAATTTCATGTACGCCGTTCCACGTGATATCGGACTGTGTCCAACAATTAGTGTTCATAGATTTGTGTATTGATGTTTTGTGAAATGTAATACGATACTTGTTCATTGTATTTAAAAATTATAAATAAATCAGTCTCCAGAACTAATAGTTTCCACTGGTATTAAAACAGGCATGGCGCAACGCTACAAGTGTCTGTTTACAAAGAAATAAATCCAGAGGAATGAAATTAAGCTACACCATTCGCTTTGAAGTTGCAAAACGAACACTTTTTATGCATAACACATCCTGTCTGCGATCGTTACAAATTCGAATGAAATGTAAACGATAAGGGCAGTAGTTTTATTTGGAGTATTTTATATGTTGTCGTTTCTTAAAGTTACCACATTTCTCAGGGTAATTCATTCTGCCCTAGTTCGGTAGCTAAGCACGAGCACACTAATTTTGGACGTGTGGTAAACTCATTTATACAATGAAGGATTCAGATACAGTAATCAGATACAGAAACAGCCCACCTTCAGGACTCGAAAAATCGGTCGTAATTATGAGGTGGTCTTATTATCAAGTTAAATTTTAGGGGAGTCGTTGGAAGCCGGTCCGAAACACGATGGTGCTAAACGTAACACCGAGGTGGTCGGTGTTTGAGGTTTTACTGTAATTTTGTCCTAAAATGTATGTGTGAATGAAAATCATTCAGCTACCATATATCAACACTATCTGTTCTCTTGTACGAACGTCACTTTTCAAATATTCATTTTTGTAGTAAGACAAACAAAGGGAAAAACGAGATTGCAATTTAATCTTTGATGCAAAACTGTAAAATAATGGTTTAGATGTTGAAATAATCGATCAGATGCAGCTGAGTAAATACATCCTGACACTGATAATGGAAAAATCAAAGAATCTTGGCATCATGGGATTGTTGTGGGACATCTCATTGGATCACGCAAACGTTAGGTCACATGATCTGATAACGCTCGCACTTGTAGTTTATGCTGAACATGTGTTTAAACATTTTAAAGACTGTGTTTGGTCATAAGCGACAATTAATATCTGTCAGTAGCGTATGACAGTTTAGATGGTAGTAGACCACTGTCCACATATAGCTGACGTTATAAATAGCTGTGTCGGTCTCTCAATTGTTCTAATACATAATGATAAATGCTATTTAGTCGCAAAAATACTTGCCCAACTATGATATTTGAAATTCATTTCGTTTTGATTTGTTTATGATTAGCGCCGCTCAAAATGAAAAATATCGGAAGCATTAACACATCAACTACATGACATTTACTGGCTCAAAGCAATTACTTCCTTACTTCCAGTATGGGACTATCAACCAGAAATGTTCACCAAGCCCAGCTGTTGGAAATGGTCCATGTTAAATTGCCAATCAATGACTTTTATGGCTGCATTATTGTCCTTTACAGAGATTTCAACAACAGATAGCGAGAGTAATCTCATTCCGGGATTCTGCAAACACATGAAATGTTTTAGGAAATGAGGTTTGAACTCAAAGTAACCCCAATTGTGCTATTACTTTTATTGGAACAAAAGCGTTACCCTCAGCTATTTGGTAAATTTCGTACGCAACGCAGACACAACAAAATGATGTAAATTTATTCCATACCAACTGTACTATAAATATTTTTCTTGGGGGAAGATAGTACTTGAAAAGTGCTCTCCATGTTTATATTCTGAGAACTTTGATCAAGAATCAAACAGTAATATTCTAAAACATTCAGATTACAATCATGACATTGTTCTTCAAAATGAGCGCCTGAAGTTTAATACGAATGTAACTAAAGGTAGATTGTACATCAAAGATGTTAGAGACTAGAGAATATCATTTAAATGTGCAACAGAAGCATAATTATAATTGTGGAGGAAATCACAAAAAAACATGCATATCGCAATAATCAAGTATTATACATAAATGCATATAGTGCTGTTACTGTGTAAAGTAAATTCTGATAAATTCAATATAAACGAAGATATATAAAAATACTTTAATACAAGAAAACGATTATTTTACGTGTTTGAGTAAAGATAATATGGTAAGTCGGATAAGTCCAATAAAACCAGCAACTCATTATTGCGACCACTTACTTTTCGATAGGTTTGAAATGATTACTTTTTTCAACTTAATAATGAAGGTACCTCAAATTTAAGACTCGATATTTGGTTTGGTCCCAAAGGTGAACACAATATTGAGGTTTTACTGTATATGCATATGACAACATAATACAATATAGACTTAAACAACATATATATCCATGGTAACAAAAAATTGAAATGGTTATTTCTACGTCAAACGTCATTATTTCTAATATAGTCACCGAGCTACGTTAACGTTTGGTTAGGAAAATCAGTATGTTTAAGAGCACTGTTTGGGTTTTTCATATCCAGAGACATGTTTTTACATTTTCTTGTTACATCTGAGCGTAATTATAAATAAATTAAACGTGTGACAAGAAAAATATGCAAAAAGTATAAATCAAGCGAAACATGTTTCAGTAAAGACTATATTAAACGCTCGTACGTATAACAAACATCCTGGTGGATGTTTAACAGTTACACAAAATGCTAGTCTAAAAGTGCCTGCAGATACAATTCTATCAACATATGTTCCTGTACACCATCAATGCTATGCCATAGATTCCCGGTGTCTTATCTCAGTTTATACCCACTAGGGATCATTTTTGTATTAAAAAGATAAATCGTTTAATGCGAATTTCTTGTTACGTTTGGGAAATCATTCTAATTCATAGCTCTGTTATTTATTTACTCAGTTAATCAAATGGAAAATTAAGTTAAACGTCAGTCTCATTTAGATGAGATTTTGGAAAATTGTTCGGAATTTCTACTAAACTATTCTTTGTTTACAGTTACTATCATTTAGTTATCAGCCGCTCATTCAAGGTAACTTCTAAACATTTCCACTAAATGGGTGTGAGCTGGCACTATTGGAATGCAATGCTCTATAAACATAGGGAAACAACCTGTGGGTTAACTAGTTTAGTACTATTTGGATGTCTTGGGATTATTTCGTCAAATCCTGTTACGTTCTGACGACTGTCAATGAAAACTCACAGGCACGGAATTGAGCGAAATTATTTATAAAATAGATGACAGGATTAGTCATAATTCATTACATGAGGACGGAAAATGAGCAGATAATATTCTTCGAAAACGAACATTAGACGAGACAAGTTTAAATGCAATAAATTCCAATCATTTCCATGTAGACGACTGCGGAAAAGAAAGAAGAATGTTTAACACCAAGTAAACTAACTTCAGACAACCGAACACCATGCAGCCAACTAAATTTTTTTCAAACTAAGTGAAACATAGGTAAAGAAACTGATTTAGACAAACATCGTAATGCAAACCATCTATACAAGAAATGTTCTGGCATTTAACATACAAAGTTTGCTAAGCACTGTATCAAAACACTCTTTCATCAAAGGTCATCACGAGATAAAAGTACAACAAACTCTCATCGCCAAGAAGACCGAGAACAGAATTAAGTGAATGTTCTGAAATGCACGTGAAGCAAGTACTGACAGTTACGGCTATAGCATACTATCAGCAATATACACGTGTGGTGGACCTATTGAATGTCGCATTATGCTGCGTGAGAAATGTTGAATGTAAATTGATGTTGTTATCATACATAAGACCTGCTCATACTTTCTATTATCACCAAAGACATCGATTACAAGTCTATAGTTGGGTGATTTACCTATTTTTTTTTACTTTGATATGAAAAACGTTTTGCACATATTTCTTGTGTTGATATCTTCAGTTTCAATAGCTTATTATAAGATTTTGATTCATCAATGGAAGCCTTTTTACCTCTAATGATGTTTTCTTTATCAGTTTTAATCTGTCACTATATTTGTCGGCATTTGCCCCGCTAGGATCTAATGCAGTCATATGTTCCGCTTTTTAACGTTTTACATCTATTGTTGACAGACAGTTCGGCTATAAAAACTTCAGATTCTGTTCAGAGGTTTCCGCAATAACATGTTTTGTTTCTTGCACCTCGTCAATAACTCTGCAATGGTGATACGCTTATCACCTGATGATATCCGGGTGTGTATTCTCGTTGTGTAGAACATTTCTCAACGCTTGAAACTCATTATTACGTAATAGAATATATTGACAAGGCAAGGTAATGCCCGTATCTCAAAGACATATTATCTTTAAAATACTTTCTTTTATCAGAAAACTGTTGAAATTCTTTACTACCTCCAATAGCAATTGTTCTGCAACTGATTAATGCGGTATTTATGTTACTCTTAAACAAGTATCTGTACTTTGTTCGACATATCGTTGTGTTGCGTGGGTGAGTTAAAATAAGATGGATAGTTCTAATATTAGTTGTACGATTTTAAAATGATTTAAGATAGTAATAACAATTAAATGTTGTTTGCAAACCTGTGAACAAAGGCCACTCTTGGGTAATACAAAATGTGGCCTTTATTGACAGATGGCCTTAATTCGGAGGTCCATATGCTCTATATAACCAGTGACGGGTTTTCAAAGAATGGCCTCTATTCACAAACATAGGTTTGACTGTACTTTTACTGGACTCGTACAACTTTGAAAGTTGTTCATGTAAATTGACAATCGCATGAATAAGATCGAAAAAATATGTATATCATTCATTCACGTCAAATTTCATCATTTCCATTGTTAATTGCGTTCTAAACGAGTTTGATTTTTAAAACAAAGACGGTAAGAAAACTAGGTGAGGCAATAACCCTAATTAAAGGATAAAATATGAGTAAATGACTTAAATGATTGATTCTGTCAGCCAGGTCATGGTTGGTAGATAATATTGTATAATTTATCGCGAGATATAACAAAACGTCCATGATTTATTTTGTATTGGCATACAACAGAAATTCTCGTATTTGTAATGACTGGTAAATTGTCTAAGCTCGTTACTATCTTGTCAGTTTGAAATCCCGGAAAGTGTTTCTCTGGCTTCCATAATTGTGCATACAATATGAACTAAATAGTCAGTGGTCGTATCACGACAAGGACGCGACTGAGGTGCAGTGGTTAGTGTGCTGGTCTTGTAACCCGGCGATCCGGGTTCAAATTCCGGTCGAGGCAGGTCATACCCTTCTATGAAAATTTGACAAAAATGTCAATTTTTCTTCATATGTGGAGAAGTTGCCGACTCTTTGTGGAAAGGTAAGTTAGTAATGATTAGAATACAATCCTGGAAAACTGGTCAAGAGAACTGGTCGCCGAAGTTGAAAAACGGCGTTAAACCAGATGAAGAAAATTATCATGACAAAAATGAACTATTGGGCACAGTTGAATGAGCCCATCGACGATCAGATCAGTTCTAGTACAATAATGTACGTGCTTGTGTTTACAATAAATACCTCACATACTGCGTTAATAAATTAAGTTATATATACCGGAACATCTTTGTTGTTCATGTGTTGATTAACAGAAGAATTCATTAACCTAGAAAAGTGAGACTCACGGAATAATTCATTATTTTCGGAACATATCATAGTTTTTAAGACAATATTTTAACTTTTTGTCTATGTTACATTGAAACTTTTGAGTTGAAGTAAGTAAATATAGTAATTAAAGAACACAACTGATCGACGCAACTAAATTTTATTTGTGGTATATGAAACTGATACACTTTACATAATACTCAGGAAATCGCTCCAATTCACTGATACAAATGTATACACGGATATATATAACATCAATATCAGAAAAACGGAAGTTCACCCTCAAACTTTGATCATTACTCAAAATGATGCAATTGTGTGAACTTAGATTTTGATACATGATAGAGACATTGCATTCGCGTATATATATATATATATATATATATATATATATATATATATATATATATATTACACATCTATATATATAATTGTTTATTAATTAATATTATATATATATGATTTTAATTGATAAACAATTTATGTTTTACTTATTTGATAATTTTCTTTGAATGTATTGTTTCAGAAAAATTCCAGTCCATAGATTTTGCCAAATTATTTTTTTCCAAAACAATTAATTTCTTATCTCGAAAGTCTACACTTTTATCCAGGAATATATTTCTTTTGAATCCAATTTCACACGTTCAGTTTTCGTTTCTGTGGTGTCTGCATTTTTATGACAGTTAATTAAAATTTTGTTGAAAAACAGAAATGAGCGACTGCATACAATGATATAATCTTGGCAATGACGTTGCGTATTGATCTTGTATCTGTTTTAGTCTTGAAATGTCTCAGAACGTGTCTGTAAAATGTAAAGAATGCATACAAAGCATGACAGTTAATTAATAATACCTGTCATCAGTTCAATCGCCTATCTATCTATCTGATGTTATTTTTTTCATTAATTCGAATTTATTTAAATAGTTCTTAATGAAATCAGTTAAAATGATAGCAACATAGTGTTTTACAACGGTATATGGTGCACATAGCAAATGAGTGCATTTATCAATATTTCTTTTGACATTATGACAGGACAATATTCTTAAACACGTGAATTATTCATTGGTAGTTTTATATCTTTTTATCTAAAATATGCGATATAAAATTAAGCGACATTTACAGTATTGGACTGAAAGTAGTCATTATAAAAGGGAGACAATGCGTATTGTCCTAATATCATTTGGAGTGATAGTATTGTCCCTGAATATCCTTATGTTTAATTAGGTTTTTAAAGAAGTTTTCTTACTATTTGTATAAGTCAGGATAGTTAAATTTGCGGATCTGGTTATCTGTTTGGAATAGCCGACTAATTTGCGTATTCATCAACATTTAAAATGGATGTCATGCTCGGAAAATTAAATCACAAAAGGATGAATTAGACGTGAAATCGCTTGTATTTGTATTTTTCACTGGAGTTTAACGTCGCAGCAAAAGCAACAGAGGTTCGAACCCACAGCGGTGAGGGACTAGTGATTAAAACCCAGAGACCATAATCACTCGACAACAGAGGTCCCATGTGTCTGTATACGCCTGTCGTGTTCCTTTTTGATGCAGCTTCTTTTCGGTAATAATGACCGTATTTGTTAAATCAAAGCAGCGAGTCACATTACAGGATTTAGTACAAGGTGGAAGTAAAAGGAAGACTGACATCTTGCATTGTTAAATTTATTGCAAAGTAACAACAATCATAATTCTCAATACATCTGACTGAACCTAACCCCACCCACAAAATCTACCATGCCTGGTATACCGTACTATGTACTTAACATTATACAATTTGGATATCGTTATATTAATACATTATGTATTACTATATAATTAAATAGTTAATTAAAACACTTTTTGTAGTTTAAAAGCGATTTCAGAATATGACACTCGTATTCAGAATATTACTCGAAAGATGATTTTTATATTTCATTAAACAGATTTACATAATCAAGTTTATCCCAATAAATGAGATATGAAGACAAAACGGAAGTGAACGTAATATCAGCCTTGATATTTCAACAGCTAGATTATACTTCATGAGCTCTATTGCTAAAATCACGGAATGAAAGAGACAATTTAGGGGTAGTATGACTAAGCCTTCAATTTGCATCCTGTTTCAATGTGACGTTACAATAAATACTCAAGAAGCAGTTTCTGCTGTTGTCATTTCTAAACTTTTGTAGAAATGATTACAATAACCCGAATTTCTTATTAGTATAATCATCTTTACACTCATTTCATATTTTGTCATTGGCCGCATCAACATGATTGTTATTAGACCCATGAACTGTTCCATTTCTTTCATCTTCGTCCTCACTCATATTTTCATCATCAACACCTTGCATCTTGTAATAACGTTTAACAACCATTTTCCAGTCCAGAGCGTCTTCAAGTCTTTGTGGGCCATGATGATGTGACCGGGTAAGCCTTCCACCATTCATTCCTTTATGGATAAAATACGAAATTATCAATGTATCAAAGATAAGAGTCAGTCACCTGACGTTCTGAATGGGATTGTCGTGTCATAGATATATCTGGGCTTAGATGACAATTTTGAAATTGTTTATCTTTTGTCCATTGTGGGATATGAAAATAATATTATGTGGTATTCTATATCGTCATTAAGTCGTACTGTCCAGTTGTTCGTGATAAATGACTGAAACATGTACCATGACTTACAATTATAAAATATTAGTCAAGATACTTCTAGGAAATGACACACAGACCGCTTAAGTAAATCATATTCAAAAATATAATTGAAAACACGAATCGTAGTTTACCAAATAGATTTGCTGTATAATTTCAAACGTGTCAAAATAGCAAACTTTAAACATTGTTTTAAGACGAGACAATAAGACAGGAAGTGTCACCATGTTTGTCCATAAATGCGATATTGACATTTATGTGTGTGATCTATAGATTCGGACTGGAAAGTATATTCCCAGTTCCCTGACCATGAAATCTATTATACGTACCATCTGGGGTAATCTTTGTACTACGACGCCGTATCGAACGAAGCCACATAGCTGAAGAGTTTGCTAAAATATCCATGGACTTAGTATCAGAGGCTGCATCCATGTCGTCATCTTCGTGTATATAAGCCTGTGCCTGGGCGCTACATAGTTTCCCTGTAATATTGATCACACAATTTTGTGTTGCATACATGTTTCCATTTCTAGGAATAAACACCAAAACCCCCAGCGAAAGTACCACCCCCTTCAAAAAAGTACTCACCTCCCCCCCCAAAAAATCCCAAATCTATATACATGTTTATTTAAGAAGTAATATTGTGTAGTCTAGAGGTATGAACAACCAAACCTAAAGTGAGTAAATATATCTCCATTATAGACTTGGTTTCAATCAAAACTTTTATCCTCGTAGAAATACGTGTTAATAATGGCTGACAAAAAATAGCGTTTTTCAAATATTGTACAGAATAAGAAACCTACCTTTATGTTTATAAGCGACCCTGATGTAAGTGAAAAGTTTTGTGAATAAGTTTAATGGTGACGGTGTAGCAGACGTCTTGTTCATATTTCGGATTAATTTAGCCCTTCCAAATTTCCACTCTGTATCGGACTGTTGTTGTATTCTCTGGTAAGTGTCAGACATCATAGCAATTAACAAATTAATTAACACAATTAATGTCACCATCATGTATGATCCGAACACTATCTTCACCAGAGTCACCACCCAGATTGGACTCCGATATAGTGTTGGTAGATTGTCAGGATCAACTAGACCAAATAGTGAAAATAGCAAGAGTTCAAACACATCCAATGGCGTAATGTATGGTGTTTCTATTCCAGCACCATCCCCGTCACCCAGAGAAGGGTCCGGTGTTGTGGGCTTAAATATTGCTTGATAAATTGATGTCAAATGCAATGTAAATCCAGCCATGAATATGAGTAACACAACTAGAAAACGAGTAAGATCCTTCAAGAGGTCACGGATAATGATTGCCCACGGTCCGAATAGATGATGAAACGATAAAAAGTCTAACAATTGCACAAAGCACAAAAGCATTGCCCATGCGAACCAATGATTGCGTATAAACAATATAATGAGTCTGTCATCTCCTTCAAACGCGAAAGCAATTACATGGCAGCCTATTCCAAATGCACATAATGCCAGTATGATTACTTTAAGGTATCCTAAACCAGTACGGTCTCCAGGATTCGTCAGTTCTGAAACAAGTAACCCTGACAACCACGCTAAAAGTAACCATTCATACCAATGTGGAATTAATGATCCTGACTGCCATATTGGCACTAGAGGGTATACAATGGTAAATGAAAACAGTAGAATTAAGTACATATGTGACACTAAATACGCCATGAATTTTATGATTGGAACTTTGTTGAAACGATGTTTTAATGGTAAGGAGAACAGTAGCCATATTGCCGGTACGAATAAAAAGCAACAAAACAACATAATGATTTTCCAGGTTGCCCATTTTAAGTTTCCCATCCATATGTCAGACAAGTATTTCTGAACAGCTGGATGAGCAACAACTTGTTTTTGTTCATTTTCTATTAACACGTCCAGGAATTGTGTTCCATTACAATCCACGGCTTTAAGAAGAACAGCGGCACTGTGTGTGCTGGCAGCTGTTGCTAGTAAATCGGCAGCCATTGTTTCACAATAATCACTGGCCGCTGTCAAGTCACGTGATCTTTCTTTCTCTTTCACAGCTAGAACGCGAAAGTTGTTTGACAGTTTAGCTGCCGTATCCACGGGTGCTTCTGAAAGTGTTATAAATTCCTCTATACATTTGTTGTTACTTTGCTTGCCACATGACATCAAGTCAAAAACGAACTGAAATGTAGAAACACAAAAGATTGAGTACGTATCTGCGCTCAGCGAAAAAAGGTGGCAAACAACTGAACTCGTGATAGACAAAATATCATTTGACCATTCGTTGGAATATTCGAAAAGAAACGTAAGTTTCAATACATCACTTATAAAGCAAATTAATACATTTGAGCAACATTAAATTCATAGATTAACACAAACCTTTTTATCATCCATAAGCCGTTGTGTGCTATGATCTTTCTGCAATAGGTAACTTAGAACATCGAAATGTGAAAATGATGCCGCGAAACAGATAGGAACTTTTCCATCTTTTGTTTCATTACGTGTGGAAGCACCACTCTCTACTAGAAGTTTGACAACATTTAGATAACCAGCCTTAGCTGCAAAATGTAGTCCTGTCCAACCGTTCTGTAAAATATAAAATATATTTAGTCATGTATTTATAGTTTCCAAAATACTTATAACTCCATCACGATCATAGTTTCGTCAACATTAAACCATCAACCTGTCACTTGTCCGAACCATAAACAGCTTTTAGTAATTCTCCTAGTGAAGTACGTATTTTGCGGACCAGCTAATGAATAGCGTAGTTGTATGTGAATTAAAACTGAAAAAAACATGTCATTTTGAAGAGCAGAGAACAAACCTTATCCGAAGCATTGATATCAGCGCCCTGACCAACTAGTAGTGTAACCATATCAAGATGACCGTTTGCCGAAGCTAACATCAGACCTGTTCTCCCTCTTTTGTCCTTGATATGTAACATGGCTGTTGATTTACTTAACAACAAACTGACTACATGAACATGTCCACTTTGTGCCGCTAGATGTAAGGACGTGGAGCCCTGAAATGAATCATACACATGTTCGATTTGGAGCAAACAATTCAATTAACAACCGAAGCGTAAAAGCTGATGCAAGGTATGAATACCCTTTGGGAGTACTTGTACAATGGAATGAAGATTTCGAAAATTTCAATAGAATTTGGTAGAAACATATTTTCACTAAAAATTCCCGGAACTGTTTCAGCTTCGTGAAGCGAATGACTTAATTAGATCAAGATAAGAATCAGTAATACACGTCGTGTTAATCAAATGTAACGTTCTGTGGTTAAGCAATATCGTAAGCAGCTTTGAAACGCTTTGCTATGAGAGTTTAAGCGTTTCCATAACAACTTGGATGAAAACTAACATACCTGTATAGTTGTCACTGCTTCAGAGTTCACACCTGGACAATTCAACAATAAACGAACTAAACCTTCATGGCCTGACTTGGAGGCAAGGTGTAACGGAACTAGGCCGTACTGTAAAGAAAAAAACGCAGATATACGCTTCGTTTAAAAATGATAAAAGGTGACTTGGAATGAAAGTTAAAATGTAATTTAGACAGCAAATGAAAGTCTACTCGTATGATATGAAGTGAGTAAGGCTGATGTTTTTTCTTTGTAACATCCTGAACAAAGATTATTCACTCATGTTCAGCAAAGCATTAAATACTCTCATTGCTTACTGTCATATTGACACGAATAATTATCATAACAAATATCTTAAACATACATTTTGCTACTTTTATTATGCTTTTAATTATATCTAAGCTGTAAAAGAATAAAATTACAGAGTATTAATATTTCAATTCAAAAGTAGTTTTGTCAAAAGAAATAATTTCAAACAAAATACAAATATTAACAACATTTTGAAATAACATATATTACAGATGTTTTGAAAATAAAAAAGAAACAAAATGAAATGTGCAAAACAGAGATTATGACTTATCGTCAGGAACGATGGTAAAAACAAATCTTCAGAGTCTATAAAATTCATTTTAAAAGCAAATAAAATAAAAAGAATGTCAAATTTGTGACAATTAGTGCTAAAAAGACGCAGAACAATAGCCTCGAATCTGCAATGCATAATGAACGAATGTGTTGAATATATCATACGGAATCTTGGAGCTGCAAGGAAAGACTAAAATCCCGTCAAAACGGTGTAAAGTTCTATAAAAATGCCACACGTGCAAGCGTGAAATGCTGTTATGTAGTAAAAATAAATGATTCGGTGTTTGAAAGTACCTCCCCGAAACCTCCAACAATTCTTTGCTGCATTTTCTTCCAGTGTTTGCTCTACACAATTATAGTAAAATACACTCCGATAATTCAGTATATTAGTCGTCACTAAAATTAATTTGATAAATTTCTGAGCCAACAACATCGAAATAAAGGCATTGAACACTATTTAATACAATGTTTATTTATTTGTTAAACTTTTATGGACAAGAGCATCTGTCAAGTCATGTAATCAAGAATATGAATTGAAATGCTCTAATCAAATTAGTGATTGTTAGTATTTGCATGTTTACATACCTCTGTTGTGAGATCCTTTATCCCGGTATCACCGCCCCCAGGTGGCTCAGATTTTATGGTAGCCGGAACTGTAATCAACATTTCTCGTATAAAGTCTACTTGACCATAACTAGCGGCCACGTGTAATGCTGTCAACCCAGTCTGTGAAAAAATATCAAAATATTCATCTGTTATTTTGTTTTTTAGTTTGTTTTTTCTAGTTGTCAGTTATAACGCGTTTTAATGCGTTCTATCACTGAAACATATAAACATCTAGTCATGTGATCATATTTCTGATAATTATAATCATTGAAGAGCCCAACTATCTTAAGCCTAGTGGGGTATTTTTGTTGTTTTACTTGATTATAGAATTCAGTTAGTTTTTTTGTAGCAGATGCCGCAGTGTGCCTGATCGTGGGACTATTGTTTTGTGAGGAATTTAGTTGGTGCTTACCTTTCTACTTGTAGTTCTAGCTGATAGTTTACCCTTCAATGCCTCCATGATGTTGATATGACCATGTTTAGCAGCTAAATGTAAAGCTGTGTTACCATCCTACATATATAATCATAAGAATAATACAGTAGATATTGCATATTTTATTTGTAATATTAACAATTATGTAAAATAATGGCGACTGTTTTTCTAACAAGTTTGTAAATTGTAGGTTTTTTATTTTCAGTCTATAACATTTTTTATGAATTTAACACTTTTTAATAAATTCAAAATGTTTAGATCTAAACATTCTTTCTATGAATTATAAACACAATGCAGATAAATATATAAAATATCCATCAATTAACATACGGTTAAAATCAAGTTCTGGGCATAATGTAATGAAACAAACTCGAATTTGGATTAAGATTCACGAAAACATTCAGCGATAAAATACTGATTCAAATCTTTACAAATCGCAAATAAGTGCATGTGATGGGTTTGAGATATTTTGTCAACTACTGTGTTTGTTACCACTGGTGATAGTAGCTATCTGGTCTTTGTCGGGGTTATTTATAATTACATACATGTATTACTTAAGATATTTTCGTTCCGACATAAGACAAACTTTACATGACTGTTTGATAGGTAATTGAAATTGCTTTTTCTTTTAGTCTGAGCATGCATTGTAGTAAGAACAGACACTTTAATCCGTGCTTACAACATGGTTATAACCCCTGATTGGATAGTGGGTGCTGGTTATCGGTTCTTAGTGCAAAGTAATTAAAAACTGCAAATGTAAACATACCTTATCGATATGCCTACTTTTGATCCTTTAATTAAATTATCGACCTGCGCTCTGATTGGATATGATAAGAGTATGAATGAGAAGTATAAAGTTATATGAGACGTGAAATCACCTTTTTGATTCTATCTAGAACAGTTGCTGAGTTCACGTGTTTTAGTCAAACCATACATGATGGAACTAACACACGAGAAAAGTCATACTTAGAGTTCTGTAAGGGCGTAATATGTGTGTCTTCGGGCTAGTTTTCAGTCAAATAAACATCATCTAGTATAAACATCGAGATGTTTTCACATCACCAACGCGCCATAAATGTAACAAAAATAGTATTGAAAAGCGCAAATGTGGTAAGACAAGTCTTAAAAACACCGGCTTCACCTACATTGGAAAGCGGTATCATTTAGTCTCTGTGTTACATCTGACTACGGTACAGTAAAAACTGTATTTTCTTTTGCAACCACCTCCAAATAAAAACGAACATGTGAATAAAGGTCATTCTTTGAAAAGCCGTCACTGATTGTTTAGAACAAACTGATCTCCGAATAAAGGCCATCTATCAATAAAGGACACATTTTGTCTTTTCCAATGGTGGTTTGAATGTATATACCTACCCCATTCTCGTCTTTAGGATTAGCTCCAGCGTCCAATAAAGCTTGTACAACTTCCATATAACCACCTTCAGCTGCTAGATGTAAGGCTGTCGAGTCATTCGTCTGTATCATACAGTAATTGTGAAAAAATGCTTATCAAACACAAGCTTTATGTTTGTATTTTTTAAAGATAATGTCAGTTAAACACTGGTTTTTTATTAGATATTTGATAACACAATATGTTAAAAATAAAAGAACCATTGGCCTGTCAAATTTGCCTGATCACGTTATTTGAAGCATTCACTGGAACATTTGTACCTTATAATTCAGCTATAATTAGAAATAGGCGTGGAAGTGTCACATGGCAAATAGCCGGGGTTCTGTACTACGAGAAGACAAGAAGTCGCTCGCCTGAACATGCAACGAATTTTTCCTGTAAGTCATCTTTTTCATACTTACCCTGTTTCTTGCTGATGTAACCACGGTTTTGTTAAACTTCATCAATTCTTTCACGACGCCAACACTCCCTTTAGCTGCAGCGATGTGTGCTATTGTCATTCCATTCTGAACAATCATATATAATAATCGATAAATTATCTCTCTCTGTCATTTAAAACATTGATTTGATGGGGTTAGCAATCTGTGACAAACATATTTCAGGAAAGCCAAATAAATAAAATCATTGAATAAAACAACCTTATCTACTTTTGTGTGATGTTCATAACATTGTCAACTTTTATTGCAAACATCGCTGAAATCAATAAATGCTTTATCTGCTCAAACTGGCCGGGGTAAAATGTTAATGCGTGGAATTGAAAATTATATAACTGTCACATTGAGATTGTAGTCAGGAACTTTAAAATAATTCATATTGCATCAATACAGTATCAATTTTATTGTAACATTGCACGGAAAACAGAGACCGAGTTTTAAGTTAATGAATTATTATGAGTTTAGCGAAATAGAAAACGAAGATCAGCTAGATTGGTAGGATTTATCTCATACAACATTGACTACACCAGGGAGACGTTTACATATCATACAAGGATACAAAACAACATAACACGACGTGTATACCCAACCACCATACGAATGGACAACAAAGACTATCATGATGAGGACAAGCTACTTGTATATAGTATAGTATTAAACTATAATCTGTTGCTGGGGGGAATTTAAAATGGCTACCACGCTACTTGTTACCCTCTATTGATAAAAATATTCTATCATCTAAAATACAACATGCATGACATATTACGACATTAATTATTGCGTGTGTCAAAACCTGAACCAACAAAATGCACAGCTTCAATGATATAACATGATCACGTATTCTGTAACTCTTGCACTGGTGTTGTTAACACTGACCGTGATGGTACGGAACGCGGGACTTCGTGCGTGGAGTTATCTACTTCTTTTAAGATTTCGATACAAACATGCAAGGTATCACAATTAAGTGAAAATGAAACATGCATTAATATTTGAAGCCACTAATAAAGATTTGACGAGTGATGTCTACAGGTAAAAATAATAACGTTACCTCGTCCTTTAACACAAAACACACATACAAGAGTTAGTTAAATCAATTTAAACAAAAACTAATTGATACCCGTTATACATTTTAGCAAAAAATGTATTCAATATTAAGATAAAGAACATTAGCGGTACATTTATGTAGATATTGTAGATTCAATCAGGTATCAATGGCTTTAACCAATAAATATCTTACTCGAAGATACCAATGTAACCTGAATTCGTATTAATCAGTCGCTATGCATTCAGTTAATTAAAGATATATCACAAATTTTGATACTTATTACAATGACATGTACATAAAAGTTAATCTAAGATTAATTATTGTAAGTTTCATCGCTAATTGTTAATACTTTATTATTGCTACTAGAACTTATAGAATACTCAAAGAGAATTATTATATACACTTTACCGTTCAAATTAACATAAAACATTTAACGATTATATATTGTATAAACATCCTACGAAATTACGTAAAACATAAAAAAATATTGATTAGATACAAAATTTCCAGTACGGCAACAACTAGGGACTCAAATTTATATTCCACATTTACATCACACATAAGAATACATACTGTATTTGCCATGGTAACCAACTCCGGTCTGTGCTTCAAGAATAGTTTCACGACATCTGAATGATCGTTCTCTGCTGCTAAGTGAAGCGGTGTCTGTACATGCTACAAATATAAGAAATACACACTTTAATAATAATTCAGCCTATGAGTCATGTATCTTATGGAGAGAAAAAGGTTGTTGCATTGTAAACAGTAAATACATTTTTGGGAAAAACTAGTATGTAATAAGCATTAGGAGAGGGGTAGCCATTTTTTCCAGGATTGATTCAAGTTGTAGAAATCGCTTAAATCAAGTACGTATAGAGTTATAGAAAAATTGTTAAATATTTATATTTACTTCATGTACAAGTTATTAACAAATGAAGTGATATAATGAATGTATAAAATGTCGACGAGACAATTGGTGAACTCACCTCATCTACAGCGTTTGCATCAGCTCGAAGTCTCAGCAACGTGTTACACACGTCAAGTTGTCCGGCTTGTGCTGCCATGTGTAGTGGCGTCTTCTTTGCCTGAAAGAAATATCACAACATATACTCAACTTATCATGTGAACAACAATACAAACCATTTCTTATACTGAAAATGCTAAAGGACGGAACAGAAATTGCATTCGGTAATTCACATTCACGAAATGATATATCACCCCATTAGATATATTTACTAGTGTTATTCATACAAGGTCACGTGATATAATTTGTAAACAAACAATAAAATAAGGAACGTAGTTTTAATGATTTAAACAAAGTCATTTGACGGATATACAAAACGTATGAACAAGTATTTCATTTAAACAAACATACCAGCGATAGAGCATCTATGGTTGCTTTATGTGTTTCTATGAGTAATTTAACCAATGAGTTATATCCATATTGGGCAGCTAGGTGTAATGGTGTTATACCAGACTTGGACTTGGCATTCACGTATGCTTTTCTCCATAGTAACACATCAGCCACCTGGTCATGTCCATTTTCTGCAGCTAAATGCAAGGCTGCTTTTCCATGAGCCTGTAAATTACAAGTCCTATGAAAACATTGTTTACGTGTAGAGAGAAATATGTATAAGACTAATATTGGTAAGTGCTATGTTAGTTGATGGGTTCATTTTCTTTGTAATGATTTTGTTTTAATAAGTTTCGGTTTTATATATTGGCTGCAGGTGGTGCATCCAGCTTATATCATCAAATATAACAAAGAATACTTGAACAAACGCGTGTAGACGAAACAAAGGAGGAGGATCGTATTGTTAATACTTTTATGCATTTGAAAATGTATGTGAAAATATACATGTAGACCGAAAATTAGAATATAATTTACTAACAACGTATTGTACATAGAAAACATTGAGTATTCACTGATATACCTCGTCAAAGACATCAACTCTTGCATGATGCGCCAGAAGAATTTTGACCACCTCTAAGTGTCCGTGTTCACTGGCAACCAACAATGGGGACCAACCATTCTAAAAATCAAGAACAAAGAAATAAGTATAAATATTCATGTATTACGTGCTGTCTTATATAATTCGTCATACATGACTAAAATTTGATATCCATTAGTTTTAAAATTATGTCTATTTGAATAAATGAACACATTTTTACGAAGCAGTTGTATCATTTCATGCATATTATTATACCCCGTTACATATATTTCACTAGTTTAATAATGTTTATGAAATAATAACCAACCTTGGCTTGTCTGTTGACAGCATTTTGTATGTTACTCACACCGATGTGTTTCACCATCTCTAACAGCACGTCGTCATTACCGGATCGAGCTACATAGTGCAATGGTGTCTCGTATGTCTGTAATACACGGATGATCGAAATATTCTAAATAATTGATTGCTAATGGATCAAGAAAATGACACGTAACAAAAATAAAATATGTTTCTGGTGTGTGAGGGACTGTCCGTGACTACATAGGAAGATTAAACGAACATCAGTTTTATCAATACAGAGGCACGATTAGTGTACGCACAATTACTAGAAGTAATTACTGAAATTTATATTAGTGATATATTTAAATTAGTACAATAGTAATTATTGACACATGTAAAAGTTATATGATAGGACGTTGTGAACATATGATATTATACAAGCCACCTATGAACGTACCATTTTGGAATGAATGTTCGTATCCCCATTATACTCCAGTAACAACTTCATCAGGTCAGTATCTTCAAACTCATCATGAGCCATAGTTTTACCGAGACCTGCTGCGTAATGTACAGGTGTCTCTCCTTCCTAAACACGTATTAACACGAATAAACGAGAAACATCAAACACAATAAAACTGCGTCATTAACTGAATATGGCATTTTTAGGTATCAGAATACGATATTGATATGATAAAAATAAAAATATATATGATGTCATGACAATTTCGGAGTTGAACGTCAAAAGCTGAGCAGCAAATTTTGTGTCCTTTTCAATTTTATTTCCATAGTTAATGATTAATTAATGTGTGTTTAAATGTTTCACTTGTGTTAGTTTTTACTGATATATTATAGCGAACTTCCACTTCTGAGTCCAAATAGTTACAAACATAACAAGCGGACATATTCCTTTTTCTAAAGGTTTGGTCGTTAACCTTAATATGTATCGATATTTTAACCCAGTTCCTTTTTAGAGGGACCTATTATAAGTGATTGTCTTTTATTGCTTTCAGTATTCAAACAGTTCAAAATGAAGCAATAAATGGCGCAGTATTCAATGTTCCATATTTATATGACGTAATGGATTTAATGAAAAATGTGTTTTATTGAATATATTTCAAGAGGATCATGAACTAAGGTCGTGATAATATTAGTCGTTATAATAGTGATATAATCAATCAATGTACAAGACAAGACCAATAATAATTTCTTTACCAGTAACTCGAAGAGTTTACGAGAAAACGAATTGAAACAGAAGTAGCTACTAGTTACAAAGCACTTAATTCTTGGTTTATATAACTTGATTGTATTCCGATATTACACACGTTACAATTCAATGCAATATTTGTAATATAAGGCTTCTACTTAAGTACAAAAAGTCTACAATATTCAGGTCGAGTGGTGATATTTGTTGTACGTTCTATGATTTGAACCTCGTATCCTCTTGTTGTTGGTCCAACAAATGTTACCCCACCGCCTTCATTGGTAACCCGTCCAGCATATTATATCTGGTCATTAAAGTAAATTATGCACCAAGATGTAAGTAGTTACGATGTAAGAATGCTAATTATATTTCATTTACTTACGTAGTTGGGTTGATTGACCAACATGATGGAATCGATTCTGGACTTATGTACAGTGACATATTGTAGAATGTCTCTGGTAACATCTAAATGACAATGCCTGACTGCCACGTGTAATGGTGTTTCCCCAGCCTAAAATATATGTGCAGAATACATTTAAAGTGTAGTGCAGATTTACCTGAATGTTCTAAAGGCACAATATTAGTACGAGTGGGAAGAAAATTTGCAAGATTGTCAGCGATATCACGGTACACATATTGACCGAAATAGTGCGAATTTCCTGATTAGCTGTCGAAAGCAAGGTTTAATAATTCAAAGTTCGAATTAGCAGTTGGTGGTTGTTGCCACATACTTTTGAAAAAGCCGTTGGATCAGCACCATCTTCTAATAAAGCAGAAATCATCTGTAACTGTCCGCTTCTTCCAGCAATATGTAGGGCTGTCTCCCCATTCTGTAAAATATAAATCACTCGATATGCTTACTGTCTATCTATAGTAACAAGTTACCAGTACAACCAATGATCAATGTTTCCGTTATACGTAAGTAAGATGTTTTTTTATATATATATTTAACAATAATTGCATATAATGTGTCAGTTTTGACCATGAAACGCATATTTGGGATGGGGTAATTTTCTTGGCATGGTGAGGTAGCAATGAATAGTTTTCTTTGCATAGTGACGTAGCAATAAATAGTTCAACAAGACGGTTGGTTTGATTAACGGGGATCATCTAGAAATTAAAGAAAGCCACACAAAGTGTTTGAAAACTTTCATTGAAAGCTTCGTTTTAATTATCTTGTGTATACCTCTTTTGTTGCATTCACGTCAGCACCACTTTTCAGTAACATATCAGCGCATTTCTCGCCGTCTTTCGTTCTAGCAGCTATATGTAACGGTGTTTCTTTTCCCTGATAGAAAAGAGAAAGATATCACATTGTTGTATCAACTTGTAAATATGTCTGCGATCTCATAAATAACCCATTGTTTATAGATGTGATAAAGTAAGTGACCTGGATAGTTCAGAATTACTTCTGATAAATTACATTGGTGTGCAGCAAGATCAATCTCATTCCCTGAATTGACCATAAAGTCAGTCCTGTTTATGTGACAACTTGGTGGCTTTCAAGAAATGTATTTGATGAACCAATGAACTGGAAAATAAATATTTTTGATCGATGACATTTCTGTGACCTATATAGGTCAGATATCGTCACTGTGTCAGCATCTACCCCCAAACCGGAAGACTTCCTACTGGTTGAAATAACAGCTTTTTACACGAAGAATCTTCAACATGATTATCCAATCACGCTACACGCTGTCCCATTGATTGGCCGGGATCGTTTAATATAACATGACAAACATTTCGATCGTACAATACTTGACAACAATCTGTAGCAGGTTGGAAAAGGTTTTCAATTAAGTATAAATGTATTGGAATGTACAGAATTGTTCAAATATCGTATTGCTAAGCATACTGCTGATGTACTAGAAGATCAGTGAATCCTTCAGGTTCCCGCTGTGCATCTGTTCCTACCAAAATACTACATTATCGAATGTAACTCGTGTGTAATATTTGAAATAAATACATTGTATACAAATACTCTCTAGGAAAGTCTTTCCGAAGTTACCCAATAAGTTATCCACAAACATTCTCATATGAAAAAGTTACCTTTCCTCCTTTGGCTTCTACCTGAGCTCCCCAACCCAGTAACAGCTGTACTGATTGTGGTTTACAGTATTCTACAGCTAGATGTAGGGCAGTGTATCCGTCCTGACATGAACGAAACAATTTTTATATGATTATTGTTGATAAGTCTACTCATGCATTAAATATAGTATATAGTATACTCAGTTTTAAGCACTGACGGAATAAATCATTTTATTATAAAATATATAAATTATCTATATTAATAAAATCGCGTCCCTTAATCCGGCGCTGTGATTAGAATGATAATATCTAAATTAAAAAAATAGTACATGAATTTTATAGATTGAACAATCACTGAATCGGCGAAAGACCAACTGCTTTACCCATTGGGCTATCGTGATAACGCCCTAAAAGTTGTTACAAATAACAAGGAGACCAACACAACATCACATTCTTACCTTTGTTCTGGAATCTACTGGGGTACCTTTCTGAAGGAGAGCTTTTACAACCGACGTGTGGCCTCCCATTGCGGCAGCATGCAAACACAATGCTCCGGACTGAAAGTGTATTATTACACAAACATTTCATTAGTAGATATACTTAGTAAAATGAATATGGCGCATATTATAGTGTGAGTACTTTCATAATCGATCTACTTAAGAAATTATAACTACGATATTTTTCTTGGGTTACGATTCGTAAAATGACAATACTAACCTTATTTGGCATGTATAGAGGTACACCTTTCTTCAGGAAAGCCAGAGCAGTTGCTGGGTGTCCGTATGTTGAAGCTATATGCATTAAAGTATTACCGTCTTTAGTTCTGGCAGATAATGAAGATTTATATTTGTCTAGTAACATATCAACAATGTGTGTCTGTCCACGTTCAGCAGCTATATGTACAGGACTACGATCATACTGGAATGAAACATGGAAGTGATGAGACAAGTACAAGAAATAATTTTATTAAATGCGTAGGTGGTTTGTCTTTTGAGCCTTTTATTGCAGCCATCTTTCTTCGTAGGATTAATAAACATTATGACTATACTATGATGCTTTTTCGATATCATTTTTATTTTCGTACTGACAGAAACATTTCATGAATTGGAATAATAATGCCATTCTTAAACAATTGAATTACCAAATGATACTTGTGAGATTTTCTACTGAAATTTGGTTGTTACAAAGTCTACCGTTTAATCATTTACAAATTAGTTGTTTAATAACTAATCTTTAAAATCTCCCTTTGCCTGAATATAAATAATGTTTTACCCACCTTATCTGTGATATAAGGACTGGCTTTATTTGACAAGAGGTATTTTAACATTGGTTCATCACCTTCAAATGCTGCTATATGTAGCGCTGATTGACCTTCTCGCTGAAGATATCAAACATATCAATCGTGTAATCGACGGTTCGATTTTTTTTTTGCTCAAGTGGTAAAAATTCTCACTTTGGATATAATCACTTCTTCCCAATTTTAACATTATGATATAGACGGATGTCTTTACTGGACACGGAGAAAACACTTGAAATAAAACTATTCAACATCTTATAGTATGACACGTGCTGTATACTTACAGTCACGAGCTGTACCTCTCTCACCCCCCCTCACCCACCCCCCTCTCTCTCTCTCTCGCTCTCTCCCTCTCTCTCTCTCTGTCTCATTTTCTCTTCCTCTCTCCCTCCCTCCCTCTCCCCCCTCTCTCTCTCCCTCTCTCTCTCTCTCCCTGTCTCTCTCCCCCGTTCATTGTTTCACCAACATCGTTGAATGCAACCATGATTATGTACATGCTCGTAAATGTTTCAAAACAATTGTATTCAGTGCATCTCTAGAGTTATAAAATAGTTTGAAATGTTGTAAGTTGTCAAAACATGTGACGTTTCTATCCCCGTGGGTTGATAAAATGTTAGATTTTGCGCTGGAAACAATACTATGTTATTGCAAAGCTATCAGATTCCTATACACCATTAAAATGAATTTAAAAGACTAGACTATATGATATGCACGTATTTTGTTTGAGGTCAGTAAAATATCAGTTATCAGCCTCTGATAATCAATGATTAATTGAAAATTTAAAAAAAACACTTCGCTGTCATTAAATTTGATACTTGTTAAACAATGCAGTACAATAAGCTCCTATAAAACAGATTACCGTATCCGGGCGATAAAAGGTTTCTAACTCTATCTACAAGTGCTTAATATGTTATACATTTAATGATTTAAACAGTGTTTTCAAGTATATAAAAGCGTGTAAGTATTCATTTAGCGTTGTGAATGTTTTTGTGTTTACACTTTCGCTAAGAAGTGGATACAAAATGACTATGAAATATCGACGTAACATAATGGTGGAACACAATGCCAATGGTTTCCTGATATCATAATAAGCGTGCTTGGAGGCGATGGAGTTTTTACTTGAACAATATGACAAGTAGAATACCCAATTCTGAACCTAACATAATGTAAATCGAAATTAGTATAATGTTACATAAATATTGTTAATGCTGCTTCTGGTATGTATAAATAAACATATGGTCGATAACCATAAACCTGAATGAAAACTACAAACAAAACACACAATTGTAAATCGTAAAGTGATGTTTATAATAATAAAATAATATTTCAATATGAAGCGTTGGTGAAATAAGAGACTTGGTACATCTTACGTTTTTCATATCTACATGGGCACCGGCATCAACTAGAATCTTAGCTAGATCCATATCTTTTCGACGACATGCAATATGGAGAGCTGAATCACCATTATCCTGCAACACAGTAAAAACTATGACAACATCCTATAATTGAATCCCGGAGATTGGCAACAGAGGGGCTAGTCTTAAATGTAGTTCTATTTAGTTTCTTATTCTTGTAGAAAACAATGTTGTTTTCGGTAAGACGAGCAAAAGTTAGAACCTGTTACTGCTGTATTGAAACATACATTCACTGGTTTCATAATTTCTGTATCTTATCTAAGCTACTTCTTTACCAGCTGTTATATCGATGATAATCATAATGTCATTTTGTAAACGATAGATTAAGCAATTTTATTTAATTCGTTGACTATTATGTCATCACGACTAAGTGTGGGAGACTTAAATATACAACTTTATAGAACTGACCGTCCTCTGCATTGTTAGCTGCTGCTCTGCATGTGATGTAAGCAGCTCTCTACATACGGTAGCATTTCCAACTTCCGCGGATAAAAACAATGGTATGGCACCGTGCTGCAAAGTAGATATTAGAAATGCGGGTATGATAAAAGAGCGGTATACAGAATATTTTCATTAACAGTAAACAATAATATTATCTGACAATGCTAGGTTCATTTAAACTTATGAATTCTACATCGTCTTGCAGATATTTCGATTAGCATAATTTATTTTGGAATCAAACAGAGGGCATAAAGAAATAATTGTTTTGTAAATCTGACATGAAAAATTTACCGTCTACGAAAGGACGGTTTTCAATTCTGCTCCGCCGCTGGATTAGTTCGTCAACTAATTCGTATTTGGAATTATGCTGACTATATTAGTGTCATATCAATGACGGGATTAGATAGTAATGAATAGTATTTAAGTAAACCATTATATGTGTAAGTCAATTAAATTAGTGTAAAAATTACGCAATTATAACATATTTGTTCAACGGGAGCGCTACCTTGTCGAGTGCTAGCCTTTGGTCCTTGGTTGCAGCTCGGAGTAGTAACTGTACCACCGCCACTGCTCCACTTGTCCGCGCACATGCTTGATGCAATGCTAGTTCATTGTTAGGCTGACAAGAAAGCACAAAAACAGCTTCAAATTATGTCAAATATTTCAGTATTTCATCAAATGCTGTTGAAAGGATTGCCCCACAAGTGGAATCATTTCGTCAAGTTTCATGAGTGATCTTATCATTGACCGTCGTAGTCAATGGTAACAAAGTAACTTATGATGCGATTAAAGGAGTGGTTTGTTTGCATTAACTTGTGAAAGACAAAAAATGAAGTACATTTACTTTGTAGTCTGTTCTACTGACATGCTTCCAATGTTTACTGAATCAACATTTAGAATAAATATTTACTCAAACCCAGACAATGAGAAAAACTCTTGAATTCAATCATTCATAATTACGTGTTGAAGAGCACACATATAATGAATAGATGTTCATAAGGTAACAGCTGATTATTGGAATGAATAAATAGCATGCATTTGCTCTGGCAGCGCCTTAACAGAATTGGTAGAAAAAATGAATTATTAAGATGTAATATTACGAAAATGTCAGCAGTGTTAAATTAATTGAAAATGAAGAGAAGAGCGATATACGGAACAATACGATTTGCAATGTATAAACACAAACTGTCATTTTTTACATTACATATGTTGTATAATCACAGAAATTTACAATTTCGGGCAACCGTTCTCCAAAGCTTATGTCGCGCACTGAATCACCATCATAAACAATGTAACAATAATATCAACAAAAGTAATCCGAATTACATTTTTAGATTTGTGATTTAAGGCAATTACTGACAGATATAGATTATGTAAAAACCTGCACATATGTATAAGATAGATTATTTCCGGAAGAACAGAGATAACTAAGTCATACAAACCCCTCCACTGATTGTAAGGTCTGGTTTCTTATTGAGCAATACTTTAACAATGTCAACTTGCGCGTAAGCTGATGCATAATGCAAGGCTGTTCTTCCATCCTAGAAAACGTGATAAATTTGTATAAATTGAAAGATTTATCAGATAGATTTTTTTTATAAATTTTCAGTTGAATACTAAATAGAATTCCTGAATTCTCAAAGAAGGATTTTGCTTAAGGATCACCAAGCTGGCACAACAGAAAAAACGGACAAAATTCTTACACATAATCAGGTATTGTGACATTAGATGCGCATAAAATGAAGTAAAAATATGTCACATTGAGGCATAATTACGATTGATTAATTTTGTAATTCAAATATTTCTCTGTTCATTTAAGAATCGGACATTGAAAGTAAAGAAATAAACCATTTCATGCAGAGCAAAAAGCGTTCAATATAGTCGTACCTAGTACAACTGATTCTTATTAATCACATCGTTGACAACAGAAGACATACAAACACTGCTTAGAAAGAGAAATGATTAAAATGGTTTTCAATCGATCGAAAATAAGATTGAAAAGAACATTCCAAGGCCTCATTTTGCCGCACTGTCTCATCCTAATTATGAAGTCATTTATAGTCAGTGAATTTCGTGAGATTTTTCTGTATCAAGTAACAGAACAAATGATATTTTGTAATGTACAAAATACATGCATTATGCAATACGTTCAAGGGCAATATAAGCTGCGACAGTGGTCTAGTGATTAGTGCGCTGGACTTGTAGCCCCGAGATTTTCCTACAAATGTAGAGAAGTTGCCGGCTCCTTGCGGAAGGGTAAGTTAGTACTGGTTAGTAAACAGACCAGGAAAATTGGTCTGGTGAAATCGGTCGCCGTATATAACTGAAAAATTGTTGAAAAATTGCGTTAAACCCCAGCGACAATGTCACCTGAAAAACAAGTGAATCAAGGCCAAAATTGGATATTTACCACATCATTGTGTAATTTCGATGTTTTAAACAAAATCATTTACTACATTTCAGTCCCTTCATCCTGAAATCGACCTACGTAAATGAAAGGAAACTTCAGAATCAAAACCCCTAAGACAGAGTTAGAAAGACGCTCGATTTATTGTATTACAGGTGTTAGGAAATCCTTTTCCAAGAAAATTGAAAATTATGGATCATCTGTTGATCACACGCGACTAGCAAGTTCGGCGGATGTAGGCCAAAGGTTTATGCAGATGTCACTCATACCACAGTGTAAATCAACGTAACCCAGATGACAGATAGACATGTTGATTTACAGACTAACTGATGATCCAAACATGACGAGCATGCGTCTTTGTAAAAAGGAGTCGTATAATTATGTCAATATCAATTTGCGCAAAATAAACACAGTCGGCATGGCAAGTGGTAAAACAGCGACCGATGTTTATTGAATGTTAAACAAACACTTTATGTGAACAGTTTTTTATGAAATACTCGTTCATTCAGGTGTTATTCGGTACATTTAATTTACCCACCGGATATTATTTACCCCACCCCCCCATTTTCAGCACATACAAAGAGTCAAAGACTATTCTATATGTTGTCTTTACATGGATTTATACATATTGATTATATCGAGTTCCAGTCTTTTGAGGCAGTATTAGAGTCATTATAATACAATAGATTTTTAATGAACTACCAGAGTTACATTACTGTTCAAATGGGACCGCGATGGTACTTTAGTACACCCTATCTTTTTGAAGTCTCTGTTTTTCAGTAACTTAAATCGGTTGATAGAAGATTTCGGTAAAGTCCATGTGATCTAGTTTTCAATTTAATCATTCCTGTGTATATGTTATTGTAAATAACAATTAAAATTTGTGCGTAGAATGCCTTGGATATATGTGCGTGCTTTGCGTGCCCTGGGAGTATCATTATTGTTTGACCTCATTTCACGTAATAATTACGTGGTTATAATAGTAGAAATCCATGTCAATGTATTCTTGAGTAGCAATATTTTTAACCTTGACTTTGTGTATGTTTGCTTCCCGTGGTGTACATTTCTGTATTATATCTCAATACTAGATATCCCCCACTGATAAGGCTGTTCATTTATTTTCTGATATACATGCAGCAAATATACGCCATAAGAACAAGTTTTCATACCTTTGCTCTGTCATTGATATTCACACCAAGGTCGATTAGTCGTTCTACAATAACTAGTTTGTTTTCTTTCACAGCAATCATCAATGGAGTCAATCCATTGTCCTGAAAAATAAAAGTATACATTATACCCATTGTATATTTGCTAATATATACAGTAATGTCAACAGTAATAACTGCATATTTCGTTTGTCTTCCGCCCGCCTACTGTTGTTGCTGTTTTTTTTATTAGAATTCGGGTTTAGTTTATACTAATTTACTTTAGATCGATTGTGAAACAAGCAATTTTGCTTATATTAATCACGCTCGAGTCTGTGTCCTGAATACTGCACCAGTACTGCGACCGAAAATGGGATTGTGAAGTTCATGAATGGTCCCGTCGAAGCCGGGATTCGAACTCAGGACCTTCGGATCAGAGGTCGGACGCCCTACCTCTAGACCACGATGCTTCCCAGAATTCGGGTTTACTCCGTGTATCAATTTTATCTCTGATATAAGCAGTAGGAAATTCCAATAAGTGTTTTGAGTTCTTACTAATGCTGACTTGCGGCCATTCCATCAGTGACTACCTACATTTGTATATGATTTCTAATTCGGTGGGTGAGCTAATGACTTAAAACAATCAAATTATCCCACAGAAACATGGGAACCTCTCAGTCGACAATCCTGAACTCAAACAGGTGGTGTTCCTTACAAGATCTATTTACCAATGATCATCCTTTCCTATTTACCAATGATCATCCTTTCCGAATTTAATAGCATTTATAAGTGCTATATTTAAGTGGATTTTGTATCAATTTATCTATTAATCAATTAACCAATCGATCAATCAATCAAATAAATCATTAACAATACAATGAGCTATAATTTAAATTTATTGTAGATAAACAGAGAAAGCAAAGGAAAGGCGATTTGAATCCTTGAATGTGTTTGGTCGTATTCGTTAATGGCTGTTTTCATATCACTATGACAATTATTAAACAAATTTAAATTTTGGTGAGACGTTTTCTGTTTTATATGTATATGTTTATTTAAATGTATATCTTTCTATGTTTTATGCATTTACCCTTCACAACAGTTTCAATTATTCATTGCATATCATAAATGTTACGGACAAAATCTTTTGTGAAATATGAATGCATATTCAAACAATTATATTATTTATTCACAGTAATGTTGAAACCGTGTATTTGTTTATCAGCAACCGACAATAATACTTTATGTATGATTCATAAATCTGGATCATTTAAATTGACTGCTTTTTTATTTAAACTACGCCACCAACTACTTAATTCGTCGATATTGTGTCATCATGCGAGTCATTTCTCATTCATATCATTGAACTCATCCATTCCTGAGTTGCTGATTTAAGATACGTCAAAGACGTTAAGAAACCAATGTAAACCTTCCTAAAGATGTTTTGTGTACTTCGGACGTGAAACTGGACAACAAAAAACATACCCCATGAAATAATGAGATATTGGACCACTGGTGTTTGTTTAATATATTGTTTCTTTCTGTAACGAGGGAATTTTCAAGAGTACTAAATACATTATAGTTACGTAACAACCAATTAAATTATTGGGCATGTTCTTATGAAAACATATGTAAAAAACATAATGAACTATAGATGCGTTCATGATAACTATGACTTGAACAGTCAAAACATTGATTTAAATTTAAATTGATACATGTTAGTTAAATTGTTCAGATAGAAGTATGTATGCAACATTGGTAGATGTGGTCAAACCGTCCTAAAACACACAAAAGTATGAATTTCTGACAAAAGTGTTGACATTAGCAATGAATAAATACCAGCCTGACCTATGGTGTGATGAAATGATGATGAAACATTCCTATTTTTAAACATATTTTATGTATATTTTTTTATTTTCTTTCTTTGTGTTCAAAGAAACAATTAACTTGTCTGTAAAATGAACTTCAAAGGCAATACATTGTTAACTAAGTCGATCACTGTCAAATTTTGGTAAACCAACGAAGGCAGCATATATTGAAGAATATCGCTTCATGTATTTTCATTAATTCTTATTGTTTTGAAGTATATGAAATCGTGCATTCTTGTCGGATATTACATTAGATTCAGGCATGTTAATCACGGAATAAAACTCAATGTCTTTAACACATCCTATCAGAATTTCCGACTCCACTAGTTGACGCTTATATTATTTAGCACTGAGTGGGAGGGTCCGAACACATATGACAAGTTGAAGCTTTAGAATGAGATTCTGGCACTGAAAATATTGAAAATACGCGTCAATTGTAATGCCCTAATGTGATTATGCTCCCACACTTTTAACATTTAAACATTGTTCACTTTAAATGAGAAACAACCGTCGTGGGTTTGGTTGACATTCAGGATTTGTTATTGACTATGTTTTTATTCGAACATTAATAATACATTAAGTTATTCTGCAGGGCATAGCAGAGTATTACCCAATCAATCAAATTATTCAATCAATATGTTTTGTTGGTTTCTATATTAAATTGAAACGCTAACTGATTGTGACGCATGTATAATTGTATATACATGTAAACAGTGAACATGACATGATGTTTACATTTAATATTGATCGACACAATAATTGACTAATTGACTCTTAAGTAATTAAAACATTCACAAATGATAATAGCGACATTCTTCATGGGAGCAAATATCATTTGTCCACACATTATTGCTTGGTTCTCATGAATATACATCTGAATATTCAAATTTTTCTTGGTTTGAAAACACAACATGCGAAAAACGTCAATGACAATACATCCTTAATCAGTGATAAACAATAATTACAATCAAGCTTTTATCATGATGCGTATTGATAATTAGCATGACATGTTTTATTTATCACTTGAATCTATCAATGTCATTTAATCTTCCAAGCATTGCCGAGAAATGATTCATGCAATATTTACCATGATATGTATGTTATACATATCCCTCGGGAGGGTTGGGTAGCAATAATACCGTACTCAGGAGTTGGGAACTAAACTGGTTATGAAAAAACAAACGATACAAACTTACAAGACAAATCACATTTGACCATGATGAATAACACACTGAGCCATAACGGAGCACATATAAACACATTTGGTCATGACGAACCACATGTAATCACATTGGGTCATGACGAACCTCAAATAATCACATTGAGTCATGACGGATCATGTACAATTACATTAGGTCAGGACGGATTACACATGACCACCTCGATTAATAACGGACCTCATATCATTTGGTCATGATAAACCAAACATTAAATTGGATCATAATGGACTACGAACAATCACATTTGGTCATAATGGAGCACATATAATCACATTTGGTCATGATGGAGCACATGCAATTGTTTTTGGTCATGAGGAAACACAAACAATCACATTGGATCATTATAATCCACAAATAATTACAATGGATCATAGCGGACCACATATAATTTTTCTGGGTCACAGGGGACCATATATAATCACAATGAGCCATAATGGACCTCATATAATTACGCTTAGGCATAACGGACCACATATAATAATATTGGGACCTGACGGACTTTATACAATCAACTGTGTCACAAAGGACCACATGCAATCAGACTGGGTCACTTTGAACCACATATAATCGCATTTTGTCATAGTGGTCCACTGGGGATAATATTGTGACAGAGTTGTTCACAAAGCACAGCATTCCACCAGGAATATAAACTATAAACACCAAACAGACTGTAGTGTTACAATCGAACAGAACAAAATTTAGCAAGTTCAAGTTAGCATTGAAAATACCAGACCGATGTGTAGAACACAAAATGAAAGAGGACTCATCAAAAGGAGAAGCCATAAAGACGTGCGACAAAATCAATGGACATCAGTCTTGGCAAGCAGGGCGGTACACGAAGAACTTGAAATAAAATGAAGAAAGTCAACGAAACAAATACAGAGTAAGAAACACCATGATCTACACTAGGTCACTGTTCTATCACGTCTGTCATCTACCTCAAAAGTGACATAAACAGAAAATAGTTCCTGGACAAAAAGTAAAAAAAAATCACACCTTTCTATAAGTATTACCTTTCCTAAAACCCATTAACTCAAAACCTGCCCAACACAAAGAAACAAGCAAAATAGGGAACAGGTTTACGTTTTCCGAAGGGATACCACTTTGGTATGATCTGCAGCAAAGCGACTTGGAGGGTAAAATCAAAATGCGCTAATTTGACGTATACAAATTGACAAACCGTGAACGTACCGCAGTAAAATAAAAAATAACCTTTATAATTCTAAGCTATTTCAAATTTTAACAATAAGTCGATCACCAAAAAGAACCCCATTTAGCACACAAAACTGCTTAATGCAACAAACTCCAAACTTAATCAACCTCACTACTTGAATCATATAATCAGTGTACACCATACATGAAATGTAGCTCCAACGTGTACAATAAGTTATTAGTATGACCTGTTTTTTGTACAAAAGAAGTAATATGTAAGTATTTCAAACCTCGGTGTCAAGATATTCCTCGTTGTTTTCATCGAGATATAAATATCCCTCAAACATGTTGCCTAATTGTCACTTTACAGCTAATTAAACTGTACTATTTAAATTAAACTTTTACATAATGTTCATAAAGATCTGATAGTAATGTTAAACAAAACATTCTGTCCCCGTGTTACAGCTTTAAATAATTAGAAGCTTTGTAGGTTTCACTTTCTATCGGTCAATTTTTTCAACAATAGTTTCCAGGCGTGCTTTTACGAGATTCAGAACGTCCATAAATTATTTCTAACCATTGATTTTAATAACGCCATTGTTTTCGATGTTAAACTATCGTACCGATAATGTTCTAAAAGAATAATCATATTTTACACACAAACTTCAATTCAATAAACGCGACTAAGTTATAGAAACATGTCATGGTGTTTGTTAATACATAAATATTAATATCTTGATTCAGATGATGTCACTTAGTTTGTGGATATTTTTCAAGTATGTTTATTTAGTTAACTATCCTCAAATTGCTGGAACTGGGGAGCATTTTAGCTGGAGTGCGTCTTTTCAAAGTAGAACGATTTGAACCAGTATGAGTTTGCGGTAATATCAATTTTTAATCATGCGCCATTATTATAGATTAAAGAACAAACTTTCTGGCAGAAAGATAACACATGACTGCTTCGAAAATAATTAAGTAAACATAAAACATTATGTCTGTGGATAAGTGATGTTTTCATTGTTTGTATATTCTATTCCACACGAGGGGACACGATGAGGACATAATGGAGTGTCTCAATAAACCCGAGCTCGACCTCCGGTATAACGATTTAAAAAAACATGAAATATTTCTGAAACATCAGAACATTTTCTGCTGATTAAAAGTATTGGTATCATAATTACACAGGGATACAAAATTACATGTAAAAGAATAACATGAATGATTTATTTTTGCTTCAGAGAAATTGCTATTAAAAGTTTTTTTTTCAAAGGCCGTGTCATACCAGAAAGGTAATTGTTTTATAGTCAGCACACCTCATTACGAATACAAACTTCTGTCTACTAACACTATGCTTCTTATACCATGTACAAAAAATGTATGTACTATAATGAGTACAAAATACAAGACCGCGACCGTGGTCCAGTGGATAGTACGCTGAACTTGTAACCCGGCGATCCGGGTTCGAATTCCGGTCGCGGCAGGTCATACCCTTCTATGAAAATTTGACAAAAATTGTCTGCCATAAGTTGCCGGCTCGTTGTGGAAGGGTAAGTTAGTACTGGTTGGTATACAGTCCAGGAAAACTGATAAGGTGAACCGGTCGCCGTATTTAACTGAAAAATTGTTGAAAAACGGCGTTAAACCCCAGTGACAATAAGTGACATAAAAACAAAACAAAACAAACAAAATACAACGTGCCAATGAGCGCTTTAACTTAGATAGGTCATAATTCTTCTAATGACTAGGTTGGTAGTTAATCACATCATTGGAAGAATATATTGATGATCATTTCATTCATTTTGTTATGTGTTCCAAATGACGCGTTTGCTTGAGAATTTAACATATGGCAACAAACAAATAGAAATCATTCTTTTTTCATCGATACAAAAATAAACCGACAATGCGTAATTAATGACGCCAAAATTCTATTTTAAATCATTGTCTTTTTTATTCAGTGGTATCCTCTGTTGTTGTTTTTTTTACAACAGCGACAATAGATTAAACTTATGAAACAATGAAGATATAAGAGCGACTGCCGATCAGGGCATATTTGACATCCACGTCAATGTTCCGTAACTATAGTCACAAAGACTGTGTTAATGGACTATATAGTCTAGGACAACTGGTCCATTAGTGTCAAGAGTATTTAAATACCGATTGTTTCATTATTTATCGAACAACAACATAAACTATTTATCAGATGCTGCTATTCAATTTCATCTCCGAAAGACTCGGTGACATAATTATCTCCCTTGAAACGTCAAGTTTTTGGGGTTGCTGTATGTTAATATCATGATTCGTTTTATGCGTTCGAAGTTTTAAATATTAATTAACAGAAATATATACTGATTCAATAGCAATTAGTCTGTCATATAAAAAGATAATGAGATCACAAGAAAAATAAGTGTCTATGTTATTAATATTCTGTTTGATTTATTGTATATTTAAGTATCACTTTATGAAGCGCTATGTTAGCATTCTATAGCTCAATTAATCAACAACAATTGAAATTGAATAATTAATTTAAATGCTGACATTTCTTGTACCAGTGATCAAGTGCATTTTATAGCAAATTTCTTTTTACTAGAGTTGCTTCTAATACAAAGAAACTTCTAGATTTGAAATTAAATTTAAATATGGGATGTAAGTTCACATGGAATAGCCAAAAACAAAATAACAAATTTTATGTCAATGCAATCGTAACAATCCCAGGGACAAGCATAAATAGATTTATTTTAGATCTCTAGTTTCTATTTTAATGTCAAGTATCAGTCAAAACGAAAACTCATCAGTCCACCATAAAACTCTCACTTGGTAAACCTATCAGAATACAATGAATTTTAAATAAGATTGGATGGGAGGTAAAAGATTAAATCACACTAAATTATTTTTAAGATAAAATCATTGGTTTTGCAATATCGGGTTATAAACAATTGCGTAAAATATTGGTTTATGTTGCCCTCCGCATTCTAGTTATTTATTATTCTGCTGGGTACAGTGAATTATTGCTAAACCATGGCGCCACAGACGAATATTTCCTAGGGGAATGGAAATATTGTGAGAACATAACCAGAGTTAAGTTTAGGTGATACTGAATAAAAGTTCAAAACATTGTCACAATTTTTATCATATCAATTCCTTTATTCATCACATCCGTGCCATCATCCTGATAAATTGATCAAGTTAGAACGGATCACAACTAATCATGGCTTCCGGTTAGAGCCTATCCGATTGTAGGCCAAATATTATTTCTATTTTACGGGCATAATTTGAAAGTCGTGTTTTCATTATTTGGCCGATGGTGATTTCGACTTTGATGCACCGAGAGCGATATTTCAATGAATCAAACTCATCATAGAATAAATAATAAGATAAAAGCACAATTTCCGCTGTACGCAATGTCAGCTTGGTTTGCCCATTGATTTATTATAGTCAGTTACAATATAATTTGTTACAAAACTCGGTCAATTACGGAATGTATACTTTATGTCTAGTTATAATTTATTTATGATTGTAGAGTCGGTTTTATATTCTGATATTTGTTGTTTGTCGGAAGCTGTGGGATGTCCCGCACTTAGCGAGCCACGGGTCAACATCTGGTTTAGCATTTATTTAAAATACCACAATAGTAAGAGAAAAACGTTCTGTTTTTTCTTATTTTGCTATCAATAGCTTGGTCACATTTTGTTTTTTACACTACAAACAACAATAAATCGATAAAAATTCAGTTAAACGTCTGAACATTATGTATGAAATGCATTTTCTTGTCGATTAATTAACTGAAGAAACGTTAAATAATTATTTCATATTCAAATGTATAATTGACTAAATCTTGCGTTTGTAATGTAAGTATTTATTTTGTGTTTGCAGCCGGTTTGTTCTCTAGAAAGGCTATCTAGTCATATCAATGATATTTTATTTGTCAGCAAGGTGTTATGCTTATTATATATTGTACAGTTACCGAACGATGGAATGATGTAAAGTCATTAACCCTTTACCTCATAATACAACATTTCCCCTTATCTGAAACAGATGACCTTTGAAAATATTGTGGCAAAAGGAGCCATTACCTATATTGAGTAGTAGCTTCTTATGCCACAGTGTTCTCCACTCTGTCAGAGAGAAATAACCCAATTTTCTTATATAAATTGATGTTTTGTACATAAGCTTTGAATCTGAAAGAGTTAAAAATATGCTTATGAAGCAAAGGGTTAAAATAATAGATTAAACATGTCCATACAAGTATATGAAAAAATATTGAATTGGAGCAGTTCTCAAAAACTATTGGTCATTTTGTTAAACAACACTTCAAAGGTTACCACTCGTCAAGGCTGCTGGTTCCTGGTCATTCTTCCGTCTTTTTAAATACCTTCCTTCTTTACAACATAGGTTGCTATTACATGGCTGTTTTGTACTCGATGCAACACAAGATTCTTGTTGGTTATAGATATCAAATGGGCTCCAATAAAAAAGCATTTACAGGCTTTCTACCTATCATGTCATTTTAAATACGTGTAATTCTATTTTCAGTTGTAAAAGTTTGGCAAATCTATATCACCTATTGTTTTGATACATGGAGTAAAGTAGCAGATTTGATCAATGTTTGCCGAATCCAAAGTTTCTTCGAGTAAAAAGTGCGGTCGTTGCATCTACTTTTTACGAACCATGTATTCATTACAAATTCATTTAAGTCCTAGATTTCAGGCGTCCAGATATGTGTTGATATCTATTGCTGTCTTTCAAAGCTGCACTAAAATAGGATTTGTTTAAAATGTTTAACGCCCCCGGGGAAAGTCAGGTTCTTTTTTTCATCGGGTTTAACGCCGTTTTCAACAATTTTTAAGTTATGCTTTATTACAAGTCGGGTCAATATCTTGATACCGACTTTTTATATAATAATGAAACTTGGCAAGAATATCTTTATCATAGCCCATTTAATAGTAACGTAATGACCAAAGTGACTTATAAATACTATTTTTACATTCAGAGTCATACTGGGTGTGGTTTGTAAGATTTCATTGAAACTTTGCAGGAATATACGTACATGATCGACGGGAATATGTAATCAGTGTCAAACCCTCATAGTCAGGGTCAAGTCGATCAAGATCAAGGTCAAGGTCGTCTTAACTAAAAATAGACAGAAAGTCTAGTAAAAATTTGTTTCTGCGGAAAACTAGAATAGCTAGACTATTCGAAGACTGCTATTGTTCTCATCCTGATGTCGTCGGCGTCGCGGGGCGTGCTAAAAGTTTGTTTGTTTTTTTTGTTTAAGTCTAGTTTTTTCTTTGTCAGAATCGTTTTGCTTTAGGGAAAATTGTGACATTTAAACTCTGACGTGAATTCGATTAAATTATGACCCTTGCATTTTTAAATTTTCACTAACAGAGGTTTTTAATACCAATCCTGGTACAGTCTCGGATGTCTGCATTCGTATGGCGATGCTCTTATTTTGTATGATTGTAGGAGCTGTTCGGCTAACTCAATCGGTAGAGCCATGGACTTGATTGCTGTTGCGCGTTCGAGTCCGAGTGGAAGCTGTCTGTGGGATTTTCGTCTCTCAATTCTGTTACAAGTGGGATAGTTTCCCGTTACAAATAAGAAGATGGCGTATATTGGACTGACACCCAGGAAATTGAGGAGACGCGCACACATAGGATATAAGCTGTTTTTTTGTCATTATGATCTACCTATTTATATCAGAATTATGACCATCACTATGATTCAGTCCATAATATTGCATTATTAACACACTTAGGAATGCCTGCTGTGACAATTTTCGACAAGCGTAATTTGACATCTGACTAATGCATAGATCATTTACAGAGGCTGCCTTAGTCACTAGATTCGAACCAGTACATTCTTCAAGAACAATGTACTTAATATAATGATTGCCTATTACCTCCAAGCGGATCCTGCCTGGGATCATGGGAGTTTCATATGTACTGTATATATATTTATTTTCTTTAAAATATCATAGACATGAGACCGCTGCACAATTGAAACTCTAGAATTTATAGAAAAAAGAAAGACCCATTTCCATGAAAACTCACGGAACACTCTACCAATCTGATATAATAAAGAAAAATAGGTCACCGTGCAATATCTTCAGAAATTAATATTTTTCTATTTACAAACAATAAATTTACAAAATATGGCGTAAAATAAATGAAGTATCTATTTATAACTATCAAAGTAATAATTTAGAAATACTATTTTCATAATATTACGATTTTTGAGCAGCATTGAGCAGATACGTAAGATAAGTATAGTACATGAAGGGTGGTCTACGATGGGCAGACCATATATGGTTCCGTATTTCAGCCGTTGTGCAAACCCACTAGCCCAAATACATTAATTTCGTCAATGTTAATGGTCATCTTACCTTCCATTTTATAATAACAGAAAGAAAAGATCGTTTTGAAGTCAGGGAAGCTTTTCAATATTAATTGTGTATGTACTTTACTGCAGCTGGTGATCTCGATATTGATCATTGTAATACTTAGTATTTTGTAATGTTTATCAGTATCGTTACCAAGGTTACTTAACTCATTATAGAAACTGATGAATTCACACATGGTTGGATTATCATCATCTGGTCAATATTAATGATAATAACTAAACTATAACAGCTGATATAGTCAATGTTAGATACAATATATTAATAGACTGGACACTTGAGATAGTCGATGCTGAAAGAGTTCATTGATATCACGTCAAAAAGTCGCGAAATGTATACGTGCAATTAGCAAACATACCAATTTACCGACTTCATTTCCCGGAATATTTTTACAAAACGCCTTGTAGTCCTTTGACTGCCTGTATTTGTAGCAAGAAATTATTTGAATAAATATAAACCGCCTTAAAACAATTTGAACACGTGGGTTGACTAAAGGTTCAATTATATGAACCAGTCAATTATTAACACCGACGTATTGACACAATTAGAAGATTAATTAGTGTAATCATTGCAGGTTCGTGAGCCTCTGGTCATATAGACTGTTTTATCACCAAGAAACAAACCGACATTGTCAATATTTTATGTGACGACATAACGCAGGTTTATCATTGATAAATGAATTAATATCTCGCTATCTTTCATACAGTCAATTAAACAAATATAATAAAAATATAATCAAAGATTCGGAGGCAATAAATGATCCCGAAGGAAAATTAATATTTCCTCGGCTGAACGTAATTGTCTTTCTAATAGTGTTTCCTACATTTTGCTATCTTGAGTTATTAAAACGAAGACATTTGTTCTGTGTAACGTGCCATGGTGTACTTTATCAATCATCTATAGAAATGTAAAGTCAATGAGACGTCGATACAACATCAAACACTGGAGGGTCACTATTGTCTCACACAAATATCAAATGATTCCTTCTAAGACATTGACGTATATATCTCCAGATTCTTGTAAATTAAATATTACTTTCCACTCAAGTAAAATCGATCAACACCACTTGTATAAGCATGGTGCTTTGGAAGATTTTGTCCATGCATGAAGCGGTTTGGTACGTGCTGTGTTTGGCTGTATTCGTATAAAAAACAAGTTTGTGTCATTTTGTAGCCCACATTGTTGTTCATTAAGTGTCTACATATGGTAACTGTCAAATTTGTATAATCAACCTGCTCCCAAATCTACTAGGAGTTATCCACTGACTAATATTTCCAAGTTCATAATAACTGCCACTTTGGCTTTGCATATCGTATTCTTCATTGACGTAAAATCGAAGGTCAATAAGTCAGTTTCTGTAGGATTATGATTACGCATCCTACATGTCTTATATTCATGTGAATGAATGTTCCATGATAGAAGTCAAATTGACAAGATGCCACATTATTTAAGGTTCGATGTTTAACAAACAAATAATTTAAATTTCATGACTTTAAGCTAATGTCAAGGTTGCCAGAGCAATTACCAAGAACGTTTAGTACATAGCTAGTCCATTTTGTCCGCTCATGTTTGTGACAATAATATTTTGTAAATTATCACTTCTCTGTTGTCTAGAAATACGAGAAAATAATGATAGTGGTACAGTATAAGTTTCATAAATAGTATTATTGATGTGTTTGTATTATGCAAATCAACTTCCGGTCAGCATTCGAAATTGCTTAATTAACGCGTCAATCAAATCAATATGGGTGCCAAAGTGTTTCCAATTAACTTAAGTGTGCAATAAATCCACCGAGTAGATATCACGTGATATAAAATATTTATATAAAACAAATGATACTTTGATTGTTTGATACGGGAAACACATCTTCTGGTGCATTAGTTGAATTGACAGAAAACATACAAGCATTGGAATGCAGGCTTCCCGAAAGTTGCCGGACCGTCGGACTTGTCAGGCAAATTTCGAGCCGGCCCAATAAATTTTCGGCGAGTACCGGATCAGATGTCCGGCAGTCGGTCATAATTATAAATTATCATTCATATATAATATATTCGGTCAGACCAAATGTCAGGCAAGTATTCCAGCGCTCTCGGGAAGCCTGTCGGAATGGAGTTGAGGTGCTTGTAAAACTACTTGGTCTAATGTCTTGTGTTTTGCTTTGACCCTCTGAAAGCCAAAATTCTTTTAGGTCGCTTTGTGGAAAAATGTTGAGATGATAAGTCATATGTTTACAACGTCTTACATACGTCTTTGTCAATCATTTTGGCTGTTAAAATGTCGATTTTCCTCCACATGTGAAGCAGTTGTCGGCTCCTTGTGGAAGGGTAAGTTAGTACTGGTTAGCATACAGAACAGAAAAAATGTTTAGGTGAACCGGTCGCTGTATATAACTGAAAAATTGTTGAAAAACGGCGTTAAACCCCAGTGACAATAAGTCACACAAAAACTAACAAAATCATTTTAGCTGTTACCATCAAACCCTGGACATTCGCTATTCAATAAATTGATAAACACCAGCGGCAGCAAAAAATGATTTACATATGACCTAATAAAATTAATTGGCCATTTCTTGCATAACAGATGCGGTAAAGTAGTTTTGCAAATAATTGATGAATCGAGAATGAATTATTTGTTAAGCTCAGAATAGATCCTAGTCATTGTATAATTAACCAACTGGTTGAAACTTCGGGCGTATGTACACACGTTGAATATAAGTGACCTTTTAGAAAAAAAAACATTTACCAACAATCTCGAATGTCGAAAGCTTTCCTGCTCAAATCGCGCCGTCGATATTTTTTAATCTTTTTACAAAAGAAAAAAATCATTAGAACTGTTTGAAGTTTGAAATAATAAAACAATCAAACTCGTCACTATCGCTATTTTAATTCCTTGTTAGCTTCATTGGTTTGTGTAAATAACGCCTTCATACACCAACAAGCGTACCTTTTGATATACTGTAAATACAAAAATAATCGACTGTTTGAGAAATTGGATTTTCGTGTTTCATTTTCGTCTGATTACATTTGTTGATCAATGACACAAAACGGCTCAGACAAATTAACTGACTCATTGTTAGTGTGCCCACCAGTAGGTTTTTTATTGAAAAGAAATAATATGGTCTTGAGTTAGATGCTGATGTGAGACGCTTTGGCATCAAAAACTAAGCAAAACCGAAGCTGTGTAACGGTTAATTTTTAAATGTTATTTGGAATTTGCGCAATTTCATAACTACCATTTTTGTAGAGTACAAAATATGTTGTATTTAAGCATTTAGGTTTGAACAACGGTATATAATGACATGGGTATTTAAGGAAAGTTGATATACTGATTACTATTGCATTGTTCGTGTCCATATAAGAAACGCTGATGCTGGCGTGGAAAAACACACAATTATTGTTTACCCTGGAAGGTACTTGATATATATAAGATATATATAAGATCGTATATAAGTAAATGTCCGAACACGCCGCATGCTGACACTTGGAAACCAACTTGTATTAATTAGCAGGTCATCAATGAGATACAGCGTCATATCATTTGACGTATCATATCATTACATATGTTCCTACCGATAGATCATTAAATAAATTGTCAAATATTTCATATTTGGTACCATAATCTAATGTGGTTTTCACATAATTCTTTTTTGTACTCTACAAGGCTACTCCTGAACTCTACAATATTGTTTAGGTTTATGAAATTAGTTATATTAGTCTGTAATCCTCGCCACCCCCCCCCCCCCTGATTCTTTAAGCCGTGGACGTCCTTGAACCAGGAAATATAGATGATGTAGGAATAAATCATGACACGACACACATTTTCAATGGAAGTATATTTAACTTCTCCTTGCAAATATTTTCTTGGTCTCACAAATACTTCAGTTATATATACTCCTAAGTAACAATAGTACAAGTTTTCAGGACGGAACAATTCCCACCTATGACAGGAAAAACTACCTCTTAATGATCTTGTAATGGTTTGCAAATCAATACAAGTACATGTCAGTTGTTGGTGAAATAAAGACGGTAAGGATGTTAAGCCAGGATGTTGTAGTCAATGCAATTGCACATGACGCTTTGATTATCCCGCCAACAATGATAAAATCACTCAGCTGTGAACATTAATGATATAACCTGTACTGTGATAGTGGTGAGCACTCATTGTACGTGAATTTCTTTTAGAAAGGAATGTCGGAACGATAAATTCCAAGAAACACAAAGTGCAAGTATAAAATAACACTGGTATCACCGGTACAAGATCGTGTCTTATCCGCGTGCAGTATTATCAATAAAAATGACTCATTAAGTTATCCGGTCTTGGAACAATATACGGGTATAATAAAAAATTTCTTTGACATGGTCAAGTAACATAACTCGCCCTTACATTCATCACACTTTCACCATTCTATCTGTACCAGCTCCGTGTGTTTTGTTACTAGTATGTATTACTACTATGTATGAATGCATAATTTACAAGCAAGTTTACAAGTGTTTACCCTATTGTTAATTCATGTACTGACAATATAAATTGTCTCTATAAAATGATCTGGAATACTAAAATGATTATTATACATGTTTCACAATCGCAACCCACGAGCTCGTTTGCATCATATTTATAATAGGTGTTTGGAGAGTAATATCCTTGTCCGTCCTTCATTTTCCTGGAACCAACGATTGTCATTAATGCAAAATAATATTCTAGTTTAATCATTAAAGTGCTTTAGATTGAATTATTTAAAACAATCGATAAAATTTCATACAGAGTGAGAGCAACAAACCAATCTGTAATCAGTTGATTATATAATCGTGATGTGTATGTTTGATTCATAGTTCATTTTGTCCGTCAAATCATGCACACAATTTATCGCGATGAAACATTTATATCATTACACATGTATTTGTATTTGGCTTAATTGCGGTGTTTTGTTTTTGGATCAAAAGTAGTAAAAATGTTGTTGTTGTTGTTGCTGCTGCTGCTAGTTAACAGATGATGTTGCTGTACTTTGTTACTAGGCTATTTTTGTATTTATGCATGATTGTTTTAGAACTACATTTTCTTGTCGAGTCAGCGTTTTTCCCAGATATGACTTAAATGTTTAAGAATCCGGTCGACATTACCTTGTCTGATTTTTCACATAGAAGTATTAGAACAACCCTGGCTCGTATATTTCCAGCACGGAAACAATTATTAATACAAAACGGACGGTAGATTCAGATCTCTGCACGAGATATTTTCGTCAAATGCATTTCAATTGTCAATGGGCATTTTTTCTAAATATCAATATGAAATCCATTTATCCATAAATGATACTTGTATATCTAAAATAGTACTCGTATTGATTGTAATCTTGTGTACCTTAAATAAACTCTCTAGAACGGATACTTCATACTTAAAAATGTATGATGGATTTTCGTTTAATATAGATTTAAGCTTGTTATTACGTAACGCATAGTCCTATGTACATAAAAATCTAACTTCTGGTAAATTGTTCGCTTACAATCGCCATCAATATTGACGTTAGTATATCGTGTTTTATGTGACACATTTCGATAAAGTCAACATCAAACATACACAGACTAAATCTGAAGTCTTCAACCACTCTGAATATTGCCAAATAATTAGAGACATTTATATACAAAAGCTATTTTCCAACATATTTTGAATATATCCAACCAATCAAGACAGTTTGGTACTGTGGTTCCATTCCTCCGATAACTTATATGTATGTATTTGTATAAAGTTGCGTACGATAGTAAAGACTGAATAAGCAGTAATTCATTCCATATCTGACGTAACTCGACAAGGTCATGTTTTGAACTACAAGTTTACGAGTACGTGAATTTAAATAGTTTTCAAAAGTTTTAACTTCCGATAAAAAATAAAAACTGATGAGAAAATGATTCATTTTGGACGCGTAATTGTCGTTCACTTTGAAAGCATCTTAAATTCAAAAGTTTCAAAAGAACACATTCAGCATCGAATGATATGAAGTTGTTGTATGGTTATTATCAGTCAATGACCCCACCTACTGTTTGTTGATGGATCAGGCAACAATTTTGTCTGATAACGACGAAGATAATTCACTTAATTTCTGAATTAAATCATAATTTTAGGACGATTACCATAACTCGGTCATACGGAGGATTGGGTTACACATCTGTAGCCATTACTATCGTTGTCTTTTAAAAAATGTCTACAGACAGTAAAAAAACGGTATCGAGTTACACCTTGTGCTTTGCTTATATTCCCAAATTTAACCGAATTTGGTGCCAGTTTTCATGATGTAAATGAAAAAAAAAGAAGAAAGAACTGGACAGCCTTTAATAAACCAAGCAATTCAGAAATCATAACGAATTAACGTTAGAGCCAATTATTTTTGATAATGAAATAATAATAAAAAATAACTATTGTTATCAATTAATGAAAATGAGTTTAAAAAACGCAGGTTTCAAACAAAAGTCTGAATAAAATCCCGGCACGTCCAGAATAATGGTCAACAATTTCATCAGGTCTTAAAATATAAATGTTTGTAAAATGATGGTATATTTTGTCAACACTAACAAGGTTGGGGATAAATTCATTCATACACAATATTATTTTTACTGTAGACCGTGCATATTTATGTTTATAACAGCCGTTAGTTTACACATGTACATATCCTTAGATTTTATACATTTAACTTAGCTAAATATTTTAGGTAAAACTGCAACAAACAAATCTAAATAACATGTTTTTTTACAAAGAGATGATAAACCGAGAATAACTTATTACGTACGTGGTCAGATCTGGACAAAGCCGGATGTCCTCTTTTTATGTGCCTCAAATGTTGTTCCAGTAATATCCATTCTCCACGAACGCTTAAATACAATACACGCTCATTATTTTCATTCCGGACAACCGGGTTTGAGCCCGAACCGACTGATGCGGTATCACAGTTGGAATCGGTCTTTTCCGACACCCCGGATTCAGCCCCGGCAGTTGACACTGTTTCATCACTATTTGCGGTCCCAGATTTGTCAGGTTTATCAGTTTGATGTTTGGCCAGGTGTTTGACCCTTTTAGGAATTGCTGGGATCACCGGATGGACGTTCGTAGACGAGTTATTTAACCCGTTATTCGTATTTATAGGATTTTTGTAAAATCCCGGCTTATTTCCAGCCATTCCGGCACCAGCGGGCGCACCAGGGTCGTCAACATCTTTAGTTTCAGTATTTTCGATGTTTGCTGAAGTTATTTCAGCAATAACTTTCACGTCAAAATCCTCACACTTTTTGTCATCCATTGTACAGTAGAATTTTAAAGCACGTGATCATTTTGTGTATTTCTTCTGATTCTTTATCCACGTCAGATAACGTTCAGAAAAAACATATTTTGAAATAAATTCAAACACGAAGTAAATTTACATTTAATCATAAACTTTCTTTAAATTCATTTATTTTAAACTGCAAACGGTATTCCGCAGAACTCAAACATACAATACTGCGATGTTTTTATTCTCACAAGTTGATCTTTTAAATTGTTGTAACAATAAAATCCAACAACATATTCCAACGGAACATCAAACACTTGCTAACACTTTTTAGTGAGTAAAAAGATAAATCAGATATTTAATCAAATCCAATTAATTCTATTTTATTGACGCGCGACTTTATCCTGGCACTAGATGACTTAATGAAATCAACAATAGTTGGCGGAAATGTAGCAATATTAGTACACGGAAACATAACATATGAAATTAATAAGTCGAGTCACGCTAACCGTATTAGTTTCCATCTCACGTGTATGAGGCATCTGCACGTCCAGTCAGCAATCTAACTGACATCCTAAGCGCTTGAAAGCGAAATGGCGGCGCTCAGGTTTTTAGTCAATGACTAAAAAGCAGAAAATCAAGCGACGATGCATTTAGTTACACTTAATCGGACCACTAACCGGCATTCTTTCTGGAATCAGCCCAATGATTTCGAACATAATCTAAAATATGAATAAGAAAACAAATAAGTAAATATTCGCGTCGACCAATTACACATTGATTGTTGAAAATGAAATCGCTTTGCTTTATTTACAGATAGACACATCTGCAGGTGTCGCACACGAAGTTGTCAGTGGAATATGAGTAGATCTGGACGGGGCCTTAGCGTATGATAACAATAATGATGTCCCCGCTGGTAAAATTTCCGTTCAGTATGATTCCACGTGCAGGTGAATCAATTTTGAATAAAAAATGATGACACAGAGATTGACCAAAAGTGGTTTTATGATTAGATATGTGCTGTCATAATTCATGTACTTATAGAATAGACCCCCATCATGGCGCATTTAAAAAGCTGGGCTTCTTTGCATGAACAAAATTTAATGTCTTATTACAGTGGCGTCTTTTAAAAATGTGATAGTAACTTGATTCAAAAGCGCATTAGCCATGCTTGCATATGTGCGAAATATTGTCACGAATATGTAGGTTTGAAATATTAATAAAATCAGTTGCTCAGAAAAAAATCAAGTCAATACTGGTCTTGTAACAACCCCTGGTCTTTATAATCAACAATATTGAAGCGAAAACAGATGAGAGTCTTCACTGATAACAAGAAACCAAACTTAAGATAATGGTATTTGTCAAAGATGCGGCCTTAGTCACTTAGCGCTGTAATTACCTCAATCAGTTGAATTAGAAATCATTGTTCTGATTAGATATCCATGAGAATTTGTACAAATAATCGGAAGTTACATGAACATGACGTAACAGATGTTAGAAGTACGTGGATATGTCAATACAGCTTCAAGTGAGTTAACTATGTGTTTGTTTTGTGTGACAGTGTCACTGGGTTTTGTCGCCGTTGTTCAACAATTTTTATGTTTGTTATATTATATATATATATATATATAATCTTATATACGGCGACCGGTTCACTTAACCAGTTTTCCTGAACTGAATACTAACCAGTACTAATTTATCCTTCCACAGGGAGCCGACAAATCCACATATGGAAGAAAAACGACATTTTTGTCAAATTTTCATTGACGGCTGCGACCAGGATTTGAAACCGGATTGTCGGGTTACAAGCCCAGCGCACTAACCACTGGACCACGGTCACGGCCTGTATTTGTAATACTCGGTTTGTCAGAATCAAAGTCTATCAGTGGGACTAATGTGTTTGAAACAGACGTATGGTATATTGGTATAAGTTTTTCGTCGTTAAACCATTACAGCAATATTTTAAGTACCACGCAATTTTTGTGTGAACACAACTCTGGGCTTAGATCCAACGGAACATCAAACACTTGCTGACACTTTTTAGTGAGTAAAAAAATAAATCAGATATTTAATCAAATCCAATAATTCTATTTTATTGACGCAGAATATCCGGCTTTAAAGCATCACGGGCATGGTGACTAAAACAGTATATCCGGGTTTACAACATAACTCTGGATGAAGCTAAATTCGTATTTTATCAGTAATAGCATCAATGTAAAAACAAGAAATAAAAGATTAAATATTATTTTCAAAAGCATGGAATACATTATTAAACAGATAATGCAACATGAAACAAACTTTCATCGGTCATCTCCTAACAATAATGATCACTAATATGGGATGATAACGCGCCAAAACATAGCAACATTTATTTATAATTCAAGTTTACCTTATTTATCGCAGATCGATAGCATTATCAATAAAATGATTGAGAATTTTCAGACGGAACTGCTCATCATGTTTTCTGTACATTGAATCAACAGCCTAACGGTCTTTTATCAAGCCGGCAATGAAAAGAGAATCACACAGAACAAAAAGCCAAATCGACCAGTTCTCTTGATGAAGTTTTACTATTTCCTTGGATTGACTTTATTCCTGGGTGTACTTCGGTGTGATTAAACTTACACATTGGCCAATAGTAATTTTACTGTAGATGGTGTGTCATAAAACAATTTAACAAATGACAGTACGACGTAATGATAAAAATGATGCCGTGGTAAAATGATCAGATAATAAGAGATGCGTATGTGCATGCAGTTTGTTGATATGTAAACTATATCGCGCATATTTCAGTTTACGGTAATTGTTTCACAGCAGACATACTTTGTCAACTGTCTGCATCGATTGCTGTTCTGGCTTCTTATTAAGTAGATGAAATCATTTCAAACTGTCTTTTCCATCTGACGACAGACCAGACGACAAACTGAGACGCTTAATGTCGACATGATCTACCCATTTGCGGATTACTTATCACAGTAGCAAAGCTTGTCTAACGATATTGAATAAAATTCTCGATAATACGCACCTAAAAGAACAATAAACCGTTATAATTATAAAATAGTGACACAATCAGAATTGATTAACAAACTCTGTCTCAATTCAAACAAACGGCGATATCTCCAGGACGTCCCTATTAATCGGAATGGTCACCACGATGATTTCCGGAATTTGCCGAATATTGTCGATTGATTGATCGGGGGAGTAGTGTTTAACATTACGAGGAATTATTCATTAATCAATGTCTCATACATATAACATCTCATCGTTTTAATTTACGAGCTAAAATGACATGCGATAAAATGCGAAATTGTTGCGCGTGAATAGTTTATTTGTTGATGTTTATCGACGATCCTAATGTTTACTTATATGTTAAAACGAAAAGGTGGTTGCTTAGTGACAAATTAATGTTGAAAGTGTGCTGGGACGTTGGAGATGGTATTTATTTCCCTCCCACAGTACAGATCGGGCTAAAAACTGGTCTATACTTATCATAGCGTATTCTTAATTGATTTACGCAATTATTTCAATTCAGCTTTGTTATTATTTTAAAACTGTTTACAGGTCGATTAAACTAAAACATTTGTGCCATGTAAGAGATAGTGAATGAGGTACTCAAATATTAAAGAAAACAAGAGACACACCAGTCTGCACGCACATCAAGATTTGCATGTTTGTAACACGAAACAGTAGTGCATCTGTACTATACTGTAGGTATAGCTTACACAAACGCAACATTTAACAAAGCGGTAGCCTAAATAAATGATATATTGTGTATATAATTCATAATTATAACCACAATTACATAGTATATACATGCATATGTGGCATCACATGTGTATAGTTCATATAAGTGACATCACATGTGTAGTTTATATAAGTGACATCACATGTATAATTTATATAAGTGACACCACAAGTGTAGTTTATATAAGTGATACCACATGCATAGTTTATATAAGTGACATCATATGTATAGTTTATATAAGTGACACCACATGTATAGTTTATATAAGTGACACCACATGTATATTTAAATCAGTGACATCACATGTATAGTTCATATAAGTGACACCACATGTGTACAGTTTATATAAGCGACATCACATGCGTATAGTAATGCAATATATGTTGAATAAGCATTAGAACAAAATCAGAAGTATAACAATCACGATTATGACACGCTCCTAATTCCCAAGTGAGTCATGAAAAGGATCAGTGTACTTAACAGGGTGTTTTGTTACAAATTTATATTTCATGAATTCATCACTTAACTACACAGTTCATGGTGTATTACAGCATTTGATGTTGCATACGGTTCAAATGGGTGAACTTGATGTTGTGCATAACTCTGACATAATGCATTTATACAAGACATAAAAGAGCTTTAATATATAAATGTGATACAATAACAAATCAATAAATGATGCATTAACTTTAACAATACTAAGTTATCCCCTGTGTATCATGAATTAAGCAATATTAAACTGCAGGCATTCCCATCACTTCACATTACTTGAAGTTTGTCATTTCAATAAATTCTGTCCATCTTGTATAACTAACCAATCAGAAACAAACTATTCACAAGTCTGAACAGCTGATAATTAATTAACAATGTCCTGGAGTAATACAAGCCTGCGTATCTCTGATCATTAAATCAACATATCATAAGGCTAAAACATTTTATATTAGATACAAGTATGAATAAATTAATGACATTCGGTGTTGTATAAACGTTCTACAGCAGTGTTAATGATAACACAACTGTTAATTATATCCCCATGATTACAACATGTTTATTGTGAACATAGGAAAGTTGCAATGACATTTGCATCATCCTAAACAATACAATGTCACAATGTGATAATAGTTTTTAATGTAAACAATAATTATGATACTTTGTACTGATTAAATGTTTCACTGATGATTGTGACAATGGTTAATATTACAGTCATTGTAAATATTAACAGGTAACACTATAATTCTATTCTAACTTTGGAGATGATTGTAACAATGTGTTTATACTTCACAGATGGAATCTGTGAAAACAGTAAAGTCCAGGGAACCAGGTACCAGCTGTTCACCATACACTTGCACATGATGCATCAAAAGTACACAGAATGGTGCAAAATTACTATCACAGGTAACACATTGGAACCTAAACAATCAGAATTACAGCAAAGGTACACATACTGATATAATTTTGAGTACACAGTTACTGAGTATATACTACAGGCATCAACATGGTCTGTACATATTATCTGGTCTTCATTTTATCTACAAGAACATGGTAAATACACAAATTATGATAGAGCTCTAACTTTATTGAGAAATATCTTCACAGCATCATATAAAATTAAAGTTTTATCAACTGTATTGTCAAGAGATAAAGGAGTTGTAATATAATTCTGCAAAACGCATATCATATAAGAATCATATCCACTGCTATAAGGTTGACACATTCTAAGGTAAAACATTCTCATAAAACACAACTATAGTCCATAACATAGGCACTTGGTTTCCATGATATTTATACCCGTACAGATGTTACTTTTCTAACCTTAACTCATACAAAAAGTAGCGATAGTCCGACAACAGTAAACCTGAAGTATGCGTAATATTTGCATGTCCTGGGGATACTAATAGACACATATTAAGCCCTATTTTATAACTGATAGATCTGAGTAACCATCTTGTACATCTAAATACACTTCAAATCAAGTCATTATTTTTTTTGTGTATTTATACCATGTTGTTAACTCTGATAAGGCTGACCCTACAGAAAATACAGATCTATTTTGTTACATTACCAAAGTACTAATTACACTACAGTCAACCTGTGAATAAATGCCACCCTTAACAAAGACAAAATTTGACCTTAATGGACAGGTTACCTATTTTTGAAGTCAGTTTGTTTTAAATAATCAGTGTTGGTTTTTCAAAGAATGGCCTTTACTCACAGGGTGGCCTTTATTTGGAGTAGGTTGCAAACACAGGTTTGACTATATTTGATACTTGTACACTCATTACCATCCCTCATTGAAATGGTAATTGACGTCACACTTTGACAAAATTCCAATCAGAAAACTCATCAACTTTATTAATGTTGTTTTGGGTACAAAATAAAAATCCAGTTCATTATAAACGCCTTTTCACAACAAGATTTTAATCACACTCAAACATAGGCTAAACCTTGGGACATGTGTGACAGGCTTTATTTTATTTGTATCAAAATCATGTAACAATATGCAACTAAATCTTATTTTCAAATGAATGCCATCAAAATGATTTCAGCCCATTTATATGCGTTTTAAATCCACAATTTCATATGCAACAACCTGATTCAATGCTTTCAAACATGTGAGAAATTTTGGACAAATATTGGATAGACACAACTTGCAAGGTTTATCGTCATTTTTCCAGACTAGTAGAAAAGGGTAGTAATACATAATCTTGCCAATTTATTATAATCCAAACATATACAGACAATTTTAAAATGTACATGACATAATTTCACAATCAGTATTTAACAAACATCACAAAAAATAACATTTAAAAATAATCAAGAATGTCACAATACAACTGTAATATTTGATATTATAAGTAAAGTTATCAAAGTCCCTTAACTCTTAAACATCCCTGGAAAAAAAGAATCAATGTTTGTATGTCAATGGTAGTGAATTAGTCAACTCAGTTTGAATGAATTTGTGCATTGACCAAAAATTAGCAAATACAAGAAGAAGGAGACAGACGAATCAGAATAACAGAGAACAATATTAGACCTAACTACTTAATCATGAAAAACATATACTTCTAATAGTTAAACTATGGTGGCATATTTCTGCATAAGATAATCAGTTCCTGAAAATTCAATTACTTTCAAGATAAGATTCCTTCACTAGATAGTAAACGTACTTATTAAATGTAAGATAAAATATTTTCAGGAAAATAAAACTTAAAAAGATTTAGCTAAAACTTACTCTCTAAGTGTATGCAGAAATATGCCATCATATTAAACCAAGAATCAAGTTGCATATCAAAATACATCAGTATATTTTGTGGTTATATTCTACAGGCAAAATTAAAGAAAATAATGTATTTAAGCATTGAAAATTGGGGATGGATTTAATAATTTACTTCAAAATAAATTTCTTCTTGAACCTTAGATATCCATAAACCTTAGCTTCAATACGACTGATCAATGAAGAGAATAAAAACATCCTAAAGAAGAGATAATACATGATATAAGAGAACACCGACAGACTTGTGACCCATTAGTTGTAGGTTGGAATACATGCCTTATAGAAAGTTTCCATAGCTATCTGATTCCACGAGTATGTGACTAATGGTATTCAGAAAGCAGTCATTGAAAGTGTATAGTATGGATTGAAAAAATTAAATTGTAAAATGAATGAGATCAAATTATGAAATTATCCAAAAGTCAACAAATCTTTTAGCAGTACTAGATACAGTTGTAGAGAGAAAAGGGACAAGCAATGACCACTCAACATGCCACATCAACTAATACCATCATCAGATTAATCAAACTTCCTTTTCTTCGGTGATATGTTATCTTCGGATTGAGAAGTTTCTTCCTTTCGTTTCGTAGAGGAACTTTGCTTACTTGAACTTGGTTTGTCCTTTTTTGGTGTAACTTCAGTTTTTTCATTGAGTGCATCAATTTTTTCTTTTGACGGTATAACAGCAGCCTTCTGTACATTTTCTTTTGAGTTCTCAACTATTGCATGACTATCTTTTGATGTTCCAACTTTTGCGGGACTCTTTGTAGATGTTTCAACTGTTGTATCACTCTTTTTTGGTGTTTTATCTTTCTTCGGACTCTTTTCTGACATTTTCTTCTTTACATTGGACTTTTTCGGATCTATATATATATTCAATTCAGGCTGCTTTGCAGCTTCTTCTGGATCAACATCAAACCTCTGCATCAAGATACTCCTAACTTCTGTCAATGTCTCACCAAGCAGATTCTTTCCCCTCCATTTTGATCTATTTGTTGCATCTGGATTATTTCTCCCCATACCAATACCCCAGAGTTTGTCTCTTGGACTTGCTTCAACCAGTGTCTTTGGATATGTACTGAACATAATCTCTCTCAAATGTTTATTCTGGCTAAACTGCAATCATTAAAAAGAAAACATGCAATACACAAATTTTGTAAGTTTTCTAGTGGACTTTATACTGTTAATAACTAGTATTTCCCATAACATATGGTGTTCTGTTTATTTAACCAATGCTCCTCTGACTAATACTCACTTGTTCTTTTGTACCCTCCTAGCAATTTATAACTACTATACATAAAGACAGTTTAAAACACAGAAGAAAAATGACTATAAAAGTAATATCTTTTGAAAAGTTGAAAATACAAATTAAGCCAGGGTCACAAAACCAAACGTCATTAGAAAGATTCCTCATATGCAAAATGAATATGTATATATGGTGATCCTATATACTAATTCTAAAACAGCATACAAATATCAGTAATCAGATAAAAAATTAAGTTCAGCCTGTTTAGCAGGGTTTCACAAGATAGAAAAAAACACAAATATACAACATAATTTATTAATAGATGTTAAAGTATCCAATTTGGCACACACTTACTTTCGCTATATTGCCTTCCTTCACAACTTCACGTGATTTTTTTGCCCATACAGCAGGATTAAAAGGGGTCACTTGTCTACCAAGTTTTTTATGCATTCTTGGTTCAGTAGTTTCCATGATTGCTTTTGCAGTCTTCCTATCGTTGAAAGTCACTGAAGTGAATCAGTTATGAGTCAAACATTCATTAGAATCAGTGCAGCTGATAGTCAAACGGTAATTGATATTTGGTTAAATATAAACTAATAATAGTACATGTTTTTACTATAGAGCAGAGAAGGGTGCTTGCAAAATTGTTAATAACATAAATAGTATACAGATCAAACAAAAAAGGTATAGTATTGATTTTAGCAATAACTGCATACTATTTTTAAAAGTCATTTTTAAATCTTCTTAGAAGCAAGTGACTGTGAAAAGAAAAAAAATCATCACAGTTATTCTTTAAGTTTTTTTTTCATTTAATGAACATTGACTGTCCAATTAATCACTCCAAGAAAGCTTGTATGAGCTATCACTTACAATACAGGTAGTATAAAGTAAAAATAACCATAAATGGTAATAAAAGGTACTACCTGCTTTCTGATAATGCATATACTGTTCCATACAACAATACTGTTCACCATTCACTTCAAAGTCCACTGTATGAAACTGACTGAAAATTTCATTTTTTCCAAAAAAGAAAACAAACTCCTCTGAAATAATAATGAACACTTTATTATGACAAATAAATTAGTACAATGAGGGTGATTGCAACGGCTATAATTAATACATACTATCAGAATATGAACATTGACAATCATGTAATCATTGTCAAAAGGACCGGATCATAAGTTGTTCCTACATCATTAAACAAGCCTATAAATTCAATAATTAATAACCAACAATTTCATTTTTTTAAACAGTCATCTGACAAAGTTTTCCTCCATAAAAAACACAAAATAGAAACAAGGACTCAATTACAATTTTCATGGTTTGCATTGTACCAAGAAAGAAAATACCTTTTTTGTTTTTCTGATGACTAGGAGTATCAGACTTGAAAAAATTTCTGATGGACATATTTCCAAGTCTGAAATAAAAATATACTGTCAGAGACTGAAATAAATATATACTTTCACAGTCTGAAATAAACATATACTTTCATGAAATAAGTTTCTTATAATAATTAATGTATGTTGTGAGCACAAATCATAAATAATGTATATCAAATATTTAATATGCATATATTTATTGTATGACTGCTGAAACTTGAACAAATATAGTTCAAACAACCAATTTATAATGAAAACAATAAAAAAAAAGATTTAAAATGTGCAGTGATTGGGAAAGGCATACGACAATCATCTGACACTTTACACTTGTTTTTTCTTTATGCAAGCAAGCACCTAGCAGATAGATGCTTAAAAATAGTTATGAAAACTGTTTTAATTGTTACTCAGTAATTGTCACATGAAAATGTCACATTAATTTCAAAATATCACATTGATTTTGGCATCCGAAAGGGCCATTGTCCCATTAGGAAAATTTCTTTCCCAATCACTAGTGTGCACTTAAAAATCATTGATCAGTACAATATCAATATTAAATCAATACTTTAAATCAGATATTCACAACACATATAACTGAACAATCATCAAAATAATACAACGTGGATAGAACAAACCACCAAATCTAATGACAACTAATTACAAAGAGTTGTGCAATCAAATAGTGCTTACGCAGCCAGAATCTTATTTTAGCTTATGACTACTTTCGCTATGCGGCTATTGTACTAGGTATAGGACTGACTTTTAGAAATATACTGCTGATCAACATGAATTTAAGTTTCCTGGAGGCTACCATCTCTTTGGATGAAAATAAAGCAAACCCCATCAAATTCTATTGAAATTGAACAAAGTTATGCCAATTTAAAGTTGGTAGGTATGACAAAATTGAAAAACGTTTTTTCCCATTTTCTTAAAAAAGTGGTTCCATGACATTAAATAATATATAACAAGTCAGAAACACTATTTTACACCTTAGGATTGTACAATGTACTCATGTACATTGTTTAGCTCAGATATATGTACATAAATATTGATTTTTCTGGTGTAACGAAGCATAGAAGTGTCATTTTCCATTACCCCACCCACCCCATTTCAATGGGGACAGATTTATTTTCTTTGTCAACAAATTGTTAGATAACATGTAACAGACAAATAGTCATTTCACTTTCAGCATTTATTTAATGTAAGTAAAGTAACATATATTCAAATGGAGCTTCTCAGTGGACATCAAAGTGAACTGAAAATATAAAGGTGTAGCATTTTACATAGAAATATGATTAAAATAAAAAAAATGTTATAATAATTGAAACTATCTAATAATATACAAAAGCTACTGACTATTCAGGGGTAGCATTTAATGGATTTGCAATAAAGGCTGAGACCATGGTCCAGAAATTAGTGATCCAGCAATCAAGGTTCCAATCCCGGTCACAGTAGCTCTATGAAAATTTGACAAAAAATCCTCCATAAGTGGAGAAGTTGCCAGCTCCTTGTAAGTAAGTACTGGTTAGTATACTGTCAATACTAATGCAAATTAATAATAACAATCACAGTTTAAGTTCTCTAATTTGGTCCTCAAATCAATCTGAAAGAAGCAACCACATTAAACTTATAATAAAATTATCCAATACTTGCATTGTCTCGTTTCTATTCTTCTAATACATTTTTGTGATACAAAGTTGTAGTCCAGTAGGAGTGTTCCATTCATGAAAGTATGATAATTGATAAAATGTAAAATGGAAAAACAATCCAATCAAAAGCATGTCAGAATTTAACTTACATGTGTGCAACATATGTTGCCTCAAAGTTCAGTACAAACACAGTGCCCGAATACACCTCAAACTTTCAACGTCAAATAGCAAATGCAGGTTACCTATTAATCTGAAATGGTCAAACATTTTCTGTGATAAGTAATCCTGACAGCTCAAGTAAGACTTTATCAGGAGTAAATTATGAATAATATTAATAATACAAAAATGACTCTATTCCTTTGTTACCATCGCAAGAACCAATGTTTTATTTACTAAAGTAAAGAGGTAAACATTACATTCTGAGCTGTTTGGGTGATAAAATTATTAGCTCTACTACTTGCTCTTCATATATGACATACTTTTCAATTCAAACAAATGATAGTATAAAGACCATTTACTTTGCAATTGATAAATAAGTATTACGTTATAACAACATGACAGACCTTACTTTTTTGTGCACAACAACCAAAGTTTCTTCACAACAGGACTAGATGTTATTAGAAGGAATATCTGATGACTGGCTATGAGTATGATACACTGCAAAAAAAGAACAATACTCACTAACTAGTCTGAAGTCGTGACGACTGAAAAGTGAAATTTGAAAATTGGCATTTTTTATTATTCATTGTCATTATTCATTGTCATTTAATTTCTGGAATTTTGGACTCAGTTTTCCTTTTCAATTAAAATGACCAATAATTTAACAGGATGTTATATGTTGAGAATATATTTCAATAGAATCCAACATTAGCGACAGCATACCATACACTTGGTCCACATGCGAGTCAAGATTCGCGAAATTGGAATGATCTATCGGCGGGGGTGAAAAGTACCCTGACACCGGTAAATTTTTCAGGAAAATCAGTGACTCTAGAAATGATGACCTTACGTTATGAAGACAATTAGGAATCTAAAAAGAATGGTATATATATGTTCTTAACACATCGATGTGTCGTAATATGAGCGTTTTTTGTAGTTAACTCACCGAAATCCTTAAGGAATTCACTTCCGAAAAATACGCTTCTGTTTGATCGTTGATTATACCATGTTCTCCGTGGAATTCCGCAAAGAAACCCGAAAAACGCAAAGTGCGGTCTTTTATCAGACTGGTTCAATGATTCTTTCATAAAAAATCGCTGCGTAACGACTGTATAAGACCGTAATCCAGACCACCCATTTTGGACCACTCTTCCTGCTTATCGCGATATGTCAAAACGAGTTACTTCCCTTGTCAGTCCTATCCCTAATTGTACATCATGAGCGTCTGAGTGAAAATGAAAGTAGAATATTCAAAATACGATTGAAGCTCACCCGATGTACTGACAGTGACCAGGAAGATGTGTTGTTTTTCTTGTTATTAATTTATAACAATCTTCCAGTTTTAAATTCTTAAAAGCACGAATTAAACGAAAAATCATTGAATCATCAATTAGACGCGAGTACGTGTCATTGCCGAATAAACGCTTGTTTCGAAATGTTTACTATGCTGATAAAATATCTCAGTATGCGGTCCCGATTTTTGCTCTTTTCTGATACTTTACTTTTCTGATAAATTATCAATGTTCATGGGTATTATAACTGGACTGTACATGTGTGTCATATTTTGTCGTTTATTTTTCGTAAAGACTTGAAATTGTCTTTACTGCTAGCACACACAGGTCTGCTCTGACCAAATCTACTCGTCCATTACTAGGTAGCTTTTATTACTTAATGGAGTCTTGCTTCTTTCAAGTATTTACATTTTTGTTCATAAAACTGTCGTACATTCTCTGCTTTAAAACCGCAGCATATTCACTATGATTATTACGTCTCCATTCCTTTGTTTCTCCTCCATTCTGTATTTGCTTAATGCACGCTTCCGGAAAGAATTTTGTAAAATGAAATGCAGGTACATGTATATTATTGGTTAATAATTCACCCGATGATAGTTATTGAAGAAATGTTCATTTGTTCTTTTCCATTGTCATATCGCATGTATGCCATTGATTCTATTATGGCTTTTATCACGCTGTGCTTACGGTTGAAATGCGCATTCAAATGTACTAACTTAATTGTGACATACATATATAAATTTTCATCTATGTAACATTGTTATATTCACATTGGCATTTGGCCAAACAATATAGGTAAGAAAAGAATTTCTAGAAGACAACACATACTAAATATCCTATTTCCCTAAAATATTTCTCCAAATCTCCAACACAGAGGAGCATGGTAGAAATTAATAGACTATACTTATACATAATGGGCACATATAGTTATGTTTAGTGTAATATTTCGAATGATATGTTCCGTAATAATTTGCCGTTGGTTCAGTATAAGTGGCGGTCTTAATTGCTAATTATACTATAATCGTTTTACCTAGCAGTTCTAAATGTTCAGTTTTTGTAAATTACCTTTGTAGTGGACTTCTAAGCTTGAATCTGGCAGGGCCTGAGAGACGTCTTCACTGAACCTGATACCAGGGGATGTGCCTTTTATTTCAGACAAGGTGCAGGATTAAGGATTGCAGAAATGATAATTAGCTTATCTTTGTCTACGTGTCAGTCAATGATTATTTAGAAGCACCTTTTCGACGTTCGTAAATATGTTTATTTGAATCTGATAATTTGTGGAGTGAATTATTGGCATATACCGTTTATCAGTATTATTAGTGCATTTGTATGTTATGAAGTATAATTTATTATAAATGTATTTAAACAACCTAAATAACTATACGAAATTCTTAATTTGTTCCTTATGTATGTTTTTCAGAATGTCTACGATTCCCATGGAGATTATGTATCTTGTTTTGAAAGTTTTGCTCCAACTCCTGCCGACATCAGAACGGCATTCGAAAGACTCAAAAAATCCAACACCACTGAGATAGACACATATTCATACAAAAAGGAAACCTCTCCTTTAACATTAACATCACTCATAGCAGTCAAAACACGCATATGTACAGGTGTTTGTTGTCGTTCTGGACCACAATCGGAAAAAAGAAAATACTGACTGACCAACTACTTGACTCCTGCGCCACACTGTACGGCCCACATTAAATGAAATGAACCGTTTTTTAATGTGTGTGTTACCACTGGCCGGCTACTTGACTCTTCTGCCTCACTGTCCGACCTTAATTAATTAAAATAACTGTATTGAATATTTGTGTGTTATGGACATGTAAATTACATGTATTATGATGATAAAGTTGTCGAAATTGTATCTTTTTTAAACTTTTTTCATCGCGCGTATTTTACATACACGCATATTTAGTTCATATCGACTTTTGTGATATTGCCTTGAATAAAAAATAAAAGTGAATAAAAAAGAAGTAAAAAAACTGTCAACTAATACCTGCTATAATTAATAAAGCCAACATGTAATAAAGTATCCATTTTCGTCCTGATATACACGAAAATGGCATTGTCGTTCAAATCTATTAAACAATCAAACAAATAGAAAATGACCGTCTCTACGCTAATATACCTTTAACGTGACTTTTCTTAATTCTCAAGTGAACGAAACTGCCATCTTTAAAAATCTTCACAATAATATGCTATTACCTTTCACACTTTTAAAAAGAAATCAGTATGAAGTGAATGATTTAAAACATGTTAAATAGGCCTATGTTGTTATTAAGATAGGATGAACCGTCACTATTTAAGCGGGGCAAGTCATTAATGGGCGAATCGTGAGTGGGGTTCTGGTAAAGTTTATAATGACCACCTTCAACAGGTGGAAGAGTCATAGAAAGGTTATTGTTAAAATTAAAAAGTCAATAAATCTAAAAATATTAACAAGTACAGAAGGATCTTAGTTTATTGTATACATGTATTTCTGAGGGACGCTTTGAACGTTGATATAGGTGGTGAGTTTGTAATGTCTTGAGTCAGGTTATTCCAGTCCGCTTTAATTCTTGGGGAAAAGAGTGCTTATATATTTCAGTACGACATGATACGTTTTGGAAGGAGTGTTGTTGCATATTTCTAGAAAGTCTTTGTGGTTTTGTTAATGAGTCTTTGTTTATGCATCAATTCTTAGGAGTAATTTGATGACGGGTCGTCAGTCTTATATCAGTTCTTCTGTCTTCAATGGGCTGCTAACCAAGACGGTCCAACATGTCACCGATGCTCGATCTATTTTGATGCATGTTGTGGTGACATATCGAGCCGCCCTGCGCTGCACCATTTCAATTGTACTCTTGTCCCTTTGGGTGTGGGGGTCCCATACTGAGCTCACAGGTATACTCCAACATTGGTCTTACAAGAGAGAAGAAGGCGAGATATTTGACCTTGTTTACATGTTCAAGTTTGTTTCCATGAAGGGTGTATGGGTAATTTATTGTGTTACTATTATTTATAAATATGAGTCTGATAAGATTTGTTGTTTTACATACGCAACAAAATATTCGAATATATTGGTGTCATCCGTTTCGTTGTACTATTCGTGTGAGCGCAGGAAAAACATGAAACTAATTCCTAATCGTCGCGCAGTAATAATTTTAGCCACCTATTTCCGCTTCCGGAGCACTTTAGCTTGTCTTGTCTTTGTAATAAAAATGTCTACTAACAGTGCACACGACCCTAGGAGACCAAATAAAGTCGTGCGGTAATTTTATCATTATGTTATGCGAATTGTTGATTGTGATTCTTTTTCAGTATGCGTTGTGTATGAATTTCGAATGATTTTGTTACTGTAGCATTATTCGGATAGATACGATTTTTCGGATCGTTTGAATGTCTATTTCTGGCAAAACATCGTTGTTCTAATCTCTTTTGTTTATATACCACAAGACTTCATAATGCCATTTACCACTGTGAAATAAGTTTGAAATGTCGTTTTATATTGTCTGTGTGTAACTGACATATTTCTATAGGCTGTGTAAGGCTGTTCTATAAGCAATATGAAGAGTTCTATATTGAATTCTACATTTTAGTCATTGGAGCACCAGAACATCAAATTTATTTGTATAGTAATAGTTGCATGTATAAGCTTCTAATTTAGAAAAAGTGTTTAAGTCTACATATAAGTCCATTTTACGAGTTCGTGCAGTTAGTAAAGAGGTTAAGATAAACAATAAATTGATATATCTAACATAAGCCTGTCTATTATAATCTATTATGTGAACATCACAGACATTTAAGAAATCAGTGTACAACTGCTAGAAAGTAATTATTATTCTCAATATTTAAAATAATATGAATAAGTTCTCAGTTTCATCAATGGTTTCTTTTCATATTTTTTGCCAGGTACAAACCACCAGGCTCAAATGGACCAGGTGATGATCCAACTCCAGATTATATGAATCTCTTAGGAATGATATTTAGCATGTGTGGACTTATGATGAAGGTAAGTCTAAAAAAAGTTATTAATATTACAAAGAAGCGCATTTTCCTATCATTTTTGGGTATCAGTTATGTGCCTTGATGTGAAGGTAAGTATGGTCTATGGTAGGGAGCAAGCAACAAACAGTGGCAAGATTTGTTCATAACTGTACTATCTAGGTATAGAATTAAATGGAAGATTGATGAAGCAAGTTTTTATACTTCATAGGAAACACTCTTTTTAATTTTTTTTATTGAACTGTAATTTCAGAATACTGAAAGTTTGTGTCTCTTGTGCAATATTGATCAATTTGATGCTTTAACCTGTAATAAGATTCCTTATGTTTATTCTTTTATTTATTTTCAGTTGAAGTGGTGTGCCTGGTGTGCTGTGTATTGTTCTTTTATCAGCTTCTCTAATTCCAGAGCCTCAGAAGACACAAAACAAACACTAAGTAGCTTCATGTAAGTTTCTATGGAATACTTTTCTTGTCGTGGTTGGTTAAATTGTTTGAGGCTGAAAGTTTTTGAACCAAGCTTCCAGGTTTTTTTTCGGGATTGGGGAAGATACTGGTCAAAAGGGGAAAAATCACATGAAAGGGGAAATCTGGGGAAATGTTTCCAGGGATCATAAGCGTGGATATACGCATGCGTCATGGGCCGGGATCTAATATTGGTTCCCGTCACTGTGTATAACGTTCTACTGTCGCAGGTAATAAGCTCATTCGGATTGTATTGGCAGACATCTGTAAAAGCTGGGAAATCCCGATAGGTTTGCTCAATCATTACGAAACAAATAAACTCTACATAAAAATGCCGATAAACCTTGGTCTGATAGATATTTTTGCCAAATTAAATCTACTAAAACTGAAATTGCCTATTTTTGAATAGGTTCAAAGAGGAATTATGCATCTAAGCGAGGGGAAAAATGCTTCTTTGGGGAAAAAATGCCAAGGGGAAGATACCGATTATCGGTGTCACTTTCTTAGTAAAAAAAACCCTGGCTTCAGTCCTTTTTTTGTATAAAATTGTAAATACAATTGCCAGTCTGTTACATGTACTGGCAGGCTTCCCTAAACTGCTGGAAAACATTTGGTCAGACAAACTAGAATTTCTGTTGGACTTAATGAAAATTTGTCTGACCAAATATATCATTTATAATAAGTGTACATTGTTTGGGGTTTTTTTGTCTCACATTTTTCTTTTCTTCCTGGGCACTGCACGTTCGTTTTGGATCACACATGGAGTCATTCTGTACAAAGCCAACAATGATTGGTTGACATAAAAACTACTGACAAATCAAAACGTTTGTTTACAAAATTTTGGAAAGGGAAATAACCGTTCACCGATTTTTGCTTGGAAAAATGCTGTAACGCCATGATGTGCCGGATATCTGGTCCGGTACTCACCGAAAAGTTACTGGACCTGTCCAAAATTTGCCTGCCATGTGCGACCGTACTGCAACTTTCAGGAAGTCTGTGCTGATCATTTTGTTTGAACTGTTCATTTTTGTGATGACTGGTTTTACTCATATTTTTCAATTACTGTTTGATCCAATTGGCAGGTTATTTGTTTTTGTATTATTATGTGTTGTATGGTCATGAAATACAACTCTACAGGTTTTTGTATTAAGACCTCAAATGTATATCTGTGTGGTAAACTACTATGTTGATTAACAATGTTGTAGTGGTGTGGATTTTTTGTTCTAAAATTGTAATAAGCTAGTGAAATATCTCTTTTAATCATCTATTAACCAAATCAGATGAGTCCAATATGGTGCATGTATGTTTTACTGTTTAGTGTACAGCTTTGTCTGAGAATTTGTTCTTCAATGCTTCTAATTTCTACTTACAGGTTGTCAATATCAGCTGTTGTGATGTCATATTTACAAAATCCACAACCTATGACTCCACCATTCCAGTAACAAACAATTTACTTTAACTAACATTGGTTTCATTTGAAAATATGTTTGAGAAGAGCTTCATTAATCCAATTAGGATGCTATTCTTGTCATCTTAAGTGGGATGTTTCTGTTTTCCTATCATTATTCAAGAAGTATTGTTCAAAATCTTGAGCTTACTCATTTATTCATCAACATTTGTTGCACTTTTCATATGTATGAACTTGTTTACTCATAATTTTTAATATTTTTACCAAATGTTCATGATTTTATATTTTGCATCAACTTCATTATATAATTATTTGTTTATATTATCTGAGACAGTTTACACACTGCTGGTTTAAATTTTAAAAAAAAGTCTCAACACATTTTAGAGCATATTAATGTCAAAGATTAACAAGTAAATTTGTTTTAACATGTTTAGAAATACACTGTTTAACTCCCTTTGATAAGTTTTGTGTCATGTTTTTATATCTCATATCACATGTTATCATTTCAGCTTAAGAATATTTACTAAAATTTGGTTCTTGCATAAATATTTGAAACAATTTGTGTTTGTCAAAGAATAAGTTGACTTTCATGTTTTTCAATTTACTCATTTAAAAGAACTCTGTAATACATTTGGTTTATCATTTTATGAGAAAATCCAGCATTTGTTTACATTTATGTCAATCTGACAAATGCTGTGTATATAGTGCAGAAACATAGAACAGGAAATTTAACACATGCTTTTAATCAAAAATTATTTATTCTTTGGAAACTAAAATATGTAAACTAAGAATGTCCTACTATTAAGTTAGTATTGGTTATAGCATGTCCATTTCATTTATTTCAAATTTTATTGCATATTTGAATTGGATGTACTTTGTGTAACTATTGTGCAATATTTATTGTGTTTCTATATTGTATGGACGGTTAATCTCTTGTTGAGCTCTCTTATCATGATAAAAAACAACTTATTTTTTATATGTAGACAAACAATGATATAAGATGTAAGGAAATAGTAAACAATTAGAAAGTCTTGTTTCAATTGAGTTTCATTCATTGTAAAGATATTGTTTTAAATGTAAATAAATCCTTGTTTGTATTTTATGCAGATGTATTAAAACTTTATAATTCTTCTTATAGTTGTGTGTATGTATTTCAATTCATTGAATGCTATGAATAGTAACTAGCTCATTGGTTACAATTATTCCTAAAATCATCATACAGACTTCTTCCATGTGTTATTCTTGCCTGCATAATATCTCAAAGTCTGCTTATAATTGTGACTTGGCAACTTTTATAAAGTTGTACTGTAACATAAAAAAAATACAAGCTGAGCTGTTTGTCAAACTTTTCTTCATCATATCCAGATTAAGCAGAAGATAAAGCACTCAGCACTGATAACTGGCTAGAAATATCTCAGCAGCACCCTCTCAAACTGAGAATATTGTATGGAAATCTTGAATTTACAATTATGTTTATTGTGAATGATTTCCTAGATTTATTATTACAATTGTGACCTCTGACCAAGAATTGAAGTTATGAGTAATATTCAAGCCTGGACTCTCAGTGTGTATTTGTACAATTCTTTAGCATGGAGGCTCGATTTACAAAGTACATATACTGGCTAGAGCATTGTTAACATGCTCAAATTTCAATATTCACACATTTATTAACATGGAGCTTAAGATCTTAGTACCAAGTACTGTTTGTAATGTAAGTCCATGTGCTACACTGCTACATTTCCTGCAGTATCAACCTCACTTTATTATTACTGACTATTTCATCCAATTACTGTCACTAATTGTGTTGTAAACTGTTGGATCCACCAGGTGTATGTGCTGGGGCTAACAGGTGCAATATATACTGACACTGTATGGAGAAATGCAAGTTGTATATTTATTTAGGAGTGTAATTTCTTTGAGATTATTGTTCTAAATCAGCAATGAAGCTAATTTAGTTCTAAACGTAATTATTTGTTTTAATTATATCAACTTCACCCCAGGGAAATTCCTTGAATGACTTTGACCTTACTGTTGTATGTTATCTTTACTGCTGTTTTGTAACTACCATAATACAATATAATGGTTGTAACATACATAATATTTGATCTACAAATTCAGCAATTAAGTACTTCCCAAAGCAAGATTCTAATATGACAAGTGAAGCCTGTACAATCATGGGTCATGTTAAGCATCAAGTTGTTACGCTGGAAGTCTACTACAGAGTTAAATCTATTCATTGTAAAACTTGAGAATCGTAACATAACTTATTTTGTTTCAAGTTAATATTGATTAAATTAAGAAGTCGAGGCTCAAATTTTACATATGCAGCAGTGTAATTCATGATTTATAACATTTACACAAACAAATACATAACAGAAACAAGTTAGGATTGAAGTCTTGAATATGGAGACTGTTTTCAAGTTTTATAAAACCTCAAACTTGGATGGAACTGGTAGCTTTCTCTGTCATTCCTGAATTTAACACTATGAAATAAATTTACACGTATTTTTTTCTCATTACAAAGTATATACATGTATATAAGTTAGACTTAATTTATACGGTTTGAAATTACTTCTTTCTAATTTAAAACTTGAACGGCACAATGCGTCTCGGCAATTAATTCCATTCGACCTCTCAGTGTCATGTTTTCTATCACATTTTAACATTGTTATCTCGCTTGTTGAGTGATGAACGATCCAGTCTGCCAATTTACGTGCATAATAACTCGTGGATGTGTTCTGTGTTCAATATTTACGTGTCTAGGTGCAGCAAAGTAGTCCAAAACTTCCGAATTTAAAGATAACACATCATTACCAACATTTTTTTATTCTAAAGATGTTATGTGTGAAATTCCATTCAACAGAATTAATGAATACAGAAATAACTCGCTTAGAATGTAACCGGCAATACAGACACTATCTGTTCATATCTCTACAGACATACGTGGAAAGTAAACGTCACCTGAAGAATTTGCACGTGCATTTTTAACTATGGCGAGTAAGTGGATCGACTATTGTTCATTTATTTGGCTGTATTAAGTGCGCAAATAATGTTGATAAATTGAATGAATATTTCGTCTGAAACGGACAACCTTTGAAATAAGAATATCAACAAAATTTTAAAATTAAAAAAAAAAACAGAAGTTTCTTAAAATACGAAGATATGTTCGAAGTATTTCATTAAAACTTATAAGAACGGTGGGATGGACAAATGATAGGCCTATTGATAATCACGTGACGAAGAGAACATGCGTGTGTTGTACGAATACATGGTAGTGTTAAAAGACATATCACAGATCATCTTCTAATGATACTGATACAGCGAAATATACTCACATTCATTAAGATAAGGCTAATAGTGAATGGACTATTTGTTCACAAATCGACAGATACATCCGGTCATGTATAATATAACATGTATATGACCAGTTCATTAGATCAGAGGTGAATGCTTATTATGACTTACAATTATATACAATTTACTTTCTTCGGCATACCATAAACACACACAAAAAGTTGAACTGGAACATTTTGGTAATCAAATGCTAAGTTCGCCATTCACGCAATCTGGACACTAAATACAAACAATACATTTAATCAGATTGCGTGTAAGACGAATTTAAAATTGCTTGCATGTGAACACACACATATAAATATGCAAGAAGCTCACAGACCCTATCAAACAACTACAATGTAGTGCTTCAGTACTTATGCCACTCAAACTGTCATCTAGACACATTGAAATATTTTAACACCACCGTTTACACTGCAAACGTTTATCCAAATTGTTCAGCCGACTCCGCCGATTATTATCACTTCGTGATCTTCTTTAGACGGTGGCACGTATACTAGCTTATTTTATATCAGCGTTCGGGAGGCTTCAAAATGGCATTGGTTAAACTTGTCTTTTGTGCATATATGAAGTATATATTACGAAAATTAATATTGTACTGAACTGTAGACGTACCTCTCAAGTATCGGTCATGATAACAAATACAGATTCAACTACAGAAAATAAATGCTTGACAAAATCAAATATAACAAGAACTCCACAGAGCAGCGCCAAAGCTAGTCTGTTTACATCATTCTATTAAATGAGCAATTTTGACCAAAATTCTAAGCTAAAAAGGGGCATAAATCCACAAATATAGCTTTCAGAATAATGACTTGTCATGATAATTAAATATTCCAAGTGTCGTGTTGATACCTCTAAGTGTTTTAGTAATGGACTACATTTAAGTTTTGGCACGACAACGACGACGCCGCAGCAATCAAAATACATGTAGCTCGACTTTTTCTTCGAAACAGACGAACTAAAAACCTCGATTAATACTCAGCAGTGTTCGACAAACATTTAAATCACGTTTAGCACGACATGTGGTACAACTACTAAAAGTGGTTGTCTAGAATGTACAGAGGAATCCATTTTTTTTTTCAATCTATTAAGAAGATATTTTACGATAGTTTGATATCACACTATTTGATATCACACCAGACGACTTCTCAGGTACGCGGTATTCAGTTAGTGACTACTCTGTCGACTCTGTTCGTTGATCGTGCTCGTTTTAGCTTTCATGATGCATTTTGCACGATTCGTTACCTTCATGATTTGTCTACCATCCAAGTTATTTCATGGTTCGTCTGCTAGTCGACAGTGCTGACATAAATATATGACTGACGTCTGGCGAATAATTGAATTTTGAACGACATTCCACAGACAGGTTTCTCAAACTTAAGAGGTCCATGTCGCAAAGATGTTTTATACACAGTTAAGTTTTGTCTATTACTTATATAAATAATGTTCGGTGATATTGAATAAGTATTAAACCAACAGGTTAATCCATAAAGCAATGATTATGACACAATGGACGCTTCTGGTGAAGTAATCGATGCTAAGCATCAAGATAAAAGAGTCAGAAATTATGATAAGATATTTATCTATTGATCATATCATGTAATATTAGTGCATCTTATCGTTAGATTTCTGATGTGTGGTAATGATCGAGAAATCGTGTGATTAACTAGAAAATCATCTTACTTCAGTTCAGTTAACTCTGTCTGGGTTTATCGTCCTGATGTACAGAACAACCAAATGCAAATATAGTTCATTAATGAGATATTAATTGGGGGTATAATGCTGGTATTTTGCGAATACTTGTACATTGTATAATAACTGTAAAATTTCCATGTTGTTCAGAATAAATTCTCGCGAGCTGTATAATGTTCATCAGGCAATACAGACAATTTCCAGATTGAGGCCATTACCATAATATACTTCTGAAAAAGCATTTCACGCAGTCAAATGAACACATTCACATTTTCAGAAATATTATCAGCATCAATTAAGTAACTATTGATAAAACGATGAGAACTTGTGACAAACCAGTTAACATTCGTTGTTACACAGAACTCGAAGTCGGATACATACAATGTTCTTGTTAAAAAGAAGTATGTTTTAGGTGATAACTGGACAGATGAAATGTTGAATGAGTTTATCGACCGTGGTTTTAACAAAGATATTTTACTAAAACACTTGGATACTGACGAAATCTTGAAAGCCTGTGAATTTCTGTTGAATTCTTTTTACAAGATTTGATCTTAACCATCAACATCATGTCAGTGCCAAGATATGAGTGACTGCTAAAGCTATGAGTTTTCAAGTTAAATGGCACAACATATTTAATTAATTCAATCAAGACTTTGTACTTTGAATGCGACAATGAGACAATATGGGCTGAATATGCGACAACGCAGTTACAACAACAACAACAATAATAGAAACAATTACAAAGACGAAGACTTTTACAAAAATCTACTAACAAAAATCTACTAACAATGATTATCATGCGTTTACAGAAAATATTGTAATTTATAGAGTAACTTTAGAGTACTCTCACGTGGAACTGAAGCATGGGTTCTGATATTAAATAAAGGAGATCAGCGACTAGATCATACTTTGTTACAGGGCACCTGATCGGATTGAACAATTTTGTAACTAGGGTTTATGTATTTATGCTTTCTTACTACACTGACATGTATTACATTGTCTAATACAATTAATGGCTAGTTTAAGTGATGTTTCACATTCATAGACCCTGTGTAAAAAGGTAGCGCTAAAGACAATCTGAAAACGGACAGGACTTTTTGTCCAATCAAAGGGTATTAACACGGGCTCGAAGTGTGGAATGAAATTCGTCAGATTTCGTCCATTTGAGCATCTGATAAGCTAATAAATGATGCCAGTTGATCGTGTAATGAATCAATTACTGTCAGATTCTCTGACCAGAGTCTCATCGCGGAACAGTCCGAGATATTCCGATAACAGTTCCACTGCCTCTTCACGAACGAATGCTGCACGAGAACTTGGTGAGTTCGCCGCGAAACAGAAGCGACCGTGTTTAGCTAATCGTCTGAACATAAGTCATGTGTCTTTTCCTGTCAATGTCAGCGTTGATTGAAACAATTTGCGACAATTTCGCTCCATTCACTGTTTGTTTACATTTTTTCACTTAAAACACGTGTTTTAGTATCTCAGGTAAATCAGTAAATTTGATTGGACAGTTATCAAACGGATTTGTCGTGACATGTGCCTTTATTATGCGCAACTGTGATCGAAATGATGACAAAATCGCGCAGGACGTATTCTACCAAGCGGAACGAATGGCATAACGTTATCGGGTGGGAAAAAAGTTGATTAAAGTTTTAATAAGAAAAAGAAAGTGTTAATTTACGGAATTTAAAGTCGTAAGAACAGGGAAATACTTCATTTGTGTTATTTAAGTCCTTTCTAGTGGAGTAAATCGTGTGGTTTAAATATATCAGAAGTTACCTGTCATCGTGTGAAAAAAAATGTGTCAAGTCGGTTGTAAACTAATCGTGCTCGTGTGTATTTTGTGAAGTTTTGTGTATTCTGATGTACAAAAATCAGGGATAAAAATGACAATTTCGCGGTACAAATGGTTCTAACGAAACATATCAGCCTGTAGAATGAGAGACATAATCACACTAGTCGTGGCATTAGGATTTTTTCTGTCATTTTGCAGTGCAGGTAAATACCTACATATTTATTACTGTCGCAACCTACCTTGTCGGCAAGCTTTGATCTCCTTTTGATCTTGAGAATTACCAATTAAAAGGCGTACTCAATCAAAGTTATTACTAATGCATTTGATTGAACGCTGTGTATTTAATTCTTTCTATTTTAGTTGAAAATACAGATAGTAATTAATATACGCGTACGTTTTTATTATTTATCACACACAGTGAATAACAACATTCATTTTATGTCAATTGTGAATGATTGGGAGCTTTGGTATGTCTGCTAAGCTATAAAGAAACTTTTTATATTATTTGAACTGCTGTTTGATATTTTCAGATTGTATTTACATTAATTCCTAGATTAAGTAAGTGTGTTGTATAATATAAAATACTTAAAGCGAAGTTACACTTATATAGTGTTACAATAGCCATTGGTGTCTCTATAAAGATGGTAATTATTATTTTCAGGTCATATTTTATTGATACTTATAAACCTCACTTTGCTAGGGTTCACTAAGCAGATATTATAGTTTTAATTTAAGACATCATTCTGAAATAATGTTTGATTACTCATATGGACAATATAAACAGAAAAGGAACATTATGTTTATAGTTAATAATTGCATTTATTGTCTGTTTACTCAAATCTGAGAGTCTGATTTTTCTGTATGGAACAAGTTTATTTCAACACGCATGAAAATAGTTTGTGGGAATAATTTTAAGTATTTTCTTTGCAGGAGGTCAGATTTCCACTGCCAGACTGCATTAATATAATGTGATATTGATGTATTATGATTGAGGCTGTTCAGTGCTATTTACCATAAATAATGAAAATTCATACTCTTGCTATACAGACCAATAGACTTCAGTTTGAAGTTTGCAATTTCCGCTTATTTTGTCAGACACTGTCAGTACTGATGGTTGATTTTTTGGCAGATGTTGGTAACGTATTGAAGCATTCTCACAGAAATTTAACTTGTATGTTCTTTATTACAGTAACAGTTTCATGAGGAAAACATTTTTATCCATTTCATTCATTCACTTACGATGGTCATTTTGAGTCTACTAAAATGAATAGGATTTTTCTGGACATATACTAATTTCAAAACTTTCCTTCTTTCTTAAATCTGGACTCCAATTTCATTATCTGTGCCTTAGTTTATGCTATAAGTACTTAAATAGAAGCTACTGAATATTCTTGAAAAACTTCGTACACTTGTAAACTCCATTAAAACCCAATTCTGATTCATTTTACAAATTGGCTTGTCATAGATTTTGATGATTATATAAATGATGACAGGTAAATGCTATGACTTGAGTTGTTGGTTTTGTCATCCTATCCTAATTTTGTCTTTGTGTAAAAAAATAGTTTACAAATAGTTTTGATCTGGGATTAAACTTACAAGGGTGCAGTATAAAAAGCTGGCCCACATACTTAATCTGTTTTACTTACAAGCTGGATGGAAGCGTTAATGAGCCATAATATCACAAACATCTTTGTACATTATTTACAAATAAATGTATTAATAGAGTAAAAGGCTTCTAATCTTATACTATAACTGTCCTCTCTCAAAGACTTTTTATAGCACAGACTGCAAGCATCTCAGAGATTGCCGTCACATTTTGGCAAAAAAGCAGACTCAGTACAGACTGCCAGTGAAATAACTTTAAGCTTTGATAAGGCCAAAAAATAAGTACCTGGTTTTCTCTGACATCGCCAAAAAATATAGGATGGATAGGTCAGTGGAAGTTTTTTATCAAGTTTGTTTTTTTTTTGTCTCGTGATATAGTTAATATGAAAATACAGACAAGAGAATAACTAGCCAAATTAGGTTTGGCAGGAAAATGTAAGGTCAGTTAGATTTGTGGAAAGCTGGAAATTTTTTATGGTGCCTAATTAAGAGTAGTACTCTTACCCAACATATATTTGTTTTAAGGAAATATGATTTATTATGTCAATAAAATAAAAAAAGCTGCTGTAAGTGTTTTGCACTTTTACTTAAGTTTTTATGGTGAATTAGATTTGCTGATAAAACCTACCTTGGTTAATGCTCTTTAAGGATCCTGTTTTTACAAATGTTCATTTTTTATTACCTCCCTTGCAATATGGTACCATACTGTCCTGTTTAATGAGGATTGCCATAAAAGGTTATTAAATATATGCCTCTGATCATCCCTAGTATAAGATATCATAGCAGTTAAAATATGGCGTTTGTTATTTAAAGTGATTACAGCCAACTATATTCTGTATTTGATTTGTTTATATTAACATACCAAATGATGTAAAGACTGTGCATTTCTTATCTATTTTATCGTACGATAAATACCACCTATGTTGTATAACATTATTTGTTAAGGCTTTATATAGAATAAGATTTCAATGATTTCATTATCACTATGCATGTATTATGTATACTGTATAAAAGGTGCTACTAGGCAACAAATTGATAAACACCTGTTTGATTTATAATTTGAAAATGTTTAAGTCTTGATTATTGCACATGCAATGTAAATTTTTGCTTGATCAGTCTTTGAATGCTGTATGGTTCCATGAAATCTTGATTTTAACTCTTCATATTTCTTACCCGACTATTGCTTATATCCTAGGATTATAACACTGAAATAAGCAGTTTTGCCAAATCAATCCCTACCAATTAGCTGAATGATTTTGTGCGTTGACATTTTGTTACTCGGATATATAACCTGACAGTTCCTGACAGCTTGGTCTAGACTCTAGCAAACTCAATTAATGATAATGAATTGAATTTGCCTGTAAGATATATCTTTCTGGATGGATTAATTTGAAATTGGTACATTTGTTTGTTCTTTGAGAGGCATTTAGAAGCATACCTATAGACAGCCTTGTACTCTGTAATTATGTCATAGTTATGTTGTCTGGTATGCCTGTGCTGACTAAATGCATGTCATATGCAGCTGATAGCTAGACATTGCTAGCTGAGGCTTATTTAGGGCTCTTGTATACTTGTGGTACTATATTATTGACTTATGTTGTAATGATTGTATTGTTAAACTGGCATTATTTTATCAAAATCTGCAGCATATTTCTGGTTATTTTATGTACAGAATAAATATTTTTCATGATCATTTAAAGAATCTCTATATTGTTTTGACAGATTACTGTACATTATGTATTTATACTGTACAATGTATGTATATGCTTTTAACAGTATTTCAACTTGTACGATTTGACTAGCGTAAAAATAGTTGTTACTTTGCCAAATCCACCTTTTAAATACATTGACTGATCTTTCAAAATGTTTGTAGAAATGTTTATATAGACTTATGTCAGTAATGATATGGCTTTTATGAAGAACTGTGTTATCTAACGTTTCAGTATGATTTTCTACTTTTCTTTCTTTATAAATATCGATAAACTTATCATTTGTCCAGGAGAGATTTATAACCAGAATAGTGAATATTTAGGCCAATTTGAACTAAGTCACAATATTGACAGCCCCGCTGTGTCAAGGATTTACTGTCCCCATCAGAGATCTGCTTGTTTCAAGTATGTAAAATATCCTGTATTTAACCGAAGATTGTCTAATGGTGTCATATAGAAAACATCACAGACAGGTTATTTAAACAAATGAGTTAGTTATCTTCTTGAAATATTTTGTTATGTCTGTATCTAATGTAGGCTGTCTGATTGTCATTTAAAGTAAGTCAATTTAACAGTTAGGACAGTCTGTAACATCAAATTATAGAATTAGTCATACCACATGGGGGAACGAGATTATAGCTGTAAGAAAGTTAGTGTAGTCTGTGATACTGTTGTCTGTATACTGTTCATGGGTATGCTGGTGTCAGTGCTACGATTTTTCCCTTCTTTGTTTTGGCCGGTAAACGGACCCTTCCCAATTGAAAATAAAGACATTTTTTCCCAATTCCTAACCTAAAAATTCCCAATTTTGTCACCACACCACACATTTTTTCCCGATTGGACTGGACCTGGACCCTTGGACAAAATTGCAAAAATAATCGGTAGTGATACAAGATGGGGACCAAGTCTTTTGGATAAAGTGAGTTTGAACCCCACTGAGATACCAATCTCAATGGACACTCCAGTACTGATTATGCAGGTAATGAACTCAAGAGTGAGTCATATATGTATAGTTCTCATTACAGTCTCAAATGAACTGAAATATGCTGACAAGAAATGATTTATTTAAAATTTAGATATAGGTCATATTACATCCATAGCGGAGAATTGTATAATTCAGTAATTGTTTAAATAAGAGTACAAATTGGATTCAAATTGGAGTTTGTATTTAGACGTTGTACTTCAAACATCCAGTTTGTCTATTCAAGTTTATAAAATAGTTTGGTTTTCCATTGGAAAGAATCCTCATTAAATAGGCCGTCTCTTTTTTTTAAATTATGCTTTTAAAGTGGAGAATAAACATACATTTCATGGTGGCCTGATAAAGTTGGATTGTATGATGTATTGGACATTAATTATTGAAAATCAATGTAATACACTTATGTATGATGGATAAGTATGGGTAAATAAATACTCTACAATTAGCTTGTATGGTGCCTGTACTTGTGCTTTGAATTAAAGTTAGGCCTAAAAAAATAGGTTTGTTTCTAGTTACCCGACCAATCCATCATTTACCTCCCAACTCAAAAGTTTTTACGGCATCCAAATTGTAGTGCTATATTGTAATTTTCACAACAATGTTGCTGATATATGTATAAAAAAATGTAAAAGAAATAAATCCCTACCTACTGACCCTTATTTTGGGGGACATGTAACCGGAAACAAACCTTTTTTTGTTTAGGCCTTATAATGACATTCGTCTCTTTTTACATGCTGTACCTTCTGACATCTTGGGGTCTGATGGGGAGTAGTTGAGATCCTGTATTACAGGCTTGGTACAGTATAACCCTTCAAAACAGATCCCTTCCAGACTGATAAAAAGTCCAGTTTTCTTAGAATTCTGGTTTTCAGAGAACTATGATAAAAGAGAAGAAATGGGACTTGAAAAATCGTCTGATTTTCAGATAATTACAGTTTTAAAGGAGTCCAGATTTCAAATGTTTCGCTGTATTATGATTCATTTAAGCTTTCATTTAAAACAGAGCTCTTGTTTTGATGAACAAAAGGCAAAAAAGAGTCATTCATTAACATTAAGTCACCTAGAAGTGAAAACCATTGTATATATATATATATATATATATAGAAGTTCATCATCTGCTTAGCGAATTCACTGATCATTTTATATAATGGTACAAAAATTAGTTGTTTTTTTATATTTTACAATGTTAAAAGTATTTGTTACACATTCAAGTAAATAATTATGATCATGTTTAATACAATTCTACTCTGTATTGTACATTATACATGATATAATTCAAGCAATACTTGTTGAAATATATTATGATGCAACAGTTTGATCCAACTCACTACAAAAATGTTATGTTGAGGTTGAGCTTGTTATTTCAATTTTATCTTATATTTATCCCTCTTAAAGATCAGTAGATTTACAATTTGTACTAATGTATATAGTAGGTACAGACATGTATAAACACTTTTCAAAATATTGAAATGTTTTCATTACAATATTTTGATTTACGCATGTTTAACATTCTTCAATGTTTTGTTATCATTAATGTTAACAGCATGCCATTATGGTACATTACACAGTAGTATGTGCTACAGTACACTGTAAACTCAAGTCCCCGACAGTCACTGAGATGTTTGATGTCTCAAGTTTTAAGTGTGACGCTTTTCACTAGTAATGGTATTCAGGTTTTTGTTATGTATATATAAATAAGTACTTATATTACTCCCGTTCTGGGTATCGCATGCACCCATCATCAATACTTTATTTAATATCTTCGTTATGTCACCAAGGTCAACCAGGTCATGGATGAGCATACAAATACCTGAGATGTTAGGACTTCATGGGCAACTCAACATATGATCATAGTAATGTTAGTATACAAACATATTCATGATTTTATATGCCAACTAGTAGTGAACTACTTACTGTTGATTTGAAAATAATGATGCAATATGTCAGGTAACTGCAGATTGGTCAAGTATTGTCATGTAACTGCTTGGTTAAGTATTATCATGTTACTGATTGGCCATACATGGTCATACAACTGATTGGTCATACACTGTCATATAAATGCTTGGTCAGGTATTGTCATGTAACTGATTGGTCATACATTGTCATATAAATGATTGGTCAAGTATTTTCATATAAATGATTGGTCAGGTATTTTCATATAAATGATTGGTCAAGTATTTTCATATAAATGATTGGTCATACATTGTCATATAAATGATTGGTCAGGTATTTTCATATAAATGATTGGTCATACATTGTCATAGAAATGATTGGTCAATTATTGTCATATAAATGATTGGTCATACATTGTCATATAAATGATTGGTCAAGTATTGTCATATAAATGATTGGTCATACATTGTCATATAAATGATTGGTCAAGTATTGTCATATAAATGATTGGTCATACATTGTCATATAAATGATTGGTCAAGTATTTTCATATAAATGATTGGTCATATATTGTCATATAAATGATTGTTCATGTATTGTCATGTAACTGATTGGTCATACATTGTCATATAAATGATTGGTCAAGTATTTTCATATAAATGATTGGTCAAGTATTTTCATATAAATGATTGTTCAAGTATTTTCATATAACTGATTGGTCAGGTATTGTCGTATAACAGATTGGTCATACATAGACAGATATCTGCTTGTTCAGACATTGTCAGCTGACTGTTTGGTCAGACATAGGCAGATCACTCTTATGTCTTGACACCATGATCAATCATATCCAATCTTCTCTCACCATGGTCGACCATATTAAAACATGGTCAACCGTCAAAAACCCGTGGTAACCATGGTCGCCCATGGTCATCATTTTGACAATGTCAAGTTCTGTAAAGATATTATGTCTCCTATAATTCTATTCTGTTTTTTATCTTATAGCTCTCAAGTTTGATTATTATATATTGGATCTGTAGGAAGTAAAAGGATTATTTGATAACAATACATGATATTTGAAAAATAGACCTGGTCTTATTGAGTTACCTACCAGCGTAGGAACATTTGAATCAAATTTCTTTTGACAAATTAATGTTCGTTTTTTTTGGCTAATGATGTAGATATATTTACCACAATTATGTGTATAATGTTAGATTGATGATTGTGTTTGATGGTCCGAAAAACATCATTAATGACAGATTTTAACAAATGTTAAATTATCTCCCCTATTTGAGCACACATAGTTGGTGGCAAAATCAATATTTAGAATGTAAACTTTCTTTACAAATGATAAATTGAACTTGTCATTTTCATGTATTTTTATTTTCTACATTCATTGTGTTTTTTTATTGTATTTGTCTGTGACCTTTAATTTAATGGTGCCTCAAAGTCATGTTTTATAGAGGTGTATGTTTTATTGTCCAATCGTGTTCTGTTTTATTATGACAAACCAGGGAAGTTGGTCATTTAAACTTTTTTACTGTTGAATTTAATCTTCATATTTTGGTAAGATACAAAATGTGTATGTGTATGGTTAACAATATTTAGTTCATAATCATAAGTATACTGCGTACAGAATGTACTGTACACTATTGTTTGCAGGATCTTAAATTTTAAAGCCATTATAATTTTTTTTAGCTACAAACCTTAGCCATTTAAATTTATTATATTTCTAATAGTACAGGTAATGTGAATGTAATTTTAACATTTCAAGTAGAGTATGACTAATGGGGTATACTTGGTACACTGTTATATTATATCAGTCGTCTTTGTCCTACTCCTTATAACATGCTTTATGCTTGACTTAGTGTCAATCTGTTGGGTGTGGCTATTTACAAAATGGTATAGATCTATAATTCATAATCATGCATGTATGAAAGTTAAAGGTCAGTAATTAAATTATCAAATGACTGTAAAAATGCACTTTATTTATGTCAAGTACGTATTGCACTTCAAAAGCTGGGTGTGTGTAAAACTTGTACTATTCCATGGATTTGATCATCTTGCCCCGATTACTTGTCATGAGTATGTAAATATTGTAAAGGTTTTTGTACTTACTATCTATAATACTGCTCATTAGTTTATCTTTCAATAGCCCAATTATTCCTAAATATTGAATTTGAATTTTGTGAGTTTCTTAGAGCTTCGATTGAGGAAGATATAGATATCTAGATATTGAGTATCCCAATCAACATATAGATCATATATTTTATATAATCAAACACTTTATATTATGAATTAAGAGAACCATCTGGACGAGGACATGCTGTAAATGTCCTAATATTGTGCCCTGCATTGCTTTATAATGCTGAATAATGATAATGTTATACATGTTGCCGCTATTAATATTGGTCTTTTTGAAAACCTGTATTTTTATATTTTAAAGAAATTAATAAAAAAAATTTAAGAACTTGTTATTGTTGCAAGACCACGATTTTGCTCAATTACGGAAAGATGTATTTAGGTGCTATGTACCAATTTACCAAAATGGCATCTGTTTGAATTGTGGCGCAGTTCAAATATGACCCAATTAATTCATTAATTGAGTCCTGAGCATGCATTATGCTTTGTTAAGTTTTATTCTGTTACTCACATCCTAGTTTACTCTGGCTGTAGTCATGAGGATGTCTCATATTTTGTTTACACATCATTGATGCAGGATTTCTTGATGACCCTGTATCTCTATCTGCATAAATACCTCATGTCAAGTTGATACCTTATTTACTACTCAGTAATGCAGGTTATGTGTATTTATGGAATAATTATTGGTAGTTAAAAAAGTGATATTATACTGAGTGATTAACTTCCCAACCTTTGTCCACATGAAGTTTCAGGCCAGAAAACAAGAAATATAAAATGTTTCAACTTTTTCATATTTTAAGCCCTGAAGATTGGAACTGATATGAATCACATTATTGTCCCTATATTAAATCAATGTAGTGCTCACTGTTATTCTTCTCGACATAAAAAGAATGTTGGCCCATATTTCAACGGGTTATAATTGCGGGATTCTCATCCAGAACTCAGGTATTACATTCTATTGGGTATACAAAATTGTCATCTCGCCCATGTAAATTTGTTCATGCAGATTAACATGGGAGATTGGCAGTACCGGTCTACCAAAGCATTCCGATGACAATTACTACAATATCAGGGTATTATGTTAAACTTTCTCAATTACACAGTATATGATCAGTAGTAGTTTAAGATACATAATTGTGATTGTTGTACAATGTCTATTTAGTTTATATATTGATACCAATACGGTGAATTTGAATAATCATATAGTATACCTGCAATTGGTATGAAAGTAACTAGTATTTATGTGACCTATGATGATCAACATATGTGGTCCACTTTTACTTTGCTTGACACAAACTGAAACAGACTGTACAGTCAAGCCTGTGAACAAACTGGCCACCCTTGGGATTGAAGACAAAATGTGGCCTTTATTGACAGATGGCCTTTATTTGGAGGTCAGTTTGTTCTAAATAATCAGTGATGGGTTTTCAAAGAATGGTCTATTCACAGGGTGGTCTTTATTAGTATGTGGCTGCAAACACAGGTAGTATAAAACATAGCTATGTATGATCATGTATTTTTCGGAAAAATTAAATTGTAACTTGTTATCCTTTTGTAAAAACTCAGAAAAAATAAATAAACTGAAACAAGGTGGGGGTCATTGTACCTTTATAAGTTATTTCTTCTCTCAAATAAATGAACCATTAATTTAACTGTATATGAAAAACACATGAAATTATGGATTATTGTAACCTATTTGTACATGTAATTATATATTAATATTACAAATACATAAATTACTGAAGTTAATTATGATACACATATTTGGGTCATTATAATGTATCATTTATGTTGTCTGACAGGTATTGAATCACTTAAACAGTAACTAACTTCCAATGAGGTCATTGACTCTTGTTATACCTATCTGCACACAAATGTCCAGATCTTTATAATGTAAAAATATAGTAGTAGTCAAAAAAGCCCATTACTCGGATTAGCTCAGTGGGTAGAAAGCAGAACTTTGATCAAGATGGTACCTGAGTTCAAGGTATGAGTATAAGGCACATATTATTCCAGGGCAGACAATAAGTATAATGTTTTTGTATCCAAAGTTTTTTGTCTCTACCTTCAGGGTGATTGACACAAAGCTCACATAGTCTGACAAATGCGAGTAAAAATTACATTTTGCGAGTGAAAGTTCCATCAACTTGCAAAATTTGGCAAGTAATATGTGCAGTCCATTGTTGGTCCTTTTCACAAATTGTCAATAAATTGTTGATAAAAAGACTGTTTCATTCTGGCTTTGTTTTCAATAAACAAATTTGGTGTCAATCAAAATTGTGAGTAAGATTCTCATTTTGCAAAAGGCATAAACTACAAATACAAATATTTACTTGCAAAAATTTGCAAGCTGAAAATCCTCCAAGTGTCCAACCCTGACCTTTGATTCACATGTTTTAGAAAATGAGCTGGTGCTTGTTGGGAAACTGCTTTATAAGTCTTGTTAGGTTTTAAAGGAGCACTGTTTATAAACTTCATTAAACCCTCAGATCAAACAAATTAATAAATAAATATGGTTATGTGTTATAAAGTTTAATTAGAATAATCTATCTTGAAAACCAATTGTTATTAATTTATTTAAGTTATTAACATTTAATATGTTTTAATTCCTTTCATCTCCATCTTAAATGTGATAAAAAGTTGTATACATACATGATAATCCTGTGAGTTTTGAGTATTGGTTTTCATTCAATGTTATTTCAATAAAGTTGATTGAGATTATTCTAATCTTACAGTATGTATGTTGACATGAATCATGATGTTTGTATATATTTATAGATCTGAAATTTTCAATTAAATCTACCTGTTTTGTGGTTCTTACATTTTTACATTGAGATGAGCCGAGCAGAATGGCTGGTCCCTGTTTTCATTCTTTTATTGCAAAGGTTTGTGGGAAATTTAAATTCTAACATTTTTGTGGTCACAATTTCATTAAAATAAGCTGGGCAAATAAAAAGTTTATGAACTGATGATTTGCTGGTTTGTCGCACAAAATTGTTTAGCTTTTCAGTCTTTGGGAAAAAAGTTATATGTTCTGTTTAATTACTTCTGAATGTACTAGATAAACAGATAGATCTAGACTATCTATGAATGAATGATCTTATACAGTGTCTTGTAAAATCAAATTTAATTGAAAGGTTATTGATTAATACATGCCATGCTGTTTTTTTTACATTTTTCAATAAAATATACTGAAGAATTGTTACGGTAATCATGATATGTCTGCAATCACTTGTAAGACAAGAATGTATTGATTATAACTAGTGATTAATACTCCTCATATATTTGCATTGTCATTGCTTATGTTTTTAAGTGTACAGTTGTATGATAATCCTGTAAAACTTATATATGGTGGAATCATTCTTTTCACCTTATTTGGAGTGGAGCACATACCTAAATGAAGTCATTTGTGCGCATGGTGTTAGTGTTTTGTATCTTACTAGTGTGAGAGGAAATGTTTGAATGGAGATATGACCCTTAACAGATCACAACTGCTTTTCCTGCAATATATTTGGGACCCACATCTTTTGTTAGATTTGACATAATATTCTTAAAGTTAAAAAAATGATTTTATTTCACTTGACTTGGCTGAAGACCTTACCCACACAGATCTGAGAATGTTGTTATTGACTGATTTTAGAATAAATCACTACATGCTGGCAAGACCTTGACTTAATATTCAGAGAAGGTAGTTGTTGACTGTTTCAGAATAAATCATTGTTCACTGCATACTGGCAGGACCTTAACGTAATTAAGTCTCCTCTGTCATAAACAGACATAGGGGAACATTGTTTGCATTGTTTTACTTTCCACTATCAATCATTTCTTGGTCAATGATTAATTCTGTGATGATCAGAATAAGTGGTTCTGAGTAAGAGAGCTCCCAGTGTATCTGTTTTATTCTACACTAATAGTCATGTTATTTATTATAGTACATAAAGTTAACTGTTTACACGTGTTGTCAGAATGAACTTTGTTGTATATCAACTAGACTAAACATAGAAAGGTCTGTCTATATGTATGTATCTATCAGCCTTAGATATCTATACTGTGTTGATTGACACCCATCTAGGTCTCAATATTTAAGGCCAATGCTATTGAACAATAAATGAAAAATACCTCTGTGGCTATTTGTTAATGTTTCAGCTTGTGTCTGATGTAATTAATACAACTTTCTATATTACATGAATACATGATATGTGTTGAATGACAAAATTTTAGTTCCTCAGACATGATGTAACTTGTATAAATATTAGTAAGGTTATGTTAGGTATATATGTATCATTTAAGCTTATAAGATAATATATATGTAGTTAAAAACTTAATATTTATCAATAGAATTCAAATACCTGCTGTATTGTCAGTGTGGTAGAAAGACAGAAAGGTACATATATACCATAAAAGTACACTATAACCACTAGTTCCATTGTTTTGTATCCTGTGTGTAAGCCGGCCTACATTAATACACCCTGGGAACAATTCATAACCACATTTTACAACTGACGTACCATATTTGGTATTAGCAGACATTTCTTAAAAAAAGGAAACATTGTAAAGTGTGTTTGAGTCATCATACAAATAACTATAGTCAAACCTGTGAACAAAGACCATTGTTGGGAAAGACAAAATGTGACTTTTATTGACTGATGGCCTTTATTAGGAGGTCAGTTTGTTCTCAATAATCAGTGGTGGTTTTCCAAAGAATGGCCTTTATTCACAGGGTAGTCATTACTCAGAAGTGGCTGAAAACACAGGTTTGACAGTTCAGCCTCTTGGTATTTTTGCATATGTATCTACATTTTAGATGAATTATTACAAAATTCTGACTTGTTGAGATTAAATACTATTATATAAGTTACATTGGTATCCATCTTATTTCAACCTGTGATATCAAACAATGCACAGTGCATGAAAATTACGAGGTTGATTGTAATTCAATTCGTTTGATTCTCATTTTTGTCATGGATTACATTATTGTAATGTTTCTCGTAGCTTATAAGCAATTAATGGTACATTTTATGTATACGTGTGATTTAACTGATACTGTACCTAGTGTGTCTCTTGTTTGTTGTTTTTTTACTGTAAGATGTCAAAAGTTAATCATAAATTTGAAATTCTGCCCTAAAATTAATACATTCTTATTATTAAAAATAATTGTCATTTTATGGTTTATGTATGTATGTTTGTAAGTGTTTATTGAAACACTAGCCATCAAGTATGACATTATAGCTATGGGATGATTGGATTCATAATTTTGTGCATAAAACTTGTTATGAATTACATGTCTATTACATGTCTATAAGTTAACTATTTTTTTCAGAACTTGTGATTACTCGACCACCAAAGAACACAACAATTCTCGAGAACCAGCGTCTCCTCATGCACTGTGAAACTGGTGGAATCTCTAAGAGCAAGATACGTATAAAGTGGTATCACAATGGTGATGAAATGCCCTCATCTGGCGTGAATTACAAAATACGCTCAACTGGTACGCTCCGGTTTCGAGAAGTGAAGGTATCTGATCGTGGAGTTTATTATTGTAAGGTAACAAGCGAAAATGGAAAAGAAACTTTATCTTCCAACCCTGCACACCTTGTGGTCCAAGGTTTGTATATAACATGTCTTCATGATTGTATAGCTTGGAATTAGTTTACATCAATTTTCTGATCAGATATAGTATGTCATGTCTTTTAACTCAGTAAATTAGTATGTAACTCCAAATGTAGAATTTCCTCTTGTAGAATATAAGCAAAATATCTGATAAATCCATCAAGATAGATGTCAAGAACTTATTATGAATGATCATGTCATCTTCAGTCATCGGTAAGCTTTCCTGATTTCATCAATGTAAGAATTTTTGCTTCTGGAATGGTTCACATGTTATGCTGATCAGGTATTCTGTTATTACCAACATTAAAATACTGAGAACCAGTCCTAAAACCCATTATCACCTTACACAACTAAGATGCAGTCATGCAACAAAGTTATACTGATAGAGTAATTACATGAACATATGATGGATTGTTTCCACCTTATAATAATTGTGTTTCAGTAATTATTACTTGTAATTAATGTTTGGTCATTCATGCAATGAGGAAGTTATTAGGATTTGGCTTGTATCCGATTATAAAATTACTCACATATGTGTTCTGTCTGTTCTATCCGTAAAATTCAATGGCTGTAAACTTCTAAGTTCATTTGATGTTTTAGTAATTTTTATACCTATTATACCCATACTTGTACTTACATCAGATCCAAGTTACATCATAATGACTTGTGTGTAAGAGTTTAAATTATGTATTTTGTAGCTGTAATACCCTTAACAGGCACTAATTGATTTCTGTAACATTTGAACAATATTTAACCTAATCATTAATTAGCTAAGCATTATGGTGTAAGCTTGTATTTCACATTTCAGTCTAAAATAAGTTGCAAATTTTGATCCTTTGGTCCGTCTCTTTGTTTTTGTATAATTATTACTTAAAACAACCTGAAAATGGCTGTATGGTTTTGAAATGATGGTGAGAGAATATTGTTTCATGTGGCTAAACCTCAGTAACCTCAAGTGTTGAGTTCACTGAATGAGCTTAAAAGGTAAAACTTTGAGAATCTCTATGTATCTGCTGCAAAAAGACTTAAGTTTGAGTCATACTGAAAACGCTTATTTACAGTTTCAAACCTGAAGTTTTGTGGTTAGGTAGAGTGGAAAAGTGATATTGAATTGCTGTGTTATGACTGATGTTGATTTCTGAATCTCTGGTTTATTCATTGACAGCTCGTGATTACATTTACAACTTGAAAATTACCAGTGTGAAATAGTTTGAGTGCATTCATTCATTGATAGCATACATGTGAAGCTAATAGATAGTGATTTGTTTATAATATGTCATCTTCAAGTCATTAGGATGAGGTTGATGTAGATTACATTATGTAAATCTGTATTTGGAGATAATCTATCATACCTGGATGCTGACACGATGACATTATTGTATCATGTTAAACATTTGCTGTTTGATCTATGATAATAATCAAAGTCATCGTAAAGATTGAAGCTGGTGTATTTTTGTGAATGTAGCATACATAGTATGTTTGCAGTAATAAGATTACCTTTACAAACAGATGTATAGTTAAGTTCATATCTCATTGTAGTCATACATTTTATTCTCATTTTATTTCTAAATATCATTTTAATTGATAACACACAGTCTGGTACTAATGGCTAGCTGTAAACATTTTTTGGTGGTTTAATGTCATGTTTGGCAACTTTTCAAGCTTTGACTGTGAAGAAAGACTCACCTGGGTGGAACCTCCAACCTTCCGTGAGCTAATTGGACAGCTTCCTCCCATGTGAAATTTGTCTGGTCTCAGGTGGGATTCGAACTTGCAGTGGTGTGGGGTTAGCAAGTGCTAGTCAGGGACCATGATTTATGATTTAAATGTAAACACCGTAAAACCTAGTTATCTCCAGGAGTCATTGGATCAGACAAAATGGCTGAAATAAATCGGGTACTTATGATAGCAATGCTTGTAATAATGAAGTGTTACTGTACATTGAATTATTCTCTCAAAGCATGTAAAGATTTGGCTTCTATTTTAGGACATTGATATTTATCTCCATGGTTGTAGAGTTTACATTTTCATTTATATTTTTTTTATTCTACTTTCAGCTAAGGTTCAAATATTTGACTATGCTCCGAGATTTGGGCAGGTTTCACTGGCATACAACAGTAATGCACGACTGATGTGTAAAGCAGCTGGAATCCCTGCCCCTAAAATACAGTGGCGAAAAAATGGACTCTCAGTGAGTATGGTATTGTATGTAATATATAATAGAGTATAATGCTATACTCTTTGTATGTATTCATATATTTTATTATATTAAACTCAAGGTTGGTTTATCATTATGATGCTGCAGGGACTTTAATGATTGTAATAAAACTGGACCACATTTGAACTAAGAATAAGTTTATTAAACTAACATATTCATGTCATACACAAAATACTATTTTTCCCCCTCTTGCATGGAAATGTCAAGCTGTAGACAATGGTTATTCTCTTATTTATTTATGAGTTAATGTGTTTTTCCACTGACTATCAGACCAGTGCAGATCATCATATCACTGCATGAACACATTAATTATACCAGTGTAGATTTTAAGGCTTGCTCCAGGATGGCACAGGGATAACATTCACTGGTAAAAAATATATGTTCAGGATCACTGAGTCTATTTTACGCCTGTGGACCACCATGTTGAAAGTGTAATATACATTGATTCACCATTGGTCTAGTATGCTTGAATGGCTTTAAAAATCTGCATATCATTGGAAGAGCTATGAAAATCATTGATATGTAATTATCATGTCAAAATATTATAATTTTCCGTGAACTTTGAAATGCGATATAATTATTTGAAATTGTCAGTTCGCCTGATTTGAGTATTGTACCTCATAAACTTGTCTCTTTTTGGACCAGTTTCTCTGTCTGATAAAATGGTTTATTTCAGTGCATTGACAACATGTGCACAATGAATATTGTAGAATGACCTTGAAATCTGAATATACTTTTACATAAGTTTTATAAATTCTTAAAGCAGATGCTTATGTGCTCTAAATTGGCAGATTTGTCCCATTATAGAATTATCAGTCAAGACATTTTGTGTTGTAAAAACCACATGTTTAGGTGTGTTCTTTATTTTATAGAGATAAACTAATGTCTGTTCATACTACCTTTAGAAGAATATTTATATGGAAACAAATTTTAAGAAATAGTTAGACAGCATTATGTTTATATTTGTTCCAAAATAAATGTTTTTGTCATGTAATGACTCAAGAATTTTGACACACAATTGTTACAAATGAGATTTAATTGGAGATTTACAGTTGTGTTTTAAATTGCCTGCAGATGATGTCATAGTAGTTTTATGCTGTCTTGACTGTGGGAGATATGGTATGATTCATTATGACTGTGCTAACTTTTGATGTCTTTGTACCAAACTTTAACTTTCTAAACAATACAATACCGGAGTAGTCAGCGTAACTGTGCCACAATGAGATTTCAACATGCAATATGTGTCAATATTGTCACACTAGATTCTATACAGGGTTATGTTCAGTAACACCCAGGGAGGGAAATAAATTCTTCAAGTTAGACCATAGATTATAAACCAACTTTGTTTTCGTTTGATATCAGACTAGTTATGTCATTAACTATGCTTATATTGACACCTTCATAGATATGAGGTCTCTTTTGAAAATGATGTCTCTAATCCAGTTGATCTTTGAATGTGAGAAAGTTCATATCGTTGATGAATAATGTTATATTTTTATAGTTGTAATCTTTACTTAATGTTATATTTTTATAGTTGTAATCTTTACTTTAGGGCAAGAAAGTTGTATTTTGTTAATTATTTATACATTGTTACAACATTGTTATTCTTATGGGACCAATATGTCAGTATTATCCTGAAAATGTTGACTGTCTACTTTGTTTCCTTTTCTGAAAAAGGTTATAAATTAATCTGCTAAACCTGTAGTTTTATGGGTATATTACATCAAAATTGTTTCCATCTTAGTCACTTTGGTTCTGTAAGATTTGGGGGTATACAAAACAACTAATCCTGTCAGTCAGTTCACACGCTATCACAACATTGTCTTGTTTGCACATTTTAGTTGCTTTATTTAAGTTAAATACTTTTTTCTGTTTTTAGATAATAAATCAAGCGGAAGATGATGTTGAAATCAATGAAAAGTGGATCACCAAGGACAAAGTTCTGGAATCTGTTCTGAACACTGGGAACCTCACTGAGACTACAAAGTTTGAGTGTGAAGCTAACAATGTACATGAACAAGGACCAGAAGTCCAGTCTAAACATTTCACTATTGATATTAGACCAAATGATGGTTAGTATTGTTCTTTTCTAGGTGGAAGATTTTGTACCAGAAAAACAATCCTAGTACAGCTTTTTAATACTTTTTCAGAGTTAGAAACAGAATTTCTGTTTGAGGGTTGCAGGGACTCTCAATACAATATTTTTAGGGTCCTTGGAGAAAAATTAGGGTCCCAGGTATGGTGTCAATGACTTTACCTATGACCACCAGCATCTCTTAAAATAATGTTAGGTTTTGCTTCAAGGATAAAAAACTATGCATAAGATAAATATATAGGCAATGTGCATGCTGGGGGACATGAGGTTTTGAAAAAAGGGTCCCACAGAAAATTTTATGCCCCAAGGAGACAAAAATCCTGCATAAAGGGGAAACCCTGTAATAATTATACCTCATTGTTATTGTGACATCTGGTATACAATGTGGATGAATGAAATTTATGTTGGCACTTTCTGGACCAAATCCTAGTGACTCAGTTTTTATGTATACAGCATTTAGACAAGAGCTAGCATCTAAACTGAGTCTTTTTTGTTGACCACAAATGTCTTACATATACTTCATTATTCATTTGTAAGTCTATATGTTATGTATGTGAATGCCAAGTACTATATTTACAATTGTACTCTAGAAAAATCTTACATATGTTGATGTAACAAGTCCGTAAGTTTAGGATTATATAATGTGTGTATGTATACAGTGTTTTGCCTTATAAAATGCATTTCCAGGGTTGCTGATAGGCAAAATGTGTGTTATAATGATTTCTGGACAGACATTTCAGACATAGTCTAAATAGTTGAACAGTTGAATTATTTAGTAGATAGCTTCTTCATCTTAATATTCCGATGATCCAGGTAGCTATTTTTACCAAGGCTGAGTATTTGATATTTGTTCTGTTTTAAGTTTATCCTCAAGTCAAGTTTTCTTTATAATAATATATATATTATTTTGTTCAGGTTAATTATAAATACACTGTAAAACTCGCTCTTCTATTTGAACGATATTTTTATGCGGATGAATTGGTCGTGGGTGGACAACTTACTCTGTCTCTGCACCTTCTTGTTTGTGATTATCCTGCCTTTATACAAACAGCTTCTTCCTATCTCTATATCCAACTCTGAATGTTTTCATATTTCAAGGTTTTGAGAGAACTTGGTTCATAGGTGAGTAAAATCTGTTTGCATGAAATTAAACTTTACCTTAAAGTGTTTCTCTTCAAGTTTCCCCAAACTACAACCATGTATAGTTGACACTATAGCCTATTACCCATTATAATACTATTAATCAAAGATAAGTCGGCTGGGTTCACTCTAATATACTCTTTGATGTAATGCAGTTTTAGGTTGTCCTTTTTGCATGAAATGTAACAGCCTTTTATGGGTAGATGTGTAGATCTCATTTCCGTAAACCATATCCTTATATAGTGTACTACTTTATTATATAGAACGTTTTATGACACATCCCAGTTATAAGTGTTATGGGTATTTAAAATGTGTGGAGATTTAGATTTAAGGAAAGGAAGTGGCATGATTTTGCAAATTTTGACAATAGTTATGATAAATATGAGGTCCTTGTTGTTATAGTTGAAGATTTTAATGTGTTGTGTTTTTCGCTGCATCCAGGTATTGAACTCCATAGAGAATATGTTAACATGGGATATAGGTCCAAACTCTTGCTTAAAGTCCATCATTTTTCCGATATGTCGCCTAATTCAATCTGAGACTTATTTATAACTCTACTGAAATTATAGACAGATATTCATTCTGGGGAAATTGTTTTACAAACACTATGAAAACAATCTTTAAGGTAGTCCCAAGTGGCATAAACTATATACTTGTTTCAAATTCTGGGTGAAATTAAGTATTTGTAGAATGTTAGGTTGTAGAATTTATTCAATTATTGCATGACTGAAACAAGTTTTTATTAACATTTGAAATATAACTAAATAAATGCTTGCATATTACTAATATAAAGTATACTAATATTTGTTATGAAATGACATTATTTAACTTACTCAGTTTTTTTAAATAGCAAACAGTTTCTACAGTTAATTCATTTCCAAAGTGTTGTAAACTATTTATCTAAATAAACTATTTAATGATAGTGAAGATTATTGCTTTGTGAACTTAAAATAATATTTACTGTAATTATAACTATAACTATCAATAATTTTAACTTTCAGTTCAGGTATTTACTTAAAAAATCATGCATCTTTGTTTACCTAAATTGAATAGCAATTAAAATAATTGATTCTCTTATTTTTAAAATAAATTGCTGCTACCATCATCTGTTTTATAACAATAATTAATTAATGAGTTGAATGTGATTGATTGAATGCTACTGGTTTGGATATTAAGTTATATAGCTTTAAGCTGTGACTAATTGAATGATGTTTTGTAACTGATGGTTGAACATTGCACAGAATAATGAAGACATTCTTATTTATTACCTATGCCTTATGTTGGATAAAGTTTATTTATAGTAGTCAATATCAAATCCTTCCCAGTATTTACTCAGTTATTACCTGTGGTAATATTTCAAAACTTTACTGACTTTAAACACCTGTTCTCAGTGTGATAAGGGAACCAATATTATGCTGTTTCCTGCTTAAGGAGTGACAAACAGAGGGAACCAGCCAAAAAGGCATTGTTCATAGATCTCCACACAGATGTTTAGAAAACTGATCACAATGTCTGGAACACACAACATATGTTTAACAAGACAGGTCATATATCATTAGGATTATTCTATTTACTTTGAAATGATAAAACAATACCTCGTGAAGAAAATTTAGATAATTTTTAAACAATGCTATTATGATATGAGGTATTCAATGCTTTGTATATACCACAGTGTATATCTGTATGTATCGGGCATGTCATATAATATTCTTATTAGAATGCAACTAAAATAATAATTTTAGAGAAATGAAATTATGGATGATTCATGCTATGTTGTTATTTGAACGTCTACAACATTTTGAATACATTAAAGTATACAACAGTAAATCAATTGCATAAAGAATAACAATTAATTTTAATTTAGTTTTCAACGCTTCAGAAGAAATGCACTTATTTCATATCATTGATATTTACCACGTCCGAAGGAAATGGATCACTCTTTATAATACCAATATTATGTGAAGTTTATAAATTTATAAGCATCTATTTGTATGTAAAATATTTTTCATCCGCACCAGATAATTCATCCACTGTTAGAATTCCAAATCTCCATGCCAACCTCTTGTAAGGCAAATAACTCTAGATTCAGCATCCGACGTATACACACAGTAACTTCCCTTCCCTGCTGCTGAGGCTGATTCAAGGGAGATAACAATGTTGTCCTTATCTTTGTAACAGATTCCTAGTCTAACCAACATTGATAAGTTTAGCATTCCGATGCTTTTATCAATCAGGTACATCTTGTTTAGGTACATATCAACTTAAGGAGGTCAAATTTATCGAAAAAAATGGACTATTTAAATGTTTGTCTGCTTTAATTATGACTTATATGCAGGAATTAATCACTCTTATGTTTATTTATTTGATGTATGTTTGAACCCCATTTCATGACAAGAATTTTCTGTACAGTGAGGTATTAGCAAGATATTTGTTTCAATTAAAACTTTACTTTTAAAGTAGATGAATGATATTGCTTTTTATTTCTTTTCATGGTGTGAAAATTGTCATGGTGTAGAAAATCTTTTGATCTTTATTTCTGGAAGTTAGGTGGCTTAACATTAATTGATCAACACAAATAATAGAAACCCATATGTTGGTCTTCCAGCAAAATGTTGTCAAAATTTAAACACTTGAAAATGATGCTTTAGAAAATATCTATTTATGGTGTGTAACCTATTGTAGCAATCATGTTCAATTATCTTTTCTAGTTTGTAATGAGTAAAATATTACTTTTGTACTGTTACAGAAAGTTTTCCCCCTCACTGTGGGGTCAATGATCTTGTCTTGTTTGTCCTCAGAGGATTCAATTAGTTTTCTTACTATTGTATCGATCAATTAGTCCCCCACCTGAAGTTTCCTAGTTGTCTCACGTTTCTGTACGTAAATACCTCAAATCTACTCTTGCTGTTTTAGCTGGTATACCTAACCACAGTCTTAACATAAGATTACATGTATGCGTCACATTTCACAAAAAGGCACTTTTCCATCTTATACACCTGCCTTCGAAAATATTTTACATGCTTCTATAAACCTGTTTTAATCATTTAAATGCTTGTAATTTACTCGATTTTAGTCTTTCCAAATACATTCTATATCTCTTAGGTATAAATTGCTGATTTTGAAAAGACAAATCAGTTGTATTTAAAAAGAATATGAAAGCCAGTTACTTGGTCCATAAAAATGGCAGTTAATACCGTACAGCTTTGGATTACAAAAGTACGCAAGTAGTACTCGGTATATTGAACAAGTAAAAAGCTGAAATTTCATGCATAATTGTCACAAACATTGATGTAAACAGAAATGAATAAAATTGTTTTGCACCAAGATAGTTTAATTATACACCAGGAACCATTAACTAATACATAGCTTTTAACGAATAAGAATAGGTACTAAATTACTTAAACAGTGCGTAACTGTTAGTTGATCAATTTAAAATGCCTGATTTTAACTAAGAATAAATAATGAAAAAACACACTAGAATAAAGTTTGTCTGTACCTTTATTACAAAGGTTTTCTATTGTTCAATTTGATAAAACAATTCATGTTTATTTTAAACTTGGAAATTCTACAAAAATATACCAGCAGATCAAGGATGCAAATCTTTTTGAGAGTCTTAAAATATGTGATGTAAATCAACATAGTACTTGAAAGCTATTTTTGTTTAGGAATTCATTTCTGTCAATGAAGGGGGGTATCGTTTGGTGTGAACATAATTGATTATCACTAGTTTAGAATTGTTACATAAAAATGTCATGTTCTATTTCCCCTCAGTATTTTTGTTTGTTTGAGCAGTTTTTCTTGTTATTTTCTTCTTATTTCCTACTTGTTCCATTTTTTGTCCCTCAGGGTTTCCTGACTATATTGTTCCTCCCCTTTTTATTAAATTGTCATGATTTATTTTTTCTCTGCATAAAAATTCCCTCTGTTGATAGTTAAATTAAAAGTCATTTTATTTCTAGAAAATAATCTAATTATAGCTATCAGATTTCATGGCCAGCCCATTTCTAGATTCTTTGAGTGCTCTGATTTGAAAAATCCTCTTTTTTCAATGGTACTAAATTAACTTCATTACCTCAATTATATCATCAGTTCAAGCCCACCTTCTGCTATGGTTATGTTTATTAGGCTTGGCTTATCAGTAAAATAAGTATTTCTGAATCGGTTCCTTGATACACATGCATAAAGGCTTAGATAATTGAAGAAAAATGATCAATTAATGACCAAACCAGAATCACAGGGGACCAGCATTTGTGAGAATTGGATTGGCTGAAAACTAGAGGGGAAGTGAGATTATGATGGTGATATCAGACGAGGTTTATCTGCCGGCGGAACCAAACAGCTGTAAAGATAAAAAACTCCCAGCTCCCTTCCAGTCGTTCTCACTTGATTCTTTGCACTGAGTTTTTTAGAGTTTAAGCTCAGAGCGATATTTTATTCAACCATTGTGCATCTAATTGGTATTGAGAGGAAAAGACGGTCCGTTGGTAGAACTGAATGAAGTTTATCACTTTTCCTGAAGCCTTTTGTTGCAAAATCTGGAATCATTGCAAGTTGGCTGTCTTCATGAAGATGAGTTAACTAGAATCTGTGACATATTCATGACATCCCGCTGGAAGTCTGAGAGATTTACATAATTTGCATTTTAGGGGTTACATTTTAGAGGCTTCACTTTTAGGAATTTTAAGAAGTACTGTTGAAGAACAAGGAGTAAAATGTAATTTTAATTTCAGTGGTGTTATTAACATGCACATTATTGACTTCTAATTTTCTTCATAAAATTCAACTTATTCAAATAAATGATAAATTAAAAAAGAAACTTTGTGCAAATCAAAGTACTGGCGGTTATCACCAACATAAAAGAAACATACTAATTTGATAAATATACAGTGATTTTCCTGGAACCAGCACAATTAGTCTTATCTTGATACAGTATCAGTATTACAGAAGTTTTAGACTTCGGTTGCATAGTTTTAAGCTACACAAGACATTCTGGTGCAAACTGATTAAGTTTGGTTCCTCTTTGGTTCCAATCTCTGATCAGACATAAAGGATTTCTGTGTGTTTCAATGACGGCCTCAGCATTTTTTTTGCGGCAGGGCTGTGAGAAGTTGAGTTTTTATTCTGTTGAAGAAGTGAGAAGTCAGGACATAGATCTCTGTGGAAGCGTTGATTTATTGTGATAAGTGAAATTCGCAAATCATGATTTGAATTTTTTTTTCATAAAGTCTCGAAAATAGGATGTTGATGTTGTGAGCTGCCGAGATTCTGGTCTGCATTTTAAGGATTACTGATAAAAGTTTTTCGTGGAAATATTTCATAATTTTCTCAGACATTTTATGTTTTAAGTGGTTAATCCTGGTGGCAATTCTTGATGTTATCCATGCTGAAACTCTTGACAATGTATTGTGGTTAGTCCTTACCTATGTGTAAACAATCAAAGAACAAAAGGGACATTTTAGTTTTCACAGAAGATTATTTCGCAGCTTGTAGACTTGGAAAATTTGATTTGTGGTTGGTGTTATTGACTGTTTTGGAAAGATATACAACTTGTATGAACATTATATGATTGTTTCTCTGTTTGATTGACATGTACTTAGTAATTATGTTTATTTCATTGTGATGAATTTTCTGTACTTAAAACCACATGTGATGTGATTGCACAATCATAAAAAAACACTAGGAATTAGCAACTGTTTGGTTGCATGGGAACTGCTGTGACTTCTGACAAGTGGTGGTTTAATAGACATTTGTTATAGTGAAAACATTTACTTATTTCATCATGGAATTAACGCTGTTTCTACATTTCTTATTTTTCATGTTGGATCTTGCTTTATCGACTTACACAGATACAGACAACACAAGGTAATTATTTGTATTTTTTTTCTTCTTAGAATAGTTTTCTGTTGTAAAATTTCATCGTTAGAAGACAGTGAGTGCATTATAATAGAATTTTTGATTTAACCAATTTAAATCAAGTGAGTAGAAACAAATGATTTATTTAATGATCAATAAATGTTTATTTTATTCCACATTTATCAGTTAAATGGATTGTTCTGAGGCCAAATCTTCTTTTGATGTTATTTATACCAATATGTTTTTAGTGATTTTATATTTTAATCAGTATTTATAATTTTAAGCATATTCAGCTTTGATTCTTTTCTCATTAGAAGAAAAATATTGTTATGTAACTCTTTACAAATAGCTTCAAGAAATCACAAATTAATTACACAGTTAGTATGGATTATTATGAAGCCAAGTTGTTTCTACCTTTGCTGTTAATGTTTAATTTAGTCATTATCAAACATTTGAAAACTGTTTTGCTTTCAATATTAATCTTGTTATGATTATCAATGATAGCCATAGCAAACATTGTGTGCTCTGCACCAAAGGTAAACTATTGTCTTATATTAGTCTGCAGAATGTAAGATGCTACTCTAGATCATTCAGAAATGATTTCCTGTATGTTTGTTCCTTCTAACCATATTTTATACCAGATGTTTGAGTTTAATACTCTATGATATTTGTGCTGTAATTCTGTTATAATGGGTTCCAATTTGTAATTACTTTGTCTGTCTGCTGTAACTCCAGCTAGAAGCTGTTGTATACATCATTACAAACTGTTTTCATCATTTTAGATGATACACTTCCTGTGTCTTTCAATGAATTATTTTTTTTTTGCTCAAATTGCATGAAGTTGCTATTTTTTGCAATATGAGTTTTTCAGGGTGTATTTGCTCTTAAAAAAAAACTTTGAGCTACTCATTCATGTACCACTCCATAATGATAAAAACATTTGAACATGGAGTTGACAGATGATATAAATATTACATTGGCAATGCATGAGGCTCATTTAATCAATGAGATTTTGATTTAACAAAACTCCCTGACAGTTGGAAATGTTCTAAGCTGTTCTGTCTTATAGAGCCCTGTACAAGACTTCATCTTTTCAACTTTATTACTTGTGTTTGTTGATTTTCATACAGCTGTTGTCAATTTTGTATTTGACTGATAAAAATGTTAAAGATTGAAAATGAAATACAGACACAATGAGCAAACGTTAATACAGAATTTCTTCTATATGCATGAGGTACAGTGTCTTATATAAATTGGTCCCCTGTCTGGATTTGAACTTCACTTTTATACTTCCATGTAGTTTGATTGAATTAGATCATACTTTGAATGAGTATTTGTAATAGACCCAGCTGAACTCAATCTAACTTTATCTCGCTTGAATTCTCATTGTGTCAGATTGTCCCTTTGATAGGACCGATGCTTTCTTGATAGGCACATGGAAAGGGTCAAAAAAGGGGTCATTAATGCTGAGACTACTTTTAGATCCTGAGAAAATTTACTCATCAAATTTCAAGTTCAGAAAATGGAGAAATGATGTTGTGTCTAATTAATATTTATTACCGACATGTAGAAATAGATTGGATTTAATTAATTCTGATCATAGCTCACAGTACTATCATCATTACTCATTTGAATCCATTGGGTACATTGGTTTATGCCTTAATAACTTTTAATTACGAGAATTCATTTATGCCAGAAATTAATTGGTAGTTTTGGTCATTATTTCATATTTTATGTGAGATTTTTAGAAGATTTTGATTGATATGAAATGGTGGTCCACAACGTCATTGGTTGATTATTTTCATCATGATGTGTTAGAGTTAAAAATCATGACATATCAATGTTTCATCAAAAATTATGATATTTTATTTCTGTAAATCATCTGAAATAATTGACAGTAATTGTTCCTCAGTGAAAGTAAATATTTTTGTGGGTACATTAATTTACTTGATTCAGATACTCTACCCCCATTGTTAAAGTTAACTTTGAGACTTTGATGAGGGAGGTACATTCTATTGTCTTCATGAAGGAGTTTCACCATTGTACAGCTGATATTAAAATCATATTAAGCTATTAGCGATCACATAGGCTCTGTTCTGTTGGTTGGTCTGTGTCCTAAATATCCTAATTCCAAGATAATTTATGTGTCAAAAAGAATTGCAAAAAATGTATGTTAAAATATGTGAGGCATTTTGCTCAAACAAATGTCTTTGCATACTGCACAGGAAGTTTTATTGTCAGTTCTAATTTCTGCATTTAGGACACAATATCTGCTTGACAAGTAAATTGGTTCATACTATGATGGAGAGTGAACAATCTTTAATAAGTTGTTATCTGATGCAAACTGATTGGTATGTATTGGTGACAAAATCTGTGGTATATGACTGATTAAAAGCCTGTGTTTTACATTCCAGACATACTTTCCTATGACACATTGATTTAACAGTATCTACAGATATTATATACCAAATAGAACATTCAAATTTGGTGATTAAACTCTTCATTGTGTAAAATGCATTCGTACGAGATTGTTCTGAATTATAATTCAATATGCTGAAATTATCAAAACTATTTATTTTGTGCCATCATGATTTTGATGGGATTATGTTATTTCTTTGTTAAACTCTAAAGGCCTCATTTATTTCGCTGACTTAAAATGTTGTTAAACGTTACATTAACATTGCCTTAATGAGTCACCAAATATTTGTCATGGTTACGACTCTTTTGTGATCAATTTTCTTTTTTCTCCAATGTTATTTATTTATTTCTTCCATAAAACAGATCGACTTGAACTTTTAAAAAAAAATGAAGAAATTCATTAAATAAATCTGATGGCTTATTTATTACTTAGGTATGTGTCACGAAATATTATTTTTTCTGTGCTATGAAATGGTTCTTTCTTGTGAATTAATGGTTGAAGATTACTTATAAAATGATAACTTAATACTGAATGTGAATGAATTTGATTCATTATTGTTACTGAATGATCATAGTGAGAACATCATGATCTCCAGACTTTTTGTGACACAACCTTTATTGACCTATAAACATGAAATCTTTGAATGACTAGGAACACATGTTGTATCAAGTTTAAGTAAACATTGTCTGTATTTCAGGGAGTTGAAATGCGTTTTGGTAAAATTGTGTGATGATCATAACTACAGCAGAGAGAAGAGAGTGCTGTGGGTTACCATATATATGCTAATGGTTTTCTGCTGTATACAATGACAACATTTTGCTTCTTTGCTTAAGCTCCTTGCTAAACTTAGATAAATACAAGAGGCTGCATTTTTCCAACCTTTAAGTCAAGAGTTTGACTCTGGTGATGTTAATGTACTTGCTGCTGCTAATAAATGTAAATTTCTGGGCATCCTCTTTGACCTTGTAAATCCAGATTGTGGTAATGTATTTGAGGACACTTCAGAGCAGTGGGTGTTGTCTAAATGCTTGTCTGGAGTAGCCTTCAGTGTGATCAAGTTTATTTCTCTTGTATTGATTTGCAGAGATAATTACAGTTCTTTGTGTTGTAGTTGTCTGTTAGTCACATAAGATCTTTGCAGACATTTTGTTGAATTGTTTTATTAACAATGATGTAATGTAAATTATTGGCTTCCTCCTAGAAAAAAACATCAAAATATCACAAAGCAATTTCACTGGCTATACACGAGACTTTCATGCAGTATTGTGCTACTGATGCAGCTCTGTCATATACTTTGGTCTGTATGAATTCGATCTAAATTCGCAGACACTTTTTTTTCAAATCATACTTTTACCAAGTTTGAAAAAATGTTTTCTTGGCCTTACTTTTGTGTATGATAGGTAGGTCGTGGTACACCATTTAATCAATGTCATTAAGTTTACCCAATGCTGTTGTGAATTACCATAATTTCCAGATAGAGGCTTTTAATGGATTTATTCATAGGTCTCTGTGAGCTCATGAATGATGAACAGTAGATTTTGAAGTTAACCAAAAATAGTTTATACATAGTATACAACTACATTAATTCCTCATAGAGGTGTGCTTTCTCTTTCTTTAAATGCAATGATTGAACATTAGGAGTGTGAAAAAAGTTTAATATTAATCTATGGGTCTTGCCTTGGATAAAGGGCATATTGTTTTGGAGAATGGAGCATTGTGGGGCTTATCAAAGATTTGTATTTATTTAGCCACTAAAATATCATTAGAACAGGTAGATAAAGCATGCTTTTTGGTGCAATAGCAAACATTGAATTGGTTGATATATAAACTGGGGCTGTCATTCTGTACTTAATTTGTGTGTTTTCGCATGGATTTTCGGTCATAAGCCTTAATCATACAATGGGAAAATTACAAACTGTTATTGACAACTCTTGTGTGTGTTTATTACAATGAAATATTGTGAAGTGAAGGAAAGAATTAATTATAAATTAATTTGATAAAAACTTCACATGTCTGATGTAAACATGTGTGTATAGTGTGTAGGACTTATTCCACATTCTCTTCTTTCTCTGTTTTAATGATATTTTGTTCCCTGGAGGCTATTTACAGTTTAACAAATATATTTTCAAATGAAAAAATGATGGTTCAAATATTTTACCTTAGCATAATTTGATATTTTCTGAATGATTTTGTTATCTGGAAACATTTTCTCTCACTCTTTAAACCAATGTAAAACTCAAATAAATACAAATCTGGTTAAATTTGAAATTCCAAAAAATAATGGTTTTACTAATGTGACATGACATCCAAAAATGAATAACAAACTGCTGTAGATTTGATTGTTTAGCTATTGAATTTTGAAAGAAATCTTACAAGAGTATAATCATGAACATGGAAATTCAATCAGCACTATCTACATATGTTATGTAACATAGTTTTCATTTGATTTTTTTTTATTCTTGAGAGACCCTTGAAATCTTTTAAGACCTACTTGGTGAATTTATGCTGCATTCTGCTTACAAATAATTATATTCCTAACTGATTGTGTACACTATTATTGCAGTATGACATGAATAAAAGACATAAACATCATAATTGTACTGATTTGTTTGATATTGCATTGGTTAAAAAATGCTTATTCAGCATTTTGTATGTCTCCATGCTTATTAAGATCTCTGATGGTGGTGTTTTGTTTGATAACTTCAAGCAATCATGACAAATCATTATTTGTTTAAAGAAATATTTGATGTAGATCAATCTGTTTAGAGTTAACTCCCCTGCTGTGTTTGTAGGTTAATAAATAATTGTGATTTATGAAGCTAGAATTTCCTTTAATGGTACTCTGATAGCCCAGCGGTCATTTTATCTGATTAGGAATTGTTTATGGCTCAATCAGAGAACAGGTGATTCTTTTCTTTGTGAGCTGTGGAACATGTTCTTGAGAAACAAGCAGAGGGGGTACTTGAAGACCACAGCTTTGCTTGATTCATTTTTATTGCATTTTTGGACATTGATGTCTCTATAAGGGTTAATAAAATAGTTAATTACTGCAGTGAACTACAAATTACTGTTGCTGGGATGACTGTTTGAAGCATTTTATGGATGAGAGAAAACTCTTCATATTTTAATTGTGGTTACTTGCTCAATTGAGTCCATTGGGGTTAACAAGTAAACTGTCTTTAGAATGGGTCCCCTATATGCTGCAGGATTGACAGTGATAGGTGCATCATTAAAGGACTTAAAATTAATTTTATGGTTATAATTAAAACTATTAGAAGTAGACAGAATTGGTATGGTTTTTGTGAGCATGTTTCACATCATTCACAATTCTAGGTTTAATGACGTTTTTTCCTCCAATGCCTTATTAAATTATATTATTTTACAGAGAGCAAACATATTTTAATTCTTGCTCATTAATTCCATCAATCAATATTAAATTTTCATTTTCTTCAACTTGTATCTATTTGCAGTTTGAATTTTCCTGGCCTCCTCACTGTAAGCCTTATAATGCAATTATATTTACAGCAGAGGAATGAAAACTATAATTTTGTGACTACAACAAAAAAATGTACATTAGTATGTTCAACTAAGCCTCATTTACTGACTTACACTAACTGTGTTATGTGCTGAATGAAGTTTTACTTCTTATTATATTCATTAATAAATGTTTCACATTTCGGTAATTTCTGAACAAAACCTGTGGATATGTCTTATAGCATTATTAATTAAGAAATAAACATATTTTTGCTAATTCCCATCATAAAAAGTGATACAAAAAGATATATAATTTAGCAGATTATATTTGGTATTCATTAACTGCTGCTTCAAAAAATTAATATACTGACAAATTATTTTGCTGTGATTAGGCAATTGTTTTCGTAATCCTATACCATGTAACATGCTGAAGGCTTTATCTGTAGTTTGATGTTGAATTAGAGCTGACAATGCAATGACTATGCAATTGATATTACTCATATAATTGTTAATCACATCTGGAAATGATGGGGAACCAATACTGATAACTTATCTATAGCTACTGTTTCCCATGACAGGTTTCATATGAAATCCTACAGAGCTTTAACCTTGAAATGACAGGGGTCAATTACTATCCTTACAGATGCTTGGAAAATTTGATTACTCAGTTAAAACCACTTGAACATTCACAGGTGTATACTGTGCATCTGGTTTACCATTTTTTCTCCTGATTTTGCACTCAATCAACACAGGAACAATAAGAATCCTTCATTGTTTTTACCTTGATTAAAAAAATAAGTGCTGTACAGTGTGTGCAAACCTGTTTGCCATCTAATTTTAATGATATCCTGTTAGCATCGATAGCAGGATGGGTAATCTAGAATATCATTTTAGCTGCTGCAATACAGTCATCATAAAACTGCATTGCATACTTATAATCTCATGTAACCTGTAAGTGGACGTAAGGTGAATAATAAGGAAAGTGAATGGCAAAATAGCATCCAGTTGTATGCATCCATTACATGGTGGAAAATTGCCATCTGTTCAGGCCAAACCAAAGCTAATTGACATACATAATTATTGCATTGTAGCATTCCATCCTGTCTGATTGAAAGCATGATAAAATTGTTTTATATGTTTTGGCTTCTTCATTTTAAAATGTCCTTCACCAATCCACTCGGACAATGTCTGAACTCATGCTGGATTCATCTTATGAAACGCACGAATTCCCTTCAACAAACATTGACTTCCCTCTGGTTTTCTCACCTGTTTTCAAGGCCTTGGCTGTAAATCAAGTCTAGGCAGAAGTGGTCAAGCACTTGAGAGCCAGTGGAGATAAGTTGTTTCATAGACTTTATGATTAATTGACTTTATTTGATTTATAAACTTTGATGATCAGTGATGGAAGTGAATATAATATATGATGCCTTCATGGAAGTATTATCTGATAATGTGTTGGACCCCTAAGATGGTCAACCTATAAGTTAACCAGATGTGTATGGAGATAAATTGCTGTTTATTTCTCTGTGGAAAACTTGATTTAAAATAGTTGAGAATGCTGGAAAAGTGTTCAAATGTAACCATAATTCAATGTCAGACTTATACAAGCCCCAATTTATCAAACTGATGGATGAAATCTGATAGTCTGACTTTTTGAAGCAACAATGTCTGTTAGATTTCTATTTCATTCACCAGTGGGAAGAGGAAGAAACCTTATTAATGAAGTAGCACACTTTTGCGCATAGATTGCATAATTTTGCCTTTATTCCATTTGTGGCCTGCATGAGGACATTGAACGGTTGCACATGTTTGACATTGGTATTATTATCAAAGTCAGCACAGTATTGTTTCACATGGTACATGGATGGAGTGCTGCATGACCTGACACCTCTGGTCAATTTAAACTGCCTATCTGACTAGTTCTGTGACCAACAACTGACCTGTAACTTACATGTCTAATTAATTATAAAATGATTAATGGATGTGTTAGAAGTTGTAATGGAAAATTGCCAATTAAGGACTGCATGATAATATTCACTCTTTTATCACTATGACCTGTCCAAGTCAATCAGTGCCATTAATGACGGGTTGTACCTCTTATCTCAGCTTTACTCAATGTTGAAGCTTATCAGTCAATCAACCAAGTTAGCAAGTAGGTTTGAGGTGAACAAATTAAATAGGATTGGACGGTTACTTGTACTCTTGTCATCTTTAGTAAGAATTCAAGCCTATGTATTGTTGATTCTAGGTTTACTTACATTGAAACAGTACCCTGGTCAGGTCAGATCATGTAAACAATGCTGTTAGTAAAAGTGTTATAAATGGTTATAAATATACTTTATGCGTGTATTTTTCAATGACTTAGGTTGTTCTATACAGCTCCTATCAGTGGAAATCTTGTTTAGCAAATAATCTTTCTCTACTTTAGGATGTAAACTTGGTCATCATTTTATCAACTGATGAGGTTTTTGTATGTGTACACAAACCTCGAAGTAATTATTCCTGGACTTTCTTAAGTCAACTCTGATATCATTGTATGTATGGTATACTTAAATGCTCTGATACTGAATAAAGTACATGACCGATTATCCACAATACACTCTAATACATGTACAATGGATTACATAAAATTGTCTCATTGCTTTTCCTCTCTGATTTTACCGACAGGCAATGTACCTACCAGCAATGTTTCATACAAAATGTAGGGGACCAATTTCGTATCTGCAGACATTAATTCACACACCATGCTGCCTTTAGGGGTAATAGTTATGTGGTGTAACATGTTGATAGTAGGTCAAATGTAGAAATATATGTCTTCAAGTGCATGCTGTTGGTCCTATTTGTTTAATTTCTCATTAGATTACTGACTTTACTGTGCTAACAAGTGGGACAAATGCGTATTTCATTGATTAAAGTTAATGAAACAAATATTCAGCAGCCACAACATGTTGTTTCAATAACTTGTTGTGTTCCAGGCTGGAATTAATGTTCTTGTCCCTCCCATTTTGTCTGCGAAAAAGGCATATTCTGGAAGTTTTGTGCCAATGGCTGCTTTATTTGTGTTATTTATTACAAACTTTTACATGACTGAAACCATCACTGCACTACAACTTCAAAAACATTTTTTCTTATAGGATTGGTTGTAAAGTTATATAATGGCTGCAATTAATTGGTTTATTATGTTAACTGGTAGATACAAAGTCCTTTGTTTTGAAAAAACTTATTTAAATTCTTCGTTATTTTACTGATTAAAACAGAAAGGACACAACTTAATTTCCTTTGCTCTACAATTCAGTTTTCACCACAGCATTCTAAGGAGGTCTTAAATGGTCCTGATTTATTCAAATCTCATCAAATGAATTACTATTGTTTGAGTAGAGTCTTGATAAATGCTTATAATAAAGTGAAAATATTCCTTTGGTAATGATAATTACTCCATTATATGAATTGTTAGATAGGTCTTAAAAGAAATCATTGGTGCCTAAAATTGTTATTTGTTTTAGTCATTCAATTAATTGCTTTTCATTAAACATCCAAAGTGGCAATGGGTGCATTTCATGTTTTCCTTTGATTTCGTGCAGCATGCATCCTGACATATCAATTACATTGTGTAAACAATGGCAATCTTTCATTGATTCCTTTTTGTTTTCTTTAGTTGATTCTTCAGCTTCCAGGAATTATCAAAGAATTGTTTAGTCTGTTTAGTATAAATAACATTTTCTTTGGACAGTTTCCGGGAGTAATTTTTATTCAATTCCAAAGCCTGAAAAGATTGAAAGCTAATTTCAGGAGCCTGAAAAAATTAATGATCTGTAAATGATTTGCCTACAGATCTACATCTGAAACTGGTTGCGAAATCGTCTTTGATACCATCTTTCTGTAAGCTGATTGTGTACAAAGAAAAAGAGGTACAGAGTTTACCCATCACCAATGATTGGCTTGGCTTATCAGTAAATCGGAACTGTACTTATCAGTGTACTAAATACTGAGTGTAGGGAATTGGATGAGAAAGCATGTCAATGTTTGTTTGACAGAATCTAGTGGAGGATAGTATGAGTAAAATGTTTTGGCAGGTTTGGCTAATTGTTTTGTTTTGGTTGTCTGCTTACTGGAGAAACTGACAACTTTTAGTAACCCTCAACAGATTATGTACTTACTGGCCAGATGGCATCTGACTAGCCAGTACCAAACACCAAATGGAAACTGTCATGTTTGAAGCTTAGAACAAAACCAGGGTTAAAGATGACTTGACTGAACTCCCTCAAATTAATCATACCATTGCACAGGCTTTCTGAATGAATTTTACACTTAAGTATTCTTAGATACAAATCTAACTGTAAATGATTCAACAGTGTGAAATAATGTTCCATGATTCTCACCATGTAGTCTCATAGTCTGGTTGCTCTTGTTTGATTATTTCTCCTTTGTTTTATAAGTCAATTACAATTTCAAAATTTTGTAAACAGTGTTCTACTAACATTATATTGAAACTCTTGTCCCATAAAATTTTCATCTAAGTTTATGTTTTTTTATCATTAAATTACTCTATCTAGCTATGATGTCTACATTTTGTGATGCATTGTTTTGGATATCTGATAGTACAGTAAAACACAGTTATAGTGAACTCTAATACAGTGGAGAATCAGATAAAGTGATGATTTTATATTCCCCCGAACACGCCCTTCTTTATTTCATTGCTTTGTATTGAGTGAAATATGAATGTAATGAATTAATTTTGCTGGTCTGAAGGAATTCACTGTAATAGCCTGTGATTATGTTCAGAATAAATTACTGTGAAATTATATAAAGTGGTAAAACTTAAATTTAAATTTTATGTTTATTTACTTATGGGTGTTGGACTTTCCAGCATTAGTTTAATGCATTTTACATGTCTGTAGAAGAAAGCAGTAAAATTTTGTATCATTTTATCACACATTCATGATTACTTTTCATGAAGCATGTTATGATTCAATAACCATATGTCTTGGTAATACTCCCAATTTTTCTGATAATGCTAGAAGATAGCATGGTTCATGTCTTAATTCTATCACAAAATGTTCTCAATTTTGCAAAACCCTGTTTAGCATTTGACCTATTTGTTTCATTTCGTCTAAGTATGTTTATAAATATTGAACAGTTTTTGTAAGCATTACATTATCGAGGATTTCGACACTTCTATTTGTACAAGTTCCTTATGGTCTGCTGGTCTTGTGGTATACTCTGTTGCACCATTGTGTCATGGGTATCCTGACTACAGGAAACCAACTCGTTCTTCCAGTACTGATTTGATAAAAGATAGACAGGAAGACGGACAAAAAAACAAGCCAAGATCTGGCAGCATAAATTATTAATATTGGTAACATCAAATGGGCACCACAACATGAGACTGCAAATGGAATGATTACCATAAAAAATGCATTAGTAATTACAAATTGCTTGCCTGAACAAATTTATCCTAATTCCTTAAACATGCCTTATTCCATAACCACTTTCATGTATAATCAAGGAATAATGGCATTTAAATTAGTCCAAAATACACAAAATACATGCTGCAAGAGGCTCTTAAATGTATGCCTTAGGGAGATTATTTGCTAAGCCAACTGGGTGTCTCCTATTAAATGACTTCTAGCAATCATTTATCATCAAGCTTTTTTCTCAAATGACAGGCAATTTCAGACATGTAAATGACTTGTATTTCTTATTCAATTAATGCATCGAAACTTGTTTCTGTTCTGACAAAACAATCATCAGGAGCAGATCAATCCATACTATGAGTCACACAAGCTACCTTCATTGCTCACAATCAAGTCTGTAATTGCTATTTTATTTCATACCTTCAGGTCCCAGTAGATTGTTGTACATCAAGTTTACAGCAGTATAATCCAATTACTAACACACAAAACTGCCATTGTTACACTGTTCTGACAAAGTCATTACCATACTATAAACATGGACTGGTCAATGAAAATATGCAAGTTGAATTCCACAGCCATACTGTTCGGAAGGTTCAGGGTGTGTAAATGTGTGACATCATGCTCCGTTGTGCCTACTGGGACAATGTTATATGACATTAGACTTTATAGCAGGACATTCTTAGATCGGTATGGTGTAAAACAAAGTATTGGCATCAACTTGGAATACACAGTGCTCAATGCTTTGAAGGTTATTGTTAGTTTCAGTGATAGATACAGAGCCCAGAGTTTTATGGTATGATTTTCTGTGGTTTAGAGGATTCTGGTATTTTATGTCAAGGATTTAATTAACTCAATGTCTCTGTGACCCATAGACAGAAAGTTGGATCAGAGTGATTATGGGGGCTGCTGTGGCTTATGTTAAGTTATTACTGTTAGTTGTAAGCATCTAGTCACATTGTCATGGCTATTTTTGTATTGGTCATATGGTCAAGGTTACTTTGATCTTGAAACAGAAAATGTGTGATCAGTATCACTAGAATGATGAGGCTTAACTTAATAGAATGTAACTTGGACTATAAATGCTGACATACTGTCATTGGGGGCATGATTGTATGTTAGAATAACATGGTTCTTTTTACCGTGACATTATTTGACCCATTAACAGCCAATGAGCAATTTTCCCTTTCATGTGTGTCACAATAATTTAGTCAAATGAGTTCAAATGTCTTACCAGCTATTTTTTACTCTGAGTTGTGTTTTTTCTATAGTTGCTATAGACAATAATAGCTTTTACAGCATTTCCATATTGAAACTGGAGAATGTACAGAAATAGTTGCATATTTTTTCCATGATCTCTGTTTGTATCATTTAATGTTAGGCCTTTGAGACTGGTTGATAGAATCTGCACTGTGTCACCTGGTACCTAGATGTCAGATGATAACATCTTGCTGGAAGTGAAAAGATGTGAACTACAGGGTCTTATCTTTATTATACAGGAAATATTCTTGAATTTTCTAAGTTAATGAACACCATTTGCTAAGAGAGTTTACTTGCACTATCTATGAGATAGTCATAGTAGGGGGGAGTTTGGGGATCAAAAAAGGGCTACCCAATGTAGACTGGGTCTGATATTTATTATTGATATCTGTTGGTAGAGCATGTTACATGTGATACATAGGCTGTATCAAAATCTTAACTGACATATTATTATATTTCCAGGGTGTTAGGTACGTGTATGCCTTACAATGGTACCCGATGTGCATCTGTGTTGGGAACCAGAAGTGTATTTCTCAATTTGTCCAGTTCAAATCCATTTGAGGCTCAGGAAAAGATGGCTGGTGAACTTATTGACAAAATGTATGATGTTGAGACCAGTGAGATATTACAAGAACGATGTCAAGGACATGGAGAAAAGTTTATCTGCAACTATGTCTTTCCTCCTTGTGATGACAGCCTTGTAGTTAAACCAGTCCCTATCTGCAGGTGAGTGATTTGTTAAACCAGTCCCTATTTGCAGGTGAGTGAATTGTTAAACCAGTCCCTATTTGCAGGTGAGTGAATTGTTAAACCAGTCCCTATCTGCAGGTGAGTGAATTGTTAAACCAGTCCCTATTTGCAGGTGAGTTTAATTGGTTTCCTGCACACAAATCAATATATTGTGTGCCAATGTAAGTACCCCACCCATATCTTTATGCTATAAAGTTTACAACTGCATTTAATCAAGACCAGAATTAGTTATCCGGTTAACTAAAATTGAAACAGACAAAACTCTTTATTATCAGTACAGTGTAAAAAATGGATTTGATTTTATTGTATAATATGATAGGCTCTACTTGTCAGATCACTTATTTGATCCCTACTTAATGATAATTAAGTGTGTAATTGATACATTTGTTAATTTGTAAAAAACAATTAGGACTACTACTGTTTTATATTAATATCAATAACCCTGGTTTCTTCTTCTTTGTTGTAATGTCCATATTTAGTTAACCCGAAGTATTTTTCCATAATAGTATTTATGTTAAAATGCACTAGACCATGGTATCTTGAGTGATTTTTTACAAATAATGCTATCTTTTATTTTGAAAAGTTTATCTGAAAGTAAATGATACCCACCGTTGGTTTTGTTTTACACAAATTTTCCAGTGTGGTAGAATTGTGAACTGTCTCAATTCCAATCTTTATATTATGGAACTCCATATAGGTCAAGAGTTACAACTCATTAGTAAGGAATGCACATGTTATTAGGTGTCAACTTGGCGTAAAGCTCTTTGTTATTAAAATGGTATTAAAGTTCTATTGTTTTGAAAGCCTGCATTGTTGTTTTGAATTGCATCAATTCTTATGAAGATTGTTTTAAGAAAGGTCATAACTGCTATCATATCATCACATATTTCAGTCCTCTCTATTAAGTGAGGGACCGTCAGAGTGAAATCAGTGTTGGTAGCTTTAGAGTCTGTGAACAATCAGTGTAATGTATTATCCCACTAGAACCAATTATATAAAAGTTACCACTGGTGTTTCCAATCATACAGTACTGCTTATTGATATCATGAGAAACCAGATTTGCTGTCAAATTTAATAAATTTAATGATTTACTATCTCCAAGTGGCTGTTTGCCTTCAAATGTAATATCAGTTTGGCAACAGTATTATTTTACTTTGTTTTTAATCAATTACATACGGAGTATGATAACCCAGTATCAACTGATACATTATTATAACAACTCTCTGAGAGATTAGTAATTAAATTGTGATTTGTGTTCTGAGAACACTCACAGAGGTGAACATCCATTTTGTCCAGTTTTTTATGAGGTGTTTTAAAGTTGTTCAATATGGTTTTAATTGTCTAGAAGAAGTTTGAACCTTACTCCAACCCCAGTCAAGTCTTTGAAGTGTCTGAAATTTGAAACATTTTGATTTAATGCTAATTTGCAAATACAATAAATTTGATTAATGTTCAGGGTGTAGAATTATGGTATATAATGTTCAAGATGTAAAATATGGTATATGGTGTAAAACTTTCATTAAAATGGTAAAATTTCGAGAAATTCAGATTTCTCTAAAAAGAGCATTTTTGAGTTCTTGCACATCTGGGGAAGTCATATGTATTAGTTTTAATTGGTTCAATGTCTCCATGACCTGATTTTGGTGTAATGTAATTACGGATTTATCAGTTCTTTTTTGAAGTAATCACAAATGTACTGTTAACTGCAACCATGAGAAAATTACCTACCTTTATAATTGTAGTCATGGTCTGATTTCATCTTACTTTTTATTTCCCATAATTTATGTAACATTTGATGTTACTATTAGGGACTATGGTTACAGTTACTGCATAGTTCAAAACTTCCATTACATTGATTAATAGTCTGATGACTTAGTTATTGTAATTTGAATAATGACCTTCACAATTACATATTTTCAAGGTTACTGCATCAAAGATTAGGTAAATGTTTGATTATTTTGTGAATTAGGTGTGAGAAATTTTTACTTGAATTCGGAAATTATGATTGATGAATGAACCTGAGCTAGTGCATTATAATAAATAATCTAATATTTTAACATAATTTGAATGATAATAATGAAAACAAACCAAAATTTTGAAATGTTTTGGAAATGTAAAATAAATAAATAAATGATGTATAATTATATAATCATCTAATTTTATTTCCTCCCTCCAGTTGAATTTCTTGAGGAAAACTCTCTCAATAGCTGGTGGAATAAGCACCATTTAATAAGGCCAGACAAAAATTGTTGTGTTATCCAGTTACTGGAGCAACCCTATTTTTTGCCACAGTCCTAGTTTCTAACAGGAAAATGAAAAAAAATGCAACTAATCTAGATATTACAAAAAAAATTATGGATGAATCCTGCCTTTTGGTCAAGTAACGGGAAACACCACTTTTCTTGACTAGTAATAGTAAACATTGCTATATGCTGATATTTTTATGTAAATACATCTAGATCAGTCACTGCATGCACCTGTACCTCACCCCACCCAAGCCTTTCAAAACAGAAGTCCAAACTACCTCTATATCACTCACATAAATCAATGCTGTGGTATTTATTAAAATTTTTTCAATCATTTTAAACCATGCATTGTATAATCCTATTTACTTAAGTGTTTATACATTTTAAAAAAATCTGCTGGGGGTCCTGGATTTATTAATTTTGAAAGATACATCAGTAGCTGTGGAGGTCCTTTGATCTGTGATGTATTCTAACCATAATTGCTGGAACGTTTTCAGTGTGAATGGTATAAAAATTATGTTCACATTGCTTAAATAAAACACCCACACAGATCGTTAAAATTTTTCTCACCATTTCGAATAATTACACTTATATTAAGTATTAATAAATGTACTGTAGTGGATATTGATGTAACATGTTTCACTTGAATAAGTCACTTAATTATGACCGACTTTCCATTTTTTTTCATCATTATTATGAAAACTCTTTTTGCATGTGGCAGAAAATTCATTTGGATTCAGGAGCTTCTATCCTATTTTATTTTTGCAGACTTTATGCCTCATCTCCTTTTATAAGGGAATAATTCAATGCAGATTTCAATATACTGCAGTTGAATGGTGTAAAACTCACCTCAGACAATGCATGATATATTTCTTTGTCTGAGTTCAATGATGCATATTATTACGACTACACTTTATGGAATCGGATAAAACTGTGGGTGCATTAATTGTTACTGCAGATGGAAGCATTTTTGTAGATCTGACATCATAGGATAAAACAACGGAACTGGCTTTGAACAATTTCTCTCAATGAATTCTTCAACCACCCATTAAGTTTAATTTGTACTTTACAGAGATGCCGCCGTAATAAAGGATTATTAACACAACAAATCTAACACTGTGCAGTGTGCATTCCACGTTCTCTTAATTACCTTCGTCTACATATTTTGTTGGGTTACGATCTGCAAGCTCTGAATTTAATCATTCTTCTTTGAATTTTTTGTGATGTTTCTTGTCTTATTTTGGTTCAGAAATCAGTTAATATAATTTAAGTCGTTGACTCATACCCTTTGTAGTTTAATTGAGGAATTTTATTCTAAGTTTTCACTTTCATTTAAACTAATTGTGAATAACCGCCAGCACGATAAATGATTCAGCTAAACAATCATGAGGCTTATTCACATTACAGTTTGTAACACCGAATTTTATGAATGAAAGTATTGTATTTGGCATCAGAAGATGTTTTATTCTCCCTGAAGATGTCTTATGTTCATTTTACTGACAAGTTGTAAGATCTTACTGATGAGATACGTGCATTTCATGATTGCCTGGTGCAGTTTACATTGGGAGGTATGCTTACAGGTATAAATAGTTTAGTAACATTAATGTTCTGATAGAACAGTGATAATATAAATTGATTTTGTGATGTTTTGATTTTACACAGAAAACTATTATTTTGAAATGAGGCAGAAAGCTGTGTGGAACTTTCACATGAAGTATTTAGGAATTTCCACAAAGATTATATTCTGTATCCAGTACCTTCTTGATAGAATGGTTTCAAGATAAAATCAAATTCCTTTGGAAATTCATCAAGAGTATTTTTTTTAGATTTTAGAAGATTTTTTCATAAAGTTTGCCCAGAATTTTGAAAATAATCTATGTAGAATTTTATGGGAATTAAAGTTCTGATAAATTTATCTTTTAGGATTTTTTGTTTAATTATGTTTAATAGAACTAAAAATATACTGGAAAATAGGTTTCCAATCCTTGCACTGGCTGTGTGTGATATGCATTTTGTTTGATTTACTCTGCAATGACCCGTAGCTCCCCTCCCCGAAATCCTTGACAATTTCTGTACGTTTGCCTCCCTAAAGTATGTCAAATAGTGACAAATATGTACTCTCTCTCTCCAGCTACTATAGCTCTTTGCTTCTTAACTTTTTGATTGAATTCATAACAGTTTTAGCTGCTCTTCATTAAGGAGGTAGGGAAGAAGGAAGAGATGTCATACACATATTCCTTTCTGTTGAGATATAAATCATTATAATCTTGTGATTTTATTAACATTGCCCTTGAGAATCGCTAGATCTTTTCCAGTGTCTGTAAGACACATTTCAGTATCAACTTCCTCTATCTCATCTTTCCTCACTCTGATTTCCTCAATAACAAATCTTAAATCATTGATTCTGACACCTTTATGTATGAAATAAAATAATAGAAATGATGCGCAAAATTATTTATGAGCTTAGCATGTGTTTCTCTGGTGATTTTATGATATTTAGGGGTCCAGTTTGTCTGCTGATAGTGTAACAGGCTATCAGTGTGATCAACTATTCTTCCTTGTAGTGGTTCCTCATATGCCCTGATTCTTCATGAATGCTTGTTTCACTGTGTTCATAACATTTTCATTCGCAGAATGGTTCATTGGTTTTCATTTGCATTACCAATATGTATTTATTTTACATAATGAATAACAAGTTGGTATCTATCATTCCTTATCATTAATCTTCTTTACCATCTTACAGTAATCAGAATTGAATATAAGTGTATAATGAGTAACTTCTGAGACATTAAATAATTTTTATCAAAGGTATGTCTCCCTATGATTTACTAAGTCCCTGCATGTGATGGGGGCTGATGCACATTTTACTGTGTTGTAGACTTTGTTTAGCATGATATATTATCAGTTCTTTACTTTTGACGTCTTTTTCGCCACTTATTTATTTACTGATTAGTTGTCTTTTAACCATGAAGAAATTCCATTAAAAAGCACCTGTCTTCTTGATAAGTATCTTAAATTGAAAATCGTGGAAGCTACATGTGGTACAGCCACGTATCACTTGACACCTGCCAATGGGAAAAAATACATATCTTAACATCGAGGCTTCTGTACCTTAACAACAATACTGTTGTCTGTAGAGTATAAGAATTCTGTTAATCTTAAGTGTTTTATTCGATGGTTTAAGCAGCTTTAGTGAGATAAGGATGGCAGTTTAATTGTCATGTTTCCACCATGGAAGTTTGTTAGAATTGTAAGGTGTGACAGGTTCTCTTGTTTAACTGCTTCAGTCCATTATATTCTCTAGTGATTTATTTATTCTAAATGTCATTGTCTGATAAATCCATTAAATTAAGATAATCAGATGTACAACCCAAGTTCTATGACCCTTGACTTAATACCAATAGTTTATGATTGATAGTTAATCTGAGAACACTCATTGTGATGGAACAAATTACTTTTTCATCTTGTTTTTTTTTGAGTTAATAAGTTTTACAGAACATCGTGTATGATTTCCAATTTTTGTTAAGGCATTTTATCTTCCTCTGAAGCTGAAATTAAATCGCAGGCTTATTTATCTAATTCAATACATGTGCATGGTATGTAGAGTCATCTGAATGCTTGGATTTCTTTAACAAATTCTTTATGAATGATTGCAGTCAATGCATCAGAATATTTCTCTCTCAAAGTTTTTTGCACCTAACTCTATTGAAACTGCTTCGCAAAGAAATATTTGATTAAATTTTTAAGAACATCCCATACAGTTAATATCCATCAGGCTTGAAAGCCAATTCTAGATAATTTATGTAGTGGGATTCTCTAGGGGCAAGCAATTCAATATCATGTCTGGTTTGGTAATTCTTCTGAATATGGTCAAATGAAATTGAGAAGGTACAATGTTACGAAATGAATGTTTCTGATTCATATAGGCTGTGGGTTTGACATTTAATAAATTTGTATTCTAGGGAAAGTTGTATCGCAGTGAAGGAACTGATATGTTATGTTCAATGGTCATATGTAGCAGCCAGTCACACCTCAGTACAGTTACCAACATGTGATACCATGCTTCCATCAAGAACAGATCAGACTCAGATATGTACAGATGCTCATTTGTTTGAGAGGGATGACAGCGAAGTCACTTGTAAGTATTACACAAACGACGTCCAATTTTATATGAAGAAAAATGGAGTTGCATCATTGAAGTCTCATTCTGTTTTACTGGATTTAATTTATTTTAGCACGGTGGAATCATATCGTGCTGTTTCAATATTTTTGACTATTTGAGCTTTTAATGCAATGGACATTAAATGGCTTTCTTAAGCATTCATTTGACACTAATAAAATTCTGCAAAAATTACACAATGTTCCTCATGGTATAAATTACTTTAATTGACAGACATCATTGTTCAAAAGGATTGCTCCTTATGTTTCACCATGTTATAACAATGTTCAATAAACAAAATGTTGCTGCGTTCGTTGATCAAAATAAATTGTAAATGTCTTTCAGCTCACTGTTACATTGACAAAGGTCGATGGTATAATGGTACGGTCAATATGACTCGCTCAGGAAAACCTTGTCAGCATTGGTCGAGAACATACCCTCGAGATCATAGACGCTGGCCAAGTGTGTACAGGGAACTGGAAGATGCTGAGAACTATTGTCGTAATGCTGGAGCCGAAGAAGCGTCTCCATGGTGCTATATAGACTCCGAACCGAGTCATGATTCAATGAGATGGGAGCACTGTGATATTCCAGCTTGTGGTATGTTTTGAAGAATAGATAATAAAATAATTAATAATTTCATTTAAAAATAATTGAAATGTAAATCTCAGGACTGTATATCGGATCTTGTTTTTTTTGGTTCTGTATTATGAAACAGTATGATGTGTGATGATAGAGGTTTTACTGTATATACAATTTACAAATCTCTATTATAAAACAGATTCATGTCTGTACCATCTTCTCAATGGTTTATGGTATTTATTAAATTAATTTACTCACTCTTAGGATTAAACTTGTTTATAGATCGAAGTTTATGTTGATAAACTGGCATATGTTTTGTTTATCTATATTTATGATCATTAATATCACATTATAATTTGTTTATATTTCAACCACATGTTGATATAAAATGATTCATTTTATATGGGATTCATGACTATCAGAACTGATTGTTTAAACTTATACTGATTAGTGAATACTTCAAGTTGTGTAAATCTTAAGATTATGTTATCATTAAAATAACATCAATTAATGGTGAACAGTACCTGTATATTAATATTAAAACTTCAAACTGTATACCATCTGTTGATGCTCCTTACTCAAAAAACTTGTAATTGATGCTCCTTACTCATAAAACTTGTAATGGAGTTTTTTGCTATATCTATTTGATTTTCTTGCCAAAAATGACCTCATAGAATTCCAGTAATACGTAGGTTCTTGTCACAGTTAAGCTTTAGGGATCTTTGTAGATATAAACTCGACATAAATTTGTTTCTTGTTCACAGATCAAGGGCTAAGTGAACCAGAACATTTAGATGAAGTGTCATGGCTGACAATTCTGATCATCACCATCGTTGGGTCAGTAGGAATATTTGTGTTCCTGGTCGTGTCTATACTGTGTTATCATATGATGGTGAAGAAACGACAGGCTGTCAGGTATCAGAACACACCCCAGGATGATCTTGAGATTGATATTCAAAAATTACCTGCAAATATGTCATACCACTGTGTCGAGGAACCTGTAAGACTGAACCCTAAGCTACAGGCGTATGAATATCCAAGAAATGATATAATTTATATAAAAGATATTGGTCAAGGTGCTTTTGGACGTGTGTTTAAAGCTAAAGCACCGAATATATATTCTAAATATGATGACGAGGCATTAGTTGCTGTGAAAATGTTAAAAGAGGATGCGTCAGAGGACTTACAGGCCGACTTTGAGAGAGAAGCCTCATTAATGGCTGAGTTTGACCATCCAAATATTGTAAAATTTTTAGGGGTTTGTGCAATTGGAAAACCTATGTGTTTATTATTTGAATTTATGAGTAAAGGTGATTTGAACGATTATCTGAGAATGTGTAGTCCTGAAATGTATATAAATGTTAGAAAACATCATACGATACAATTATGTGAAGGTGAAACACTGTCACTAGACCTTACTGAACAGATTGATATCTCACGACAAATTGCTGCTGGGATGGTTTATCTGTCAGAGAAATGTTACGTACACAGGGATTTAGCGACTCGAAATTGTCTGATTAGTGACCATCTCACCGTAAAAATCTCAGATTTTGGTCTTGCTCGAAGTGTGCACAGACTTGAATACTATAAAGGCAGTGACAATGACGCTATTCCAATTCGATGGATGCCATTGGAGTCCATTCTGTATAACAAATTCTCCATGGAAACAGACGTTTGGTCATTCGGTGTGATTCTGTGGGAGATATTCTCATTCGCATTACAACCGTATTATGGTATGACCCACGAAGAAGTGGTGGAATATTTGAAGGATGGGAAGAACTTAGTGTGTCCAGAGAATACACCTCAGCAAATCTATGAGCTCATGTTAAAATGTTGGACTAGGAAACCCTCAAATCGACCAAAATTTCAAATGTTGCACAATGCTTTGAATGCGTTTCATGAGGAATTGACTAAAAAGAGAATTAAAGATGTTAGTCAAGTGTAAACACAGATGGCGTATAACTGCTCAAACCATCCATTTATTTGCACAAGTAGTAATTGAATTTTGTCACTTGTCCTCCTCATGCATTGTTAACATAATTAAGGCAGTGAGCTGGTATTAGTTTAGCGGACGTGAACCTGAGGTGGATTGCATTTGTTTTCTTTTAAATTACACAAAATTACACCAACAAGAGAATTTGAAAAAAAAATTCAGCATGTTATTGATATAATATTCAGTAAATATGTATCACAGGTCAAAATCTTACATAGATGAAGAGTCAGTTTCCATTCAAACCATATGATCAATTTTTCTGCATGAAAATTTGGTGTGTACATTTTATGTTGACTGGTGTCAAATATTTACTATGAATCTTAGACATAGATGTAAAATATTGTTATACTTACTGCATGTGTTGTTGCTTGTACTGTGCTTCGTCTGTTTTTTTGTTATGAATTGTTTCAGCAGGTTCATCTATGATGAGCTTGTTGAAAGATTTGTTTCTGTCTTGTACAAAAACAAGAATGAGAAAAACTCAGTCTTTATGTATAGATCTGACTGTACTGCATTTAGTCATGAAAGAAATGTGGCTTCATTAAGCTGTTTAATATGTTACACTCTGGTTTAGAGCTTTGATAGCTCGGATAAAATAATTAATTAAAGTCATTAAAATTGTTAATGTGTTAAGTATTTTTAATTGTATTTTAATTGGTCATTTTACTAGTTTCTCGTTGATACATATGTTTTTGTATTGTATTTCAAAGAAGAAGTCAATAAAGCACATTTTAATTAGTACTTTATAACTGCATTAAAATGTTTATTGAATAAGTTTTTATTTGGGATCATTTCTTTAATTGGTCTATCTTATGTTTATATTTTGTTTCTATTGTAACTTTCATGTATACTATTTTATGATGACCAGAAAGACAACATGTTTGTGTTTACAAATAAAATCATCCCTAAACATATTACATTATGTACAGATTGCTCCTTTCCTTTTGTGACACATATGTTTAAAAAAATTGCCAGTTCAAAAAAATCTATTATTTTACTTTGAAAAGTTCGTGAACTTTTTGTCTTTCATTCAGCTTTAATGTTGGTTGTTTAGACATTTTCTTGAACAATTTTATACTTCTCTCATTCTGTGTACATGTTGCATAATAAATATTTGTCTTCATTTTAATGCTTTTCAAATTTGAGATTTGTCTATCAAATATCTTACCAAGATAAGGACAGTGATTATAATGGATGAAATATGGAACTGTCTGTCATTTATTGCCCTTATTCATTGTTGTCAACAAAACAATTATATCAGATACACATTTATCATAGTGAATGTTATATGTTACATCCAGAAACTATTATAGGGAGCATTATAGTGTGAAGTAATTGTATTCACTTACTTAAGGGACCACTTATTTCATCATTTTTACACAAAACAAACGGAACAAATCTACCTGTATGTCTTCATTCTAAAACTTGTATCATGTGAGAATATGTTGTTTTTTGTGGTATTTGTTGTTTTATTAAACATTTTACATCATTTTCAAATCTCATAATCTGGACTGTTCTAGGTTAAGTATTCATTAGTTCATCTGATAGTGTATTGAAGATTTTTTCAAGGCAAACTGTTATAATTGTATGAATCTTTACATAATCTTAAGGACTCGAGGCATTAAATACATGAAGTATAGTTGATATTATCTGTAGGAAATGCTTATAAGTTAGATCTGTTCATGTTGGAATATTATTTAATCTCTACAACTTCCTCCTTATGTTTTCATATAAAAAAGATAGCAACATGATAATATGCTGACTTCTTTGTGAGTTAGGAATCTGGTATGTGGTTATATAGATGTTTAAAAAAAGATACTTGGACTCCTATACCATATGCAGATTACAAAGATAAAACTGATACGCTGGTCTTATATTTTTGGAACCAGATATAGATAAGGCTGCGAGTCTTGGATACAACTTCATTTGATTAACCTACTTTGGTTTCGTGAAATATTTTTGTTTATATCATAGAATGTCATTCATGAATAAGACTTAATCTGCATGAAAGCTCAGATCTGTAACTAGGCTCTGAAACACTTGTGGTTATATAAACACATATGTTTTATATGTGACAGGTGTAATTATGTGGATGAATTGTTGGTTTTTAGTTATAGTTTTTAAAACAGACCTATTTTTAAATTAGTAATATTTGTAGGAGTTCACCTAATGTCATAAAAATCATCATTTAATCAATATGTAGATAAAATTGTGAATAATTTTATGAAACTTCATATAATTACATGCTTTGACAGGAACATATTTAAACAAATTGCAGAGGAAACCTTTGGTTATACGAAAAAGCTGTTTTTGTCCTGAGTAAATTATCAGAATATTTAACTTGTTTTGAACAGTTTCCCTATAAATTGCTTTAAATAGTTGAACAATTCTTTACTTGCTCAGCAGAAAATGTTGTATCTTGTAATTCAGAAGGTTATAAAAGTACAAGACACTCCTGTCTGAATATAATAGTTGTATGAGATATATTTCATAGTTCTCCAAATTTTGATGTGGGAAAGACAAATTTAGAAAAAATATAAAGTGATAAAATGTAATTAAGAATCAGCTTATATGATATCTATGAGAACAATCTAAATATTATCAAGTACTTATGCTGTGGTTACAGCAGAATTTATTTCATTTGGTAATTAACAAATAAGTTTCATGCCAACCATATGTGGATTCACTATTACAGAAAATGTAGCAGACTTTGATTAATTCATGGGACTATTAATGTGGCATTCCATTCTGCATGGATTTTTTGTACTCTAATATTGAATTCTGTTAAGGTTGGATAATTTCTAGTAACAACCAGCATCTGCTCTTAAACTGTACTTCTGGCAACCTGGCAAGTTTTGGACTGACTGACTTTAAAAATGTTTGTGTTGATACAAAACTATGAAAATTCATCATTCATATAAAATGAAAATATACTGAAAAATGTAACTGTTTTTCAATGAGAAAAACACATCTGCGCGACCATGAATTTTATCTATATACCCTGCAGTTAGATTAAGAATCTAAAAGTAAGGACCAGTTGGAAAATACTAAAATGAGAACCCCTACCAGTGCTTGCGATATGTTAGATAAGGATGGAAGACGCTTGTCTCTGATGTTGATACTTTACTTAAAAGATAAGGAAAACTTCATTCTAGGCACAGATGTTTTATAAAGATTAGCTAAAACAGTTTCTGATAAGCAAGTGTATATTGGAGATGAAAGAACTAGCTACTTGTATAAGAAAAAAATATATTGAAAAAAAAACAACATTCAGAAGCATGAATTGATAGATGCAAGTTGTTTCCTTCTGTTATTTGTCTTTGGTTTTTTTTTAGCAAAATTCTATATGGTCTCAATGTTGCTATCTGTTAATTTTGCTGTTAAGATTTTTTTCGGAGAATGAATGAGAATCTTTTGGTTAAATGTCATTTTTTCAATTCTGTGTGACATTACATGTGTTTATAATTCTAGTGCTATTTGTTTTAATTCTGTGCTATTTTTGTGGGCCATCATACAGTTTGATTGTGAATTCCTGTCCTCCAGACATGATTGCAGTGATTATGCAACACTCTGAATTATATTTATTGCTATATTTAACATATAATTAATTGATATAAGCTAATGTTTGCTTAAACAGTCTCCTAAACTAGGATTGTGGACCTGTTGTATGGTGAACATTGTATATAGAACAGTCATAGTGTTCAAGAAACCATCTGTTGATATCCATTTACTTTAAGCCGTAAGTTACGTCAGAACTCCAAGCGGATTATTTTACTATTATATACAGATGTCAGGTACAAAGAACTAGTGTGCAAAAATTTAGTAAATATTTAGATTCATTACCATGCATGAAATAAATCTCCCCGGACTCCCCTGCAATGCCAGTCTGGGTTTTAAAGTTTAATCTAAAAAACATTCATAGATTCAGTTGTTTAATTTCTGATAAGCCCTGATAACCTGTGTATAAATATATGTACACTGAATAAACATACTTACATAGATTGAGATACAATTTAATAACTTGTTTTCTACATGGTTGTATTATGATTATAGTGACTGTTAGAGTGTATTTGTTACATTTGTGTACTAGTACTCTTGTGAGTCTTTGCTGATGACCTAGTGCTTTGTCAATGCTTGTTGCTGGTACCTAAAAGAATTTTAATGTGACTCTGTAGGAAACAAAATATGTAAACATACATGTATTTTATTGTGTACCTCATTTATTGTGGTGTTATTTGTTTTATCACATTATAAATGAATGAAGAGTATTGTCATATTTTGCTGATGATGTAATTGTACACGTCGTGTAGTTTCTGCTGTCTGGAACCCCTAAAAACTCCTAATGCATGAATGAGTGTTGGCATCAGTTGTATGTTCCATGTTCAATTTGATTTGTTCAATTAGTATATTTGTCATTATTTACTTCAGAGCAAAAGAGAACTTTACATTATTATACCTAGATGTGTATCCCCCCTCCCCTTACTTCCTGCTTGCAGTGTCTTGTTTGTTACAACATGTTTAATTTAACTGTAACATTAATATGCATTAATTAACAGACATTACATTAAATTAGATTAGGCCTAAAAAAAGGTTTGTTTCCAGTTACCCGACCGACCCATCTTTTACCTGCCGACTCATAAGTTTTTACAGTATCCAAATCTTAGTGCTATATTGTAATTTTCACAACAGTGTTGCCAATATATGAAAAAAAAACATAAAAGAAAAATATCCCTACATACTGACCCATATTTTTTGGACATGTAGCCGGAAACAAACCTTTTTTTGTTGAGGCCTTAGTGGAATATATGTGGTATGAATGTTTTATATGTCTCAATATTTATTTGAATATATGGAGTTATATTGATGCATGATCTTATAACTTGTATACACTGTACAGATAAACCTACGCTCTCAGAGTAAAATATTTATAAAAATACATTAGTGTTATGATTTATAGCCAACCATTGTTAGATAATTTGTTTGGTGAAATCTTAAGTCCAATATCCAGTTTCTTTCAGCCATTGAAAGATTTCATCCAGCTTGATAACTGCACAGCCTACCAGAGACTCAATGGTAGAACGCTTTTCTACTGTCACTGTAATGATCAGATTTATATAGGCCTACGATTAAATGAACAATCATAAATGTGATGATAGTTTTGACTGGTTCCATGCCAGTATAATACAGTCAGACCCGTGTTTGTGACCACCTCCAAATAACGACCACCCTGTGAATAAAGGCCATGGCATTCTTTGAAAAATGTCACAGATTATTTAGAGCAAACTGACCTCCAAATAAAAGTCATCTGCCAACAAAGGTTCACAGCTTTGACTGTATACGGTTACACATGACCAGTATAATAAAAAGTTATACATGCAGCATATTGTCACAGAACGTTGTTAAGGTTAATATGTAATAAACCATACTAGCTTGCAGGGTTAGTACCGTCAAGAATTTGTTCCAAACTGTTCTTTATAACAGTGAAGTTTCATGTTTGAAACAAGATCGAAACACACGTTTCTCCATGAAGGCAATTTGACTTGAAATAGACTCAAAGTTTTTTGTACGAACTGATTAGTACGTATAAGTTACACCGGATCACTGTTAGATCAACTAATTATATGTGAAACAATATTCACAAGCAGTGTTATTCATATGCTGAAAAACAAATAACACATGCTTCAAGTAGACAAATGACTCAAAGTTGTAGGCGGGGCACAAACAATCATACAGATTGTAACGAGAGTTGTTACTGTTTGTGGGAATCCTAGTTATTGATGTCAAAACTCCCGAATTCCGTTTTTTTTACAAAAAATGGAGATTTCCCCTGATGAGTTTAATCATACATCCACAAATCATATTCCAAGGGTGATACTGTTAGTGTAGGTTATTTTGTGTATCGTACACTATTTCAGTTTTATCAGCTAATGTCTGATTGATATTTCTTGAAAATATCAGAAAATTTGAAAAGATAAACTTCAACATTTTCCGCCGGCCTACCGTCTGCTTTTGTGTTGAATTATTATAAAAGTCTCTACGAAGTACCAAGGCACGTAAGTAGTCCAAACGGGGTCCATTGTATAAGTTTACCTTCAAATAGGAGAACCAGTTGGCACGTTTGAATTTGTTACTCCAATCTGGCATCTTTTATTCATGAGCTGATGGCATCAGTCATTCAGATATGTATCGATCAGACGATAAAGTTTAAAAAATGCCTTATACGCGCATTCTCTGAACAAATATAGACCTAGCCATCACTGCGGCAATGCCAAAATAAACAAACCGATGTTAGCATGCATAATTTACAACTTGCCGTGGTTGAAGGCCGCAAACTGTATTAACAATTACGTAAATAGTAACGAATGTAATTTCAATTCGTTAAAAGATAAAAAATGGTATGGTATGAGTGGGTAGTTTTCTGAAATAAAAAAGACTCCCACGTGCTTAAAATTCCCAAGAGCACGGCGCAGTCAGCTATCCGAATGGTGCGCTCAGTTATATTAGGCAAAGGGATCCTGGAATAGTGCAGACTACATTCATTCATTAATTAACAATGTACGTAAGCGTATATCAATAATGTCAGGCTAGAATTTTAGGTAAACTTACATGAATGTTATGAGTGAATTAAACTGTTAAGTGTGCTATAAATGGTGCAATTTGGTGATAATCGCCATCCAAAACCCTGCTATCAGACATCGCAATTTTATGATGGAATACAATGTCAAGGTCATGTCGGCAACATGAGCACACATTAAGCAGAATCCTATCGATTGATGCTGGGTTATGAAAAGGACATTGTTAGAATTCAGTCATGTGGCATGCCACAATACTGTGCCAGACTATTCGTACTCGGGTGGTTTCACCTTCTCTGTGTGACTCACGCTGGCTTGGCATTTTGTTTTAATCCCAGATTTCTTGTGGTCGAAAATTATGTGACTGGTGCCACGAGTTGTCTTTACTGATTTGCTTACAAACACGCCTACAGGAAAATCATACACACAGTGTTATTCACAAAAAGTTTTTCACATTAGTCAAGTAAAAGATAAAACTGTTCCTGTAAGCAATTGAAAAATGATCATGTGCACCTTATAATCTACCTAATTGTCATGTAATATTCTTCATGCATGTTACAACACAGAGTAAGATATGGTTTCTACTGATTCAAGTAATTACAAGCTATCGTCGTGCAGCGTATTTAAGTGATATTTCTCTCATCCGAATGATTACTTAAATTTTCATCACTGCGTGGTAACAATCCATGAAACACGTGCATTGCTTTTCTACAAACATAAAAAGATAAAACTCATGTCTGTAACAATTACAAGTGATTGATACAAATTATGTTATTACGTATTTACTACTTAATTCAAGAGGCTCCCACTTATAGAATCTTTGCAACATCATAAGCACGAAGCACTGGTAACTGGAGATAGTTACCAAACTTGCCAACAGACAAACAAAGGATGCACAGATGGGGAACATATCGATACAAGCTATGCTTGAAATATAAAGGAACACTCCAAATATTTCAGGGAACTGACACAACAAAGCATATTTTTGTCTAAACCGATTACTTACACAATAAACTGACGCATACTTTGCTTGTTATTACCAGGCTTTTGACATAATAACACGGGAACAATTTATGGGGCATTATTTTTCTAGAAAGAGTTCATTTATGATTCTGATATTGATTTCGGGTCATACTGTAGAGTTGGTACGAGTCAAGATAACTTTAACGCTCCTTGAAGAGAGACCTTGTAGAAAGGACAAATTTTGGTGATTTATTTTTATTTAAAAATCGGACAAGAGTGTGCTGAATGATGTCGTAAAAAGATAGTGCTCAAGTTTCTTCTGTATACGGTGGAACAAATTGAACACCTTTAGTAGGACAACAATGGTATTGTTGTAATCATCAGCTAAAATGGACAAACAATAATTGTGTTACAGTCTGCTGAAGCAGCATCACATAGACGGTCATTATTACGACATGAGGTGATCACAATATTTTACATAAAGCAATTTGTGTTCTGGTTAGCATGACAACTAGGTAAATGATGTATACTGTTTTATAGACAGGACATTCTTGCAAGAACGTCACTATATTAGATATGAGGAACTTTGGCATTTCTGCCACCGTGTTAAACAGTTTCTAATTTCCATCCACGCTCATAGCATGCCCTTTGACCTTGCGATGCCACCGTAACCTTTCATGACACGTCTAACTTTGATAAATGATCTAGCAGTGGTGAAAGTTCTGTTTACAAACGGGCGTCTTTAATTAACTCCTAAATACTTAATCATATTAGCATGTAGTGAAGGAAAATAATGAACATGTTTACCTTGTCATTGAAAGATAGATGAGCCTGAATTCTCTCAACCAGAGCTCCTCGTTAAGAACAATACAAAATGCTGACATTTGACACCTGTCTGCAGATGTACATAAAGTGTAGACGTGATTGTTCGTTAATTAATTGATTGTTCAGAAACAAATTGTCGGAATAGGGTGGCTAACATAATGAAACAAACACCACTGTTCTAATTGTACGCAGCTTAATTACTGAGTGCTGTATAAGGACAAGGTACTTAGAAATGTGAATGAATGCGTCTTAAACATGTTCCATGAATATCTTAGATGTACAATTATTGCATTTCTGCTGCATTGGCTATCCTCCAACATTTAATACATCAGGTTCATGTTCATTCTGGGAAATAATTGTTCAAGTGGTATTTCGTTGACTCTCGGTAGCAAGAGATTGCATAGATAAAAATACATCAGAGGGAACCAGTCAATCCTTAACAATTGGAATGACAATGTGAATTAAATGCAGACAGTTAATATTGCACTTGTACAGAAACTGTTAATACGTCATTGAATAAGACGTTAGCGAATCACAATAAGCACGCACGCTCTCCAGAAGTCAAACATTTCACGCACGGATATTTTATGGTTTAAATGTGTGCGCTGAAATCAGTAACAGTCTTTCAATGAAGCAAACTAATTCCATGAGACTGAAACTCTGTCCACATGTCATTAGACAGCAGCTTTTCCCAAGTATTTCAATTAAGTAGACGCGGTGTTTTAAATTAATCTATTACATTAATCTTGTCTCCCGAGACTGCATGTTCAAATCCTACATTATCAAGAAAATAAAATGGTCGGACGTGAACATCTGACGTTGTACCAGATCGACCCCGGACTTATATAAGAAATTGATCATCGAGAAAATTTCGTAGCTGCCAGGAAATATATTATTGTATTATGCAAGTATCACGGCCATTGTCTTATATAATTGTTTAGAATTTCATTAGTGAGTGGTAGTGGCTCGCCTCATATGTTTTATAGATTTCCATTGTTGATATACATGTACTTTTGTAGTAACGAATCACTCCCAATATATCAATTCTGTCGGCTATAAAATCTCTGTTATTTATTTAACGCTATAAAATGTCAGCAGCTTCCTCAAATAATGCTGTAATAGAAAGTATTAACATTTATACATCTACAGGCATTTAACGCAAAATGCTAATGATAATTACGGAACATATGTACATTTGTATACGTTATCTAGAATAGTTCTACTGCTTAACGAAATAGAAAGGAATGTCATTGAAGAAATAACTCTATTAACTCACATGTAACTGAAGAATAAAAAAAACATAGAAACATATGTTAGTCATTAACATTTTTTTTCATTTACGTTTTTAATTTCACGGTCTCGCGTGTGTTTGTGGGTATAGCACAACATTTGAAAATGACAGGACTTGTGTACTTCCGCATTGACAAAACAAAACGCATGTTACTCACACATGTATGTGATTTTTCGGAAGCAATCAATAATATATGACTGAAACAAGTATTGTTTTATCTTGTATGAGAACCGCTTTACTGTCTTAATTGAAAGTCATTCAACGAAGTTTTTATAGAATAAATGTAAGCTTACAGAATTTATATATCAATGATATCCGGGTACTTATTTATTCGCGATGTTGCCTGTATTGATTTTAAAACATCTTATGATGGCATTGTGTCTCAGAGTTAGAAAATAAATCAATACTGACGGATCCCTTCATTTCTGTATTTTCTTATCATCAAAAATTAAAATTACATTCAGGTAATGGAAACAAACTGATTCATTTTATCACCAGAGACTCCAAAAACATACTTATTATATATTGCTTTATTAATAATCTCATTAAATACGCCAAGTGTCGGCTCTCCGTGACTTCACTTTAACGTCAGTAAATTAAATTTGATAATTTATATTATACCAACTTTCTTGTATGAACAAAAAGAAACATACATCAATCAGAACCAAGAGGGCAAGCATTCGGAACTAATCTAATGTTTTGAATGTTATGAAAAGAACCTTCTGTGGTTCGTTTCGCGTTAAACACTGGACTATAGAAACGTAACATTAATGGCAACAATTTACATTTTGATTAACCTAGAAGTGTACGATATGGACATGCCCACACAAGATGAACGTCTGTCTGTTATTTTTAGAGACATGCGACAGCTGCCAAGGTAACATAAATAAAAATGCCGACAAAATGTGATTTTAAATGGCATATATATGCATCGTGCATGTCACTTTGAGTACTGGGTAATGTATGCTTTCTGTCTTATGGTACATCACGTGACTGCTTGTACGACTTTTTACGAGTCAGTCACTTCATTACTGAAATATGAACTAAATTATACTACAGCGTGATTAGAATTCCTGCGACAAGCTAAATGTGTTTTCAATGTGATATAAAATTAGTCTGAAAATTAATATGATACCAGAACTCTTATTATAACAGTTTTCTTCATTTTCAGTTAATGGAGTCTGTGTCAAAATGTAAACAATGTTGATTAAATCATGTGGAATCCTAATTTCTTATAGATTTGTTCATTACCTATGGCAAAAATATGAAATTAAATGGCATAGCAACGATAAAGTACTTCGAAATAAAAATGATTCCGTCGTGATATCAATTAGTACGCTTATTATGTTTCTTACTAACGTTACAACCATTGCATACTGAAACGGTGCTCGCGAATGAAATTGTACTCTAGAATACAAATGCAGTGTAAAATGAAAAGTTAGGCTGTCGTTTCCCTGATTTATTAATTCTGCTTTTTTTAATGTTTTCAATTGACCGACAGTAGTCTAATATCAGTTCTACCATATAAACCAAATTCGCTGATTGTATTGGGTAACATGTTTTATCAGTTGTTACATGTCATTTGGATATAATACATAATTTGTATCTTTTGTCTCCCTGGGGTTTAACGTCGCGCCAACAGCCAGGGTCATGTGGTGACTTTTCTTACCTTTCCACTTGAGTGGAACCACCAAACATCCGTAAGCCGGCTGCACAACTTCCTCACGTTTGATTTTTTCCCGATTGCGATTCAAGCTCACAGTGGTGAGGTGTTAGAGATTACCAGTAAGAGACTATAACTACACGACCACACGAAACTCCTTCCGTCAGTTATACGGTACAGCATATTTCAATAGTTTAACTTTTTCTCATAATTCTGGTTTACATCAAGTATGAATCTGTTACAATTTCACCATCGTACAGCAGAAAATATTATCTTATCAAAATTGTTTTCGTAATGTTGATAAAATATGCATTATCAATTAATACAATTTATACAGCTGTAAGTGGTGTACAAATGAACACAGTGAACCACTTGAAAGTTTCTTGTAACTTCTGGCATATTATTCATTTAATTTGAGAAAGGAAACACAATAATGCACGATGTTGACAGATGCCTGTTAGTCTGCAAAATATTTATAATTGATGTGGTTCATGTTTTATCTTTGAAAATATATATGCTCGGTCACTGTTTTCAACTTTCAGTTGGCAAATATGTTTATTTGTATTACAGAATAACAGATATTGAAAACTGGTGCATTGATTTATAACGGTCAGGTGTCGGCAAGACTTTCATTGATCCACAAATGAAAAATGATCAATAAACAAACAGAAGTAATGGACCTGCAGTTGTAAAAATGTGACCAGAACATGCTGGGCCTTTTTCTGTGGTAATTTCCTTATCAAGAGCTAGTTAAAGGTTTGAATTGATGCTCTTTAAATTGTTCTGATAAAATGTATTTACCGTAATAAGTCCGTTCCTGTGCCTCTTAGTACATTTACAAATTTTGATATTTCGAATATTTCTGTATTAAACATACATGTATGCATATTGTGAATGTAATAGATGTGTTCTTATCATTATCCGTGGTAAATTGCTGGCATTTACAGCTGATTAAATAGAACAGGCAAATAAAAATAACAACAGCAGATATATAACACTATGTATTGGATAATCACACGATAAAAAGCAAGTGTCAAAGATTTATGGATATAGTGCAAAGGAAAAGGAATTCATCTAAAAAAACAAGCTTGTTTTGCAGAGAGCGATGCATTTTAGCTATTTTTGTCGCTGCTGTTTTGTATTACAGCGAATTTTTGCGACCATCATTATGAAAAGTGACACAATCGTTCATGTTCGGAACAAAGAACTTATTATTTATTAAATCTTGAATACCATTAATATCAATTCCTCACGCCAGTATTGGTTGATGTTTCATCGTTAGATCCTTCAAAGAGTTATCAGATTAATGGAGAAATTTTCTTCTTAATCAACTTCGTCAGAATACGCTGTAACAACATCCTGCTTTGTTTGAATGCAGCTTAAGAAACTCAGCTATAGATTTTGATGTGCACGGCTGCCTGCATTGCCGTGTAGATTACCTTACGAACTTCTGGCTTATCAATGACAAACTTACAGACGTTAAACATGAAAACAATGTAAATTGTACTCAAAACAATCTCTCTACAAGATTAATTGCTTTCTAAACAATATTAATGCATTTTTTTTTCATCTCACCGAGTGTGCCTGTATAATACACGCAAACTTGAAGGAAATCCGCCTGCCATTCTTATAATGAAATGACTTTCATTCTTTTCATCCTATCTCTGCTGAAAAAATATTAAATTGTTCCTCCAGACTAGGTACAGAGCATTTTTTATGAAAGTGTAACAAATGAGCTTTTCCGAAAATCTCTATTTACAAAAAATACTCACACAGAGTGCATTTCTTCATTTTTTTTCTTTTTCTGCAAAATAATGCGAAGTAAAACGTTGGGTACATGGTTGATTACAAGTTGAACAATATTCTAGGTCAACTTTATTTAAAAAGATCTACATTTTGGACGTGTTAATGCCCATGTTAGTTTTTTATAGCTGCTTCAAAGAAATCTAATTGTACTGATGATTTGAATTAATTTGATAATTAGATATAATCACGTATGTATAATATGTATCATAAATAATGAATTATTAAGATGATTGTATCATTGCATGAATGTATCACGGACAGTGCGTGTCCTTTTTTTATACTCCTGGTTACGTGACTGGTCTATCACAATTTCATGAATTAAACTGTACAAGCATATTATTTGGTAACGGAGCAAAGTTCACAGATTGATCCTCTAAATCTTATCTCAATCAAAATTATGTAACTGGCATGCTCGCAAAGACCCGAAGAACCAAAACTGCTCTAGCGAAATCCGAAACTGTTTGAATGTTGATTGTGAGCCTTACAATCATAATTTAATTATCCTGATCAATGAGTTCAGGGTCGGAAATCAGGAGACGAGTAACAGAAAATAAAAGTTGTGATTCTCTTCATAGTTTTTAGAACATGTTATGATGTTTCTATTATTACGCAGAGCTTCAGATATCACAGAAATATTAATCATTTTTTCACTGGATTTAGCGCTGTTTTTTCCCCAACGATTTTTCAGGTATATACGGCGGCCGGTTCACTTGACTAGTTTTCCTGGACTGTATACTAGCAATGCAGTACTAACTTACTCTTCCACGAGGAGCCAGCAACTTCTCCACATATAGAGGAAAATCGACTTTTTTCAAATTCTCATAGAAAGTAAGACCTGCCGCGAGCGGAATTTGAACGCGGGTCGCCGGGTTACAAGTCCAGCGCACTAACTACTGGACCACGGTCGCGGCTCAGAAATAAACTTACATTGAAAGTTCTATCTATTAAGGATAGAGAAATCAGGAAGACGTATCGTTGTTACAAAATTGATTAATGTATCTGATTGGTTTCATACATGCGCCTATACGAATGTCTTGTCACATATCACAAGACACCATTTTTGTAATCAAAGACCAAAATAATGCGGAGCATTTTGCAACATAACATCATTGAAAGTTCTTGTGAATGTGTTATGATGAATGTAATGTCAATTACATGGAATGTTCAACTTGAAGGTTTTTCCACACGACAATTGTTTCTAAATTACCTCATATCGCCCGTTTATAAATACATTTTGTCCAACAATAGAAAACTTCTACGTGTAGGAGAGCTTACATAATGTTTAAAAAGAAATACAGTGCTTTTGTGTGCTAGAAAACTCTCGTAAAGAACTGCAAATAATCACTTTTCCCTTTTTTACGTTATCTTCAATTTACGAGTCGGGCTTTAATGTGTGTTGAATAAAACAAAACAATCAAGAACGCTTGAAACCATTTCAATATTTTACAATAAACGATCACAGAGCCAAGTTTTGAAAAATAACATTCGTGATATGAGAACATTTTGAATATTTTTATATTTATCTAGTGTTGACTTAGTTTTTCGCGGTTTTTACTGAATTAACTATGGGAGACAACTCTTAATATTCATAAGTGTACCTCATTGCTTGTCTCCCTTTGTACCATTAATAAATGTTTTAACGGAATGTCAAATACACAAAGCGTTCCATAGAAATCAGTAAGTCTGCTATAACGTCCATAGGTGAGTACAAAAATACGCAATAAGCTTATCACATAATCTTATCTTCAGCCCGATCGGTTTATATTTTGATATGAAATCATTTCGAAACACTTATGAAGTTCACCATGAGATTAATTCGCTCTAAACTTTATATTTTATGTTCTAATTATCCATCGATTAGACGGGGCGAAAAAACATCTCCAGTAGCATGGACAAATACGTTAAATAACATTTTCTTAAAGCATGCACTTCTGTCATTCTACAAAATGTCATATTACTTGTTTGTAAGTTAGCTGTAAGTGGTGCTTCTTACTTTTAAATGAAGTGTCATCATTGCCCACATGATAGGTATTGAAAAAAAATCTTCAAAAAACCTTGCATCTGGACAAAACTAGTCTAAATACTAATCAGAAACGAAGAATCGGGCTATCAACCTATAATACAACTTTGCCATTCGACCAATTTATTGTTGTTTATTTCATTATAGCATCAGTTTTTGCATTCACGTTCGACCTTCGTGTTTATTGCAAGGATTGCATGATCGAAATACTGTCAAAGTAAGGGAAATAATAACATGGATTTATGTTTTGGTAGATACATAGATGTGTTGAATTGCCTTATGGCTAATATTTATCAACTACTGTTTAAAGGCCTATTAAACTTTTTCAGCCCAACAAAGTAGAGTCCCTGCTCCAACGAAAGACGTCAATATCTCAAAGTAAAAGTTTATTCCGTCACTAGAAGCAAGATGGGCAGGCCCAATTATTCAAGATATGATCTCATGCAGTGACAAATAGTATAATCCTACTAGATGACTCTTTTTTCCCCTGAAAATACTCATATAACGGCAGGATTGCGACATTTAGCGGCAAAAAAATTGTGCGACATTTAACGTTAAAATTGCGACATTTAACGGTGTTGTGACATTTAACGGTGTTGTGATATTTAACGAAGCTACAATGTGCGTAGACATATATTAGTTGGTGAAAGTGTAAATAGCAACCATTAAAATTAATCACATAGAGCGCTTTAGTGTGTTTAATTTCATATACAAACATTGTACACAATAACAAGTTGAGATCTTGTCCAGGTCAAATTTAAATACTGGGCTGTTATGCAATAACAGTTGACTACTTTACCTAAGATCGCGGTCATATAGAAGTCTGATAAATTTTCTGAGCTAAAAATAGTAACATAAATATAAACATACACGAAAACACTCATCATAAAGTAAAGTGTCTAGTTTCAGTATGAAACTGTAGGTGTGAAAATAATAGTATTTTATCAATAATGTATACATGTTCATATGCTTAATTGCATTGATGCTAGCGAAATCAAGTTCAAAAAGGTTTATTTTATTTAAACTTCTTGCAATATCCAGTGCACTCATCTGTATGTTGGATTATTTTTATATTCCATGATGGGCATGAGAGCTCCTATAACTATTTTAAGTATTAATATTAAACGTCCCTCTTTTGAAACGAATGCGTGATTTTGCACCAGGGTCAAAAATTATATTCAATGTTGTTATATACAAAGATGTGCGATATGTGTTAAAATGGGTCATTGTGATTTAACGTTAAGAGAAAATAGAATAAATAACATAAGACAACATTTTATAAAAAAATGCGTATAACACAATGTTATCACGATCTTGTCAGATAATGTAATTCATCAAACCGTTATCTGTAATCTAGTTAATTAAAAACTGGTTAATGGCCATGCATAATTTCTTTCTTATAACACTGTAATCAGCAGTGGCTACATGATAATCTAATAATATTACAAGCTGGATAATATCTCTTCCACATTTTGTAAATATATGTACGTGACTTATAGATAATAAATTGCAAAAACTTATATAATGGATTGGCGGATAACACATTACAAGCCGTATGAACATACGAATATCATATTCAGGTTCAGTCTTGAGAATGTGTATATCAACATGATCGTAGTGATATGAAATCAAACATACTCTGCAGAATAAATATCCTATAACTGTCGATTGATTCAGTACATACAACAAGTACACATTCAGTTGTAAACCAAATACATGACAAAGTTCTGTATATCGACCCTTTAATGAAATACTGGCTAACAGCTTAGTTGTCGTGTTGACCGGGTATATCTTGCTTACACAAACTAGATTAGATTCATTTGTGTACTCGCTTTAGTAAGACGTCTAACATGTATGGAGTTCTGGTATTATACATCTCGCTGGTCTGTGCAGTTGCACAGGGTTCACAGGTCTCAGTGAAGTCTAGTGTTGGAGAAATTAATGGAGAAAGAACTAAGACCTCGTTTCTGGGCGAAGCTTACGAAGTTGACAGATATTTAGGCATTCCTTATGCTAAAGCACCTGTCGGAGATCTGAGATTCAAAAAAACACAGCCTGTCGAACCATTCAAAGAGCCGTACGATGCCACAGAGTATGGAGCTGTTTGTCCGCAGTTTGATTATTTGATGAGGGGACCTTATACTTTCGCACAGTCAGAAGACTGCTTGTTTCTGAACGTTTATGTTCCAAACCAAGAACCAGACAAACCAACCGGACATGCTGTTATGTTCTTTATTCATGGTGGTGGATTTTCCATTGGTTCCGGAAATGTATACAGAGGTGAGGTTTTAGCATCTGTGGGAAATGTGATTGTTGTTGCGATTAATTATAGACTTGGAATTTTGGGATTTCTTGACTTGGATGATGATAGAGTTCCGGGTAATTATGGTTTGTGGGACCAGCATCAAGCCTTACGATGGGTAAATCAAAATATCGGAGCTTTTGGTGGTGATAAAGACCGTGTTACAATATTCGGAGAGTCAGCAGGTTCTGTAAGTGTCACTCTTCAAATGCTATTTCCACCAAACAAGGGACTCTTTCAAAATGCTATTGCTGAAAGTGGTACAGTTTCTATGCCTTTCCTGATCTCTGACAATACTGTAATGAGCGCAAAAAACTATGCAGAAGCCATTGAATGCAGTACGGAAAATGTCGATGACATCTTGAACTGTTTACGCGAAATGCCTGGCGACAAACCAGTAGATGTTCTCAAAAATGTTATGGCAAATGATGGACCCAGTGCCCAATTTAAATTTGTCACTGTTCCTACACTTGATGGCGAATTTGTGAAAAGACGTCCATGGGACATACATCAAGCCTCACGTACAGAACGAATTGAAGAGGTTGAGTTTTGTCGATCTATTAACTTTATGAATGGCGTAAATGAGGCTGAAGGTGCATTGTTCCTTATGATGCTTGGAACACCCGAACAACTAGAAGAGCTTCAAATTAGTAGAGAACAAATGGACAATGAATTAATTCCCGGAATTTTTGCAATGTGTTTTGGCTTCGGTCGAGCCTTACCGGATGTTGTGAAGCAGATGATGGTGTCCGAGTATACTGATTGGTCAGGTCCCAATGATCCATTTAAGTTACGCCATCAACTTATTCGTCTAAATGGGGACGCTTACTTTAATGCACCTGCAGTAGCATTCAGTCTGATGCATGCGAATGCTTCTGACGCTGTCAGCTTTATGTACGAGTTTAGCGCTGTTGTTGATTTGCCATTATTACCAAGTCCTAGTTGGTACACACAAGCCAATCACGGTGACGAGCTAGGTCCAGTGTTTGGTTACAATTTCGACGTGCAATTAATATTCAATATGACTGAATACGAAGTGCCAGCCTGGGAGCTTGAACTCTCATCACGTATGATGGCATACTGGTCGAACTTTGCTAAATCAGGGTATGTACTTTATTACTTGTCACGACATGTAGAGAGTAAACTAGTCAAGATTATAGTCTTTTTAGGAAAATATTCACCAGCAGCTCATTGCAGCTTTGAATCACTAAAAAGCGGATACTAAAACTAGTGTAAAACCTTTACCCTTTCTTTAGCTGGTCGTTATAGTTTTAAACTATATATTAAATAATGAATATAATCGTTGTCACGGTGCATACTGGTGATATACATCAGGGTCACTCAAATAGTTCATTTGAAAGACCCTGTATATATGTATATTTCAGATTCCCTGTATGAGTGCTCGAGATAAGAGATTTAATCCCGAACTAATGTATTAGTTTTGTGTCATGCTTATCCTATTGCCGGCTGGTCATCTATGTTATGATATCAGAACGCTTGACGTACCTTAGTTATTATCAGTAAGGAGTAAAAATTGTTTGTCTCTGGTTACCTGACCTACCCTACTCTTTTCCCGCAACCCTTGAAACTTTATTAAGATCAAAAAACGGTACATCCACTGTCATGCCTTTTTTCGCATAAAAATAATCTTAACAGCTGTATTCATGATTAATAAAAAAGAACAAAAATAAATCAATTTATAACACTATTTTTAATGACCTTGTACCTGCAAACAAACATTTTTTACGCCTAACTTTATATTATGTAAACAATACACTTCGTATGTATACATTGTTCGTTGCAGCGATCCGAACATCCCCACGGCTAGCAAGCAGTCTGCTGGACCATGGCCGAGGTATACAGTAGATGAACAGAGATACATGATACTTGATAAGGAAGAATCCACAGGACAATTCCTGTTTGCTCGGGAGACAGACTTTTGGCGTAACACTTTGCCTAATGTTTTAGAAGCAGTAGAGAAAGCACAGGAGAAACACTCGCGTTACACTGATGATCAGGGCTCTTGTGAAAAAGATGGGGGTTGTGACGGCGAATAGGGAAAGGTTGAAAGGTTTTTCATCATTGTATATATATATATATATATTGCATATTGAAGTTCGTATTGTGATAACAGTGAGATCTCAAAATAAACTTTAGTGTCAAAAACATGCACTCCTATATTTTTTGGATTTGTTTGTCAGTAATGACACGAAAATATCGATAAACATGCAGATAACCACATAATACACATATTTGTACACAGGTATACAAATGTGTTATACTGATATAATCTTGAAATAGTTTGGTTTGTTTCGATCCATTAAAAAGTCAACAACAGTGGAATGCATACAAAAACGAACAATGATTGTGTGGACGTTAACGCTTGTCTCACTCTGCAGATTTCTTACGATCTAGTTTAAGAATGTAAGACACTATATCCTCTGTAAACACATAAATAGTTTACTCGGGAATAATCATATTTACTTACTTGGAGTGAAATATTGAACTTAGGGATTAAAGTTAGAGTTCGAGATGAGGCTTGTATTCGTTTATTTATAAAGCCTTCTAACGTATTGGCTGACGATTTTTTGTATACATTTTACGCAGTTAGTTATTAAAACAGTCTCAAGAGCTTCTTCAAGTTCTTTTGTTGAAATGATTTGCGTTTCTCCCTGTTATAATCATTACACAAGTACAAAAATTGCTGCAAATCGCAGCAAAATGTAAAGCGTTACACCAATAATTATCCGAGTTGTGCGCAAATAAAATCTGATGCAGCAACTGTATTAAAACGTTATTGTAATAACTGGAAAAAATAACATATTTTGTCTTGTCCCGTGGTCTTTGTCGTATGCACTTTGGCGTTTAAAAATTATTGTAATAAACATCTTCTAATCGATTTTTCATGTGAACATGTCAACGTACTGCCTTTACCCCATTGGTAACCCCTATTGAACTGGGTGCTTTCCTGCATTTTAGAACAATTTTCGACAGTAAGAGGTTCCAATGGGTAATAATAACACTCTTTACTCTTACACTAGAACATCGAAAAATAGACTTATTAATCGCTTGTAATCATCCATCGAGTCACAGGGAGGTAACTGTGAACATACAGTTGTTTTGGATTTTTTTTAATAAATAAACGTTTAAATAAATATCTCGCAGTAGCTAATTAATTCGTTTTACATGCAGCTCGCCGCCGTGACTAAACCCCGCCAGTAACCTTAATTTCAGGTAGCGTCTGCATCCGAAATATGACTCAAGGTCAAGAAGTAGCGCGACGCGATAGTCATTCAATAATTTAGTATTGTACAGTCTAATACACTACCGTTTCAATTTGGAAAGAAAACACTTTTATTCGCAGTATTGTTTATTGTTAAACTAACCGTCTTGTTGAACTATTCATTGCTACCTCACCATGCCGAGCGAACTATTTATTGCTATCTTACCATGCCAAGGAAATTACCCCATCCCAAATATCAATAACATAATTTGGCAAATCAACTAGCTAAAACAACTCAAACTCTTTCATTTCTGTCATCTATCCGCAACGGACAATCAATACACACAGAATTTATATAAATACTGTAGGTTTATCAAGTTGTATAAAGTTGGAATGCAGTTCGCAGTTCGCGATTCGAATTGCGAACTGCATTCTAGAACGCAGTTCGCGTTCCAGCTTTATACAACGGGTTTATCAGTGAATGTTTTTGCCCCCAGCTGTACAATGGGATTAGTTATTGATATGTATGGTTCTAAAAATGAACTTAGAAATGAGTCTGTAGGCTCAAAGCCAGTGAGATAGACGCACAGACATAAAAAACATGGTTACACGTATGAAAGTATAAAGCTTTCAAATACATAGATACATACTAAAGAAGAAAATAAAACAAAATGAATTCAATAACCCAGTGTACAATATGTAAACAAATATATATATATATATATTGTTTCGCCATTGGAGTGTAAATTACAGATTCTGATTCTGATGACGATCGAGTTCCATTTGCTAAGAACACTAGCCTATAACACATACGATGGGGTAAAAATGTCCGGTTTATATTAATTTTTATTTATTGATATTTAAAACAAGTATAATAGAATGCACATTCATAATAATATAAGTCGTATTAATAAAATAAGTTTGTAGTAATTTGTAATACGCTGCAAATAACCTTTCTCATTCGAACTCGTCAAATCCGTAAGCCTCTCTGTCCGAACTACCTTACAGTCTCTCGAATTTGTGCTTGGGCAGGCAGCAAAATTGCTAAAATGTGCGTGCGTGCGTGCGTGCGAGGGTGCGTGCGTGTCATAATATAACTGAAATTCACAAAATTGCCCCAATCCGAATATATCCATTGTGATTGGAACAGACAGGTGTCACTCTGGATGATCGTGTGAGTGAAACAGGTGAGTACTCACAAAACAATAGACCTATCTAAATATAGCGATAAATTGCATTAGTTGGAAGTAATACATAAAATAGTGAACACGTCAAAAGGAGAAAGAAATTTGATGATAAACACATGAACACCAAAATTAAGAAGCCCTTCATGCATAGATATACATTTATATGTACATTAATATTAACCTCAAATAGCGACCGTCTGTAATTATAACAACCACTTATTTTCCGACCGGTTTTAATTATTTCCTCTATTTTTGACTTAAAAATAAGTCCACCACAATATCCATACCGACTTTGTTGTTCACAAAGTTGTGTTAATATCGAAGTTTTACTGAATTACAAAATGAATTATCTTCATTAGTGAGTGCAAATGGAAGTTTTAACAGACCTTATAAATCTTTCCACTGGTAATTTTTACGATAAATGCGATTAAACATTTCAACACTGTTTCAATTCTATTTCCATCACTCAAAATACATTAAGTTTTATTTTTAGGTGAATACAATTAATGTTCTTAACCATTATCATTAAATTCGAATAGTTGGACGTAACTTTTATCCTGACACAGAGTATCTGAAAGCGTTCTTTCTCCTTCTCTGATTTGAAGGTTTCCATTTAAAATTATAAAATGCGAACTTTTTTAAATCTCAGATCTTGGCCGAATATACGAGCAAGTATTATTCTACGAATAGAGAAGCTATCAGTCTTCCTCATTTTGTGGATGTTTTATTTTTTCAATCTTCATTTAAAATATTGTTTACACGTCAGCATTCAAACATCATTTTAAGTGTAAAGTTTTTCCTTTTTATTCATTAATGTTTCTTGCTTAAATATCTCAACACAGCCTTCAGCAAAGTTACGTGTTAACTGATACAAACCATTATGATTTCATCTATACAAAATGTATACATATGATAATGTGAGGGCAAAAATGCTTGCTAAACAAAAACTTATCTTCACTAAGATACTTCTGGTTATTTTTACCGAGGCAGTTTCAGTGTATATGTACTCAGCAGGATCTTTCTTGGCGCAGTTTTGTTCCATGTTGTATACAAGTTTGTACAGGATCGTGGTGAAGAGAAACAGCTTGATGCTACGCACCTGAAGGTTTTATTCGAACTCTCTTTCAGATATTATTTTGTCACGTGATTAATCATGTATTGAATTTGATGCTCTGTACATATTTTTCTTCTGTTATACGTTTAGTTACATTCTTTATATGACTGATAGTTATTGTTAAAACACAAATTCATGCATCGAAATAGTGAAGTCAGTATCATCATAATAGTCTACCATATCACCAATGTCTAAATAGCTGGACTGTCTTGGTAAACATGACGATCAATCATCCCCGTACCAAATACCGTATACTTATCTTCAACTAATATAACAAATGACACACCGTATTGTGGTCAATGTTACATTGAAAATAAATGCTTATATAAACCTATAATACTCACAATTTTAACTTTTGACAATTTGAGTTCCCAGGTAATGTTCAATTGATTCGTAGAGATAACAGTTGCTATTTTACAAAAATCGTCTATGCGAATACCTTGTAAAAATACTACGTGTATAAAATCGAAATTAATTTTCAGTTTACAGAAAAAGATATTTTCTAAAATGTTGTACGGACAGAAGGTTCAAAACAACTTATTGATAGTCTCTAGCATTTTTGAAATGAAAAAAGAACACAATCTGGTTATTGGTCTTCATGTTGTTCATATAGCTGTCGGAGAGGAGTTGAAAATGGCGCTACTTAATTAATTTTAACGCCCCGCGGACGTAAAGTAATCGTGTTTATGTTCTCGTTGTGAGACAGTCTTCGTTTTGCTTGTTTTGTTGTTGCATGTGCGGTTAATAGTTTGCGAAAGTAAATATAATTTTATGTTTTCGCAATCACACAATGGCGTCAGTTATATAAGTACTCGAAGCCAATGCTGTCAAACAACCCGGACAGATATGTCAGAGTTAATGTGTATTTGCCTCAAAGGTTTCAACTGAAAAAAAAACGCTTAAAACGTTTATCGATGTCTAACCTATCTGATTTCAAATATTCTCAAAATTGATTCAAATGAACTTGATAAATATTTAAACAGGAAATGTACGTTAAGAAATAAAAATGTTAAATGGACATAAACTGATATTAATGTCTAGGAAAGGTGATATTTTGAAAACTTTAACTAAAATGATAGTGATTGACAGGATAAACTCTTTGTGATTTAAGTTAATACATGTACATATACTTCTCCTATTCTGCAATATGTTTTATACAGATTAAAGGCAACATTTATAATCCACTAAATCTCTACATTTGATAACATGTTATTGTGAAAACGTGTACGCCACTCAAATCTGAACGTTATTACGTGAGATGTCGAAAAGATATCGTTTAAGGGAAATAGCGTACCGAAGGTCTGTAAGAGAATACTTCAGGAAGCGACTATGATTGGGTTGACTTGTTTTATATTAACCATCTTCAAAATTTTTGATGTTTAGCATTCATTTCGTGCGTATTTTTTGTTTTTGCCAAGTTCCCAGTTTTGCATATGTTGGGGAATATCTTTTGTGAATGTCGAATTAATGTCGTAGAAAGAAAGAGAAATTAAAAAGTACACCTTAAGGAGGGCCTCAAGGAAATTAGTTTTGGTATCATTTCCGGCATGTCAAATTTATTTATTTGAATGTATATTATCAATGCGCATTTGTCTGAATACAGTTTTCCATTTTTAGAGTGTAGACGTATGGATATTTTCATCATGATGGTCATCAAACAAGGAAATACCTGGCTGTTACATTTTGTAAGGCAATATTTGGTTTGAGTGTTTCCCTCATGTAAGCATGCACTACAGCACATTGTCTAAACACGCAATGTAGTAATAAACATGACAATTTCAAATTCCTGTGCTTGTTTATAATTTGCTCAAACGATATTCGTGCATTTTAAATTCAATTCAAAACTGAAATACTTTGAGCAAGGCCGAGTGTAAATTTTACACTGCAAATTGTTTACCTTCTTCACTTCTTGGGTCAGGACATTCTGAAATATACGTGAATAGGAATTCTAAAAAAGCATCATCAATAATTAAAATATATTTGACATATTTGATAAGAGATAAACTATCCAAGCTTTATTTAGGGTATTTATATCTTCAGAAGTAATGTTCCAAATGACATTGAAATTTATATTCTTAAACTATTGTTTTGATGTTAGATGCTGCGACGTTTTTCGTCTTAATCTACAATCGATGTTGTAAAATTCCGTAAAAGCAATTCGTAAAAGTTTTTCTCAGGGTTAAATGTACAAATGAATAATATGTTCTAAAATAAGTACCAGTAGATGTCCATGCCCACTTAAGCTGGGGATCGAAGCGATCAACAAACACTTGACCAAAACAACGTTTAAAGTTAAGTTCAACTTTTGACCACGGCAAGTCGTTAATCAGTATATCCCCTTCTCTCCTGAAGTCTCCATCTGGATGTAGAGGTCTCTGCTCCTAATTCAGATCATATTTAATAAATCATTATAAAATAACCCATTAGTGGTGTTACTAATAGCATGAAAGTTTCATTCAAAGTTAGACTTTTCTAATTACAAAAAGAGGAAGGTCCTTGCCATTACAGGAGTTTCGTGACATTTATATTTTGTTTACGGTTTAAACCTCTGTTTTTGTCTCAAAAAAGAAATAATTCATTCTAGTGTGATATTATAATGCAAGAAGTTTAACTAGAATATGATTTCCACTTACAGGTACCATAAGGAAGGTTTCAGATACAGGACATCGTTTACCCATTGGTCGGACATAGCAGATGAAGAAGATGAAGAAGTCTCCCGGGGAACAGCTGACGAAGTAGTCCACGCGGTCTTCTGTACCAAAAGCAGTACCTAACGAACAGTACAGATCACGTTGAACAATGAATTATTTATTCAAAACGTTAATATTGCTGGATATCGGAGTAGAAATTCGAGCAAAATGTTCAAAGTAGGCTGCAGGTATGGAATAGTGCATGCAAATGAAGTTTGAACTTATTGTATATAAAATTCAGAAGTTAGGTCGAACGTTAGTTATGTTTATTACGGACTAACTTGTCTAGTTGTGTATAACTTTTCTTACGAAGTTACTAACACAGCCAGTAAAAGACTGACGCCATCATGTGTTATTTCACAATATACCATTTTTAAATACATTTTTAGTTAATACAACAAACATAATTTTCGCTGATAATACGCAGAATATGTAACGTACCTTCTTTTTTCTATTAATGAATTTACAATATTAATTGTCACATTAACGTTCTACCAACAGATTTCACTTACTTGATATAAGAGTTGTTTTTGCAAGAGTAGGTGATGCAGGTGCGAATTGACCATCCACTACCACACATTGATCGTTTGGCTCAAGCCTTACGTATAAAGTATATGCTACTTTCAAATAAGTTTTAAACACAAACTAGATTGTGCAAATAAAACTAATGAGCAGAAGTTTATTGAATTACGAATAGGTTAGTATGGTAATTCTGGTTGACTACGCTGTGATATCAAACTATGTTGATAACGCTGTTGTAAATTATAAATTTTAAACGAAATATTCTTTGTTTTGTAAAACATACAGTGTTGGTGTGTACGGAATTTTCTATAGATTTGCCAAATTTATTTAACAACTGTAACGAACACATACCACAAGAAAATTTTAGGCCACTAATAAGTGCCCTGGACTCTGTATGAAATGTCAACATGAACAAAATATAAAACGCATAATATGTGTTCGATCAATTCTTGGAGCGTGCTAAAACTGTGAATAGTATTTTTTTTTCGATGCATACTATAAAGAGCAGAATAATTTCTTACCAAGTGGATGCTTGTCTTCTTACGTTTGTACCGTTTCTAGACCAGAATCCTTTAAATTTTTTAGCTTCCTCTGGATTCAAACTAAAGTCATCATCAATCGAATAAATTGCAATCCAAGGTCTCCCGACAATCTGAATAAAATGTTTATTAATATGATGTTGAAAATATGTCTGAAAATCGTTGACTAACTGATATTTTTAATTGAAATGAATGGAAATTAAAAAAGATCAACACAAAAAAGTGCTTGAATCACAAGACGGAAAACGTTATTTTAACGAATAATCTAATTAAGGGATCTCAACTCAGTCAGCAGAGGTATATACTCATCAAAATGGAGATGGTCGTCTGAATTCAACTTTCTGTACCAGTACTGTGGCCGTAATATGATCAATAATAGTCAAAGTTCAATCTTTTTCCTGCATTAAAAACAATAGTTATTATTTGAGTGACGTTCACATGATAACGTAATTCAATCTGTTACAGCCGAACATCGCACTGCAAACACTTTAAATTCGGAAATTGAATTAATATACCAAATCTGATTTACCAAAGTATCAAATTCTTCCCATGTCATAACGCAGCTGTCGTCAGGAATCAAAACACCATCGCGGGCAGCTGCGGCATCATCAACTCGGGGAAATTTCTGTGTGAAGCGTCCATTTCCATAACGTTTGTTTGCCCATCCAGATGGCGGCAAACTCCGTCTAAAAGCTTCAAGTACGCAGGGAGCCAAACAGACGACCAGAAGTAGCTCGAACTTCCTTGTAAACAAGACAAAAGGTACTTTAATCTTTTTAAGCTTTAGAAAAAAACAAAATAAAAAACAAAAAAATCCACAAACTGTTTAATAAAAAAATCCTCGCAGGTTTAACATTGAACTCGCGTGTTTCATACTTACATAATTCAACTGATTGTCTGACTGTCAAGCCGAAGCAATGGTTGTCATTAAATATGAATGCGGCACACGCGTATTGATTAAAACTTGTCAACTTTCGTGATGTATGTAAGGAAGTGGTAATTATGTGTATATACATTTAAGACTATTAAGTATTTTAAATACATGTATGTATACATTTATGCGGAAGAATTTGATAAACGTCAGAGTTTATAACTGGCACATTAAAATTTCATTCTTTGATTTTACTTTTTGTTCATCATAATTACAGCATAGTCCATAAAAATCATTTTTTTTACCAGAATGTAATTTCAAGGCTCTGAAATTTTCCCTGACTCTTCATATTACTATGAATAGTTACAAATAAAGCTTTGATATTACTAACATGAAAACATTGAACATATGCCATAGATGTTCAGTGACCTTTCGGAAACCAAGACTAAGTTCAAACACAACCTTTGGCGACGAAAATACAGTGCAACTTCTCCAAAGCAACACACTTTTGGAGAAGCAAAATTATGTTGTTGTTGAGAGGTTGTCGCTCTTGAGAGATTAAATTAAAAGTTAAATTGCACAGAGGGAAAAATCATGCTGTTGTTGAAGGGATGTCGTTGCTCAAAGGAAGGGCCGCTCCGGAGAGTTTGCACTAGAATGGAATACATCAGTCGAACAACCGATTCCAGTCCCGGAGAATCAAGCCACATCAGGATATGTTTTACTGATCTTATTCTGCATGAAGATGTTTTCGATACAAATTGATAGAAAATTACTAGCATGCAGCAAGAATATAATAGGTTGATCTGCATTGAGAATAACACTTATTGTAGTAATTTATATAATGTAAGATTTTAGTGTAACAAGTTATTCGATATTTTAATGTTAATCACATTTTTAATTAAATATTATATGTACTAGTATGTGTTTTTACTTTGCCGCAGGTTCATAAATACCTCAAGCAATAATTAATACCACGAGACGTTACGTCTACATGATAGCTGAATATTTATATTCAAAAAGGTCGATAATATTCTCTTCGTGTTGTAATGCTCAATTTAAATTTCTTTCAGCTAAAGTGAGTAGAACCATTTTGTATTTTAATGATTTGTTACCAATATTGCGTCCAGAAACATCTGTTTGTCGTTTCTGATTCACCCAAGTCAGAAAATGGACGACATATGCGTGTAATATGAACTAATTGCACTGTTCATAATTACTTGGTTTAATTTCGCATACAGTATGTAAAATAGTGTTTACTGTGGATTACAATTCGTCAATTTATGAAAATGTTAAGGAAAAGATTTATGATTGTATTCGTAAAAAGTGTACTAGATGAAATAAGAAAAGGCATGCATGTGAAAAACATGCTCCTCAGGCAACATCAATGATAAAGAAATAAAGTGACATAGAATGATGAAACTTATACATATACATTCAATACACTTCATGTCGTAAAACAGGGTATTTAAAACTATACTACTACAAATATCTTCCATTACCTATGCAGTAGGCACATTGTCAAAAATAATTATTGTTCGTAATATTTTTGCTTTTTTGTAATGGCCAGAATAACAAATAAATAGTTGCTTTGCTTTTCAAGCACATATAGAAGATCTTACAATGCTGAATATGAATGACAAATACAAAACCCTTGCCGCTACTATACAAATGTCTTTGCAAATGTTGAATATTACGGGCGTTCAAATCCTAATTGTTGCTGTACAAATACTACTCGTTAAGGCGTTAGTTGATGTGTCTGTTACCACGCCATTGATTAGTTGAATGGATCAAGTCGCCAGAACTAGTAAATATAATTGTTTTCGAAGGCAAAAAGTGACAAAAAAGAACCTTGTCTTATTTGTAAAGTCGGAATACTTTCTTGCTTTTTCGCAGTTTTCTTTTTATACCCAATAGGGTTATTTTGGTGTAGTGCACAGATTTTCATGCAAACTATTTTACGGAATCAAGTGTGCCGACGGCGATCTGGAATGACCAGACAGTAAATGGAACATGACTCATATAAAATCAGACAGTTTTCCTTACTGCCCTCAAATGTTTGTTTAAATAAATGATAAGATTTGTAAGGTGGGTTTTCACTTTCTACCTACAATAAAACTGTATTTTTCCCAACAAAATACAAACATCGTAGTCAGGACAATACTTTGAATTTATTCACGAACAGTAGTAAAAATTTACATTTAATATGTATACCGAGTCTACGATGTCATAAAACAGGATTCCCATTGTTAGCTTTTCTTAATTCTAAGCATTTCTCATTTGTGTCGTAAATTTAACTGATACGTGACACTGCGTGAATTATTTCATTATATGCACATATATCCTACAGGTTACTCTTCGATCAGTTGTATATGTCCACTTACCTTTTTGTATTTGTTGTAGGGTTTAAACAATGTTATCATTAGTTCACAATACCTGGTCATTATCTGCATTGTGCTCATACTTTTTATATCTCTTATCACATAAATGTACATGCGCTGTATGAATCGTAAACTAGACGCTTGACACTTTTTGCGAACTAAATATAACCAGGGATTCTACATTAAATTAATGATATAATGACCGAAAAAGGGATTTGCATTTCAATCACGGTTTTAACGTACATTGTATCGTAGTAACTACTGCTTATTTAGCAATAACGTTTTTTGTAACGTATACTTCAAACAATCATGTATACTACATTATTCATGATATGTGATGTCTATGTACTATGGTATGTGAAGTTACGTAATCATATAAACTTATCTCATGCGACATACCCGTCAATGTAATATATCAATTGATTGCCGAAGATTTAAAAATAAAATAATCAAATCCTTTTCATACAAATATAGAAGCTATTAGTTCGGAATATAGTTACAAACGTATCTTATTTCTTATTAAATCGAGTTGCGCAATATTGGCAAGTTCTACGCGTTTATCCTCCGATAGCTATGTTTACATCCGAGGTTAGTAGAGCGTGGTAGCGTGGCTAAATATAACTGTAAAAGTAGAAAAGAAGTGTCGTTGGTTTGGATTTTAAACCAATCAGATTGCCGGATATTGGAGGATCCTTAAACGTCACAATATATTTGTGATTATAAATAGCTCATCAACGAAGCAACGTTATATCAACGTGCGAATGGTCATATTTGTAAGCTTGTCAAATAGAAAACAAACGTTTGTTTCATATTAAATAATGAAGTTCGACAATAAATTCAGACATAAAAGTTGTGGAGACATAAAATCAACTTCCAGGTAGCTTATAGATATATTCACGTTTATTTATGTAAATTAAACTTTCGCGTGTTGCAGAATTCAATGTATTCAATTATCTTATTTTCATTTTCAACTGATTCGACAGAAATATTCTCTTGAAAAACTACTCGGGTAGAGTCAGCTAGCCGGACAATTACATCACATGGTCCAGGTGGGTTTCGAACTCACAGCGGTGATGGGCTACGGATTATTAATCAGAGACAATAACCACTGGGCCACGGAGACCCTTATCCTGCGTATGAGATGATGGCCCGCATAACGTTGTCAATACCGTTTAAATATCTTAATTTGTTCCTACAACAATAACACGCTGTGATGATCTTACTATGAAAACGTCCTTTTAGATTTTTATGTTTTTTTTTAAATTTATGAGCATTTATATAATTGTGTCTACAATGAAGTATGCTTATTACGATGTGAAGAAATCATCTGTTTCAATGTAACCATTTTTGACATTTATTTGCTATGTTTACTCTTTCAGTATTTTATATATGTATGAATGAATAAGCGCAGAAATAAGCTCAGATAAAACATGTGCTTCAATGATAAAAATTGAGACAGGTTTTTCATCATTCCTGACATGAAATATTTGTTCCAAAAAGAACAACCACATTTAACCACGCTAATGATGTACACATGAATACGAATTACTATCTTAGTAAATGTCAGGTTTGTGTTTCATCCGCAACACCCACATATAAATATAATTATGTAGAAATATTATTCACGGAATTAACCGACAGTCTAATATCTAACTATGCCATATTTTAGACTGTCCGGGTCAAGGTTTGTTTTATAAAAAACTTTCATTTAATTAATCAAATACAAGTACATTGATTATCATAGTCGATTTTTGTTGTTTTTTATTACATAACTATTAACAAGTATGTCCCTCATCATTGTCAGCTTATCAAGTTCATGTCCAAAAGCATAGTTAAAGAGCTCCTGAACAAAAATGAAAATTTAAATGACCCATAACTTAATATTCTATGATATTGAAATAGTTAAATATTGTATATTCGATTTTAATATACTGTAAATCAAAGCTTAAAAGTGTTTTCTTTTTATCGGAAAATATAAAACTTCGTAATTTCATAAGTGTGTAGACATCAGTGTTTTACTAATGAATACAACGTGCAATAAAGTCAAAACATTGCATGACGATAGATTTACAGATCTTATATGGGTATAGTTGTGTTTTTTTTAGAAAATCTGACATACTTAAATTGTCTTTTTACACGTAACATCTTTGTTTATTTTTTATCTAGCTTTAAGATGATATTTAAGTTTGTCAATGATTTGTATCTTATTGTCACCGGGGTTTAACACCGTTTTTCAACAATTTTTCTGTTTAATCGGCGACCGGTTCACCTAACCAGTTTTTCTGGACTGTATACTAACCAGTACTAACTTACTATTCCACACGGAACCGGCAACTTCTCCACATATGGAGGAAAACCGGCATTTTTGTCAAATTTTCATGTAAGGGTATGACCTGCAGCGACCGGGTTTCGAACCCGGATCTCCGAGTTACAAGTCCAGCGCCCTAACCACTGGACCACGGTCGCGGCTTTGTCAATGATCAAATCGATATCGCTAAGATAAGTTATGTTGATGAAGAAAATTTATCATCAGTGTTACAAGATAAATGTATTGTCTCAGAACAACTTTAACAGGTGACGTGTGATTGTTGATGAACAAAGAGATCACAATTACCCATGTAATTACATCTAGTTACAATTTATCTTTTCTGTGTAACATGAAACCCTTTTAGATTGTGACATCATTTTTATCCCTTTTTGGTAAAAAACTGTCACTCTTGATTCATTGTATTCTATTTCTAGACGTCCATTGATATCGAAACCGTTAAATTATATTTTATGAATAGATTTTCCAAGAACGATGTTAATTCCTCGTAAAATTGCGTGGGGCGTTCACGACACAAACTATTGAAACTTAGTGAAGAGTTAAAATCTACCTGACTATAAAATGGATACTTCATCATACGATGACAACTGAAGTGGACCACTCCCATCTGCCTCTGTCTGTATCAGACTGTGGCCAAGGCAAATTTGGATTTTTTGCACTAATTCTGTTCTGTTATGACACTCCCCAGGCATTCTACAACCGGTTCTTACATTTTCGCGGGATTTTTTCCTTTTTCTTTCAAAATGACTTGAGACATGAAGTATGTTTTTATCTTACACAATAATACCTCATCTAGTGATCAGTATTTTGACCACCGCACCATAATGACCACTTATTTTCTGATCGACTTTCAATATTTCCCCTTAATTTTAACCGATTTATGTCATGTGACATTATGCAATTTCGAGGCCGCTTCAACACATATTTTTGTCTCAAGTGTGGTCTTAACACCGAGTGGTCACTGTACATTACTGATTACATCGATCAATCATGAAATATACAGCCTCTCATGAACAACCAGTCCAGTACTCAGACAACGCATGGATATTTTTATACATGTAGTAAATCACTTTTAATGCTAATTATACATGTATATATATACAGTGATTAGTTTTATTAATAGAAGTCGAGCATTTTTTCCAATAGAGATAAGCAGCCGCTTTTTTAACGATGTTTTTGGTAGAAAATAAATCTAACTAATTTAAATGTAAATGGTTAGTTTTCTTACATTGTGACATCTGTTACATAGAAGTATTGGTAGATATTTTTTTGAGATTGATGGAGAAAATTATATTTTTATAGTTATGATAAATAACTGGATTAATCTCTAGATATTCGGGTTGTTATAGTATGAAGTCATTAAAAGTTGGGGGAGCTTTATTAAGGTGTATGGAACAAGCAGAATGCGACGGAAGATTAATCAGTGGTATTGTTGACATAGCAACCGAATTGAAAGGGTATCTATACTTAAATAACATTTCGTATTTATAACAATGGAGTTTATTATTTTTGACTTGTTCATTTCGTGTTAATCTATAGATGATGCTGACTATCTGAGTGACTGTATTTATAACAATGGAGTTTATTATTTTTGACTTGTTCATTTCGTGTTAATTTATAGATGATGCTGACTATCTGAGTGACTGTATTTATAACAATGGAGTTTATTATTTTTGACTTATTCATTTCGTGTTAATTTATAAATGATGCTGACTATCTGAGTGACTGTTTCCATTGTTGTTTATACGTTTGTTCCTTTCGTGGTGTTTTATTGAGTTAATTATGTGTCTTTTAGATACTCAATCAACAACATGTTATGTATAATGAAGACCTCAGATAACAAAGATATGCCGTATGTGCTTCTGGAAGCTTACTGCCGAGAACATAAAGTCAAATTAATAAAGGTATAAATGTCCTAACCATCGTTCCTCTGTCGGTGTTATTTTAAAGCTGTTATTTTCAAGAACATGTATACAGTCAAACCAGTGATCAAAGGCTACCCTTGAAAAAAAAGACAAAATGTGGGCTTTATTGACAGGAGGTGGTTAGTCTGAATAATCAACGATGGCTTTCAAAGGATAGCCTTCATTCTCAAAATGGCCTTTATTCGGAGGTGGCTGCAAACACAGGTTTGAATGTATTTATTTTGTATCCGTTGTCTCTAGCGACCTCTATGTTTGTGGTTAACTAATGTTATCTATGAAATATCGGGATCCAGTTTAACTTTGTTTTCAATAAAAAAATCAAACGTTAAGCGTATATTGTATTGATACAGTTATGACATTGCATATTATATTGTCTGTGTGTTATCTCAGCTAGCCATATCTATGAAGTAAAACATATCATTAAGTTACACATTCATTTTTTCAGGTTAGCGATATCCCAGAAAAAAATCATTTCCATGATTGCAGCGGAGATGTTATTTCTAGAATTTCAGACAGTTCAAGTTTTCTGTTGAAATTACCCAAACATTTTTCCAGCGAAGACGAATTTGTTTTAACTTTCTACAAAACTCACCAAACTTATATTGACACATTCCCAACTGTAAAAATACGCGACTGAAGAATAAATTCAAACATAAAAAGATCGATTGAAGACAAGTTTTCTCTACTTTCTTCACATCCACCAGGGGTTCGTTTCAGCATCTATTAGATGCCCATGGTACAAGATAACATATATTATTCTCTGTTCATCGGAATGGAATTTAATTGACGTATAATCCAATGACAGCATAAATCATCATGGAAGTGACTGTGTGGTATGTTGGTGTAGTGCTCCAGAAAACTGTTGATAAATAAATTCCAAGAACAATAAATAGACATTATCTAATTTTATAAGCAATGGATGGAAAGGTTTAACTGTGCTATTCAGCTATTCCGAGCATTGAAAACCTGGTCTGAAGGGCTGCTGTATTGTGATCAGGATTGTGTCATTCGTCTTGTATGTCAGTGTGTTAACATTTCGATCGAACGTCCTCTTCACCAAATACTGTACGTGGAATTTGATCACCTGACTGACGGTATCTTGTTTGTAAGGTCAAGGAAGGTCATTCCTTACCAATTCTTCTACAGAACATGACGGATGTTTACCGGATATGAATAGAACCTTATTTGTGTCATTTGGTACCACCCACGCGTGATATGAGTTTCAATGAGTACAAATCAAAACCTTAGTAGCCTGAAGTCCGATGATTTTTCGTTTGTCAGTTACTTAAATGTAGAACTTATCTACAATATTATCTTGTTATCTTAGTACCGTAACATATGATATACATGTACAATATATTTAGTCCGTTCACATTCAGCAATGAATTATTTACCACATGCTTTATAATACACATGCCCATTTCCTAGGCACATGTATAGCATTAGGAGATCATAAACAACATCTATGATACATTTGAAGGAGTATCGTATTTATTGTCTGATAACATGCTCAATTATAGGACATGAGTGGGAAAGGTTTGTCCTTGTCTGATATTCAAACCGCACAATAAACAGTGTGTTTACTTTTCCTTTGTGCCAATTTTTATTTGTAATGTTAGATCGTTATTTCATAATTTAATTCATTCCAATTATATCCATTTAGTATTTACATAAATTTTGTCAAATTTGCATATTCAGTTGAATGAATTGTAACACTTGTATATATTTTGTCCAATATGTGCCGATTATCTTATTCTGAACATTTCTTCCTGTATCGACCTTGATGAAAATATTATAATGTACTGAAGCAAAACAACACAATCTGTACCATCCCAGATACCAAAGTGTCTATGACTCTACATACCAGCATCATTATCACTGTCATTTACGGACGTATTCGTCTCTGACGTCACGGTAAGACAATGCATCACAAGTAGTGCTAGCGGACTTGTGGCGGTAAAATTGTAACAAATCCTTTAAAATACCAAATATCTAGTATATATCTGATATCTATATACCAGTTGAACGGGGTCGTACTATATGACAATTTTATCATTTAAGGTAATTTTGGGCTGTGTGATTTATAAAGAATTTATTACAATTTCACCATCACAGGTCTGTTACTTGTACCTGTCAAACAGACCAGCAGCAACACGTTGTTCCTAGTAAAAAAAGTGCTTCATGACTTAACATCACTCATATTAAATCAACATGGCTGAAAGTCAAACAGGGACGGACGGATGGACGGACGGACGGATGCCACTTAGAGGTTAAAAGAAATTTAGCCATTAAGATGGCCATAAGATGGTCGTCATGTGGAGATTGATATTACAACTACATGCATGTCGTAAACAGTAGCCATTATTTTCAAGGTGGCCTTTTTTACAAGTGGTTGTTAACTCATGGTTCACACTATGTGATTTACTTTCGTATGTGTGTCTGTATATACTGATTGATAGACCATCACTTCTGTAATTTACTCAGTACGTGTATTTAAATGAAGCTTAGGGCAAAATGTTCAAATGAACAAATATATAGTGTATTCCGAAACATGATTTGGTTTTTAACGTTGATACCGATTTGAGATTGTCAAGATTGTCAAGCTTTTGAAATAAACGAAAACAAAGTAAACATGGACTTAAATAAAAAGCCACATACTAAAAAATTGATTATTCCGACCAGAATACCATAATCACAATGAGACTTACACCGCGCCTCCAAATACAAAAATCCAACGCACTGACATTGAAAATGTCCTTTTGAAATGCCAATCCTAGAGAACGTAAAATGATACTTCTGCCATACAAATAATCTCGCATAAGCTTTACTTAAAATGAGACATTTGGTTAACTTACGGTTACCTCTCAAAATTTCACTATATTTTCTGATTGTGTATTGACTATTCACTGTCGTCCAATAACGTCGTAGTTGTGTGTGAATCTGGCGTCAAAAAGAAACAATTAAAATGTCTGCGAGTTGCAATCAGGGATTAAATTCAATAGTTTAATCAAAGCGTGTGATCCAAGTATTGGTCCTTCACTAGTTAACATTTCAAATATGTTATCCTTATCATAGAGTATAGGTAGAAAAAATAAACGAGACGAAATTCTTCAACGTCATTGCGTCATTTTTGTGAACAAGATTTGTAACTATGTTTGCCGTGTTACGATGAAGTTGCAATATACTAATTACATAAAATTGATTCTACGAGACTTACAATATTACCTATACATGTATTTTACAAGCATGGTCATTCTATGTATACGTATATTAAATATAAGTGTGTTCTTAAAACGTATGGTTATGCAAACTGTCATAACATGTCATGATGTAACTTCGAGTTTAGCCCATCGTGCTTCGTAATAAAATATTGTCAACAGACCTTTCGCCATCGTCAATGTGATTCACTGGTCTTATAAATGTATAACAAATACAATTTGTAAAACGTAAACTTTTTTCTAAAAAAAACACAAGATTCGTTCAAATCATCGATTTTAATTCGTATCGATCGTTTAGATGTGTAAAATAAGTGGTTGAGTCAGTTAGATACATTTGTACTTACTATAAACATTCCATCGTGTCTACAACATGCTGATCATTATGAAGGGGTTTATTGACGTCGTGGTCGTTATGACACGACCGGTGGTCTTTTTATTGCATATTATATCAAACACGTCGCGCGTAAATAACTCCTGATAGTGTGATGAACAACAAGCCGCAGGCATCAAACACATTCTGTTGGACTGGCAGTATTTGCACAATAAACGTAGTTTGAATAAATTTTACAAATGATGTTTTTAATTAAATCACTATCACTCGCTTCTACGACATTTTTCACTTTTTACGACACCTTTCTGCGCTTCCCATTAAGCTTGAGGTGTATAAAATCATTTCACTATATAAATCATTTAATATACATTGGTGATTCATTTTAAAGACTTATATACATATTGTATTTCTTTGATTGGACGCATATGATGCAAATCAAATGATTAATATGGCTTTGGGGCAATAAAATTCGTTCATTTAACTAATTGTAACCAACTCAGTTTTAGTTTGGTCACCGCGCTAGTTTAGAAAAAAACAGTTCCAGACAAATGTCTTTGCCGCAACATTGATGCTAAGTTGAAGTCCCCGTAAAGGTTTGATTTCAAAACAGGAACGTATTCATGAATTAACCCTTTACCTCATAAGATTACTGTGGACTCCTCTGAGTTTAAAGCAGATATTCAAAACATCAATTTATTTAAGAAATTTGGGATATTTCTCTCTGCAAAAATGGAAAAAATTGTGGCAAAAGAAGCCATTATTCATTACAAGCAATGGCTACTTTTGCCGCATTGTTTTCAAAAGTTCTCTGCTTCAGACGCGGGGAAAAGTGGTATTATGAGGAAAGGGGTTAAACTAGAACGGAATCCGCATAATGGCACTAAGTCAGTATTAAATCCATAACTCCGCAATATAGGACTATTTGTGCGGGTGGAATTTGTATTGACACCGCTCCGTATTTCACATTGTGTTGCATCAGTTAAGATAAAAACAATATTCTTTATTTTCCGAAGTAAGTGTGCTTAATACTTATTGAACTATGTTTTTGAGTATTTACGTAGTAAAAATCATAGTTGTCAAATTTCTGTCGTGCTAATTAATTGGTTATCATCAGTACGTTAATGATTATATCTCGTCATCAAACTATTTCGTACTTACTGTATTTTAGGTAAGTTCACGATTATAATATTTTAAATATTTATCAACGTTGTTCGAAAACTTGCTCAATACGGTCGTAGTAAAATATTGAAAAATATCTTTCAGTGCTTGTGTTTAGTGTATGTGTTTTGAAGACTCTGTATGTCTCTAGGTTTATTAAGCTATTAACAATTATTTTTTTACAATATCAATCACGCTTCGAAATTATCCACTAACATTCATCATATTATTTATTTCAGAATTACTATTTAAGCAATGTCTATGGAATTCCAACCAGTTGTGTTGGCTGCTGGGAAGGGGTCAAGAATGACAGATTTGACCTCACAAAATTCTAAGGCGCTCCTTCCAATTGGAAACATGCCTATGTTGTGGTATCCTATAAACACGTTACAGAGGGCTGGTTTTGAAGGTGATCTATTTTATTATTAATTATCATTTATCATGCTTTTGTTTCTTTGATACTCAGCTAGTCACACAAGAAATTGTGTCTGCTAATTGTTTCACTTCTACTAATTACACAATTACACAGGGTTCATAACATCAGTGAAGTGATGCTATGCTTAATTAGTTTTAATCATTGCTTTAAATTTTGATTACATTGTCTGCTTTTTTGTTAAATATGTCAAGTTTGTACCCCATATTGGACAAATAACAGAACATAACTTGAAACATAGTGATTTATTACTATTAGTTTTACAATCAGTGATTTAGTGTTATTCTTATTTCAGAATTATCATTATCTTTGAGTTAAAGAAAATTTCATATGGAGTTATAAAGCAGTCTTATATAATGTATGCTTTTTATTGCAGAGGCAATAGTCATTGTGTTGAGTTCTTACCATGCTGAAGCCCAGAAATTGTTAGTGGAAGTTTGCGATGTGAAAATGAGGCTTGACTTTGTTAGTATTCCTGACCAGGATTATATGGGTACTGCTGACTCCCTTAGGTACATTAGGGATAAGATAAAGGTAATTTTAACATAATGCTTCATCATTGATTTTTGCTAAACTATTGCCATTTGCTTACATAAGTGTTGTAATACTGGTATGATACAGGACTGTTTTGGTATACATGTGCATTATGGTATGTTCCTGAAACACTATACATATTAAGTGATTTTATAACATCATTTAACAAAGAATAACATTAAGCCATGACATTTGTATATTCCTGAGTGTTAATTTTGATATTAACATTACTAAAAAGCCCTGCATGAAACTTGGGAAATAATTAAGAATTGACTAAATAAATGATGAAATATTGTGAAATACTGTAAGTCAGACTTACTGAACAAACGTGCTATAATATGTCATTATCTTTTCTAGTTTTGAATAAATTACTGTTTTATCTTTAAAAAAATTACTTATTTCATCAAGTGTATGCATGTTTAATTGCTTTTATTACATTTTAGAGAGATGTACTGCTAATTAGCTGTGATTTAATTATGGATGTAAGTTTACACAACATAGCTAATATATACAGAACATATGATGCTACAGTAACCATGTTACTTTGTTCACCTCCGGATCAACCAACAGAAATACCTGTCCCAGGACCAAAGTCAAAGAAAAAGTCTGGTATATATGACAATTATGTGAAGTAACTTAAATGTTTTGCGAAAAATGAAGTAATTTTGAATCATGGAATTTCTAGCCTTTGTCCCTATTAAATTTGCATTGTGTACAGTTTAAATAGCATTATTTTTACAAATTGTTGTATATAGGGTATAAATCATTTATTGTTATTATCATTCTATACAATTTTAGCTGTCTTTGTTAAATAATCACATATTATAATGATGGTACTTAATTGAACTTTGATATATTTTTGTCATACAGCTAGCACTAACAGGTGCGATAACGGTAATGATAATGTAGTAAATTTTTAAGTGAACAGGGTGATCTTTTTGGTAATTTATAAAAGTCAAACAGATCAGTACACTCCTGGAGCACAAGTGAATTGTTTTAATTACAGAGAGAGATTTTATTGGATTTGATGATAAAGGAAGCAGGGTATTATTTATGACATCAGAAGCTGATCTTGCAGATATGGATGATGATGTGATAAGATTCAGAAAATCTATTTTCAAAAAGTAAGTTAAATTACATTCTGGTTACCAGTGTGGAAGTGGAAATGTTTGGCTGAGGTTTGACATGTTTGCCTGCAGCTTGTTAATTTATAACCTAAATGTCTGTATTTTTTTCTTTTTATTTCACTGTTTTATAAAAGAGATATAAAGTTATTAAAAAGTGAAAGTTTTTTGTGTATTCTAGTATCTATAATTTTTGGTATGATTAAAGATCTGTGCGCAATGAATGTCTTTCCTGATCCTTTGATAACAACAGCAAATTCTTTTGAGGAAATTATTTTTTTGATGATCAGATGTATACTCCCCTAAAACAATTTTAGTATAATTTTTTTTTGTCTGTAATTCTAACAATTACTTTTATTCCTTATTTCAGGCATCCAAGCATGAACATTAAATCAAATCTCACAGATTCTCATCTCTATATTATAAAAAAATGGGTTGTTGACTATCTGGCTGACAACAGGTATGGATTATATAGTGCTTTAATTCTAAATATATCTTGCATACATAACACTTTATTGTACTGATAGAAATATGTTGACTTTGATGTTCTACTCGATGCATAATATTGGTCTAATTTCTATGAATTACACCAATTTACGGGTGTCAGATTAAAATACATCTTCTGAGATCTGACATTAACCTGTCTTTATGAATTGCTAGTGTGAAAAATATTTAAAGGTTGAGATGTTAAGTATGTGTGTTGTGCTATGCAAACTTGATTGGTTTTGCTATGTGACAATTAAAATGAGCTTTTGTTTAAAATATTTTCCATTGCTTGATCAAAATAATGAATCACTGGTATCAAGTTTGTCTAGAATTTTATGATCATTTATTTCTTAACACTCTTAATCAGATACAAAATATTTTAACATGTAAAGCATTTTTATGAGCATACAAAATACTAACGACTTAATATACACTACAATTACTATATCTACTTTCATTGTACACAAATATCATTGGACTATGGTCACTGTAATAATTTCAGATGATAACCTCTCTGAATACCAGAACTCTCTGAAAACCAGACTTTTGATCCAGTCTGGACAGGGTCCAGTATTCAGAGGTTACACTGTATATGTATGTAATTGAAAATATTGTTGAAAATTGTTCCATAATAATTATACTGAGTATAATAATGAAAATATAGAATTATGTTTTTTTCATTCACTTATTCCGTTATAAAATTTCAGACAAATATCTTCTATAAAAGGTGAATTAATTCCACACTTAGTCAAAAAACAGTTTGCTAAGGCCAAGAAGAAAGAGCTACCAAATCCACATGAATCTATTATTTCAGAAGAAGTGAAAACAGGTATGTAACTAGAACCACATGATAATTTGTTTGTACAGTTTGTAAATGGAACTAATTAGTTATTTTAAAGTAGAAACTATTCAGAAATCATATGCAGTGATTGTAAAATTGTTTATTCATTTGTAGAATGAAGTAACACTTTGTCATTTACTTAATGATTTTCTTTCATTTATGTATTTTACAAACATTAAATGGATTGTCTTACTTGTAGATATTTTGAGTTATATACCTGAGAATGATATGTCAAGTGTGATACAGAATTTGTCTTCATGGATTGATCATACAGGAGATATGGAAGACAGTTTCCATGGTAGCAAGATACGTTGCTATGCTCACATTGTTAAAGGTGGTATGTGTGTACGCACAAACACAGTCGCTACTTACTGTGAAATTAACAAACAGGTAAATGTTATGCATATATCAACTTCAGTGTTTATTTATGTAATATTAGGTATGCTTATGGAATGTGCAAGAATGTTTTATGTAATAAATTCAAATAATTAAAAATGTTTGTTTGGATGATAATATAAGTGCTGTGATTGTAATGTTTCCGTTTCTCAAATTTATATCCTGCAAATGAATATAATTAAATGGACACATAATCAAATAAGTGTAGTTCTTGTATATTTCAGATACCTAGGTATTTGTTGAGTATTGATAAAGATCTTAGAAATGTGGCTTCATCAGCTACACTCAAAGGAAAGCCACAGGTAATATTTGTATATGACTGTTTGTAACTTCTTTTGAAGAGCTCTCACAATTCTATGTTAATGGAGAGATACACTTATTCTTCTCTGTCCATACTACCTCTGGATATTCATCTATATCTTATTTCTTTCACATTTTCTTTCTTAATGAATTATTCTATCTATTTTGTTGGCTAATGGAAGATAAGAAATGAAATGTAAAGGTAAGGTTCATCAGGATTAATCATATATGGACCATTTTCAAAGTATTTATTAGCATTTCAGCTACTGAATTAATAACATTTTAGCTTTGTAGTACCCCTGATTGTCCATATTTAATGAATTTCTTTAATTAACTGTCTTATCTTTAATATAAATTTTATTAATTTTAAATCAAAGTAGTAGCGAGACTAAATATGTTATTACCGTTGTTGCAGATTGGCGCCGATTGTCTAGTTGGAGACAGTTCTGTTATTGGAGAGAAAGTATCCATTAAACGGTCTGTGATTGGTCGTCATTGCAGTGTGGGAGAAAAAATCAAAATTGTCAACTCTGTCATTCTTGACCATGTGAACATAGGTGATGGGTAAGTTAGTTTATGATGTGATCTGTTCAAGTGCTCCATTATGTTTGTAGTTTACTTAAAGCATTGGATAAAATTGAAAATTGTTGGAACTTTCATCAATCATAAAGATGATTTTTTAATTAATTGTACAGTTTATAATATACTGAAGTTGGGTTTAAAAACTCACTTGTACTTATCTTATTTTGTTACTCTTCCAAGTTTGAAAGATAAATGTTACTTGACTTCATGATGTGAATAAGGGAGCAATGGTTTGAATTCAAGATGCATTTTTTGCAGAAAGGGAGTATTATATTGAACAAATAAAACTTGATTGCCTGATAAGTCATATTGATTTTTGATGTATCAGATTTTATTGACCGATATATATTTCTGTTTTAGATGCAATATACAAGGATGTGTAATAAGTGCTAATGTTACAATCAATGAGAACTGTGATCTGAAAGATTGTATCATTGGAGCAGGACAGACTGTTGTTTCTGGCAGTAAGTTATTTTTACAATATATATACATACATACAATATATATACAATATATATATAGATCATACAGACACCTTATATATTCATAATGCATACATAATTTGCCTGGATTTGATACAGGAGCATATTTTGTGAGTACAATTACTATGAAAAAAAATCTATGAAGCAATATCAAAATATATTTCCTTTTAAATGAGGAAATATCAATGCCTGTATCTCTATACTGAGTGTGTAAATTTGATGAGTCATATTATTACTTAAACATGCAGGAATTTTCAAGTGTGGTCCTGTTCTGACCATTTCAATTTCTATCCATACAATAAATCCACAGTAAGTGTATGCCTCACAAATCACGGTGATACTGTAGCAGTTATTGAAAACTGAACTAAGATTATGTCAGTGTTGTGTGTTCCCAAAGTTGACTGAGAAACTAAAAAAAAACTGACTTTAATTAATATCTGTGACTATTTTGTTTGCATATTTCTCTAGTTCAAGTTTTGTTGGTTGTTTGCCTCATGTCAATGAATTTAAAAATTCTGCTTAATAGTTTCTGTGCATCAGTATTGCTTAAGTGAAGATAGTTAGTTTGTATGTGTTATAATTATACTAGAATATAAACGATGTACTGACCACTGTTATTGTGATATTCTTGTGAAGATTTTTTTGACTGGTTTTCAATTTTCTATCCTTGTACATTCCAGGTAAATTTACAAATGAAGCTTTGGTTGCTGATGAGGAAATGATGGAAATTTGATGAACAGTTTTTGGAAGGGGAGATAACCATAGACATATGAACATTCTGAGTATTAGTTTGAATTGTTGGATTGAATAAACACGAAAAAAGTTATAGTTTAGTTGGTTATTTTATTCATTGCTTTTATTCTTTATCATAGAAAATATAGTGTACTGGCGACATGATCCAGTGAAATAACAAATTGAGGATTCTGTGACAAAAGGATACAACTTTCTTTGGAAAACGTTGTTTTAGTTAGAAGTTCACCCATAAACCCTCATATTTGTCTTCTAAGTTTACAACAGTTCAACTGCCATTTTTACGTACGGGGAAATATCTGTGTCCAAGTTATTAGATGTAATGCTGGACACAAGTTTATACAGACGTAAGACATGGAAACATGGCATTTATCAGTCCACGGTGTAGTATTTAATTGATGTAATACAGTTCTTAACATATCCACTCTCACAAATAACCGGATTCAGGCTGAACAGCTGATTATGTATATATCTAGTGAATAATAATCCAAAGAATATTTCATGGAAGATAAAATTATCACTATAATTCAAGCATTCTAAACTTAAAATGTTCATATATACAATACTGTGTACATTTTCGAACACATTATTTCAAAAATAAAATAATTCACAACCTAAATGAGGTTGTAACATGTTTACAATAATAGTTAATGTTTTCTACGTGCATATAACAGATTTTGTAGAAGGAAAATTCAGTATCAAATGTAAGTCGAGGTAACCAGCACTATTTTAACATTAATATAAGAGTAATTATAGTGAACTGTAAAATTATACCAGCATAATTTCAGAAGTAATCTTGGCATGAGAATGCATACTTTGTTGAGCAATATAAAATTACAATAATAAGAACTGCTGACAAGGTGGGCATTATCAGCTAAAATTTTAAATATCATATTGACATAAATGTACAGCTATAGTGTATGAGATGTACCAAAACGTGGTATAAATGAACATACTAGAGACACATGATTGCCATGTGTAATTTGATGGAACACAAAGATCACAGGTTTACATGAAGTCATCTGAATCATTGCCAGCATCCTGAAATGGAGAGACTTATTTATGTGTATATGAATAGATTTCAACAAACATGTCATATAATTATGTTAAGTTTACATTCAGTGACAAGAAACAATATTTAAGCTATTAATTATCAAATAAAACTGAACTGTTATCTGTCCCAAATGAAACACTACTACCAGTTTGTGTCAATTCTTATAAATATTCTACTACCAGTTTGTGTCAATTCTTATAAATATTACATTACATCATGGAATTCGATTAATATTACAAAGTGGAACGTGACAAAAAGAAAACCATGGCCAGTATGTTAAACTTAGTATGTTAAACTTCACTCCCAATAAAACTAAATTTCACAATAATTGTATTCTTACCCTATTAGATGTCATTTTATCCTCAGTCATCAAATTGGAGTATGATCTACAAACAAAACAAATGGAATTAAACATAGTTACCTGATTAAAATACCCTCAATAATTTAGACTACCAAGTTATAATATACAACTAGAATATTTAAATCAAAAACAAATGTGAATAGTCAGGACATAAATAGCCAAGGTTATAAGTAAATTGCAATGAAATATTAAGTTCAAATAAGTGTTTCAATGCATGTGCAGAATTCATGAAATGATGTATAAACACAAAATTAAAAAAAATATATAGACAGTCTGCTCTGGATTTTATTCTTCTTTAAACAAAATCCTAAAAATCTGCTCACAATCCAGATTTACCATATACGTCATGTGGCAGGACTACAAAACAAAGAAGAAAAAATCACAATTTACTGTTTCCAAATATTTGCAAAAGAAGAAAAAACAAAACTGTAAATAATACCTTGAGGGGCCTCCATGATTGAGCGGTTATGGTCCCCAACTTGTAATCACGATCCCCTCATCACTGTAAGTTCTACTCCCAACTGAGATCAAATTTCACAAGAGAGGTAGCTTTCTGGCTAGCTTACAGAAGGCCAGTTTTTCTGCCCTGGTGTAAGCCTGTGGTCTAGATGTTAAAGATAGAATGATGCCAAATGACCTAAGTTGTTGGTTTAACATCTAACTTCAGAGTAAAAAAGTAAATACCTTGCTTCTCTTTCTTTCTCCTTTCTTTCCATTTCTTCTTTTTCTCGTTTTTTCTGTTCCTGCATTTTCCGATGTTGATCTTCTCTTTCCTTACGATCTCTTTCTTCTCTTAATGCACGCAAATCAGGAAATTTTTCCTCCTTTGTTTTATTAAGTCTATTTACAATTTCATTTATTCTTTTTTCAACTCGAACTTTTCTAACCTGTTTGAAATATATACTTTTTGTTATGTCACAGTTAACAATGGAGATGTAACACAGCTAATTACAATATTACAACCATGAATCCTGGTTAAAATGATTCAGCAAAGTAAGATGATTTATTTTTTCAACTAAAATAAATATTCATGATGTTCTCGTAACTTTTATTATTCCTTGATCGTCAATACATCAATAAACTACACTCAATGTGCACTGAACACAGAGTAGGTTGTTTCACACATAGTTATGTGATATGACTTAGTTTACAATTCATTATAATTAACAGAAACATTGCAAATACATTGCTATAAGTACACCATATACACTGTATATCTTTATAAATTTAACTGCCACTAAAATACCAAAATACATGTTATTAACATGGCACAAAAATAATTTTTTTCCTGTAAGTTCAGCAATAACTTCCAAGTATAGAAAATAATGTTTGAGAAATTTTATAACCATTCTTGGAGCACCATGTCTGGCCAGTCATGGTAAAGTTGTCTCCCTTTAATCTTCAGATTACAACATGACCAGATAACCTGGTGTAAAATTTGTTGGATACTGTCACCAATCAATAATAAGGATTATACAGTGGTAATCTGATTAACAAAGATAGATTCAAGTCAACCTAATGTGAATTATCATAGCATCATAGTAATTTTTCATAGTTGGACAACAACAAATACCACACCACTTGTTGCTTACCTCCTTGTTTTTATGGAATCCAACTTGACCTACATCCATGCCAGCTGTTTTTTTGAGGTTATCCCACATAGTATATACAACATCAACATTGTTCATTTTATTACCTACGAATAATATAGCCACAGTAGTGTCTTCAGGTATATAATAAGAATGGTCAAAAATACTTTCTGATCAACCAATCAAATCTATGGATATAGATGGCTGACTGACTAACTCATAATTGCAATAGTAAGCTAAACTAACAACATGAAGCAATGCTATAAAGTAATAAATGTAAGCATGCAGTTACTGAAGAAAATTATGGTGAAACTGATAAACGACTTCAATGTTATGGATTTGAACAGTAATATAATTTGATGCAAATTGATGCACTGAAAATATTTTAAGACTAATGCAAAAATTCAAAATGAGGTAATGTTTTCTGAATCCATTTTCATATAAAATATACTTACGTTATCCAATGAGATTGATTTCAAGCAGTACGATAATTTTACTTATAAGAAAATTTCCTATCCTACTTTCTGCAATGTTCAAATACATTTACCTTGTATACTGTTAGCTTTAACAAGCTGTGCACATTCATCTATCACAGTTTGAGGTACATCATCTAGACTTTCACCCTGAATATAATACGAACACATTTTTATTTAAAGAACCAAATGGATAGCTTTGTGATAACATACCACAAAAAATGAAGCAAATAAGTTACTGAGCTTATTTGTTGACTGTCTGTTTTCTTATTAATAAAATAAATGCCTGGCACAAGACATAGCTACAATACGATAATGGTAGCAATAATCATAATTGAATATTATGAGGAGCATGGTATTTGCAAAATTGTAACTCATTAGGAGATGTTTAATTGAAGTTAATTCAAATTATAAAACTAGGCAGATCATACTGACCTACACATGGTCAGACTGTGTCAATGACTTTGTATGTGAACTAATGACTCATTATTAAATCAGGTTTAATTATAGTCAAGTTCATATTGTTAAATTTGTGAAGAGACCGAAAACATATAACGTAAACCCATCTGAGGAGTAATTGTCCATGAATCAGTATCATGTATATGTAGACAATACAAACAAATATTAATGTGTCCAGATAAGTTCACTACTTACTGTATGTAATCTCAGATATACGTGAGCTGATGATACTTTGTCAACATGAAACCTAAAGGGAGATACAAAACAAGATTATGCATGTATTCAAAATAAAAAATTTCAAAATATAAAAATGAGTGCAACTAATTAATGTAATTTTCTCTGCATTCAGTCTTATACTAATGCATTTATAAAAACATTGTATGTGTTATAGTATGGTATTCATAATCATAACATGTATATATATATATATATATATATATATATACACATATATATATTATACATGTTTGTACTGAGAAAAGTCTTAGATTATAACAATTTTTTTAACTAAATTCGAATGAAATCAGTAACATATTTTCCTCGCACACAAATTGTTTAAATGTTGCAGCTGCATTAATACATCATAACGCCAGCACGACTCATATCACTACTTTTATGAGAAAATCAATGAAACATTCAACTATTCAGGTTTCTTGTAATACTCAGACCAAATGTTCTTTTTAGCTAAATCTTACATAACACCTTTCTTTTCATTATTTCTTAAAACATTTGTATAAATTTGGAAGGTGGTCAATATTTTGGTTATAGTCAGGTTAGAAGTGATGTGAATAAATGATCCAACTTCATACAATATCCTATTATAAACTACTTTTTAATTATAAACAAGGTAGCATTCAATATAAGCACTGAGAGCAGTATTCTCAATGCTGTCTCAATGTCTTGATGTATGAATCATATGAGAGGTGTGTCATTAAATCTCATGTCTCACCTGAACCATCTCATCATTAAAAATAAAGTAATATACCCTAGCTAAATTTTCATTAGGAAGAATTATAACATTTAACTGGTGATATATTTGCAGTAGTATTTTTCTGCAGTAAAAAAATATTTCTTAATTCTATGCCTTGAAGTTTGTAACACTGAAAAATGCATATCTCTGTTACCTTCACCAATGTAGTCATTGAATTTGGCAGTTAGATCAAACAAAATAAGCAGTACTATAGTTGTATATAAATGTTCATAAACATACCAAACATCTTCAGGAAATCCCCATTTTATCAAGTCTTCATCTGAAAAATAGTCAACAAGAATACATGTAATATTTTTTTCTTCAGTAAGAACAAAATGCTTTATGGTACAGCATATAAGTAGAATATCATATGATACTAGACGGCTGTTTTCACCTAAACAAATTAAAAACAATACACACTAAATATTTCCTCAGGGTTTGAACTGTTTTTGGAAATTTAAAGAGATCTTGCTGCTAGTAGGGTACTAAAGCTTTGGCACATTTTTTGAGCTGATACTGACTATGGCCGAGTCTTCTCTAGCTTTCCAGTTGGCCGATTTCATAAAAGAATCAGACTGTGAAGGTTGGGGCCAATCGAAAAAGTCTCGCCGTCACAAACAGTCTAATTAGTTGGACTAAGTCTTCTTAAGATTGTTCAACTTGAATCTGATACTACTTCATAAGACTTAACATAACCAAGTTATTGTATTAACTCTGCAAAAAGTGCACTGCATGCAATTTGACTGTTAGAATTCTACTTTCAATAATTTGATATGTTGTGCCTTCTTTAATGCAGACCCCAAAAATTGATTGCCTGCATACAAAATAATCAAGCATGTAACACTTACTTTCATTTTTATCTAGACCCATATACATCAAATATGGAGGTGAAACAACTGAAATAAATGAAAAGAATGTTTTGAAATGGAACTTAGAACTGATCAAAATACTAATTAATGTAAATCCCAAATTAGATATGTATATTTTCTACACACTAATTTATGCTAAATCTTACAAGTACATCTCAACATCTCATAATCTTAAGTATGTACAGTATTGCTAAAAATCTTTTAAAACCTAACATTCTTCAAGCAGGATTGATAATAATGTGTATATGTGCATCCAGTATATACAAAATTATGCTGGACTTGTAACCCAGAGATCTGAGTTCGAATCCCGATCGCGGCATGTCATACCCTTCTACGAAAATTTGACAAAAATGTTGATTTGCCTCCATATGTGGAGAAGTTGCCGGGTCCTTGTGGAAGGGTAAGTTAGTACTGGTTAATACACAGTCCAGGAAAACTCGTTAAGTGAACCGGTCGCCGTACATAACTGAAAAATAGTTGAAGAACGGCGTTAAACCTTAGTGACGATATGTCACATAAAAACAACAATAGACTATATCCGAAATTTGCGCATTTGTCACATATCCGAAATACCGTCTACTTTAAGATGAGCATTTAAATAGGAACGTAGGATAAGCAGATAATGATTTATATCCTGATAGAATAGATCAATTAAAAATTTACCATTGCATGTGAAAAAGAAAACCATATCTGCCAAATGTCAGAGTAAAAACAAAAAATATTGCGCAACTATCCTCGTTGTTTCAATAATCAGACGCTTGCATGAAGAGTTTATTCACGGGAAGTAACTCTTGGACAGGTTCTTCAGGGGAGACAATTTAGTTGCGTCCTTGGAGACGTTTACAAATGGCGGAGATGCAGAGTGCTATAGAAGATTTGAAAGATGAGAGAGTTCCACAATGTTTGTACTGGAGTGTGGACCAAGTTGCCGACTGGATAGAGGAATTAGGTTTCCCCTACTATAGGGTTAGTTTGATTGGCTGTTGCTTGTACCATTTTTTGTAAAATCTTCACTTGAATTCGTTCTTATTGTGAAAATGTTCTTCACGACTTCAGATTTTTTAAGGCGTCCTCAGATTATGCTAATCAGGTCCATGGGTGTGCTGTAATCAATTTGACGTATGGTTCATTTTCAGTCTCTTTGTTTAGTTATTCAATAACAATGATTCATTGTGTAGTTTAATTAGGTTTGTTCACCTACACATCAATTAAGAAATGGACTTGAAATCAGCTGTGTCAGATAGTTTTGTTATGGATTTGAACTTGATGCATTTGAGTTTTCCATTGTTCTAGTAAATATAATGATCATTGAGTATTCTATTAATATACATTGTGGATTATGTGTTGTGATGTTATGTTGTTAACAATATTTACTCAGTTAAATAGATGTTTTTCATCATTGATTGGCTAGTTTTACTGCCATTCTGATTAATATAGTGCCAAGGATGTCTTGCTGTCTAGAAAAGTTCCAATAAAAGTATTCATATATTCAAACAATCGTTAAGCTATGAGCCTATGTTAGAAATAAAACTGAGCTGTCATAGTAAAAAAAATATATCTATGTAAAACTAGTCCAACTTGGTAATTTAAATTATATTGAAACAATATTCTTAATAGGTTTAGTTATATCACGGAATTATTTGAGTTTAAATGAATTATGGTATGCCAGAGTCCTATTACCATTGGGTGTGATTTTTCTTCATACTTGTGGTATTGGGTCTCAGCTGAAACTTTCTAAAACATCTCATGCAACAGTATCTAGGCTGCAAGGTGACCTGTATAATACTGTAATTCAGATTTTATGTTTAGTATTTTCTGATAGATTCATTTCCCAAAGATTTACTTTTATGTTTTTATTAAATGTATATGAAAACTAAAGAAAAAGAGAGAATTACTGATCTGATATGTTTTAAAAGAATAATATTTCTTATCACCAAGACAGAGTGTTGCATTACATACATCTTATTTTTATGTTTTTATCATTTTATAATTTCAGAATTGTATTACAGACAATATGATAAATGGTAGGAAATTGATTCATCTGGAAGCCTCTCATCTGCCAAACATTGGAATAACAGATTTTGAACATATAAAGGTTTTTTTATTCCCTCTTTAATTCTTCAATTTAACAGCATTATCTGGGGTGAAAAACAGTATCAGGTTCACATGTTGTCATTGCAAGTTTGTAGTTATGTCTGCTTGTAAGCCTCATCATGAAGAACAAATATTTGTTATCATTGGAGTATTTAAAGGCAATCACATGATAAGTAATTCACATACTCTGCGAAGTTTACAGCTGCCAGTGCTAACCAGTTGTATTCAGTGCAAAATGATTTTGACTGTTCACCTTAAGGTTTCCTGTATTATGGTTAATGGGTTGATTTCGTATCAGCAATTATCTTTGTTTTTCAGATTGTTGCAAAAAATGTACGAGATTTATTAATGCTTGAAGAACCAAACTGGAACAGAAGTATCTCATTGCCGCCTAGAAGTGATTTGGGTAATATTTTATACAACACAGTATTTTAGAAAATACATTTTGTACTTCATCTTATAGTCACTTAACTTAGGGAGAAGTTTTCACTTTGTTGTGGTATGCAAAAGAATAGTGTAGTGCTTGTTGGTCACCGGAATGCCTTACATACAGTAATTGTCATGTTATTGATGAACAACAGGAAATCCAACACAAACTGAGCAAACAATTTGCTTTTCAAATCTACTGATTAGATCTAGTTTTTGTCCATTTTATTTTCACACTCACTTTTAACTATTTAACATTCACCTCTGTCTCTGTGTCCCTCTTTTTCATTGTATATGACACTGTCATAAAGAAGACTGAAAATGTAGTTTGGATATTAGCTCAAAATTCTGTTTATCATCTAAATTTAATTCTGATGTCTTGCATTTCAAAAGTATTTGTAGATATCAGGTATAATGATCCTGGTTAAATAAACCACATTAGCAGTGTTTAAATCCAACAGTTTAGTTTTGACAAATAAAAAAATTTATATGTCGAAACCTTGCAAAATATGTAAAGCAAATTAAATCTGAATTTGAAAGCATTACTTAAATACATTATAATAAAAAATATAACTTTATGTTTACACAATTATGTGTGTCAAATGTAATTAGAACTGATAATTTTTATGCAAGTTTACTGTAGATGAACATGTCAGTTAAATTGTGTTCACTAGTACATCATGTTTTGATGTTGAACTCAAAGTGACTTAAAATTAATCTTCAAACAAGAAATACAATTGTTCATTTGCACATGAATAAAGATTACATCATTTGTGTCAGGTGTGTTATTTGTTAAGTTTTGTTTTGTTTGTTATGTCTAAAGTTTTGTTGGTCAACAAGTTGTGACAATGAAGTTTCCATTCTCATATTTTCATGTACAGAAATGCATTCTTCAAAATACACATTTTGAGAATGAGTTTTAAATTGAAGTGAAAAGATCCATGATTTTGTTATACTGAACATGCGAGCAAATACTCAAAACAAAGTTTTATTTTGTTAATATGTTATGGGTATAAATGATTACTACATTAATATGATTTGCAGCTATTTCTGTAAAGTTAGGGAAACACTTGTTTCAAATTTAAATGATTTATATGTTACGCACTACTAAAACAAATTCATCTATGATTATTTAATTCAACAGATGTTACCACTAGCATATTCTAGCATATTGTATTGCTCTGCATTTACATTTAATGACAACTAATTAGTATAGTTATAGGTTGTTAAAATATCTTCTGAATTCAAGTGTATAGAATGTGTAAGTTTGAACTAAATTATGATCAGCTAGTTTGAAAATATTACTGTTCCTGTCATGATCATGCACGATATTGTTCTTTAATTAAGTTAAATTAATTTAATCCTGAACCATTTCCCATATATCAATATATTTAACTTTACTTTTCACTGTTAAATGTTTTTTTCAAGTAAGATCAAACAAAAATTGATGATCCTGTTTTCATTTATGTCTATTTTTTTCTTTGTTTTGAATTCTTTATTTCAGTATTGAATATTTTAGGTTAAGATAAATTGAAAAATTTGTTATTATACTGACAAAGTGTAATTGATCAAGATGTATGCATGATAGCTTGGAATTTGTCACTACATTAAACATTGTATACATTATGATATTTTAAAAATAAATCATTGATAAATAATTTGATTTATGGATAAAAAATGTTTCATTTTTGTGTAAAAAGTCCACTGTAGTATAACATAAGAACCATAAGAGTGACCCCTATAACATCCCTTGACAAATTTCTTTTCATTTTATTCATGTAGTAATTGAATTTATATAAATTTTCTGATACGTCTATAATTATTGCTCTGGTAAAATTTCAAATGATCCTCCTAGGCAAAAGATTAAAGGGCAATATTACTGGTATGTCCTGAATGAAATATTTAAAGGAAAAACTTGTTGATCTTGCATTAAATATTTTTGTCATTTTGTCTTCAAACCAAAAACTTCAAATACTTACAGTGTATGTTTGTGTAGCTTAATTAGGTGAGGTAAAATATTTAGATGTAAAAGTTTGGTCTTCCCTATATGTTGTACCTAAGGTACACCAGGTATCAACATATTTCTGTCACCCAGGAAACTACCGATACTGTTCTGATTGTTTACCCAGACCAGTGCCTTGTTTAGTTTAGTTTGAAGTTGTTAATTCACTGCAAGTCATTTTAAATGTTCAATTTTAACTTTTCTTGGGTGGGCAGATTTTGTGTCAATATTTTTCAGATATTTTGACAAAAATTCTCTAATTAAACGATTTTCTTTGTTTGTTTGGGTTTGTGGGATTTATCCTGTTTATTTGGAGTATAAGTATCTCATCAATGGTCAGTTTATCAGAAGGGTGTTCCCAAATTAGCACTCTGCGTTAATTAACTCTTCTATAAGCAATTTCTCAAATGAAGTGTGAGTGATAGGTTAAAGACAAAAATATTCTATGTAAAATGTCTACGGCAAACATGACATATTCCACAGGGTCTCAACACAATCTTAGTTTTGTTTAGAAGGTTTTTTAATCTGGAAATATTGTATTCATGTAATTTAACAAACTATTGCATGAGCAGAAAAAAAACGAAATTCATTATTTAAATCTATATTTGTTCTTGTATTTTTGGCACACATGTACTATCAAATTAATCCTTTTATGCAAGTTAAATCTCTGGAATATATCATATGTGTTATATAAATTAAAAATTGAAGAAAAAAGATTTTTTCAAATATCCTATTCATTTATTGTATAGATGGCCATAGAGTTCAAATTATCTAATTTCATGATAATTGCTATAATTACAGTACTGATGTGTAATTGACCTCACTAAATAGCATGTATGATATACATTTGACTACATGTTTCATCTTTTATCAAAATGCAACAATTTGATTTTGACATTTCAGGTATGTTTTTAGAGAAGAAAGCTGGTACAGGAAAGGAAATGGATGGAGTGACTTATACCAAATTCTTATTAGACTTCCCTGAACCAAAATGGAAACCACCGCTGTCCAACCACTGCCTTATTCTTCCCCAGACATAATTAACCCTTGTGATATCCTTGTTTTATTTCTTGTCTTCTATAATGATTTCAACAAAGTGAATAGAAATTCTTGGATCAAACTTTACAATGTGATCATGTACCACCTTGCTTGTCAGAAATGACATTGACTCCCAGTCAAAAACAAAGATTAAATATTGTGGTTTAAATCTTTTTACTTCAGTAAAGTTGGTGTTTTAACACTTGTACAATTATATTTTTTGTTGTTGAATAGTGTAATCACATTGACTGTATTTTTTTAAAAAAAGATTTGTGGTAAAAAGTTGATATGTGAATCGATATTATGTTTGGGGAGTGACTCAACTCTTTATAATTGTTTAGATGAATTTCAAAATTTTGTTATCTCAGATACTGTTGACATTTTGGACTACTTCTGTTTACTACATAAAGTGAGTGATGACTCTGAACACGGAAATGCCAAAACAAAAACAATGAAATTTACCAAGTTGATAAAGTTATTTGCATTTAATGTCATACAGCCATAATAGATTTCATCTGTTTATTTAACTTTTTTTAATTGTCTGCTACAACTAAATTTTCTTGTTTTTTTTCATATCTGTTAGTGTGTATTCTTTATTTTTCTGGTATTTTTACTTTTTTTTAAGAAAAAAAATCTCAATTTATTATATTTTTTAAGCTTTTATATCTATAATGTACAGTATTTGTTTTTTAAATCATGTTCACTCCTGTAAACGTTATGCTGTTTGTAAACAGAAATAAATACAAACTGTAACAGGTCTGTCTGAACCATCAAATATTATTGTGTGTTTGAGGTCATTTTTTTAATGATGTAGACATCTTATCCACATATATACATATATATAGTATATCATCTAATGGTAATTTATAATTGTACAGTGGTTGATGTGTATTGAGTGTTATGAGATATTTAATGTTGTGGAAATGATATTTTGCAAATGAATTATGTTACCTATTTTTGATACTTCTAACTCACACATACAGATTTTTTTTTTGCTCTAATTTTCCAAGACATTAAGGGACATGACCTGAATTGAGGCATTGTTCATAAGATGTACATCATGATTTCATTTTTTTAAAACCTTATATTTGTACTGCCTTATTTGTTGCTTTTTTGTTATTTTTGTTACACATCTATCTGTTCTGAGATCACTGTCTTAAAATTTATACTTTGTTTATGGGCTTCATGTGTTAAATTTTGTACATTTATTTACTTTTACACATTTTCCATAATAAACATCAATTTAACTTAAATCAACAATGTTTTTGTTTTTTCTATTTTGATTTTACATTTGGGAGAATATCCCACCAATAATGTAATTATTTGTTCTGTGTTTATTATTCACTGACATATTTCTTCATTTCTACTAAATTAGAATTAATTACACTAAAGATAATGTACAGCTGTTATTGAGGATAAAAACATTATACAAACACTGAATAACGCTTATATTCTATAATCAACCCAACTAGCCATAACAGTGATGATTGATGCATTTAATCAAGAATTACAAAGTTGGCTCGGCCAATCCTTGAATTTCAATAAACAAAGGAAAAATGATAATTCATCTCTGTAAATAATATCAATGTGTTTCTTGTCTTAAATTGTGGAAAAATCTGCATGATTGATATCTTTTGTATGTAACCCTCCTATAATATACATCAATTATTTCAATGGAATAACGTCATTCATTTAAATCATGGCTGTTCTACACCTATTTTGTAAAAGGAAGTCACTAATACCTTGATTCAATTGTGATTTTTCATCCAGCTTGTACAGTCAATTAATATTCAGTTCTTATTCATTAAAATTTTATTTGTGAACACAAAAGTGATCATTTATGCTCGTTATGTCAATATTTAAACCTTTTAATTATTAAACCATTAATATATTATCTTTAAATCTCTACAATATACATTTGTAGTTTAAATCTAGATCTCTAATTTAGTGGGTCTTTTTACCTGCACAGAAGTCATAAAATTGGAAGCAACAATAACTTCCCTATTCTCTTACATCTGGATTACAACAAGTAACACATTGTAAACATGAAATTCATTTCTGTCATAAAATGTGAACATAACAGCTGACTGTACCTTAAATGGTAGAGTTACAAATTGTAGTTCTTAATAAAGTGACACTTAGCTTTTACTGAACTTTACTATCATCAGCCAGTAATCACTGTATAACTATGAGTTCATAAATTGATTATAATTATGTTACACAAATGGACACAATGCTTCTTAGTGATCATAAAATAAATCAAAATAAAGTGTGTTCAGTGAGTCATTTATCATTGTCTCTTAGGGTCCAGCTGCTTGTACTAAGTATAGCATGACCAATGTAACAATTTTAGACCTAAAGGTACACATGTGTAATGCTCATTTCATGATCACAACTTTCTGTATAAAATGGTTCACATTTCAGCTTATTGGCTTATCTACGATGAGATAAAATAAATTCTGCACTTTATTCAAAACTTCCTTCCTGTATCCTATATTATTTTTAATCTAACTAATCAGACAGACACACAGTGCACTGATGTCTCTATTCACTATTGCTTGGTACTCCAGAAGAATCTTTTTCATTCTGAACGCTGAGGTTCTGATATCATAAACATAAATTCATTCATTTTCATTTTCTGATTAGACAGACATATTTGTATGCCAGTTTATCGTATCCATCATGCATTGAGTCTGTACCTTCAAGGCTTCTAATGTTCTGAAATTAAACTAACTACTTCATACATGTATATTTCCACATGAAAGCTCTTCCATCATTTCATTAATTAACAACAACATGTGCAAATATCTTTATCTTGCAAGTATCATATTATATTCTACTTTGTACATAATGAAATCTTGCATACAATATATATATGTATATATATATATATATATGTATAATATACATGGAAAATACTGTCACAAATGCTGCCATGCGGGTTGTTGAGGTAGCATGCCCTCTATAAAGCTGTCATGATAACCACACTATTCTAAGAACTGGATTGACTTTTTAGTTCCCAGGATTGTTCTTATTAGGGCTGGGCATAAGTTTGTTCCATCTGTTTAAAGCCTTTAGGAACGCAGTTAGTAAATGAGTCATGTCATGTGATATATTACATTAATTGCATTTTGTAGCATCCTGTCAGTGTTCAAGTTTTACTGTCACAGCTTGAATAATAATGTACTGTTTTAATGTCATCTATATTCATTTCTACTCGAACAACTTTACATGCATAGCATATGAATTATGAATATGTGAAGCATCGTAAAACAGAACGCAATTCTTCAACTCTTCTCTTTCCCCACTCACATTTCTCTATTTCTCCAGCCCTCCTCCCTTCTCTCCCTCCATTCCCTCCCTTTTCTTACTTTTTCTCCTCATTTACTCTCTCACCCTCTTACTCTATCATTATCTCCCTCTTTCTCCCTCTCTATCTCCACACTCTCTCTCTCCTACCCTCGTACTCAGTTTTCTCTCTTCACTTGCTCTCCCTCTCTCTCAAGAATTACAGCATTGGGTTGATCACATTCACCAAACTTGGTCTACAAACAATATGAAACCATTTTTTAGAATTTTTATCTTGTTTTCAAACTAAAGAGCCGATGAAAATTTAATACTCGTGTACATGTAGTGATTACAAAGACCGTCTTGTGTTTTTTATACATGACTATATAATGATATGCTACCTGTCAGACGTTTACCACAATCATGAGTCTGAATAATATTAAAAAATAAAACGATTTATCTAAATTGTACTTATGCATGGCTGGGTAAATACAAAGTATGTTCATGGGAAGATGGCTTATTTTTGAACATTGTTATTTTTGGTCACGTGTATGTGGGTAAAAAGTAATCAGGATTAAGTACACCTATGTCTCGAAGATGGACACATTTCATACAGCAATAACGAAGGAGCTTAAACATTAAAAATAAAACACATAAATTTGCATTGAAATGTGAAAGATGCCGTGCGTAACTTAGGCCAGAAACCAGTGTAGTATAAGCCTTTTCTCAAGCGTTGTACTAATTGGTACACAGCAAATGCAGGCACCACTTTAACGTTTTCTGTAACATATGCTACAGAATATCTTCATATTAAAGTTTGTTTATCAATAAAATATATGAATAAGTATTTTTACTTGATTATCCCTTGTACACATATTGGATACATGTATTTATTATATATCTCAGTATTTTATTTCTGCACTGTGTTGTTATAATCTGTACCTACGTATGATAACGTATGGTATCAGGGGCCAGCTTCATAGACAAATATTTGCTAAGATAGTTGTTTTAAACAATTTGCAACCTTTTGTGTGTAAATAGAATGGTTTATCCTATTGATTGCTTGGGATATCTATTGTCAACAATTAAAGGTGAAATTCTGAAATGCATACTGTGAGCAATAGTTTTAAGTTTGAAATTGTTATTTTAGTTAATATATGTCAATGAATCGGGTCTCTGCTCTGATGTTTCCTAACTTACTACCACAATTATCGTCTAAAGTATTCATTACATTTAATGGTAACTAACAGTTGAGGTCATAAAACAAAATTGTATTGACTGAATTATTTACGAGCGGACTTAATTGACGAATAATTAACTGTAAGTAAAATCACCCGGTATTTTATGCGTCAATGATTCATTCTCAGGAGCTCGGTTTAATTATAATCTCGTGCATGGTTTTTATATACCGTGCAAAACATTAAACCTAATACCAATAAAACAACGGTGAATTGTTCATCTGTCAATTTCTATTTGATGAAATTAAGGACAAGTATAACGCATAGATACTTTATACGATGTTGTAAGCGGTTTTATCCTGGCAAGCCAAAAAAGCTCTGACAGCGATCATGTAAAACACATCGCATGTTTCTTGGCCTGACGTGCGTTGAAATGAAATTAATGCATTGCCCTGAAACTCATTGTGAAGCTTGCTTGTTCCTTTCAAGTTAAGGTGTGAACAATAATTGTTTGTTCTGGTTTAGATTGACAATAACTTAGCTGGGACACGATCGTTCAGGCTAAACTTTCACATGTTAGTTTAGTATAGTTATTTTGGTATTCAGAGGTGAGGACGTTTTTGTATTTTGTTGTAGGGATTTTTAACATGCTAAGATAATTGTGGAGGCTTCTTTTCTGTTAGTAAATAATGCTATGTTGTCAATGACAGTACATGAAGTTTTAAACAAGCAGAATATGTTAAAATAGAGAACATTTTTTTTTTATTTTATTCGAAGTTTCATTCTAAGATCTTGCGTCTGTACCACTGGTTTAATATTTTTAAATTGATATAACCTGATTTCATAAAGAACTATGCCAGCGCAGATGATGTCCAATATAGATTGGTAAGATAACCATCTGTTACGTGTAATTTAAGTGTTGGATTGGTGTATGGATTATTTTTATGAAGATGTATCAGTGACATAAGTGACTAGGTAAATTACCAACTATTGATTTTCATTGTTCAGCATGCATTTACATTGTACACGTAGTTTGTCTTGCTACAATCCGACGCACCTCTTGCATTGACCATCCCGAAAATATTCTATAACTGTATTACTGATTAATAAATGACTGAATCAGTTGTGTTACTGATAAATATCTTCACTCTTTCTTCAAGGAATGTTTGTAAAATTGAACAATGCATGAATTGAATCAGTTATTATATATACATGTACATATACATGTATATACATGAATTTTAAGCTTGAGGTAAATATGTGTATGAATGATACTTAATTATTTCGTACGAAAAGTTGTTCTGGAAAAACTTTGCAGCTTTCGACCGAAAACATATCTCAGATATTTTCATTTTAGGTCTTTAAAACTCAGATTGTTATGAAATACACGTATAATAGTATACAACTTTGACTGGCTGCTTTATGATAAATTGCGTATCACGCCTGTTCTTATACATCAAGAGCTAAATATTCTCCTGGTATCTTCTTGTCATTTATTTATCATGTTCTCCCAGCCATCAATATTCATCAATATAGATCAACATAGCAAGGTATTACATTGATTTTTGTGATAGTTTGAAAGAATGCTTCTTGGGTTTAGCATAAATACCTGTCGTGTTATTGATCCCGTACCACTTGTATTGACCGGAATTATGAATAATACATTCACACATACCAAGAACACAGTGATGCTAAATAAGAACGTTTGCTAATGTTGCCATTAAAATAACTAAAATAGTTTGCTGATAAATTGTTTCTACATGGATTGTTCATCCATGTGGTACATTTAATTTGAAGTCAATATTTCTAATGAATAGAGAAACATAGAACGTAAATTGACAGATTGTTTTAGTATGATGGATGTTTAATGAGCTGTTTATACAAATTATTCAACTTATTGTTAAGTTAACTGTGTTTATGCTGTAGTGTTCCTATTAACTAATAAAAACGTCTTTGGACTTAAATTTGTTGAATGGGATTTAAACTTTAAGAGGTAAGTTCACGGCGAGTAAGGATGTTATTAGAGTACTGTCTTTTTTATTTTACTAGATTTAAAGGCACGTGTTGCAACTCATAGAGCGATACATTGTGTATTGTTGTAGACGTAAACTCTCCTAACGTATGCATGTGCTTGTTTATACGTGATATGTAAAATTATAGATGGATGTTTGTCAGGTTGAACATTGTAGGGATTTCATTTCTTGTTGTTATGTTAATACTTTGTAGGAAACTGTTTTACGAGACTATTGTATATTTGAGTTTCTTTAGAATATTGATTGGCTTTGACCCATTTTTAACAGAATACAATTAGGATGTTTGGTACATGTCCGATCTGAAAACACATTTATACATCAATTAATGGTTTAAGGTACAATATCAATTACCGGTTGACGTATAGTTTACGTTGATAGCATTAATATATAGTTATTGTACGGAGATAAATTTCCGTTACTTGTCTGGTGCCTTGATTTCTTCATGGTATGTGACTTAATCGTTGCTCATTGTACGATACGTTACTGCTAATTATCTTTCACATAACTACTTGCTATCAATCACTTCATATATCGGTGTAGGATTGGGTTCGGATATCAAAGGTTCATCCAATGTAAAATTTAGCCTATAAAATGAGCATAATCAGAAAAAATAATTTTGTCTGATTTATAAACAAACCACTCTACTCCGCTCAATGGCGAGTGCTGACCGCAGGAATATCTAAATATTCAATGTCTATATGTACCTAATGTTATTACAAGTCAAAGAGCTTCGTAACATCTGTATTCATGATTATGCAGTAGATACAACTGGATGATCCCTGAAGCTGTTTGTAGGACAACTAACTGGACCTACATTAATGTTTTCAAAGTTTTGTCTCAGCGAATTTACCCAATTTTCATTGTATGTACCTGTACTAACATGTCTCATTAACATCTAGTTTACGAACATTGTCCGGTCATTTGCCTGAAGTAATGAATAAAACTTGACTTCACGACTTAGATATTCATATTCTTCTTGAAAGTTTGTACACACCTGTTTTTAATTAATTGTCCAGCTGGTTAACAACGACTTACAAGTAAAATGGAAGATATTCATTCATGGTCAATATTGGTTTTAGTTACTGAGTGGTCGCTTCAATAACATCTTTTCCTTGATCTTTGAGAATATTTATTTATTTTAACGTGGCAGTACTGTACCTAGCGACTGCCAAAGCAAGATTACTACAAGAACAATCACTACCGTCATTTAATTTACAGTCTTTTGGGAATACAGAGAACATAATTCCGTATAACCGATTTATTTATCTTACAAAAATATTATTATTACAGGAAATAACAACCATTTTTGCAAGTTCAAAGAGAAGAAACCATTTTTACATTTTTTTTCAAGTGCGTAACGAAAAAAAAATGATCACCCGCTTGGCAATATCATTTGGCGACAAAATGTCTGTTGTATTTTCGTTTAAACGTTGTATCAAATGTACATGGGCGATATTAATGCTGATGGATTAGTTAATTCTAAATTTGAATGAATTTATCTAATGGATTATTTTTTAAATGTTTATTAAATCAAAGAAGCAAATATTTGACTCTCATTAATAAATCATACATAATGTCCCTATAAGAAAACTTTTTTTAGGAAATAATTATCTTAATTTACACACATATGATTTATTCTGTACTTGACTTAACTTTGACTCGTACTGCGCAAAGCATAATTTAATGTACAAATTTTTAGAGACAGAATTGTAGTCTGAGAGTCTTATAATTAGCACCTAAGGATTCCGATATTTTTTGCATAGACGGTCAACAATTTAAACAATTATTTATGAAAACACACCGCCGTGAAATATTATTATTGTACTGATTATGTAAATTTTATACAGTATGTAATATATTATATGAACCTGTAAGGTAAAAGTCGGTGTCTGTGTTATATCTTGTGGGTTGTTCACATGAATTTAGCTATACACTGTCAGTTTATCTCTTCGTGCGTGAGCTGTAGTGAAATCGAGAATAATAATTTGTTGTACTTTGGATTCTACGTCATTTGGCTATGAAAAAAAGTATTGACATTTAATTACTCTACTGTCTTGACCAAAGGATTAGTTTTATGTTATTGTAAGTAATTCGTGATTTTAACAATCTATTTTATTCAAACATTTGAACTTTCATACGATCACTACACAGCCGACATGTCAATGAATTAAATAAATGACAATGGATGTAAAATGATGTATAAATAAAACCTTTTAATATCTATTTTCAGTTTTAATGAACAAATCACATTTTCATTTCATTTGAAACCTACATATGTATGTGGAATGTTGATAAAATGATGTAATATCTATTTTCAGTTTTAATGAACAAATCACATTTTCATTTCATTTGAAACCTACCTTTAAATTTAATGAACCTAAAACACAGGTGAATATATACCGATATGACTGTATAATTGTTCACGTGTTAATAATTCCTTTAACACGAAAAGCCTCGGGGCTTATTGTTATATAAAAAATATTTAATTATTTACTTTATATTGTAAATATCTGTGTAAATGTCTTAGACTTGTTTACATGCAGTTGCATCTTGTAAATACAGTAATTTCCTCAAATAGCGACCACCTCAATATTACGACCACCATGCTATAACTACTGATAATGAGACCACCTCATTATTTCGACCACTTTATCTGGTATTGAAGGTGGTCTCATTATCAAGGTTTTACACTGCATGCGTTACTCTTAACCAACAGTGTCCACTGTAAGACACTGTGTTATTATTCATAATAAGCACAATTCTACAACAACAACACATTGTCCTGTAACGGCGGTTACGTGTAGTGGAATGATTTTATGGTCGGGGACAAGGACGCTGGCTCATGTAACCACCATGAATTTTGATAATTTGCAAACACACTACATACTAATATTTGTTTTATCCACTTGGTTAATATATCAGTTACCTAACTATTTGCATCAGTTTTTGTTGTAGAATACCTTGGTTGCCCTTTGAATTTGGACAATTTGAATTTGAATATTTTGCAGACTAAGGATTAGCGTCAGAAACTATCGATTCATCTGAAGACTAATGCTTGCAGAGTCAACATCTAGTCCCGTATTTGTTGTTATCTAAAGGTTTCCGAGCAGTTCGTCCGAAAGATCGTCGTGCAAAATATATGCCCGTGCTCTAAAATATGTTTGTTTGGCTGTCGTAACTAAAATTCTGTTTGGCAACTAGTTTCTTCATCAATTATTAGTTTTGACTTCGTGTACTTTGGGAAGGCATTTATAATACATAGCCGACTAGTTTTTACGTTGTTGTGTGTGGCATATTTGTATTATATAATTGATAGTTTGAACTCTCATCTTAATTAAGATTAATTTACACGACTTCTTTTATTATACTTATCGTCTTTATCATCACTCTAGGTGTACAGGAATTTGATAATAAATGTACTTGTTTTGTTTCAACACGTTTTACATTTATTTTCGTATGACAATTTCCCAAGTGATCTTGACAGCTATCAATATGATGGTTTTTGTCTGGCTCTAAGAGAGTCCGTCTATATAGAGGTGGCATGCAAACAATACTTTTCCGTTTTACTACAATTTGACATTATCATCCCTTTAACATCTACCATCGGATTGTGCCCCTTTAATCAAAATCAAGCCAGGTATATGACCAATTTCAACGTTACTATTTTTGGAACCATGCATAATATTAATAAACTGATCACTGGCACAAATTGGGGAAAAGCATTCACTGATAAGTCTACATCACTGATAAGACTTCATCTAAACTCTGCGTGCATTATTTTAATCGGTGTGCATTAATGGCTGATAAATGGTTAAAATGAAATATTTTGGGTTGTTTAAGCTAGCGGATTTGTCAGATTCTCTAAGAAATCTTCATCTTATTTAACTGTACATTTGGAGAAATTATTCATAGAAATATGGATGTTTCCTGATCATCTTTCATTGTGTTAAAACATCTATTAGCAGACAGTTTGAAACTTTGTTCTTGTCTTATTTATGCAGGTAATAATATACACTGTTCATTTTGCTAGAATGTTAATTGTGGTATACGCATGCAGAAAGACATAAAATAAAGAGGATTAACGACAACAATGTCATTTTCGTGCATCTCACGTTGAGATATACTGATCAATCTGTCCATCAGCGTGTTTGTCTATTAGCCAATATTAGCATTGAATGGATCTCAGACCTTCAGAAAGAACGTGCAATACTGCAAAGCCAGTTGACATTAGTCCTCTCAGTGCTTTGATTTGTTTCAATGTTGCCTAAACCGGTGTTGTTCTCAACTGTATTCAGAGCGGTTGTTTTTCTGGCAGAGGTCAGATGTCCTCATCAATATAGTGTAGAGTTATGAAGTCTGAGCGGTTGGCAATTATCTGAAGTTTACCATTGTTTGATGACGGGTGTGTGATTTAAAGTACTGACCCCTGTGGTGGGTATTAATGTAACGGTTTAGCAACGATGGACCGTATGTTGTATATACATGTAGTTATGGAGTTCTATTTGGTTGATAATTCCAAACTAGAGTTCATGACGGATAAAATTCAGATATTTTCCAAGCTATCGTTCCAAATCATGCAAATGAAGATGATTTATCTATTGTTTAGACAGTCAAACAGTTTTCTAAACCAGATTTTAAGTCAGTTTTCATTTTTTTAAAATCATTGCAAACTCCAGCACACAAAAAGTTTAGCAATGTATGTGTTTACGCTTGCTTGCTTCTATAAGTTTAGTTACTAAACAGGAATCAACCAATTCCTATTGAATGTAACTGGTCCCACTGACTGTAGATCTTTTTGTGGTGGTAGCTCTGTGTTCTTGTTATTATGGGCTATGTGTTCATATAATGACCATTAAACATGTTAATGGATGTACATGTACAAGTTGTACAGACATGTACACAGTGTACGCAGTGTTGTTGACATGGCAGTTTAATAATCAAAGTTATTACATGAGAAGTTTTACACTTACTGTTTTCGTCTGCTTGTCGAGAAATAGTCACAATCCCATATGATTAAAACATGTAAAGAATCCAATCGCATGACCAACATGTGTTTATGTAGAGAGGATGACTTGCGTTCAGACTAGTGGTGACCAGGATTAGAGTTTGACCTTGTAAGGATGCATTCTACATTGTTGTCGTTCCTATTAGTTATTTTCAGTATTTTGTTGTATTGCATTGTTTTCTCAGCATGGTCTATTTCAAAACCTCATTAAATTATACTGTTGTCAAATGTAAAGACGTAATTAAATGTAGATTGAAACAAATGTGTCTGAATCATTAAGCAGCCTCATGAAGCATTGGGTTACTCATTAGCAATTCATATCAATCGTTGATTATGACGAGTGAATCTTTTTATGGTGCCTTTTTGCCGTGTTTATAATAGGTATTTAATTTGTTTGAGCTACATCAACAATGAAATTAAAAAAGATATTTACTCGCTTGTTTTTTTGTACATCTACAAGGTGAAGGCATAATTAATCAAAGCGCTGCAAGCGCTGTAGTTTTTGGCTCATAATGCATATTAATCTGTAATAATATGTATGATCGATTCACCATTGAATAAATTCATGCTTATGCCAAGTAACACACATGTGCAAATTTGATTCTAACCTGATCATAACCGAATTACAATTCTGAATAACTTTATTGACTACATTTTCTAGGGTCTTGAAGTTTGACAAACATGACATGTCATACACATGAAAATATAATTATGGCACGAATATCTGCTGTGCCTCAAACCCTAGTGTTCCACAAATCATACAACCATAAACATATTTATTAACCAAATATTCATCATTATTCCAAAGAGCATATATTCAAAATAATATTCTGCAGAATTATTCCTTTTTGCTATAAACATGTATGCTTGTTTTTTTTTCATGTACACACATTCAAAAATCTGCAGATAAAATCACCATTATTAAAGAAAATACATATTGTTCTACGCAAAACATTCGGACTTTACTCGAGGTACTAATTTCACTGACTATTTAATAATAACAAATTTAATCTGCTGTGAATGAAAAATCTTTACAAACATAATTATGCACATAATTGCACATTAAAGTTGTAAACAGTATGTAGGCAATTATGACTATTGATTACTAACAAAAATGCAAGAATAAGATTAGACGTAATAAAACGTTCATTGTCAAACTTTAGTAAAAAAGAAATAAAAATAAAGTGAAACTACGATGAATAACGAAGTTTACCGATGTTTTTAATTGTTGAAAGATTTTTATCTGATTTAAAGGTAAAGTTGACGTATAAATTTAAACTATCCTCTATAAATCACGTTAAAACAGTTTCATCGTCAATCTAATTGTACCATGGAAGTCAGCCCAGTGAATATTAAATAACAAATAGGACACGTGTAGCAGGTATATTTTATTCTGATATTATGACTAATTAACTACAAAATGAATAGTTGTGTGTTTTAAGAACGTCAGTATACTTGTATCTTAACTTCACAAGCAGAAATTCATTTTAAGAGTAACTACATGTGATTTACATCCCAACCTAAATATGTTCAAGCGGAAGGTTTTTAATTTGTCGCACTCGCTTTAATCATTGACTGGACATAAAATCTCGTATTTTACGTTATGTACAATATGACAAAAATTAGCGTGTGTAAAAATTACATATGTGCACTCAGTTCTTTAATTCTATCATTAAGGTTGTAGTATTTTTATGTCGCGTTTATTGCATACAAATATCATTATAATAATTTACTTAAGTTGACATTTTTATAAGAATAGTGTCTCGTGTTTACGTTATCAATTTGAATGCAAGGTAATACAACCACACCCTGTCTACTCTTGTACAAAAACGTCTTCATTATGCAGACACACAGAAGGTACATTGTGAAATCATTTTCTGTCTTTATGTTCATGTGAAAAAAAACTGAACCCAGTGATTCTTGCATATGCATTGACTCGCAATCAGAGTCCAATTCTACGAAAAACATGATTTGGACTATTTCAAGTCAGTAAAGTTCTAAACTATTGAAGAAACATGCTATAAGATGACGAAATTCAACCGTTTTCATGTGTGTAATGCCTTTACTTACAGATGCGTAATATTATCTTATTATTCAAGTTATTTCGAAATTTACGTTTACCTGATATCAATTTTTAGTAACATTCATTGAGTCGAATATTAATCAGTTTATCGTAAGGTGCTGCGTGCGAATGTTGCATATCAAAGTTGACTGAGTGCTTCGATTGAGTCGATGAACGATAAATTCTTGTTAATGATTGCTAATTAATTGAAGTTACATTATGATAAATAAGTTATAATAGTGCCTTAGCATTTAACATGCATAATTAGTTCAGTAACGGAAACTATACAGGTCATGTTTAACGTTGTTTCAGTTAAGTTTACCATTGTTAAATCGTTGTGTACAAATATTGTTTAACAGTACCGTTGATGTTAACCATATTGATAGTAAAACCAAACATATTCGCTTTTATCTCTGTTGTAAAACCTTACTGCATTGGTAAATCGAGTTGTGAACAACGTATTGCGGAGATTTAAGGTTGCCAGGTGTCTACAAACCCCTACAACAATCAAAGCGTTGGGAGGACTGCTGTTAGTCGGCTTTCTGAAGTTTGTTGTCATGCTTTTCCTTGAAATCCCTTCATTAGCCCATAGAAAAACACACTGATGAAAAGATCGATTAGTTTTATCTCAATGTGAGATGCAAGATCACCACCTTCAATCCTCCTTATTTGATGCATTTCTGAATAACCATGTCATAATAGACATTCCAGAAAAAAACATTATGTGTCATATATCAGGATAAATAAGACAAGGTCGAAGTTTTGAAATGTCTCTTAATTCAATATTTTGCACATTGGAAGTATCAGATAAATTACACAATTACACATCTACTGTTAATTTTTCCAGATTTACAACTTTATAACAAAAAATAGTTTTCTTAAATAATCTGACAATCCGCTACTTTGGGTATAATTGAAATCCTACACGTTTGCCATTTATCAGCAATTCATGGACATTGTGAACACACAGTATAAATTAAGGCTTATCAGTAAATGTTTTGCCCCAGCTGTACCAGTGGCTAAAATATAGTAACTTTGCAATGGGTCTTATGTAACCTGACTTGATTTTACTAAAGGGAAACAATCCAATAGTGAATTTTATAGGGGGGCTAATATCAAAATGCAGTAAACGGAGAAGTATTGTTCAAAAGCAGCCATACATTGTCTGACTTTCTTTTGATGGAAATGAACTAACGGTCATGATTACAAGATGCAGTACTATCTCTGGGTTTAATGAAAGTGAAAGATACATAAATATTTTGCATGTCATTTATCACTTCCGCCATTTTGTAATCTAAATGCATACCGTGTTACTTATGGTAATTATTTCTGTTTAGAAATTGACATTAAAACTTTAATGTGAACATTAACAAAGATATCATTACGATGAGTAATACTTTACTACATTCTCTGTATGCTGTCTTAGGTACAAAATGTGCTAAATACGAGTTAAAACATTCGGTATAGTCAATTACATTACAGATTACAGTAATAAATGAACTGTTTATATGATGATGTATCTTTCAATCTTCCTCCTGGAATCTGCATGGCGTACTGTGAAAAAAAATAACTTCAAAATCTCTTTGTAAAGTAAATTGATTGCATTTTTAAGTGATGCTTAATAAACATATGTGTTTTTTAAATGTAGAAAATCATGAGTTGGTCAAGAACCCAACTCAGTATTATACTCAGTATTGGTAGTAATGAACTTATTTTTTATCTTCTGCATTACACCATCGATTATAGGTGATGACATCCAACGAAGAGTTATTACCTTTACCTAGAATTTATTAAGCCCTCTAGATTTATAATTGGACTTATGGTTTCTATTTCAGCGATGTAGTCGTGTGGGAATTATTTCGACTAATCAGAAGTTTCGACTGTTGTCAGATTAACCAATAAACGATGGGTTTATATCACGCACACGATGGTGAGTCCATAGAAAATCTTCATAACAAGAATGTTGACCGAGATGGCGCTGAATCCACAGCAACCGACAGCAGCAACCATCAGTCGCGCGGGAAATCTCTCGTCTGCATTACATTCGTCCTTGAACTTCTTATTCTGGCTGGAGTCATCGTTTTAGAATATTTTCTAAGGTAAATGAATGAGCACATACAAGCAAACTACACGTAAATAGCTACGTTTCGTGACGGAAGAAAGATCTTAGTTGTCAAATTAAGCTGTTAATATACATTTGTTTACCTCAATTACGAACATAAGAATTAAACATCGCATTTTATAATGATTTATTATTTAACATTATTATACAGCGTCATTATTCATATTCAATTATACGGTAAAATTAATTGTTTTTAATTTACGGATTCATCAAACAGGATTCTGTACTGATGCAGTTTGTGTGATGTACTAAAAACAATGGCATGAAAAAAGATTAAATGAATCCACAATTGTTTATTGCTTTTAATAAGGCCATTAAATGCTCATTATATTATTATTTATAGGATTTAAGTGTAATAAAATTATGATGTAATTTTTAAACTTTTTAAGACATGATCCACTCGGTACTCGACGACGACGAAGCAGCCACGTTTAATTGTAACGATAAATAACATCCATGAAATCTGATCAAAAGACAATTTTCTGAAATGAATACAAATGAGTTAAAATAAATGATGTTCTGTTCTCATTTTTCATGGAGCTGATTATTCATACGTTTTAATTGGATGTTGATACAAGATTAAGTTTATTCTAATGTGCCTATGATGAAACAATAAGTTGTCTGGTAATGTAATAGTCATTACATAAACATTTAGAAATATATACATACATGTACATGTATATAAATATGATGTAAATATTTGTATATTTTAACATACAATATTATGTACATGAATTTAATTGTGTACGCCTTTTGGCTAATGAAGCATTGCGATAAAAGTTATTTATATCATTTTTATAACATTTTTTCAGATGGACAAAGGTATTTCCCATGAGAAAAGTCAACTTTACATGTAGTGACCCTGAAATTTCCTACACGGAGGAGGATCCATCATTCTCATCATTTGCTTTTAATGCCGTGATACCGACAGAAGTTGTGTATTCTCTAAGTCTATGTGTTCCTCCGTTTGTTGTAAGTAAACGCAGCACCATACTGTACGTTATTTCAGTACTGTTATTGTCTGGTTCTCAATGTCATGAATTTACTTTTGACCCGTGGGTTCTGCATTGAGTATACCCTAGAAAAACAACGCTACTTTGTAGAATGCTGCAAAATGTATTCGTAGACAAACGACGTGACCCTGTGGTGCACTACATGGCGTATACGTACACAAAGGACGTTACCATGTGGTGCCCTACATGGCGTATACGTACACAAAGGACGTTACCATGTGGTGCACTACATGGTGTGTACGTACACAAAGGACGTGACCCTGTGGTGCACTACATGGCATATACTTACACAAACAACGTGACCCTGTGGTGCACTACATAGCATATACTTACACAAACAACGTGACCCTGTGGTGCACTACATGGCATATACGTACACAAACGACGTGACCCTGTGGTGCACTACATGGCATATACTTACACAAACAACGTGACCCTGTGGGACGTTACATAGTTTGTACCTAGGCAAGTGAAGCGACCCTGTTGAACACCATAATTATGGTGAATACTGAGACAAAGACTCGGTCCAGTCGGACGCCACATATTTTATGATATTATCTTAATAAAAAAGCGACCCTGTGGGCACAACGTGGTGTATACATTGACGCGATTCAGTTTGACGCCATATTGTATATACCGAAACAAACGACGTGATCGTGTGAAAAGCTTCATGGTGTACACCCAGACGAATGAAGCGACCCTGTTCGGGACATTACTGTGTATACCTAGAAAAATACGCGACCCTGTGTGACACTATTTTGGGTATACATACATAGACAAAAGCGCGACCCTGTGTGACACTACTTAGGGTATATATACATAGACAAGCGGCGCGACTATGCGGGACTATTAATGACATGGATTAATGTGTTTGCACCAACCATTATTCATTCTTTATTTTATCGTGTTCTTATCGCATAAAGCAGTATTATATGAGGTGTACGCGTTTACTTAATTGTTATTTAAGAAATTGAAAACTGAGATATGTTTCTGATTTGAATCACATCATATCTTACATCCTTACATGAGGTTGAACCAAGTATGTAACAGACTTGACAAATCTGGAGACTTACATGTTACTATTTAACTATGGAGACATTAATGAGTTATCCATGCAAATTATCATTGCTCGTGTGTTCTATCAGACACAGCGTATTTCAAATCTTAATTTTGTTAAAATGCTAGTGTAATAAAATGTCATTTCTTTTTGTTCATCATGAAATCATAAATGTCATTTTTGACATTTTAACACCAAAACCTAATTGTCAACTTTGCCATGACTCAAACTATGTCTACACATGTACAACAACAATTAATTTTTTATGAAAACGATTAAGTACAATAACTTCAAATGGCATGTTGTTTGAATACATAGATACAGTAAAACCTCAGTAATGAGACCACCTTTGGGAACCGAAAACCGGTCGTAATAATGAGGTGGTCTAATTATCAAGTTGTATGAAAGGGGGGTTAGTGAAAGCCGGTCCAAAAATAAGTGGTCGTTGTAACAAGGTGGTCATAATATTGAAGTTGCCGCTAGGTGATGTTTTACTGTGCATACGGTTATCATATGTTTTACAATTGTTTGTAATTGTTTAAAAGGAACAGCAATTCGACGAAATGTCGTATTTCTAGATAGCCCCAATCGTTCTTGTATTTCTCCAGTCCTGTAGAGAGATTACCATTTGTGGAAAAAATATTGAATTTCATTTGTTATCAACGAACTTAAGATATATTTGCGGACTTCCTGGAGGAGGTCTATAACAACATTCCTTTAAATGTATACGAGGGCAGTATATTGACCAACTTATACATGACTTATTTACATAAGAAGTCTTCTTTCTTTTTATTTTACACCACCACGTATGCAAATACAGCTATAGACTGTAATATTAAATGCTTCTGTTGTCAAACTGTTATTGCAGATGTTGATAGGAGAGATTGCTGTCTGGGCATTCACAGAAGATAATCAAAAGTCTATTCGAGTTTGTTGTCAGTCCTGTAATATTCCACAAGTTCTGAGACGCCTGTTCAGATTTATCGGTAAGTTGTTACATGCGCATGCGCGAGCTAGTCAGCCTGGTTTATCAATTATTTACTGGACTTGTAATATTTATTCAAGCTTGAACCATTCATGCATCATGCCATGATAATACAAGTACCAAAAATGCTGCAAATCGTAGCAAAAGATTAAGCGTTGCCCCAGTAATTGTCCGAGTTGTGCGCAGATAAAACAGCCGCAGCAACTGTAATAAAACTTTATTGTTATAACTGTAAAAATAACATAATTCGTCTTGTCCCGTGGTCTTACCGTATGCACTTTGTTGTTCCAAAAAAATATTGCAGTAAACATCTTATTGATTTTTTTATGTAAATATGTCGATGTAGTGCTTTGACCCCATTCGGCAGGCATCGTGGTCTAGAGGTAGAGCGTCCGACTTCTGATCCGGCTTTACCGGGTTTCGTTCATGAACTTCACAAGAACCATTTTTCGGACGTAGTACTGGTGAAATGTCAGGAAGCAGACACGAGCGTGGTTAATATAAGCAAAATTGATTTTGTCACAATCGAGCTAATATAAATTAGTATAAACTAACCCCACTAACCCCGTTGGTGACCTCTATTGAACTGGTAGATGTTTTCCTGTCCACAAGTGTCGACACTAAGAAGTTCCAATGGACAATCATGAATAACAATCTTTACTCTAGCACTAGAACATCCAAAAATAACACTTTGCACGGTCTCGCTAATATTTTAGACGATCCCCGTTATTCAAACCAACCATCTTGTTGAACTATTCATAGATACTTAACCATGCCTAGAGAGCTATTCACTGCTACTTCACCAAGCCAAAAACATTACCCAATCCCAAATATGCCATCCCAATAAATCTGCATTACAAGCCAAATAAACTATGCATGAATGAACAAAACGTTTGTTTTCACATTTAAGGTCATGATATGAACAACGATCTATTCAGTAGTATAATATAGGTCTTTGGAATGAACAAGATTTGAACAAGATTGAGCAATGTAAAACTGAGTAAAACTATGTGCCTTATATAACTGATACCAAAACAATATATTCGTGCATGTATAAAAAGCAATATAATTTGTTCACTTTGTTTCCAATCTACAGGAGTCTACGTATTTGGCCTGGTGACATTGATGATATTTGTTGATGTAATCAAAATGATCACAGGTCGCTTACGACCAAATTTCTTGGAAGTTTGTCAAGTGAATTCGTCCCTTTGTTTACTGAATGGAAATATTGGCGGTGATGAACTGTGCACAAATAAAGATACCATTGAACTTAGACATGCTAGGTTAGAAGTTATCACTCTATACTTATTATTACGTTTATTTTTTGGTTTCAAATATCTGTACTCATTTCTGTACATACTTGTTTACATGCATAATGCGGTTAAATTTATTATCTTTACAACATACTTGATTGTATAACTTTAAATGAATTCGTAAGTATTTCGAAGTAGCATATACTATTCAGAGACTGAGATTAATGATTATGTCATACTTGTTCAAGTGGTTCAATTTGTACATCTGTAACCCTGGTTTTAGTCGGTATAGCACAAACCACACAATTCAAAGCTAGAAGAATCATATTCCTGTCAGTAATTTTGTTCATGCTTTGTATTGCATGTTTAATTTCAGAGGTTCATTTCCATCTATGAGGTCAGCCATAACAGCCTATGCAGCAATTTATCTATCTGTAAATATTCAGTTTCTACTTTCACTGTTTTTCTGTATGCTTAATAACAGCGTCGTTTTTAAATCCATACATCATTGTACCATAAGTATGGATCCGAATACAGAGCATTTTGGATGTTTTAACTTGCTTAGTATATAACAAAGATAAGAAAGGGATTTCTTTATAGTCTTGGTTTCAACGATCACCAACGACACTCTCATTCATAAACGACCACATTTAAAAATCACATTTTCCCCAAAAGTGCACCAGACCCAAAATTCTCCAACCCCAAACCCACCAATCACATAGAAACTTAAAAAATGGAGGACGAAGCACACTTTTCCGTCACGTGACGGTCTGCAACGGTGGCAAAGTATATTGTTTTCCCTTTTATAAATACATAGTGCAATGTCATGTAAATCTTAGTTTGTTTTGCTCTGACTACCCAAATCTAAAATCATCGAATGAAAATTAGAATATAAACAACTATTCCTCAAGTATCGTGGAAAAATCATTAACAAAGATCTCTGGCGCATTTTGTTGCCATTGAAAGTCTCATGTATACAAACGCTGATGGCGTTTATTGTTCGTTTGCAGTATTGCTCCATTTTAAGAATTAGTCATGAACAATTCGAAGTCTTGCCTACAGGCTGTTGTGTAATATAAGTCTCACGCCATGCTAAAAACCGTGGTAACAGTCTATGAGATTCTTTCATGTTTTACGTGTGCCGTACATTATGTCTTTGTTTCATGTTGCGTGTTCCGTATTAATAAGGTCGTAGATTTGATGTTCATAGTAATAATGCTGTATAACTGTAACAACACTGCTGTGTGGGGGGAAGTGCCAGCTAACTCAGCCTTGTCGTGAGTTACAGAAAGTTTAAAATATGTTTGAAGGTCTATAAGAATAATACGTATTTTTCACACATTTATTGGTTAGGTATTCAATCATTTATTCATCCACTCATCAAACTACCAAGATCTGAAATCATACATACAAATACAACAAATTACCAAAAAAATACAATTACATCAAATCAAGATAATTACACATTATAATATATATAAACAGACAGGCACTTGCATGACGTTTTGTTTATTTTTATATATTTCAGTGCATAGTGGGTTTTACAGAGTTATTATTTTGAAATATAAAAACACATTCAACTTATAAAAAAAAAAACCTTTAAATGATCCATCAATAACATAATACATAAAATAAGGTAAACCATTACAACAACTTACAAATATATGGTATTTATCCTAGTCTCCATCAGTACTGTAAATTAGTTAGAAAAAGTATTCATGCAAGATGTTAAAAGAAATGTTAGAATTACAATGACGAGCATCTAAAAATATTTCAATTAACGCGGGAAATATTAAAACTACAGACAACTTTGAATGCACGAAAATTGAATTAATCACGTTACAATATGACAACGCGAATATATCTCTGAATCAAATATAATTAATTAACAAATACACTAATCAGAACAATCAAGCAATTCAAGAATAATCTCAAAGAACTACCTACAACTAACCTTCTTCCCTAGATTTCAACCTTTCTAATCAAAAACTACTGTTACTCCTACAACGTCTAACTTTTGTCTGCAAAGATCTAAGTTTCAACTAAGGCGGGTCTTCATAATCCAGTTCACTAATCTTAGGGTCAAATGTCAAAATAAAACCAGTTTTACAACATAAAAATATACTCACCCACCAAAAATCATCAAACTTGTCTGCAAACACTGATTTCAACTCACATGCTAAAACAGTTCATAATATAATTGTACATGTTTATTTAACTCTGATTAGAAGCTTAATATTAACTCTCCAAGTAAGGGAAATAACCAATATCAACTTCTAATTAACTAAAACAAGGATTATGTACCCTATTACATAACCAAAACAAATAGCTTCTCTTATAATTATGATCTTCTTTAAAAAATAAATATAGTTGGTTATGATTTATAGTGTTTTCTGTTAAATGTTTAGGTTTACATTCATGGCGCATTGCGGACAAGGTCAGTACGTGTGTTGCGGCCTTTCTTATCCCTGGTATTTATCATGTTGGCATTGTTGTGTGGTCTGGCTGAATTAGGATTGAATCATAATTACTGGACAGATATTGTTGTAGGCTGGGGTATGGGTGTCTTTATGGCAGTATACTTGGTAAGTAACCATTGGCGGATGTTTTATGAATCAGAAGTTCAGTTCATTGCCTTTTAATATTGGTCTAAATATTGTTCATTTGGTCATATATTAAGTATTTAATTACCACTTCCTAATTTTTATGATCCCACTTAAATTTTTGAAAATGAAAACTAATTTGTTATCACTGTACTCTATTTGGGCTTGTCAGATGTCAAATATATTGTAAATGCTGACACAAACAATCTATTATATTGTAAATTAAATCATATAACACAAATTCAACATTTGAACTAAGATGTGAATGGATTTAAACAGAAAACTAACTCAAAGTGACATCAATGTTAGTTATATAGTGAGCTCAGTCAAAACCTATATCTTAGAATGTATTTTCATATTGTACTGCATTTTTGGCAATTTCTGTTTCAGGGTGCGTTTGTGCTGTATAACTTCCGTGAGTATGTCTCAGAGAGGAAAATGATTCGTTTACTACATGGCTTCCTGGTTGATCATCAACTACTGAATGAGATCACAAAAGACGTAAGTGTTGTATTAAGAGTTTTATGTTTTCTCGTTCATTGTGCTATTACCAGTTTTGTTTTTTCATACACCTGCCGACCGTATGTACTTTTAGACTATTTTTATTCTGTTTGACCACAGGAATACATGGGACGAGGTTAAAAACTTAAAACGTTTTGAGACTTAATTTAGAATGTACTTTCGCCAAATTTAGGGTATCAGATTTAACCATTGATTCACGTACCAAGCCAATATGATTGTACAAGAAGTGCCTGCATGCTTCCATTCACGTATTGTTGGTGTATATGAATGTAAATCAATGTTGTAGTAACCACCATGACAGCAGCAATGTGTACTTGGTGTTATCTATAAAAAATGAGGACATGTATGACTCAAAGTTAACATGTCCTTATATCAATAATATTCATTTAAACTGCACCTTACATTTCCTTCACTATTATGAACATTCAACAAACACTTCAGTTGTTATTTGCATGATCACTGTATAGTCCTATGCATATATTGTTTCAGGGAAAATTACGACTATTTCCGTTCCCATTTCACATTCCTCGTGCACATACCACTCGGTCCTCACCTTATCAGAAATTTGATGGAATAAAAGCACAAAATTCGTCCGTACCATATTACGGTGAGATGACGGAGCACCCGGGAGACAAGTACAAGGATCGCCCTACCCCTAGTCCTGGTTTTCATGATGACCAACGGCTCTCTCATTTATAATCACCTTTTTTGAATATATATCAATATCAGTGTAATTATATGGCATGCTATCACTTTTGTCACTATTAAGATATATATTTTTTGTTTTACGTGTGTATATTACTTATATCTTAATATATTGACCCTATCACATCTGATATAAGACCTTAATAAACGGCATCAAGCTACGGCAGACTCTCAAGAAATGCATAATGAAAACGGGAGGGGAGATAATTCATTCGATACGCTTCCTCTCAGTGCTTTGATTCCATTGCTGGTTGTTTCATGAGCATCAGGGGTGTAGCCAGCTTTGAATAAATGTTATGCACATAAGGGGGAGGGTGTGGGTTTTAACCCCTCCTGCTGATTTTTGTCCCATTTAGAACTAAAATGGTTAGATCTGAGGTGTATTTTTAGGAATTGGTAGCACTGAATATGATTTATTTGAACTATATATATTATTTCAAAGCACCGTTATTAGATCTAATTAAGGTCTAAGCCCTGAGCTTTTGACTAAGATACCATTTTGGGCATATTTATATTTTTTCACTTTTCAAATTGATGTTATACATATGTGTAAGTGCGTATCGCTGGCTAAAGTTGTTGTAATTTGTACAAAGTAGTTAGTCATTGCAATATCACGTATATGTTTGTATATAATGTTGCTGTAACCAGGGACAGTACATTTTATGTGATAGTCCCGTACTGTAATTTACAAGATATTTTACCTTCCGTTTTAAATTCATGCATTGTGCCATCTTTTGATACCTTGTCATATTTTGTCACTAACAAAGCCTCCATCTTGTTTTTTATGGCTGAGATGACCATTGTTGTTGTTGTTGTTGTGACTTTGCAGTAACAGATAACCTACTGACTTGTGTGAAATTACCCTACTTTGGACCAATACAGTATATATGGTCCTAGTCAGAATTTTCCAAGATCATCCTCAAAAATGTATGAACATATGTAAAATTTTTCGAAACATCTTTTACAAAAAATCGTAGCGTTCAAACTCATAAGGGTACACATAATATATATTTACTTAAATAGTTCTGTATCATTTTATTATGACAGAAATAAATATATAAGTAGTATTTTATCATTTGCTTATCTTGTATTGTGTATAAATTGTACAACTTATTTTGGTATATTAAACTTGTTTATTTGGTAATTTCTTACCATGTGATATTTAATTATTTCTGTGTCTAGGGATATCAAAATAAAATTTTCAGAAGTATTCAAGTCAATGTGAAAACAAAAAAAAAACAATGGGTATTTTTATGAACATACACCATATACTCACACACTTAAATGGCAGCAAATACATCAGAAAAGATCATATAGTATATAGTATATATATCTCTGGATAAGGTGTATACTACAAACGTTTGTTCCAAATCCATCCAAAAACCTACAACGCAAGACAGTTTAGGTCCTTGATGTGACTAAGTAGATGTAATAGGAGGCAGAAAATAAAGTTCCCGATGCGGGGCTCGAACCCGCGACCTTCTGCTTGCAAGTCAGCTGCTCTACCAACTGAGCTAATCGGGCAGACAGACATACAAACTACTATAAACACATATATTATATATACAACACTGTTACATTCCTCCTTCCTTTAATCAATTATTATGCGACAACCACAGGTTCTTTAAGCTAACCCAGCCTTTGCTTCACCCTAGCTCTAGGATTCCAAGGCTAGCCACACACTCACGGCACCAATGTAATAGAAGGCAGAAAATAAAGTTCCCGATGCGGGGCTCGAACCCGCGACCTTCTGCTTGCAAGTCAGCTGCTCTACCAACTGAGCTAATCGGGCTGACAGACATACAAACTACTATAAACACATATATTATATATACAACACTGTTACATTCCTCCTTCCTTTAATCAATTATTATGCGACAACCACAGGTTCTTTAAGCTAACCCAGCCTTTGCTTCACCCTAGCTCTAGGATTCCAAGGCTAGCCACACACTCACGGCACCAATGTAATAGGAGGCTGAAAATAAAGCTCCCGATGCGGGGCTCGAACCCGCGACCTTCTGCTTGCAAGTCAGCTGCTCTACTAACTGAGCTAATCGGGCAGACAGACATACAAACTACTATAAACACATATATTATATATACAACACTGTTACATAGATAACTGTACAATAGATAATAATTACTGACAATCCAGCTATCAAGATCCTTGTTTATATTGAAATTAAGAATTTAAGACACATAAAAAGGAACATCATTGGTATTTTAATGTTTGCTCTGGACAGGCTGCTCATCATACTTTTACAAGTGTTCAGAAGCAGCCAAACCGTTAAGTGGGCTTTCAAAAATAATTTACCACCAGCTCAAATATAAAAAGCTCACTGGCCCTGAGCTTAAATTTGGACTTGTGGGGTAGTGCGAAGACTGTTTACACATCTGTCAGCATAATTAATGCTTCAGGGAACTTTGTTATAGTTGTATCTAGTGTTTGTGTTGTTCAAATAAAATTTATCTTAAATGTAGTAAGAAGAAAAGGCAAATACTATGCTCACATAAACTACGGTACTTCTATTTACAGCTTGGTCTGAATGTTTGATGGAAGTGATAGTATTATATATTTGTATTTATAAACATGTAATTTCATTTTACACAGCAACCTTGTCTACAACCTCTTCATAAAGATGTAAGCTACTCAAAAAGCAGATCAAGCCTCCAAGACAACAAACCAATTCAACAATTCTTCTGGCCCGGTGCAAATATGAACAGGCTTGGACACTACCATAGGAATATCAGATTTCCGTTAGAAGCAAGTTTATCTGAAGAAACAACAGACTCAAAAGATATTGAGGAATCAGTGGCAAATAATGGCAGACATGTCAATTTAAAAAGTGTATTTGGTGATAACTCTTTGAACGAAACAAATGACAGCAATTAATGAGGCTGAATTGTTTCAACTGTTGGTTTTTTTAGATACTCAGGTACCAATTTACTAATATGGGTTGTTTTGATCAATTAAGACATGCACAAAATGTTTTATGCAAAATCATATTCATTCAAATATCTATGACTCAGCCAAATATTTCACAATATTTAACATCAGCCAAGTGTCTGCTGGATTGTCATTGTGTAATTCAGATAGTTTGTATCAGCCAGAAGTTAATTATTTATCAGCATGTTCCATACATGTTGTATTAACTACCAAGGCCTTGAAAATAATGCCTTAATTGATTATAGTACTTGTTTAGTCAATTCAGTCACAGGGTGCATGATGCAGAGGTAACAGTGTGACTGAAGAATGGGGTCTATTTTGCTGATATCTAACATTATATTACCGCACAATCTTCACAATGTTCTCAACAAAACTACATGTATTACAAACTTCCAATGAATGGAATGTCCAGGTGAGGTTTCTGTAAACAGCCAATACAAGATTTCATTAAATGTAGTATTTCCCAGTAATTAAGATTCAATTTCTAAAGAAAACCAGCCATTGATTTTTTGCAAAGCAAGTGAATTCGTATGTCAGAAATATACTGATACACTTCTAGGGATAATACACCTTCACAGTATTAAGTACAGTGCAACCTCTCCAAAGCAACACCCTTTGAGAGAAGCAAAATTATGCTGTTGTTGAGAGGTTGTTACTCTAGAAAGATTAAATTAATAGTTAAATCGTACAGTGGGAAAAAATCATGCTTTGTTGAAGTGAGATTGTTTCTCAAGAGAGCCGCTCTGGAGAGGTTGCACTGCAACTGAATTTTAAGTATACTGACACCTAGGAATTTACAAGATATTTGTGTAACATCTGCAGTTGGTAAAACTATTTTTTGTGTAAAAGCTATGCATGTGTACATCATTTGATGGTAGCAGGGTAAATTATTACAAGCAAAATAAATACATAACAAAACAATAAACGTAGGATTCCACTTTATTTTACCAAGAATAGATCAGAGAATTAATGAAAGAAATGAGAATTCAACTTGTCGATATTAAGTCAGGTACCTCTGTCTGTAGGTTGCATAAGAACAAAATAAGTCACTTAATAGTAATAATAGGAAACAAATTACCAGAACTTGCCTGTGTAATATTTTATCACTGGATGTTTACGCTATCTAAAATTGTTCACAATTAATACCATCCCAAATAATAATAATGAGACTTTCATGAACAATCAGAAATTATATTCATTTTTTTCATCCAAATTTTTTATTAAGAAACTATAACAAATAAGAATAAAAGGTAAAAAGTCATGATTGGAGTAAGTAAAAAATTCTAACAAAGAAGAATAATGCACTTTAAAATACACGATAAATGTAAAAAGTATTCATAATGGTAAGAATGAAACATTTGAAAAGAGCAAAGTTTCAATGAAGTCAACTCCATACTTAAGTATCTCATTTCATTGACTTCATCTACTTAACACTGCTCAAATGTATTCATACCATTAATGAAAGGTGTAACATAACAAATAAAAGCAACAACAACAACAACTTATAGTAAAGTCAAAGCAATCAACAATGATGTAAGAAAAGTGGACAAATTTTCATCAAGAATTACATCAAGCAGAAAACGAGCAATAATACATTAAAACTTACTTAATTGTGGGGCATCATTATAAGGCCAGGTTTTACTGTATAAAAAACAACATATATTAGAGACAGTTCTTCCCCATCACATTGTAACTGATAAACTTCAATGTATTTAACAAAACTCCACATATTAGCATACGGTATGAGGTACAAATAGAGTAATAAAAATGACTGGAATTGAACAAATCCAAATCAAATGTGTTGGCTCTACTTTGTTCATCTGAGGAAAATAAATACCCAGGCAGTATGAACAATGGTTTTTAATTCTTGATGTGACTTTAATTGACATAGTGCATTTTTTTCATAGCACAAAATGACTTTGTACATCTTATCTGAATGTAGAGATTTATTTTACTGTAACATTACACATGGAGAGTAGGTACCTCCATGTTGAAAATAGACTGTATTTAGTGTCCATGGTACATCAGTTTAGGGAGTAAATGTGTGCAGACAACACTGGAAAGCAACATCATGTGATTTACTTAACGTTATAACAAGTAGACACTACATTCAAGTATAGCATAGCACAGGCAGTAGTAATGGACCTATGATGATATAACGGTAATAAATTATATTAAAAACACCCAAATTTAACACAAATTACCTAAATGGAAAAAATGTCATTTAACTCATGTTCTAAATAGAATTTGATAAAATTCTAATATCACAGGGCTGTTTCTACTGTTTGTGGCACAATGTGGCACAATGCTAAAACAAAGGCAGGTAACATAAGGTACAGGTAATCATGTTTATAAACCTGACTCTCTGTATGAGAAGATACTTATTTATTGGCCAATTAAAAAAAAACTTAGATCTATCCTTCATGCTAAAAGTCAGCTGTGTACTGTATAATATACAGTTAATAAGAATTTAAACATTCAGACTGGTGGATATATCTAGTGGCCCAGTTCTACTTTAAAATATGTGACATCTTGATAACACGTCAGTTGTTAAAAACAGAACCATAAAGATCAAGGTTAAACAAATATTCTGGTATTAGGGGCAGTGGCAATATGCCCACTGCTTAGAGCAGAGATGCACACAGGAAATTAAGGTTTTGAATGAGACTGTCAAATATCAGCAAGGTATTATAACAAACTCAGAAAATAGATCCTAAAATACTTATAATAAATCAAGTGGACATAATACAAAGTGAAAGTGTTAAAATAAACAATAAGAAAAAATATAAAACTACATCTCTGAGAATGCCATTACACAACATATATGTCCACAAGTAAATATCACAATTCTGTGAAATTATTGATTGCACATACTGACATTTCTGACAAATACTTTAAACCTATACACATAACATAATCACATCAATATACATTTGTATACCATGAGTCAACATTTCATATAAAACACATAAGCAGAAGGCACTAATTTCAAACAACTGCATTCATACAGGTATAATTTGTTAGCCTCTAAACAGCTGAGTTCAGATCTGTGAATCACTTGTTCAATTTTTTTTTTTTCTGAATTAAAATTATCAATTAAACACGATTTAGATTTAATTATATACATGTATTCTAAATGAGGGAAATAAACTGGAAAACATGTGGCATTCCGCTTATTGTCTTGTTGTTCATCAATGTACGTAAGATCACCAATAAAAATACTGGTCACACTTGCCATCTGAAACCATTTGTCTGAAACGGTCTCAGTTACCATGTAGCCTTTGGTAGAATTACACAACTCTTTGTGGTACAGTACTCAAGTTAATGTGAGTGAAAGCTGCCATCCTTATTTGTTATTATATTAGTGTAATAAGCAATTACATTTTAATGTAAATAAGTTGCAAACTTTCAAAACAATATTTACATGCATGAAATATTCAACCTACAATTATATTGATTTTGTTTTGGCAAAGTTTTGATGCATCTATTTATGTACCATGTACATTATGAGTGAGATTGATGTTCCTACATAATAATGATAAGTAAAAACTATGTTTGAGCTGAATGAAATCAGGTAAAAATGTCAAAATAACTCCTAAAAACATACAAAATATGACCCAGATTGGAATGGTAAAAGTATACAAAACTTTGCAAAAATCATAAAACCACTTTCTCATACACCTTGTCCTAAAGTGAACTGTAAAATGCCTCTTTGAATGAACATTTAATGCTTTTCAAACTAATGCTGCATATAACAATATTTAACACCAACAAATAAAACAGTGATAATTTTTTTCTATATTGATCATCACAGATTTAAAGAGCATGATTGTATAAAACAAACTGTATGATGATCTTCAATGTGTTCTTATGAAAATCATACTCAAAGCTATTTACACAGAATTAACAAAGGGCAATAACTACGTCATACTTGACTAGGCAAACTTACTTAAATAAAAGAACATGCATGTTAGGTTCAGAATGCTGTATTATAACCATGCAAACTAAATTTTTTGAGCAAATGAATAAAAGCCAACCTTTTTGTGCAAAAAAATCCAATGAAATTTCAATCTGTACACTAGAACAGAGTATAAGACAAAACCAGAGAAAATACTCCCAGCAGTTCAATAATAACCAGACAATATATAACATACTGTATTACCAAAGATCTATACAATGCAGATAGAATACATCTTTGTCAAAATGGAATGTTTCGAAATATCTTATTTTTATTTTTTTCCTTATCAAAAAATTGCTGTTAAGTACAGATTTTTAACAAATCATTATTTTACTATTTCAGAAATATGGAATGGTATTAAAAAAATGAGGTGCATGTTAGAAAATACATCACAAAGGATGCTTGTACGAGTTCCATCATGCGACCATCCTGATAATACAACCGTTCACATAATAAGACCACATTTTCTTGGTTCTGAATTTTTCCCTCTATATTTCAATGGTCACATATTCCAATAATGAGATCACCCTGCCATTCTGTATCAAATGTAGTTTTTTCTTTGCACACTTAAGGTACAGCTGTACTTGATGGGTATATAATATTTGCTCTAAATATTCAGTTTTCTGGTCAAAACATTCTATAAAATCGAACCATTCCATAATGAACAGCTTTGTGGCCCTTATTTTTGTTGTAAATGCTTGTTCTAGAAATAGAAGGACTGTTTTTTACAGGCAGTCTCTATTCAGCTCAAGTTTGTCTGTATTTGCAATAATTTGTGCTCATTAATGTGAGAAGTAAGGGTGAATACTGCAAACAAAACAATAGAACAGGACGTGGTTGATATACAGTCATGTGACCAGCTGCTTCTCTGTATAATGATACAATACAGACACATGTATAGATATGTAACATGTGAGAGTGTGATCAATGAACTACAAGACTGAAGAAACTGATCACAGAATAATGTCAGCTTCTGAACAAAAATCATAATCAACACATTAGGAAATCTTTCTATTTCAGGTAAAAACAGAGCATGGAAGTAGACGTGTGTTAATACCTCTCTAAGATCAGGACATTTCAATTTTTTGTTTTATAGAAATAAATACAGTAACATAAAATCCTAACATTCTAATGACCACCCTGACAATTCAAAGACTAAAAGCATGTGATTAAAACTCATATATCGTATAAAACAAAAACAAAATGTGAAGAGATTTTTAACCAATGTAAAAGTAATGAAATAAAAACCTGTTAATCACACAAATGGAGAGATCAAGAAAAAAATGCTTACAAAAATACGACCAATATCCTCATAATCATTCAACAATACCACTAAATCTACAAGATCATTAAACATTAAAGATCATCTTTCCTTTTAGTTCAACATGTCAATAAAACTGTCCATGTTTTAAATTTTTGTATTATTTGCAAAGGTTTCCAGGTTTGGCTTGGAATGATCCAGCACTCCAGTTTTACAAAACCCATTCTTCATCTTCAATCCATTTTTGTAACCATTTAGTACTTTTCTTGGTTTTCCACTACCGTCTGTAATAGATTTAAGATAATCATCAACACTTTCAGATGAGTTAGCATTATCATCACTTACCTCACCAGTGTTCAAAACTATGTTTACATCCACATCATTTTCAGCTTCATCCTCATTATCTTGATAGTCTCTTTCTTCTTCAGAACTATCCAATCCACCAGCTGAGTCAATTTCAAGTTTATGAGGATTGTCGTAGCCAGACAAATCCTGAGATCTATCGCAGGATAATGAAGAGGTGTTTCTAATGTAAATTTCTGTGTCAGATTCAATTGCTTCAGTTTCTTCATCATTTGTTTCATTTGTATGTTCATCTTGAAATGAACCACTAAAAGACAATTTAATTTGTTCTAGTTTAGGGCCTTGTACATTATCATGTGTTTGAATTGCAACTCCAACATCACTGTGGCTGTCAACTATGCCTGCATCAGTATGGATTTCACTTTGGTCACTACGAGAGTGAGTTGACACTGATTCATCTTCAAAATCTCCGCCAGATACGATGTTCCCATCTTCAGTTTCAGAGTCAGTTTCACAATATTCTCCAAAGTCACCAAAAGAAGGCGACATTTTGCTTGGTTCTGTATATCCACACAATTCTATGGATTCAGAATTACACAAAAGTGCACTACTGTCAACATAAGAACTCTGAGTGTGAATTCCTGAAGACATATCAGATCTGCCATTGCTTGTCTGTTGAATCATAGGGCTTGCATCACTCATCTCCTCAGGGTATGCAGGCATATACTAAAATCAGACACGAGAGCATAAAGGGAGCAAGTTAAACAAACTATTGCAAAAAAGTGCACAAATGGATAATGTATGCTTGTTGAAATATTTTAAGATAATTTTCTGTAAGATATCTATATTGGCCATATTTGCAGATTAAATTACAACACAAATTGTGCAGACACTACATTTTTTTAGTTGTTCATCAATTCAAGGACTATAACTATAGATATACTAGTCCACACCACAATCTACAAAAAGCCTGGCATAACAATTCTTCAGTAATACATCTCCTGTATCAGATAGGTTGAATTCTAATACAAATACTGTTTTACTGAGTGGACATTTTCAACAACTTTCACAAAATACAAGGACAATAAGTCCAAACATAAAATTAAATGATTATTGGTTGTGCATTATACCATGATACCATGATCTTTTTTAGTTGAAATGAAATATGGTCTTTATTTCCTAGTTTGATTCATTAAAAAACTAAAACTCTAGTCAGAAAAGAAATATTGCAGTCAATTGGAGGACAAAATTTCTACCCACCACCCTGATGTGACCAGCAAATATGATTTTTAGGGAGAATTACAGCTTATGCATTATAACCATGGTAACAACACAATAGTTAAGCAGTATTATTTTATGTTTTCATGGTAACTACTAACCTGGTGACTTGGAAGGGGAGCAGATTCATACAGGTCGTCCATCTTTACAATATTTTTCTCTTTACAATTTTTCAAATGTTTTCTAAAAAAAAAACAGGAGATGTTTTTGAAACATGTATGCCCCAAACATCAACTACATAATGCCGATGCAACATGATATAAAACAACCTGACTTCAAAATCCTTGTCATTGTCAAAACAATCGGGTATGATTGACTAAATCCGACAAAATTATTTTGAGTGCAGAAACAAAAGGAGATAGGGCATTCTGCACAATATTTATCGTAACCTACCTCCCTACTGAATATATGGACTGCAGGCCAAAGTGTTCTCTAGTTATCAGTAAGGCAATTATTAGGGTCGGGGTTCAGCTAACCTTGACCAGCTGACCTAAAAATCAAATGGGGGTCATCTACTGGTAACGAAAAACATCCAAACAAATTCTGAGGATTGAAGACCAAGGCATTCTCTTCTTATTGTCTGGACAAGCTTTTTGTTGTTAAGGTCATTATAACCTTGGCCAGTCATTATAAACTTAACATCTGATTTAGTCACATTAAAATCAATAGAGGTTATTTACTGGTCCAGACAAACACCTATACCAAATCTAAGGAACGTATATACAGATGTTCTCTTGTTATTGATTGGACAAGCTTTGAGTGGTCAAGGAATGGTGACCTTGAACTTTGACCAACTGACCACAAAATAAATAGGGGTCATCTACAGGCCACAACTGACAAGCCTATCAAATATGTTGGCTGTAGGCCAAAGCGTTCTCTAGTAATTTAACGGACAAGCTTTTTAGTAGTCAAGGACATGGAGACCTTGACCTTTGACCAACTAACTAAAAAATCGATAAGGGTCATCTACAGTTCACAACTGACCTGCCTATCAAATATGTTGACTGTAGGCCAAGGCGTTCTCTAGTAATTGATTGGACAAGCTTCTTAGTAGTCAAGGACATGGAGACCTTCACCTTTGACAAACTAACTACAAAATCAATAGGGGTCTCTACAGGCCACAACCAACATTCCAACAGATTCTGTGGACTGTAGGCCAAGCATTCTCCAGCTATTAATCAGACAAACTTTTAAACGTTCAAGGACTTGGTCAAACCAAATCTATGGGTCGTGTGCCTAAGTGCTCTCTAGTAATTGATCAGACAAGCTCTTTAGTGGTCAGGGACATGGTGACCTTGACCTTTGACCATTTAACTAAACAAGAGGGCCATGATGGCCCTGCATCGCTCATCAGAATAAATGTTAATTAACTTGTTATTAAAAAGGTAATAAAGGTACACTTGCGGGCAAATAAATGGGAAAAATAATAAACTTGATAAAGGACCATCAAAGGATACTACAAAGGAATATTTGTGATGACTGAAGGATGCCATAGACCAAATTCGATGATGATCCATCCATTGGTTAATGAAAACAAGTCATTTTAAGGTAATTCTATTTTTAGCTATAGCAGCCCCATAATTGGGGCCAACCACTTTTATTTCAGCATATCCGATAGAACACTATCTAAAGATGCTAAAAACCAAGTTTGGTAATAATCTATCCATACAATCATGACAAAAAGTTGTTTTAAGGTACTTTTATAATTAGCTATAGTGGTCCCTAAAAGGGGCCAACCAAATTTATTTGAGCAAACTTGAGAGAGGACCATCTAAGAATGCTACAAACCAAGTCTGGTGATGATCCATCCATTGGTTCATGAGGAGGAGACATTTAATGGTATTTCTATTTTAGCTCTAGCAGCCCCTAATAGGGACCAACCATTTTAATTTGAGCAAATCTGAAAGAACACTATCTAAAGATGCTAAAAACCAAGTTTGGTAATAATCCATCCATAGTATCATGAGAAACAGTCATTTTAAGGTATTTCTATTTTTAGTTCTAGCGGCCCCTAATAGGGGCCGACCACATTTATTTGAGCAAACTTGAGAGACGACTGTCTAAAGATGCTACAAACCAAGTTTGGTGATGATCCATCCATTGGTTCATGAGAAGAAGACATTTAAAGGTATTTCTATTTTAGCTCTAGCGGCCCCTAATAGAGGCCAACCATTTTTATTTCAGCAAATCTGATAGAACACTATGTAAAGATGCTAAAAACCAAGTTTGGTAATAATCTATCCATAGAATGATGAGAAAAAGTCATTTTCTGGTATTTCTATTTTTAGCTCTAGCAGCAAATTTATCTGAGCAAACTTGAGAGAGGACCCTCTAAGGATGCTACAAATCAAGTTTGGTGATGATCCATCCATTGGTTCATGAGAAGAAGATGATTAAAGGTTTTTCTATTTTTAGCTCTAGCGACCCCTAAAAGGGGCTAACCATTTTTATTAGGGCAAATCTGATAAAAGTCTATCTAAGGATGCTACATACCAAGTTTGGTGATGATCCAATCATTGGTTCATGAGGAGAAGATGATTAAAGGTTTTTCTATTTTTAGCTCTAGTGACCCCTAAAAGGGGCCAACTGGCATAATATGAGCAAATTGCAGTTAGAATGTCAAAAAGCTTCTACACAGCAAATTTCTGAGGAGAAGACCATTGTTGACGCCAGACGCTGGAGCATTCACCTACCCATCCTAACAGCTCACCCTGAACCTTATAGTTATATTCATGATATCAAATCTGCATTATGACAGGATAATTTAAGCATTAAATTGTAGGATCAAGTAAATCAATTTTGATTTGAAGGTTTTAGAAAAAAATCACACAGAATATCTCTAGGTATGCAGACAAATTTACCTAACATGAAAATACAGACAAACTTAAACTAACGGTCATTTCCAGCCTCCTTTTCTACATAGTAAAATAAAAGTAATAATCATTTCCTGCATGCTTTACATGAGCAAACATATGGTAATGGTTACTTCCTGCCTATCATATATGGTCAAACATATGATAACAGTCATTTTCTGTCTACCTTATATGGTCAAACATATGGTAACAGTTACTTCCTGCCTATCATATATGGTCAAACATATGATAACAGTCATTTTCTGTCTACCTTATATGGTCAAACATATGGTAACAGTTACTTCCTGCCTATCATATATGGTCAAACATATGATAACAGTCATTTTCTGTCTACCTTATATGGTCAAACATATGATAATGGTTACTTCCTGCCTATCATATATGGTCAAACATATGATAACAGTCATTTTCTGTCTACCTTATATGGTGAAACATATGGTAATGGTTACTTCCTGCCTATCATATATGGTCAAACATATGATAACAGTCATTTTCTGTCTACCTTATATGGTGAAACATATGATAATAGTCATTTCCAGTCTACCTTATATGGTCAAAAATATGATAATATTCATTTCCTGTCTACCTTATATGGTGAAACATATGATAATATTCATTTCCTGTCTACCTTATATGGTCAAAAATATGATAATAGTCATTTCCTGTCTACCTTATATGGTCAAAAATATGATAATAGTCATTTCCTGTCTACCTTATATGGTCAAAAATATGATAATAGTCATTTCCTGTCTCCCTTAGACAAATTTGACAGTAAAGAGTTAAGCAGGATTTTGCAAAAAATATGGACAGGCTATCATTATATAGTTAGATACTGTTTTTTTTCAACATGAAATGCATCAACAGGAACTTATGTCAAAAGTTGTAAATTTTCTTTAATTGAAGATAATACTAACCTGACACAAATGGCTGCCAAAATCGCCGCCAGAAACAATACAAAAACACTAATACAAATTATTAAAACTTCTGAAAAAAAAACAGAATAAACAAATAACATTTTGGTTCAGTACAATAAAAATATAGAACAGAAATACCTCTACAGGACAATGAGTACTTCCGGTCATTTGATATTTTTTTGTTGAGATGCACAATAAAAATATTCTCAGGTTTTATCAGGTTGGAGGTTAACTAGGTAAACTTCAATCTCATCAAAAGAATCCCACTGGAGTGAGATCACAATCCAATCTCAAGACTGATTATTCTCAACAATTTTAGGTGAAATACATAAAAATTTACTTTTGTTAGATAATTAATGTAAACAAGAAGCAGCATTCAATAAATTTGTACGTCCCTGGTGGCATGCTTGACAATAGATTTGGATTCTAATCCAGTCAAGGTCAAATCAAGGTTGGGTGATATGGGTGGATTTGGAATGGTCCAAGGCAACAACAGTGTAAGTATCAAAACATTCTAGTAAGTGGTGTTAATGCTAGATAAAACACTAAAATCTAGTTTACCAATAAGCTGCCCCTTAGAGTTTTGAGTTTGTTTACCCTCGCCTCCGGGTTATTCCCATATGGGCGAGCATTCACTATCTTTAACAATGAACTATAGTATAATGTATAGCCTATATTTTGTAAGAACAATCTTTAAACAATCTAGTAGGGGTAGGCTATTTTAGTGAACGTTTGTATGTGTGTCTATTTTATTGACTTATGTTGTTAAAACTATTTTAATATTCTATTTTATTATATTACTATTTTTTAATGACAAAAGTGGGAAGAATCTATATTGTTGCAGTATAGCTATGTTATTTTATTTATTTGCTGTATTATTCTTATTTTAGTAAAACTATTTTGTTTCATTTTTTAATGAATATGATCAGTGATGAACTGTTTTATTTTATCACTTAATTGATGAAAAAGGAAAGGGGGGACTATTTTATTCTATTTAATCTTTTCTTATTTAAATTCTGAGCTTTCTAACTTAGCTATTTCTAAGATTGTCTTAAGTGATAACTTGTTTTTATTGCTACTGTTGGACATAGACTACCATCCTGATATTCACATATCTTGGATTTATTATTATTAAAGAGATAAAAAGTTTTTGCCCACTTGGATACCATAGTAAATAAGTACTTTCCGATATGTGGTTTGCATTCTCTTTTACAACATATATAAGAGGATGCAAACTCTTGAGTGATTCTGATATAGCGTGTGCTTCATCTAAAGATCAGAATCACTTGTTTTTTGCGGCCAGCCACATTTATAAAAGTATGATGAAGTCTTTGATACATACCGGAAAGTATGATGGTTTCAAAAATAACCCCCAGGACCTAAATTATAATTATTTAATTAAATTAATCTTTAAAAAAAAAAATATGAATAATTCAGGACTGGTAGTCATTAAAAAATTTGTTCACCCTCTGTGTAGTAATTAAAACAATAATTAAAATAGTAAGAGATAAAAAATAATGTTTTCTGGGAGAGCAAACAAAAAACGGCTAACTTCTTAGGGCCATAAAAATAACTAAATAAAAGGGGACAAAAAGTGATAACTGTTAAAATTATATTGCATATACATATTTACAACTAAAATACTTTCTACACAGAGGGGTGAAACACTATTAAAATGAAGGTAGTCCTTTTTTACTTGTATACTGAGACCTTTCTTTTTTGTTCAGTGATGCTGGTGGATCAGGTAAAGGCAACTTAAAACAAATGCGCCCCAGTTTTTATACATATTCAAGGAAAAAATTCTGTGTTGATAGTGCATGCCATGATTCCAAAGACTGTGAGCGTTATAGTCTACACAGTACTTTGGTGGCATGCACTATTTGTATAATGATATATTATTGGTGTTTACTGGGTTTGAAGTTTTTGTAGGGTTATTAAAATGTACTGATGGTCTGATAGTGACCTTAGCACTTTGATCAGTCCGATCAGTTTTTGGGGATTTTAATAAAAAGGGCCTGTCATTGAATATTGGGATCCAGAGTGTGGCCTAGAAGCTCAATCTGGGCTCAGTCATGTTTATTGTCCCATGACTGTTAATTGAGCTATCTGGTCACACCCAGACCCCAATAACAACTGTTATTAACTGGTAGGGTTTTTACTGGGGCTATCTGTTTTACATTTCAGTACTCCTGTAATGGGTGGGCCAGAGTTCACTCCCTTTCCCAGTCCAGACATAAGTGTGCTAGATTGTTGAGAAAAAAAAAAAAAAAAAAAGTATTCATTTTCTTTTATTGTAATATGAAGTTATTATCATTGAATTTATTCTTTTATTTTGTATATGTTTACAAAAGAAGCGTGAAAAATAGTAAAGAAAGAAAAATTAGACTTTGTTCCTTAAAGGTCTACACCTTTATATATGTTAAATAATATAAGACTAAATATAGATAATAACTACTGAGAGGAATAATTTTGCCTCTGCATTAAACATGTTTATTCTTTTTTAAAAAATAATATGTATTTATAGTAAAAGATTTGTATCTATATTTATTATAGCAACTGAGGTGATGTTTGAAATAATTTAGATTTATTATTAAGAGTTGTTTTGCAGCCCAACTGATTGTGCAGTATATGATTAATTAGTAGGATATGTATTTCATGTAACAATAAGGTTATCATGATATTAAAAAAGGATTATTTATTTAATTATAAATGTATTTTTTCTTACTATTACAAGTGATACCATGTTTTATAGACACTCTGTATTGTAATGAAGGTATCATGAAGTTAAAAGAGAAAAATTCCTTAAAATATTTTATGTTTATAATAAAATAAATGGGATTATGTTTAGGATAATTCATGTGTCAATAAAAGTCCCATGAAATTTAAAAAGAATATTTTAATAAAATATTTTATTTTTAATGCAAGAATCACAACAGTTGGGCTATTTGTGCACACATGTCTGGACCTGGGGCCTTAGATTTTATTTGTCATCTGACAAGATTTTATGTATTTTTCTAAGGCTTGGTAGACTGAGCTTTTTACTGCCCCGCTTGGATTGAGAATATTCTCAAGATTAAAAACCAAGCCTAAGTTTACAAGGGCAGCTTTTAGCTCTAGTCTGGGAGTGAAGTGAACCCCACAGTGTAGCAGATAGTGACTGGTTGTGTTCAATTCTCTACACTGGGCGCAAATAGGGTCCAGTCCCAGGATATGTTTTCCATGGGCCCCAGACAACAGATTTGCCCCCAGTCTCAGACGGGTGATGCATTTGTCTATCCTTTGGTCTGAGGAATAGACATCAGGCCATCTGAGCCCCACTGAGTATTGGACAGAATCACAGCCATCCTGTTTCACGCTGGAATAATAACTCCTCCAGCGCTTAATGGACTGTGACCTGACCAATGAACTTACCTCAGTGGGTGAGAGATTGACTTTAGTATCTACAGTCACATGATCCAGGCCAGATTTGGCGGCTCTGTCCGCCGCCTCATTTCCTTCCACACCTATATGAGCTGGGCACCAAACTAGAGTAATATCCAGACCGGCTTGTCGGATGGAATAATTTAGGATGATTATTTGTTCTAAAAGGTCTGGTCTGGATTTACTGTGATAATTTTGAATTGATTGCAGCGCCGAAAGTGAGTCCGAGTAAATAACTGAATTTTTGGTTTTATGATGAAAGACCCAGCTCATTGAGTTTATTAGAGCTATCATTTCTGCTGAATAGATTGAAAGATTATCAGAGAGTCTATCAACAGAAGAAAAGTTTTTTGAAGGTATATAAAAAGCTGCTGCAACTTTGCCAGAATTTGGGCATTTAGAACCATCCGTATAAATACTTAAATAGTTATTGTAAAATTGTTCAATATGTAAGTTAACATGAATTTTACTTAGGTGTGGAAGGTCCGTTTTTAAGTTTTTTAAAGAGAGTGATAAATCTATATGAGGTGGGGACATTAACCATGGATGTTCAATTACTGGCCTGAAATCTGCTACCTGTATGTCTTTGAGACCGAATCCCTCCACCAAGAGTTGAGTAAGGGCCCCAATTGGGGGGCATTTTTTTTGAGATTGCTCTTTGTGAAGTGACCAGTCCCAAAGATGGAGTTCACAGGGTTATTTCCCCTTGATTGTGCTCTGGCCCAGTATTTGACAGTATGAGCCATGCGCCTGATAGCTAAGGGAAGAACACCAGCTTCTGCTTCCAGTTTATGTGTAGGTGTGGAGCTCAGGGCCCCCAGGGCTACCCTAAGGGCTTTATATTGAATTTGATCTAGTTTTTTTAGTAGAAATGGGGCAGCGACAGCATAAATTTCTGCACCGTAATCAATTTTGGATCTAATTAGTGATTTATATAGGAGCAGTAAGCTTTTTTTATTTGCTCCAAAGTCAGTATTTTTGAGTATTTTCATCATATTAATGTTTGTGGTACACTTTTTAATTAAATATTCTATGTGTTGCTTAAAAGTTAATTTTCTATCTAAAATCATGCCTAAAAATTTTGTTGCAGTTTCAAATTGGATTTGTGTACCACCTAGGTGTATGTCTAATTTATGCTGCTGCTGGTTCCCAAACAAGATACCGACAGTTTTTTCTTTTGATATTTTAAATCCCCAATCTTGTGCCCATTCCCAAATCATGTCTAACCCTTTTTGTGCCTTTTTGGCCATTATTTTCAAATTTTTGCCTGTTATCCATGTGCCTGAATCATCTGCAAATTGACTAAGAGACATGTCGGATTTTGAAATGGATACAGGTAGATTATTGATTAATAAATTAAATAAAAGAGGTGAAAGAATCGCGCCCTGAGGGGTACCTCTCGAGACATTTTCTTGATCTGAGAGGGTACCGTTCACCCTTACTTGAATTTTGCGCCCTTCAAGGAATGACCTGAGGTATTGGAAACAAGCTCCCGTTATACCATATTCTTTTAGTTTAAAAAGTACACCGAAGTGCCAAGTTAAATCAAATGCTGCCTGGAGATCTAAGAAAAAGGCTAGCACTGTGCGGCCTCTGTTTTTGGCCGAAATGATGGCATGTTGTAATCGAGCTAATTGGTCTAAAGTGCTCCTTCCCTTTCTAAAGCCAGATTGAGAGGGGTTTAGGTAATTATTAAATTCAATATGATGGTCTAAACGGGCCTTTACCATCGCCTCCAGCAATTTCCCAGAGTGTGATGTAAGGCTTATTGGTCTGTAAGATTTTGGTTCTTCACTGTTTTTGTCAGGTTTTTTGATGGGTATAATGCAAGCTTCCTTCCAATTTGTTGGATATTTACCTTCACTCCACACCCTGTTATAAAATTTTAGCCAAATATTTAAAGTTTCATCTGACATGTGTTTAAACATTGAGTATGTAATTTTGTCTAATCCAGGGGCGGAGTTGCGTCTGTCATGAATACATTTTTTAAGTTCTAGTAGTGAAAAAGGTTTGTTTAAAGGTGTATCTTTTAGCCCCGGCTCATTTACTTTATAGCTATGCTGTGACTCAAATTGTTTTTGGTATGCCAAAGTTTCAGGAGGTAGATTTGAGTCACTTGATACTTCTTTGTAATGTTTTACTAAAAATTGAGCCTTTTCAAAGGGTGTTTTTGCCATTTCATTTTTATATTTTAATAACGGTACAGGGTTAATAATTTTGCCCGTTAATTTTTTTATTTTGTTCCAAAATAATTTAGAATTGGCTTGAGGAAAAGTAATGGATTCACAAAATGTTTGCCAATTCTTTTGTTTTGCTTCTATAATTGTTTTTTTTGCATGTTTTTCTGCGTCTTTTAGTTTTTTGATATTATCAGGGCAAGGATTTCTTTTTGCCCTATTTAAAGCTTTTTTTCTGCCCTGTACCGCTTCATGACAGTCATCATTCCACCACTGGACTTGAATTTTTGGTTTTCTTTTAGGTGCCCCTTAACAAATTATTAGTCCTAATCAAGTCAATTTCAAGGTCAAATCAAGGTTGGGTGTTATGTGTGCACCAGGAATGGTCAAAGGCAACAACTGTATCAAAGGAGTGTATATCAAAATCCCCTTGATCATAATCCCCTTGGTTGAAAAATGACATAGTGATCGAAATCCCCTCAACAGAAATGACAGGGTGTTCATAATCCCCTTGATGGATAGTCAAAATCCCCTAGGCAAAAATGATGGGGTGGTCAAAATCCCCTCAACTTGTGAAAAACAACCCCCTTTACTCAATATTCTTTTTCCTTTGATCTTTTGTCACTCCAGCTAAACTATTGTGTTACATAAAGAAATGTTGCAAACAGCAGTTACATTGAGTAGAGGAAAGAGTATGGAGTATACTTTAGCAATAAAATATTTGCAATGATTAATTATAATCAACTATCATATATTTGTTTGTATTTTACAATTTTCTCAGCAATAATAACATCAATAAAGGGTGTCATTATTAACTGGCTGTGACAAACATACACCTTTTAATTGTTTGTATGCTTTTCTCTTTTTTCAGCAATTCTTGAAGCAGTTGGTTCTTAAATTCATTGAACTAAAAAGAAAAATAAGAAAAAAATCTTAAGAAATTTCCCAACCATTTCACATTATTTGAGGGGATTTTGACTACCCACTGAGGGGATTATGACCACCCCTTTATTTTTGCCAAGGGGATTATGATAACCCTGTCATTTCTGTTGAGGGGATTTCGATCACTATGTCGTTTATCAACCAAGGGGATTATGATCAAGGGGATTTTGAGCGTCCCCCGTATCAAAGCAATAGATAAAATGGTAAAACCTACTTAACCTTGTACGGACAAGACAAGGTAATAACTATATGCCCCCACATCATTAGATACCAGGGGCATAAAAAGTTGATATGCACATACACCACATGACACAAGATAACATTATTTGTAAACACATTTTCATATCAATATATTTACTTTACTCTTACTAAGTTATGACCAACTCAAAAATTGAAACTCAATGGACAGGAGCTTAGTGTAAAGAGATCAAACTAAAACTTACAGCCTGTAATTCAACATAATGGACCTACCAATATATGCCCCATAGAGTGAAATAATAAAAGCTCTGATAGTATTGTCTCTAGATGAAGGAATGTTAGAAAATGTTGACTAATTTCTCTATTTTACATACACAATGACAATAAACTAATTATCAAACTCTTACACAACTGCTACAGTGACTCAATGCAGAAAATGAATTGTTAAACACGATTTCCTATGTATGAATACAGCCATGAAATGTAAGTCTGAGAACTTTGCATCAGATTTATATAGGTATACTGGCCATCATAAGAAAGTAACCAGTAACTGATGTTGGTATAAAATAGACAAAGCGCAAGTAATCAAGATGAATTTAATTCTGGAAATAGCTGAAACATTTCATGATATGGTTTATTGTAATCCATTATTGACCATAAAATTGCTGTATACCATTAAAATTTTAAGGTCAATATATTAGGCAAAAATAGAAGAATTTTTATGATGGTTAATTTCTTATGATGGCTAGTATATATAAGCCTGAAAACTTCACATCAGATTTCAACAATTATAAAAAGAAGAATTCTTTGTAATCCATACCAGAAGAATTTTTGTCACCAATGACTTTCCCATTTAATATTTTACCATAAACCGGCTTTGTGTTCAGTACTGGTCCTGATAAGGTCACAGGTGTCACCCAGACACACACATTTGTATCATTTGGCAGACTATCATCAGTATACTCGGTGGAATTTCTATTAACCACCTTTTTGATGAGAGGCCCAGAACCTGAAAACAAATACAGTAATAAAAAGCAGTCAAGAAAAAAAGTCCTGTCGCTGTAATCACATACCTAAATGATTATATGAATGTCTAAAACAGAGTGTTAGAACTTCTAAGACTTGAAAATATGCTCACATGTACTTGTATATGTCATCAAACATCTCAAGTTTCTAAGTGTTTATTCTGAATGTCACAGATATTTGAACTCTGATTATTATTAAGACCTTATAGTAGAACAAAATTATACCAAAGATTGTTGTATATGTTACGCCACAAAATTATTCATTTTTTCATTAAAACTTTATAAAATCTGCAGGAAGTAATTTGAGATTTTGAGTTTGAACATGTTAAGGTATAAAGATTGAATATTAATAATACATTTCAAGTTTCTTGATGATATCTTTGATGGTTTTTACATCATTAATAATGGGGCTTTGTATTTGTAAATTGTTTGTTTAATTGAATACTTGGGAAAAAGTAAACTGTTAAGATGACTAAAACTTCCTCAGTGGTTTTGAAAGCCATTTGTACTGTTCGCATTTGCCATTGATAATGATAATTAACTGCTTTTTTTCAGTTTTCATGGAAAAAAAGCCATACCTAGGGCTGTCAGGAAGGCTTTATAACAATTGAGAAATTCATTGACCAGAACACATTTTTTTTAGGTAAAAAAAACACATTTCTTTTAAGTAACAGACACATTATTTTTAGGCAACTGTCTTAGTGACACTTCGAAATTACCTCTGTCAGGAATTGTCATAGTGACATACACTGGATACTTTCAAACATTATCGTAGTAACAATAAACTAACTTTGTGTCCAACATCAGTCTTAACTTTTTACTTTGAGTGCTTTGTTTTCGTCTATGTGAATTTGGATGCGTTGTTAAAATTTATTATTGAAGCAAATAAAACTTTTAGAAAGAATACAGATTTTTGCGTTCAATTGCTAATCAACAATCTACACCACAATAAGATCAGTGCAAGCAACATTAAAATTACAATTTTTTTTTTTTGTAATAAGCAGTGAGTGACACAGAGAACAACATTCAAAACAACAACTGTCAATATCACCATCACATTAGCATCTCCGCTTTAATAACAACATTAAGATCAGATGAATACTAAACAAAATCTGTTTGAAATTCTAATCCTACTATACATAAATTAATCAAATCAAAGACAAGCATACCTCTAGACATTAAATCCAATAAACTATGTCACTGTACTTACATTTACAATCTGCATCATCAAGACTTGAAGTTTCGCAGAATGATACACTGTATTCTGTGACGTAGGCTCTAATTTCGTTACAATCATATTCAGACCATCGCACTTTCAGTACAGGACCCGTATTAACGACAACATTAGGCAATGGTTCTGTCGGAACTGTTTAACAATAGAATTAATGTCAGTAATGCACAACAATACACTAAAACTATGCAGAGCAGTGACAATGCTCGTCTGTTTTACGTCATTCTATTTAATAAGCAATTTTTACCAAAATTCTACATTAAAAAGGGGCATAACTCCAAAAAATATATCTTTCAGAATAATGCTCCTTGTCTTGAACTACACCTTGTCATGAAAGTATTCCGAGTGTCATGTTGATATCTTAAAAAGTGTTTGAGCAATGGGCTACATTCAAGTTTTTGTATGACAATGACTACAACAAAGATGACCTAGCTATCATAATAGCTGGACTTTTTCTTTGAAACAGACAAGCTAAAAATGAGCAAAATCAGTTTGATTATTCTAATTGTTGTAGCATGAAACTAGATATAACTATTGCCTATTAAATAAGTTCAGTATAGTAACAGATTTAGGATAAAACATTATAGTTGCTGATAACATTTAGTCAATAAGAGGATAGCTAAAAGCTTAATCATTAAAATCTCATGTAGACAAGTTTTATAAGGCAGTTATTGTAATGGACTAATCCTTAGTATGGAAGTACATCCTACCTTTAGCTATTTGATAAGCACATTTTGTCCAGCGTATGCCAGTATCTGACACCAAACCAAGATCATCATGGTAACCATGGGTCACAAGACCAAATCTATATGACATTGTATCCTTACACACATCCTGTGGAAACTGGTATTTAGTTTGATTTATGTCCAGTATCTGCCATCTCATCATCTCCTATTAAACAATGCATAAATTGTGAAACTATTTAAATCAGTAAACTTTTACTCACATGTATTACTATAATAATATAAAGTACACCTATTATAGTGTGACTTTTCATTGATTTATTAATAACAGAATGAATCATAATGTAAAATATTTTTCAACAAAACAAAACAAGTCATACATTGATTCAAACACAGTTTGTTAACAGACATCACTATGGTTTTAAGCAATAAACTGTACCTGGCAAAATAGCGTCCCCTTACACCAAACCACAGTATGTTGTACAGGGTCACGATCCCTCACGTTGATAACAGCAAACATCATGCAATCAGAGTTTGTGTCATTGTACTTCACGATTAGTTCTGATGGGTTCGGTGCTGAGAATTTACACAATGTGAGATACAAAGGCATTAAAAGGAAAATCTAGGTAAATTTTCATTTTTTTCTTTTTTTAAAACATTAAAATCTTTTTTTGAAATGTCTGTATGTAAAAAAATAAAAAGCACATAAAACATATGTTTCAACTAATTATTCACAATATTTTTTTAACAATTGACAAAAATATAGAGTTTAGTAAAACAATGGTAATGATTTCTTCTATCCTAAACTATCACAATTATTTTCAATGAATGCACAGAAATCACAGTAACAATTCAGCTTTTCATTTATTTAAATGACAATTTAATCAACCTGTATTTCTTCTGTCAAATAAAGTGCAATAGTAAAACTCCTATTTGTTCTATGCGAGGAGTATATACAGTGAATGTCGATTTAATCATACTATAGTTTTGTGTACATACCAAAGTGTACATACCAAAGTGGACGTAGTAACAGTTTCCTAAATATCATCCAACAAATAGTGTACCCTTCAAGAGGTCAGAATTTCACTCAAATAATATACCTTATTATACCATACAACTGAATACTCACCATATTTAGAGGGAAAAACTGTGACAAAATCTGTTACATTTGGACCTCCAACCTCATTCCGGGCTTGAACAGTGATATTAATCATTCCGTGGTTCTGTGGTATATTAATTTGATCATAGAACTTTTCATATGTTGCATTTTTGCTGATGTTATATGCATGTATTGTGTAGTAAATGCCATCATGAGGAGAGTGCTGGTCACAGGCTGATAATGGCTGAAAATAAACATATGTACATGTATATATCGTTAAAAAGCAATAATCGAAGAGTGATAATATTTCACACGAAAGTTACAACCATAAATCACCAATGATTATCACACATGCATATCACAACAAACATATGATCAATGGTTCTTGTAAGATGATATAAAATCAGAATTTCCTAAGGTACGTATTTCTTAGCAGAATCTGCCATTGAGCCATACTTACAATCCAGTAAATTCTTAAAGTTGCATATCCCACTTTGTCTATACTCTTTTCTGTGTCAATTTCATACAACCCTGGACTTGTATAAGGATTGATATCAATAACTGTAAAATATATCAAAGGAAGAATTAATTTACATCCTGAGTACAAGACACTATTTTTTTCTCATTTTGAAACCAATCATCATAATACACACATAGGGGAAGTAACCCTGGATAATCAACCAGATATGAAGAGAAACAAATAGCAGCATGATTATCATAAATCGCTATCAGTGATACTGTAAATCCTCAATATAAAGTCCACGTTTGGGAAAAAGAGCTTCCTTAATTTTAAGTTGGCCTTCTTACAATACAGAGGAAATGTAGAAAACTGGTCCAAAAGTAAGGGCTCAATATGAGGTGGTCTAATTATTGAGGTGGTCACTATTTGAGGCTTTACTGTGTGTAATACATTTACCGTCATTATCTGTCCTGATACTTTCATTTATACTGGGACTCCAAAGCCCTTTCTCAACGTCAGTTACATTGTCAAACTGTTTGGGAGCCAGAATTCTTCCACGTACAGTAAACGTATACCTTGTATAAGGATTTAAACCGCATACAGTTACTGGGTCAAGTTTGTCTCTGGTTCCGTCGTAAATAATTTTTCTTGACTGAAAAAATCAAGCAAACCATGTATATTTATCTATTTGGAATAAATAATGGCATTATTAAAGCTTTTTCAGTTCTACTTTCATGGACCATTAAATAACTCAAATGTACATGAGGTTAACATACAGTTTTAACACAAAATTTATTCATATCATTCTTCGAATTTACACATACCAGTAATTTAGAATCAAATGTTTGCTGACAGTGTTAATAAATAACAGTGATTAAGTTTAGCATACAGTTATATTCATTTAGGATGGCATTAATATAAGAATGTGCTGGAAAATATTTGAGTATTAAGAAGACCAATCTTCACCTTACTGGATGTAACACGGTGTTTAACGTTGCACCAATAGCCAGAGTCATTTGGCCAATTTTCCAGCTTTAACTATGATGGCAGGCTCCAGGTGGATACAACAAGCTATATGTTACTTACCTTAAGTTCAGAGCAATTAGACTGGTATGTCATATTATACGCATAATCTCTACCACTACCAGCCAGAGATGGAGTCCAGTCTACAGTCACACAGTGAGAGTTATCAGTTTTATGAATGACAAGATTTTCTACAGGGCCAGGAACAACTGAATAAAAAACATGATCACATTAATTATTATGTTTAAATATTCAATGCCAAGTGCCTAGTAATAACAAAAACTGTTATATTAATACAGGGACTGTATATTACAGGGATATGCAACTGCTTATAATCCACTGATGAAATTTCAATAATCTGTACTGGAGCCAGTTAATGAACAAAAAAGTAAAGAAACCAGTGAAAATCCTATGAAATTAACCCAAAGAATCGATTAGTGTGAACTAGCAACTTGACATAATTCATAGGGACAAAAAAGCAAAGATGTTTATGTGGACAGATGCACCATCAACAGAAATGTTCAGTTATAATATAACAATGAAAATGTTAAAACCTAACTTCTAACTTCATATCAGTTATAATATAACAATGAAAATGTTAAAACCTAACTTCTAACTTGATTATATCACTTACAACACCTTCTCATTCAGCAAGTAAAGGTACACAGTAAAAATAAAACACACTGGTACAGATAAACGGATGTAAAATGTATGCATGACATATTCTGTGCTTAATGATTGGTAACATTTTCTGTTACATGTACCAGCTTGCGACTTTGTTAAGTACTGTGATGTACAATATGTTGGTACATAATGTCAATTATGAATGTTTTGTTTCTAGTTAAAACAATTCTGTGAAGCTGAGTGAATTCCTTAATAAACAATAACATTGATTAACGTGAACATAAAGTATTATAAAGAATAATAAAATGTAGTTTATGACAAAAAGCCATGAAACCTATGAGGCAAATGGCATGTTTTTATGACAGAAATATCCAAACTGATAAACAGCTGTTTCATACAAGATGATATTGTTGTTGTACAAATAAATGCATCACTGCCTACTTCCTTTCTAGTAAAAACATTTTCAGACTCTCAAAATACTGTAAAATATATAATTCATGCAATCATCATTTCGTGAATGTGGTCCATAAAAATTCCATACAATAATTCATTTAATAGTATCGGGTGAAAACTTTTCTTGAAGCTGTGGACAATTTATTAGCTTTAAAAACAAAATTGATCAACTATAATCGAATTGTTAATTAGTTTGTTGTTTATTTATGACATTTTTTAATGTTAAATCTCACAGAATTCTAAGGACTTTTTTCACCTATAGATTAGAATATGACAATTTTTAAGTTTGACCTCTTATTAGGTCTGTACAAGATTGAGGATAAATTGACACTCTCGTATTATCTCGCCTAGGAAGTGACTTTCTGCGAGATTTTGAGTGCTGTACATCCCTGGAATATAGAGTCCCTGATTTTATAATCATGTGGAAATTGGGTAAGGAAACCATTTACTGCAAAAAAAAAACAGTTCACATATTTTAAGAATGCACATAACAGTGACATTCCCCACCATTTGCTGATACTTTTATTCCGAAATTCTGAGAAATAAGTACTTACTGATGTCATATTTGTTGAACTTCAGAAACTTTGTAGAAGATGCCACTTTATTCTGACTGTTATATACTGTAAGTTTAACATACAGAACTAAGGGATCAGTGAAATACTCATTTTTCCAAATACAGCTGTTATTTACTTGTTCCGGACATGCCTGCCATGCTGCAGCATCATTGTCACTATAATACAAAGTAGAAGGAATTATTTATTACATTTCATACAATTATACAGTACATAACTTGACTCATTATACAACACCATGAAACCGTACCCTACGGTCAGTAAGACTATATTTGGTGGTGACATTTTTCTGGTGGAAACCAATTAGCTAGCGAAACAATGAATCATGTTGTTTAACAATATTTAATTGGCAATTATTAATAAATTACCATCAGTAAAATGAGATGAACTACTTTCAATATCACCAGTTATGATCATAACAATAAAGGCAAACATACAATGAGTGACACTTCAATGCTACTGAACAACACTTAACCTTTGCCTCATAATACCACATTTCCCTGCATCTGAAGCAGACGACTCTTACAAACATTGTGGTAAAAGAAGCCATTGCTAGTAATAAGTAATGGCGTCTTTCGTCAAAATGTTTTCCACTCTGTCAGAGAGAAATAGCCCAATTTTCTTAAAAAATTGATGTTTTGTATGTCAGCTTTGAATTTGGAAGAGTCCAAATTATGTTTATGAGGTAAAGGATTAATTTATCTTACATTATAAATAAATTTTAGACTAAAGAAGACAACCTCTTGTACATAAGATCTCCATGATCATAATACACTGCGGAGTATCGACAATCCACATCAATCCTATGTATGTAACTCACTCCTAGTGACCAAGTGCATTTAATTGAAGAAAAATCATACAGCCTGCATGTTACATTCGTGGGTGGCTGTGGTTTGTCTGAAATTAAAAACATCCAATATCATGATAAAGAACTGATTTGAATTGAAAGGAAAATAAAAATGTAAGCACATATACATATCGTTAAATGAAAAAAAAGTATAGAGAAAGCAGGGTCTGGAAAAATGAATGTTTTGGTATTTTTGTTGCTATTGTGAGTTGGAAAATTTTGTATACAACATGCTAACAGTTTGTAAAGACAGACAAACCATTTTCAGGTCAAAAAATAAATTTAATCCTGTATGTTCCAAACAAAAATTTCCAAATAACTTTTTTTTCAAATATATATGATGTCTGAAAGTCACATGATAATTATCATACAGTTAAATAATAGATATAATTTATATAGAGGAACGTGAAATGAAAAATGTTAAAACCATAGACCTAAATTAACCATTCCATTTACTGGACAAGCATCAAGGAATGACATTTAAGGCAACACAATAACGACTTTAACCCACAACCATAAATGAATGTACACCCAAAAAATACACTGTGAATTGGTATACATTAACTTTCAAACCATGAATGGTTGAATTAAAATGTAAACCATCTTTAACGGTTTAGTATACAAACAATTGATTAGTGTACATAAATATAACACAAGTTCAATGAATCAGTGTACAGTCCATAGATTGGTGTGCATAGATATAACAAGAGGTCAATGATTCAGTGTACAGTCCATTGATTGGTGTACATAAATATAACACAAGTTCAATAATTCAGTGTACAGTCCTCTGATTAGTGTACATAAATATAATATAAGTCCAATGATTCAGTGTACAGTCCATTGATTTGTTTACATAAATATGACACAAATTCAATGATTCAGTGTACAGTCCATTGATTAGTGTTCATGAATATGACACAAGTTCAATAATTCAGTGTACAGTCCATTGATTAGTGTTCATAAATATGACACAAGTTCAATGATTCAGTGTACAACCCATTGATTAGTATACATAAATATGACAAATTTCTATGATTTAGTGTACATACACATTGAACCATTTCATAGATTTGGTGAACATAATTCTGAAACAATTTCACTCATTTAATGAACATAATATCTAAATTATTTCATTTATAGTGTACATTTGTATATAATTCTCAAACCATTTTGTTAGTGTACATAAACCTTAAACCACTTCACTGTTAGAGTGTGCATAAACCAGAAACCACCACAACAAGGTTTGCCTTTATTAAATCACTACAATATGACAGGTTAAAGTTTGATACAGCTAAGATATGTATTACTACAGTATACTCAAAATAATTCTATAACTTAATAAGTGTACTGTACAACTGTGGTATCTCTTAGAGACAAGAGCAAGAGAGGGACCTATTTCTCAGTAACATGTTAAAAACAGGGCTAAACAGTTTACCACATTATTTGAAGGACGCATGTAGTTCATTGTTCACTTTAAAACAAATCAAGAGACAAAGGAAAATTTTTTATGGAGCTCACTTATAACAAAGTTCAGTGGACCATTAAATCTATCTGGTTATATCTAAATTTCATTATTAGGTCAGGGTTGTAGAAATGTTTTCATGTAGCCAGTAAGCTACTAAAAGTAGAAGGGGGGTCTGAGGGTTCTCCTAATTAGGGTGCAAAAGGGCAATGCCTCCTTTGGAGAAAAAGTAGCCAGCAAGAATGCTCAAACAGCTGATTTTTCCGGTTCCCTGCTCATTTTTACAACCCTGATATGGTCCTAACAAATTAATTATTCCATTATTTGTTACAGATTGATAGAAATAGCTAAAAATAAAGAAGTCCTGGATTAAATTTTATCTCGATGTAAGCCGGTTTGTTATGAGTGAACTCCACCTTAGATAACTCCAGAGCTTGAACACATCAAGATTCCATGGGCATTTATCGATTTAATGAAAGCTGGTTTGGTCAACACAAATCTTGAACATTTTCATGAATATTTAGCATTCCAGTGGAAGAGAGAGGCACACATCAGTGAAATTGGAAATACAGTAGAACCTCGATTTTCGACAATGGATCATCTGAAAACCCAGCGTAATCAAAAAAGAAATTCAGTCCCAATTTTTTCCCAAAATATTTCAATGTAAAATAATCTTGATTATCTGAATCATGTATTCTGAATACAATGGCTTATCCGAAGTAATAAAAAGGTCCCAAAAATCATTTGCACATGTATTTTCAAAAGGAGCAAACAACAAATTATGAAACCATTTTGAACAAAGTATTGTTTGTTTGGTTCATTGTTGGCAATGATGATAATGCAATTATACTACAGTGTTCCCTCCCCATATGTCACCTCTCGAGAACTGTTCCCTCTCTGAAACGGGGATTCATTTCCCTCCCCAGTAATTTCAATGTATCTTACCCTCTAGAGAATGACAACACTTTATAATGATAAACGGCAGTCAAAAATCAGTACCGATACAACAGAATACCTCTCCTAGGCGACATTGGTGAAGTCCTTTAAAGTCGGAAATTAACGAATCACAATTCATTTACGAATTCATCATGGTTTTCGAATCTTATCTAGAACAACCAATTTGTTTGTCCCCGCAAAATGTTGCGAGTGCAGTGGAGTGACCCTCATATTAACAAGTGGAGAGTTCATGTCATTGACCAGAACATCCCGAGACATTGGGATGCAGAGGATAAAGAAATCACACAGCTCCATCTTGAAGTCATTACATGGTGATGTTGGACATCAAGGCCAAGAAAGGACTCTGCATTTGATGCGAGAACACTTCTATTGGCTGGGACCATATAAGGACATCTTATCTTGGGTCTCCAGATGTGATAGATGGTTATGGAGGAAGACAAATCCAGACAAGGCTCCATTGGTGAACGTTGACAGCACAAATCCCCTGGATCTAGTTTGTTTGGACTTCTTGTCTTTAGAACCCAGCAAAGGACACATTAGAAACATTTTGGTCACAACCGATCATTACACCAAGTTTGCAAAAGCAGTTCCAACAAGAAACCAAATGGCTAGAACCACTGCGGAAGCTCTACTTAACAACTTTACTTTGAACTTTGGGATACCAAACAGGCTACATTCAGACAACTTCAAGAGCAAGCTGATAAGGGAACTTTACCTTTTGATGGGAATGGGCAAGTCACACACCACTCCATGGCATCCCCAAGCTAAAAAATGCAGGACCTGAGATGTATGGGGTAACAAATAAACAAATGTGGAAGTGAATGTCCAGACTGACAAAAGGTTGTGGGAATGAATGTCCAGTCTGTCAAAATATTGTAGGAACCATTGACTGGGGTGACAAAATTAAGTAGGAATGAGTGTCCAGGGCATCATTTTCATGTATGAACCATGGTCCGCCTAGGTAAAACACAGTATAGGAACGACTGTCTGTAGGAACCAATGTCCGGGATTTGAGACTGAGACATGTGATTCTGATGATGATTCTGACGATATTCAATCAACTCAGTTAGCTAAACTGGGCTTAAATGAGAAAATCATGGGTGATCTCATAAGGTTAGATGATAACCTGTCTGTATGTATGGTAAATGATGATGAATCATTAATACCAAGAAGTTATTTCAGAAGATGACAATGATGATGACAACAATATGGAAACTGCTAATAACCAGACATGGATTCTAGCAAGCAATCTGATTTGTTACAATCAGTGTCTAACCTAAGTGTGTACTTCAGGATGTGTGCTGATAGCACTGAATTGCTTATGTAAAATGTCAGATAAAATAGTGAAAAATGACCTGAAGAAAAATTGTGCTAGACGATTGAAGATTACCTTGTTTTTCAAAAACTTATGACTAGATTAAATGAGTATTATCAGGGCACCCATTGTTGGTATATGATTAAGACTACAATGATACAGTGATATTTGTGACTAAATGTGCTTCATAAAAATGTAACACTTTTTCATATGCCTAGTTTCACATATAAATCAAGTTGACTAATGATATACTATCTATAATCATACAGTCTGTGTTTGCTGCGACCTCTGAATAAAGGCCAGCCAGTGAATAAAGGCTATTCTTTGAAAAACCATCATTAATTTTAGAACAAACTGACATCCACCTGTCAATAAAGGCAACATTTTGTCCTTCCCATGGTTAGTCTTTGATCACAGGTTTGTCTGTACACCATTTATGTATTATATATACATGTTTGTATCAAAATATATTGTTTATTGTAAACAAAACCTAAATTATTATACATTAAATTTGTTGTTAATATATTTACATGCATGTCATGATTTATAAGTGATTTCCCTTTATTTTCATACAACACAGCAGAGATTTCCTTTATTCCAGATTATATGAAACCAAGGATTATCTGAAATAATTTTTTGGACCACTTGATTATTGATAGTCGAGGTTCTACTGTATCTACAATATGAGGATTTTTTTCACAAAAACTATGCAACAAGTGAGCAAATTACATCACATACAAGTATCTTTAGAGTGATTACCTGAAAATGAAACGACTTAATAACAATTGATGTATCAAAGTACCGTAAGTATATGATACTGTTAACTCTAAAACAAATAATGGGAAGTACAGAACACAACTGATAAACCTATTTTAATAACAGGAGTATAACTAACTTATGCTAAAATGGAACAAACAAACTATATAAAAGTTCTTACTAATCAATATTTTGACCACATTAATATTGAGACAAGAGATTGGTGCACAAATCATAAAATATTTGAGAAGAGGAACTAGGCCATCAAACAAATTACACAAATAGATAGATGCACCAAGCATGAGCAGTCAAACCCTGAAAACTGGACCCTGCACAGATTTGGTCAAAGTCTGACTGTCTGAGAATTCTGGTTTTCTGAGTATCTTACATAGTGTCTACCTACATTCAAACTTATTTCATCTAGAACATCAAGTCTTATTATAACTTGTAAAATGGTATAAAAAGTCAATTTCAAACCTAAGTCTCTTGTCCTCCACTTATCATTTCACTACAAAATGCTTACATGAAGGTTAAAAAAGCACCTGTTTATGTAATTGATACTCTAATAAGGCCTAAAAAAATAGCTTGTTACTGCTACCCTGACCAACCCAATTTTTTGCTGCCAACCCTTTGATTTTTTTGGCCAAATTATAGTTTGGCAATATAAAAATAATGTCAGTCATATTGCAGAATAAAAAAATAAAATTAAAAAAAATAAATTCCTACCTACTGACCCTATTTTTTCAGAGCCGGTAGTGGAACCAGCCATTTTTTAGGCCTAATTAAATGAGGGTTTTTGTTGCTATACTAGCACATGTTTGAAGTCACTACACATATGGACAAAACATATAGATAAGATAATCATAACTTTGTCATCATTCAAAACAAATACTTCAAAATAACAATGCATTGGTAAATTACAGCTTGAGAATTTTTTCCACTACATTGACACAAAAGTGATTCTCATGTCTTCAAAAATTGCACATAAGGCATAGTGAACTTCATCCTGAGACTCAACAGATACCCTGATTAAGTACAAAACAATACATATCACAGGGCAACACAAAACATCCTTCGGGGAACATTTCACAGTGAAATAATAAGAGAAAAGAGTGAGACTCATAAATTATCCAATTTTCAGAATTTTGGATAACAGGGAGCCAGATAGGACTAGAGACTGGAATCTGATGTTGAGCACTTGAGCCCAGCCTCTTATACTAAATGTATACAACCAGTACATGACCCTTTTACCAGTGGACCCTTACATCAGATATATAACACTAGTATAACACTAGTATGTGGACCCTTATATCAGATGTATAACACTAGTATGTGGACCCTTATATCAGATGTATAACACTAGTATGTGGACCCTTATATCAGATGTATTAGACTAGTGTTTGGATTCATAGGTCTGACATATCATTGTAATCAGGCTAACATTTATTCTAAGTAATTTGAAAATCAGTCCACAATTGTCAAAGTTACAGGAAGGACAGGAAGGAGTGGATGGACAGACAGACAAACTCATAACACTGTAACCTTCCCTATATTACAACATTATGCTGCAAAATTACTGTTGGGGTAAAATTTCTATAAAACCATATTTTATGCTTCTGTTAAAATTAGTTTTTAAGAAACATTTCATGTAAATTTTATATAATTAAGTGTGAGGTTTCAAGAAATCTTGTATGCAGTTTCAATGAAATCGATTTTGGCTTCTTAGTTATTAATCTTAAAGTTGTTTCCTCTGCAATAAGCTGATAATATCTTAGTTACATACACAAATAACTATAAAAACTCAAAATTATAACTATGGGCTTTGTATCTGCAATTTTTTTGTCTCATTAAATATTTGTGAAAATGATAGCAGTTAACTAAAACTTCCTTTATAGTTGTAAATGTTTGGAAAGCCATTTATACTGTTTGCATTTTCCAATGATAATGATAATCAGTCAATTACTTCAGTTTTCAAGGATAAAAGCCATACCTAGATCATGTCACTTCAAAATTACTTCTGTCAAGAGTTGTCTTTGTGACATTAAACTTTCTTTGTGTTCAACATTAGACTTACTTTGTGTTCAACATTAGACTTAACTTCGTACTTTGAGTTTGTTGTCATCAGTGTGAACTTTGACTTGTTGTTAAATTATTATTGAAACAAATTAAACATTAATTAAAGGAATACAAATCAGAATAAGATCAGTGGCGGCAGCATTAATATTATATTTGTCATAAGCAGTGAGTGAAACAGACCTTAGTTTACGATTAATTAATGAACAATAATCACAAACTGTTCAACATTGTGATCTTAATAATAATGACAATACAGCATAAATACATGTTTACAATTATACAATCAGACATTATTAAAACTCATACTAAAGCTGAACAGATACATCAACTTATGCCACAATAACAAACAATGAAAAAAAACATTTCTAAAGAATGAGATCTTTTGGTAAGTAATTTTGTTATTTGTTCAAAGCTGTAGAAACTTACTACAACCTGGGACCAATATACACAGGAATTGGAAACGGCTGCAATAACATCAACAATCACCAAAATATGTTGTTGCCAGTGTGCCATATGCACAATTACTTCGAATCCAGTGTGCCCTTAGTAAAATCAGCATATTTTTATGCCCAATTATTGCTTACAATCAATAATGTGATACTAGAATACCAACATGATTGCTTTTGGCATATAATAAATTATAAACTTCAAAGTTTTGCTTTAGATGTATTCCACATTTGATGGGTAAAAAAGACTGTTAAAGTTGATGCGTTGATGCATACAGATTAGAGAATGTGTAATTCTCATGTTGGTGACTTAAATGTTTGCTTACTGAAATGCACTCAAATACGTTTTTTTTTCAAATGAACAATGTGATAATTTCATAGTTGAAGTGTGGACATTTGTTTTGTCACACTTTAAAAAAGTACATTTTGTAAAATTAATGGCCAAATTCTCAGTTGGGAAGGGATAATATTCAGAAAAAATAAAGTTCACTCATAGAAATGCACTCAAATGCATTTTTGATTAAAAATGAAATGATTATCTATTAGTTAAGATGTGTACAGATTTTGTAAAATAAATGGCAAAATGCGCTGAGGAAAATTGGTGACACTTGGAGAAAATGTGTACCCAATCTTGCGTTGATGGCTTTGAAGTTTGCTAATATATGCTAATGCATTTTTTCAAACAAAGAAATAATGTTATAGTTTAGACCCACTTTAAACCAGCTTTTATAAAAACATTTTATTGTAAAACAGATGAACTAAAGGGCAACTGAAAAGTGTTAATATTTCCATGCTTTTCATATTACAGCAAGATGCAAACTGGGTTTATTTATATAAATGACAGACAGGCTTATACCGTTTACAGACAGGAAGTGAATTGATTTCCCACTATATAAAACAGATAAGGGTGTTTGCAAACAGCTTGATTTGAGATAATAATAATCAAATAGTCTCAGACTTAATGTATAATCTAGGAAGTGCACATACGGCATTCCTTTTAAGTGCAAAATATCATTTTGTAGGGTAAAATTATGACAACTTATAATTGATAAACTGCATATGTAACCGATTTTATAAAATAAAGCATGGTGCAAGCAGATACAATGAACGTATCATCAAAATTTGCAGAAAACTCATTAGTATGAAAATAAGTTATTTTTGTTCTGAAATATTTCATCAAATTTGATGGTATTTATTGGACAAACAAAATCTTTTCAAAAATCAATTTGATAATACAATAATTTTATGTATTTTCCTGAATATCATCAATTTTCAACTGTGAATTCGGCCATTGATTTTACAACATATGTTTTTTATAGTGTGACAAAAACCTGTATACACATCATAAATAATAAATGATTGTATTGTTTTTTTTTAATAAAATATACATCTGAGTGCATTTCTTTTAGTGAACGTAAAAGCCACCAACACGACAATGGGTACAATAATCACACATTTTCATCAAATATGAATTTGGCCATTCATTTTACGAAATATATATTTAAAGTGTGACAAAAACCCTGCACACGTCATAACTATAAAAGAATTTGGCCATTTATTTTACAAAACATGTTTTTTAAAGTGTAACAAAAACCCGTATCCACAGCTTAGCTATAAGATGATCATATTGTTTTTAAAATAAAGGATATTTGAGTGCATTTCTATAAGCATACCCAGCAAAACCAACGACAACATATTTTGGGCTAATCATCTGTTTCCAATCCCTGTGTATATTGGTCCCAGTTAGAACAATGCTAGAAACTTACAATCCAATTGAACATAAACATTGTCTATACAAACATCCTTCCTTCTATTCCTTCTTTTAACACATCTATACTGCATTGAGGTGGAATGACTTTTGATTTCTGCTTCAGTCACTGGGAATTCCAACTACAAGAAACAAATTTCAGTCATGGAATACAATGCAGACATGTTTTTATAAACCTGTATATATTTACACATAATAGGTTCACAAGAGTATATATTTAAACATAATAGGTTCACAAGAGTATATATTTACACATAATAGGTTCACAAGAGTTTTTATTTACACATACAAGTTTATAGTTAACATACAAATAAACAATCATCATGTTCAATGCAGAGCAACAGATAAGCTGCGTATTTGCGTATTTACTCAATTAAATTTACAAAATACGCAATTGAAACTATTTTAGATGCGTATCAAAAGGCAATTACAAAAGCAAAATACCCAATTGAAATATTTATGATACATATCGAAATCAATTTTCATGAATGTACATGCGTATAGTCATTTTCGTCTGTCAGTCGTTCCTCATAGTCTCAGACAAACGTTGTAGCAATGCGGTTCAAAAACAACCAAATATGTACAGTTTAGACTTGATAAGTAAGAGCATGAATTCCCACTAGATATAAAAATCATAGACTAACAGGTTTCAGGAAACCCAATTATATTTAGCAAATACCCAATTCAAAATGAAATGATGGAGTAATACCCAATTCACTGAGAAAGCTTATCGGTTGCCCTGTCAATGTATTCAATGATTTTATCTAAAATGTGTATGAAATAGTTGATTAATCAATATGTTAGATACCGGTAGCCTAACATTTAGGTGTAAGATTATTGGTGAAAACAATGGAAATCTTTGACAAAATGATTAACTCAAATTTAAATGTGACACAACTGATAAAATTTACAAAATAATAAAGTGCAATATATACATCAGCTTAAGCCTTTAACAAGTTTACCCCAAAACACATTTAATTGGTCAAAGATGTTGATATTCTCTACAACACATAAACAGAAGGGAATAAGATGAAAGAGTTGCATTGTAAAACCTTATAATTGTAATATCTTATAATTGTAATATCTTATAATTGTAATATCTTATAATTGTAATACCTGACAATTTTAATACCTGATAATTGTAATACCTTATAATTGTAATACTTGACAATTTTAATACCTGATAATTGTAATACCTTATAATTGTAATACTTGACAATTTTAATACCTGATAATTGTAATACCTTATAATTGTAATACTTGACAATTTTAATACCTGATGATTGTAATACCTGATATTTGTAATACCTGACAATTTTAATACCTGATAATATTACCGGTAATACCTGATAATTGTAATACCTGACAATTTTAATACCTGATGGTTGTAATACCTTATAATTGTAATACCTGACAATTTTAATACATGATACCTGATAAGTTATCTGGGGAAATTGATTTTATGCTTGTTACAGCAAGGTAAATTAGTTCAGAGTTTAAAATGCTGTCTGTACACAAGCTGATAACCAATCATAAAGAAAGGGTTTGTCTAATTATTAAAAAACATACCTTTATTGCTGTTCTGTTAATCTTTTGTACATACTCATCAGGCAATTCTTCTCCATAAGGGCCTCTTATGAACATCAGATGTTTTGATCTGATGTCTTTAGCATTACAGATGAGAGTAAGATTTTGTCCTTGAACAAACATAGGTGCACGTGGTAAAATAGCTGAAAATAATAAGAATTTGATATTAATATAAAACTCATAACTTTTAAATGTATACAGTCTTATCAGAAGACTAATGAACAACTTTCAATAACACAGGCTTCATCAATGAGAACAGTTCACAATGAATGAGTGTAAGTTCTACATTGTGATTCAGTGCAGCATTAAAACAATATAGAATTATGATAGCAGTTTCAAAAAACTTTATGGTCAAATTGTTTCATCTCTTTTATTTATAAATTGATAATGAAAGGTGAATTCTCGACTGGTGGTCATGGGAGAGATCTGACACATTTCACTAAAAGGCGAATATCTCACAAAGTAAATGCATCAGTGATGAAATTCACGACTGATTTACCTTTAACATCCAGTAATGCTCAGAGCAACAGATAAGCTTTCTCAGTGAATTGGGTATTACTCCATCATTTCATTTCGAATTGGGTATTTACTAAATATAATTGGGTTTCCTGAAACCTGTTAGTCTATGATTTTTATATCAAGTGGGAATTCATGCTCTTACTTATCAAGTCCAAACTGCACACATTTGGTTGTTTTTGAACCACATCGCTGCAACGTTTGTCCGAGACTATGAGGAACGACTGACAGACGAAAATGACTATATGCATGTATATTCATGAAAATTGGTTTCGATACGCATCATGAATATTTTAATTGGGTATTTTGCTTTTGTAATTGCTTTTTGATACGCATCTAAAATAGTTTCAATTGCGTATTTTGTAAATTTAATTGAGTAAATATGCAAATACGCAGCTGATCTGTTGCTCTGATGCTAAATCTAACTCATTCAAAGATCATCTAATACTTAGGTCACCACAATGTTATGACTGGCGGGATTTTTATTAAAACGTTTTAAATCATCCTAATCGAGTGCAAGTAAATCATCATAATTATAAAATCTTCAATTATGCTTAAGTTTCGAGTAAATGTCAATTTTTACGTTTGTATCGAATTCATGAAAAAATACACCAAAATATCCTGAACAGTCTCATAAAAATCATGAAGAATATACTTCTAAGGGTCTAAAGTTTGATTGACCACCACATCCTGGAGACCCCTTCTGACTCAGAATTTGCCCTTGGTATTTTCTGTGTGGGACCCCCAAAAATCCCAATGGACCCCTAAAATGTTGGAGATGATAGTCCCAGGGACACAGGAGTGAAAAATATTAGGGGAAACCCTGGTACGATGGGAAAATGCTGCCGGAATATAAACATAGCATTAATGAATTAATAGATATCAGAATTGCAAACTTTGTAATGCATTTTAATGTCACATTTTGTGAATATACTAGTATCCCTCAGAAATCTCCCAAACTATTAATCGTCAAAATAGTAGTTATACCAAACTGTTGCCAACACGAACCATGACTTAACTGAATAAAACCATACTTCGTTGGTCGGCAATTATGCAACCAACTCATTCAAAAATCACTTGACTGAAAAAGATTTTAGCAGTTTTGACAAAAGTGGGGTTTTTTTTGTTCATTATTACAGTCTTTAGTTTTTATTTCAAGCACACAATGTTAACTAGAGAAACGAGAGGACAATGATAGCCCAGCATCTCTCATCAGAATAAATGAAAGTTAACTCAGGACTAAAAAGGTAATATAGCCCAGCATCTCTCATCAGAATAAATGAAAGTTAACTCAGGACTAAAAAGGTAATATAGCCCAGCATCTCTCATCAGAATAAATGAAAGTTAACTCAGGACTAAAAAGGTAATATAAGTATATTTCTGGATGGATAAAGGGGAACAATAAACTTCATCAAGGGCCATCAAATGATATAGCAATGGAAAATTGGTGATGACCAAAGGATGCCACAAACCAAATTCGGTGATTTTTTTTTAAAGTCATTTCTATTTTTAGCTCTTGTGGTCCCAAATAGGGGCTGGCCAAATTCATTTTAGCAAATTTGATAGAGGACAATCTAAGGATGCTACAGACCAAGTTTGGTGATGATCTATCCATTGATTCCTGAGAAGTCATTTTAAGGTACATGTTTTTCTATGTTTAGCTCTAACAACCCCTAAAAGAGGCCGACTTGATTTATTTGAGCAAACTCAAAGATTATGCTATTTTTAGCTCTGGTGGCAGGTCAAGTGGTATAAAATGAGCAAATTGCAGCAAGAAGGTCACAAGGATGCTACAGTTAGAGTCACGTAGCACCAGCAAACCAGCATTTTTAAGGAAAGCCCTAACCATGAGCTTTTCTTCAAATTAAGGTTCCAAGTTTACAAGACGACCATAGCATAAATGCCTTCATACACTGAAAAACTTAACCAAACCTCCTGTTTTAGAACCTATACTTACTTCCTTCCTGGCAATTAGATTTCAAAACACCATTTTCTCCATTTGTTGCCCCGCAATTCAATATTAGCAAAAGTGTTGTTAGAATTATCACCACTGAAAAACATCATCTTTTTATTAATAAGCTCACACAACAAAAACACATGAAGTGTAAGTAAAAACCAAAGTACAACTAGTCTATGTTAATGGCTTCATCCTCAATATCTATGAATGCTAATCTACCCACAACTACAGCAAAAATATTCAGTTTTATACAAATACAATGAATGGCAAATAAAAATATCCTATTTAACATTGACTGAATAGAAGAGTTGTCTGAAGACATCATTTTACTAAAAATACATAATTTAAATACATTGTGTAGGAAACTGTCTTTGTGACGTATACAAAAACTTACAGAAACTTTTCTTAGTGATATTGTGTCTTTGTCACAAAATAAATACTTCATGTTAACTCTGTAATCATACTTAACATTGTAATTAACTAAGACTTTTTGGATATGTCTTAATTATATACTTTATGAATCATTGTGATATTATCTGAATATTGATTACTATTTTGCTTACTAAGTGTCATAATTATCAAAGTTAATCTCAGGACAGAACTCAACAACTGGTTATAAGTCACCATTAAGTTGACTGAATTAAGTGTGCAGATCTAGTGTGTAATACAATGTAATTCTAATGAGGAGAAGTCGACCATATATTTAACAGACCTAACATTCAATACTTGTTTACTTGTTAATACAATATTTTTCAACCTTCAAGTTGAATTCATACAATTGATTAGTAAAGTTTGCAGTTATTACCAAATATATAAAAGGTTTTCAGTGTACTAATTAAAAACTTGTCTATAATTACAAATTGTCACACAGGCAACCAAATACTCATGTTATTATAACAAAGTTCTATCATAGAATACTTAAAAAGGGCTTTTTTACACAGGTACGGAAGGGGCCATTCTTAAATTTGAAAAAAAAAAATATTGAGTTATTGCCTTATAGCAATAAAAGGATGTCACAAATAAAAGACAGACTGAAAGTATAAGATAGATAGAGTGATTTTATTTAATTAAAATACTGTCACACATCACATACTACACAATACATACTGATATATGATTCACAGGAAATGGTATAAAACATTAATACTAAAATTAAACCAGCCATTGAATTAAATGATTGCCTATCATTATTGCCAGCCAGAAAGATACCATTTTAATAAATTAGGAAGATTAAACTAACACGCAAGAAGAAGTGGAATGAGTGGTTTGGTTACTTATGTTTTTATTTACTAATGATTGGTCATTTTCTCATTGACATTTCACACAGACCGGTATCGGGTTTGAACAGCTTGACATGAGATTAGATTAACCATAAAAATATACTGGATTTTTGTGGAATATAATAAGAATATTAACCAAATGTTATCATTTTATATTATTATTATGTAATAAACCATACAAACAGAAGCCGCGACCATGGTCCAGTGGTTAGTGTGCTAGACTTGTAACCCGGAGATCTGGGTTTGAAACCAAGTTGTGGCATGTCATACCCTTCTATGAAAATTTGACAAAAATGTTGATTTTCCTCCATATGTGGAAAAGCTGCTCCTTGTGGAACAGTAAATATACAGCCCAGGAAAACTGGTCAGGTGACTGAATATATATAACTGAAAAATTGTCGAAAAACAGCGTTAAACCGCAGTGAGATTGTCACATAAAAACAAACAAAAGCAAAGTTAGTATCATGGACAAGCACATGTACAGTACAATATATTCAACAAATTTAATACAAACACACACTCACAGACATTAAGATTTCATCAACAAATCATGTTTATATGCATACCTTTCCCACACGTTGGTCTTGACTGACATGATGAATGGCACAGTGGATAAACTAACGCTCTTGCCATGGAAACCAGCAATAAAACATAAATGACCATGACCTTCATTTGAAATTTAGCCTGTCATTTCTGAAAACAGAAAATATAAATACAATAAAACTCTAAATAAATGGGTAACATGATATCATGGCAAAAGATTACAGGCCAAGTTTTGATAAGCATCAATAGTAATATATTATTTATGCCCAGTGAAATAAATACCAGAATTTCATCAAAAGTTAAATTTGGCATACTTCAATAATTTTATCAGTTGTGTTTATACACCATTGTAGTCTGACTAATTAGACTGTTTGTGATGGCAAAACATTTTTTTATTTGGCCCCGTCCCGTGAGAGAATGGCCCATCCGAATTCATTTATTTATGAAATTGGCCAACTGGAAAGCCGTATAAGTAAGGCTTACACCATTGTACAACTTAGTTTGTACTGAAAGATTCACATTGCTTCTTTATAATGTACACTGTGGAGGACAAATGACATAAGACAAAGAGGCCACTACCAAATCGTCATAGAGACCATATACTGTGCTTAAGACTTCAACTCACAAACCCAAGGTCAGTAGTACACCAAACACTCAACCTATTAAGCCATTTGGGAACATTCCGAAGTTCACTTACTACATATGTAAACATTCCAATATGGCTTCTTGTTCCTGCTCTATCTATACACATTGCATTTCATGTTTATCATAATTATGATCAACAGCAGCCTTATAAACTGTACACACATGCAATAAATTCATTATTTTTCAGAAACATTTGAATAAATATCAAATTCTAAAGACACTAACACCTGATTACATATCCATATTTTACAATTTTACAAACTGAAAAACTTAAACACATGTAATCGAAAAATGCAGACAAATTGTTAACATGAATTTTTATTTTTTTTGTACAAATTTCAGGTTATAAAATCTAGCTTTGTCACAACAAACATAATCTAAACCATTCAGAAGGATATGAAAATAACAGGATGATAAGTATATAAACATAAAACTTCATTTTTAACTTTCACAAAGAAAAATCAATAATATGTCATAATCAAAATGATCTACAATTTCAGGAATATGTGCAATGGTCCCACACAAGATTTGTGCAAGCGTTATTACAAATGTGAAGAATCCATGAAATAAAGAAGGCTTATTATTGTATAGTTTGCACATTATTGGATTTGTGACTAATGTATGTAGTCAACAATTTTTTTCCTTCTTTGTTTAGGTCTGGTAAACAGACCACTCCTGATTAAAAAAAAGACATTTTGCCCATTGCCTGACCTAAAAACTCCCAATTTTGGCATCACACTGCACATTTTTTCCCCAGTTGGGCTGGACCTGTACCCTTCCCAAAATTGCAAAAAAATCAAGGGTAGTATGCATGAATTGACTGATATGTTTATTTCTGACTGTTTGTTATGAACAATTTGAATGAACAAACTGTTTAATGCAGACACTTAGAAGATTTTTCTAGTTATACTGATTACACTAATAATGTAATGCTCTTCAGAGTGATTGAAATAGTCAGTAAATAATTTTACTTTAAAGAATTAAAAAAACAACAAATGAAGCCATATCAAGAAGATAACACTTCTATGATTTACCAAGTTAATGATTAGAATAACACTCTGCATTGACCTTGACCCAGATAACAATAACACTATAATATTCTTACCATTAGTTTCTTGAAGTTCTGGTGGAAAGTGTGAAAAAAATCACAGTCCACATGATTCTTGACATTACAGTCTAATATTTGACCTTGTCATAAATAGCCTATGGTTTGACATTTTCATACATAGTCTATGGTTTTATCATGAAAAATACATTGTAATCTATGATTTGACCTTGAAATATAGTCTATGATTTGACATTGTCATATACAGTCTATGGCTTTATCTTGACAAATACATTTTAATGCTTATTTGACCTTGAAATATAGTCTATGATTTGACATTGTCATATAAAGTCTATGGTTTTATCTTGACAAATATATATACATTGTAATCTATGATTTGACCTAGGAATATATCCTATGATTTGACCCTGTCATACATAGCCTATGGATTTATCTTGATTAATACATTGTAATCTATGATTTGACCTTAAAACATAGTCTATGAATTGTTCTTGTCATATTGTGTATGATTTGATGTGTCAGATAGTCCATGCTTTGACCTTGTTGAAGTTCTAGTAAATAGGGTGACTTCTGTAACAAACAATCATTCTATATTGCTGAATACACAGGAAACATTCAGGTCTTTACCTGCCCTGTCCTGGATATGATAGAACAGATCTAGTAGAACACGTCAGTAATGAAATAAAATATCATAAATATCATTTTTATAAAGCCTTTGGCTTCACACATATACACTGCATTTCTCCAGAATGCATACTGAGCAGATGCTTTTTAAAGGGTTTCAAAAACAACCAAGATAGGATGTATCAGTGCAGTCAAAGTGCAGTTAATTGTGTTTAAAATCCCTTAAAAAACTTCTGCACAGTATTTTTTTCAGCATTTTGGGAAGATGACCCGACCCCCAGAATTGGGAATTTTCAAGACATTTTGGACAAATTGGGAAAGTCACTGTATAAAGTGCCAGCAGGTCACCCTTGAGCATTTTGCAAAAAACAATATGGCGTCGAAAATGGCCACCGGTATATGCGTAACTGAATAGTTCACAAACGCAACTGTATTTTTTGTCAATATATATGAGCTAATTATTAAAATATGATTATAAGAAGTATGTTAATATATATGTCTCATACATTTTATATACATATCAGATAATTACCATGTAATTTACACTACCAAAATATATGTTATGTTAAAAAGTCACTTTGGATTTTGACAATTCGTGGTTTATAGCTCTTTCAACCCAAACTGTACTAATATATTTGAGCAAGACATAGACCTTGCATATCAAATGTTCTTGCATGTAGTTTCCATTACCATAACATGTTACATTATCAAGGGGAACTAAAAACAGCAAATGGTTTAGAGTTTGTATTTCTAATAAACATCAAATTATGTATTTAACAGATTTCTAATTCAACAAACACCTGCAAAGGTATACATGTGGAATAACATGGCATATTTATCTACATGTATAATATAGAAAATAAGACTAGAGTTTACAACTAGGTAACACAACAATATACTTAATCTTTCAATCTCAGCAATACAATTGGCATTCAAGAAGTGAAACAGTATATGGGGAAAAAATAACTGGCATACATGTATTTGACTGGACTAATTTTTATCAACAGTTATGCAGTGTGTAAATAATGTTTATTGACTAGTAGTACTATCAATATACATTGTTTCTGTAATTCAGACCATACTGTCCAAAGCTACCCAATGTTTATTAAAGCTGTTTTGTTCATTTTGTCAGACAACACTCCCTTGACACACACAAAACATTGTACACAAAAGGTGTGCACTGCTGCACAGGCCACTTAATGTACTGCAAGGTGCTTGACTCTCACAAGAGCATTTTATCATTTGTAGAACCTTCGCTGGTGCAAGTTGTATCCCTTGTGGGAGAAGAATGGGGTTAAGCGACCTCATTTCATTGTTCTTCTCCCATCCATATAAAGTGGAGTCAACATCTGGCGGGTCTTGGGCTAGTGCATTTTTCCATAAACACATCTGTAGATGTGCTCTCTTAACATTTTCCTGGGATGCTTCAGATGTAGGAGGTAACACACATAACTTTGGTGCAGCTGATGCCGACTTCCCACTTTCAATGTCCAGATGCGTTAACATACATCTGAGATATTCACTGTATCTGATGAAATACTATAGCACGCTGAAACAAATCTTTTTGGCCAACTGTGTCAAAGTCAGCATCCAAGGCTGCTCAAAACTGCTTGAATACTTGCCTGACATTTAGTCAGGCAAAGATGAAAATTTGTCTGACCGAATATATTATAAATAAGAGGCAAATGCTGCAAATCGTGCCCAACTGCCAGACATCTTGTCCGGTACTCACCGAAAAGTTATTGGACATGCTTGAAATTTGCCTGACATGACCGACGGTCCAGCAACTTTCGGGAAGCCTGGCATCCATGTCTCCAACAAAAGGAATGGGGGCATTTTTGGACTTTAACATAATTAGGACAGTCCCTTTTCTGATTCCCAAGAAGTATGCAGTTGTATCACAAGTGGAGAGGGCGTGGGCTGCAAGGATATCATGAAGTATACATACATTCTCACATGCAGTTCCCTTGATATCAACTACTGCTCTCTCTTTGACAGGTGATTCCATGTAAACCTGGAAATCCAAACCTTGTTCTGCATAATGATACATCAGCAGCAAGAAAACATCTGCATCGTTTGACACTACTAGAACAGCTTTTCCAGTTTCCTTGGCCACCATCTGCTGTATCAGAATATTATCTGATTCTTTGTGTGAGGTCCTCAAATCATGGGTTTGAATTTTCACAGTCCAGGACTCTCATCTTCTCCGGTCACAACAAGCTTCCTGTTTGCGTTTTCATGAAATTGAAGGTTTGATCCCAGGTCATCCACAATGTGTGCGATTAATTGTTTCTTGTTAGCAGGTACGGCCTGAATGTTTTTCTGGGGTGGTAACTACATGGTTACTGAGAGCTGATGTATTCGGGTTTGCTGTGCAGCTCCTGGACTGGCACGGTGAAGACTTTTGTGCTGTATTCCCTGTACCTGTGAAATGTGAGAAACACATCAAACAAAGACAGCTGCTTCTGGACATACTTCTGGAAGTCTGCAACATAGTCACCAACAGTTGCAGTTCCTCCAGCCAACTAATGAACACAGTAAAGAATCGCAGGTCCTTCTATGCTGACCATTGACACATTCTCTGTCAAACCGTGGGAAGATACCTCTTTCTGAAGCAACCTTTTAAGCACCTTTGAAATCCTCATCTCCCCAGTATCATCAAACATGGATGTAGGAACTGGTGCAAGTTTGTATGTTAGAAGACGCCTAACATCAATTTCACGGGAACTTGCCTGTAGACCAACAACCCTAGAAGAAATCAGTTCTACTGCTAGCTTCTACTACCTTAACTGTAATTTATTCACATCTTCATATATTATAAAGTTGTATGATACTTAAAGAGCCTTAAACGAACAGAAAAGAATATAACTTATTTCATGCATTCCACATTATTATGTAAAATATATCTGGGTGACAATTCACTACATTGGCTAATTTATGACTAAGGGGAGTAACTGTACTGGTAAATAAATGTAATAATTATCACCAACCCTCCCCCCCCCAAAAAAAAAAATAAAAAAAAGAAGACTTTCTTCAAAACATATCTATGAAGGAACACAAGTTAACTAAAACAAGAATACCTTATAATATGTATAAAACTGACCTTTTTAATTGACCCCATTTATTCTGTTTAACATGCTTTGGTACCGTAAACTACATGAAGGTACATCTGGTATACTAGTTCTATGTATCAATTATTGTATGTCACTATAAATTTGGTTACAACGGTTTAAACATATGAATTGTTGAAATCCGTAGTGCATTTTTATAATGTAACATATATTATGGTAACGTAAATTGCACGAGAATGATCTGTTATGCATATAAAAAGGATAGGACATATATATTGATATTGTTTTAAGATGATACTCATTTGACTTTACCAAAATGTGCCTTGTTCTGTTAACTATCCCACTACATGTATACCGTAGCCATCTTCGACGCCATTTTTTGTATGCTCAAGGGTGACGCGCTGGCACCCAGTGGGATCTTCAATGGGAGGGTCCCAGCATCATAAAACACTTTAAAATATTTTGTATAGACAAAGCATGGTTCATCCTCACTTCTGCAGGACTATTTACTTAGTGTCATTTAGGCACTAGTGTCATGTGTCTACATGTATTTTATCATCTGAGCAGAATATGGTGGGTGGGAAATCCATTACACCAAAATTGAAGTTTATATAAACATAACATATATAAGCATAAAGAATCCATTACGATATACCAGTAAACAAAAATCTCAATGATTACAGACAAAACGATAAAGATAATCCTGAAGACTTGAGGAAGGATAATTTGGACTCTCAGTTCACCTAAGTAGACAGTCTGTAATGGTAAGATGTTTTAGGAATTGGGTGACCATCAGAATCCAGAATAAAATCTGCCCACCAAATAGTCAAATTTGAAATGCTAAAAAGCATAGTGCCTTTACATTAGTTTTTGTCAATTAAAGCTACATAGCTTCTAAGGGATTTCCCTGACGCAGGTATCTTGCATCCCTGACGCGATATTCAGCTGAGGGACTCGCATTGAGAGTGACCACCGCATCCTTGGGATCCTCTCATACTCGGAATTTTGCCCTTGGCATTTTCTGTGCGGGACCCCAAAAATCCCAAGGGATCCCTCAAATGTTGGAGATGGGAGTCCTGGCAACCCTCGGGGGAAAAATCTTAGGGAAAACCCTGGCTACTATTGATGGTCAGACTTATCTTCAGTAATCAAATTAGACTATTAATGTGAGAGACAAGGAACAATAAGTCCGGACAGAGGTTGACCATCTGTAAGACAGGCCGGTAAGAAACTAGCCTCACTTATTCGACTTTCTGGGTGGCCAATTTCATAAATGAATTCAGAAGGGGCAGACGGGGTCAAATCAAAAATGTCTCACCGTCACAGTCTAATTAGTTGGACCTGAGACCATTACGTATAACGGTCTCAGGTTGGACTAGTCAGAAACTAGTCACAATTTGATTATTGATATGTCTGTAGGTCAAAGAATATTATCAATAATTAATTAATAAATATTAACAATATAACAATTGTTGAATATTCACAATTTAAATTCACTTTCCATAAGCAAAATGCCTATCACAATTACTCAAAATTGGAGAGCATTTCAAATTTCAAAGAAGAACAGTTAAAGCAGATGCAATTCTATTGGAGTGACCCTGGTTAAAGGCAGAAATAAACGTATTTGTACATTAAATCTAAGTTTATAAATGAAGAGGCAAAAATAACAAAAAAGTTCAAGCGTTTCATCATTGAAGTTGAACACTTCATGTTCGTAATATTGTCTATTCAGATTAGGCCATACCAAATTGCGTCTATGTTTAGCGTAACATTGAGTTTCAAAAACCTATCTAGCGATCTGGAAAAACAAACAAAAAATCAAAACAAAATCATAATATTGGTAGATTTTGACGACGGAAAGCAAATCGTTCCAGCATGTAATGGTTCAATAAAGACATTTCAAATGATCAAATATTCAACATTACGATATGTTTTTTATTTGACTCAGGTGATCAAAACCTTTCCGTCCGCGGACACTAAACATAGATACGATTTGGTATGGCCTAATGTTTAAAACTGATTACAAAACGATTAACTTTCACAAACACACACACACACACAAATAATCCGGTTTAAGGTCTCAAGCTCGTTGAAAGATTTAATTATACAGACGAATAATAACATATTTAATTCGGAATAAACATAATCTCATGTTCATTAACGTTAGTTAAGTTGACTCACCATTTTCCATGCTTTGAGTTAGAAATTTCTACGTCCACTTATTTCCATTTATTTTATACAAAATACAGGAAAAACGAGAGATTTCATCACATATTGATAGTTGTAAAAGCAAATACAATATGAACTCGCAATTTTAGGAATTTTCGACGTCTGGTTTCCCCACATTAATCACAAGAAACGCCACTGTAAATTCCTACTTTCAGTTTCGAGTGGTAACTGCTAAAAGACACGTCCATTTCCGGAAAACGGAATTGCACATTCAAACAGTCTGCGACTTGACATGGTGTAGGAACAAAGTAACGAACACATTAAATAATATAAATTAGCGCATTTGCATTATATATGTATAGTACAGGTATTTGATAAATTGATTTGTGTAACTGTCCATTATTTGACGACAGATGTATATGTTTCTACTTTTAGGTTATCATTGATTTACCTTACAAGTCGTAACAAGCAAAACTACAAAACAAGAAAGAAAACACTACAAAGTCTGTAAACAAAGTCACTGATGTTATGTATTTCAACGTGCACTATTCATTGCGATCACAATCACCGGCTACCTCCAATCACTGTACGATTTATGGTGATGTTGTATTAATAATTCAATTTGTTCGATTTATAGTAGTTACGGAACTTAACTATGTAAACGACGCTTTCGAACATATTTATCAATATTCGCTCTCATATGATAAAATGTAATAAACAGTGTCTGTATTTCCTTTACCTGTAATTAATTATGTTACAACAAAGTTGTGCCAAAAAATGCAACAATTACCTTTTTGAGTCAATTCCATGTCCTGCGACAAAACAATTTCACTAAAATCTTTACGAACTTAACATATTATAATGTCATGTCACATTGTACTTGTGTTCGATAATCAATCGGTAGATTCAACCAAGAATTCTTGCCATCTAGGGTCCAAGCCTTCCAACTCATGTAATTCAAGTTTCAACATTACAATTATAAAAAAGGTGAATGGTTTATTAATTTTAACTCGTATATATTATTCCCAGAAGACAATTAGTGCAAACAGTTCTACATTTATGTACATTCAATTAAGGTTTGAACATTACACAACATAGTTTAAACAGTTTATTGATTCGTACCGTGAACAAGTGTAAACCAGTCCTCATAAAATAAAACTGTGTTTTTGGTGATATACCGGAGGTGCAATGTATAGCTGTACACATTTAGTTAAACGGTTAACTAATGTGTATGATATCCTGAGTTGACAGATTTAAACGCTAATGTTATAGAGTAAGAGCCCCTTATCGAGTACAGGAAGTAATTTTTTTTACATTTATGTTGATAGAACGATGACGTGCATGTTATCTTTTGAATTATTTTTTTCATAACCATATCGATCTTTATAATCATATTGCGTTCCGAAATGATATGTTGCACCTGGGACCAATATATTGTATAAATTGGTCCCAGGTTGCACATAACTTACCCTGGATTGTGCTGGTAGTAAATGAATAACGGTACTGGTCAGACGGGGAGACATTTTTTTATTTGCCCCGACCCTCACAGTCTGAGAGGATGGCCCTTCTGAATTCATTTATGAAATCGGCCAACCGGAAAGCCGAATAAGTAAGGCTACCATAGAATATTTCTTTTAGCGGTATGACTAGATACCGAAAAGAGGCTCTTTTCGCGAAAATAACTTTCGGTCTACGAAAAGAGCCCATAAAAGTCATTTTAATGCATTATTTTGAAATTTAACTCGATAATTACGTGTGTCATGATGAAATACGCTTAATCTATGATTATTATTCGGATTGTTTGAAAAATGTTGACTTTGTATCATTTTTTCTTTCAGATCGCGGCTGGCTTACGAAAAGAGCTACATTCGGTCTATGAAGAGCAGATCAAAATCATGTTAACGTTTTATTTTGGAATTTAACTCTATAATTACGTGTATCTTGATAAAATACGCTTAATTGATAGTTATAACTAGGAAAATCTGGAAAATTATGACTTTTTGTCATTTTTTCTTTCAGAATATGACTGGCTTACGAAAAGAGCTACATTCGGTCTACGAAAAGAACCCATAAAAGTCATATTATTTTGTAATATAACTCTATAATTATGTGTGACATGATGAAATACTCGTAATTTTTTATCATTATTTGAAATTATTATTATTTGAAAAAAAACTTGACTTTGACTCTGTTTTCATTGTATTTAGCAAATCAGGATCACGAAAAGAGCCCATCTAAGTCATTATAATGATTTTATTATCAATATAAACCCAGCGAGTACCTTTACCATGATGAAATACATACAATTTATAAATGCCGCTAAAATTTTGAAAATTATTTTTTTTCAGAGACGGAAACTGGTTTACGAAAAGAGCCGGACCAGAAAAGAGCATGAAGTTTCGATGCGAAAATAACCTTGTAAATTTGTTTAAATACAACAATTTATCATCCAAATGTGTGTTATATATTATCAAATCATGGATCAAACATTATTTTTTTTAACATTTTAATATTCACCGCAATTATTACAAAACTTAATAAATTATACTAAGAGTTGAACAACGCACACTTTCGGAGAATATTGAACGTTTGTCACACGTGCCACTAACTAGTAGCGATTAGCCAATATACTCCGTTTGATTGGATTATCACACTTAATACTGATTGACTAACAAATGTGTACTGGTATGTAAATTACAGTTGATGGCCGATGATCTTTTAATTGGATTATCACACCACCAGTGATTTGTACATAATTAATTAAATTAAACATCATGATTTGTTTGATGTATTGTTTTCTTTAAAGACATTCCACAAAGATTAAAAGAAAACCCCGGTTAAACAAGATTTGTCGTTGTTTTTCGTGAAGGTATATAATAAATTGGTACTACATTCACAAAAAAGTTCATTCATATAAATTATATGCGTAACATTCGTGCATTTTCAAAAACTGAATATTTTCTGTCATAAAAGAACATTAAGTGTCACTTGGATTATATCAGTGTTATTTTACGTGCATTATGTCGGAGCAGATATATGTTTGTCCCGTGTGCTTAGAGGATTGTGATGACCACTGTATCTTTTGTGAGGTAAGCCAGACGCATTCTGCTAATATGGTAGTTAAAGTTATTATTCGCATATTCGCATGTATTTATAGTGCACAACACCATCATTTCATACGGATCTTTATTTTTAGTATAATTCACGTTTCTAGTCTCATAATTCTAGTTTCATAGTCACCTACGGGATGCAGCGCTATGCGCGCCGACTGTATGAAAACAACTCTAGCTGAAATACGCGAAAACAAATAGAGGGAGGGATGATATTGATATTTGTAAAAAGTTAAAGAACTAAGATTCACAATTTATCATATAGAGGATCTCATTCCTTACCATTTTTATTAAACGAGTTGACTAAACCAATATGACACGAGGCTCTGTCGAGTGTCGTATTGTTTTTGTCAACGAGTTTAATAACAAGAGGGCCATGATGGCCCTGCATCGCTCACCAGAATAAATATTAATTAACTTGATACTAAAAAGGTAATAAAGGTACACTTGTGGGCAAATAATGGAGAACAATAATAAACTTGATAAAGGACCATCAAAGAATATTACAAAAGAATGTTCCTGATAACTGAAGGATGCCACAGACCAAATTTGGTGATGATCCAACCACTGGTTCATGAAAAGAAGTCATTTTAAGGTATTTCTATGTCTAGCTCTAGCGGCCCCTAATTGGGGACAACCATTTTTATTTCAGCAAATCTGATAGAACACTATCTAAAGATGCTTAAAATCAAGTTTGGTAACAATCCATCAATAGAATCATGAGAGTCATTTTAATGTATTTATATTTTTAGCTCTAGTGGCCCCTAAAAGGGGCGACCAAATTTATTTGAGTAAACTTGAGAGAGGACCATCTAAGGATGCTACAGACCAAGTTTGGTGATGATCCACCCATTGGTTAATGAAAAGAATTTCTATTTTTAGCTCTAGCAGCCCCTAATAGGGGCCAGCCATTTTTTGCAAATCTGATAGGACACTCTCTAAAGATGCTAAAAACCAAGTTCGGTAATAATCCATCCATAGAAACATGAGAAAAAGTCATTTTAAGGTATTTCAAATTCATTTCAGCAAACTTGAGAAAGGACCATCTAAGGATGCTACAGACCAAGTTTGGTGATCATCCATCCATTGGTTCATGAGAAAAAGACGATTAAAGGTTTTTCTATTTTTAGCTCTAGTGGCCCCTAAAAGGGGCCAACCAAATTTTTTTTAGCAAACCTGATAAAAGTCCATATAAGGATGCTACAGACCAAGTTTGGTGATGATCCATCCGTTGGTTCATGAGAAGAAGATGATTAAAGGTTTTTCTTTTTTTAGCTCTAGTGACCCCTAAAAGGGTATAATATGAGCAAATTACATTTAGAACGTCAAAAGGCTTCTGCGCAGCAAATTTGAAGTAAATCCTACTGGTAGTTTCTGAGGAGAAGACCATTGTTGACGCCAGACGCCGGAGCATCCACCTACCCATCCTAACAGCTCACTCTGAACTTTCGGTTCTGGTGAGCTAAGAATGGTAAAGGATGAGCACGAACGTAAGATTCTATTTATCACATTACCGTAAAAATGACTACAGAAAATGAAACAGACAACAGGATGACCTATATACAAGACGTCTAGTGTAGACTGTTCACTGCTCTGCGCAAAAAAGTAGTGCATGTTTCTATTAATCGTTTGGCGATAAAATGCAAGATAAAAGACATAAAATCGTTATTTTATTTACACAAACATCATTTTATTCATTAATAAAATCATTACGAATCAAAAGTCGACCATGTTTACAAATATCGTAGTAGCGTAGTAATACAAAATATGCAAATGTAGTGATTTGGCTAATTTGAATATTTATTGCATGGTTTGGCAGTGCCGAACGATATTTCCGGTACGGGTTTACGGCACTCCTGGACCACATGTTATGTAATAAAAAATATTTGCCCCTAATGTATATTACAGCTGAATTTTAAAATTGGAAAGAAATTTATATTTTGCATATCGTCATAACTTACAACACCTCGTATGATATCCTCTGAAATATAGACTGATGGATTTGCTAACAATGTTGTCAGACTTTCATGATTAATTTCAATTTCGGAGAAGGCACCCACACCATGAGCACAATCAGAATAAAAAAGCAACAATTTAAGCCTCACAAACACAACTGTCTCTGCAAGATGTTCCCTAACATGAGTTATCTGATATTATTGATGCTCTTCTTTCTCTCCAGAACGCAGACATTGTTTCATCAGATTTTTTTACCATAAATGTAATATTTTTTATTCCTTTCAAAAGTTTATGATTTCAATCTGCATGTTTGGTTTAATTTCATACTCATTAAATTGCATTGGATCTAATAATTTTTCCTAGTATACAATTTTCGTTTCTATTTTTTAGGCAGGGATAATCATTTTTGTCAAGATTGTGAAATAGCTGGGACCAATATATACACATCCCTCCACTTTTTAAGGTGTATTTAGTATGGTAATTCTGATCAATTTGGTGTTGCGAGGTCACATGCGACTAAACGATATGGACGATTTTTCAGAGGAAAAGATAAAATACCTGTTTCATTGTTTTGAATTTGACAAAGTGCTTATTGGTTATGTGTAGTATAATGTATTAGCTATCTGTAGACACCAGTTATTAGAATATATATATATATTCTTGTCCTGGTCATTTTTTTAGCTCACCATATATACACATGTTTTTGGACCGTGTGGCCATTTTATGCCTAATACGCCATTATACTCCCTCCCATCAACGTGCTAGCCCCCTGTGCACCCATCCATCCTAACAGCTCACCCTGAATCTTTGGTTCTGGTGAGCTAAAAAAAATCCAGGACAAGAATGTAATGAAGGATTCTCCTAAGATAAATGCCTTTCCCACATACTGTCATGTAGAACTTTATTTTTTCAAGCTGAACTCTCAGTAAAACATATGTCACAACAATATCATCATTTATAGGCATAAAATAAACAAATTTGGAATAAAAAGAACCAGACTAATTGTAACAACAAAATTTCATGTATTTTGATACAGCAAGTTCATACAAAAACTTACAATATACAATTTAATTACCACAATGTAATCAGTTACACTGAAAATATCATCAATGATACTCAATATGTACAATTCCCAACAAATCTTGAAAGATTTCCTTTTGATTTTATATAACACCGTATATTATGTTTTATTTGCCAAAAAACCTACGTTTAAAATGGGTTATAATGAAAGTAAGCAGTTTTAAGCATCATGCAAGAAAAACAAATTATATAAAATAATAATGAATACTTATGACAGTGATCAATGATGAAGGCTTGTACAATAGAAAATTACACAACAAATCATGATGGACACTGATAATTAAAACAAAATTAAAACACATCAGTTCACTGAATCTCCCATGTTGATTTTTACATTAAGTATCTAAAATGTATCAATTTTTATAATACATGGATGTATTGCATCAAAATACAAAACCTGTCAAAAACAGTTTTGTCACAAACTACTGAAATCTGTTAACTACAGATGTACACACATACCGGTATGAGATTTTTTACCACCAGACAGCAATTAATTAACAAGGAAGGCAACTATAACAAATACAGTTTGATTAAATTATACACAAACATTTATTATTTATAAAAATTCTTATTATTAGCAATGCATTGTAAATAACATATTACAGCAAAGCAAAATACTGATAAATGCATGCAGGAAGAACATTGGAGATGAATTCTTCAAATATTCCAATTGACAAAGGATTAATTGCTTGTAAATGAAAAGGAAATGGTTCAATATTAATTTGGCTATGTGTACCTAATTATAAGCTTCTAGTTTCTGAAACATGCTGAAAATAACTGAATACATTCTGTATATAGTTGTGTGCAATGCCCAAATTACTCTTGGCATACATTTCTATACAATAAATGGTCATATAATAAAACAAAAAGGTCACTAATTATAGTAAATTATGAGCAAACAAGGGCAATTTCAGAAAAGAAATTGACTAAACAGAATTACATTATTAAAAAAACAAACAAAAAAACTGAAAGTGATACAGACAGTGGCTTAGGTAAACTCATTGAAAGTATAAACATATACACTACACACATCATAATGCCCTAAAGTATATGATAATGATGAATAACAAAATGGTTTTAAAAAACTTAACTCACACTGCACTTATCACAATGAACTGAATATAATATTGTAATTTTGCCTAAAACTGAAAATTAATATCACAGGCATTTGCACCAGAAGTCTGTTTGCAAATTTGTGTTCAAAATTAATTAACCAGCCAAACTTGAAATAAAAAATGTCACAGAATGCAACTTTTAATTTCAGCATCCTTTGGTTCAAATTGTGGAGTTTTAAATCATGCTGATTACAATTTTACCATCGAAGGTCTGTTACTTCAGTCTGCAGTCAACGTGGGTTAAACTTAAGTTAGAATTAATACTGTTTCAATAAACAGAAAAATAAAACATTTGGCTTTTATATCTTTACAATATCACCAAGATGTGGTGTTTTTAGCAAGTTAACAAGGAACCATTTACCATGTTGAGGTAAGTGGTATTATGTAACAAGCAATGCACATAAACCGATGGTTATGATTTGCATGCACTTGAACAAAATAGACCACTACAATTATAACACAATGCAAGACTGTGAAAAACTGCATTACTTATGAGTTACTTCAAAAACAACATGAAGGAATGTTATAAAACCATGAATGAGCAAAGAAAGTGTATGGAATTCAATTAGTATGAATTTAAACATGATACATGAATAATGGGTACAACCTACAACACTATGATATATTTGTGTTCCTTAATAAACCAACACAAACAAATTATGTGGATAAAATGTAACAGTATAACATCAAGCAGAATTACAGTAAATTAAACCATAAGATGGCAGATGAAGATCAAATTCCTTAAAATGTTATGTTTTTTAATTACTTAATTGATATAAAGAACAGTAATATTTAATGCCCTTTTGAATGTATAGGAGTACAAAAACCATGTTTGTATTTCCAAGATCTTAAAAAATCAAAAGAAATTGGCAACCATCACTTCAAACAACCAAATATTTAAATATGATAATGCCATTAAAATCTGCCATTTGTTACTATCAAATGTACAGTTAAATTGAATAATTGACACTTTCTAAAGAGATAATGCCAAATAAGTTAAACATGCTGGTTCAAGTATCCTTGAATATTGGAATAAGTTAAAACAAAATGAACTTTTCCTAGCATTTTATAACCAAGTAATGCTTCACACATACAAACATACAATATAAATATGTCAAAATAAATCGTATGGCAAACATAGTATCTATCACAACCTAGAGGGTACAATCAGTGTTTAATGCTGATCAATAAGAGATTTCATAATGAAATAATCACAATAATTTATAAAATGTACTTTCCATTAATGTTTAGTGTTCACTAGTTCTGGTAAGTAATAACAAATGTAAAACAAGTACATTTTCATGTTACTGTCATTTACGAAAAAAGCCAAAATTTACTGACCTCTCAATACAATAATGAAAAAGAAATCCCAAAAGGCACTGTAACAGTTGTGTCCCATAATCCCTTTTTTGTGGTAGGATCAGTTGTAAGGATCATGACCAGGCACTAATAAACACAATAATTTATATTTTATTTGACTGATAAATTCAGTGACAAATGAAATATTTAACTATAACTGTGAGATTATATATTATATAGCAGTGCTATATACACATCACAATATTCTGTATAAGTTAAAATCCAGCAGCAAATGCTGTAAAAAAGTTAATTACAATCTTGCGAAAACCTTTACATAGAAATGCACTTTAAATGGAAGTTTAATGAATATAAATCTGTGGAATGTTACTTTACAAAATGGACAATTCAAAATGAAACAAATTTAAAGATAACCTAGATGTCATTAAATAGACATATCTTAGCCAAGATATCAAATTTTCAAATTTTAATTCCTCTTTTTAAGATGAAATATTCTTTTTTGGGTGGAGATCGAGGTGTAAATGACCAAAATATAAATCATCGGCATGATGTTTGTTATTAAGAACTACCTCAGAAAAGATATGTCTAAAAACAACATGCTGGAATGTTAATACAATAAAATTGTTCAATGCACAAGATATAACAATAAAAAGAAATATTACACAAAGTACATTTTGAAGGATCTGTTATATAAATCATTCTACAAGAACAAAATGAGAATAAATATAAGCAGAATGAAAATCAAAGACAAATGAAAACAAATCATCAATTTCTTTCTTGTAAAATAGTACTGTTTCAGGCAAATTTCTTTTTTGTTTAAAAAAACAATGCATCTTTTGAACTAACATACAATGCTAAAAAATTGTAAACAAGAGGACCATGATGGCCCTGCATCGCTCACCAGAATAAATATTAATTAACATGTTACTAAAAAGGTAATAAAGGTACACTTGTGGGCAAATAATGGGGAACAATAATAAACTTGATAAAGGACCATCAAAGGATACTACAAAAGAATATTCGTGATGGCTGAAGGATGCCACAGACCAAATTTGGTGATGATCCAACCACTGGTTCATGAAAAGAAGTCATTTTAAGGTATTTCTATGTTTAGCTCTAGCGGCCCCTAATTTGGGCCAACCATTTTTATTTCAGCAAATCTGATAGAACACTATCTAAAGATGCTAAAAACCAAGTTTGGTAATAATCCATCCATAGAAACATGAGAAAAAGTCATTTTAAGGTATTTCTATTTTTAGCTCTAGCAGCCCCTAAAAGGGGCCGACCAAATTTTTTGAGCAAATCTGATATAAGTCCATATAGGTATGCTACAGACTAAGTTTGGTGATGATCCATCCATTGGTTCATGAGAAGAAGACGATTAAATGTTTTTCTATTTTTAGCTGTAATGACCCCTAAAAGTGGTCAACCGGAACAATATGAGCGAATTGCAGCTAGAATGTCTAGAAGGGGCCGACCAAACTTTTTTGAGCAAATCTGATAAAAGTCCATATAAGGATGCTACAGACCAAGTTTGGTGATGATCCATCCATTGGTTCATGAAAAGAAGATGATTAAGGGTTTTTCTATTTTAAGCTCTAGTGACCCCTAAAAGGGGTCAACCGGAACAATATAAGCAAATTGCAGAACGTCAAAAGGCTTCAGCACAGCAAATTTGAAGTAAATCCGACTGGTAGTTTCTGAGGAGAAGGCCATTGTTGACGCCAGACAACGGACGCCGGAGCATCCACCTACCCATCCTCACAGCTCACCCTGAACCTTCAGTTCTGGTGAGCTAATAAAATAGACCAGTGGATGTTAATGTTGCTTATAGAGAATATCATACAGGAATATTTATGTAGCAAAAGTGACATGTATATACTTCAGTAACTGCTTTGTTAGGCTCATTAGAGCATGAAATATTCACAATTGTCATAATAACTGCTTAAAAGTGCAGAGGGAAAAAATAATAATATCAATGATTATCATCACAAGAAAAATGCCCATAGAATATTGCTTAAACTGTAAATTATCTTAATAAAAACAGGACCAGTGTACAAAGTAAGCAAAGTATCATCTAATAAACAAACCATACCACTTCATTAATTTCTACATTTTAACACTTAATTCAGATATTGCAAGATACTGTAAACATGACAAACATACAACCCACTAATGTCCAAGTGTTCCAGCCAACAATGATTGTCAAAACACAATATGCACAGTAACATTGAGCTTCCCTATGAGTAAAACAGTCAATCAGATTCTATGCACAAAATTATTACACAAATAGTTTCATTATTTTTTTTTTCAATTCAGCTAATTAGCTCAAACCTTTTATTTAAGTGAAATAAAACAAAGAACAATTCATGTGCAAAAATGACCAATCAAATGCAAGAGTTATCATGATATTATTTGGTAGCAATTCAATTCAGTTGAAGTTAAATAAAGTACTATCATAACATAAAATTAATTTAACTAATTACACTTAACATAGCATTTTATGGCCGAGTTATTTGTAATATTCACTGATATACAAACAATTCCTTGTTACACCATAAAAAATAAAACCAATTCCTTGTAACACCATAAAAAATGAAAATACATGAGACTTCAGTATTGCAAAACTAAAAATAATAATTCCATATATTATATAAAAGAGTTCTGTAATTTCAGAAGGATACTGCTAGCAATACAATAGAAAAAGATTATGTATACAAACCAAGCACAATAAGAGTAAACTATTAATCAGATCCTAAAACATAATTAGTAAATTTAAGTACAAATATTCATAGTACATAATGCCAAGCACTAATAGAACATAGACATAAAAAAGCAATTAATGTAACAAAAGACATGGACTGATCACAATTCTGTAGTTCTATCCGGATCCACAGGAACTGAACTCATAGAACCGAAGAAATGAGGTGGTAAATTGTAAACCTGGCTTCCAGGACGCAAACTGGACTTTGCTACTTCCTGTGGTTTCTGATCTTCTACCAAGCAGCCATTCGAAGGATATTTTTGTTGGCACTGGCACTGCTGCACTGGTTGACCCATAGCAGCTTCTGTCACATATCCATCTCCAACAATAACTGGCACATGAGAGGCGTTCCGGTGGCAACCACAATTTGATTGTTGAAGGAAATGTGAATTTTCATCTGTTTCCAAGGTATTACCAAGTTGTTTACCATTAGTAAACTTTATATATGAACTCATCCTTGGTACCTGGCTTCCATCTGATCTTGAAACCAAACTATCTGGCTCCCTGCTGCTCATTGATTCACTAGTTTCATGCTCCATGTCCCCCAAACTGTCCAGGGTACCATCCTCCGAACAGATATCACTAGATTCAAACTCTTTTGTTTCTTTCATTGAGCTTAGTCTATGACTGTCAAAATCTAATTCATTACCAGCACTTTGAGCTCTAAAATCAAGGGGTGTAGACATAAATGTAGTTGTCTTACACAAGCCTGGGGGTAGGGACAAGGTACTGCCCTTACATCTTGATGTTTCATGAGGGTCCTCAGATAACTTTCGAATCAATTGTTCTGACTTACAATCAAGTTTATCAATAATGTCAACACAACTGTATGGGTTAACCGGGTCACATTTCAATTTATCTGTTTCCTCTTCTAATTGATAATTAATGACATTGTCCCTACAGGTCCCATCCTCTGACTGGGTAGAATGCGTGTAAACGCACACCTGGCCACGCCCATCAACCATAACTCCAGAATCACTTTCAGACTTGTTTGATTTCTTAAATTTCTTTTTCTTCAAATGTGAAGGGTGAAGTCTCATCAGTAATGTATCAGCTGAGTGACTCATGCTGTCTCTCCCACTGTCACTACTATGTCTTTGTCTTTGAGTATCTTTCTTACACCCATATAAGTGATTCTGAAAACAAAGTGAATATATAACAGCATTCTAATACAGTAATCATGAGACACTTTTAATTGATCATCTCAGATATAAAATGAATAACTAGCAACAGGCTATGCCCCAACATCAAACTCAAATCATAGTTTACAATGAACTATGCTAGGCATGTTAGACATATGACCAGATTTTTTTATTTCTTACACATGATCTGCATATAACCATAACACTGATGAATTGCTGGTCACAAGACAAACATAACATATAGTAATGAATGAACAATAATATGAATATATCTACCTTCAATGTAGAGAATTTCAGTTTATGACTAATAAGAGGGGCCTCCACACCAGTAGTGGACTCCGTAGATGAACCTGGACTCGGAGGACCATCAATAATCTTTTCATAAATACCGTCAGATTCATCTGAGTCTGGAGATTTCTGACGAGGTGGCATTGGCTGTAAGAGTCAATGTGAAGTTTAATTACTCACATACATTGGGATAATTTACATGTTCAACAAACTGCAGTAAACTTTGTTATTACATTATTATGAGCATTGATATCAAAAGCATCCAACTTATCTTGAGGACTAATTAAAGTCCCGTCATTTTTTGTTTTTGTATTATATTTTTTTATGTTTATTATTAACATTGTTATCTCAATAATGTATCATAACAACATGCTTCCGAGAACCAGACAGTGAGCTGTTTTAGCAATTCATTCCGAAATTTTCATGTCATTGTCATACAAAACTATTAATTTATGGAAACGAACTAGCTGTGTTATATTGGAATACAATTACCAATAATTAACACTCATCCATCTAATTAACCCTCAACAACAAATAAATAAACTTCCATCAATCATGTTTAATGACAATTGACAATTGGAATTAATTTATGGCCTTTTATTCATGTAGTCCGGACAAGTTTAACTAGGGTCAGGGCAAGTGAATTAACAGAGCACTTGTCCAGCAGGACAAGTTAGCTTAAAAGTTAATATAGAGCCCTGCATGAATATAGATAGTCATGAAAGAAAATTTCATTTAATCAATCAGTTTAGTACATGTAATCAACAAACATGTATACTCCTCCCTGACTTCATAAATCATATTTTATGTAAGCATTTCATAATATTACATAAATATGCTCGTTCTGGCACAATACACAAAACTTTTTCAACCAACAAATACCTCATTATTACAAGCACCTGGTTTATCTTGAGCATTTAGTCTGTTATGATGTATCTTCAAGATAACAAGATTTTACTGTAGTTAGATATGAGCTGAACATTTTAAATGAAATTCAGGTATTATGTTTACTGTACATTACTGTAATACTGATAATATGGCTTTAAGCCTGGTGTGAATACAAACAAATAATATATGGATATTGAATTCACACAAATCAGATATAATATGCATACAGACTAAATACCCATGTAGTTTTAAACTCTATGAGATAAAGGATTTCATATTTAACCTAAATAACAATAGTATCCCACAGTACAACATTTACAATACTTGCAATATTGTTTGTGAAATGAATGCTAACTTACAATTGGTGGTAAAGGAGGTAATGTATGGGGTATTTCTATCGGTACTGGATCAAAATACCGCTGTTTAACTGTCTCATACACTCGCCTGTAATAGAACCAACCATCGAAAATAAAGCTGCAGACAAAATAATTAAGCTGAAGTTAAAGATGAGGTTGGATATTCATGTCATCAGATTACAGCTAATGAATTGATTGAGAAGCTTCCAAGACTGGTGGATATCTAATAGGAAGCAGGTTTTTACTCCCCCGCCCCCCCAAAAAAAATGTTTTCCTTATGACTAGAAGGATTTTGTTCAGTAAATGGTAAACAAATGTAAAAGTAGTCAACTCAATACATAACAGAAGATAGAAGTAAGTAACATAAGTTTGTGAATCTACTGATCCATCACCTCAAAAATAAAGGTATCTATGTTTTAATACAGCAATATCCACCATTAATTAAAATTAATTGCAATAAAATCTAAGGACCATTTGTCACATCTTTACACAAGGACGTATAACATATACATACCTTGAACATAGAATAATACCAAACAGGAAGATAAACAGTACAAACAGAGACGCAACAACGATCCCAACAATTTCACCAGAGTTCAGTCCTGAAATGTAACAACAAACACAACAGTAAGTCTATCAAATCAGGTCTTCTAAGTATACTGGTCGTCATCAGAAAGTATCCATCGTAAAGATTCTATTTTAGCCTAGTATACTGACCTTGAAATTTTAATGGCATACAGCATTTTTTATGGTCAATAATGAATAACAATAAACCATATCATGAAATGTTTCAGCTATTTCCAGAATTAAATTCATCTTGATTACTTGCACTTTGTCTATTTTATCCCAACATCACAGTTAATGGTTACTTTCTTATGACAGCCAGTATACATCAGATGAGCAACGTGGAATAAAAGTTCATGATACTAACTTAATGAATATCAGATATTTTATACGTAACGCATCCATTTTAAACAGTTATCAGTGAGTATAAAACGTATTTTGGAGATCTGCATAACAAACAAGAGAAGACAGCTGACAGTGTGTCAGTGACTCATAATTCAATAAAAACATTTATATAACACAAAGATTGAAATACACCACAATACATGTGCAAACCTTATTTGTAAACATACATGTATATTATTATCTAAGTTGTCAATAACAATATATCAACAAATAAGAAACTATGACAAGTATAAGAAATTAAAAGTATCAACAACATATTGACATGTTCACAGATTATATATTAATTATTACAGACATAACAAAGGTGTTCCTTATGTCATTGTGAGAAAAGTAAAAGACACTTGCAATACAAATATTTGTAATTATGAATATAAAACTGAAAACAATAGAAACCACCCAAACTGGTTCCTCTATAAACTGGTTTCCCCGCTAAACAGGTCAATGTTCGAACCCTGACTTCGTAACTATATAATTAAAAAATCCCCTCTAAACTGGCATCCCCTCTAAACCGGCCAAACGACCTAGTCCCGGGCTCGGCTGGTTTAGAGGGGTTCCACTGTAGAATCGTTTTCTTCATAGACAGATAAAGGATAGAGTGAGCTTTACTCGTCTAGAACCTTCGACAGAAATGATAAATTCAATTATTATGTTAAACATTTGTTTCTAACAGACACACAGAATTAATACATCATAAATCCACAATATGTCATTCTCTTAAAAAACAACATCAATATACAGGAATGTAATTACATTAATGTCTACAAATTCTTGTAAGAAAAAATTCCCATTCTAAACTCAATAAATACTAAGCTAAGATTTTCCAGTTAGACATCAACAATCACAGAATAAAATTTTCCAAATGGTAAGTTTTGAATATGTCAATTATAAGACTGATCCTATGAAACCACATAATGCTCCTGTAACAACTTCTGTGTAACAAGAACATAGATATTATACAAGTATGTTGCCCTCATGCTTCAGTGAAAAGAGAACAGAAAATACATATTACAAATGGTGACATACACATTGTGTACATATCATGCATTTTTATACAAACAACAATCTAATCTGATGTCTACAAACTAAGACAATTCCTGTATCAGTTAAGTGACAAATAAAACTGTGTTATCATTAATATCACATTCTCATGCAGTACAAAATATAAAGCTAAGCCTGAATTATCAACCTCAATAACATAAAACTGATCATCCAATGATTTGGACAGGCATAAAACAATTTATGATCATGTTTAATAGGTATTCATTACAACCTGATCAACAAAACAATACATGGTTGATGATGTGCTACAGGGTGCTTATATCAATATTAACCTACATTGGATAAAACTTGTATGGAATTGAAAAAAGCTGAAATGGATGCTAAGTATGTATTGCAAAATATTCTGGTCAACACCATACTAGATGATGGATACAGGTCTACTAGATGTATCAAACATGAAATAAATGATCATCTGCAGCAGCAGCAGCAGCAGCAGCAACAGCAACAGCCATACAAAGAATGAAAATTCTATTATTACAACATAATAGACACAAACAGGCATACTTCAAACTAACAAATATATATGTGTATGTGTGTGTGTGTATATGTGTTGCCACATAACTATATTCCAATTCTAATAAGCAAAGACAAACATATTTGTTTCTAAAACAAACCTATATATGTATAACTGTGTCGTCCTACTGACTTCTCTACAATATAAACATATTCTTTAAAATCAATCTTATCTCAGCATTTCAAACACACTGGACTCTCATCTTAGCATTTCAAACACAATGGACTCTCATTGACTCATGCTCATTATCACTGAGTTCAATAAACCATAGTCCCAGTCATCAAATGTGGTAATTGACAAAAGATGATAATTGTACAATCTGAAGTAAGACCCTAATTTATGTTTCTAAAACCCTTGATTACATGAATCACTGTATGAAAACTACTTATACATGAACTAAGGTTCTTCAAAGTATATACATGAACTAAGGTTCTTCAAAGTACAAATTTGGTAAAAAAATATGCATGCAATAACAGTAATCACTTATGTATATAATACATGTTTTTACATCAAAACTCAGGTCCGACATTCAAGTAAGTCTAATATGTAGGTGAAGAATTCATTCTAATGTTTCCAGGACTCAAAACAGAAAAAAATCGAGTCGTACTGTATTTCTTTGTTTACTATATTGAAACAAGATGCTGCGTTCAATAAACACATACATTCCCGGCAGCATACTTAACAATACATTATGAATTTAATCCAGTCAATGTCAAATCAAGGTTGGGTGATATGGGTGGATTGCAAATGGTCAAAGGCAAAAACTGTGTAAGTTTCAAAGAGTTCGGGTAAGCAGTGTAGGTACTAGACGAATCAGTAAAATCTAGTTAACCATGAAACAGTCCATTTCAATATAAGTCCCAATCTGGTCAAGGTCAAATGATACGGTTGAATTAGGAGTGGTCCACAGCAACAAATTAAAGTGATGGACAAAGTGGTAACATATATTTATGTTTAAGGGTCCCGGGGATTCTCAAGACAAAATTTTTGGGTACTTCAAGAGAAATTAACGGTCCCTCCAGGTATGGTACTTTCATTGACTTTATTTATGGCCACCTCCATTTCTGAAATAATTTTAGGTTATGCTCAAAGGATAAAAACTCTGCAAAGAGAAATATATAGGCAATGTGCATCCCAGGGCCTCAAGTTTATGATAAAATGGGTACCACAGCCAATTTTATGTTTAACAAGGTAGAAATCCAGCATAAAGGAAAACCCTGTAAGTGAAGCAAATCTTTGGACATGTTCTTAAAGTCCCTAATGGTTATGTACATTTCCCAGATTCGTAGAGTCCAGACATGTACATGAATTTGAAAAATCCAAATGTTTTCCAATTATGCTGCTAACCATGAGAACCTCAAGGTGTGGTTGAAAAGTTTGAACACATGTTGGCATGTTGAGAAAATTAGGTGGGGTAAAACTACAAAAGTTATTATCATGCATTTGTAATACTTACATAACTCAAAACAAACAAAGTGGGGCACTTTTTGTACATTTTTTGGGTATTTTCTTTGGATTTTTTACCTGCATCTTATACCTAAGGCGCAACCAATACATGAGTGATTACAGCATTGGCTTAAGACAGCAAATCAACACTCTGTGTGATAGCTTGTATTATGAGCACATTTTTCACAAATATGTAAATTTCAAATAACAATGTACTGCAAACTAGTACAAGTGTATTGAAAAGACAACTAGGAGTAAACATGTGAATTGTAATGCATGTTATTTTATCATACATAATACGAAGTTCAAATACTACTTATGTATATATCATATATAACACTAGTTCAACAGTTCGTGGCTGTGCCATGGCTGAACCATCCGTAGTCAAGTTAAACAGAATCTGTAGGTAATTTATTTGGAACCAGTTCAGCCAATGAGAGTCCATTGCAGAAAAAAATCAAACAAAAAAGTACACTTATTTATCACTCAATGGCAAAAAACTCATACAGGGCTAAAATGTTGTGTCAAAAACATGCAAACAGCTTCATGTCGTCCATGTTAAATTATTGTTAGAAAATTTTAGTTTTGGTGATAATATACATTAAAATAAGTGCAAATGATACCAAAATATTATCTGTGATCACTTATTCTCAGTTAATGCATTAATGGTGCAAGTTGTCAGCAAGCTGTATATGAGTCACATAACAAATCCAGCAGTGATGATAAGGATGTCCTAATTCTTCAACTCACAAGACATGATACGTACAGAGCAGACATATAGCATTGGGATTTCCATGGCCATTACATACAGTCACAAGTTTTTATCAACAGTACATCACTTACTTGACATGATTTTCACAAAGTGCAACTTGAGCATTCTACAAAATAAAACTACCAAAAAATGAACATACTTCTATCAATGACTGTTGAGTACATGGGTTCACTGTCTTCACTGTGTCCGGCACTCGATGCTGCATTAATCCACACTTTGTATCTACCTCCTTCTTCCAGATCATAAATTCTAATAAAATTTTGGTCTTTGTCCACCTTATAAACCTTCTCTGGTCCTTGAAAAGAAGTTATGATAATTAGATAATAATAAATCAGTCATCTATTTCAATAATAGCAAATCTTCCCTTTTTATGTCTGTTATGGTAAAAAAATTACATTCAAATAATGTCATTAATCAAATGTGAGAAAATGTTCAAAACCTGGCAATTCATCAATACAAGGTCATAGTATAGGAATAATGGATGTCATTAAATTTTCAATCATTGGGTATACTGAAAGTAAACTGATCGGACAGGAATCTATTGTATTTCATTTATGACAACAAATACATGTATTTTTCAAACACAGTTTCTCATGAGAAACAACATCAAACATATCAGATTCTATTACAGAATTAAAATATATTTTGATAACCTACCTGAACAGTTAAGTCCATTATTAGATGGACATATACCAACATGATAGGATAAAATGTAAGCATTAGTATCTTCACAGGATAATTTATCCCATTCTATACTTAAGCCAGCATTTGGTTGATATAAAGACAGTCTCAAATTGGCAGGTGGCACTTCAGGTCCTGCAATACATTCATATAATTTTATGAACACTATGCACACAACATAGAGACATGTTATACAACATTAAAACATGTGACACATTTTTTAGCCTAAATTTTATGAAATACATGTTTATGAAATACATTAAATTCATTTATATATAAAGAATCAAATTTGTTTTTCAGTTAAGGTAAGAAGTTTGGTTTTGAATGTAAAAAGAACTAGAACTCACTACTGTTGTCTATATATGAGCATGTATTCCATTTAAAACCACTACTGATTGTCTCCCCTGATTCAGTGATAGCATTAACTGCTACACCATACATATATGTCTCAAACTGATCAACATTTAGCTCAAGTTTTGTTTCTGTTAAAGGAACATCAGTAGACTGTATTGGCTCCTGAAATTATCAACAACAGAACTTCATGATATAAGATAACAAATATACTCAATAAAACATTAAATCATGCACACTTAAGTTGGGGGGGCAGCAGAATTACTTTTACAGTTATTTTCCAAGCATTTAATGTAAACAAAATTTTACCAAATTCCTTTTTGTTGGTCAAGATGAAAAACCCATTTGTTATTTAAAACATTATAGCACAGTAACCAAAGAACTGAGCTTATTTTCTAGTGACATCAATTATTCAACAACGCCAAGTAGTCAGAACTACTTCCATGAGTACAAGAATGTCAGAATGTATAAAGCTAACGATATAAAATGTGTCAGTAATTCGATGAACACATCAATACTAACACACTTCAACAGTATTTTGTCTGTTTGTAAATGAATTCAGCATATGCAAGTGCATGCATTAATGACATACCTACATATGATTAGAATAATAATTTATTCTTACTAAAAAAAGAACAGAATCATATTAATGGAAGAGAAACAAATAAGAATTGTTCAGCATGTGCAACAGATGTAGAGAATGTCAGGGTAACAGCTGTAGATATAAAAGACAAATTGGATATATAAGTGTACAGGTTATTTCATGATTACATAATATCTTATGAGATTCTACTTGTAACAGGTTTATAGGTGATCACAGTTAACATGTCGGTATTTCAAACATTCATATTTAGTACCAGAATAAATGCCACCTCACACAGTATGTCAATAGTCACATATTGTAACAGGTTTATTAAAATAGTCCATCAATTATATAACCATCTATTTTAAGCAACATAAACTTCACCCATTTCTTTGAGTGCCAAAAATATTTGAGCAATATAATATCAAACAAAAATATTTCAACTTTATGAGGTTTTATAAAGGGACATATCACTGCAGCCTCAAAGCCCAAATGCTAAACCAACATATTGATTTTTCTTTCCTACGGTGATTAAAATCATACAAACAGGGACGGTCATTTGGCAACTTTTCCTGCGTGAATGCTGAGAAAGACTCCAGATATACATCTGGATAGAACCACCGTCCATAGGCTGGCTGACAGCTTCCCTATATTAGAACTTTGCAAAGTGCCAGGTAAGATAGAAACTCAAAATGGTGCGGGCTAGTAATATTTTACTAGTCAGAAACCTACTGTACCACAGAAGCTCCTCAACATACTGTTATGAATCCAAATGATAAATATATTATATCAACTGATGTACTAGTATCATATGACTGTTATGGTTTACCTGACAACGTCGCTCTATCTTGTAACCCTGACACCAGAATACAGAATATGAAGTCAAGCCTTGCCAGTATCTCGTAGACACAGTACTAGCAGGTTCCCACTGTATCCTAACCTTTGTATTAGGCGAAGTATTTCTTGCTTCTACTATGTGCTCAGGAATTTCTGGTTCTTCAATGATAAAGAAATGAGTATTAAAACAAACCTCAACTGGCGATGAAATGTTTAAAAATATGAGTGATTCATTTTCACAAGGGTTGCAAAAAGCATTATACAATCAACATGACAAGCTCCTATTAATAACAGTTAAGGAGTGTAGTCAAATACTTCACCAAAACCCCAATCAGAGAACTAGTTTTTTAATTAACTAACGATAAAATGTTAATTAGTATAAAATATGTCAAAACAAGTAAGTGAAGTTTAAATACTGCTAAAATATGTCCATAACAAAACAAAGATTACTCTGTGATTTAGCAGGAATGTATATTCTGGACAGAAAATTTGACAGTCCTTTAGATGTGGCCGCTCGAATCTTTATTTGATATCCATGATTAGCCAGTAGCATCAATTGATGTTGTGTATCTTGAGCATGGAGCGTTTCCCACTGTTTACCAGTAGAACTACCTTCAACATCATGGTATTCTACCTGATAATATGAAATGTTTCCATTGGCTTCATGTAAACCCAGAGGCTGAAATAAATAAAATTAGAGTCTAGTAAAGAGAAAATTCAGTTCAAGTGAATGACCAGATAAAGATGTAGGATTCAATTTTAACAGTTACAATGAGTATAATTACAAGAAAATATATATTTCTCTTTTACTCAGACATCATGAATCTAGAATTAGGGGTTATGCATACTTTTTGGTAAATTTTAAGTGTTTTCCATGTATACAGTAATTAAACAGTAAAATGTATGGAGTATTACTGACGTGTGGCCTAATTTCAGGTATGGTCGTGACCATGGTCCAGTAGTTTGTGCATTGGACTTGTAACCCAGCAATCTGGGTTCAAATTCCAATTGCAGCAGGTCATACCCTACTATGAAAATTTCAGGAAAGCTGGTCATGTGGACTGACCACCATATATATTGGAAAATTTGTAGTAAAATGGTGTAATAAAAATAAAACAAAGTTCAGGTATAAAAAGTCAACAACTGTAAGCTTACAAAAATCAGTAGTTGATTAGAAATACAATCAAATCTAATTTTACAACCACATAAGAATGCAGGCCACAAGGAGTACAGATATCACTCAATGGCACACATTTAATGATATCACAAAACAAATTAACAGTACATGATGATTATATTACAGTAAAAACTCACATAGCAACCACCTCAGTACTAAAATCACCTTGTTATAACTACCACTTTTTTTGACCAGCTTTCAATAATACCTATAATTCAACTTAATAATGAGACTATCTCATTATTACGACAGATTTTTCAGGTCTCAATATCAAGGTTTTAATGCACTTCTTTTCCTGTAGTGGTATACATTCAAAGATTTCACAATAAGTGCAAGATTAAAACAAAACAAATGCATATTGTAGAGCAGCTCAGTTTATACAAGAATCAATTGTGTCATCAAGTATCAAGTATAATAAACGAGAGGGTCATGATGGCTCTGCTTTGCTCACCAGAACAAATGTAAGTTAACTTGTTACTAAATAGGTAATAAAGGTACACTTTTGGACAGATAAAGGGAACAAAAATAAACTTGATAAAGGACCATTGCGGGATACTGAATGGAATATTTGTGAAGTCCGGAGGAAGCTACAGACCAAATTTGGTGATGATCCAACCATTGTTTCATGAAAAGAAGTTGGTTTAAGGTATTTCTGTTTTTGGTCAATGGCCCCTAAAAGGGGTCAACAAAATTAGTTTGAGCAAACTTGACAGAGAACTATCTAAGGATGCTACAAACCAAGTTTAGTGATGATACATCCACTGGATCATGAGAAGAAGACGTTTAAAGATATTTCTATTTTTAGCTCTAGCAGCCCCTAATGATCAAATATCAGCATGCCTTTCACATTTCTGTACTTAATTACTGCATTATATATAATATATATATTTTTTGTTCATACTTTTTCCTGTATTTTTGCATGATCCCTGTGCTGTGAAAAGGACAATGTAACCACATAATAAACTTAAGAATTATAGCGAAAAAGAGTAAAATAGTGTAACTATTACCTTCCAATACAACATAAGTTTCTTGCACAATTGTTGGCATGGAGTCTCAGTGTAACTACCGGGTAACAACTCTGGGGCAGTGATTGGTACTGAAATATATTCACACAATCAACATTAATATTAACGCTTGTACAATAATCTGTATCTGGTCCTGGTTTTAGTTCTGCTTTGCCAGCCCCTAGCACCTGAGCACCCCATTTTATATTATAGGAGTCTGGGGCAACCAAGTTTTGTGCAATTCACATTCTTTGTGTTATTCTTTTCAGTAAACATTTCGAACTATTTAAAATGAAAAGCCCCTGAAGCCAAAATTAGTCAATATACTGAGTACATAAACATATTGCTCTTATTTCCCCCCTGAGAATATCTGATAGTTAAAACAGACATAGAAATATATTACTTATTTATCAGTCACCTTTTTTATGCAACCCATTAATACACTCACATAAAATTTAATTTCACCTATGAATCAAGATCCTGTGACAAGTGTTTTACATGTTGATGTAACTATGTTATGATCAACGAAACTTAATGTTAGTTTTCATGAAGGTAATCTAACAGATGAACTGAAATGACAGTTTGTTTTGTTACATTTTCTAATTCTTTTATCATGTATTACTCATATACATACTATTTACGTGATAACAAAAAAACCTGGGTAGAGCTTTTTTGAAAATAATGAAAGTGGCAGCTTATTTCAGGTCAGGGTTCAATAGTTCTTCTGTAAATCAGCATCATGAGGCAACATCAATAATAAGACTGACTTTTTTGTACCTAATGTGGTTTTAATATCTAAGTTTTCTGTACACCAAACATTCTTCATTGCATCATTGCTTTTTAAATGAACAACACTATACTACATTGATGATATATAAGTCTACAATACATCTCACTTCATCATTCTAGCATTAATGTGATTGTGCAAAATGTACATGTTTAATATGCCATTGTTTAGTCATGGTTGTAACAATATTGCGTGCCGGTATAATAGAAAAGAAAAAATGCTGAAGTCATTGGTAAAAACAGTAATAAACTTAAAAATACAGAACTACATTAAATCATAAGTTCATGCCATGTAGATCAATCCTAGATTTCAATCCTAGAGCAGAGGTCAACTCAAATAAAATGTCAGTAATACTCCATAAAATAAATATGCTGTTATTCACAGTAAGGACATGAAAGACCGTAATTATCTATCACCTGTGATATACCTGTTCCCATATATATAGATTGGTAAGGTAAAAAATGAAACTTTCATGTTTTTTCAAACAACCATACTTACCATCTTCATCAGTTTTGAAAACAATTTCTGTTGGTTTACTCCAGAATCCTTTTTCCTCTCCACTAAATAATCGTGGTAAACAGCTAACTTTAAATTCATATCTACTGTTTGGACGTAAGCCACACAGAGTAAGGCTCTCGGCATCTCCCACTTCTTTGGTCTAAAAATCAATTAAGACACAATCAATGAATCAACTAATCTTGACTAACAGAAAATGCTAACAAAAATCATGAAAGACTGTCTCATATCCAGAATTTTATTTACTGGGGCTCGACATTGCAACAACAGCAAAGGTCATTTGGCGACATTTTCAGCTTTAAGGGTGGTGGAAGACACCAGGCATACATCTGGATAGAACCACCGAGTGTCCATAAGCTAGCTAGACAGTTTCCTTACATGTGAAATTTGTCTGGTCCTGAGCGCGATTAGAACTCACAGAGGTGAGGGCCCTGTGATAACTGGTCAGAGACTATGACCACTGGACCACAGAGGCCCACTGAAAAGAAAACAGTATAAATTACCATAATAACATAACAAGGGTGAATAGACAGCAGGTTCAGAATCAACACAGCAGTCTCAAAGAATTATTAACAACATATCAAAATAAATATGCTTTAAACTGAAGATTTATATAAAACTGTCCTTAGATCATGGCATCCATAAAAACTGTTAGTTTGCAGTAACATGACCAACTCATTCAAAAATACCCTCACCCAAATGTTTATGAGTAATTTTTTTTTTTTCGTTTTTTATTCAAGCTTCTCATTTTCAATACAAGCACATGATGTTAACAAAAAATTCCTACTCACCAACCCACTGTTAAAAAATTTGGATCAAATAACTGCAAACCAACATTCTTTTAACCCCTTGCTTCATAATACCGCATCCCCCCCGGCATGTAAAGCATATGGCTTTTGAAAACATCATGGCAAAAGAAGCCATTGCATTAATGGCTTCTTTTGCCATAATGTTTTCCACTCTGTCAGAAAGAAATAACCAAATTTTCTTAAATAAACTGATGTTTTGTATATTTGTTTTGTATTTGGAAGAGTCCAAAGTATGCTGATGAGGTTAAAGGTTAAAGATGGCTTAATGTATGATATTTATAGGAATACCCACAATTTTAAATTACTGTGGTATAAATAAATTAATTATTCTTTGTGGCTAACCAAGTCATTGAGAAACTGAGTTTACAATATATAGTACAAAAAGCATTCAATTTTACAATGTTGATAAAACCATAAAATCACACATAAAAAGGGTCAATATAACAATGATACAGGTGAAAATAGTCAGCCCTGAAATCAACAAATTAAATCTGAATGTAACTGAGTTCTTGATACTTCGTGTAACAATTTCACTATAAGAAGATCAAAGTAATAAAATTCGAGATTTTCATTGTAAAAATAATCCAACTCTCAAAAGTCAGACCAAAATATGAGCCTCTGTCAGTGGTACAAAATATAATCTCTTTCTTCTTCAACTGATAAACTTCAAGAGCCCTTAGAGAATAAGATATCTTGTAATTGACTTCATAGATTACATTAAAACAGTTTCTCAAGTTGACCAAAAAGTTTTAAAAAAAGGTGAAAGGGTGTTTTTTTGTTGTTTTTTTTTAAAAAAAAACCTCCACCCATAAAACTAATAAAAGAATTGTGTGCAACCAACAGGAATCTAGGGCATTGTCCTACAACATACAATATCCAGTCTATTCTTGCATCAATGGTTTGATATTAGAATCATCATGATAAACCTTGTTAAATTTGTCATTATAAAATCATTTTATTTGTGCTTATAATACTAATAACTAATACTTGAAAAAAATTATATCAAGAAAAACATCTAAATCTCAAGAGTTTATTAAGAACATCCTAATTTTCATTATCAATTTCACTTTTTAAGTTTATTTAAAACTGGCATTAGTAAGACCATTTGTTAACGATCTGCAAAAAAAAACAGCGCAGGAACTAACTATCAAAATAGATTTACATCAAATACAAACATGGTTCTCTATAGAATAGTTCAAAACCCAGTTTTACAGTAGAGAAGATTAAAGACAACAAAATCATTCTGATATGAACTCCTTATTAGTTCAAGTAATGTTTTAACAGTCAGCCTTCATGGAATAATCTGTAACCACTAAATACTAATAGTGAAGATTAAAATGAAAGAGATTTGTTACAATATAATCAGTCCATCTGCTTTAAGTGCAACCAGGAATTATTTTTTTACAGTAAGGTACAGAACTGAACACTAAAGCGATGGCCCCTATGAGTACTTTTTTCAGTTATACACAGAGGCCGGCTCACCTAACCAGTTTTCCTGGACTGTATACTAAGACCAGGATTCTCCAGAAGTTTAGGGAGGCAACCTTTCAAATAAGACAAGCTTCAAAACACGTTTAATGTCATTGGTAAAACAAGTCCAATCTGATAACCCTCCTAGAGCAATATATTCACAAAACACACATCAAAACTCAGTTTGATAGAATGTCTCGTTAGAGAGACAATGTCAGGTCTGGAACAGAGCAACTTTATGTGTCTCTGTAGAAAAGAATGATAAAATGCAGTTTTTGATTAATCAATATTTAATGTAAACAAATTTTATAATAATCACAACATGTTTTTATTCCAATGAAAAAAACACATAAAACAAACTGTACCTCCCAGTGTCTGGCATTTTCGAGTTTAAAATTCACTTTATACACTTTGTCACGTTTTGTCTTTGGATGCTGCCATTGTACAGTAATGCATGTGCTGTTCTTGACTGCCCTCACATTCCTCACAGGTTCTGGCTCAACTAGAATTAAATGTGTCACATTAAGTACACATAATGTTATTCTAAAACACAATCACTACAGTTTCAATCTCCCACCCTTTGAATATTCTGATCATAAAATAAACATGTTTGATATGTCATCTAATGAATTGCGGTAATTTAGGAATTAAATGAATTACAAAAAACATATTTTGGAATCTATTGAACAGTCTTTCTAATTAAAACAGATTTTTTTTATAGTTGAACTAATCAAAACCATTTAAGAATTTATTCTCCCATTAATGATTCAAATTACAGTTAGTTATCAATCCTTACATTTTACTTAAAATAGTTAAATCGCAGTAAAAAAGTGGAGCAGGGAGAGGCAGGTATAGAGATTATACTGCTCAAATTGTAATACAGAATCTTCGGCATTTGACAGGATGATTCTAAGAAACAGAACAGTATTTTTTTTCAAATAAGGTCACAGAAAATAAGGCAGAATCTGTTGAATATATTCAATAACACCTGTGAGTGAGTTTTGTCTGCCCACATCATCTGGAACTAAATAATGTTATATAGACCAAAATGTCACGATTAAGTTCTGTAAATAATCAATTTCTTCTTTTAATTACTTTTTTGATACATAACATCAACACGACTCAACTGTTGTTTATGTGTTGCTGAGTGGTAAGTTGAATAGAAACATTGATATACAACTTGATCTACAACAGCAGCTGGTATTTCTGAATTTTTATCAGTTCATACAAGGTCATGCACTAAATACAGATGTGAGTGCATCAAGTGTCACATATATGAATTTACTGTACAACCTGTTAGCGGTTTTTAAAATCAATAACGTTAGCTATATGATACTCTGAGATGCTACATTGTTAACAGAAACAAACATTTATTTACAACCGTTACCATGGTTGTATTGTGCATGAACTATGATATGCCAAAGTAATATTCTTTGTTTTGATTCAAATTATAAGACCAGCATTAAAATAAAACCCATACTAAATTACTGACAGAACATAAATTAAACATATTTAAGTTCACAAATTTTCACATGATTATGCAGAATAGTCCTAAAATTCCTAACAGAAAATCATGAATAAGCTTAGGCATTCTACAGAAAGATATCATCAATAAATGCATTGCCAACAACATGGTGTTATTAACCCAGCATAAACACGAACAGTCCCCAAAAACTCCAATTGTTTTGTTGAGAAATGATAACATCACATACAAACATTTGGTTGTCAATAACTGGTTTAAAATGTAATTATAACAAAAACTAGAACTGTGTCTGTAGGTCTTGTAAAATGTTATTTTTCAAATGAAACAAATTTTGTTAATAAAGTCAAGCCTGCCAGAGAGAACTGTGACATGGGTCTCAGGTGGTGATTATTTGTGCAAAATATTTTAAAATCACATCATTCTCGCTGAAAGTTCAAAAGGCCACTATGACCTTGACCTTTGGTTCTTAGAGGCAACATGTCATCTCATTATCTTAATCATTTGTACCAAATATTTCCAATTATAAGCCAGACATGACTTTTCTGACACACAGGCATCATGGTAACACTACATGCACCCTAATTATTAACGGTGGGAGCAAAATACATCTCTACACCTATACATGTGTGCAAATATACTTAACAGAATGAAAACAAAAAAATTAAACAAAAGATTAATTATTTGACCAACTGACAATAAAAAACATAAATAAGTTTACCTATAGCTGTCGTGTCCACTGTGATAGGTCTTGGTACTGGATATAACAAAGATTTGGGTTTGTTCTCAATACTGACACCCATACGATAGGATGCATCACTTATGAAAGAGTCTTGACCATCATCTCTCAACCATGAGCATGATGTCGGAGTCTGGTGAGGGCAGTCAAACTGATCACCTCTGAAATAAACCAGAAAAATTATCATACAAAACAACATCGAACTACACACAACACAATGCCATCTAATTATCATGATCATTTGAGTCAAACATTTTTTAAAATCCAATTACTGAGGTGTGGGTTGTGACCATGGTTCAGTGGTTAGTGCACTGGACTTGAAACCTGGCAATCCAGGTTCAAATCTTGATCGCAACAGGTCATACCCTTCTATGAAAATTTGACAAATGTGTTGATTTTTCTCCATACATGAAAGTGCAGGTTCCTTGTGGAAGGGTAAGTTAGTACTGATTAGCATACAGTCCAGCAAAAACTGGTTTGGTTATTGACCACCGCATATAACTGAAAAATTGTTGAAAAACACAATTTAAGCCAGTGACAATGTCACATAAAACAATTACAGAGGGTAAATTTATGAGCCCAAAATGACTTTTCAGAACACATTCACCCACAGACATAGATAACACTATTATTATTGATGCCTGGGGCATACAAATTATTATGGAGTTTCACTACTGAGGAATTAGAAGAATATTTGATATGTCAGTGTGTGCTACTGTAGAAGCCCTGACTTTCAACAGCAGTATATCACTGTACTGCATTATAACAATCATTATCATCACATGCTAATTCCTTCTGACTTCCTAAAGGAATTCTATAAGTAATGTGATTTTGTGATTTTGTCACATTTACCAAGTCAGATTCCCTAATCAAATGACTTCTATAGGTCAATATGGGCATATCAGTTGACCATGTATACATATTTTAATGACTTTCATAAATGTGTAAGAAGATCACACACACGATAACATGAAGTTGGAATTGCCCTTTATAGAACCAACAGAATAAAATTCCATGATTTTAGTAACAGCAGCGAAAATTCTAGGACTATACATATGAACAGTTATAATTTCATGATTAATATCAACAGTAGAAATTCACTTAACTCTTGCAACAAAATCTTTAAGTATGCTCACATTGTTGAAAGGCAATAACATTGCAAATGGAGACATTATGTGACTTTTACAATAAGAAGTGCATTTATCAAACGAAAAACACGACAACTAATTACCAATCAACATGAGGATGATGTTGTTTCTGGGGAAATTCAGGAATGAAATCACACATGACTGTTTGATATTAATGCATCAATGTTTCATTGAAGTATCAACGATACAGTCATAGTGTTGCATAATTTAATCAACATGCTATCTATATAATTACCAATTATCTAAATGATTCAATCATGTTACCATACATAGAAGATCAATAATATAAAAGAAAACTTCACATTCTCCATGTTTCATAGGGAATTTTTTATCAGAATGATGGTACCATATCAAAGAGATAGAACAGACATTAAACTAAGATTAAATATCATCAAATATTATTAGTTCAAGAATGTTTAGATGGTATTTTGGAACAGAACAAAACGTAACCTTGATATTAAGACCACATTGAGGTAAGAGAACTAAGGTTTTATTATTGAGGTGGCCTCATAATCAAAATGAAATATACAGGAAATATTGTAAAGGAAAAACGCATATAATTATGTGGTCTTATTTTTCACATCTTTACATATTTTGAGTGTTTGTTCATTTATTGTCAATCAGTTTGCCAGTGAACAATGCGGAACTCTTGTCTTGTAGATAAATCTAATGGCATTATTTCACAATCTGTTTGCATGTTTTACACTGACTGTGAAATAACATTCTGAATAAATTGTTCTAGCGCTCAAATATTGTATGAATACCAGGGTTAATACTGAAATTTTTTACTCAAATTCCTTGATAATTCCATGATGTTCATCAATTTTCCATGAATCCATGAAAGCCAATTTACATCATATTAAGTGGTCATTAATGGAAACAGTGTCATCATAAATATTGCAGGCCGTGAAGAAATGCTCTATTTTGTCCTCAAAAGCATTTGAATCAAATGAAATGCACAAATTTGATCATTGGGAATAAAATAATTGCAAATGATACTTGATTTTTACAGTAACTTCCCAGGAATTTAGCACTTCAGAAGATTTTTAAAACAGTTTTTAAAGTTTCAATGATCATTTGAAAATTCCATTTTTCCATGATAATCCTCTATTTTTTTTGAATTCCATGATATTTCCATGACAGAGTGAATTTCCATATTTCCAGGTCAGCAAGCCCTGGAATACTGTAGGGATCATCAAAATATTCTGTCATTTCTATAAAATCATTATTCCTAGCATTGGATATTTTTTTTTATTTTATTTATTTAACCACCATGATTGTTTATCAGTCAGTGCGATACAATGCCACACCAACAGACAAGTCCAGTAAAAAATTGTAAGGTCCATACTAATTACCATAATTAACAGAACTGACTGTCCAAGGAAAAAATCTTCAATGATGGTAGTAAAAAATGGCAAGAATATGGCACTGTAAATAACTTCTGGTGAGTTTTTCCCAATTACAAGTATAAATAACCTGATCATGAATCCTCTTTACTAGTTCATTTTGATTCGTTCTGGTGCAAAGGATACAACATAGTCAGTCTGCAATATCCACACATTTGCCTTCAAAGCCAACATAAACAATTTGTTTCTGATTTGCTATCTACAATCATTAAAACTTACTAAGTGCAGGTGAAACAGATAAAACACTATGTAACTCAGTTGCGAAATTCACAACTTAGGCGGCTAGGGATTTTTTTTTAACTAGGGACTTTTTCATTATTTCTTTAATTATAGCATTTAACAGGTTGAAGTATCCTGATTGCATACACTCTGTCTGTGATGAAGAAGAAGACAGCTCCTGCCAGGACTTTCAAACAGAGGCCAAAGTATATTGTTAATTTTACAAGATATGAAATAAATCTAAAGAAGCCATAAGAATAATCGATTTCAAATTACAAACTAGATGCATAATTATTAATCTTATAGCCTCTCATAAGTCAGCACAATTTAACAAAAGGTTAAGAATTTCAACCAATTGTAACTTAAGAAACAAAAAGTAAGAGATATGCTTGAAGTGCCTTCAGATTACCTTACACCTAAATGATTATAAATCTTGTTACGTACCCAGCAGATTTATAGTTGCAAAGCATTAAATTTGAATTAAGATAATGACCCAATAAATGTGAGATACTAACATTTTATCAAGATATAACAGTGACATAAAGAAGCCTTAAAAATCAATTTTATCCTATAAATCAGACATGAAAATATATTTTTGAGTACTATAGAAATAACAAAACATGAGCATGAGAAGTCTCATGGCTTTCAGACATACTTCCAATCATCAGTACTGAACTCCTGTCAACCATTATTGGAATGTTTAATGAACTAGAAAATGTCTATCAGTTGCCATGACATCCAATAAAAGATTAAGAGACACAAAGATTGCAAAGCTTCCAAAAGCGATCACCAGACTAAAAGCAATATTTCATCATTTAATACAAAGTAACTCGTAATGTGGTAGTAGACAGAATCATTGTTGCCAATGAAAGCTGAAACATTAGACTACAGTAAAACCCTGAAAATAAGACCACCTTTGGGACCTGAAAATTCAGTCATAATAATGAGGTGGTCTCATTATCAAATAGAATTACAGTGAGGTTATTGAAATCCGGCCTGAAAACAAGCATTTGTTATGGCAAGGTGGTCATAACGTTGAGATGGTCGTTATGTGAGGTTTTACGGTATTTGTCTTGCTATACTCACCTTACAGTCCATACAAGTTTGATCTCGATTGTATTCGGATGGACAAACTGAACTCCAAGATCCCAGGTACATGTCATATTCTCCCAGTTATAAACTCTACAGTTAATATCTGTCACTGATTTAGGCTCATCTACAAAAAAGAAAACAGCCATACAGTTTATCAGTGATCAAAGAAATATCCTTATAGTTGGTCAGAGATCAAAGAAGTAGAAGACATCATTCAGACAGACCTGTTTCCATATATTATAGCCTATAATCAATGGAATCAGGTCTGCCTGAGTGACACCTTCCCTATAATTTATCGGGATCAGTACAAGAAAGAAAACATGATTAACAATTATGTACATGAACAGTACTGGGATGTTGATCATTTTAACAAACATTGTCACTGGAAACTATGTCATCAACATGATAATGTACAACAATGCTTAGTGTTTATGCATTTTTTGCTGCTAGTTACAAGTTCAGCTTTTGGTAACTAAAAGCCCAATTATTTACACAACAAAAAAGGTAATGTATCAGCTTACAGACAAGATATCAATCTGTAAGGTTTCAGCAACAGAACAGATGTACAGTTTAAAACTATGTCTTGAACAAAACAAGATTGAAATGAAGACAGATTTTCTATATCTAAAGAAAAACATGAATGTCTGCACACGTGTCACAGTATAGCTCTGATTAGTAACACTACATCTCACACCCACATTGTGCAAAATCAACTTGTGTTACAGCTACAGATCTATATACAGTCTATGGGTGAAATAGATATTAATTCCTAGAAAATGTTGCCAGGCAACATTCATAGCAAGTTTTCTCTTTATTCAACCACAACTTGACCAGATCTTAATCTAAGTAAATCAGCCATAGTATATCCATAACAGGTTTGTCCCAATTTCCCCAGGTGGTAAAAGCCAATCAGTAGAAAATGTAGTCATTTACAGTAAAATGATGAAACAGCTTCATTGAGTTATTTTAGAAACTGAAGCATAATTTTGAACACTGATCATAGATATCATCATGTTCCTCATTAATATATAATGTACTTAAGTAAAATGGATTCTATTATTCTGAGTGTTTTTTTATATATATATATATTTCCAGATCTTCTGAAATCACACACAGAGAAGCAGAACATAACAAAAAATACTTCAATGTAATACTTAGTGTATTTACTTGAGCATTAAATGGAGACAAGAAAAAATATACTAGCAAGTTGAACATGAACAACATTTTCTTTTCAACCCAATCTTGATACAAAAGTCAACAGTGTGATTCACCGACTAATCAAAGGATTCAGTCATGAGAAAGTTCAGTATCAAAATTATATGAAAGAAAACCACGACCACAACACCGGAAAAATTACACCAATACTTCAGATACTAAACAGGAAGAACATAACAAGGTTAATCCTTAATATCCTAGCCATGTAAACAGCACCACAAATATGGTGTGTGTTTATAAATAGAATACACATGAGGGAAATGATCTTTTATTACAGACCCAAACTTCACTGCTATCAGCCTTAGGGACACTAAGACTATTGCCTTAGTACTGCAAAAGAAAAAAATCACTTACATTCAACTCTGAGAAACTGGTTGCCGATTATCTCCGGACGGTTGGCAGTTCGGTTCAATTTGCAAAGATAGTTCCCTTCATCCTCAGGAGAAGTGATTGGTAACCGTAGAATGATTGATCGTGTTGACAAGATCGTAACGAAGGAAGAAGGAATAACCTCATCAGACTTTCGGGAAAAACTCAGATACCTCGAATTGTAGGTCACTTCATCATATTTGGTCAGGTTACAGGTCAAGGTCAAATTGTTTCCAATGAACACATACGGATCATTCGGAAGAACCACTGAAATAAACAGCATTGATCATCATTAACACAAATGTCTCATGCTAATCTAGATGAGGCACCTTTAGGAAAGTTTTTCATAAGAAAATTTGCAGAAAACTTTATCAAATACCTAGGCTACTGGTAATATTACCGAACATTCTCTAATAAACTCCCCCGGGGTGATACATTTTTGAAAATATGTTTGTGTCATTCCTTGGATTTAAAAAGTCTACTTTTCAACTAATTTCTATTGTTCATCTCAGATTGAAATAGCCTGTCATGGTAAGTCACTTTTGTTATCGCTTGTTCAGGGGGGGGGGCATTCATTAGGGGAGGGGCGTTTATAAGGGAATATATGGTATACATGCTTTTAATGTACATTTGTAGGCAATCACTGGCAATGATACTCTAGACATCTGATTACAACGGCATGGTCCACTATGTTCAAGACATAGTGTGCCATCTTTAATACTTTCAACATGTATTAGTCACATGTTGTCATACCTGATAATGAAAAAAACATTTATTACAAATGCCAACTAAACTGAATCATAGTGAATGTACTTGATTGGATCGTGTGATTGCTTAATAATAATAATAATTAGTATTGTTACAAGCAGCAGCAGAAAATGAGCCATGCCAGAAAAGTCATTCCAATTTTAACATCATCAAATTGGGAAAACAGAACATGAATGCTATCAAATACATTAAACAGCAATACAGCAGACATCAAGTGTAGCTTTATCCATATATGGTAAATTACACTTTTGATACAATATTGACACTAAACCTGAGTCAGTCTACTTAACATAGATCAAAGAATTATTGTTGACAACAAAATCATGCATGATCCATCAAACAACTCAATACTACACAGTAGGCTTAATAATCTAAAAAACAAATGCCCAATTGATTAAACAGAGAGTTACCATAGCGACAATTCTGTGAACTGCAAACACACTAAATAAGTAAACAATGAATTCTAATTAAACAATCAACAGATTTATTCTTCATGTCATTGTCGTTAAATCTCTTACATTGATAATCAAGCCTATATATATATATATATACAGAAGAACATAATAGCCAGTATACGCCTGATTAGAACTTCATTCAGGCCGTCTAGAACACTCTTTAATAAACAATCTGATGTTTAAAATTTATTAATTGTGTAACTGAACATATTTTAATAACAATTATATGATATGATAAAATTTGCACTTGAATTTTTTTCTCTGCGGTTTTTTCTCTGCATCATATCAACAGTCAGGTCATTGAGTGACTTTTCCAGTGGAGGAAGCTCCCAAGCATACACCTGGATAAAACCGAAGACCTTCTATAAGCCAGCTTCCTCACATGTGACGTTTTGTCCCATGTGGGATTTGAAATCACAGCAGTTAGGGGTTAGTGAGTGCTAGTCAGGGACTATAACCACTTAACCACAGAGACTTGTACATATGTATTTGAATTCACAAGCTATTGTAGAGTGTGCAGGATTGGACAATTTTTTTCTGGCGACCCATCCAGCAGGACGACCAGCTTAGAATTTTAACTAGTTCTACAGCAATTTCAACTCATCCTGAGTCCATTTCTGCTCATAATAACGAGTGGAAAAGTAGAAAAGTAGCCCTGTTGTGCAAGTAAATATAATATATAATGAACACGTTAACTGAAGCAAGTCTTTAACATAGCATTTCAATCATACTTAATCACTGTTTTGATGGTGATATGTGCATACATTGCACATGCTTTATCTGTCTGAAGTGTAATAATAGTTAATGTATCAGTTTCTAATTCCTTTGAACTGACGTATGCAATAATTTACAGATTTTTTTTGTCCCTTAAAAACAGTCACACCTTGTATCAAAACAGATTTCAAAAATGAAAGACAAGTTCATAGGTGATATCATTTGAATATAACTAAACCAAAAAAATATTAACAAACCATACAAATAAAAATAATAAATCAGCATTAAAATATATTATGTGTTATTTCTTTCCACAATTTTATGTGTAATTTAAGATGAGTATTAAATACCAGTAGACCTAATTTAATCGAGATATCCAACATCTAGTCACATATGCACAAATAAGTTTGACAGTGTAATATTCTCCTAATGTTGTCATTATTCCGAAGATGGAAAACCATGGGCAAATATCCATGGGCATAATAACCACGGTTAACCATGGTCAGCAATGGTTATTTTAACAAGGGAAACATCAACATAAGAAAATCTCAAAACAACAACAAATATGGAAATACATTTGTACTATTATTAATGTCAATAATTTCGAACATGCATATCAATATATTGCAGAGGCCTAAAAACATCTCATATTTTGTTGAAAAAAAAATGATACAAGTGATAATCAGCCAGAAATAATCTAAAATGAAACAAAAAAAACTCAAGCACACACACAATCTGGACTAATGTAGAAATTGGATATTTATTGTAAAACCTATCAGTTGAAATACTCTACTATAATATTATAACATACTGTATTACATGTTTGCACAGTGAAACAGAAGATAGCTTGATCTAATTTAGCAGCGTTAATTTACTATATTACACTTATCACAAACAGTATTAGGTTTCCAGTACTGTCTGTACCTATCAGTAGATCTTAAATATTAGCTTGCATGCACATAAAATAATAGACCACTAAAACAGACACAGTATACACATGTATTCATGATTAAGCATAACTTGCATTTTTTTACATCAGAAGTAGAACACCTACTAAACATTGACATGACCACACCACATACCAGTAACCTGAAGGCACACATATACCAGCTCTATTTATTTTTTATGTCTTGGTTAAAACTGAATTTGTCATTTTATTCCTTTTATTTTAAAAATCATACATACATTGGATAAGAAGTGGACAAATCTCCATTAAATGCCTATTCATGACCCACTATAAAAGCGTAGTAAGCAGGTAATAGTATCAATAAAATATCTGATATATGAAAGGTTTCACCTTTTCCTGCATAGACACACCACCTATAATCCCCTACAGCCAGCACTTGCGTCCTAAAATGAATATCATGTAGCCACTATGCAGTTTATAAACCCATTTGTTCATGAGAACTTCCACCATCCATCTCCCTACTATCCTTTTAGTGTAAACCCATTCTTTCATCAGAACTTCAGCCCCACCCTCAGTACAGACTCACTCTTTCAACAGGTTGTCCACCCCCATCTTGTTAGTGCAAAATTATTCTTTCACCAGATCTTCCATCCCCCAGTCTCTTAATGCAGACCTATTCTGACAAGATATACATTTGTACATGTCTTAACAGTTGTTGCCCACTGCGTCATAAAAAATCAGTAAGGGATACTATTAAGCAAGGGAAGATAGTTAAGCACTGTCATTGTTCATGAATTGGAACTTCAAAACATTCAATAAATATTTACTTGGAATTGAATATTTATATTAACAAAATATCAGACAACCTGAGTCAATTTTTTTAGAGAAGGACAATAATTAACAACAAAAAGTTTCACCATGTACATCTTGGAAAACTTCTTAGACATATACTTTTACGGTTATTCACAGTATCTAGTAAGACATCAACAAAAAAACATCAGACAATAAAAGAGTGAATGATAATAAAAGCAATTAAACTTGCTAAATCAGATGACCACAATGAGTCACAATATGCGATGATAGAATAGATTACCAAATGTATAAGGTCACCTGAGAGTCAAACAAGCAGAAAATCTGAACTTTAGAAATTACTCAGTTCATAAATCATTCAATAGTTTATGTCATCATTTACCCATCAATAATTCCGATAATTAGGTTTACAGTGATTGTTTGTATGTGTGGGTATGACAAAGCAGCTATTTAATTAACAAAGAAAGAAATAAGGTTTTCCATGGTTTCAGTGAATATAATTATTATTTTATTAATATTTATGACAGTAATGACAGGGTTATGGATATATATGTTGGCAGCACAATTCAGAGGTTTTAAATTCAAGTCTATGAAGGCTAAAATTTCATACCCCACAAGAACACTTAAAGTACTTGCTTTATCAATGAAAATGATATCTTGAGTATCCAACTCAATTCAGCATGAATTGATTTCTGTAAAAGGATAAGTACAGGAAATAAAGTTGCTGGAATAATTTCCTTTGATCAGTTAATCTGACAATTCCCTATGTAGCAACAAGTGCTAGCTTATTCTTAAGTCAGCTTATATCATCACACAACACTCAATAGCGGAGGGAAAACAATGCCTTTTGTTGCATGTTTTATCTTCACCCACCAGCATTTTTATATGAGTCAAAGAGTAATCTTGATTTTTATATTTAAATTATGCTAAAACCTAGATCTTCTTATACAGACAACAAAATGAACTTATCTTCATATTTGAGGGAGAGACAATATAAAAAATAAAGTTATTTTAGTATCTGAAGATTAGACATAATGTTTATAATGCTCCGATCAACACACCAGAGTCACCTCGTAACATCACTGGATGTTATCATAAGTAGCACATATATAATACATAAACTTACAAAATTAATTGCTAACTCATACAGTACAGAATCTTACCTCCATTTCTTTCCAGCATGTAGTGAGCAAAACCTTGACCGGATGCTGAGACGGCGAGTAACAACAGAATGTAAAGTGAGAGTTTTCCCATGTCCACTGTTGCCGTCAATTTTGTCACACTAAAAAAGATTCTTCTATCATACTTGATGGATTATCCATCATACCCTGAAGAGAAAGAACAACATCCAGTTATGTTCTTGTTTATACATACATACAGACAGAAAAATATGAACTCTTGTAAAAACTGAGTGCGTACTGATGTTTTATGAATCAATAAAACACTAAGTTAAATGTAACTGACCAAGACTACTCTCCCCAGCATCATTTACCAGCAAAATATAGGAATGCCATAAATAGAATAGACTGGATCATAGATCAACCAGCCACTGACATTATAGAAATGTTATATGTGTCAGTAGATAATATTAAAGAAAACATTCCCACATATCTGATGACATTATCAAGCCTAAATAAATAACTGTTCTGAGCCATTATCATCATGTTTAACATATAGTAGTATGGTCATGTAGAACTCAGTGTGCTGTTAGTAATCTAACCTAACATCATGGAACTAGCTGTCTTCTCCTCTATTTCGCACACAAGAAGTACCAAGGATTACCTTATCTAACTTGATACTGAGACATTGGTTGTCTCATTCTCTGCAGAGTGAGCAAGAAGCACTAATGGTTATCAATCTTGTTTTCAGTAACATAAATATGATATCTGTAAATATGTCTCCTAGAAGTATTATCTGCATGTACTTGGTTCATAAAATCTGATAGAGCAGAAGCACATGTAGCAATATCGAACATTCCCAATAAACCACAAGTAAGAGTGAAAAAAACTTTTTTTCAAAAGTCAATGGAATACTCTTTGTATCATCTTGTTTTATGAATGTACAGAGGTCCACATGGCAGATTGGGGAAACCCAAATGTGTAGCCTATGTAAATAAAGCCATTATTATTATTATCATTATTATTATTATTATTATTATTATTATTATTAGCAAGTTGAGAAGACACAATTAAAGAGGTTATTGGAATGAAATGTAAAACTGCACAAACTAGTTTTAAACAAAGGGTGGAAAAACTGTTATGTCAGCATTAACACAGCACAAATTGTCGAATTGGGTCACTAAGGAATTATAAAAAAACACATCACAATGTTTATTCATTGATACATTTTACTTAATACATTCAGTTTAGACTTCCGTTCATTTTACACTGAAATTTGTCTTGCACCTCAGAAAACATCAATTTGTCAATTATATCTTATTTTCGCGCAAATGAAAGCAGACAATGTATTTAGGTCACAAGGGTCAGTTTTTATCAGTAATATATATTGCAGTAAACAGTACTAATACATAGCTAACAATAACACCGAATTATGCCATAGAATATAACGATTAAACAAGTCACAAAATTATCTTTGTCACAATAGCCAATAAACTTGCTTGTCACATATTCCACAGCATTATCCTTACTAATCTAATTTGAACGAAGGTCAACTAGGTACATCAGAATGTGCTAATCATGGGGCCTGCAACCTGAGCAGTCATGATGAATGTAAGTGAACCAAGGCAAACAGAGACATTGATTGAAAAGAATCAGTAAATAAATTTCTGAAAACTGTACAAATGGGAACTTAAGCATCTTCAAGGTCATGATGATAATTATGTGTTACACTAGTGTAGAGAAACTTCACTGCATTTTAAAACATAATTACACTGGTAACACTTACTGCAGAGGACCATCACTACATAAATATTTAAAACACATACTTTTTGAGTAAGAACTACTTGATGTAACTGATATGTTCATAGTAAATTAGGAGTGAGAAAAATCCATGGTCCTAACCAGGGAATGAACCCGGGACCCCCTTGGACTGTAGGCAGGCACTCAACCATGTCGTTAAAGAGTTACACCAATAGCAAGGTTGTTGAAAGTGGCTTACATGTTCTTACAATCACTACATGTACAATAAATGTTTGATCCTACAACATAAAATAATCACCAGTGTTAGAGCTTGCATGGAATTTGATGGTACTAATACATAAGATCACATACACTTTAAAGTTGAGCATACTGAATTATTTTTGTGCAATAAATCATCCAATCATGATCAGAATGCAGGTGTAAATTAACAACAGTATATCAATCATGCCATAAAACATACTCTCATAAGACTTCAGGATGAATCCCTGATAATTTCCTCTAAGTGACTTAGTCAAAAGTAATTAAATCCTAACAATTTGAAACTACAAATTGTATCAATTAAGTAGGTCACTGTTTACTACAATACTAGTAATCATGATTTAATTTTCAAAATAAAACTTGCAAAAACATACCCACAATCCATATCCAGCATGTTGTCACACATTTAAATAAATAAATCATTCCTGTGTAAGTTTACATGAATCACATGAATAAACCTGATTCAATAATGAGGTTGTTAGTACACATGCTAAGTCACTAACTAGGTTGGACAATGTTTAAGTCAATAATACCAATGCAGAGTTAGAACTTGAATAAACTTCAGTTTAACACTCTCTAAATCAGTTGCAATTTTATAAATGTATTGGACCATGTTCCACATAATGCCCAAATATAAAGTTTATAAATATTTAATCATTGAACTTAACTAAACTTCACAAGGTTGTCTATCAGCGATACAGTCCTAACTCACTCCACTAAATCTTGTTTCAATAAGTACTTTAATTGGAACACATGCACTAGAATAACTGATAATAGAAATAGCCATTTATGCATCAGTAAACTTCAATGTTATTTTACACATTTATGAACACACAAAACTGATTATTTGATAATACATTAGCACATAACGTGATCAAACAGAAGAGTCAATATTATTTTATAAACCAGCCTTTAACTGTCTACAATCTATAACACAAGCTGTCTAAGCATACCAGCTGAAATCTACAATCTATATTTTTTTTTGGCCATCATAACAAGACAGTATATATTGAGCTGACTTTAAATTGTGGACTGCAGATATTGCAGCATATAACCCATTTCTTTATGTAGCAAAGTTCAGTATTATCTGGGTTAAATATTAGTATATCAGGCTAACTCCGAAAAAAAATTAACGAGGTTAACTTATCTATTAAGTATCAACTGAAAAGAATCAAAACATGAAAAATAAGGATTATTTTATCTTTCAGGGTCTTACTTGGATGTTATTGACTGGAGTTGTATGTCACACCAACAGGCAGGGTCATTTGGTGACTTTAAAAAGGAGGAAGACCCCAGGCTTACACCTGGGTAGAACCATCGACCTTCAATAAGCCAGCAGGAAAGTTTCCTCACATGTGAATTTTGGTCCTAGGTGGGATTCAAACTCACAGCAATGAGTGGACAGTGATTACATGACAGAGGCCAAACCACTCGACCATGGAGGTTACTGTTTACATGAAAGAAGTTGAAGCATCAAGGGAAGGAGAGCCTGCTCCCACTTCACATTCCCTAGATAATACAAAACCAAATTCTGCACTGTCCAGCTGTGCAAAAATGATCACTGAATATTTTATATTAATAAAATCGAACTATGAAACATAAATGCAGGCATATTTAAAACTGAGTTTAATAGGTGTTATACTTTGAATGAAAAAAGAACACATTTACTTTTTGAAATAGCAGCAGAGAAAATTTATTACATAAAAAAGAACAGACAGTTCAGTCTAATTAAAACATCACAAGGCTTACACCTAGGTAGAACCACTGACCTTCAATAAGTTAGTTGGACAGACAAGTCATGGTACCTACAGACAAGAAGGTAAAAAATTATGACATTTAGTCCAAAGTCTTTAAATGCATCCAAACATGTGTAAAACTGACTTTAAATGTCTCAAATACTCATTAATGTTTTGCTTCATTTTGTTTGCTTTTATGTGACACCAGGGTTTAACACCATTTTTTCAACAATTTTTCAGTTATATACGGCAACCAGTTCATCTAACCAGTATTCCTGGAATGTATACCAACCAGTAGTAACTTCCACTTCCACAAGGAGCCGACAACTTCCCCACATAGGGAGGAAAATCAACATTTTGTCAAATTTTTATAGAAGGGTATGACCTGCTGCAAACAGGATTCAAACCCGGATCTCCGGGTTACAAGTCCAGTGCACTAACCACTAGACCACGGCTGCAGCCGTTTTGCTTCGTGATTAATGCATCATAACATCAAGATTGAATATACCAACACTTTTCCTCATTTCCTACAGAAGAAGGCTTCTGCATTCAAAGATAATTTAACAATGAATAACATCAACAGGTTATGATGATGGCAAAAAAAAGTGCATAATGATGGCCAAAAAGTGCAGCCAAATTATTACAAAATGTCTCTCTGCAAAAGAACTGTAAAAATAAACTAAGTGCAAATGAAGCCAGTTAAAATAACATTTTTCAAATACAATCATTGATATCGTATATAATCATACAATATATACAGTAATATGGGAATCTGATGTGTAATTCTGTACAAACAAACAGTCATGTCCAATTCCATATGATATACATCCCAGCCTAGCCTTCAGTGATATTCACACCTCTGGTCAGACAAGACAAATATATATTATGCCAGAGTGTACACAAGACTTAAACAATATTAATGACTCTGACATAACTAACTGTATAACTAATAAAAACACCATTAACAACAACTAGCTGTTTACATAAGGGCTAAACAAACAATATGGGGGAACAGAAGGCTGGGGTATAAAACACACTATAAAAGCACATTAGGCTTGCACTCAAACATAGACATTTTATAAAAACAAAGACTGAACACAATGAAATATAACAACTTGTACAGTACATGATCAGGAAGTGAAACAACAAATAAGAGAATTGTTTACTGTATTCTGTGGTACAAATATTTGTCAGTTAAGTTAAACAAGCTGCTTGTTCTGGCAGGAAGCAAGAAGAAAATGAAGACATTGTATGCATCAATGAGACTCTAAACAATGTGTTCTTACATTGAGATGCAATGTCACAACTTGTCCATGCTAATTCTTTCAGTGTCTAGGGAAATCAATATAGCAAAAACTAAACTTCTATTTTAAATATTATGCATGCAATCAAGTGACACAGAGGTCCTTCAATTTTCGTCATCTGTTTCTATGACGCCATATAATCATACAGGGAACGGGGCATCAGTCTCTTTACAAGAACCAGTTTACCATGTAATCAAGTTGCTACAATCGATGCAGTTCCATACAATGATGGTTTTGCTGTAGTTATGGAGACAAACTTCTCTACAAAATGTAGCAGATTTTCCCTAGTAACACGATGACATTAATGCTCCCTAATCCCCCCTATGAATACTAATTATTATGAGATCATTCCACCAAATTACCATGAATTATTTATTCAAAAAGAATGTCAATAATCTTGTATCAGCCATTACGGCCCCTGAGTTGATATCAATCAGACTAAGTAAAATAAAAATCTGTGAATGATAAATATGCGTGATGTAATATGGTGCATCAAGACAAGATTCACATTCCTAATGGTAATAAGTGATAAGTATCCTTTTTATTCAGCATCACTTTTACAGCTTCCTGGCTAAGATAGGAGATGAATATTAGTCAGATCATAATACAGATATTGGTTCAGAAGAGTGGACAATGAATATTCCAGTAAAAATCCAACATTGAACAGATATCAAAACGAACTTTAAGTCTACCAAATAAACAGAACAACAAATAATATAGGAACAGATGTGATTTTCCATTTTTATTACTAAATTAAAAGCACTAAAACTGTGATGTGGTTTCAAGTCAGTGAAGTTCTTATGATAAAATTCAATGTCTGTTTATGGCGCTGTGTTAATGTGATCAAGTATTATACAATAAGATTAATAGAGATCAATGAACAATAATCAATGAATGTCTAGACTTAAGTTACAGACTTGTGAGATATCATACAGTATGAGACTGAGGGATTCTAAAACAGAAGATCAACATAAATCACCAATGACTTAAAGCAGTCATCATATCAAAATGTCTTAGTAATTCTCAGAATGTTTTCAATTAATTTTCTTCCATCACAGTTTTTAATTCCAGATTAACAAGTTCACACTTTTAATATACTGTTTTACTTGATTTCAGATTGGAGAAGGGTATTTTTCACACCTCAATTAGACAAAAATTTTGAATTACCTTTATTTTCACACAATTATCAATTCAATTATTGATCATTATTACAATGCCATGACTTCAATGTGTTTGTAAACTGTACTTCTATATAAATAATTAGAACAAATTACTCTGGTGGTAAAACATGCCACAATGAGTGATTCGATCATTTTTAAACTTTAATGAACTCACGGCATCTGCAACTTTAGTTTTTCAAAAATTTATAAAAACAGCATGGGTTAGTAAATATGCCAAACTGAATGATTTTCTATGACTGAATAAAATCCAGGGGATTCTTATATACATATATAGTTGATGCTATCTTTCATTTCTTCATGCACAGAAATAATCTCACAGAACCAATAGCAATTCCTGAGAACTTGTATTTCTCTATGCATGAACTATCGCAAAATCAGTCTCTTGACAAATTACATCGTATTTTCATTAACACAAAGTATTTCAATGGTCCCAAAAAACTCGGGGCCAACAAGAATAGGCTGTATATGAATCTCTTTATACCAACCATGTGCTTAAAAGAAAGCTGCAATTCAATGCAAAATATCTCAAAATTATATTCCTAGAAATCCTTACACTAAAATCAATAGTATATACAATAAATTAGATTTACTGACGCAGTAAATTCATTAATTGGGTAAATTCTGAGGCATGCAAATGGAGGAGACATTTTTATTCCAGATGAAAGTTTAGTTAATGCCATTTAGAGCCACAACTTCTTTACTATATGAAACAGTATACAATATAAAGAACCATCTCAAAGCTGTGTACTTAATACTTCACTATTTACAGTTTGTTCATCAAGATAAATATAAGTAATACTATAAACCTGCCCCAATAATCAGAGGAACTATAATTTAATCAGTAAGAAACATGAAAACTGACCTAATGACTTGAACCAGGCCATACCATATATACAGAAACATTCCATACATGTTCTATCCTTCAAATAATGGTCAGAAACTTGCCTGTTCTATTGATCATTGGATCGTATCTGGCTTAATGGAAGGCTTACAGGAAACATCAAATAATAAGCTTGTTAAATATCTTCAAGTCATGAATAATGAATACTCATCAAGTAGTATAGATGAAATTTATGCAAAACTGCCAGAGCAAATAAGAGTGTTACTCGGACTTGATTTGTTAGATTATGTACCTAAAACTGAACTAACTTTGTATGGTTGGTTGATTATCACATACAGTGATAGTCTAAATAAATAAACATGAACACAAAATCCTTGACACTTCACACAGTAAAATTGTAGATAATTTCATAAGAGGTAATCATTGGCCTTCACATGGACAACAATCACATTTTCTGTCATTAGTATGCAGCAGATACAAAAAGGCACATAAAGGCATACTCATATCCAATGCAACAAAGTAACAAAGTACATATAAAAGACCAATAAGGAACACATTGAACATGACCAGGGTCACCATACAGGATATTAGTGATTGGGTTAAAGCCAAAACTAGTATTTGTGTACTGTTATACACACAGTTCAGCAACAATAACATGATTATATCAAACAAATAAATGACAAAACCAGTTGTCTGACTTACTCCTTCACATGCAACTGACAACTTTGTAATTAAAATTACCAAAACAAGAAATGTTACTGTACTAATGACATATTGAATAACAAAATATAATAAAATCCTGGTATTGGCAATTAATGATCTCATAAACACTAAATCAAAGCACTGAGAGAACTGTTGCTGGCAGGCTAGTTTTCAAAGTTCTAACACTGAAGTTTAATTATGATGGACACATGGCTGCCTGAACCGACAAGTATCTTGTAATACATTTTATTCAATGCTCAAAATAATTATGACCAATAAACAATACTCAGCGGCAATTAGTAATCTCCATTTGAGATGCAAGAAATACCTGCATGGAATAGGCAATACAAAAATTAAGCTGTTATTAAATAAAAAAAAAAACCGCAGATACTTCCTTATTTCGAACAGTCAATCAATAATATCAAATACTTGTTTGCTGCCATTGACATACAGCTGAACATGGCCATAGCCATCCATGATCTAGTGGTAGCTCTAGAAGACACAGATTTCATATAGCTAATAAGTGAGAGTTCCTTCTGTGATCCCAATGATTGAGGTTGATAAAATACCGATCAGCTTCCCTCTAATATAAGTCATAAATCAGTTTTCATTTGTTTTGCACTAACCACCCATTCTATCAGTTTTTTTTAATTTATGCATACAGCTCGATCATAGCCCACTTAAATTAACTTGGTTTGTTACAGTCTTCATCCTACTTTAATAATTTTGTTCTTGACATCTTTTTTCTTATGTCTCCCCATTTTCTAATGGAGACCAAGACCCAGCAAGCTACATTCTAACTTTATCAAAGGCTTACATTGTACATACAGTAACACAGGTCATCCTGTTCAGCTTCGCATCCCCTTAGTAAAATGGCATCTTTTTTGATCATGTGACAAAACACTGATACTTTGCATTTAGATTACACTTACAATTTTGATTGATCTATAGTGAGCCATAACAAAATAGCGCATTAGCTCAAACTCTTAAAGCTGAAGATAGAGAATTTTTTTGATACAGTCATTATTAAACAAACAAAAAAATGTATCAAAATAAGGCATGATTACTACATATAAAACTTATTCCAGGACCATAATTTGGGGAATATGTAGTATCTATGTCAATAAAGATGTAGTTCTACATCATCAATGGTTGTAATTAGTAAATATGTTATTTCATGTCGTAATATAAGATCTATGTGTTTATTTGCATGTATAAGAGAAACAAGAAATCTGCACAGTACTCAATGATCAGATGTAGTGAGATTTCAGGTGTTAGCAGGGCAGGCTATAACAGGAGACACACAGGCTAGGACTGCCGGAAAGGAACCTAACATTTTTATCAACTATACTTATTTCATTTGGGTAGAAGGCAGTCAACACGCCAAAGCATTATTTCAAAATACAGGAACATCAAAGCAAAGTGTATGAAATGTCCGCAAATTAAATGAAAAATGTTCAAAAGCATATGTTCCAACAATCTAAAATCATATACTGCCCTTATATAAGAAATCCAAAATAAACATTACATATCACATTATCTGTCTTTAATGAACTGCTTGGTTGACTGAAAGTGCAGTCAATTTTGTATATAAAATGAGTCATACCCTAATTAATCAATAATTAATAAGGCAAGTTAATTATCAGACCATCTATGGAAATCAACAAGTGCATAAACAATGAACAGACTAAATAAGAGCCCAGAAGGACTACACTCCATACAGATTTAAGAGACATTCTGAGTAAAAAACAACAGAAGTTTTACTGAAACAAAACAGAGAATGTATTAGCCTTTGACTCCATAATTACTGATTCCATTAAAAGACAATTTATCAGACATAGACATCAGGGCATTTCATGGATGACAGCTAGGTCAATACTGTGACAAGCTCAGTGTTTAATATGTTGATCCTTTATAATGTTAAGAGGCGAGTGTATGCTGTGAATTTACTAATTATTGGTGGAAAACTAACAGTTGCCTCAGGTACAAGAATCAGAGAACAAATATTGGTTATGGCAAGTTCAGTCTTCAGACAAAGGATCAAATGTCATAAAATCTGCAGGCTGAAAACATTACATAAATAGAGCTTAGAAGTAGCAAGGTAAAAAATTAGATAAAGAAATACAGCCGAACCATGAAAGTTCGAAATGCCAAGGAAGTGTCTGAAAATTTGGTACTTTTACTCATTCTTAATTTCTGTATCTCTTTGTTTGTGTGAAAAGGTTACAGAGATAACATTAAGAAGACCATAACTGGTGATGCGTGATTTCTACATGTTTGTGACGTTCATGAAATAATATGTAATTGTTATACTTGCTTAAATAAAACTACTTGATTATGTGTTGTTTTTATAACTTAATACTGTATAACTTTATTTGTCAATGCATGTACAACTAACAATTACATAAATACTCAAGCAGACAGCAGACAGTATTCCCAACACTTCGTTTTATCGCATAACCATGACGTAAAGATTGATGACGTCATTGATGCTAATTCTGTTTTGACATTTTTTAAGCATCTGGATTTGCCAGCTTTACAAATGATTACCAATGAATTTATGTGGTCAGACATTTATAGAAGCACAGTGACAAATAATGATTCATTGGAAGACTGCTTCTACACTTGACACTAAAAAATAAGTGTAACTCCATAATGACAATCAATTTATTGTATTCATTTATGCCAAAGCATTGACATCAAATGAATGTAAAGGAAGTCGAAGTACAATGAACTTAAGTTTAAAAAAGAGAGAGGCGGATTTTCCCCTATCATGTATATTGATTTGAATCAAATATGTATATAATTTCATCTGAGGTAACTTACTCTAATGCAGAAAATAACAATAGGTGACATTTACCTTAATAAGAGCTTCAGTCAAGTAGTTTAATGCTGACTGTAGGTAAACATAAAACAAAAGGGGACAACAAAGAATCTGGTCCACTAAGTATCAAGAGCAAACATGACAAGGAAAGGTTTGACAACAGATCAGCGTGTCCATGTAAAGACCAGGATACGACCAATCAATAACACACTTAACACGTAAGTATGTCCGCAGTGTTCTCAAACAAGGACATAGGATACTTCACACTTAACCCTCACAGTTACAGGAAACTCGTAATTGATTAATTCTCTCCCTCTCTCAGTGCCTGCCTTTGTCAAATAATGACACTGATCATCAGCTGCTGGACTTGTTACAGCTATCAATATATTAACTGTACAAATCTTCAGAAACATAAATCAGAACAACATTCTTATGAAAATACCAAGTAGATAAAAAATACTTAAATCAAACCCTGTCAATTTATTCACCTAATTACAATACCCTAAAAGACAAGCAAGAGGCCAAGAATACAGTCAAACAGGATCAGCAATCATACTGATTAATTTCAAACATTAAACATTGCATGCTTTTTCAAACCAACATTATGTTTAGCAATCAATACAATGACCATCCTATTTAGGTCCACTCTTTTGTCTATGAATTACTTAATACACTTATAACACCATTTACATTGATCGAAATCGTTTTAACTAATTTTCATTTTGGAAAAAAACACATCTGCCATCAGGTTTTTATGTCATGGTTTCAGATTAATTACAAATTCACAATAAAAACCACACCCCTAGTGTTACATCTTAGTTAAGACCATAAATTATACCGAAGAGTCAGAATCATAGAAACATTAAACCTCAGACCAAATTGCCAATAATGTTTCCATATTCTGGTATAAATATGGACACAGCAACAAAAATCGCAAATTTTCTTTTATAAGTAGAAGTAAACAGAATATTAATCTCCAAGGGATTGCCAGGAAATTGTTTCACACTTAGGTGTAAGACAAAGAATTGTAGTAAATTAGAAGCTAGTCCCAGGTGACATTCTAAATGAAATCACCTAATAAAACATTTTGTTTCCTGACCCTGTGAATAAGAACACAATCAGAATATGAGGATAAAAAAAATAGAAAGTCTGTAGGTATCAGCTTTATGGTATTAATTGGATATATTTGTAATACTTGTAAAAAGGCAAATAAATTCAGTTTCTAAGGAATTCAAGAATAAAAACAATAAGCTAACAGCTAGGCAATTGTCTATCTAGGGAAAGATTCAAAATTAAATCAAATAGTAAGGGTTAATATTAGGATAGTCAAACATATCAGTCATGTATTTCAGAATTCCAAAGGAAGGACAGCAAGACTCAAGATAGAGATCATAAGGGTCATGGTCCTCCAACCTTCATGTGTTTCATCTCCCAGTGCAAGAACAGCAACGCTTTATAGGGACAAACTAGACAGTTTAATATGCCCCTGTGCAAAACTACTGAAATGAAACTTATAATTAGGGATTTCATAAAGTATAATTATGTGCCCCCTAGGAGTTCATATCTTGATGTTTTGGCTGAAGCTAACCAGCCTGAAGCAACATAAGATAATATCAAACTTGACATAACACAGTGGCTTGCACTGCAGTGAAATTTCAACTTTCATCGCAAGGGAGTTACATTCATAATAATGAATGGCGTGCATTCAAAACAGAACATCATTCTGTGGGTGTAAAACAATAAGACAAAGTCTGGACTACAATGTACTAGTGTAATGGTACCGCAGTCTATGTCTGTCCAAATAATACACCAAAACTGAACAAGTAATCAATGATTTGTATGGAAAATATGTTGCTCAAATAACTGTGCACGTTGACTGAATAACACAGTTAACGATGCTGTTGTCTAGTGCATGAATGTATTAAGCGAATGAAAATTGGATGCACAAACTGAGTTTCTAGAAAATTTCGATACCAAATAAAGTAAAACCCAGTAGAATTCAATGTATGGCTCACTTGTGGTTAATTTAAAGCATGCTGCCATTATATAAGTACAGTGCAACCTCTCCAAAGCAACACTTTATGGAAGAAGCATATGTTGCTGAGAGGTTGTTGCCCTAGAGAGGTTAGATTAATACTTAAATTGTACAGTGAGAAAAGATTAAGCTGTTGTTGAAGGGAGTTTGTCGCTCAAGAGAGGGCCACTCTGGAGAGGTTGCACTGTAGTTGCCTTTTCACCATGAGTATATACTCCAAGCCACCAATATGGTTCATTCAGGAGCTTCCACTATTTCTAATTGATCTCTACACCATAGCTGTACATTTATTCCAAGTGGTATTTAATATGCAAAACATCTTAGGCAACCTTCAACTAATGTAACCTAAATTAAAAATGTTTTGCTTTTATGTCAAAAGAGGAATTTTTATACTCGTTCAGGGAAATGGCATGTTAATAAGTTTTTTGCGACACCTTATTCACATTGCAACTACCTCACTATTATGACCTACTTGTTATAATAACCACTTATTTTCAGACTGGCTTTCAATAACCCCTATAATTCAACTCAATAATGAGACAATCTCATTATTACAACTGACTTTTTGAGCCCGAAGAAGGTCTTATAACTCAGGTTTTACTACATACATTTAATTTTTAATAATTTCTGCTGGGAAAGAATTAGAAGCAAGAAATTTAAATGCAGCAAACCGTTTATAAAACTACAGAAAATGAATGAGAAGTAATGAATAAAAGCTGTAATCAGACAAAAACATCATTTGGGACTATAAATACAGTTATAAACTCAATTGAATTGTCCCTGTGAGAGAAATTGATTTGAATGCAAATTATTCAAAATATTTAGTAAAATCTCCAGGCTTAGTTTTTTACATGCAGATTAGAAAAGTAGACCAAAAATGACACCACTAAAATGGCTTCAGTCAGCAAACAAAAAAGTGTTTGTATTCTTTCATAACCTGAACATTTTTTTTTTAAAAAAAAACTTGAATTTTAAAAATAATGTGACTGGTGAAAACTGTAAGTTATTTGTTCAAAATAGCACGTTGTAAAACGCTTAATCATCATTATCATTGTGGTTAGAATTTAATTAGAAAATTAACAATTATTAATACTGCATTTATAAAGTAAATATGACTGACTTCATAAGAGGCAACTAATTCTTCCGTAAAACTTAATTGAACCGTACACTGGAGTGAATGTCACAATCATATGAATACAATGCAATATCATCTCATTATATTAGTAGATCAACCAAGCATATTATTGGTGACATTAAAACATTCCACCAAGGTTTATCAGAAATGTCAGTTAACAAACATACACTTAAAAACAAAACAAAACATACCTCACCAACTGAAGTCGTGATATCACTGGGTATAAATCAAACTTCATAAAAAAAACACCAAGTAAGGTCAATTAAGCACAATTAAAAACAAAACAGAATATGGCACATCCAATGATGTTTAACTGCTCATTCTTGGTACCCTTCCGATAGTCTGATATCCATTGATTTATTCAGAGTAATACTCTACAATCTCCATACATTGGTGTCACAAAATATTGTCTGTAACAACAAGCATACTTAATTCTTCTCAGCTTCCTTCAACTAGAACTTGCCTCTTATATTACAAATTATTGGAAAACAATTAGTAACAATGCTCTCACAAAGTAGTTACATTCTGCAGTCACATGACCCTTAATCATAAGAACTCCCTTTCACATAAGCCAGCCAAAGCGCTCACTAGAAATTTACTCTCCGCAAACATATACCACTTGTCACAAACTTGATACCTGGTGGGTAAAATATCAATTAACAGTAAAATGGTAGCAAACACTTACTTGGTACTCATGTGCTCAGATCATATTGTCAGGTGAGTATTCCGAACACATGAAGGCTTCAAATAATATTAAGAACCAAAATAACAATAAAACAGCATAATACAGACAATAAAAGATTAACATCTTAATGTATTCAATAATACACCAACAATCAATATTAGCTGAGAGCACTTGCCTGATATTTGCATCTGTATAAGAAGGGGTATAATATTGACACTTTGTCAAAAAACGAAGTTAATTGTAAATGGATGTTATTCCATAGTTGTTTGGTCTAATTAACAAGTTTGTAAGTGACAGTTTATGTACACTTCATGTTTTATCCTGCCTGATGAAATTCTTGTTCAAAGAAGCACATCATAAACAAGTGCTATCTGACACAACTTCTTCATGTTTCATTACACTTATGTTGAGTAAGTGCAGGGTTTATGATGTGTTGTACTAATTCTGCTATTCAATACTTCAATAAAGGATCAAATAAGGTATCCAATAACATCCCTAGTTTACAATCAAAATTTCATCATGAAAAATGTAACTAATATGAAGGCCCATAAAGGTCAGCTGTAAGGGGGCATTTGTGGTCGAGTGGTTATGGTCTCTGACTTATAATCACTAGCCTCTCACTGCTGTGAGTTCAAATCCTACAGAGAACAAATTTCACAAGTGAGGAAACTGTCCAGCTAGTTTATGGAAAATTGGTGAATTTACAAAGTTAAACCTTGGGCCTTCCTCCAATGTTAAAGCTGGAAAGTTGCTATATGACCCTGGCTGTTGGTGTGATGTTAAACCCTCGGAGAAAAAAAGGTCAGCTGTAAATAAATCATGGCTGTGTTTCTTGAAAATGCTGTGATTGGTAACTATATTAACATCACCAATAACTATTTCAAATCAAGTATATAATACTTGATAGTAAGTGTTTGTACTAGATTCTATATCCAAAGCTACAATAATGATTCAGCACACATATCATCAACTGAAATTACAAAAAAAGAGAACAACACAGGGCTATTTGACTGAAGAAATTAGGGAAAGTAGGTTGAAAAACATTTTTTTTCTAAACATATCTTTCATGAGAGTATAGCTATTGCAAGTGAACACAATCAATAATTCTAACTTAATATTTTGGATTTTGCTGTTATAAATGTTAGAGCAAGCTCCTAAAAACAGAGTCGGTTGGGTAACCATTAACATGACTACCTGTATATTTTCTGGTCTTAAATATGTTGTGCAAGTGAAGAGTCTACTGAAACAGAGACATTATAATGAACAAAAAATTATATTACCTTCCTAAAAAGGAATGTCCTTTTAACTGGTAGACATCACAAACTTGTATAAAAAAGTAACTAATGCCACACAAATAATTTCATGAAACAATAAAATACTTTAAAACACAACATTTTGAACTAATTACAATCAATATGTTAACATATCCACCTAAACATACTGTTTAATTTAAACCTAAACATGATATTTATCAGTAACACTATGAAACTGTATAAATAACATAACTTCTCTATGTATACCATTAACATACAACAGTCAGTGAAGAATGAATTGATGCAGTACAATCACTGTGATATAACATTTCAATACTGACACAGTTAACTATCCCCCTGTGAATGTATTAAGACTGACCTGTACCCTGTTATCAAACATATTAACAAAATTTTACAGCCTTATGTCCATTCATAAGTGAACATAGCAACCATTTATTGAAGATTCTAACAATAAACATTTACCATACCACAAAACTAAATTGTTTCTTCTGGATACCACATGAAAATTTAGGTCATTTTACCATACATAATTTTACTTGAAGTCAGTTTAACAAACCATGCTAACATAACTATTGCATGTAACTGATCACACTAGAAAACGCATCATTTAAATAAAACCAAATAAATCAAATTTATTCACTACTGTTAAATAAACCAAATTTTTGCAGAAATTACAGAATAATGATAAAAGTCTTTTTTACAAAAAAAATTACATAATTTGACTTAAAATGTTAATCATAAGGAAATGAATCTTCAGAATTTGTTAAATATTGGTAATTTAAAGGTACCTGACATTAAAGGCATTCTTTAGTTCAAAAGATGTTTCATCCCATGGATCAATAGCAAGATCAAACATCAACATTCTGAGATAGGGTTCCAAAGACACAACTATCCCTTACAAAAAGATGAGAATTTTCTGATATCAAATTAAAGAAAGATTTAAATCATGAACAATACCAATATGCAACTCTCTTAAAACCCATTAAATTGCAAGCATCCTATGGGACACTCATATTGATAGGTAAGTCTGATCATAGACTCCTATAAGCACATGGTGAGAGATCAGCTTTTCTAAAGTGCTTTGAAAGGAGGTACTAACGTACCACCAAATGAGTTTGCTTTGAAATATTCCTACAGTAAACTTAAAAGATATCACCAGAATTCTTGCATGGTACTATTTCAACTTAATATCAGAAATTGGCAAAATGGGCTACTCTTAAGCAGAATTGAAAATACAACCCCCCCCCCCCTGCAAAAGATGCTTTCAATACTTAAATGATTTCTAGAATCCAGACCTATAAATTAAATACAGCCAAACATACAAATCTTGTTAATATATAACTACTGAGGGTATATTTAATCACAGCAGTATTAATAACTGCATGAAATTAAAGCCAATTATTTTGACACAGACATGGATATTGAATAATAAAAACACATAATTGTCACTGATCCAAATGTAACTAAATCCTTATATGTAATTTCATTAACAGCATTTGTCCATAAAATGATGTAGCTTTTCTCCTAATTGCAGTTCATTTGAAAACTAAATGTTGAGCATAAATCCCCCATTGAGATATCAATATGTTAATTATAATCCCTAACATCTCACAATTAAGAAGGAAATATAATGGTCTAATGACTTTGAAGGCATCATTAAAATCTGTAGAACAAATAAGGTTGAGTCAACAATATGACTCAGTGTTAGTGTACAAATTGTCCTTTTATGGTGAAATTGCGGATTATAATCTAGATGACCTTTCACAATGTACTAAACAATTCAACAAGAATCAAGTAGGTCAGTGATATTGCTACAACTCAAATATTTAGTGATAACAAATGTGTCCATGTTGTGGTATTATGGCTTTTCAATGAACAAAAATGATGACAAATCCTGTATTATTTACATTCTTCAAATATGTTTAAGACACAGAATAAGTATAATAAGTCACAAGCATTATAATCATATTCAGAGAAAATTATTTGGTATAGTAGATTGCTCTCTACCACGGCCATTTCAATTTGATGCTATTGTTAAGAATAAATTGGCTACAGAAGCAGGTGCTTTCATTTGGATGCAATGTCTCAGATCAGTGCCTTTGGCATCAATCAACATATCATGTATGCTATTGTTTGAAAAACGTTCTTTATGATTTTTTCTAGCAAATATCAATGAGAATATCAAACTTTTTCATCTTAACTTTAAATGTTTGATTATCAGCTCCAGTTTCATGCTCATTAAATGAGAAACTAAAATTGAGCAGACACTTAAAACAAAGATACAATTTCTTTGAGAAATGTTTTCACAATCACTTTTGTCACAATTTTTTTCCATTTAAATTCAAATTTTAGAAAGAGCTATAGGGTTATGATCATCCTAAATCATTACAAAAATAACAAAGAACAAATTACACAGCAAAATGTGATCAACACATTATGTTTAAAGTTATTTTTTCTCCAAGTTAAGATTTAAAAACATCACCTAGAGAAGTTTGCAGTTGTTTACAAAATGTTGGGGAACAGGTTCTGTTTGGAAGGTAACTCAGGTAACTCAGACATCAAGTACATCACTGAAATGCTAGCATTAACTGCATCAATATGCACACACTCATGATAAAAAAATTGTTGTTGTTTTTTTTTCAATAAATACACTTCTGTGCCCTTCAGTATATTTATAAACCAGTTTAGCTTTGTACATTTATAACAATTATGTGTAATGAAAACAAGAAATTAACATAATAATACTCTCAGAAGAAAATATTAAATACACCGGATAATAAAAGCCAGTCTCCAAATAAGGAATGACTGAAGGCGGCTTTTACTGGTATTTATTTGTCATTCCTTATTATAAGGATGGGACACTAAGAAACTAAAAGCTTTTAATAAGCAGACAGTTGCCAGTATCAGTAATGTAATTAGACACAAGTAGAAGATAAAGATATGTCTTTCAGCAAGAGCTTTTATCCTGTATGTATGTATACAATGTATATAAAAGTTTCTGTCAATGCATAAGTATATGGATACATAGATAAGAAAATATGGAATTTTTGTCACAATTTTTTCAGCTTTAATACCTGACTGAAGCAGACTGTGATATCCAAATTTATTTGAATATTTGTTTTTGGTCCATCATTGAATCTGTCCAAATCTATTGTACCTGAAAACAGATACAGTTTGCAGTTTTCACTTTGTGTGTTTTGTTTATATTCTTTTTACAACACTTATCATTTCATGTTGTCAAATTACTTGTTATGAGAAGGTGCATGACACTTAAATCAATGATGTTAACGTTCTTATAATGCTATTTAAGTCTTGCCCTAGATTTAAGAACATACCATAGTCTATATTCCTTATGATATTCTTATTAACTTCTCTAGTCATTAAAATACAAATGAGTGCTATTATATAGGAGTATAATAATCGAAGAAATGTTAAATGAGCATATACATGATTGGATAGCCTATAATTATTGAAATAATCATCATCGGTCAACATGAGGATAACTCTAGCACAAAAAAAACATTCATATAGGATGACTAGAAACAACAATATACCTACACTAATTAACCATGAATCAAACAATTGGTTGTCAGACTGTTAATTTTAACACTGCCAACCCTAACTCAATCATGTCAGTCTCAACACCTTAAGGTAATCATAGTTAGCAGCATGAGCAACAATTGCTTGCTTGTAAAACCTGCTAAATATGCGCACTTTAGGAAAACATCAAAGATTTATTTTCTTAAGTTTTAATACACTATTAGATAAATATATCTCAGATAAACAAAAATTCTTATTTGACCCTATTTTGTCCATTTCGAGAGCTGGAAAATCGGGCTCGAGTTCAACACTAAAATATCAGAAACATCAAATTTTTTTGGACACAATGATTTGGATGAAAAAACATGCATTTTATACATGGGCAATTACAATAATTTACTATCAGGAAATACCTTTGCACTCGATCAGCACTCAAAACATAAAGTCAGTCAGTAAAAACTACATCAAATAGAGATAAGTAAAGACTGAAATTTTAATACAATAAAATCAACAGTAATTTGTTCTAATAATAAGCAATTCACCTGTCTGAAGAAATTTAGCTCTCTTAAAAGTACTTTCAGTGCTTTGATTTTACCAAATTGATCGATTAAATTTTAGCAGATAAAAAAGATTGTCTTAATAGCACAAAGAAGGGCACTTAACTGATTTCATATTGCTTTATCTATAACTGATTTCACATTGCTTTATCTATAACTGATTTCACATTGCTTTATCTATGACAAACAGCAAGGTTTTATGTCAGACTGTCATATAAAGTGAAAGCTAGCAAGTGATATCACAGACCTTGTGAGGTATAATTTTTCAATCACAGAGATATGGCTTAATGTCCATAAATCAGTCGACTAATTTGTTTTGCTATTATCTCTATTTTCATTCACAGACTAGCTTATACCTCTGTACGCCTTAAAAGGCATTTCGTCTTTATATTAGATAGCTAACAGCATGCTAAGAAGAATTGCATATAATTGTTTCAAGATGGAGACAAACCAAGTCAATCCTCAATGTCTACAGGCTTAAACATTGTTCAGCTTCAGATGGCGTACATAGTTCATTGAAAGTCTAGAACCAGAGTGTTCAAATTATTCATTTGAATTAACTATACAGACTGAATTAACAAAATCCCAAAGGAAAATAATATGCATTAGCTTCTTCAAGCATTAAAATATTTCTCTACAAAGTTAGGTGTCAATGAAAGACAAAAACTCTTTCACTGAAAGTCACAACTCACAAGAGTTGTATTTTTTAATGCAGAAAAGCAGGAATATGCTAAAATAACAATAGACTGATGGACTCTTATTACTGTTTATTGATTTCAATTTCCAACAAGAAAAGCTTAGCTTTACAGCCTCCTCTAAAATTTTTGCAGCTTGAAGAAATTGTGTATGACTATTTCATATTCATCCTTCAAAATCATACTAAGTAACAAACAACCATTATTGTAACAATACCTTCTACACTTTATACAGGTACATTAATATGTTGAAACTGAACATAGATTGGATATCACCAGTACCCATATTAGCTGCACTTGATCAAACTTGCATGAAGCTTCATCAATTGTTGTCCATGGATTACACAGATTACAGTATGCATGGCTGAGCCAAGATCATGCTAACTGTAGCTGACTCATACTATAACATTGCATGACAACATACAAATAATTAAAAAACAGAGCACAATGAGTAAATTGTACCACAGCAACAATGCATCAAGTATGGAAGGTAATGCATCATACACCATCAAAGGTAAGCGACATGTGACTTGCTGCTCTATTCCATTATTGATGAGTACTGTACATTTTCTATTTAATGCCCTACCAAACAAATCATGACACATATAAGGAATAAGATTTAGATATGATTCTCCAATTTTAATATTGGATGAGAGTCAACAAAGAGCAACAATTCCTACCCCCTCCAACAAGTCATCTGAGATGGTGTACACATGACACTAAGTCAGCTGGACTGTCTGACTGTAGGTCACACTTGTTTGATGAATATTCAGTGCAACGAAAATCTAAGGAATATTTGAGGGAGAAAGATCATCTGAGAAACCCAATAGGTTCTAGAAAAAATTACTTCACTCAAAGCTAGATATTTAAAATAACTTGTTTCATGAAAGCACTTATATTGATATCATGTTATTCAGTAAGCTTTCTACAAATTTTCATTCAGCATTCTCCTTTACCTAAAAAAATTCTGCAATTTCAGAGAAATTTGTAGATGAATCTAATTATGCACCATGGAAATCAAAATTTCAATGAATGCAAAGGAGAAACAGGGAATGAGAAAATTGTTTCCTGAACATCAAACATTTAATTGAAAAAAAAGGGCAGAAAATCCCTATAATCAAAAATACCTTGCTTCCAATTCTTTATTCCCAAGTAAGTTGGAAACATTGTTAAATTTAAACAATTTACCAATTTAAAATTGCAAAGGGAAAATTTCACATTCAGCAGTGCCATTTCGCGGAACTCTAATACTGGAAATATCACATAAAAACTATTTAATAGCTGAGGTAATGGCGGAACAAAGAAAACCAACTTAGAAGTTCACATACAATCAACTTAAAGATGAAAATAAAGATGTATTTACAACAACAAAAATTGATACAATGGAAAATGGAATAAATAACAAATGTTACTTTGACTGTCAGGTCAAACAAACTGCGCTTTATAGAAGTCTTGATGCCATCTTTGTTATAAAACAGAATACAAATCCAATAATGCTTTCTAGCAATGAGTTCTGATCAAAATTACAGGCTGTTTCCTTTCACATTAAATTGGGAAGGCTAATTTAAATATTGAACCAAATCTTTCAACAACCAGTTAACATTTTAAGGACACAAAAATATCAACTTAAATACAACAATTTATAGAATTTGAAATTGCAGTCTTACAAGGAAAGGTTTGTAGTCTACCGATGAGTTAACATCTTGTTCTTTTTTGTATTAGGGCTGTGCATTGCTAGAGTACTAGTGATATGATAGGTACATAAGATTGGGACACTGAAACACCGAAAGTATCATGTAACAATGTTTTAATACAAGCATCCTTCAATGTGTTTCAGAGCTTGGAACCATTTTAACAAATTTATTCTGATTAAACCATAGTTTCTACAATAAAGCCACTATCATACAAAATAAATTGCACTCACTTAAATTTCATATACAGTGTACTTACTAGGAAATAGACCAAAATGAGGCAAAATTGCATTTTATCTATTGGATATGATGCTCATTTGTCATCTCAATTTTGAAAAAAAAAAAATTTGAAACATGCTTTCATGAATCGCTCAGTACCAATACAGACCCTGGATAGTACATGCATACCACAACATACTGGTAGCTAGAACAACACAATAGTAAATAGGCAAAAATAATGTTCTCAAAGTTTTTGTCTCAATTATGTCTTGACATTACCTTTTCTACAGGGCTATATGGCTAGCAGGTAACAGTATATTTGGTTAATTGAAACCATAAGAAGTGATGAAATGACACAAAAATCTTCTCAATAAAAGTAGGGCTAAGATGGTTGCATGCTGTTAAAATTTGTTAATCACCAATGTGAAATTGAATAAAACTGACTTTTTGTCACAGCTTTGAAATTACTAATTCCATTAGTAGATGGTGCCTCACAATGCAAACTAGTAAGTACAATCACAACAAAGCATTTAACGTTGTCAACTAAATCTGACTGGTGACCCAGTGGCAGGGTTTTGGTCTTTGGTGTGGAAAGGCTTTGACACCATCAGCAAATCTAAGGTCTATGTTATGTCACTTTCAACACAAATAAAGGATACATTCATGGACATACTTTCACTTTCTATTTCAAACTAATATTGCCCAAAGATTAACTGACTTAATCAGACAAATAGCTTAAGTTCACTCGTTAAAAAGTATCAAAGTTCATTTCATATCAAAAACATTGACTAATATACCTGATACTGTAAATTATAGTAAAATAATGCAGGTCCAGTCAGTCATTCTGTCAGTATGATGTAGAGAATGATACCTATCACATTTCCACAAAACAAATTTTGTAGATTTTGGAATCATGATTTAAAACAGAAAGTTTTTTTTTCTTATCAACTATCTTAATGAATGGTAACAGATAAATATTTACTATTGAGAACTTATACATAGGGAGCAATTTATAATAGAGGACTTCTGTCAAGTTCTGTCCAGAAGAGCATACGTTTGTGTACAAACTATCCTAAAAAGACAGTAAGTCTTGTAAACGTTCGTAGACTTTATTTATGCACCTCCAATGAATTTTAAGGCTTCAAGGATTTTTGATGAATTATATGTGGAAAAACATTTCACAATATAGTCTAGCCAGAATAAAGTTTGTTTGCTAGGTATTTTTGCTTACAATACTGAAACAAGAACTTCTTTCAAAGCAACGATAAAATACCACAAAGCTGTGACCACTCTACTAACTACACTTTACTGCATACATTCAGAGACGCAAAATGGTTTCATTGCAATAGCTGTAAATGCTTTGTTAAGAATAGGATTGGTTTTGGAGGGGGTGGTTGCCTTTCAAGGTGGTTTGTGGGGGGGCCTGGAAGCAAATGAAGCCATATGGTGAAACATGCAGTTTTCACTACACATGAACAAAACAAACCATAAATATGTTATTGTGTTGGCTTATTTTTGATACTGACTATTTCAAGTCAAGACAAAACTACCAATGCAAATTAACATGGAAATAGACCTGCTGCAATTTAGAAACAAAATAAACTCAGTGATTGATTATTGTATATGTTGAAAATGTGTGACTGGGCAAGATTACTGTACATGTGGACAGTTCCTAAAAAGTGATTTTTTATTTATTTCTTAAAGAGAAAAGAAACAACAGATACAAACCGGCATAAATCAGAGACCAAAGTACAACACAGCGTACAATAAAATCACTACTCAGTCTATTATGACCATTTGATACAGTAGAAATGGAGAAAAATTGTATTCAATACATATTCTGTCCCAGACAGCCAGCAAGATTAGCCTATTAGGATTCTTACACTGGTATGATGATCACCAATGAAAAACTGTGTGACAATTGGCACTACAACAGCATATCTTACGAAACATCAAAAAGTCTCAGACATTAATTTTCTGTGCTTGTCTGTTTTCTCCGGCTTTTTCGCCAAGTATACATCAAAGAGTCTGATCATCTTATTTATCACCATGTTTAGTTTTTTGTTCAGTAATAGAATGATAGAATATGTATAAGGTAGATTGCCTTGTATAGGAATATAACTATCATCCTGAGACTGTATGCATCATTTCAATAAAAAGAACAACAATGATCTAGAGCAAAATTGATGTATGTCATGTTTAACTATGGAATGCAGAATTAAGGTTCTTCTAAAGTAACTTCAAGACCAAATGACCCCCAAATAGCCATTGTAGTACATTGCATTCATTAGATCTTATTGTAATTTGGAAGGGCCAGTAGAAACTAGTGTAATAACGACCGACTGGTTCTTAAATGGCAGGCACATTGGGACAAAACAATTGCAAAACAAGAGGGCTATGATGGCCCTTTATTCACTCACTTGAGTAAGGACTGCAACTTCTTAGGTTTTCTACTGATTTTACCTGGTGACCTAGTTTTTGACCATAGATGATCCATATTCCAACATGTTCAAGATATTATTAAGACCAAATTTCTGACAAGGTATGGTGAAGATCCAATGAAAACTGTGACCTCTAGATTGTTAACAAGGTTGTCCTCTGATTTGACCCGCTAACCTAATTTGTGACTCCAGATGACCCATGTTTGAACTTGTCCAAGATATCATTAAGACAAACATTCTGACAAAGTTTGTTGAAAATCATATCAAACTGTGACCCCAAGAGTGTTAACAAGACTGTCCTGTGATTTGACCTGGTGACCCTAGTTTTTTAACTACGTGCACAGGTGAGCTAAGTGGCTGACAGAGACAAAGCAAGACTTTGACATTCAGTAAGTCAGGTCTTTAAAATATAGACCTGTTTAAAGCAGTGAAAACTGTTTAAGTTGGGTCCATTTACATCAACATTTGAGCAAGTTAATAGCAGAGCAAAAATTCTAGCTTGGAAATTTGCAGAACTAACACAATTTTGTGATTGATATCACAAAAAGAATATGACTTATAATTGAATACTGACTTTGACAGTAAACAAGAGGGCCATGATGGCCCTGCATCTCTCACCAGAATAAATGTTAATTAACTTGTTACTAAAAAGGTAATAAAGGTTCACTTGTGGGAAAATAATGGGGAACAATAATAAACTCGATAAAGGACCATCAAAGGATACTACAAAGGTATATTCGTGATGACTGAAGGATGCCACAGATCAAATTTGGTGATGATCCAACCACTGGTTCATGAGAAGAAGTCATTTTAAGGTATTTCTATTTTTAGCTCCAGCTGCCCCTAATTGGGGCCAACCATTTTTTATTTCAACAATAGAACACTATCTAAAGATGCTAAAAACCAAGTTTGGTAACAATCCATCATGAGAAAAAGCAAATCTAATAAAAGTCTATCTAAGGGTGCTACAGACCATGTTTGGTGATGATCCATCCATTGGTTCATGAGAAGAAGACGATTAATGATTTTTTTCTATTTTTAGCCCTAGTGACCCCTAAAAGAGACCAACTAATATAATATGAGCAAAATGCAGTTAGAACGTCAGAATGCTTCTACACAGCAAATCTGAAGTATATCCACTCGGATGTTTTTGAGAAGACCATTGTTGACGCCAGATGATGGATGCCGGAGCATCCACCTACCCTGATCCTAACAGCTCACCCTGAACCTTCCGTTCTGGTGAGCTAAAAACATACATGACTGTTGAACTCTACCTTTGATTCATTAGCTTCAGGTTTATAACTGCACTCGAATGCACCTACTTAATCAATAAGCATGGTTTATGATCAACAAGTATACACAATACAAAACATTATTAAAGATTACAAAATTTTCCCATTTTTAACTTTTATACCATAACACTTAATCTAACTACTTGATACAATCGATTTAAGCTTCTACATAAGGATATCCAGATCATGATGGGTAGATAACATTAAAACACAAGCAGCAGTGAGGTTTTATCAAGTAAGTCTTAACTAGGTTAAAAACTGATTTGTGAACATACAATCTGGGGACCAATTAAGTGCAAATAATTCACATTTATTTGAGCAATAACTGGATTGGATCCCTTATCAGTATGAAATTCTATTACTTTAAGTCAAAGTAACCATTAGGTAAGATAAAGTTGGATTATGATACCAAGTAAACACAAGAATATTACTTTACATTTCTTTATATCACATGGAAATTAATTATGCCCAGATAATTCCTATAGGTATTTTATTGAGCCCACTAACAGTCAACAAGACATGAAGAGGACAGTGTAACATAACACAATACAGTGCTTGTACATCAATAAAAATTCTATGTCACTTTAAAGATTTTTTTCCTGCATTTTAATACTGCTAGATTTCTCCTAGTTCAAAATGGACATTACCTCATAAATCCATGCACATGTTTGTAAAAAATAAAACAAGCAGTTCTTCCCAGCAAAAATTAAATACCTTAGATATTGTATGAACACCAATCTAACACTGACTATGATCAGAGAGAGATCATATCTTCGTAACCTTTTAATCTAATTAGATTCTGATTCACTTATTTCTTCAGAAATATATGTATTGTCAGTAAAGGCTTCTAGCCAATCAAGTGCAAAAAATTGTAATTTGGAAACCAGGCTTAGATATAAACATTTCATCTGGCATTGTATATCTCCTTATTAATTCTATTTTGACCTCATGGAACTGAATCAATTGCCCTTAAAAACTTAGGATAAAATTAAAAATATGTTTGTTTGTAGTGCTCCGACCGACTCGTCAAATCGGCCCCGACTTTTTTTTTTTTTTTCCCTTTGAGTTAATTTTTTTTTGATCTTTTTGCAACCATTCCGTTAAATTCCGCTGTACCGGAATATACGGGTTTTATCCATTCTAAAATGACTGCCGCCAGTCATGATGTCACATTTTCTGTTGCGGTTAATTTTATCGACAAGAAACAGGGGAAAATATTTTGCATCTTGAAAAATGCAATAAGAAAATTTAATTCTTATGACAAGTGGTTCGATGTTTTTTTGATATCAGCACGGCGGGGACAGATTTACCGCAAAATGTTTTGGACAATTTCGAGAAGGTTGCACACGTTTCGGTGCATAAGAGTATGGGTACCGAGACTTTTAATGCTAGTCCATATGACCAGATAGTTTTAGCAGACTTTGACTCATCATTAAAATTTGTGACCATAAATGTTGATACTGAGTTTTGTATGGTGTCAAAAGAGGATGATGCATCATGTACAGACAACAATGCCTTCAATGTTCTCATGATGTCACAAACATAGAAAAGAAATCCCCCAAGTTGTCAGATGAAAAGTCTAAGTTTACAAGTAGTTTTGTCATTGTACATGTTGTATTTGCTTTTGTATGAACAGTTAATGCTTCATGTTACATTTACCTGTCTTAGCAGTTATTTTTTATACATATGATGTACTGATTGAAAAGTGGCTGCAATACTAGGGAGCACCCTATCATGCATCTGTAGTTGACAAGTACCCTACTAAATAAAAGCGCTCATATCTGTTCAGTACTGGTGTCTGCAGATTTGATATTTGTCATTAAAAATAAATAATCATTTTAATTTCATATTTGAAATGAACACAGAAAACATCAACAATAATGCATCTTTTCATTATATTTTATTCTGTCTTAATACATGTATAATTCATAGCAGACTACATGAAAATAATGTGTATTGCAAAATGGCCAGTTATCTACCATAGGCAATTTTTACAGAAAAAAAAAGCAAAAAAAAAAAAAAATACCTACCTACCTACCCACCTCTGAAAATCAGGGTTGGAGCACTACAAACAAATATTTTTTTAATGATGGCCTTATACCTTCTAATCAATTCTATTTGACCCTAATAGAACTGAATCAATTGCCCTTAAAAACTGTAGTTTTATTCTCATTAACATGCTGAGTCACAGACTTTATTTTTTAATGAATGTTCAAACACAGCAACCAAAATTCAATGTCGCATCAAGAAGTATTCAAGATCACCCAACACAGTTATGATGAAAAGTTAATTAGCACATCATGGGATCAAGAAATACATACAGTTCAGAACTCTAAGCCTAATTCATTATGAACTCCAACAGATGCCACACCTAATTTATTTACAATTCAAAGACATGAATCCTTTCTCATAATAATATTCCAGCCAGGTAACTATAAAGAATATAGATGATGAGCAGATGAGGTATCCTAATATGTCTGACAAGTTTAATTAAGAATCTTTGGGACTTATTTCACCAAAGAATACTGATCAACTTGCAACACTTGCAGGCTATCCTATGTTTACTATTCTTACACATAATTATGAATATGAAATCTTAATTGAGAAATATTATGAGTTGGAAAGAGCAATTTTCCCATAAAGCATTATGTAGACACCTTTTTCATTTACAAGTACATTGCAATCTCTCCAAAGCGACACCCTTTGAGAGAAGCAAAATTACGTTGTTGTAGAGAGGCCGTTGCTCTAGAGAGGTTAAATTGTAGAGTGGGAAAAAATCATGCTGTTGTTGAAGGGAAGTTGTTGTTCAAGAGAGGGCCATTCTGGAGGGGTTGCGCTGAATGCATAATTTCAAGATTAAAGCTGCAGTGGATGTATATCAGATCATCATCATTTTTGTAAGAGGGAATGCAAGCATCACTATTCCAACAATCAATGTAAATAAAGTCTCCAAAATCAGGAGCTGTTCATCCTGATTACAAACAAACATTTGTATGCAATCTGGAATATAAGTGCAAATAGTCATACCACACATCCATGAATAGTTAAGAATAAATCAGCTCAGTAATTGCTGAGGTGTCATTTTTTAAATTTTCCATCAAATTTCCAAGTTAGAAAATAACCATTCTGATAAATGTAAGAGTTTGGTCCCATTTTGTTCTCTTATCATTGTAAAATATTCCCTGAATACCATATTCCCTGAATTTCAGATATTTGGCAAATTTTGCGACCCCATGATTTATATTGATCAATATTGCACCCCATAAAACTGAGCATATAACCAGACCAAGCAGCCTAATGCTGCATAATTAAACATGAACAATCTGCCTAACAAGTTGACATTCCTTTTTTTATTAAGGTATTAATTAGAAGGGACAAATACCATATGAAATTTGAGAATCACTTTTGTATTGTAGTAAAAATAGCCATCTAGATGTAATTTACCACAGAATTGTTACACTGACATGGCATTCTTAGAACTTGTAATATGCAGATTTACACAGAAGACGTCTATGTAAATGGTAATAAAATATCTCTGATTATCAACTAATTTCTTTCATTCAGATATTCAGGAGTCATTTGTACATTTTATAATGTTAATTGAAATGCTTTGAGAAACATGCTAGAATAGCAAAAAGAAATCACTGGTTACCCTCACTTAATTATTTAAGAGTGTTAATTACATAAACAGATGATTTTCGATCTTCATTTGAGCATTTTGTATGGAATACAATAAACCAACCAGATGTTCAAATTAAGTATGTTTGAATGCATAGGGGCATTATGAGAAATTCTCAGAAAACCAGACTCTCAGAACACCATGTCCAGATAGGGTTCAGTTTTTAGTGGATTTTACTTTAGCTGCAGTCATAATATTCTGATCTGATATTGCTATACTTTATAGTTCAAGCAAAATGAAAATCCAAGCTATGCAACCTGGTCCTTAATTCCATGAGATAATATCACATACTAGAGCTTGATTATATCTACTTGGTCTAGAGTTTTCTAAAATGCACATCGACCTGTAAAAAGTTTGGCAAAAGGTCTAATATTTCATCTAAATGACTTTGACCAAGTAAGGCCCATTGACTACAGAGAAATGGTTTCTGTGGTAGCAATGCCTATATTTATTCACAACTTTTTGTTTGGAGGCACTTAGCACATTCTAGAAATAAGAGAATCAAGAAAAGTTAATTTTTTTGTCCGGAAAGCTTCAACAAAAGGAGAGGTAAGCATAATAGTCTGATTAAATATCAGACAGTAAGGTAAAGTACTATACAAACCAAAGTAAGTTGTGCACTCCAACATTGAAGCTACAAGAACACCTAGTATGAACTAAATGGTATTTATACTCAACAATACACCATATATGGACAAGAAGTTCTTGAATAGCTTATAATCATATCATATATAGAGTGTTACCAAAGATGCTGAAGTGATATTAGATCCAAATGGTCAAAAATAAATTTGAACACATTGAAATAACATGCAATTAACTTGATAATGTACAATGCAGTCAAAGCACAACAAAGACTGTTTTAACATTTTAAACAGGAATTTACTTTCACTGGAGTGTAACATTGCACCAACACTAAGGGTTTGGTGACTTTCCAATTGAACAGTGGAGGAAGACCTGAGAAGAAGTACTGACCTATAAACAAGTTGGACAGCTTCCCCAAACATGAAATTTGATTGCAGGTGGGATACGAACTCACAACAGAGAGGGGCTAGTGATTACAAGTCATAGACTACAACCACTTGACCAAGGAGTCCTCTTTAAACAGGAAAAGAATGCATGTAATGTCAATTGTAACATGATCAGTCCTTCAGCCAACCATGTAAACTATTTACTGATGTATCTTTCATTCTGCACTAATATATCACATACGTTTTTACATGGCAGTATTCATTACAAAGAAACAAGTTCAATTGTACTCTTTTATTGAGCATTGTATTAAAAATCTAAACTGTCTTAAAAATACTCACAATCTATTGTCTATTTTTTGACATCCTATCAAAATGTGGATACCACTTCAAAATCCTCAGTAAAATAAATAAAATTCATTAAATTTTAAACCACTATTACACCTGATAAATAGTTCAACACACAAATAAAACTAGTTATCTATGTGTCAAGTCAGTTCATCTTAAAATGCCCTTAAGAAACACAACTGACTAAACAAACAATAACCTCATCACACGCTTCATCAACATTGAATCAGTAGCTCCTCAAAACGATACAACCCCAGGCTCTTTGCAGTTACACAAACATCTGCCAGCATGCCTGACACATGCATATAACTGAAATGAGAACATGAATACTAGTATTGTCATTAACTGTTTTGTATTACTCTCTGTATCAGACTACTGATTTTTAAGAGTATAATTACTACTCAAGGGTAAAAAACAGTTTTACAAATACACATCGATACAATTAACATAAATAATTCAAGTTTAACAGTGACATTTTAACACTCTTTAAAATCATTGCTTTAAGAAAACTAAAATTGTTTTAAAATGTAATCATTATGATGAAATGACTTATACCAAACAGATTTAAGCAAAACCTACAGGAAAATAATTATTTATTTCTACTTAAAATGCATTACATACATATGTTACTGTACTGATTGATAGTTTGTCTGTGAAAACATGTAAATACATAATATCCCCAGAAATTTAACATGTCAATTAATTACATAAAAAAACAACAAATGGTCGACACCTGTGCACCAGAGTAGATGATGGACCAAAACCTTGACTATATATGAAATTTTCATATCACAGTGCCTATGGCTCAAACAAAAGGGCAAAAGAAATAATACAAGTGGTTCTTGTGACCCAACAGACCCTAAATTTACCAACTTAGGAGATGACTAAGCCATAGAGTACATTAAAAAATCAATGAAGATATCAACAATTAGAGTTACAAAAAGTTAGGCTACCAAACGAGCTTTTCAACAGTTAATAAGTGAAAACCATTTTCCTTATTTTTGAACAAATGACCTTGACCCCTGAACCCCATAACAAGATCCCAAGCTAAGTCTCCATAACAACTTATAGAGGTTTCAAACCAACATTTCTACAAGCCTAATGTGTGAAGTTTAAAAGCATATTGTTCAGTGGTTACAAAAATATCAAATTGCAAAAACATCTATGATTCGATGCAGATGGCAAGTGAATCACTATTGCAACAACAGATGATCAATTTAAAAAGAATCAAAAAAAGATTAAAACTGAATCTGGAAGTAAGTCAGATTTGCAATGGTATAATTATATATTTCTGAATCGATTCCATACAGAAAAAGCACACACACACCAAACAATCCTAGATAGACATTTAACCAAAGAAAATAGAACCCAAGGCTTTCATACCGCTATTTGCATCTCATATTAGGAACATTAGTAGGGATCAAAACACATTGTTTCCTAACTTAAAACTGTCACAATTCATTCTATGTCAAATGAGTCAAACAACTAACCATTTGCATATGGAAATCAGATAACTGATGACTAAAAGCCATTTCTTTTCTAACAGTTCAATTTCCTGAGAAAACATCTTGAAATGTTTCTGATTAAGAGACAAAAGACAATGTGTCATAGGAGAATTCTTTCTACTTCTAAATTTTCTCAATTAATTGGTCAGTAACAAAACAAGATAACCAGTTTGAGAAACTTCTGTATTTGAATTGTAACAATTCTTTCAAAAGGTTTTAAACAGGGAGGTAGTATTTAACCACTGAAAAATATGGTATTATTTTGATTAAATTAACAAGTAAAATTGGGAAAGACAAAATGTGACCTTTAATAACAGGTGGCCTTTATTTGGAGGTCAGTTTGTTCTAAATAATCCATGATAATTTTTCAAAGAATGGCCTCTATTCACAGGGTGGCCTTTATTCGGGGGTGGCAGCAAACACAGGTTAGACTGTATTTATATGGCCTTATATTAATTCAGTTAAAAAGTATTACTTCAATTAAGATAAATTTACTAGTATGGTATTATTTTCATGTAATTTACAGGTAATGAAATTGCAGTTGGCACAGATGAATGTATTTCTGCTGCATTTAGTTTTGTGAAAGTGTAGGGTGTCCCCGAATATATCATAATAATGTAATAACTGTCAAAAAAAATAATATCTACACAAATTTGGACTCAAATGAAAAGTAATTGTTGAGTTTGTGAGGCAACAAAATGGTGGTCACATAAGAGCACATGTTGTAGAAACGCAAGTCAATAATAAGGTTAATTGTTTCCTGACAAAAATTTAAGCATAAACCCTTTGAGATATACCATATATTCCCTAATAAGCACCCCGAGGGGTTTTACATTTTTGAAAATGTGTTTGTGTCATTCCTTGGATTTAAAAAGTTCTACTAATTTCTATTGTTCATCTTGGATTAAAATAGCCTGTCATGGTAAGTCACTTTTGTTTTCTCTTGTCCAAAGGGGGGGGGGGGGGTATTAGCGAATATACGGTAACTAAAATGTCTATTTGTAACATGACTGTAAGAAGTTGTTAACAATATTTAAGTATTCATATATTCTGGAACACCCTGTATAGAATGCCGAAAAAGTTTGTTCATATATACTAATTAACAAATCTATTGTATATTTCATTTGTTTACATCAAAAAAATGTTTTAATGTTCAATCTTTAAACAGAAACTTTCTTCGAAGTAATATGCCTACATAATTAATGTAACGTTCTGATAAAATGTTTTTTGAATTGTTGACATGTATTATTTATCATGCATTAGTTCTGACACAGAATGAATAACTCTGGTGTGGTAACAAGCATTTCCTACATACATTCCTAGCCACACCATTGCATAGTTTCAAAGGTTCAACTAGTTATTAATTCAGAAGTAGATATATATAGTCATAAGCAATAGTAATTCAAAACTGACTTCACATCAACCCAACATGTAAGTTATTATCATAATAGATCTTTGACATAATCATGTGACCAATAAGCCCAAGTTTTCCTGCCGCACCTAGAACAGTTTATAGTCATAGTAGACCCAAGAACAAATTAATTTTAGTACCAGCAGGCAAAAGAGATTGATCTCAATGTGTAATTTTGTTAGTTGTTTGTATTTTAACACCACAGTGGTGCAGTCGCAAAAGCAATTTACAACTTCCTAACATGAACAGTGAATCAAGCATAGCCAATAAATGACTTTGCACAATATCTTCAGTCAAAATGTAATTTTGCCAACTTGTAATTTTGGATTTGAAAACCTTGACCCCAACTCCTGTATTTTTGCTCCACAGTGATAAAAGGAAAGGCTATCTATAACTCTTTAAATATCTGATAATCACTTTTGTATTAAATTTTATAAAATTGTATTAAAGTTTTGCTACAAAAGGAATGACAACGCATGAAAAACCATAAATATCTCTAAAATACACTGATCTGGCACAAAAGAATAATCCAGGAATGGTCTACTCACATAAAATGAACAAAATCGTCGACTCCGTCATAGATTTCCACCTCGCTACGCCATTATGATTCAGCCAATGAAACGTACGCTTACAAACAAATTATGGGGCAAAGGTCACTGCATCATGATATTTGAAGTTTCAATCATGCTATGATTTTTGCGAATTGAACGTGAATAGGACGTTCCTGAATCAGTGTATTTTAGTAAAATTTATAGAAAGCATGTGTTGTCATTACTGTATCTGTTGTTTTAAGATGTATTTAGAGTGGTAATTCTGATCATTTTGGTGTTGCAAGGTTGCGTTCGACTAAACAAAATTGACGATCTTTTGAAGGAAAAAAATGAAATACCTGCTTCATCGTTTTGAACTGGACCAAATGTTTATTGGTTATGTGTAGTATAATGTATTAGCCACCAGTTATTCGAAATTTGAGCGATTTCTTGAAAAGTTACGTAGTGTTAAACCAACTTGGTACAGAAGCTGTCATTTTGGAAGTTGTTGCACTTGTATATGTATATATGTAATATAGGTGTTTTTGGTCCTTGTGGCCATTTTAAGCCTAATACACCATTACACACCATCCCTTCAACGTGCTAGCCCCCTGTGTTGCAATGGACTCAGTATAATGGGTTTATTAATTATGGTTAACTTTTTAAAATTATAAATTGGTGAAACTTGATATCACCAAATAGCCACTTATGCTACATTAATTGGTAAAGCGTACAGAGCTGGTGAAATTTTGCAAACTGAATTGTACAGAAATTTTGCAAACTAATTTGCACACAATGGTTATGTTATCAGTTCAAATGAAATAAATTGGGCAGGAAAAACTGCATTTACAAAACAAGAACTACATTCCATGGAAGTCTCTGAATTTGAACAAAAATTGATTAAGACATATTAAACACTGAGTTCAACAATAGAATGAGGGATTGTGGGAAGGTTTTGAAATGATGTGGGAAGGTTTTAAATAAGATTGTTGGGTATCTTATAACTAGGTTGTGGAAACATCAACTTATGTTGAAACATTGAATAGTAGAATATTTTAATAAAGCATAACTGCATAGACATTGTTTGCTACGTGTTTGATCATATATTACCATGAAGCTGTTACTGACATAAATCACCTAATCTATATCATTTTTTTTTGTTAATGAACATGTTGCTATAGCAGTAAAATACATACAATTTAAGATAACTTGTTTTTATTCTGCTTATTAACATAAGATATTTCACTGTTAAAGTAAAGTTACCATCTAAATTCAAGTAAAGAATATCTGTATTGATTTTCTCTGTGTCATTTATAATTATGATGCACCACTTATAGATTTAGAACATACTAGTTAATAATGGTTTCCAGAAAGTATATGATCTTAGGAACCTGTCTCTGAGCCTCTCCCATTAATTTATTCTTTAATTGCTTTCTTTTATAATCTGTGGAATAGCATTATTATAGTTTAGTATGAGTTTTCAATTTAGTTAACAGCTGGGAATGAAATTTCTGACAGTGTGTCACTGATAGTTTTCTATTTTTGGTTGCAGTAAATCTCATACTGTTACAGACTGAAGTTGTAGGATTGTTTTGACCTTTTGGCTGCATGGTCTGATGTCTCTGAAAGATTATTGATTTACTTTCTTTTTATGTAAGCAATTTGAGAAGATTTTTCTTAGAATATGGCACTAAACACTTTTGGTATATTAGGTGCTGATATTAGTTTGTTGTATGAACTCAAAAGCCTAAAAGTCATTTCATGTTTGCTTGCAAATAAGAAGACAATAATGTTATCACATCTAAAGATGTAGGATATGGTAATAAATAATAAGAGAGATTCAGTGTCAGATATTTTATGTCTGTTTTGTTCCAATTGACAGAATCTTAATATCTTTATGACAGACAAGCCTCAAAATATTCCATTTCGATGTCAAAAATATGCAAATATATGGGCTGCTTTGTGTTTTGATTTATTTCCAGATTACCTGAACTGATTGTTTATTTGTCGTAAACTTATTCTTCTGGTTTCTTGTTAGCATATTTTTTCTTGTTAAGCTATGGGAACAAAAATTGTTTGAATTTTTGACTTGTGTCAAGAGCTAAGATTTCATTTTGGGAGAGATGGCAGCCGAAATCTTTTTACAAATTTCAGTTGAACATACAAGTTGAAAAGTTAAAGCTTATGGTTGTATAAAGCAACAAATGAAGTTTCATAAAACAACCTACTTAAGACTTACATACATTTACACATACATTATACATACATCTAAGACTTGCATATATCTTAGCCTTACATATACCTTACATTAATTTCAGACTTACCTACATGTAATATACATTTCAGACTTACATGAATCCTGCTTATAAAAAATGCCTGTAACAAAACTTAATGACAAGAGAGATGTTTTCAAATAATCCATAGCATTGTCAGTAATGTACAATATGGTGATGAGTCAGATGTTACCATAGCATTGTCAGTAATGTACAATATGGTGAAGAGTTAGATGTTATCATAGCATTGTCAGTAATGTACAATATGGTGATGAGTCAGATGTTACCATAGCATTGTCAGTAATGTACAATATGGTGATGAGTTAGATGTTATCATAGCATTGTCAGTAATGTACAATATGGTGATGAGTTAGATGTTATCATAGCATTGTCAGTAATGTACAATATGGTGATGAGTTAGATGTTATCATAGCATTGTCAGTAATGTACAATATGGTGATGAGTTAGATGTTATCATAGCATTGTCAGTAATGTACAATATGGTGATGAGCTAGATGTTATTAAATATTTCAAGACAAATTGTTTTTATGTTAAAAATATTTGTTATTTGTTAACCGCTGTGTTGCATGATTCTTTTACTATGTCAGCCTTCTTAATGACCCACAACATCTGACTGATTTCCTTTAGTGTTTTGCTATAAGAGTACAGTGCAACCTCAACAGAGTGGACCTCTTGAGCAACAATCTCCCTTCAACAACAGTATGATATTATCCCATTGTACGATTTAACTATTAATTTAACCTCTCTAGAGCAACAACCTCTCAACAACAACAACAACACAAAAGGGTGTGGCTTTGGAGAGGTTATACTGTAATTTATTGCTTGTCTCATGAAAATTAGCATAATGTCTGTTTACCCATAAACAGTTATATGGGAAGTCCTGTTAAACAATATGCTATATCTTAGTGCTCATAGTAATACATGAGACATCATGGACAGTACTTTGTATTACTGAATGTATTACATAAACAAACAAATGTAACACTGCATGTTATTTTTGAATTGTCCAAAAATGCATATAGCACATTCCTTTTTTATGAACATTTTTTATTTTGAAATATTTCTATGGCTTGGATTGAGTATGAAACTAAGGCCTGAAAAAATGTTTCACCAATTTATAGTTTTAAAAAGTTGACCATAAATATATACCTAAATAAAAAAACATTATTCAGTCCATTGCAGGTGATTTGAGACAAATATTGTACTTGGTCGGTCTTCTATTAACCAATATTGCATGTAATTTTCATATTTTTGAACAAAAATCACTACTCTGTATATAAGGATATATTACAACAATTAGCCTTAAAATAACAATCATGGTATCATGCAGGGAACCGTGTCTCAGATTTTTGATAACATCCTCCACTCTTTACTTGTCCTGTAGGACAAATGGCAAAGGTCCTAATGCACTGCACTCCCCCTGTTTGATATCTATCAATGGATATAGTTCTATGAAACTATGTTCTATGAAATCTTTCATACATATATATACATATATATACATGAATAACTTATTAACATTCTAAAGGACAAATACATAACAGACAGAAACAACACTGGAAAACCATTATACTGTGCTAAATGATCATCCCTTTAACAAATTCAAATCAAATCATTAGAAAAAGGTATGTCCAATCATTACTGCAGGATATGTAATAGTAAGAATATATAAAATTTACAGATCAGAGAAACTGAGCCTCAAGACACTAATCTTATGGAAAAGTTAATATCAACTAAACATGAAGAAAATTGTTCATCTGAAATACACCAATTATGACAAATTTGCAGAAATTCTTCAATGAATTCCCTTTTTGGTAAATTCAGGACAGATTTCCTCTAGGAACAAGTTATTTAAAGCAAATAATGTGATAAAATAGACATTATGATGTTCAAAAACCATCTATCTAAAACAAAATCCAAGGTAAGCGAAGACAAATATGATTTTATATTATTACCAAGACATGCATCGAATTTAAATAATTGAATTTCAGGTATGCATAACAGTAAGGCTACAAAACTTCAAGACCTCTGAATCTAGTCATATAGTTATATTACAAACAAAACTTTCTCATAAAATTCACTAAACCTAATTTCTACCATAAACCGAAGAAACTTTACAACAATTTCAACATGAAAATATCAAATAATCATGGCAATAAGTGGAGAATAACAAACATCAATTTCACCATGGCAACATGGAAACTAGTCATATTTAAAGTCATTAAATCTTTAAGACTTTAATCATGGTTCTCTTTTCCGCATAAATTTTCTGATACAAATATAATAGGAGAATAATTTAGTATGTACCAGACTTTGTCATTAGATAATGTCAAACATATCATGTTTCCAAAAAAGAAAAATTAGAGAAAAAAATAATGAACTACATCACCAGCAGGCCTTTATTACAAGGGACACATTATAAATGATATCTAACATTTTGATATACATTTCATTCACTTTAATTCAAATATTTGAAATCAATTTGAGAGCAGTTTCTGTGGAAAAGTGTAAAAATACCTTACTTGTTAAATTCTTCATATTTCTTCAATGGTATTTCATTGAGTTCTTTATTTCTCATAACTTATATACATCAAGCACTTAAGTACATATAACATTGATTTAAAGCTTTTCAAAAAAAAACATAAAAAGTAAAATAACAAGAGGGCCATGATGGCCCTGCATCTCTCACCAGAATAAATGTTAATTAACTTGTCACTAAAAAGGTAATAAAGGTTCACTTGTGGGAAAATAATGGGGAACAATAATAACCTCGATAAAGGACCATCAAAGGATACTACATAGGAATATTTGTGATGACTGAAGGATGCCACAGATCAAATTTGGTGATGATCCAACCACTGGTTCATGAGAAGAAGTCATTTTAAGGTATTTCTATTTTTAGCTCCAGCTGCCCCTAATTGGGGCCAACCATTTTTTATTTCAACAATAGAACAGTATCTAAAGATGCTAAAAACCAAGTTTGGTAACAATCCATCATGAGAAAAAGTCATTTTAAGGTATTTCTGTTTTTAGCTCTAATGGCCCCTATAAGGGGTGGACCAAATTTATTTGAGTAAATTTGGGAGAGGACCATCTAAGGATGCTACAGACAAAGTTTGGTGATGATCCATCCATTGGTTCATGAGAAGATGATTAAAGGTTTTTCTATTTTCAGCTCAAGCGGCCCCTAAAAGGGACCAACCATTTTTATTTGAGCAAATCTGATAAAAGTCTATGTAAGGATGCTACAGACCAAGTTTGGTGATGATCCATCCATTGGTTCATGAGAAGATGATTAAAGGTTTTTCTATTTTTAGCTCTAGTGACCCCTAAAAGGGGTCAATTGGTATAATATGAGCAAATTGCACTTAGAACGTCAAAAGGCTCCTGCACAGCAAATTTGAAGTAAATCCGACAGATAGTTTCTAAGGAGAAGACCATTGTTGACGCCAGACGACGGAGCATCCACCTACCCATCCTAATAGCTCACCCTGAACCTTCGGTTCTTGTGAGCTAAAAACTAAAAGTTACACAGGGATGGTAAAATGACTTCAATAAGAAATTAAAATCAATCAAATATTATAGGAAAAAAAATAAAGAAAATTTTTTGTATCATTCAGATAACTAAGTTATCAATATCTACAACCAAAAATAGCATAACATTTGTTATTTTTTAGTTTTATTTGATCTTTTTAAATTATTTTTATACAGAGTGACCTTTTACCAATTTCGTCCAAAATGTTGCGAGAATTCCCAATTCTGGGGTTCAGGTCATGTTCCCAAAATGCTGAAAAAACCTGATGAGTCCAATATGGATTGACTGAAGTTGATGCAGTCAATAAGAATGTGTTTGATAGTACATGGTGCATTGCATGGAATACACCCTGGCATATCGTCTCTGGTGAGAAGTGAATTTTCATCCCTAAGTAATTCTTCGGAGACTGTTACTTCTGAACAAATAATCTTAAGACATCCAATAGCTAAAATGTACAGTCAGCACAGGTGGAGCATGAGACGTCTATGTCATGAAAACTATATTGTGGTCTCTCTAGATGAATGTTAAAATTAGTTCAAGTTAAAATATATCTTTGAGTCCATTGAAAATCAAGACTTTTACTAAAGAGTTACCAGTAATAAATTCCATGATATCAGATGAAGTTTTAGAACTAGTATGATACATCTTACATCTTTAACAGGAAAATGTTTTCTTTTTAACCAATTCTCTCATGTGGTTTATACAATAATCATATACCTTTCATGACATTGTCTGCAGAACAGTAATAAACATGTGTGACAGGAAATGAATAAAACTAGGGCCATAAAAATTTGCATCATTCTTGAATAAGTATATACAATATTCGCTTACAGGCCATGTTTAGTGCACAGATAAATCTTTGTTTGGAATCATAGAAAATCTTATTTGATGCAGAAGGCTTCAAAACCTACAATGAAATATAATGGAAAAGAAATAAAAAAGCTTTTAATCTACTTCAAGAATGAATGGGTAATGAAGAAAATCAGAGGAAATGATGAAGTTTGCCAGACATATGCAAAAAGCCACTAAAAGCTAGGGGATACAAACAAGTAATAAAACTGCTTTCATTACTAAATATATGTTACATTACCATATTATTAGTCTCTGTCTAATGAAGGTTTTTTTCAAAAGCTGAGAGTATCATTTTGTAGAAAATACTTTCTAGTTCTCCCAAGACGCATATCTGGTGATGCACTGCCATTAATGTAATAGCTGGTAATAATTGATCCTTAAAAGCTTTTGCACATACAATCCTTCTTCACTTCACTTAGGAATCATCACTTGAAGGTATTTTGTCAATTCAAAGGAAATAGACATACACTAACCATACATTTTATTCAAGAAAAAAATCTTAAATGATTTTGATTCAGTTTCAACACTTCTTGAGAAATAAGACATTTACATAGGAGCACATCATATTATTCCAAAAGCCTTAAGCATGAACATCAATGTGTAGTCAGAGTAAATAGACATGGTAAGTATATGACATTTTTCAGTTAAATAAGTATAATATCTGTATTCTTTATTCATTTATACATGTACATTATTGAGTATAATGAACCGCAAAAAGGTAAATAAAGGCTAAAGCGGACAAAACTCAATGACATTTCCAGAACTTTTTCTCAATATACTGTGACATTTTAAACATGGCAGGAAATAACTACAAAATATTTAGAATAATTCTGAATGTAAGCAAGAGGTCCATGAGAGCAAGAGGACATTTCTGGGCAGATAAAGGAGAACAATAATAAACTTAATAAAGGACCATCTAAGGATACTACAATGGAATACTGGTGATGATAGAGGATGCTACAGACCAAATTTGGTGATGATCCAACAATAGGTTCATGAAAAGAAGTCATTTTAAGGTATTTCTATTTCTAATTTATTTGAGCAAACTTGACAGAGGACCATCTATGGATGCAACAATCTAAGTTCAGTAATGATCCATAAGTGTTTACGTTGAAAAGATCTTACCTGCTATTGTAAACCACTACACTGAGACCTGCCAAATTTTCTGATCAGATCAAACATTTGAAGTGTGTTCAAGTCAAGGGGGAGTATTTTGAAGGACTGGAATAGACAATTTTTAGTAGGTAAGAGCAGTTTTACTAAACCACACTCATTATCAGATTGGCTGAAGGTTGCTACAGTCAACAAGAATATGTTTGATAGAATGTGGTGCATGGCATGGAATACATTCTGGCATATCATCACTGGTGAAAAGCCACGAATGAGTTACATGTGAATGACCAATTCTACATCTAGATAATATTACCTCTTCCCGACGAATGGACCTGTAGGAGGGGTGCCATTCACCGAGGGTTGACTTGACAGAGTGAAGTTTGTTGAACATGTTGGCATCCCATTTGGATTGCCAAGAAGATCAGATATAATTAAAAATAGAAGATTCAAAATCAGTGTATGGAATTTTGATACAGCGCCACAGCTCACCCTGATCCTTCGGTTCTGGTAAGCTATAAAATGGAGCATCATTCCAAAAATGCTTAAGAAAATTACTACATTTATGAAAGCATTTATCAACAATCTAATATATATGTTCCTACATTATTGCCAGAATGCTTATTAATAGTCTTATAATCACTTCAATTTCCATTGAGTACTATATATTTCTGACTATTTTTTAAAATTTTTCTTACGTTTCCATGACAAATACCTTCCACAAAAATCTTTCCTCGTGCTTGTGAACTTGCGCATGTTCATTACACTGTGTAGTATTGACATTAGGATTGGAAGCAATGTATGGATGAGGTAATAAATGAGTGAATTTCATGATATTGATGACACAAACTTTACATAAGCATTACTACATTTTACAAGAAATGGTCCATATTTGTACCAGACTAAGCATTTTTATCTGGAAAGTAAATCATGAATAATTCAATGCTAAAGTCAAAGACATTGTTTCATTAAAAACACTATACAAAACTGTAAGTGATAATGTTATACACAAAGAAACATATTCCGAGCAAGCATATCATCTTGTTTTATGCAAAGAACAAAGAATCAGAGGAGGTAGCATTATCAACTAGACAGTCCTGTAACATGAAGAGAAAATGAGATTGAAATCAAAATTTGAGTATTTGGATAAGGAACAAATAACAGAAAACTGACTTAAAGAATAAATCTCCCCTCATAATGAAGAAGAGACTTGACTTAAACCAAGCAATTAAAGTTAAAAAATCACTAAATAAGTTTCTATATGATGGGACCTACATGATTTCTAGGCGAGAAACAGCAAATTAACAAACAATGTCTGATTCTGTTAGCTTGATTATAACCTACTACTTGTATAGATATTAATGATATCTGTAATTTGATTAATTTCAGTCAGAAAAAAGTATGAGTGATTAATAGCAATATTATGTTACATCTGACAACAACATTTTCTTGTGGATTGTAGATAATGCTAACACAAGGCATGCTTACAATGTTATCATACATATGATGTTCATAATCAGCTGTTTTCATGATAACATTTGACACAAACTGAGTTACATTTATTAATAAGTACTCTCATATATACTGCTCAATTTATATACTGTATTTTACTGTGTATACAGTTGTGTATAAGCTGCACCCCCATTCTTTTTTTAAATCTGAGAAAAAAAACATATTCTTGTGGATAAGACGCACCCAAATTTGACAAAATCCGAGTCCGAAATCTGAACTGACATCGATTTGTTAGGTGCCACACATACAAGATTTAGTACTATAATATGTACCTTCATATACTTACATAATCATGTGAATTACAAAAACTGCTAAAAATGTTACACAAGTGGACATGGTACCTTCCTGTTAATTATTTCAAACTTTCATTGCCCCCCACCTGAGACATATTGTCTACGAACTGTCTAGTTACCGTAGAAACACATGATAGTCTATTAAAGTCACACATTAAATGCTTGTTACAGAAATATTTTTTATTGAAGTCATATATGAAACAAAAACATGAGTCAATATCAAGTAAATTTGAAAACAACCTACAAGTTATTTGGTCAACATTAACATTAAAATTGATACATGAATCAAGCACAGCTGCACGGCCGGGGACTTTTTTGTCAAATTTACTTCATTTACCCCATCTATATCATATTTATTGATTTAACAAAAATTAACAACACATTTCTGCAATGTTAATGACACTTAGACAGGCTGCAATGCCCAAAACAGCTACGGATCAAGAACGTTTTGAAATTGTATGTACATTCGGATGTTATACGTTTTTGTCTACAGTCAATATTGCTCACGGAAAACATGTTGTTGGTTTGTTCTGGTGTATAAGATGCACACCAACTTATATATTTCTAGGGGAAAACACAGTCAAATACGGTAATGGTAAAACTAACCAAATAAGGATAGGTGATGTCATTTTGTGTAGAAAGGTAAATTTTTTACCCCAATGCAGACAATTTTGTATGCTCTTTTATCACTTCATAAAGGAATGAAATATGTCATTAACTGTGTTAAATGAAATTTTTTTCAATTCATAGAGGGGCACAAAAATATATGACAGAAATTGGTGCATTAAATTAACTTTGCAGAAGAAGTACTCTAAAGTTAATCAAGTAAAACTGCATGTGTAATATTTGAACATTTTAGTCAAAAAATAAAACTTTATTTGGGAATTTTTTGCTCAAAATTGGGAAACATTGTCCCTATTTTGGATTGGAAGGGGGTCCATTTACTGTTACCTATTATATAATGTAAAATATCCCTGCATTGTTTAGTGTATCTGAAATGAAATAGTTTGAAATGAATGAAATTATACTTTACTCATTAAGCGACTGACAACATGTACATAATTATGAACATATGATGACACAGGCATATTGACCTAACGATGCTAATGTATCTTCAGTTTAAAATTAAAATTAAAACAATTTCAATTCTATAATTCTGTTTATATCATTTTTCTGTATCATCATCATCATCATCATCATTAACAAATGACTGACTTCCAATTAAGACCACTTCATGTGGTTCAAAGGGTTGTCTTAATAGCAGAACTTTACAGTAACTTCACAATTATAGACATTTTAGCCATGCGATCAATTGATATGGATCAGGAAAAGATATTGACTGGCAGTAGATTAATTTATCATTCTATACAGAAATTAACATTGTATTACTATCAAAACAAACAGAGTCACAGATAAATTGATACCATATAAAAATTCCAAACAAATCCTCATCAAATAGCTGGAATTTTTCAGTAGATCTTGAAAGGGGATACCATTCATTATTTTTATCATTCATAGGCTAAAATAACTGTTCTTGTTATGAGGACTCCTATATAAAGTGTCAGATAGTAAATAAATATTGACATTCCATTGAAATTCATTCACGGATTGTTTTCAATATTCATGAATACCAGATTTACAAAGTTGTAAAAACTATATTCTGAAAATATCAACAGTCTTGCAACCTTCTGAAATTCACACTCCAAAAAATTTACATACATCATTATATGTAATAACATGCATCATTATATGATATAATCTGTCATACAACTGACATTAAATTACTTCCAAATATGACTGTATAGTAGATAATAAATTCTAAAGCCTGATATAAAACATAATACAAAGACTGAAGAGACATAATCATGGTGAATTAATAAAAATAATGGCTAATTCTCTTAACACCCAATGAGCTTATAATATCATCCTGTCATAGATATCAGCAATTTTATATGTTTATGATCCGGAAATTGAGAATTATCTATTGTGGGGAATAAATATAACTAGTTCATCGGACACCAAACACATTCTAGTATTGTCTAAGCTATCAATTATTTGGAACAAAATCGTGGTATTATACTTTTGTCAAAAAAGCCGTTAGAGTAGTTTTGCACAAATATTCGTTAGGCTCACAACATTGTCTCTATAGCTATCATCATTACAACATCACTCTCTGAAACATTATCAGAATGAAGATCAACAATATGCACAATGAACTTCTGATATCCTGCTTGCCCTGAATAAAAAAATACTTACCAGGCAGAAAAGTACCAAATGATTGATTTGAAGTCAATCAAAGCTGGCATTTTCAAGGAAAAAATTTTATGTTACTTGTCCCAGGCTTTGTTAATATTACAAATTCGATCAACACTTGTGCGCGAAGGGCAAGAACATTAGATTCAGGCTTTTAATTCAATGGAAACTTCCATCAAAAATTCAAAATATATTTATACAATAATCTTCAACTTCTCCAGACGTCTGGGAAAGGTAAAAGTAGAAAGCAGTCTGCAAGACGAGATAAGTGAATTTTTGGTCAGCAAGTTAATGCCATTGATTTGCAATTTTTAGAAATGTGATTTTACATTTGGCTGGTGAAATTTTGAATGTTCTCAGCAGTCCTGTCAAAATTTCTTCTTCATTCACACTAAGATGATATGATTTTACATACATGCAATTTTACAAAAAAGTGACAAGATTATCAGGATCACTGCTTTGGTCTAGAGATTGACAAATCAAATGGATAGAGTCACAAAAATTCAGATATGTTGTCACCATAATGTTGGCAAGCATTACATTTTGTTGTACTGCAAAAAAAACCAATTAGATAAATTAAACTGAATTAAACAAAAATTCCATTTTACAATGACAGGTTGAGCATAGTAGCCAGAGGAAAACTCGGGTCTAAGATAACTGCAAGTAGATTGTAGTGCTGTAATGTGACTAGCAAGCATTAAACATCACTTACAAAAATACAGATCACAACATAGTATTGGACACACTGAATGTCAGACAAGTCACACAAATAATTGCTGCTCAGGCCTTTTGGAACACCTAAATAAGATAAACTCATGTTCAGTATGAGAAATGCTCAAGTAAATGAAAAATCTAGATTTCAGTAAGTCATAAGTAAAGAACAAATCTGGTACTTCGGCTGCCAAGTCTACAACGCTGGTTTCAAAGAGTGAAATATTTTTGTACTCCAAAGACACGGATTGTTTAGTTTCACATGCAGATGCTATAAAAGATTAAACTTAAAAAGATTTAGAAAGTGTCAACCTCAGAATGGCAATCAATGGTAACATTATAAATGAATATCACATCTTAAACAAAGCTATAGGATATACATACTGTCTTGTTGGCTTTTATTTGTCACCAGGAACTTGTTGACTTCTGTTCAGATGCAGCATCAAACATTTATGTTAACATGAATAAGTAAGTAAAGCATGCTTGTAATAAAACCCCAATCTGCAAAACATAATGAGAATGGCAAGCTTCCCTGATTTAAGACAAACTGATCCAAGATTCTTATGAGACAATTTTGGTTTTAAAGATTTATATATTCTAAAGCTTGCAGTTCTGTAAGAGAAGGATTAGCCTAAATAGCATCTGCTCAGGGTTTGGCTCATGTTTTGGAATTATTTTTAAAGACACCACTAAAAAAATCTTCACCAGAGTGGTATGAGAAAGTCACAATCCTGCTACTTGGGCAGCATTACAAGTATATGAACATTGAAAAGGAAGCAGACTTTGATAGGTGCAACTGAAATTCTAAGATACATATAAGACATGTTTTTTCATCCTACATCTTGTCAAAAAAAATCAGATTAGAATCAAATCCAATTTTTTTAGGATTCAAAACAGACAAATTGTGTCAAATTTAATTAATTTGCTTACCAAAGAAAATATATACCAAATGAAACTTAGGGAAATAGATCTGTGGTAAGTTTGCAGACAACCAATTCCTGACACTGATGTTTGTTGTACATGCTGTTTACAGTTCTTACAGCTTGAGTTTATACACTCAGCAAATATGTATACAAGTGATATGAGGATTGTATAGAGATATTGGTACAAAAAAATAATAAATGATGTGTGTGACTGTGCCACTACTAACAATAACTTTCAAGTGTGTTGGGAATGATAACAATTAAGTGGTCTTAAATTACAAGTCATTATCATGTTTTAGGAATACTTAAAACTGCAAAAAATAAACAAAAAAGGGTGCATTTTTTTCTTTTCCATGCTTGGTCATTTTCTTCCCTCAAAAATCAAAAAAAGCTTTTTCCTGGATTTTTGAAGGCAATGACAGCTTTCTTCAGAATTCACAAAGACCATAGGTATCATCTAGAGATATTGTCACATGACAATGCTTAAGCTGGGTAACTAGTGAAACTATTTAAGACACTTGGAAATGTTAACCCCAATTCAGACGGTAACTAGCTGTTTATCTTTTAATCATGTTCAATTTAGAACAATCCTGTTGGAGTATTAGACTTCCAATCAATACTTCCTTAAGTCGCTGTCAACATTCCTGCATAAATCAGTGAGTGGAAGACTTGCCACTCTATTAAATGTTAATGCAATATCTCTCATTTCATGCGCTTGTTTCACTAAACCATTACATAAAATAGAATAGATTCATGAACATGAACAAGAATTTTCATTTTTTCAAACCGTAAGGCATTCATTTATGCAACAACAAACTGACATAAGTCTTACTTTTATATTAGGCCTTGTATACATGCAGAAAATAAAGGGTAACAATGGAAAATTTACATCTTTGAAATTGTTGAAAAGTTGGTTCTATACAAAAGAATTTAGGAGTTAACCTTTCAAGCGCTCAACACTGAGGCTAAAACCTTTAACTTGATATTATTGATAAACATTTTTGTAGAGCAAAGTATGAAAAAATAGTTCTGTAGTTTAAAAACTGAAACAAAATTGTAATGCAGTATTAGTCTGGTATCCAGTATCCAGCATTTGTGAGGAGAATTGATGATGACAAAAACTTTTGCTAAAATTTATGACACGCTTGGGTAGACCTGGTTTTACAAAAGGCCAGCCAAAGAAGATCACCAGGTTGTTAATGTGCAATTTCCTACTTTAATGTCTCAGTTCAGGATGAAAAATGGTTCATCTAGGGCATGATGTAACCACACCATTAATACACTAAAAAAATCAAAAAGAAATTTTTACTTGTATTGAAAACAAAAAATACTGCAATGCCACCAAACCAGAATTTCAAGTTTATTTCTATTTTTAGAGGCAGTGACATTGACCCTAAAACTTCCAAATACAATTCCAGGTTTATATACTAAGTTTGGCAGCAATAAATTAATCTAAACTAAAGTTATCTAAAAGAAATCAATTGTTTGACATCGCCCTTGCAAACTCACAGGCAGTAGTAATGGACCTGCGATTGTAAAACTGTAGTAAATTCTTGTCAAAACATCCAAATTTAACATCAAATTACCTTAAATAAAAACAAAATGTAACAGTATACAACCCTTTTCAACTGATATAAATATTATAGGGAGGTGTTTAACTCTTCTTCCTGGTGAATACAGTCTGCCTTCACTGTGAAGAAATAAAATCATAAAACAATAGGGATGAGAGCTTCAAAAAAAGATATGGTTTCAGGTATAAATTTTGTCACAAAATAAGACCAAAACTAAGCTTCTAGCCCAATTCTCAACAAATTGAACAAGACCCATTACAATTTGACTGAATTTTTTTGTAGACAATTTAAAGATTTAGCCACACTGAAATGGCCAAAATTCACATACCAATACAAAGTTGTCAGTCTATCAAATAAATACTAAAAAGAACAATTAAATGTATTAATACAGATCTATAACCAAGTTCAGAACACCTAGATATTTGCCAAGTCAGTACAAGCATTTTTGAACCAGAATTTCTTAATCATACACAGCCATGTCTCTATAAACAATGTTAATCAATAAGAAATCATGCAAAGCTTATAATAGCAATGGCAGTGTAAGACTGAAAAATTCCCATTCAAAAATAAAGAATAATGTCAGATGTGTAAATGCAGGTAGCCTGAATGGAAAAGACAGAAATGCTCTAGGTTGAGTGAAAATCATTCAAATATTTATTACTAGAGACTAGAGCTGTCATTTAAATATTTATTATTCATGCATAATGTCCCTTTATTTCATTGAAAGACAATCATCTGAGATGAAAATATTGGTATTATGTATTTGATCCATGATATCCTGTCCTTCTACAGTCTAAGGAAAACAGCATGGGAATATGTCTTTGTCAGAATGACTATATGAAAAAACTGCTGATCTAAGGCAAATTTTGCCAGGCAGAATATTTTTTGTCATGACAGGACTGTTGGTTCTTGTATACTCTGCTTCAAATATTAATACACACAAATCTTATGGTCACTTTTGGATTACTTGAAACTAGATAGATATGACATTTAAGTGTCAAAGATTTTTTATACCCAGTACAGAACACATGTATCGATTCAGTACAAAAATGAAGCAATCTAATGAAAATCTTAAGAATCTGTTAATATCTCAAAAAAATCTGCTCCCTAGCTAGTAGCCAGAACTATGAGTAATAGTGTCACATCTGCAAAACTGCAGAACATCAAGCAGAGAAGGGACACATTACCACGTTCAAATGTCTTTTCTAAAACATAAAAATATAATAGAATGCTGTTTTCATCTGGACCTCAGAAGTTATTATGCTTGTCAATAAGTGATCACTCAGCATAGTAAAGTTCTAACATTTGACTATGCCCAAAGAAAAATAATGGTGAAGACTGAATAGGTAATAAGGAGTGCAATGATGGCAAATTTTCGTTTGGAAGTTCTCTGGCAACTGTTATCAGACTACTTGACATATCAGGGCTTTTTTCACAATTAGGGGAAGGAACATTTTTCTTAAATTTGAGGAAAAATAACACTGTGTTTTTGCAAAAAGGTGCACTAAATATACTGTATATACAAGCATACAAATTTCAGCAGTATCGTTAGTGCCTTAGAATAGCACATCCATTTTACAACTTTTTCTTGGCATATTTACGGCGCTATTGAATGAAGACGCAAAATTATGTCATACACCTAGAAATTGCACAATAAAAAAAATCCGAATATCAGCCTCAAAGAATACCAAAAATTGGCAGCTACTTCAGATCAACATCAACTATGGACACAGTTTCTGACAGAACCGTAGTTGCCGAATTGTGTCATACTGAACACATTCATGACAATCAACAGTCTTCAACTTTAGAATAAATAATTAAAACTGCTTTAAATTATACAGTTTGAGCATCATAAAGGTAAACAATTAGTTAACTGAATTTTAATCAAGAGTGTCAGCTTGCAAATCTGTGGATAATCAATACTAAAAAAAAGTAGTGTAAATGTGCAACTAGCTAATGCATTTCCATGTTACAATAAATGTACATGTATTAACATTAGGAAAATTAATCATGATATTAAGAAAAACTCAAAAAGAGAATAAAACCAAAACAGCCTGCTTCCGTTATTACTGAAAAAAGCCCTGAAACTGTGTACAAAATATGTGTTTGTCGCGTTAGAATTTACCGCGCGTCTAACTTCTCTCCATACAAGATGTAAATACACAGAATAAAATTGAAAATTAAATTTCAAAACAAATGTACATGCGTGCATCATTCAAATCCAGCTGAGAATCCGTAAGTGCCATTGACGTCTGACATCTCCCAGCTTGCTCAAGATGATTTCCCTTTCGGTTTATTTCACTGCACGCGCCGCACGCATCACATTATGGATCACGGAAGTGGTACGTTTAACTTACGGTTCAAGTGTAGTCGATCTGATGAACTAACTTCGAATCGCGAAATGTTGTCCAAGACGTTAATTGTAAATTTATACATTTTGCAAATTGCCACGAAGCCATAAAATACCGTTTTGTGGATAATTTTAAATTATAGCTGAAAAGTTTACTTTATCATGCACCTCTGCTTGTTTTATATAACACAGAGCAAAAGTTGAAAATGCTAACCAATAAATTAGCTGTTTTTTACCCCGACGTGTTTTTACCCATTTGCATCTGTTTATTCCCGAATGACAGATCAGTAAAAGTACAGTTACGTGTACTGAAAATATCTGATTTTGAAACAGCTTAATTATTAAGAGAAGAACAGTGGAATTCTTAAATGAAGTAATAAATATAAATATCAATACAGTAAAAAACATGATTTGACGGTCTTGACGGTCAGTTCTTGTTTCAGTTATAATTACTGTCATGCCTGTTCATGAAATATAATCACTGATTCCCATGATTTATTCTTGTGTAGTTTTATGAAAGCCTAAGCCAGTTACCTGAGAAAATAATTTTATAATCCTTAGGCATCAAATCAAAACAGTAGATTCAATAAAACCTGTGACTTTCTCACTTAAAGTAAATACTATTTTCTCCTAATTTCTGTGTACAGATTTATTTTTCGCTTAAGAAATCTAAAGTCCCCTACATAATAAATATTATTGTCAATAAAAGACAAATACGCCATATAATAACTACCGGCACATGACTACCCTATATTCCTAGGTAACTACCATAATGTATCTTTAATAGTTTTTGTAGAATATATGTGTTTTTGCATTAACCCTAAAAATCGAGGTCTCAAAAGAGACTCTTCTACGTTCTTTTTTCAAACCAAATTTTCAAAAACTTAACAAACAAGCTACTGTCCTAGTCTATAACTATGTTTTAGGTTAATACACAAACGGCAAAATACGAATAATTAACGAAGGGTACCTGCAAATACTGTAGGACATTCCTCCCTCGACTAATCCGACGGCGTACGCGCTTCCATCATGAGATGTTGGTTCCATTTTAAGATTTTCACTCATATGTAAACAAGTAATCTATCGATTTTGACAAAGGTTAATAAAACTTTCGCTGAACCCGAGCAGCATGTGCGGAAGATCTGTTTTACGACACAGTCTCATAGGATTTTTTGCTGAAAATTTAAGGTCGAAATTTCGAGAAAAAATAATAAAATAAGCTCATTTTGTGAAGGGAACGTGATAATTCTGATATGCGCACGTATTACTTAGAAATATCAATAATACTACTATGACCCTCCGAATAGACTATGCAGGTAATACAATAATACATGTAGTGTTTTTTTAGAATCAAGTTTAGATGTCTACACTGTCTGAAAGAACGCAACGCGTTAAACATTAGGACCATGATAAGAAATGTTCATTGAATGCAAAAATCCATCAGTTTAATGCAAGTTTTATCGTAGAACGGGGTAGTGTTTCGGGGAATAAATAATTATAGATATTATTGTGTTGCATGTTCTCTGAACATAATCGCGCGAGAACCAGTACACTTACTAACATAGTCGGCTTAATCATCACTAAACCTATAACTTTCAGCTCCCCTCTTTAGCATGATCACACCCATAAATTATTTAGGTTGTTGCCTATCACACCACTTAATCGAATTGATGTCAAGTTGGTTATCCACGATCTTTTTAGGCTAAATCAGGCGAGAGTAGTTTTCATCACCCCTTATATCGTACAGATGTTTAATAAAATGTATGAGGATCTCAAACACATCTAGCATGTAGGTTATAGATCATGTATTATCATTCATGTGAAAATCATAGTGCGAGCTTTAATTTCTAAAGACAAAAAGACATCAGCGCATAGTATAATATATTTGATAGAATATAATATACCCCTTTTTTTACGTCTATAGATATTGGTATTCTATTTAGATCACCGTACAATAAAACGTGTGGTGTACTTACCTAAACTATAAGTATTCGTTTCAGGATTTTTTTACATAGGGGTAAATTATGTTTGTAAAGGAAACTGACATCAGTTCGTAATGTAGAAACATATTACTTCTGTTTCGATCAAATACATTCAAATACAACATGTTATTAACCGCTTTCCACGAATATAAAGAATGACGTCAAACATTCACGAGAGTAATTATCGTGATAAAAAGTCGGGTTTATCGTCAAATATATGTATACTTGTACACGAAGAAACTCTTTCATGGAACCAGATCACGACACTGTGTCAGATATCGGTATTAATTAACAGATCGTAAGACACGTTTAGGGTTACTTGACCAAAAGAAATAAAGAAGGTCGAATAACTTTTCCTTCCTGTTTTTTTTCGGAACATTTTTTGTGAGAATTCGAGATACAATTCATCCCGAATATTTTCATACTTTGAATTTTGCCGCTAGCAACTCTATGGTCGACACAAAAATGTAGGGTCACCGTAAACAAGGCTATTTTTCTGTTCAAGAATGTCGAATGATGATGGAGGATAATTCAAACTTCCGATTTGAAAATAGATTATTGACTATTTATAAAAAAAATATTGAGTAGTAACATTAAAACAACATCCTTTATTAAACACATGCGCAGTTGCAGTTCAGACATAGAAACTATATATCAATGATGTTAAATGAAATACGTCTTTGTTGAGTGATAAAACTATTGATTTGAAATCAAATGTTAAAATGGTTTGATATGAATAATAGAAAAATACATTGTGACATTGGATTGCTACTATCTTTCTAAATCTTTACACTGACAATATTTCTTCAATTTAAAGACATCGATGCAATCTGCTTGATGACCATAAATGGTTATTCTGCTAATATCTCCGACTACTTTATTTACACCAAGATCCATATCTAGACGAACGGTCGCTTCAAATACTGCATTCCCTGGAACAGTTTCTATGACAACTTGTATATCACGTAATCTTTTTGAAGAATTCTTTATGTCCCTAAGATTAATAGCATAGTCATGATCACTAGTTTCAACCAATTCAACTGCCTCTTTAACATAACGCAAAGACAAATCTTCACATATTGAAACATACTTGCGTAATTCGTGTTTTATTTCCATTAACATGATAGAACTAGCCTTAATGACAGCATCATCGTTCGTTGATAATTTCACGTGATGCAGACACGTGCACCAATGTGGCAAAACACCTGCTTTGTCACATGATCTACTGAAAGGAATTTTTCGCAACCAGCTCACACCACGAGCTTTTTCATCTGCAGATTTCTTACTTCCATCAAAATCTAGAACATCACGCAGTGTCTCATACACATCAAATGGCGTTGAAAGTCTATTTTTATTCGTTTCTAATATTTTTGGTATCTCAGGATATTTTACCCGAAGCCATTTTGGAATAACGACGTGCATAAAGGGCAGCCTTTCTTCGAGTTTGCCAATAGGGGTTTCTCGTATTTTACCAAATCTCATTCCGTGATCACTAAAGAAAAATATGACACTATTTTTCAGAAGGTCTTTTTTGTGAAGATTGTTAAAGAAGTTGAAATAAGGTTCGTCTGCCGCACCAGCGCTATTTACGTCATCGTGAGATAGTCTGGTTATGAACGTGAAAGCAAAATATGGATCCTTTTGGTAAGTCTCGATAAAATCACTCAAATAGTTCAAAACAATGTCAGTTTCAAGTCTGCCTTGAAAACAATGGTGATTGTTGAACCAATTTCCTTCTTTCATTTCCATGGCAACGCTCATTGGTCTGTTAAAATGATCAGCAGGTGGTGTTTTAAATCCCGCCTTTAAGAAATCGAAGATAGCTATATCTGGCGCATCTTCGGCATAAAATGTCCGATAACCATAGTCTGAAAACTGTTTCCATATAAAATCATAACCATCAAATGCCAAATCTTTCTGGTGATCATCCCATGACATTTCTTGCACAAATTTTCCCAAGGTCATCGGTACTATATTAATAAATGTATTATCTGCCACCTTATTGTAACCCATCATATCAAATGATTCCAATTCGTCTTCAAGAAATGCGCGAGTTTTCACCATCTGACGTATAAAACTTAACCTTGACACTGAGTCCATACCTATCATGATTACATTCATCTGTTCCTTCATTTTACCACGTGCAACATGGCGAATAACACGTTCATTATAAATATTGTCCATTGTTTCATTTCGTTGAATAAATCCATGGAAATTAACATAAACATTACGATCCTGTTTATTATAACAATTCACTTGCACAAATTCGTGTTCTATTTTAACCGAATCATAAAATGGGTCACTTTCTTCGAGATATCGTAAATAATTCTTGTGTGTTGGTTGGTACTGCGGACGAAACAAGGGTTTGTACGTGCAATAACTGATGAAACCATTATACGGCGGTGCCATTGCTACTGTCCGGTTAATTCTTATTTCCAGACCAGTTTGATAAGTCAGTGACATGTTGTGCGGACATCCACGAGTTCCAGTCTTTTTAACAATACGTTTAATCGATGGATCATAAGGATCTACGTAAGGGATTTTACAATGTGGCATGTTCACTAAGTATTGGACTTGTGACTTATTTGTACTGGACAGTGTACGGTCACCAAGGAACATCTGTGACCTTGTCTCCGCGAACACCTTCGAATGTAGGTAATAGACCATCATATAAGTCAATAAAGCCAGCAAAGCTGATATCAATATCTTGTGACGAATTCTTTTCAGTGTCCATGGAGACGCCCTTGTATCTGTAAAATAAGGAACAAGTACACAATTTTAACTCAAGCGTTGATCTGTGTGATAGCCATAGAAATGACATTTTAACACATATCTGACAGTCTAAAGGCAGAAATGTATGTTTACATCATTTTATTTAATATCTATAGCCTAATACAATCTCATCTGTAAGCATAATATTACAATATAAAAATGTTGCAAAAAATCTAAGAAAAGTGACATTTAAGCGATCAGGACATAAATATATCAGCCTTAGTTTTCTGCATGTTTCTGAAGATTTTTTTGCTACGAATGAATAAAGTAAAACTCGCCTTTTTTCACATTTCTACGAGTCCATATATCATCTTGAAACAGGATCATTTTCTTCAGTTAAATCTTGTGTCCCTCAATTTTTCTGACTCCTGAAACAAAAACTAGGCAAGTGAATTCATGTAGTTATCTGTTCACATGTAACACCTAAGACAGAAATCAACTAACTCGATTCATATTTAAAAATATAATTACATAAATATATAATTAATTATTATTAATATAAAAACAAAAACATGTTTTGAGAACCTGATTTAACTGGTTACAAGTTTTATGAACATCATATCTTCATATATCAATAAATGAAACATAAAAAAACACAACCGCGAACAATACTGGAGTTCATGCTGCAAAAATATTCAGCGGTTGATGTGTACATAGAACATATTTCATAAGAATATTTCATAATATGGCATTTAACTTAAACTGATTCAATGTGGGATTTTAACAATACGAAAACATTGTAACACATGCTGTTGTAATTTCTTCATGAAGAACTCAAGTTACTTATGAGTCGACCATGTAAAAACAACGTTGTACCCAACTTCACCGTGTAATCTCTCTTCTGTTATTTCAATATAATGCTAATTACGTAGGACTGATACAATAGTGGAAAATTGATGAACAATGAGCTATCTAATTGTTCCAAAATAGCATTATAACATATCGCACACTCTGTCAACGAATGTGAAAATGATCACACCATCAGCAGACTAAATCCGCCATTTTATAGAAATACTTTGGACATTTTGCTTCAATGGCAAGAAATTTTATTGAAAAAATATCACTAACCTGATTATTTTAAGCAAGTATTCAAAAATACTGCATTCCTTAAAATCCATACACACAGTACATGTGTTTACACACTCCCTGCTTATTTATTCTTCATAATTACTCAGCTAGTGATGTAGTGACTGATAAGCGTGTCTGGCTGTATAGACTAGCTCTAAGATTAGGATATGTTTATAAACAGATACTTATCTATGTATACCTCATTTATCATGCACATAACACTATGTCTCAGCTTACCGTGCTTATAATAAAACTGTTAATTAGATGGTTGTTAGACAAAGATTTTTTACAATAGATACATGCATTTCGGATACTTTTTGTGATTACCTTACCTTTGTAGTTGATGATGACTCCTGATTAGCTTATTTGTGTTGATTTTTCTATGAGATTTCTGTTTTATTTCTACGTAACTTTTTCAGTAATCGCCAAAATTTCTAATAACTGGTGTCTACAGATACTACAGCTAATACATTATACTACCCATAACCAATAAACATCTTGTCCAATTCAAAACAATGAAGCAGGTATTTTCATCATAGTGTCAAACAAACTTGGTACAGAAACTGTCATTTCGGAAGTTGTAACCCTTGTATATGTATATATATATATGACAAACGTGTTTTTGGTCCGTGTGGCCATTTTAAGCCTAATACACCATTACACACCATCCCTTCCACGTGCTAGCCCCCTGTGATCAGAAATACATTATTACTCATTGTGTCATACGTGCTTCCTTTTCACAAGTGTCACAGTTTGAGTTGGCGCTGGTTATAGTGTACTTTTAATAAAAGGCACATCTATTCTTAACATTGTTTCTTGCGAAAAACTGGATTTTTTTAAATTTGCTGTTACCACGTAGGATTCGAATGATAGATTGTGAAGTTTCTGGTTTGATTATGGTTTAGGAAAGAAAAAAAAGGTTTTTTTGTCAGAAACTTGTTGGTCATGTTCTTCTCATCAAATAACGCATGTTAGTTCATTCTATTGTTATACTTTCATCTTTGATTGAAGTTGTCTCATTTTTATAGCACGAACGTCAGTGATAATGTTTCCTCATGTAGTTATACATTCACCTGTTTACAGATTGACCTGTGAAACGCTCCAAGTGGCAAGTCTAAGAAACAGTTTTGAGTCAATGGTGAAGGGTTGTTTCAAAATTCACGATACGAAAAGAATTTATTGTGTAAGTATGCATGATGGGATGTCAATATGTGCATTATCCATAAAATAAGTACTGAAAGTCTGAAAAGCAGTGCAGAAAAAATCTAGATCGAGTTTCTGGGTACTTTAGCAAAGAATTCTAGCCTGAAGATTTCTAGTGCCAATAGGTTGTCCTTCACGTACACGACATTAGAATAAGGCAAGTTTAAGTGAACGGTCATATAAAAACACAAATAACTACATATCAAATTAAGGTCACTAAAGAAATTGCCAGTTTCTTGATTCCAAATAAGAGCATAACTGGGCTTATTAACCCTGTATATTTACTGCAGACTGTACCACTGGGGATTTCGTCAAAATAATGTCGTATAAGTAGTTTTGAAACTATTCACGATTGGCTTTGATGTGGTAAGGTTTTGGGTTTTATTTGAGTGAGGTGAATTTATTGCATGTGACATTGTCTTGGAATCTTGTATTCCACATTTCAGGATCTTCATGACAAATTAGCATCTTTCAACTTAACATTCCTGTATTCCCTAGAATTTTATTACGTATTGTTTGACGTCAAAATTCTCTTGAGATCCAAAACATTTACATGAAACACATCTGATATACATGTACTTCGATGTTAGTCTCCATTCATGTATTTACCATTAGGAGAAGATCAATGCATCCACAAACAAGTCCCTTATTTAAATCTATCTTTGGGAAAAGTTCGATTGGCCGTGTTTATTCTGAAAACAAGAACCATGCTATTCCAGCAAACCGTCCCACAATGATTTTTTTATTTTTTTTGTTTTTGTTTTTATTAGACTTATTGTCACTGGGGTTTAATGCCGTTTATCAACAATTTTTCAGTTATATTCGGTGACCGGTTCACCTAAACTGTTTTCCTGGGCTGTATACTAACCAGTACTAACTTACCCCTCTACAAGGAGCTGGCAATATCTCCACATATGAAGGAAAATCGACATTTTTGTCAAATTTTCATGGAAGGGTATGACCTGCCGTGACCAGGATTCGAACCCGGATCTCTGGGTTACAAGTCTAACGCACAAACACTGGACCATGGCTGCGGCTCTAATGATTTTGTATATGATCATAGTACAGTAAAACCTCAAATAGTGACCACCTTGTTATAATGACTACTTATTTTCAGACTGGCCATCAATAACTCCCCTATAATTCAACTGCAACCACCTCATTATTACGACAAATTTTCCAAGTATATAAGTTTGTAGAAAATATTGTGATAATTGTCATATCATAAGAGACATACATGTGTCATGGTAGATCACAGCACTCGTTTCATCAATAAATTACCCATAACTTATCTATGACATGAATACACAATCAATGCAGAATAATGTAACACTATGACTATAAGTCTTGATTAAGTTAATGAACCTGGCGCTGAGAACGAGCAGACGTATATCTTATCACACTAAGATTCATGTACATGTACTGTTATGGCATTTGAACGTCTTACTTAAAAATGAAAAGTATTTAAAATCTCCACTAAAAATAAAAAAGTAAAATGTTAACATATACAAGAATATTACATATAATAACATGACCATCGCTGGTGTATTTTGTTATAGTACTGTCTAATATGTAACTCAATGATATAAACAAGACAATATGATGTTGTGGAAGAAAATACATGCATCATGTAAGTTTTCTGTGCATTCCTAAGAAGTAGCCTGGTACACAATATTATTGATCTAGTTAATGTCCAGTAATAAATACAATAAATAAATTTATAAGCAGATCTAGTTTTGGCTGGTGTCCATTTTTTAATGCCATGAAAAATAATTTTTAAGCCAACTTACTGCTCTAAACAGAATTCAAACATAAGTCGTAAATGAAATTTCATCTAAAAACACAGTTTTCAGAACAGAATTTGTTAGTTGTGTTAAGAGGAAATCAATGATGACATTTAATCTAACTATCACAGTACTGAGAACAGGACTTTATCAGACACAGATGTGTTTCACACTTCAGGGACAAACACAATCAGCAGGTAGCACACAGCGCTACCATAAAATCTGATCTGTAAATAGATCAATAACACTAACAAACAGATGAAACAGATTTGGGCAACATGAATTTCGTACAAATAACACAAGAACAATAATAACAATCAAAGGATCCACTCCCTGTGATCTCTAACTTCAGCAATTTCTGTTTCCATGGAGAGAATATCATAACCATGATCTAAGAACAGTGACTGCTTGATAAACTGTGATACTCTCTGCAGTCTGACCTAACATGACAGGCCAAACAACAACAAATGTTCTGTATTTGTATCATTTATTTATGAAACAAACTGAAAAGTTAACAAAGAATAGATCTATGTACCAACATCATCATCTTCTGTTTGACCTTGGAGCTTTCTCTAAACCCTTAATGTACTTTCTAGGTATCATATATGTTTCTGAAAAAAATAAATTTTAATAATTTATTCTCTAAGTGTAACTTCTACAGGTTAAAAAACTAACTTACTTGTCACACCTTTCTATGGCAATTGTTTAAGATGCAAACATTTCACAATGTAAGGATATTTACAAAATGGTGAGTCAAATAAATTAAGTTAATTCTTTCACAATAAAATCTTCCTTAAAATATGTTGGCTAGGAATAAAACTGTTACAGTACATGTGTATTATTTAACTGTATATTACCTAAACTAGCGAGATTCTGTTAGAAAAAAATATCTGCATTGTATTTAACTGATCATTTGTGATAAAGCCCAAGTTAGGATATCAGATTTATCAGTAACAACCTGTAACCTTGAACCAGGGTACCCTAATTTAGGGTTACATCAACCGAATCAGTACATGCAATTGTAGACATTCAATCACCATATTCCAATTCAAAAGCAATGTCAAGGTTAAAAGTTACTTTTTTTCAGTTACCAAACTCAGAAGTGCAGAAGGTCCTAAAATCTGAACTTTATGAACCTCGTGAAACTAGAACAATAAAAGAACTTACTTAATAACAGATCTCCAACAGTGCCTATCTGATTTCCTTGTATTACAACCTGTGGCCCCTTATTTTTCTGTTGTGAAGGGGTTGCTGAGGCACTACAAGCTACTTTTACTTGTACAGTATGGGCTAATGTCTTGGCATCAATACCATACAGTTCTAGGTTCTCAATAATTGTTACCTGTAATGTAAGCATTACTTTGTAGCATTTATAGCAGATTTTAATATAAATATTTTTATCTTTAGTTTCATGTGAGGACCATGTTAAACAATTATTGATGAGCAAGGATTTTGCTGACCAAGGTTCATGGAAAATTACATGAAGTAAGTACTTTTTTGTTAATATTTTGGGTTTATGCCTGTTTTCAACACTAATTTAGTAAAATACAAGCAGCTAGTTAACTCAGCTAGTTTTCCTCGATTAGGTACCAGCACTAACCTTGTTCCCTCATCAACTTCTATACATTTATGATCAGCACTATAGAATGAATGGCCCTAGACACAATGTCTTCAACCAAATTGTCACAGAAAACATGGTGCTGAGCCCAGGGTTCTAAGTATCAAACTTACGAGCCCACGGTCTGTACATCTTATGCTCTACCCACTGAGCTGAATGGGCAGATTGTAAAATTAGCCTCCATTCCCTGCATGGCAGAGTGCAAGCTACTGCATATATATGTTTAATACCTATGGTATGATAGAATATATACATACGATTATTTTCTAGATACAAGATCAGCTGAAAGCTTAATTTATTAACTTATTAACAACTTGCTTTATATATCACCTCTGGAATGAAACAACACAGTAAACTATACATTGTTTTCATGCAGGTGCTCATAGACAGGTGTTGAGGCTATCTGATATTTTTCTCTGGCCTCACCTTTTTATTGGATGACCGTTGAATAACATTGATTTTGATGGGTTCAAGATTGCCTTTATGTATAACAGGGGCTTGATTCCTCAACTGAACTTCATAAACTGTGGTCATCTTATTAATCAGTCTGAAATAACAAAAGTTTGTAAATATCTTCATACAGACACAAAGCAACACCAAAAGAAATTATTATATTGAATCTAGGCAACATTTTGAAGTATAATGCATAAGTATGTCAAACATTCTCCTTAAATCAATTATACTTATTACAATGCTATATTAATGATTTAATAAAGCATAACAGTTTATCAATCTGGGTAAGCCTGAAGAGTTTGTAAGTAGTATATAATTAAGGTTATAATGATGTAAGTGAGACAAATAGAACACTATTCAGAAAGGGAGTGGAACCCTATTAATCTCCTTAAAATAAGGACACACGATTAAGTGTCTGAAATCTTTCCAATACTCAAATCTGAGCCCTCAAATCTCATTTTAAAAATGTAGTCTCATATGTCTTAGTTAATAGGTACCTGTTTGTAGATTGACTGAAACACAGCATAGAATACATTTATGATAAGCATTCTTTGAGTTTAACTGTGAACAGTGTATTAATTGTACTTGTATAGAGTTTAACATGAAGAAGCATTAATTGCTCCAGATTGCTGAGCAGATTTACAGAAAATCTTGAAAAATGGACAAAACAGATAACAGTCGTACTTTCCTTAGTACAGTGATCCAATTCTCAACCATAACACTTCATATTACCACTAATCATATTGGTTAGAAAGAGCTAAATTTGAGGTTTGAGTGCTGAGCATTGTGTGCAGATATTTGAGAACTGAACTTTAGCTGAGATTTGGGTACTGAGATTTGAGTGCTGAGATATGAGTGCTGAGATTTGAGTGCCGAGATTTGAATGCTGCGATTTGAGTGCCGAGATTTGAGTGCTGCGATTTGAGTGCTGAGATTTGAGCACTGAGATTTGAGTGCTGAGATTTGAGCACTGAGATTTGAGTGCTGAGATTTGAGCACTGAGATTTGAGCACTGAGATTTGAGAACTGAGATTTGAGTGCTGAGATTTGAATGCTGCGATTTGAGTGCTCAGATTTGAGCACTGAGATTTGAGAACTGAGATTTGACTGCTGAGATTTGAGTGCTGAGATTTGAGTGCTGAGATTTGAATGCTGCGATTTGAGTGCTCAGATTTGAGCACTGAGATTTGAGTGCTGAGATTTGAGTGCCGAGATTTGAGTTCCGAGATTTGAATGCTGCAATTTGAGTGCTGAGATTTGAGTGCTTGTTATGATTTTGGTACAAGGTAAGGTAACAACACATATACAAAACAACGAGAATGTCACCTGGAGAACATATCTTCCCATGTTAATGTTGAACGATCACCCTCAGCTTTAGTTAACAACACTTCTGCTAAAATTGGATCTAATATGACTTCACTGAAATTATATAAATGGTACATACATAAATGTGTTTCAGTGTATGGCAAGTCTGAAATTATGACAAGTTTAAACATGAACTTTTTCCATCAACCAAAGACATAAGAGTAATAACTTCTACATGTGCCATATGCAAGAAGTGAATGGGATTATTATACCGAGGAACGTTTGTACTGCACTTACCTTTTAGATTCTTCAGATTGTAAATTATTCTGTTTTACATAGTTTGTAATACACTGCCTGACTTCTGTCGACTTCAAAAAACTTCCTTTCCTACAAATAATAAGTAAAAAACATTGTACAAAGTCTTTACTGATTTAACTACTAATGAATTTATTGAGGCATTATAGAAAACAGTTTTACATTCATGTAAATACATTTGACGAAAATCACCCAAAGATAGGGCAACTACCAGTTTTGGGGAACTCCATGTGGGTAAAGCCATCAACCTTCTCTAAGCTAGATGGACAGCTTCCTCACTAATGAAATTTGGTCCATGCTGGGATTCACACTCACAGTGGAGAGGGGCAAGTGATTACAAGTCAGAGACCATAACTACTCAACCACAGAGGCCCCCATGAGTGTATATATTATGTTTTATTTATGCTTTAAATTTTAAAGACTTATTTATTTACTATGACCAGTCAACGTTCACAACATTAAGTATACAGGTAACATTGTTGTGTTCATTAGTGATCAAAATAAAACATGGGTGTTACTATGATTTAGACATAAACAGTAAAACATGAGACAATTAGTGTAAACGTAAGTGTGAATACAAGACTGAAATGATATCAGAAGTGCTATAAAACTTTGACAATTCCTAGGAATATTTCTTTATCAATTAGTATGTGTAGTGGTTACAGTTTTGTAATTCTCACTCACATGAATATTAGATCAGCAAAAGTTCACAGGGGCTTGTCACAACATCTAGTATTTTACCATAATTATAAAGTTATACTGTTATATTAGATGTGCCTGTGAAACAGAACACATTTCATATAAAGTCTATAATGTTGAAATGAGAACAATATTCTCTTTTAAACACCTTGGAAGATGTTATAGTATTCAATTTCAAGATAAAACGATACAAAGAATATTACCTGTAGCCTGATTCTTTGAACAAGGGTAATAAATTAGAGGTGACAGCAAACATTTCAGTGATCAGTGGAGGACAGAATTCAGATTCTGATGTCTGCGATGTTTCAGCTTCAATCACTTCTGGTACTTCAAGTCCACATAATCTACGAAAACAATTATACTCAGTTTATACATGAGGTGTAAGTACACACTAGTATCACCATTGGTCTTAAATTGTTTTTATACAGCCAATAAGAACATGTATGTCAATGTGCATACAAAGGTGATGTAGCAAATACATTCTTTTTTAAAAAATCAAAAGAAATAGGTCAACTCTTTATGTGAACATGAAAACATCTTTCATTATCAACATAAAATGAGATTCAAGTGAGGTTCAAATAGAATATGTTAATTGATAACATCTTTAATTAGAATCTGCTCATTGATAACATCTTTAAGCAGACAATATATGACAGAAAAAATATGATAATAATCTAACCACTTTCTATTCATTGCAGGAACTGTCATCGTATAATTTTTCGTTTACTAAGTCCAACTTAAATCAACTCACAAGTTTTTAATTATGTCTTTGTTAGAGAATAAATATGTCTTTGTTAGAGAATAATTATGTCTTACAAGTCATGAGATTTATCTGTTGTTGTAATGCTATCCACGCCTTTAGATAATTCTTTGACTGTGATGATACCAGACTTTGTTTGCTTTTGTAGGAATTTTGACAACTGAAAGAAAATAGTATCATTAAGAACAAAGAATTTTTGTTTTGAAACAATTTAACTGTTATACAGTTGTCAGTTTACCAAAGTGGGATGTATACAAGAATAACTTATTTGCATAAATTCTATAACAACATTTTACCAATTACAAATGATGAATGGTGAACATTCAACTGGTTTCATTCCTGTGCTAACTTGCTCTCCATCAAGCTGAAAGAGACTGCCAACCTCCTGAGTGAAACAAAGATGACAGAGAAATGAATTTTGACTTGTTGTAAATAACCAAATTGTAACAAAGAAACAAACAAGTCAGTAAGATTTCATACATGTAACCTTTCCATCCATAGTCATATACTCTACCAACTGAGTTATCTACACATGCTTCAAACAGCAACTTCTTCAACTTACTTCATTTAAAACAACTCAACATTAAACTTTCAAAATTATTTCAATAAAACACTTGCTCTCACAGATGTCAACTTGAAACAATTTAACTTAGTTATAAACCAGTATTTTTTATCAACTCTACTAATTATATACCTTCTTGAAAGATGACTTCTTGACATCCAGGAATTTATCTTTTGGACTGGAAAAGAGAATTTCGAATATGTAGTAAATCACTGAACTGTTTAATCACAAACATTATAACACAATGTTCTTCAATCTTACATAATACATATTCTGTAAGTGCTATGAGAAAATCTACATATCTTATCAAATGAAAATCAATAAATGTATAATTATTGGAATATTCGCCTTCGAACAAATATTCAAAGGAATGGACACAGGCTAGCTGAAACTGATAATGACCAAATCAAGATGAAACCAAGTAAATCGTCATGGCAACAAAAGATGAGAACAAAGATAGATACCAGTATTTCATCATATGCTGTTTGTAGAATGTCCCTGTTGTGATAGGTAAATCTGATTTCTTTAGAGAACTCTTCACAGCACATAGGAAACAGAACTCTAACAGTTCATCCATCTCAGCTGTGAACATTATATTAATGGAAATGAATGTATCAACCATACTGTCAGGAAAAAACATCATCATACCAGAAAACTCATGAGAAAAATACGAAGTAGAAAAACAGAATGTAACTTTAGAATTGACTTTACAAGCAGATTTTTATCTGTCATCACAGTCATCTTCAACAGGAGGTCTATTTTGTCAACAGATTTTTAGAATTCTTTTCACTTGGGAAAACAAAAAAAGATACATTCAATTTGTTTGTGTTGATTCTACACAGTTTATAAACAGTATTTTATTGAGTGTAATAGTCATTTAATACAAGCAGTGCTCCTTGTATTATTAATTACTGTTTGTTTATTCAATTTCAAACAAATATACAAACCAAATACCTGGTGAGATTACAATTTTCTCATCTTCAGTAGTTCCATCAAGACAATTAGCTCCCTAAAAAATAAAAATCATGTTTTCTGCAAATACATTTTAAAATGATAGGAGTGCACAAAAGTGTTCTCACTAAATTCTAACTAGTTAATGATATACATACATAATCACATCTTAACCCTTTGCCTCATATGCATATTTTGTACTCTTCCAAAGTCAAAACTAATATATAACATATCAACTTATTTAAGAAAACTGGGTAATTTCTCTTGGAGAGAGTGGAAAACATTGTGGCAAAAAAAAACATTGCTCATTACAAGTAGTGCCAAATGTTTTACAACAGTTGTCTGGTTCAGATGCGAGAAATGAGGTATCATGAGGCAAAGGGTTAATAAAGGAAGTCATACCTGATCTTGAATTTTATCATCTTCATCTTCAACCCCACCACAAGCCCCTGAAGGCATCTCTGTAACATCATCTTCCAGAGTGAGTTGTTTGATACCAGACTCATCTACTTCATTATCTCCAACATCAGACACTCCGTTATCAGTCTTCTCAGTCAAGTCTTTCAGACCTTCTATAATAATAATAATAATAATAATAATAATAACAAACAGTCCAAAGCCATCAGTGTTCTGAATGGTCATTTCATTATTCCACTTGTCATCATCTCTTTTCAAGGGAATTAAATGACAACAGTTCATCAAGAAGAATCTACTGAATACATTGTACATTCCCTTCCCTGGATGAATTCCCTTCCCTTTAATATCTGAATCAAAGAAATCACCACTTGAAAACAATATTTGTCCAAATGTAACAGAACATCTACAAAATTAAATGTACAAGTATATCACATAGAGTACATTCTAAAAGCAAAGTGTTTTTTGCTTGTTCTTATGTGACTAATAGTCACTGGGGTTTAATGCCGATTTTCAACAATTTTTTAGTTATATACAGCAACCAGTTCACTTAACCGGTTTTCCTGGCCTGTATGTTAACCAGTACCAGTACTAACTTACCCTTCAACAAGGAGCCAGCACTTTCTACACATATGGAGGAAAATCGACATTTTTGTCAAATTTACATAGAAGGGTGTGACCTGCCGCAAATGGGATTTGAACCCTCAAAGTGTTGATCCAATGTAGAACTATATGCACTTAATTCTTCACATATAAAACTGTAATCAATGTAATTAAATGATATTCAATATTTCCTTAATTTTAAGGTTAAATCATAGAATAAAATTCTACAGCCAGAAGGTGATTTTCACTAATTTTGATCATTTAAAAATCAATTAACACTACAAAATTTTTAAAAATACATGTAGAGTAAAAAAATGATTCAGTACCAGAATCAGCTTGTGCTTCATTTTGATCATCTTCAACTGTACCATTATCACCATTCTCTGTTTCAAGCTCATCAGAAAGTTCAACAGGAAGCGGATCATCTTCAACAAGAGGTGGAGAGGATTTGTCACCAAATGCCCTGATTTATATGAACAGATTTAAGAATCAATAAAGAAAATCACTAAATAAAATAAATTTGTCAAAAAATCATAATGAATTAAAAACAGTTAAAATTCCCCCAAAAGAAAGCATAGAACTTTACATAAGTTTCTCAGGGCTGCACACTTGTTATGGCTACTCGTCCTGCAGGACAACCAGCTAAGAATTTTAAACAAGATCTACAGTAATTTCAACACATCCTGAGTCAATTACAAGCAGACAAGTGGATTTGTTGAGACCTGATTTTTACTCATAAAGAGTATCTTTATCCACATACCAATATTTTTAACTTAATGACTAAATGTCAACAGTTATAACTAGATGATGGAAATTAGAATATAAATACTTTGGCTACCTGCAATTATAAGCACAATCAAAACAAAAGTCTGAATAGACATCACCTGTGAACAGAGACCATCTGAGATTAAAAACCAGCAGTTTTATTGCCAATAAAGGCATTTACAGTTTATATATTTCAATTATTGAATAAAACCAATTTCTCTCTGCTTAAGACATTCTATTATAGCCAGATTTAACTATTTTAACTTACCATAATTCATCACCAAGGAGATGATGAGGGTGTATTCCCTTCCCTTTCATACCAGAATCAAAGAAGTCACTTCCTGACAACAAGGTTTGTCCAACTGCAATGGGACATCTATAAAAATCATAACATAAAGAAGGTAACAGTTGAAATAAATATGAAACACTAACAGAAAATAAATTCACATATTCACATGAGTTCTAAGAAAGTAAGACAAACCTGTTTCCAAGCACATTAATGGAACACACTTCTCCTTTCTGTATATGTTTGAAAGTATTTGGAGTTAACTGCTCTCTAACAACTACACCAGGTAACATAAGATCTGAAAGGAATTAATTATCTTAATTTATTTTAATTTTATTTTAAAACAGGAACAAATGTTAAAAATCTAAATCAACCAACAAAATGTGACTCAAAAATGCAAGAAGTGCACTGTTTCGCATGTTTTTTTTCAGTCTGCATTTATACTATGTGAACTGTACTGAGTGAAGTTGTTTTTGGTCAATTTTGGGGAGCAATAACATTAAGATAATCAGTGCCCTAAGGCTTAAAACAACAAATAGTCCACAAGTTAAGGTTCAAAAAATAAACTTGTAAAGAAGGATATAATTTAATAAATATACATATATATTCATATATTATATATTTATAATTATACAGCAACAACAAAAACAAACCTGCACCATCAACCAATTTCTTGAAAACAGGTTGCCATGTGGTAAATCTTTCAACTAAATCAGGATATTTCCATAGAAGATACACTGAAATCAGAAAGTTAAACTTATATTATAATGGGTTGTTTTATATATGTATACCAGTATATTGTCGTTCGACTTTGAACGGTATGGATATTGCATTGCCGTCACCTGCATCAGCACACCGCAATACACTTTTTGGTGGCTGTCAATCTACCGTTAATCAAATTAATTTCTTGAACATTGATTTTCCTTTATTTTGTTTGCAACATCGCCACTGTTTATCACTTGGCCAGCGATGCACAATCATTGTACATCTAAATGCGAAAATGCATTACACTATCCTTCACAACAAAGTTTCGTAATTTCCACTCAATCAAAAATTCATTAATTCAAAAGCCTTTTTGATGAAAATATTGATTTTAAATAATAATTTGTAAGTCAAGAATTTTATTTGTTTGTACTTCATTAGCAAAATATGGTAGTGAATTCTGCTGTAAAGAGAAAGATAAGAGATTATATTAGTAGAAGGTGCACATGGGATCCATGTTTACTGAACGTGTACATTATGATTGTGAGCATTGTGAAGCTTGTGTAAGTCTTAATATTAGCCTTAGCATCACTCTATTAGTAATTGGCTGTGCAGGTTGCTGCTGCCTCCAATACAGTTAGTGTTCTAAATTTCAAATATTCACTGCTATTGACCCCCAGCATATGAAGATTCTACAGCTCTACTCTTCTAGATTAATGGAGGTACGTTTCATGCCTTATAGCATATCACCTGGCAATACACAGCCATATTCATAACAAACCATTTTTATATTATTTGTCCATGTTTTTGGTTTGATTTTCTGACTATCATCATCATTATAAACAATTCATTCAAAACTGGAGAATACAAATTGCTGTCAGCTGATTCACAAAATAATATGGTTGATATTCAGTAAGGCATTTTTTTTTTACCTGATGGATATAAAGTCTTCTGCTTGTCAATTTCAAACAACAAGGGGATTTTATTGACACAATAAATGAACACATTATCTCCAGCATGAGTGTAAATCTTCACAGTAGTTACTTCTTCTTTGTTTGGAATTATGTCTGTTAACGCATCCTGACCAACACATGGAAAGCTTTTTATGATTTCTGCTCGTAGTTTCTTCCTGGAAATCCCAAATTTTAATTAAAATTCCAGCAATATTTAAATTTCCCAAACAGAGATGGTACAATTAGTCATTATACACTTATGCTACATACTTTGAAAATGTACTTCAAGTACATGAAATAGTTTCATAAAAAATTTCAACAAAATTAGACGAATATGTTTGTCCGAAATATATAACATTTACAAAAATAGTGATTCTTGAACCATGAAATGTTTTGTAAATAGAAAAAATGAAACGAATGTATTTACCTATCTGAGCCTTTCATTGAAGTCTGCGATTTAACTCTAAATGGTCTTTTGAACATACTTAAATTGAATGTTGAAATCCGGTAACTTATGACCAGGTTAATTAAAGGGAAACAACTCTCAGTAATAATAAAATATTTTATGAGTTATTTCCCTTCCACTTAAAGGCATTATTTCAACATAACTTATGAAATGTTTTATTTCCCTTCATATTTGTGAGGGTTACTTCCCTTAATTTTTAAAGATTTATCTTTTTAATTTTTTCACAATTATTTACCCATGCCTCTCAAAATGAAATACGCTGCTCACTTTTTTCAGTGACTTCACGCATTTCTCCAGGGACTCTACCTTACAATGTGAAGTGATCCTAAACAACCCACAGCGACACTCAACTCCAATGATATTATACAAAATATCGCTTCGCATTGTCAAGTATCGCTTTGCGTTGTCAAGTGTCACTTCGCATTGTTGTGTGTCGACCCTAAATCGCAACAGCGACATTATAAATGGCACGATCAGGATTCTGTACAGTTCCAGATTAAAATAGGGATCAACAAGTTACCTAATCAAGTAGATCATAGAAGCTGCATTTATATGTGAACACGAACAGATAAAACATGAAGTCTTAATTATAAATTATCATCACCAATTTAATCATACAGTAAGTTGAAAATCAATGAAACATTTTACTGACATTCTGACAGCAAGAAATACAATCATTAGTGAATTCAAATAAAACCATAGTTAAGTAGTACTGCTAAGGAATTAAATAAAAATGAGCATACAAAGGCAATAATAACATGAACATGAAGAATATAGCACACAGATTAGCTATCATCAAGATGATTTAGGTCTACAATAAGGTACTGGGGACTTTTCCAGTGGAGGAATTCCAAGAATGATATCAGCAGCTTTTTCAGCTATCATAATGGTTGGAGCATTTAAGTTTCCACTGACAATACTAGGCATAATTGAAGCATCTACCACACGTAAATTTTCAACACCAATCACTTTTGTTTCAGGATCTACGACTGCTGAAGGATCACTGGACTGTCCCATTTTACAGGTACAAGAGGGATGATAATTAGTGTCTGAAGTATTACGAATAAACTCTTCAATCTGTTTCCTAGACTGTACATCGGTACCAGGCTGAAGTTCTTCACCCCTGAAGTCATCAAAAGCCTTCTGTTTGACAATCTCTCTAGCCAACCTTACACTGTCAACCATTTCTTGCATATCACCATCAGTAGTAAGATAATTGGCAACAATTTTTGGATGTTCTCGAGGATTTCTAGACTTGAGTTTAACATGTCCTGTACTTGTTGGTCTCATAGGTCCCATGTGTAATTGGAATGAGTGACAATTAGCCATGGATCTACCATGGTCATTTGTTGCTAGAGGCAAAAAATGAATCTGTAAATCAGGATGTTGCACATCTGGTCGACTGCTAATAAAACCACCACTTTCAAAATGAGCAGTTGCACCCCATCCTTTCTTGAACAAAAACCACTGAAGTCCTATTTCAATCATTTTATGTGGAAACTTCCACTGTGCAGGGTATAATGTAACAGGTTTCAAGCATTTATACTGAACACACAAGTCAAGATGGTCCTGTAAGTTTTCTCCAACACCTGGTAAATGAGACACGACAGAAATATCCATTTCCCTGAGTTCATCTGCATTTCCAATACCAGACAGCATTAGCAGTTGAGGCGTATTTATTGCTCCTCCGCAAAGAATTACTTCTTTGTCAGCAAAAGCTTTCTTGACAACACCATTTTCTTCATATTCAATTCCTATAGCTTTGTTTTTATCAAACAGAACTTTAGTAGTTAAAACTTTAACTTTAGTTTCCAAGTTTGGTCGAGTATCTTTTATTGGGTGAAGATATCCAGCAGCTGCACTCCACCTCATTCCTTTGTGAATTGTCATATCCATCCATCCAACACCTTCTTGCTGGTACCCATTCATGTCTTCTGTGAACGGGAAACCAGCCTGTTGTCCAGCTTGTATAAAAGCATGGTGAAGAGGATTACCAGTTTTCCCACGCGACACTGATAGAGGTCCACTTCCACCACGATAGTCATTTTCACCAAGTTCATGTGATTGAGCCTTTTTGAAATAAGGTAAACAGTCTGCATATGACCAGCTGCTTGCACCTTCTCTTTCCCAACGATCATAATCTAGTGGGTTACCTCTGATATACACCATGGCATTAAGAGATGAGGAACCACCCCACACTCTGCCACGCGGCCAATACATTTTCCGACGATTCATGGCTATTTCAGGCTCTGTATGATAATACCAGTTATATTTATCATCACACAAATTGTACATACAGGCAGCAGGCATCCAAATCTTCCATGTGGAATCTTTAGGTCCAGCTTCCAAAGACAGAACTTTATCATTTCCACTTTCTGTCAATCTGTTGGCTAGAACACAACCAGCAGATCCAGCACCTACTATGATATAATCATACGATGAGTCTGTTCTAGCTATTGAATTACGTTGACTACTAGTACCAATATATCTATGGGAACTTCTAGAGTTATTAGTCCAGCGACATGATTTTTCTAACAATTTGCAGTTCTTTCTAACAATGATATTCCATTGACAGATTACAAATCTCCATTGTAAAGCAGGTGACATTTTGCTCATTCTGGAAAAATAATTAAATTGTGCATTCATTCACTAACAGGAAATCTTAAAGTTAAACAATGTGTATATGTTAGTCAGGTCATTCATTTGACCTTTAAAACAACATTTTGACTCTTGAAATCAATAAAATGAAGCTTTTGACTCTTGAGAATTTGTACCAAAGGGTCAAATTTACAATAAAATTAGAAGGAAATTTTGTTGACTCTTCAAATTATCATCAGCCAAAGGTCATTTTTGACCTCAACTTTTGACATCTAGAGAAAACCCTGGTTAGCTCTGCAGTCATTAACTTAGTCTTACTAATTGCGATGTCATTTTGAGTTGCCTAATGCCATTAAGAAATTTGGATAGGCCATCCTCTCAGCTTGAGCAGGACGGGTCAAATAAAAAATTCTTGCCATCACAAACAATATACAGGTAATTATATTTAGAGTATCAATGACTATAGACTATATAGACTCAGGTCATATACCGACGGAAGGTAAAATTGATCATACTTTCATCGGTTCAAGCTCACCAGACTGAAAAAAGAATTTTCATATCAGAAAGTCTTTGAGAGTCAAATGCTCCAAACATGATAAAATTATATAAACAGTAAATAGTCAAAAACAGTTTGAAACCAATTAATTGTTAAACGATTACATATCCAGCAAACACAGTTATAAACATCCTACTGATTATGTATAAACATACCATATGTCATTTCCTTCTAGAAGACCTGAATTATTATTTATGCACATGTACGTGAGTTAAATTCAGACCACAGGTCCGCATTGATAACATATTTGTCCTACTTCGTGATCCCAATCATTCGGAAGGCTTTGGCCTACAAGATAGTTACGTCCCATGCCAAAACGTACTCTCAGAAACGGACCTGTACAATATGAAACAAAGTCAATCCAATATGGTGTTGTATTTTTATTAAACAAAACTAGTTCATGTTAAGATTTTATTGTTTTTTTATAATATCGATAAAAAATATAGAAAAAACACGTGACGGTCAAATTTAAAGGATCAACGTGCTATGTATAGAGTAACCATATATTTGTACATAATTATATAATCATAATGATTTAAACAATATGATTCATCCCAAACATTACAACTGCGTCCAAATGAAATTTACCCACACATTTTGTGAGCTGAGACAGGGTTTGTTAACTTATGGTGTATTCACATACTGAGCGAGGAATCCGGGGCTTAACAGGACAGACATTAATTATCATGATGCTGATCTTTGAGTATGTAGATGGGTCCGTACTTGACACTATCGACAGCGAAGAGACTAACATTGATGTTATTCTGCTATAATTGTACCAAATACACTTGGCCAATCAATGTATCGTGGTCTCGGATGCCGCTATATTCGAATAAATGTGAAAGTCGACGGTAAAATACTTTGTCAAATGCTTTAGAAAAGTCAAGAATTGATACGTCAAAATAGTGTTTGTAGTCTAGATGTCTTGTCTATATCATTTAATGCAATTATGAGCCGAGCTAGGCACGACTGTTTTGCTGGAAATGGTTTCCGTGCCAAATGTTATATTGCTGTGATTCATAATCTCTGAGACGATTATGTATTCCATCATTTTGGATGGTAGCTCTGCCAACGTAGATTTCTTGCTGGGAAAGGTCAACTTTCTTGAATACAGGAACATTAGTTCTTTTCCAGTCTGGGGAAATTTCTCCTGAGACCAGTAATTAAAAGATGATGTATGAACGTGAGGACTGGAACGAAGAATTCAGAATTTTTGTTAAGCTTGTTTTATCAGGTCCATTGGCTTTCTTTTCATTTAATCTGTTGGTGCATATTTTTTTTTCAACTCAGTCGTGATATTGATGTTAGGTATTGATAGGTGAGTCTGTATACCAAAGTTTGAGAGATCCCTGTTCGACTCTTCATTCAACATGTCCCATTTCTCTTCTGGTGTATCTGCTACCTTCTCATTGGCTAGTGTCCCAATGTTTATAGTGTCTTGTTTCTTGGCATTGATGTATTGCAGCATGATTTTGAAGTGTCTGTGTCTGGATCTAATATATTCAAGTAGTGGTTTCTGATTTTCCGTCTGATTTCTTTGAATTGTTCATGGGCTTCTAGGTTGTTTCTTTTACTTGATCTGTTGTGCAATGTGCAGTCTGGGTGTTTTCAGGATCTGTAAGTCTCAGACTTCTGCTTACGAGTGTTAGTTTGGATCTGCTATACATTGTACTTGCTACACCAAACTAATAGTTTTATATGAACATAGTAAATAGCATGGTTAAAATAAGTAATGTTTGGTCATTTGTTCATAATGTTATCTATGGTTAAATTTCTGACAGATTACAAATTAGGCCAGAGTAAAAATAAAGATGTTGTTTGAGAACGATGCTTTTAATATCAAAGCTGGTGGGGTAAAAGGATCTTGACAGCGTGTCTGTATTGTCTATAATTCAAGTTTTGTAAGCATTTAATGGTTATGGACATGGCTTTGATAAGTACTGTCATCGTGTTTAAGCTTCTAGATTAGTAATTATACTGACAAGAGACTGTACGTAAAATGCTATGTATATATTCTTGTTTGGACTATAAATTCATAATAATAGGAAACAGAGCAGCCTTCGATTTATCAATATTTTCCGAAAATATTGATAAATCGAAGGCTACTGTGTTTCCTATACAAAATATGAATGATTTATCCCTGTTACAGTTTTTACATCCAATGACCCAATATTAATCTTGCCACAGATTTAACAAAGACGAAAATATATGCCTATTTTCATGATAATCATACTTTATATGTAGCTACTGGACTGTCGACAATTTCCTCAGTAATTTTATCAAGTGACCAAATTTGAAGACTACTGGTTTGGGACTAGTGTTAAGCCATCATACTATAGTTTTACAGTAAGATCAGTTTGGACTTGACGCTGCTGGGGGATTTAAATGCTGAGATTTCGTGGCATAAATCCATGTGACCCACATTCAAATTTGAACTAGACATCAAAATAGTCAAAATACTGACCATGTTTCATGTGAAATGTGTCAACAAACGTTCTTTTTTAAGTTCTTTTACTTAATCTAATGATCTAGCTTCTGACCCAAGACGACACAGCAATAAACTTGACATAAACTTAAATGAGACCAATATTTTGACCAGGTTTTATCTACAATGAGCCAAAAGTGTCCAATTGCTGATAATAGATGAAGGTCATTAGGCAATAACAGAAAATACAAATAGACTAAGCACATGTTCTAATTACATCTGTATTATAATTACTATCTATCATTGTTGTTTTTGTTGCTATAACAGTGAATGTTATTTCTATCTTTTACGATAATTATGAGTACTGGTATTCATGTCAAGAGCTGTTATATTACATCATACAGTATACTTTTCTGGTTCATGGGTGTATATGAAACTTAAATATTCCACTATCTCACACTATTAATATGGTACTAGATGATATTATTATGTAATAACTAAGTGATGTATCAATACAATCAGATTTGACCTGAAATAAAATAAATGGCAGTCAGCTTCAGACTGTCTACACACATTCATGTACATGCCAAAAATATAGTAACCTCTGGTTCTGGTCAACCATAACACAAAATGTTTCATATAATAACGTTATTCTGGGCCAGTTCCAGCCAGGGCTAAACTTGATACAACCTGAAAGTATATCAAGCTGAATACAAAAGTGTCTGGAAGGACAAACCAACAATTTAATACTAAAATGTTTAATTTCTTCTTCAATATTTATGGTTACAAAATGTAAACAAAATATACACTGACAAAATGTAACTATTGATATTTTAATAACTTCAAGTTATGATCCAGAATTACAACATTTTTTCTGCAAAAATAAAGTTATATGCAAGTTTGTGCAATAATCACCATTTTTATTTACATAAGCTTTGCATGGTCTCTTTTAAAACTGGTGCTTGATTATATTACTTCTGTGGCATGATGTGAGCTGCCAGGTCAGGAAGTTTTACTCAGAAGTTTCAATGAATAAACAGTAAAAATGTGTTGTAAAAACATCTGATCATAAAACAAAAAAAGGTTATGTTTATAATTCTGGATCACTCCCTGTAAATATGAAAACATACATGTACATGAATCCAACTAAATATAAAATCACATGGTTAAAATAAATAAGAAGATGACATTTCCATTATATAAATCATGCCAATTCTTTTCATTGTCTTGTCACAGAAATAAAGGTTTAAAACAACAGTAAAAATAAAATATTTCGCAATACACTAATAAGTCACAGTAAAAAAGACAACACTATGCATACAGGCAGTAAGCTATACAAATTTTTCATTGAAAACACTCTTAGCTATAATTTTTAAGTACATTTTAAAATGGGCAATTTCACCAAAAAAAATAAAGAAACTAAATAATAACATGTGTGTAAATAAAATATTTCTATACAGAATTTAAGAGCATGCTTTAATGCGGCAGTGTTTTGATTTGAATTTTTGTAACTCTGAATATCTAAAAGACAATGTCAACAATTAGTCAACAGGAGCTAATTCAAGTAATAAGTTTAGATGAATATCTCAGAAAATAGGTACATCAACACAAGTATTACCAACTTAATGTAAGTGAAGTGAATAGACAAAGCTGAAATCCCAAGCTCAATAAGTGAAACATGAAATAAACGGATTACTTCAGGTACAGGAAATAAGAAGACAGATGTAAGCTTACAGCACAACCAATATCAAGTATTTCATTCAGCATATGATGGTATCATACACATTGGGTCATCAATTGAAATCTATCATTTCCAAACATAAATAACCCATTGTTTAATACAGTCATTGTATTTAACTAAATACTCAGACAATTTCCTTACTCTAAATAACAGAAGAACATTCTATTATCTAAACAGGTCACAATAAAAGCTCGCAAATCATTGATCAGAATTGTAATTTTGATTTTTTCAAAAATATATGTAATGAAGTATAAGTTTAGAACCCGTTCCATTTGGTGAATGTTGCTTGCACTGATCAGAGAAACAAGGTATCTGATAGAATCAATCAACAGCCCTCTCCATACTGATAAGGTTGATGTATAAGCTTACAATTATACAATGTACATAAATGTAAATAAAATAATACACAACTTGAATTAAACATATGGTACAATGCTTTGACAACTTCAGAGTCATTGTATGTATATAATTGACATATAAATATATAATAGTAGATGCATTCTACATGCATGTTAAATATAAGGTTTTATTATACACACTAAAATTTGATTTAAATGTAGATTTTCAAATTCATCAAAAAACATCGCCCTTTACCACAGTCTGATCACTACTAATCTGTATACTTTTAATACTATACCAGACTGAATATGGTCATCATTTTATTTATCCCCATTCAGAACTTTAATTGTGAGGGTGATGACAATTTACTGACACTAGTTTTGAACACAATATAAACAAGCAATGCATGAAATACTATGTTGACAAATATCAAGTTGTCTTAAAATACTGTCTGGAATAAAAAAAAAACAAGAATCAGTAAACAGTGCCACTTACATAAGCATACATAACAACTTGAGAAAAAAACTAGATGTTTACAACATCCACACATTAAAACCAAACAACCATAAAATCATTTTAGCACTATGCACGAAACAATCCACAACTATTCAGCAAGATGAGGCATACACATACTATAGTTGATAGTAATTCTCAACAAGCATTGTCAGACCCTACTAACCCCAGCAATATTTGTTCAACAGAAGATGACTGGTTCATATCGAGCATGCTAATACCTAACAAGGGATGAATGGCAAGTATTATAACTATGTTTCAATTAAAGTTAACGACATGGGAGTATTTTACAGGTTACTACAACAAAAAACAAAACATATCAATACTAAGTATGACATATATGATTATACTGCACATTGAATACTGAACTGTAATAAAAATTTGATTAAATACTTCACATTTAGCGGGCAAAGTTTCATGTTTAATAACTCAAACATTATGAATACTGAACATTAAAATTAATGACTAGTTTAATTCAGTAACTGTTGGTATTATTGCATTGCGAACAAATGAGTATGATTTAAAATATACTTCCATTTCTTAAAAAACAAAATTGCTTTCAGAAATGATTACTAAAATCAAAAAAAGTTTCCAATACATTAAGGAATACAAAAAAGTATAAGCAAAAATTGAAGATCTTTGAGATTGGCAACATGCCAATGTTACTGACAAGCGTGAGATAGTACTATACTTAAAAGGATATGATTAATAAACAATAATAATGTAAATTGATATTGAACACATACAGTCCTATACATGAACACACAGGTAGGTGAAGTATTAATTGAAGCATGAAAACAAGAATGTCAGGAAGAAGAGAAAACAAAATTGCACTCGTTTACCACATTAGCACCACTGAAAACATAAATTTACAACAAGTCATTCAAAGCTTTCTATTTAATAGTAAGATCTAAACATACATTCCAAAATGACACATGATTACAACAGTACAAATGAGATTCATAGATAATCCAACATACGAGAAATCAATTTTTGAATCCTGTTGTTTTACTATGTAACATCTGATATTTAGAGTAAGTAATTACACATTTAGTGAAAATACAGAGTAAAAAACAAATATAAGATAAGGACATACATAACTCTAAGCAGGTATAGGAACTGTTTGTAGGACAATGAACAAACTGTGTCAAAAGTTACTTTATTTGTCTATGGTTACAGCACAAATATTAATAACTGTCATTTTAATAAGTTTTTAATGGCAATTGTAATCTCTAAACTGTATTAAAAAGCGTAAGCTTATTCACAAATTAACCTATATCATATATATGTATATATTTTGTATTCTCATTATACTATTCACCATAATTGCTTAGTACTATTCACATTTAAGTCACTTTTCCTCAAACTCACAACATTTTTTTTCACAGCCAAATTACAAACTTTTATACCCAAATAAACAAACATTTGTTGAAATAGCAAAGGCATACAATTATATCAAAGCATCAAATCAATTTCCAAGCATTATGACCAGATTAATCTTGACCACAAATTCTACGACAAATCTTGAACATTGATTCAAAGCTAGGTAATAAATGACAAACATTGTATAAATACATGTCACTATCTTTGATTGCATTGATTGTGTATGGAAATTAATGAAAATATGCAATGTCACCACAGAGATCACAAACAACCTTCACCTTATGCTGAAATCGTAACAATGGCACAAGTTAGTCATGCACAGCAGTTGGGTTCAGGTCAAGGATGAAATAGACGCAATCCATGATGACAAACAACAGAAATGAATCTCAAAATGGTAAAGACAATAAAATAATACTTTAAATAGAATACTTAGCAATAGTATGTGTAGGAAATGTTTAAGCATATGGATAAGATTATACTAAAAGACAACAATATTCACTGTGAGGATGCAACTGAACATATATTATTCAACATGAAATAAAAATGGTATGTACTAGAATCAAATACGGTTTTTTGGTTACACTGGTTACCTAGAAAGTTACAATCAGTAAACATTTTTAAACAAAGTAACACAAACTTCAGGTGAACACATACTACAATCAACATGTTCAATATAAAAAATATGGTCAATCAGGAACATGTGTGTCTTAATATAATTATTAGTTATGAACAGTACTTCTTATAGAAATAAAAATTCACTCATAAAAGTCATAAACATAGCAAGTAAAATTGTCATATTGCATTAAAATATCCAATATAAAAATACTACAATCATACTCGTAATTAAACGTTTAAGGGAGACAACCAATGACAAATTATGTAGTTAGAATAGAGTTGTGCATCTTTTACCAACATTATAAAAAGATAGACATAGCAATCTCAGTAAAAACTCATTTTAAGTCCTGTATTAAGTATCACTCATCTTTCTAAAATAACTTTACATCAACTACATTACAGAAAATCTAAAAACAAAACTGAAGAGAGGACCACTAAATGTAACAGTATACATGTAATTGTATTAGAAACCAGTTTCCTAACTTAACAAAAACATACAAGAAATATTTTCTATATTGTTGAATTTTTTAAGAGGACCTAAATTTAGTCTTAAATTATAGAATAAAAATAAAATCTCCCCTTCTGCTTAAAACAATATTGTAAAACAGGCAGCAAATGGTCAAAACATGAAGCATATCGATATTCTAAACATAGAAATGACATTTATAAGATTTTACACATTGAAAGACAACACAGTTCTGCAATGATTAATGGTGGTCACATAAGTACAGTGCATTAAATTGATCAGATCACACAGTTTGTTTCGTGTACAATTCTTCTACAACACCTCCCCATTTGAGCTTAAAACGTCTTCCTCTCCAATCTATAGCTGGTTCAAGGTGTGACTGTATCAACAACAACATATAACCAATCTCATTCATAAACCAACACACCATGAAGTCAAATTTGGAAAATGGAATGCTGCCGTTCTGAAAAATATCCAAGTACAATAATTAATTGCTTTACTGTTTACTTTCTGCCTGGACACGCTAGAATAAAAACTAATCACCTTAAGGTAAAAATATCAAGAACTGGGATTTTACAATAAATAAAACACTTCACAGAAAAACACATCAATCATACTGTCAGAGTGATGTCCAAAATTATACACATGGATTATGATAAATGATATTAACATTTCTTTACATCTAAGATAAAATCAAAAGTGACGATATATAACAAGCTACACAAGATACATATATAGCAAACAAAGGCGAATGATCTTAAACATAAAACATATGACACTGATTGATTCTTCCAGATATTTGTCGTATAACAATCAGGTAATTAGACAGTTTTATCACTCCCTGTTAAGATTTACAATGGAAGATGAAACCAAGATCATTTTTAGATGCAAGAAGTAAGAAGAACATATCACACAAATGAAAGCAATTAAATAAAGTCTTTGAGAAAATGCTTTGATTTCCTTTCTTTTCCCTTGAACTGTAGTATATAATGAAGAAAATGCAATAGACTCACAATTAAAATGATGTTAAACTATTGAGTCCTAAATATCAACAACTGTCATTGAGTTTATGAGGAAAATTTACAGCAAAAAAGCCATGTTTCTACATGTATACATACCTCCAAATGTTTCATCCTGGTGTAATCAAGTAGAAACCATATAAGAGTGTGAACAAGGAGGAAAGTTAATGGACTAATATCAAAGATATAATTTACTGCCCATGCTGTTGTGATACCAACCACCATACATAGTGATAGTGGTTCTAACAGTACTGTAGTGGGTACCATAGCATTCCTTAGCTTCATCCATCTGAAAATAGACACAGTAACTAGAGCTCCTCAGAGTGGTGCCAAAGTTCGTCTGTTTTACATTATTCTATTTAATAAACAATATTGACCAAAATTCGAAGTTTAAAAGGGGCATAACTCCAAAAATATAGCTTTCAGAATATGCTCCTTGACTTGCAACTGCACCTTGTCATGATAATCAAGTGCTCCAAGTGTCTTGTTGATATCCTTAAAAGTGTTATTGCATGGGAATGACGATGGCAATGATGCTGCAGCAATCATAATAGCTCAACTTTTTCTATGAAAAAGACAAGCTAATAATGCATCTTCATGAAAAAGGAAGTGTCTAAATCAGTTAAGCATTTTCCTTATATGTAAAAACATATACATAAAATATTGTACTGGTATAACTTCATACAAGGATATTTAACATCATGTTTGTCCATGCAAAACTGTTCTATGATATAACCACATCAATTTACCATTCATATTAACATGAAAAATGTGGGTATGTATTAATATTAAGGGAGTTTTTGTATATGTTGTTGTATAAAGTAATAATATATAGGCCAACATGATATATTTGATTTACAAAACAAATCTTTTTAACACAAAGGAATGCAAAATTTTACTTATTAATGAAACAAACACAATAATATTAAAGTTTGATATGCAATTTTATCCCAGTACAGAATTCAGAATCATTGCTATGTATTTGTTCGAAAGAAATAAGTTACCTGCATATACGCTTGTGATGGTGGGATATGGAATATGTCCCTGAATTCTGCAGGGCAAGTCGTGAGCAACACTGAACTCTCCAACCTCTGAAATATACAAGTACTGGGTATATCAAAAACTGTGTATTCTTTTTTATGTACGAGTTATCATTCTATCATAGGGTATATTGTATAAGTTCTTCAAAACTGTACAGTCTTAAAACACATTGAAACATATATAATGTTGTAAATCTGTACAATAATGGTTTTCTTGTCCAATTATATCAGAGTCACTCTTACATAGAGCTAACATACAAGAATTATGTTCATGTTTCCTACCTATCAAGAAATGCCTGAGCCATGAAGAAATCTTCAGCAAGATATTGTCCAAATGCTTTTAGTCCCCCAGCTTCATCGAGGACAGACTTCCTCATCAGTACCGACATCCCTGTAGCACAATTAATCCTTCCTATATCAGCTAACAGGTAACATTTGGCATGTTGACTTCCAAAATATATCTGTAAGAAGTCAAAAGTCACTGTATATCTATCACAAATATCTAATGATACACTAAGGATAAATAATAAAGTTTTATTATACGAACTTCTAGTCATAGGATTTCTGGAATAGTATGGCTGATTACACAGTGTGACAATCTTATACTATGAGCATTTCAGAGAATCACAATGAATTACCTCTAACTACCTGTTAGATATTTTGAACATAACTGAATAACAAACTTGTTACTTTAATCATAATTATTGCCAGGATATTATGATATGAAATACATTATGGACAAGCATTTGTATGTTATACCTTTTCTAAATTAGATGCAAAACCTTTCCTTGTGCAAACATACGGCATCTGGTGGACCAGTCCAACTTTACTGGTCATGTGTACAGCCATGTCTATCAATGTATCTTCCTTCACTGTGATATAAAAATATTCATTCAATTATAAATACATGAAAATAACTAACAAAAATAAGAACAAAGTAAACAAACATGGATTCATTCAGAACTTCTAGTTCTCAGGGGCATTATAAGATGTAACAATAAAACCAATCAAGTACTGTCAATCTCTGTATCATATTCTATATCATAAAATATAAGTGGAGAACAATAATTTATGCACCTATTGGATTGTATTAATAAACATATTTAAGATATTCACAAATTCAATCCAGTCATGGTTATATTTTTCAGTAAAATTGAGTAAAAACTTTATTTAAAGATTGCAATACAGTTTGTATCTTTTGTTCATCTGTCCAGGTATTATTATCACCTGTGAAGTTAGATGTATATCTACAAGAGGTAGTTCATTCATACATTTAGATCTAAAAGATTCACACAATACAACCAACCAGGAAGACAGCAGCACATTTCAAAAACATTGATACCAGACAGAAGGGATAATTATAATGGCTAACAAAAATGGTAAAAACTCAATGCATGTGAATCAGTTCAACCAAAAATTACTGTAATGTACCCGGACGTACATAATGTGCTTAAGTTTTGATCAAATCAATGAACTGAACCCAGTTAGTCTTTCTTTTCAGTTTTTCTGCCATTTCACATTAGTTTCTTAAAGATAATTACATGTCATGTGTAATCATGTGTATAAATCACTCAGTAAAAACTACCTGCCATATAAAACAGGATGATACAAATATGGTATTTCTGTTTAATTCATAAAATTAAACACTCCAATTACACAATTCAGTATTTCCTACAGAGGAAATCCAATAACCACAATTTCCTCTCCACACTTACTGTATGTATAATTAACTCTAATATCATAGTGCTAATATTACCATGAAATTAATGTGGCATTACAAGAATTTGATAAAGAATATTATTGCTCAAGTTCTGACAAATTTTGAGAGGCACTCAGAAAAAGTTAATAAATTGATTGACACAGATTAAAGTGTGCTTTCATTCAACATCAAACACTTACTCCCTTACAATTTGGCAAAATGAAGATAACATTGAGGTTTGGTATGCACTGAATCAGTTTTTAATTCTACCCCAGTGTAATAAACCAGAATCAAAATAAGAATTTCAACAAATATTTAACATACGACATCTTACAGCTTCAAGGCAGTTTGAAGGTTTGAGTTTTGAATCAGACACTTATGTTAATGTTTAGCTCATTCTGCATCTTTCTTCACCTCTAATCTCAGTCAATACTACATTTAAACAAAAAATCCTCTAGATATTTCTACAATTGTCTGATAGCGTAAGACATTCTCTATAGAAGTCATTGATTTTACATCATATGTTCAGACAGTCAGCTAATATATCAATTTTGTAAGAACTTACAGACAGGCGTATTATGTTTGCACTGAAGTAATATCAACATTAAAATATCTATGTGGTCTGCAGTCTAATCGAGTATGAGAATAGTAGGCAATAAAACCCATCAGCCAGTAACACTAGCAGATCTACAGAGTACAAGTATGTCACAAACCTCCACCTCCACGTGCCTCACAGCTAATGTGAGGACAATTTTTTTAACAAAACTGTTAGCAAATCATCACAAAGAACATCAAACATTGATTGTTAGTCTTTCACTAAGCCAAGAACACAAAAATGAAGGCCAAGTTAAAATATTTAGAGGCTACAACAATTACATCAAATATATTTTTTGATTATACAAAAGTAAGTCAATGAAATCAACTATGTGAACTGTAGGTAGTTGTTGATTTTAATTCAGAGAATATACATGTTTCTGAAGTTACTACACTTATATAAGACAGTCTGAGTACATACTTACTCTTTATACCACTATCAGAGATCATAACCATATCGTATTTTGCAGCCTCATAACCAATTGCCATATTGTTGATTTTTGGATTAATCCCAACATTCTTTCCACCTGCAGATCATACAAAATACATTAGATCATAATGATAGGTAATACATATATATAAACACATGGTTACATAATGTGAGTCTCCTATTAGATTGATCTGTATCTGACATTCAACCTACACTAATAAATGGCTGACATAGCTGTACAAAAGAAACATTCGCATATACAACATATGACTGTTAGCAACAATCAAGTTCTACCAGAATGTACTTACTACCAAAACACATTCTTCTACAAAGCAAGTAAATAAATATTGACATGTGATAAGTATAAGAACAATATATGGCACCTTCTAGAATTTTAAACAAACTTAATAAAACTGATGAACTGATAACTTAGTCTTAAAATTCACAAAAATCTATTATTTAGCTAATAATATATAAGAAGCAGGCATGATTACATGATATTCACAATTTTGTTTAAAAAATTAAATCGCTAAAATATCAGACCATTTTAATCTGAGTCAAGTTCCATAATATTCATGCTTTTCATAATTTGTCTCTGACACTTCCAAATAAAAATTCTTTACCGTAGTAAAATATCACATATCTCAATAACATCTAACATTTTTACCCCAAAAACCATCATTAAAAATATACATGGATAGTAAAGCATAATATATCCTAGGGTATACAGCTGACTGATAGTTCAATCTAGTCAGAGAAAAGATTGGAAAAATAAACTGAAACTATGGTAATATAGAAGAACTTCAATTTCCTCACAACAACATGTGTCATTTGATCTTAAGGTATGACCATCCTAACGGCAACATTCAAAAATATATATTTTATTAATACAGGGTGTTATAGTACTGTATATGACATAAGAATATGCAATATAAAACAATTTTTACCGTTTTATTTTAGAGAAATTAATTTTTTTGTAATCTAACCCTCATTTTGTAAGTTTTCAATATGGCCGTCGCTGTCAATGTTGTTTAATATGTTTTTTTCTCAACACAGAATCATGGGAATATATCAATTTTTCATTTTTTTTATCAGCTCATATATTATTCTTAAAATAATAAATTAGATATGCATTTGCACCACACCTTTGTAAGAAATTATTAAATAAACATGTGTACAATCCATGTTCGAATACTCATTTTTTCGATGTCCACATCACTAGGACATAAAAAAGGGTTCTTCCTGACCCTAATTTTGGAATGTCATACCTAAAACATATATCAAAATTTTCCTCAACACTACTATGACAAAATAAAATGAAAAAAAAGAAAGTTTACCGTCTAAATATCTATTTATTAGACATAGTGTACAACCACTATCAAAATTGGGGCAAACTTGATATGCTATAGGAGTCAGTAAATATCAAAGAAATCATTACAATTATAAAAAATTATCTAAGTTCTTATTAATAAATTAAGTTTCTAACACCATTTATAAGACATTTTAATAAAGAGCAATTTCTACCAAGTTCGGAATCTTATCGATAGATTTAAACCAATTATAAATTCTAAAAACTTAGAGAAAAATCACATTTCTTCGAATCCTCTTTTACAATAAAGCATCAAAAGTCCACTCATGGGAAGTTAGAACTGTTTTAAAAACAATTTGATAAAACTATTTTGAAAAGGAATAAAATAACAGGTACAGTGGTCTATTGGTTAAGGTGTCTGCCTTTTGTCTCAGGGATTGTGGGTACGAGCCCCACCAGGATCATGACCATGTTTGCTCATGTGGCACTAGTACTGGTTAGTTCTGAGAAGCAGACTAGAGAGTGAATCAAATTAGTTGCATACTTTCTTCACAATCAAGCTAAAGTAATAATGTAACCCAATTTAGAAGTTAATAGCATAGTGTATCATTATTACAGTAAAACTCGGGTTATAAGAACTTATCAGTTCACTATATCTGAGGTATGCCATATCCAAATTACATTTATATGTATTATAATAATAAAGGATTGTAACTCAGCAAAGAAAGAGGTCCTCATACCCAAGTGGTCACTATATTCAAGTTTGTTGCATTAGATGTTCAAAATGGCTAGCTAATTTTGAGGTGACTGACTCTAGAGTTTTTTTCACATTTGTTACTCTGGGTTGCCCTAGACTGTTTCTCATTTGAAAAACATTGCAGAGTCCATCTTCTCCGTTTCGCTCAAAAATAGTCTTCAGGTGACCATAATTCAGTCCAGAACTGGCAATATTCTCTGCAGTGCACATTTTCATGACCCCCTTACTAATTAGATTATATAAACTTGGCAAGTTTTTTTTCTTTTCTTTGGTTGATTTAATTGTCAACATAATGTCTTCGGGAGGAAAGCTTTTCTGGAGAAAACATTTTGTCTCAATGTTTACAGCATGACTAACAAGAAATACTAAACACCTCACATCATGTTCTGCATTATGAGCATCATATTCTATACCAAGAACATTCCGGGCAAGATCCTCTTGTTTATAACTGTCTTGATCATTGATGACACTTTTAAAGACTGGTAAGGAATCAGCAAGAGCTGGAACAACAGAGACATATTCATCAAAAAGTCCACAATTAGCAAGGGCTGAAGTTAGAACAACAAAGTCAAACCTACGCCCATTGTGAGCCACTAACACCACATTTTTGAAGGATTTCAACCACAACAAAAATTCACACAGGGCTTGTTTGATTCCGACACTCTGTACTGGGAAACCGTTCACAATCATGTCTGAACCATTCCTCATGCTGATTTTTGTTACTCTCTCTGCTGATGGTGATATTGGGACTTGTGGTACCACATACCTATTAAACTTTAACCCAGATTCTACCTCTTGGCCAGCTATTTGGGTCAAATGTGGTAGTTGATCTCCCCTAACTGAAAAAATAAATGAAGATTACTTGAATGAATAATTGTCCTCCATAAAAGAATAAATATATTCACATGAGGTAGCTAGGCAGACAGATAATAGATAAATAGTATGGCTAGTACTGGTTACAAGCCAATATGACTGCAAAATTGTTGTTGGCAGCATTAAACACAAACTCAAATCAAATTAAAACAAAAACATACTATACAGTATGGGAAAAATTATAATTGTGATCAAATATGACTGTACATAGATGTCAACAACCATGCCTGAAAAATGCAACATAGTTGATCAACAACTTACTCAAATCAGTAGTTTCTAGGTCCACAACCACATAAGAAGGAGGCCCATCTATCTCCACAGGCTTGAATTTACCACGTGGTACAGGTTCTGGTATTGTTTGTATGTCTGCATCATTGCTGTGACCAACTCCTGTTAAAAGATATATAATGCTTGATTTTAAACATTGTATGATCTTAGCTGAAGTATTGCCTTCCAGTACAAAACCTTGCATGTTATGATAACTTTACAAAGGGTAGAAACCCCAAAATTTGAATTAAAAAGTTATGGTTCTTACGCACCATAATTATAACCACAACTGAAATCATAATGCCATGGAAATTTTGAATTACAATAGAAATGCATTCTGGAGCCCCTGAATAAGAAGTTTGAAAAAGTGTTAAATGAACTACACAGAAATCAAAAATAAAATTACCAGACTGATATGAGACGCCTTCTAAAGATTCCTTTGCAATTTGGTTTACTGAGCGTTCTTGCTTCAGAATAAGTCTTCTTCTTTTTGTGGATGGCATGGTGGTGACATCTTGGGAATGTTTCCTATGACGTGCACACTTCTCTGCATAATCAACAGTGTGCATTCCTGGAGAGAGACCACCTTCAGAGTTTACCTGAGTAAAACAATATAATTTCTTACATAAATGGTCCCAACATGAAAAGTGCATATCAATGCCAATAACAACAACAAACTTACATAATGAGGAGAAATTATGAGATGGCTTACTTGAAAATATCTACTTGAAATAATAGTCATATGTCTAAAATTGATAGTTTGTATCTGTCTTAATGCTGACTACAATGGTTGTAATGTATGTATACAAATTATCTAGTCTTTATATAAATACATGTAATTGAATTAGATAAATAGGTATTACCTCACATAATCTTAATAATTACTTGGAACTGGTAAGAACAAGGCAACATCTGCAACAACTGTAAAAGAATAAACTTTGAACAAATAACATAAGAAACATGAAAAAATGACAACAACAGTGCACAATTAAAACCTATATAAAACTCGCAAGATTCTCTTTTGTATGGACTGAATGTTGCACTGAATACAATAATTCAACAAACTATGAACAAAACTTGTAGAAACTTGAATGAAAATCAATAACAGGCAGGGTTAGACATTTACTTTTTTCTTTACTAGATTAGAGGATTAGTAACTCCAACTAGACATTACTTGATTTCAACTAGACTGAATTTTTTATGGTTAAATATTTGGTTCAGTAACTTACAAGTTCAACCAGACATGACCAGGAATTAACAAGAAAACGTTGATCTGTCGTGCTTCAGTGTCTAACCCTGAACTGTATAAAATTTTGAACAACAAATTACAGAACAAGAAAAGCAACAACTGTAACAGTCAATTCAACTAACTATACCTTTGTTATGTAACTACGTCCTTCATTTATAAATGCTGAAGTTGCATGGACACGGAAATCTAATGCCTCTGTGCCACCATAATGAATATTCTTGGGAGCTCTAAGCGTGACCTCACGATTCGCATGTTCACACTGCTGACTGCTGCCCAAATCAACCAGCTGACCCACTTTTGAAATTACTGTGGCCATTATTTCATTGAGTCTTAAACGTAACTTTTCATCAGATAAATTGTGTTTGTAAGGCAGAGACCGATGGATGTATTGGAGGTCTGGCTTTCGCAACTTCTGACAAAATCTTGGTTTACAAAGCTGGTGATCACCAAAATTGTGTGGAATAATTGCTTCAAGATTCTCTTTCAGTCCATCTTCATCACCACTATTCATTGACAAAGCATATGATATGCACTTTTGTAGATGCACAATAACTGTCTTACTCAATTTCACACCTTTCTCTGCTTGCAGAGAGTACAGACTTTTCCCTATGTTTTTCATAACATGGTTTTTGTCAAAACTTTTTTTCATGTCAATGCCTTGGTTGGTTTTCAGCCTGGATAACAGAGTTGTGTCACCATCACCTTCACAGTACTCTACTGGGGTGCCCTCTGATGCTAGGTCCAAAATACCCTTTTCACCACTTGTTGCTTCCATGAGACGGGCGCTCCCTGTGTGATTCAGAACACATCTATGCTCCCTAACCTTTTGCCCTGGTCTGTTCCTATGCCACCAGGTACATGTTGCACACTGTCTGTGGCTTACAAGACTCTTCACCACCTTTTTACCATAGCGTGATTTTGACATAAAGAATGTGTGAGCTGTGGATGTAAATAAAAATATTATTAGGATTAAGTAGAATTACACAAACTGAATGTGGCTGATAACTGAGAGTTTACATAAAATATGAATTCAAGGGGAATAGTAAACGAAGGGTCAAGATAGCTCTTGAACAGTCACCTGAGGCCTGTGGTATTGGTGTGGTCCCATTTGGAACTCATAAGATTCATAAAGACCAGCCACTGACCAATTTTCATGACCCAAAGACCAAAAATGTGTCTTCTAGAGAGTTCACAAGGTGAATGTCAAAACCACACTATGCACACCGCACAACGACGCACCCCGGACAGAGACCCATCCCAATAGCTTGATCTTAGCACTTCATGCCAAGGTGAGCTAAAAATTGCAAGGTGAGTAATTAGCAGAACAGTACAAAGTGGAGATATGTTTCTTGCGTAGGGTACTTCCAAACAAGAATAATGAAAAATTAAAAAGGGCAATAACTTAATAATCTGCAAGACAGAGTAATGGTTTTTATAAACTGCAGTTTCAATGATAAGATCCATACACCTATGAAGTTTCAAGATGGTACCTCCAATAATTCTGTAGTTATACTTCTACAAGGATAGTTACCTGAAAGACTGTCAAATCCTCTCTTTTGCCATGCTGTATCAACTGCACAACTCATACCAAATCTAGTTTTACAAGGAAACCGAGAAAGGATATTTTTTTGGCTTTACTACTGACAACTCTCTGTGGCTGTTGGTTATTTTCCCTTTTTAAATGTTTAGGTGGGGGAGGGGGAGTATCTTCAACAGGTGAATCAACAACACCAGATGATGTAAAATTCTTTCTGTAAAAAGATGACAGACAAAATTTCATTATAATTCAAATAGAGCAAATTCAAACAACTTAAAAAGTGACGTTCATAATCATATCATATAAAATCATATTTCATATCACAAGGCAAACTCTTTGAAGCTAACTGTGCAATAACTCATTGATAGATTATTATTAATAATTTTAATCATGAAATCATAATTGTAAAGTTGTAAGTACATGTAAAATGACAAATAAAATGCAAGATAGAGCCTTCAAACAGATCATACAGTTGCATAAATTTAATTACATTGTAGCTGGTGAGGCATCTGGCATGCAGCATACACCAAGGTCCTCAATTACACCCGACATTTGACTAGCAGCCTGATTCGTTTCTTCTTTGGCTATATCACTGAAATTGAAAGAACTGTTTAAAATTTCATTTCAAGTATTAGTATGAATCAAAATAAATTGATACTGAACTTGACAAGTATTGGTGTGAGTACATTAAAAAATATGCATGTACTTTGACTTCCGGTCAATTAATTCCCTGGTCGACTTGTCCCATGATCAATTTGTCACCATTTTGGTCAACGTGTTTATTAATGAACACCTTGTCATCTATCATGTCACCATGATTTTAAACTTTTATTGAGTTGACTAGGGGACTAGTAAACTAAAAGACGAAATGACCTGTTACTAGTACTTTTCACACATGTGTTCCTAAAAATTACATAAACCAGTAAAATGAACATTAAGAAACTGTCTTTTAGTACCTCATTTCTTGTTTGAATGCTTCCTGTGCAGCACTTTTTCTTGATGATTCTGCCACAGATTCAATTAACTGGCCTGCCCTTCTTTCCATCTTTTGAAGATTCGCTTTCGGAATCGGCTTCACATTCAGAGTAGACAGCAGGTTATTAACTTTCCCCGACCCTCCAATGCTATCTATCATGGCTGAAAATACAAATTATCCATGTCAATATATTCACATTGGGTAGCTAGGCAGATGACTAATGGATATCAGACTAAAAGAGCATGGATAGATGCAAGACTAAATGAAAGTCTAGAGAAATTACTTAACTTAATCTGCCTGCTCCGAATATGACTGGAAAATTGTTGTAGGCAATGTTAAACACCAACTCATACAAATAATTCATCATTCTTCAAAATATGACTTGTTATACAGTTTATATACATTCTCTAACGCAATCTTTTAACTAAAAGATTATTTCTACAAAGACCATGACTTCCCATGGAATAACAAGCAGATGTTAAAAGTCCATAGAGTATCAAGTTATTAAGCTTTTTAAAAAGCATTGAATAAGAACACTGAATATCGTTTAGCCATACAATGAATATTGGGTACGAATCAATAATGACAAAATTTCCATTATATATTAGTGTTGCAAAAATAATGCTGTAAATGTTTCCAATAAAGGCATAAGAAACACCAACAACTTACCCAGTGTGGGTTTAACATTAAATAACAATAAAATTAAATAAATAATAAAAAATGACTGGAATTTAAAGAAATCAAAATTAAATTTACAGTGCTCTGAAAAGGGCCTGCTTTTAACCATTATTATGCTAAACCAATCACACAAACAGATCTGATTCTGAATTTTCATTTCAACAAAACAAGTTGTACAAACAGAGGGGAATTGAATAACAAAAAATTGCATCCCAGCATGGACTCTACAAGGCCAGGGTAATAGATGTTAATTGTAAAAGATGCATAACATAAAAACATTCAGAATTCCACCGTTTGAATGGTACATTTTTAAAGAAAAACAAACAAGAAAAAAAGTTGTGTAACACACCTATTCCAAGTTTGGTGTTTGCTACAAAGCATGGCATTCCAGTAGTTTTATTCTGCCTATGTGTCTTCCCATACGGAACTCGATTCACAAACAGACAATTCTGATTTTCACACCTCACGTAAAGATATCCCCCAAGTCCTTTCCTAAGTTCGCCAACAACATTAAACTCTGTTAGCGGAATAGGTCCAAGTTTGCACTCCGAACAATATTTTAAACTGTTCAACAAATGACCGAATTCAATGACTCTTCTCCCATGCCTCCAACTATCACGGCTTGCACCCTTTGGTATTTCAGCATGATAATAAGAACTGCAATTTTTCTCACATCCATAGCCATCACAATAATTCGTCCCGGTGTAATTATGATCAATCCGTACATTCCGATCAAATATTCGTTTTCTTTTTTTCTGTTTACTAGCAAAGCGACCGCGTTCATCTCGAGACGCCATGTTTATCTACTGGTACCGGTCTCGTTAATACGTCGTTATACCAGAGCCGGGAACCAGAAACTTGTTTACGAGTTTCTGCGGAAGGGAGCGAATCATTATTCGTGCGCTTGCGGAAACTGTCGAAATCGTACGGAAAACTACGAGATCGGCAGGAGCGAGTTAGGATGGTCATACCTTAATGGAAATTTATGCTAATTGTAATCCTTGTGAGTTCACAATCCTACAAGCAGTCTGCTTCCATAGAAAATACAGTAAGTTAATTTTCTTCCTTTTCCGGGAACTTTTTAAGCAACAACACGAATTCTCTAAACGTAGGAATGAAATGACACAGTCCATACTGGTATGTTTTATGTTCAGTTAATACGTAAAATAGGGATTTCAGTGAATTACACTGAAACTTATGTTCAATTAAAATTAGTGCAGACTAACATTTTTGTAGAGAGTTATACATCTTAAATGAACAGTTGGATGTTTAAATGACAGGCTGTAAACTAGAATCTAATCCTGTACAGTACCATAGCCAGACCCATATTTGAACCAAGGCAATCTAAGGGGGTCAAAGGGCATGCTCCCTCAGAATTTTTTTTTACTCAAACCTGCCAGTTTTCCTCATTACCTGCTAAATTTTAACCGAGCCATGCATAGTGCTATAATATCTAAGTAGTTCAGCTTGAAAACAAATGGACAGGTACATAACATTCATGACAGGCACAGAAAACCGCAGCATGAATATCTAACCTTCATCCCTGAACAAAAATGGCTGCTGACTGCTTCCAACCAATTGTTCAGTTTTACTCTGGCTCTGTTTCTCTGACAATGCATCAGAACATAAAAATATTGATTCTATTAAGAGAGGATTTCTCTCAAAGGAGGAAAAGTGATTCTAGTACAATTTGGTTGGTATTGTGTGTCAGTGTTTTGGCTTTTATTGTAACCAGTCAGGACATTGTATTCAGCAGCATGCCAATCTTTGAATGGATGGTGTTAAGTGCAATAAAAAGAATTCTAGTCATCATTTAGCACATTTATAATTTAGTAAGTACCTTTAAGGTAAGAACCAATACATTCAATGAAATATCATAAACCTTTTGGTGCTGGATAACAACATCTGGCTAGATTAAGCATTCACTTTTTCTCCAGACAATCACAAAAATGTTTTTATTACTCAAATAAACATGTTATTATCATCATATTATCAACAAATCCAAACCAACTAAATCAAAATATTATTACACAATACTAACAACCGTTAATTAGTGTATGCCTTCTGTTTGAGTACACTTAATAATTTTAATGTCAACAAAATATTTTCACTGTGTATTCTAAACTTCAGTAGTAACTTCTCAGAAATACAATTTTGAAAAAACATTTCCAGCTATACAGTAATTGCATTACTTTGTCTTAATTTGTAATTTGAGTCTCCAGAATTTCTCAGTGAGTAATGTATCTTAGCCTCTGATACTATTAGTTACAAAGTTTCCTTCTGACCCCTGATACTATTAGTTACAAAGTTTCCTTCTGACCCCTGATACTATTAGTTACAAAGTTTCCTTCTGACCCCTGATACTATTAGTTACTAAGTTTCCTTCTTACCCCTGATACTATTAGTTACAAAGTTTCCTTCTGACTCCTGATACTATTAGTTACAAAGTTTCCTTCTGACCCCTGATACTATTAGTTACAAAGTTTCCTTCTGACTCCTGATACTATTAGTTACAAAGTTTCCTTCTGACCCCTGATACTATTAGTTACTAAGTTTCCTTCTTACCCCTGATACTATTAGTTACAAAGTTTCCTTCTGACTCCTGATACTATTAGTTACAAAGTTTCCTTCTGACTCCTGATACTATTAGTTACTAAGTTTCCTTCTGATCCCTGATACTATTAGTTACTAAGTTTCCTTCTGACCAAACATGGTGTGAAACAGGGTCTGTAAATAAATATAGGGTGAGAGTGGCCAGTAACCTGAGTACCATTCATAAATCAATTTACCAAACTTTTATTTTTTTTTCTATTTTCATTTTGAAATTTATATGATTACTAACTGGATATGAACTGACCTAATACAGGAAAATATGCATGACCTGTCTCAACCAATCAACAGCAAGTATTCTGTACAAGGTAAGATGAGTGACCTTGGCCTTGTGTATAATCATCAATAAGCAGAAACAGGAAATCAGAATTAAAGTAACCATGATTTATTAAGGTACAAAGATCTAAACACAAAAATCAAGAAATATTCCCAACAAAAGCCATTACTTTACCATGATGACAGACATTATCCTTATAAACAACTATAGAACAACTAAATAACCAGACAAATATCGGAGAGGAATGGACCAGACTAATCATTATAACAATGTAAACAATGGAACCTTCTTAATGAAAGGACTATTTCCATTACCTAACACCTTACTAAATCTCCATCACTAATCCCAACAGGGCATAAGTGAGTGAAACTAGCTGACAATTGTGGAGAATATGGAGTATGAAAGAAATGCCAACTGTAAGAGAACATCAGACCCAAGCTCAACTTAAATGATTCCATTCATCATCACTTAATATGTTAAACAAACAAAAATGAAGTATAAACAAGGATGTAGTAAATACAAGAATGCAGTGTATAAAAGAATGCAATATTATGATTTATCATCCTGTACCATTCACCATTATAGATTACAACAAAGATACCACAACAATGTTCAGCTTATTCTGAAAAGTTGGAGGAAGTTATTGTACATTTAATGGCTACCACAAAAGGTCTTGCAATATAATCTAACAATTGAGTTGTAAAAAGTGTAGAAAATGATAAAATGAAAAAAGTAAGACATTTATTCTAGTTATTCACCAGAAACAATACATTTTCTGTGAAGGTAAGACTGTGCTTGTAAGAATATCATGTTCAAGATGGGCAAAAACAGAGAAAGTATAAACAAACCAAGGAACATTTTGGCATCTACAGCAGGGTATTTGTCCATAAGGCTCTGTACAATCATTCTTGAAGCATCAAATTCATCTTGTATACAAAACAACAATTCATACTGAAAATACAAAGATGAATTTATAAAATATACACAAATCTAACACAGAATTTTAACATTTAGTTTAACAATAAGGATTTATTAATGATGTTATGATAACATAAGGTATAAGACAAGCATGTTTTAAATAAAAAAAATATGATAACAATGACTTCCCTGTAATAGTTTATTACACCCATTATTACATAACAATATTGGTATAGTAATGTGAACAAAGACACATGTTAATATGTTGTATTACATCTCAAGTGAGAATTATTTCTCTTGTAAAACAAGAAATATGATCTCACAGCTGACATATCACTTCATCAATTTTAATGAGGTAAGAAACAATTTCAATATGAAACACTAAACTTCATTGTGACACAATTTAATATTACAGATATTTACTGATAACCATTTATGACGACATTCAATAAGCAGGTTTGTTCAATTGTCTAATGTCAGAATTGGATTGCATTTAATCTCATTTTGAGGTTTGATTCAGTACAGTTTAGTAACTGATGTTCTGAAAGGTGCATTAGAACTACCGCAATACAAGTTACATCAAGGGTAGCTGGAGTAAGTCTGTTAGACAGACTGTTAAACAAAATTTGATAAACAATTTACATGAAACATGAACAGTTCACAATATATTATTACAGTAGAAAAAGAAAGTAGAATTGATCTCAGCCATGTTTCATGAAAGTTCCCTGAGTACAATACTTCACATGATACAATTGAGCTGTACTCCCATGGGAAATGTAAAACAAGTCTACAGACAGACACACAGCACGGATTTAACACTGTAACACCTTATTGAACAACTCAGTGTAACAAATGATTATATAGTGAGAACAGAGAAATGTATTAATTGTCATATTTTACATAATTGTACTTCTACGCTCTTCCACCCACAGGCAAATGAGAGAATTAATTGGTCCCTAATGTAAGCTGTAGAAATGAAAACCATTAGACGCGATCCATACATACATATTTATATTAAATGAGACATTACAGGCCAACATGAAACAAGAGTGTCAGGATGGCACTGTACAGCTTTAAGCATACATATTTCAAGTGAGCTAAAACACAGAAATTGGTATGAAACCATGCCGTGATACCAAACGTGATGATTGTCATCAATCAACTATGGAGTATAATTGTAACCAGACAAGATCCTGTGTCTGTTGAAACAATGCTGAAGATTTTCATCACAACAATGCTGACAATTCCATTAAGCTTCTGTTATTAATGGATTTTTACCATCACATGTTATCTATGAGGCATTTTCCCCTAACATAATATCTGCAAATATTGTACAGACATTTACCCAGAAAATGTTCTTGTCAGATGTGAACAAATTACAGGAATCCTCATAAACATTCTCTAATGATTACAGAAAGTCTGAACTAAGTCAAAGATCAAGATTCATTTCAAGTATACTGCACTTCTACTGAACACATTTCATCTATCCAGCAGATTGTCTGGTTTCAGTAATATAAAGTTATCAGTATTATTAATTATCAGATAATAAAGGTAGTACACTTGTTGTTATACGTGTAAAAACATTCCAGACAACATATTGTGCAGTCTGATAATAGTTCTCTATGGAGACCTGGATGCATTTTATCAACCAACTCCCACATGTGCACCTTACAGCAACTTTAAGAGATTATAATCAAATAACATGAATTCAATTCTATGCCTGTTTTGTAATCAAACATTAATGATGCATCACGACTGAAATTGTATTGATGACATTATATGCAGCAACATCTGTTTATCAAGCTTATTTTTTTCTGTAAAAACATATTCCTATAACAATGTTCAATATGTATATGAACATTTCATTTGTTTATTCATTACATAACTATAGTTGTTTAATACAAACAATGTGGTAATCACATCTTGCTGTGAACAACAGACATGGCTTCTAACAAACAGACAATAGATTGCAGAATAATCTGACACACAGAGGAATTTTCATGCAAAATGGAATTTGATTAGATTTCTATAATGGACAGGCAGGATGGTCTAAGGCTACTTTCTTTGACATAAAACAAACCTCAAATTTGAATTTATGAGATTTTGTTTAATTTGCTTAAGAGGCTAATTTATAATTCATAGAAAACAGACTGCATAACAAAATACTGTAAAACTTTGTAGGAATTATTTGATTCACAACCTGGCACTAAAAGTACAATATTATTAGATGCTCCATCAATTTGGCAATAAATTTACTCAGATAACGTTTTAGTTCATGATGAACTAACAAAATAATGAAGTACAACTGAGAGTTTGTTTTGGAGTTTGTGCTGCCAATCAACATCAATTCAATTATGTCTGGCAAACAGTTGACCTGACCCGTGTTTCTGGATTGCCTGCTAGTTATTACCATATTCCATTCCTAGAGCACCCACCATATATTCCATATCATGAAAAAGTCAAGCATGAGAAAAAATTGACAGTGAATGTGGTATTTTCAGTTAAAGAACGTTAATGTGTCAGAATGGATCTGAAACAGTGACCAGACTAAGAATTATTCAGGCCTTACAAGACAAGATATGCTGTTGCAGGGAAAAAGGATAGCCACAAGAGCATTCATGTGATTGTACAGGCATTTTAGAGGATTATAATCAAGATAATTATTCCCCTGATGATCAGATGGATTGTATTGTACTGATTATGAGACAAACACGGTGAAGGTGTTTTGTTCCAAGATAAAAACACTCATACACATCTGATGTAGACAAGCAGTTTACACATCAGCTTGTTCCATTCAATTAATTGTATCTATTCTTGCAGAGAATCACTCATCTATCACTATATGTACACAACAAACTATGATGTACACAAAACTGGTACATGTACATTCTTGCATGCATTAAATGGAGAAGATGTATAAATTACAGCTTTTGTATTATCTATTTGCACTTAAAAGTAAACAAGATATGTCCGCAAGAATTTACTTTAAGTGTTATTTATAACTGTATGGAGCTATAATACAAATAAAAATTGTAGAACTTGATATGGCTCAAAACTGAGTTCTGTACATAAGACAGACCTTTCTTCCTCCGAAAGTCAAAGAGCACATTATATAAAACATTTATTGAATATTCCAGCTCAGGAACACAAAATTAAATCATGCAATGGAAAGATTATGTCAACTTGGATGGATAAACAGAGTAAATAAAATAACATTATGCAATAAAGTAAATAACAATAGTAATATAAACGTAATTAGAATATATACATCCAGCATTAAGTGTTTAGACTAGAGCATTGTGTTACAACATTTTGATTTTTGATACCATTCAAAAGAAAAACCTGAAGGCATTCCCCTGAAGGCATCAATCAGATAAAAATAAAGAAATCATAAAGATACCACATAATAAAATAAATCATGAACATAATTTTATAAAGCCAAGACCTTCATCAGATAAGATCTATATCTATATTACGCCTGAGATCCCTACAGTCTGAAAGATGCTACTACACATTTCATCTAAACTGCCAACAAGATTTTACAAAATCTACAATTAATTAATTACTAAAATTTACTTAGAAACACTTTCGTTAAAAGCAAATTTGTGCAGAAAACATACATAATGATATTATAAAAAATACTCAAGAATACAATAAATTTACGGCATAACATTTACATCAGTCTGGAGAAAGTTAGAAGTTGTAGTTTTATGAATGAAAAATTGGTTAAGTAAGATAACTAGATAAATACATAGTGTAACGCTAGACAGCCCACAGCACACATGAAGCTCAAGAACTTCAGAGAGTGAGAGTCCTAAATAAAACAAACAATTCTCAGTGAGAACAGCTGCTAAAAATTATCATCTTGCTCTCTTTTCTCTCCATGCAACAAACAACAAACTGAGTTCTTTACTGTATGAAGGTGCCATATAAACATATGGGGATGATAATCTAGAGAATATTGCTGACAATATCCAAACATAATACTAGGAATCATTATCTAATTACTCTGGATGCCATTGATTTGTGTCACATAATAACATCTTGTAATATAAAACTATGCAATCTAATTCTGACAAAATCCTGCACTTTAAGAGAAATACAACTGACACAAATAAGTGTGGATACATTTTAATAGTCATATACCAGGTAAAAACAGTATGAAGCTTTGGATTTACTTAATTCAAACAAGGGCAGTCAAGTATTCAATGAGTAGAGTGAAATTATTTTTAAGGACACAATTAAATTTAATGCTATCAACAACTAGTTCCTAATTTTTTTCTTTAAAAGACAATTTTCATAAAACAGCATGAACACTTGGAGAGTCAAGATGACATTACTACCTGCTATAAGACATTTCTCATTTTCTGTACATAGTAAAACAACAAAATTCAACAATTTAGAACCGAAGTCAAAAGTTTATATTGTACACTGTTACCTGTTTAATTCTCTTTACATCAATTAAAGCCAAACTCTTACTGAACCCTCTGTGAATCCTGTCAGATCCACTGTCATACCAACACCAGCCCTGAGTATGTAATGAGGACTCTGGTGTTACTACAACAATGTTGGTGCATCAAAGCACACTGAAGTAGGGAGATGTTTTTGTCCACTAAGATCTTGTCTCAATATGATAATCAAAGTATAGAAACTGTCAATACAATCATTCACTTTTAATAATATCTGTCTGTGTTTTCAGTCATTACAGACAGAATTCTGCATCTTCTAACAATAATACATCACCATCACCAACATGTGGTTAGCATCCTAGACATATTGATTAACATATTCAAATATAAAAGAATAAAAAATGTCACTCAAGTGAGTGACACAAGCCCCAAAAGTAGTTTGTGAATATGAAGATATATTTCAGAGGGTTGGTACTGTTTAAAAATGAAACACTTTCCCTATGCTATGCACTCTGTCTCAATGTGGTTTAACATACTAGTAGTAGTAATTTGCATCAGCAATTAGCACCCTAAGACTTAGATGTTCTACATAAAAACCAAATAAAGGGAGATAACTCAAATAAAAGTAAGATAGAGTCATGGTCCTTGTAAATTGCATTTTGACACTATATCTCTAGCATTGCATGCAATTTAGAATGTTATTCCCTGGAATAGAAAATTAAAGGGAGATAATTCACGAAGTAGGAAGATAGATTTGTAGTTCCTGCATGCCACCCACTTGATCATGACATGATCTGATAATTTGTGCCAAGTATATTAAAATTCATTTGTCAATGACAAAGTTAAAGACAGGAATGTATAATAAAATAGAGGGAGATAATTCAATAATATGTAAAATAGAGTTAAGATGCTTGTACATTGTACTTTCACCTAATGTCCTCTATCATAGTAAACATTTTGGATAAATTCCTCAAAATCCTTTTCAAGTTATGCCCAGTAACAGAAATTAAATGAAGGAAAATAACTAGAAAAGTAAAGGAGATAGAATTATGGTTCTTGCATGTGCCAAACCATCTTGACTTGCTGATGATACGTGCCGAGCCTATTTAATCTATCAACAGATGAAAAAGTAACACACCAGACATGAAATATGATGGACTGATGCTGCAATCACAATATCCTGCCACAATAGCATGTTATAACCCAAATAATTTAGAATGTCCCACCAAGACTTAGACAACTATAAGAACTCCTTTTAAACTCAACATTGTAGATTTCTAAATTAAGGGAGATAACTGGCATATAAAAGTGCAAAGCTTGGGAAAATGGAAAAAATACAAGAACATATACATATTTCTACAAAACAGACATTACACATCATGTTTTCACATAAAACAACAAGAATAATTTATCACAGACATAGAAATATCTCCTAGGAGGTAGACTGACTTCTACAGCATTCAAGCTAAATGATAGAAAGTCGCCCACAATTGATCAATACCACACAACTTACAAGAAATGCACATTCAGTGGTTTCTCCTCATAAAACATCATCCAGGAAATTTGCATTTGTATGCAAGCTTGGCTAAAAGCAATTGACAAAATGGATGTTACTTTCAACATCTTACAAAATATAACACTTGGCAGTTCTTCAAGTGTTACAGCATTTTTGATCAAACATGAATATGGTAAAGCAAAATCATCTCCAATCTGGTAACACTTTACACAAGTACCAATTGATAATCTATCACTGTAGATTGAAATTTCTCAATCATTGAAGAGGGCAAACTGATATTCCTCCGAAAATGCAAGCAAAAATGGTTCAATAAGTCCACATCATTTGATAATCTTTGTTGATTCCGAGATATTGGTTTTCTGATTCATCAATTTTCTGCCGAAAATTCAGAAGAAATATAGAAACAAATTCAGGATGCCTTTTTATGATGCCCAAGTGATCAAAAATGATCATACTGATTACGTTACGTCCGTCAGAAAAATGGCTCAGCTTTAAATGACAGAGTCAGACCTAATTAAGACTAAAATAAAATACATTGAATAGAATGAAGGTTTATAATAATTCTCCTCCAAATCTTGTTAATTTAAGATATAACAATTTGCTTTTCTTGTACAAAATGTAATATTATTATTCACTAATGCATATCACATAAACAGATTCATATTCAAGCTTTTTATTAAGGTATAAAGTACAATGTAACTTCCAAATACCAGACCTTAGGGAAACCAGACAAGTTTCTTGGACTCAATATCTGCTTTCTACAGTATGGAATGCAATTCTAAATAACAGAACTTCAGTTTTTTATGGAATAAATACTTAGAACATTTACATACACACCAGCCTCTGGTGGATTGTATGCTCCTCATTGTAATTTAACTCATTAGTCCCATTCTAGCATTCAGAAATACCAGTCACGGTGTGAAATGACTTTATTTATTAGAATGACAAGGTGATAACTTTTGATAATCCTTGCCTTATGAAGGAAAGAAAAAAATATGGACTGCTAGACTAAAATAGTCTAATTTCCAATGGTCTTCACCATTAACCACATTCCCATCATGTACTTTCCCTGTGTCCTAGTTTCAATGGTTTGGAACAAATTGCCTATCACAGAAAAGACAATTCATATCTTTTTCTTGCATTAGCTTGATAATAAACCAAAATGTAGGAAGTAAATATATCCTGAAAGATGATTACAAAAATTTTATGTAGTTGCAGATATGTTCTCAGAACACAATCAAACAGTTTTAGGCACTTAAATTTGTAGTTCTAAGCAAGATCAATATTAATACAGAATAAATTCTGTATTCCAGACATCACTTTAAAGACGTTATTAACATGGCATACATTCATAGAGGGATAAGGTAATTTTATTTACTCATAATCAATGAAACATTGAAGTATTCAAGACACTAAATATTCACAAGGAATGATGGGTCTGAAATAAAGTGTAAAATAAAAACAGGGTAATTTCAGTGAACCAGATGAGACCAAATTTACAGCATTAAATCAAATCATTCTGTGAGAAGGCAATAACAGATCATGTGTATTCTGTAGCCAAATCAGACTTAATAGAACAATTTTATGATTCAGGGAATCATTAGTCCTTAAGTATTTAATACAGCCATCTGAGACAAAATTAAACTGAACCAAGCAGTATTGGTATTTAATGTGAAACAGTACATCTCTACAGACAAACCAATTTCTGGGAAAATATCACGAATTCTCAGAGTTGCAGATCACGCAAGTCCTTACAACTCATTGAAATAAAAATTCTTTTGTCAGAATGCTTGTCAGGAATCAGTAATAATGAAAGTCTAAGGACGAGAAACAAGATTCAAACACTACTAGGGCTTCAAATCCATCAAAAACATTGATTTTCATCCTTGATACAGACAACAAAAATAACTGATGTCCCAGAAGCTAGTAGAATAATTGATCTGTCTCACAGAAAAATCTTACACACAAAGACTGACTGATCATGGTTCTATTCCAGAAAAAAAACACAATTCCCAAAGGTTGGTCTCCATAATAGAGGCTCACTTATCAATAACGTATTATTCATTACTGTTTTAGACATGTGATATTTGTATATCAGCTGGACATCATATGATGTAAAAGAAACAGTCATTGACACAGCAACAGAAATTCTGAAGTTGATACATCTGTTCATGCTGAAGAAAGGACTAGTATATGCATGTATTACATTTTTTGTAACACAAATAAAAGAAACAATTTAATCATAATAAGATAATGGTGTACATATCATGACTGCATCATGTTTGTTTTATTATCTCTAAAAGTAAGACTCTCATGAATTCACTTTAAAATACGTATCAACCTGCCATGAAATCAGTTTCGTCAAATGAATGATTTAAAATTCCCCATAAATCTAACTTAACCAAGGTTGTGTTTCAGGCAGTCAAGTGACTTCAAGCTGGCGGATTTTCCACCAAAAAAAGTATGAAACATTTCTAGACACAGATTTCAGCCATAAAAAATATGCACGGACAGAAAGCAGAACTCATCTTAAACCACTTCTGCCTTTCAACTTAAGCAAACATAAAAATATACAGCCAATATTAAATTCCTCCAGACACCAGGACAAATCAACATGAAGAACAAGGAGTAAATAATGCATAACTATCTCCTGTATAAAATTGGTCAGGGTGAGTCAGATATGGTTTCCTCATAATACCACAGCCTGTCAAAGATCAGGGAAATGTCTCTTCATTTAAGGAACATTAATGATAGCTTGCAAGCTATTAAGTAAGCAGCTTTTTCCAATCTCAGAATTTCTGGAGAGAGCAAAAATCTGCAAACCAATCTAAGACAGACTGGTATGATTATTATAATAAATACACTCATATCCTATTGAGGAAGCCATAAAATGGGGAACCAGTCTGACACACATTATTCCAGCCCAGAAAGAGAAACAAAATTATGAACAATCCCATCAGACAAGTTCTTCAGACAAAGGTTTGTGGGGCAATCCAGAAAAAGTCAGCGAGGGAATGCCATTAGAATACTTAGACAAATTAATTAATTAACCACAAGACTCAAGACATATATTTTTCGTCACATAAGAGCTGATGTATCAGGCCAACCTAATCATTATACCATCTTAATGTTGTAATTCAAAGTCAACATGTCTTGAAATCAGCATGTAAGATTAAAAAGATAACTGCCATGCAATTTAACCTTTTAATACCAGAGTACTGAAGCATTAACAAGAATGCTGTCTTGTTATGTGTTTCAATCTCATCATATCAAATGTCAATCAGTGATTTAGATTGTGAAAGGAGACAAATGAGTTTTGGAAAATGGAACATTCCAGTATCTTAATACAATTGACAAATCATTTTGGTGAGTATAATATCAAGTAGCTTGGTGATATTGGTCTTTCCCGAAATTTTCCTTTGAAAAAAAAAACGTTATGTCAAGCCTTTGTACTTTCTGAATCCATTTATCAGATCAAGGCTTCAGTACAGCAGATTTTCAACAATATTAAACAACTGGCTCAACTGCTGTAGTATTAACTACAATGGCAGCTATATGTAATCAGACTAATGAATGAACTAAAAGAACATATGTCATCAATCATATCAAAACAATAAAAAACATGGGAATAAAGTCAATGCTAAATCAACAATATGAGATGGAATTGATGAACACCCAATAGAAAATATTACTCATTCATAATCTGTAATATCTCGAACATTCTTTTCCATAACAAACGTAGAGGAATGATGATTTATGGCTCTCTACTTAATGTAATAACCAAACTATCCTAGAATAATTATTAACATTTCCCAGGAAGTTAATTTGATCCGGAGCAAACATCCACGGTCTCTACTTCTCTCACACTTCCCTTCTCAATGAATTCATCTTGCTGCTGTAAAACCATCAAATTGATCTACAGAAACTTCAAGTAAATAGCAATATATCCATTCAGTGTTTACCAAAATACATTACAAAATGCAATTAGCTGATAAGTTGAATGATAGAAATCAACAAATAAAACAAATCCCTGTGGTTTTCAGACACTAAAATCAGTCAATCTCATTTATCAAAAGTCTAAGAGAATGTTGTAGATATGAACTTATTCACCTAGATATAAATGTACAATATAAACATTGACAAACCACAATAATGTCATTTTAAACAGAATCTTGGCTGCCAAAATAACATGTATGACAATTTTCTACAAATTAACAATGAAAAGTTGAATCTATCAATTGAATGTCATTATGAATTTATAAAACAAACTCATATCCTATAACAGTCATGCAAACTATTCCACAAATGTTTTAATGAGGAAAGGAAAAAAGAACTTAGAACTGAGACTTTGGACAAATTTGGGTTAAAAGAAGTACTGAAACAACACCAAGTCACCACTGACCTGATGGGATATACAAGTAACATCTCCTTGAGAACTAATTGCTTACTATATACATGTGAGGGTTCTAAATCCTATGCAGCATGTAAAACCATCCAAAAATACTCCACTAATGAAGACCAAAGTAAACATTAACCAAGGCTGGTTTTAAATTGTAACATAAATAAAGTCAGATAAGTGGTCAAGCTGGCCATAACCATAGCAACATATGGTAAGAATCATTATAATGTACATGCCTGTAAATTTCTTCATTATCAGCATCTGATAAACTAGATAATTTTCAGAAATAATCTGGACCAGAATCATGAAATCCAGCAGAGATCAAGCCACCTCTATCTGATTAATTGTGGCTATCAAATATTAAATAAATATGCTGGGAAAACTTACTAAGAGGGTTAATCAGTCAGCTCAGAAGCTGAAAATTACAATCGCAACAGACTAAACTGCACACCAAGCTAAGTAATATCTAATCACTTGTGTACCTCTGCAATCAAAATATTAAAGATCAAACATCAACTTTGATTTTTTCTTCAAGGACACATATAATTATCATTACCAATTCAATTGTTCAGACTAAACAGACTGAACAGAGAATGCATGAATAGTGGAATGATTATGTTATCAGTAAATAGCAGATTATTATGCAATTACTGAATAATGACTTTTATGATATTTATGCACTATATCAACCATGGACTCAAAGTATAGCAATTATACAATAAGCAGTACATTGAATGTTAGCTAATGCATAGAATATGCCTATAAAAGACCTGTTTCCATTTCTAGTATTTATATAACACACTAAATATACTCTGTTAATGTAAGCAAATGAGTTATTTCGAAATAAACATCATATTCATATCATTCACATCTGTTGCCAGTCAGGATAAAACTTGAACAAAGTATAAACTTCCTGACCAATTAAATCTACCAGATATTGCACTGATTGTTGCAAGATACAACAAAATTGTATCACTACTAAATTAATCATACACATAGTGAGTGAAAGTTAGTCTTTTACTAACAGAAAGTATATCCATGTACATGTGTATCACCAGCAATGTACTGTTTATAGAAGTTAGAACAACTTCATGTAAAGACCATAATGTACTACCAAGCAAAACAAAAACTAATTAAGGACTGACATACGATATGACATAAAGATTAAGGAAGTATAATACATGATTAAGGATGTAATCTAGGAAGATTCAATATACAAGACAATCCTTGGCAAAGAAAACATTCAAAGATTTCTGATAGGACAGAATACAGTGCAACCTCTCCAGAGCGGCCCTCTCTTGAGGGACAACCTCCCTTCAACAACAGCATGCTTTTCCCCCAACCTCTCTCGAGCGGCAAACTCTCAACAACAGCATAATTTTGCATCTCCCAAAGGGTGTTGCTTCGGAGAGGTTGCACTGTAATAGAAACATGACATTGACACATTCCGCCTGGAACTTTGATTGCCACATTAAACACAATTAATACAATCTTATTGTTATATAACACTGATACTTGTTTTGGTGTCTGTTCTTCTAACACCAAATACAAATGCACAAGAGCTCATGCGACTTAATTTTGAGAACAAAAAGATTGAACTTTGAGGCCATTATATCTATGTTCATACAGAGACAAATCAATGCATATGTAGCTCTCAAATTATGTCAATTGAACAGGTCAGTTTTAATTGACAACAATGACTGTTAACAATGGAGTTAAATAGAACAGATAAAAAAATCTCACACATTGTTATAAATCAAACAAATTTCAATAGTTTAATGAAGTAAATGACAGCCACTAGAGTGCATCTACCAGACATTTTGTAGTATCTGTAACTAAGTGTTTTAATGAGGAAAGTTTTACTTAATGGAACATTGAACAATGAACACTTACCCCAGACGTATTTGTGATGAATCATATTTAAAAAAATCTTCATAGACCAGGTGCAATACATACTTCTTCATTCAAGAAAACCATACTTACCACCAGTGCATGTGAGTAATTCATTCTTTTAAAATATGATCTAGGTGACTTCAATAAGAGTTCCCATATGTATAAAATGTATTGTTAATTAGACGAATTATCCAAGATCATAACATCTCTTAAGATTGTGTGTTTACCATTTTACCTAAAGCAATACATTTCTTACATTCACGAATATGATTCTCATAAAAAATAAACGAATATATATTATGGATACTCTAATTATTTAGTTGCAGACCAATATTAGATGATAATAAGTTGAAATTGATATGACAGCTGCTGAAATTGATCCATGATGCTGCTGATATTGATGAAGACGTTATTGTTAATGATGATGTTGTTCTTAATGATGATGACATTGTAGCTAAAGATGATGTTAAAGTTAATGATAATGATGTTGCTGATGATGATTTTTCTGTTTTTGATGCTGCAGATTATAATGAAGATAATAATGATGATGTTGATGATACAGATAATCACAAATGTGTACTTTATTACTTACAGCTGGATATTTCATATTAAAGAATGTTTCAAGGTTTTCAAAAAGGTTTGGGTCGATGCCAACTAGGGGTTTTAAGATAGATATGCCAGGAAGTTCTTCCACAACCACATCCTGGTACTGTCGATGTAATCTCCATTTCCTGAAATAAAAGAATTCGATTATGAGAAACAATAACAAAGTTACATGTTTGATAATGATAAATTAACAAATAATATTTATTGTAAAGACCTCCTTTTGATTGCGCTCACCATCAAGTTTCAAATTATCTCTGGATATAAATTTTGCATAAGATCTGATTTTGTTGTTAAACACAGAGAGACAAGTATTTGACATCCATACTGTGAAGAGCTATGGTATTTTTACAGCATCAAAGAAAATTATAAATAGTGTAGACATACACAGCTACATGTATTTATTTACATTCATGATCTGCAGTTCACCACTTTCATTCAAATTGTTTTACTAACTCAGCACCTGAATATTTTACCAACCAAAATTATTTGACGAGGGATCATAAAAGGAATGATGCAAACAAGAAATTCTAAATTTGATGACTAACAACAGACAAAAATCTTTCCAATATCATAGGCACACCTAATTAGTGTACTTGAATATCATCTAAAAATTGGTCATGGTCACACATTTGTATGTGATGACTGACTTGACAAGCATTTTTACAGGTAATTGAATACATGTAAACCAGTGCACCATTGACAAAAATGTTGTCAGGCTGACATGTTAATGGATACATTAACATACTGAATACTGACCAAATGGATATAACCGTCCAAATACTGACATGTCTGTGTTAAGTAAATAGTTTTACCCAACAATAATGAAAGCCTGTTACTTGATAAAAGGCACCTGTATTCAATACAACCCATTTGGCTTTACTACCAGTAATCTAGAAAACTATTTCCAGTACTTGAAACATGATTTCACAGTATCATAGACAAATATAAATGTTCTGAAACTAATTACAGGAATATAGCATGTAAAATCTGCCAGGTCTTCACAGCTTTTTCCCAAACATCATTATTATGATTGACTACAATTAAAGATGTAATTAAATTAACACATAAATTCAAAATATCTGCAGCATATCAAAAACTAGTGGTGAAGAGATAAATAACTTAGTTATGGCTAGATTACAATTAGTCACTTTGCATTCAAACCAATTTTTCATTGCCAGAGGTTACACATGTGTGTTTGATACATCGGCGCTTGAGTTCAATCCTTGAGGCTTTAAATCTATTTAAATGCCTAGTGTTATTTGCTGGTTGTAATTTAGCGTTCCATATTTTATACATATTTTTGAAATAATGTATATCAAGCACAGATTAAATCTTAACTGTGTTTTGAGACAGCTAATGCTCGGTGAAACTAAGTGTCAAGGAAAGTACATTAGAAGTATCAAAATCAGAAACGTTTAGGGTCAAATCATGGTCTTTCCTCAGCATTCATCATGATATACTGATAATATTGTACCAGCCTGTATATATATATGTGTGTGTTTATAGTAGTTTGTATGCCCATCAGCTCGATTAGCTCAGTTGGTAGAGCAGCTAACTTGCAAGCAGAAGGTCACGAGTTTAAGCCCCACATCAGGAACTTTATTTTCTGCCTCCTATATGAATGCAATTTGAATGAAGACTTTAATCAAAATCTTTTGTGGGACTCATCATTTATAAATTCTGATAATACTTCTTAAACCATTACTATAAGCAAATATTGTATACATAGATAACACACTTGGTGCACACTCTTACAAAACTTGTGACTCCTCAGAAAACACATGAAAATCTACCACATCTGCCACATTACAAAGGTAAGAAATTTGAAAGAGTGAAACAGTAGTCATCCAAATCCTCTACATAGTAAATGTGTTAATAATTGACAACAGATGTGAAAAATATGAATGAAAATTCCAGTAGTAGAGTCTCTTATTTGTAGAATAAATGAACATTTTTAGTTCACATAAATGGCACATGTGTAGCATAATGAATGGTAATAAATTGACCAGTAGGTCAAATTAAACTAGCCACAAATCAATTACAACACAGTAATACACACACTTATTTTCCACTAAATGTGATGTAAAATATTTTTACATCTTGAATCACGATAGATGGCAAGCTTACTGGGTTACCAACATGCACAACTAACAAAGTTTTTTTACGGATGTGAAAACATGACTTCATGTAACTAATGGTCAACAGATCAAAGCCACCATGCTTCAATCCAACTACATTCAGTCTGATTGGGAAAGCAAATTGAAATAATAGAAGAACAAATACTTTGTAAGTCAATCCTCCTCCAGTAAGTGTGTGGGGAAATACATGTATTGTCTGTTTGTAGAGGACAAAAGATAAATAATTGGTTTGAATTCATGGCATAGTACAGAATATCAAATATGAATGAAATACTTTCTGTTAAAAGTGTGGTTCATAGTTTGTAATGACTTTCACTCACAAGATTCATCACCTCATGCGATAAGCCAGTAGAACTAAAACATGGAAGTTTTAAATATTTAATGATGAAACAAACCATTATGCAATACTAAATTCATAACATAAAACTTTATGATTGGGATGAGGTAATAGTTCCCATAGTTTTGGTTGATGTAACACTCAGATATGATATTTAATCAACTGTGAAGGCACTGAACATTGCTTATAATCTGCATCAATGATTGGCATCATATTACACAGACGGTTTTATCATACTCAAGTTATTCAAATACAAAATAAATTTAAGCAAGATAAAAATTCAAGAAATTTGATTGACCTGTACTCAAAAAGTTACAAATAGACTGCGCTAAAAATAAATTAAATCCACATTTGAAGATGTGAAAAAGCTGCTAATAGCATGATCATTGAGTTCTTCATTAAATATTTAATTCAGTGCATTATGTCACTTGATAAAATTAATTAGGTAAAAAGATGAAAAGAACAAGTTTCAACATCCGTTCCAGCTGTGAGGCATTCATGTGGAATAATTACAGTTGATTATAATACACACAAATCTGTATACAAGGATTACCATGGGGAAGTTTTCAAAAAATGCTACGTTGCAAAAACTGTACACTGGCAAGAAAAATGGTTTACCAGTCTAACACTGAATTGACAAAACAAGCCAACAATTTAAAAGTAAAGTATGGAAGTCTTACAGGAACTTCATACTTCATTCATTAATATAATCTCCATGATATTTAATTTTTTCACCAACAACTGTTATGTTAATACATGAACGAGGCATTCCCCTGTCTACAGACTCATAAGTTAAAGTTGAATGTCACTGTTTGACAAAACCACCCTATCAAACATTCAACCTTTTTTTATCAGCATAGATCAAATGTAAGTCATCTGGTTATCATTTGAATGACAGAAACAATAAAATGCAACCACCAGAGTTTCTATACGGATAATTGTAACTCTGGTGTGATAAAAATGTAACACTTGAGTGCAGTAAAATTTTATGAACACCATGCAAAATGTTGAATCAAGGCCAGTTTTTTACCTTGAAATCTTCACACTGGTGTACCAGTGCACTCTTACATTCTCACACAACATAAGCAGACCATATTGCTTATCAGTCGGATAAGACCACCAGGGTGAAGGTAACACAATCTTCTTATAAGAGTGGGATGAATAAAATGAGAATGTATATTAGTGATAGACCTACCAGCTAATCTCTCCTGACTCATTAATAATATGATAGTGTAAAGGTTAAAGAGGAATATTTCTGTGAACTACAAGTACATTAACAAACCGTGATCAAAATACATACTAGAATTACAAGTAAATCAAGTGTAAAGAATAGTTAATAAGCTAAATTATATAGCATGCTAAACATCATGTAGTACAAAGCATCAAAATAGAATGAATCTTATCATTTCTCAGAGAAACAAAATAATATAGGATGATAACTGTTGAAATTCTAGAGGTATAATTAGTGACACTAAAAAGGCTTAATTATGAATAAAGAAACAATACTTAATTGTTGACTTCACTCTGACCCCGGAATGCTCTCATATGACCATTAGAAATGAGAAAATTGATCACACTAATATGTTAGCCTGCAGACATAAAAATGTCAGTAAGGTATCAATGAGACATCTAAAACAAACATGTTCCCCCAGGGTTGGTTTCTATATATCACATACTTGTTACACTCAGTTATGTCTTTAATCATGTGACAATGAGACAAAATGTGTAAAACAATTGTACAGGAGCAGTTAGTTGGTTGATTTCACAAAATAGAAGTAACATGGGGGTGGCAATTAACTAAATAAAAATTCTCACAAAAACTATGTAACTACAACAATGGTGGGGGTGTACAAGCATATAGAAGTATTCTGTGGGACACATACACACATGCATTACTTAGTGGTGACAGGATGACATGGTTATTCACTTGAAAAGTTATAAGAAATAGCAACATTTCATCCTGACATACAACTTGCATAGTTAACATTTGGTCCTCCTGAGTCATATAACAGACCACAAGTGGAATGTTGACATACTGTACAGAAGTAGTCCAGGCCAGGGCTAGACATGATTGTGTTGTGTTCACTAAGAACACTTAGAATTTATTTGCCATACGTTCTGCATTCCTTTATCTTTAATAAGTCAAAACTACATTCATTTGAGGTTCCAAATAAGGACAAAAAGGCGGAACTTTTAGCATCAGCTTTCAAGTATGGTTTTTTGGTATCAATGCATATACCACAGCAAAAGTTTTCAAATTAATTCCTATACATGATTGCAGATAACCTACACTGACCTGTCAGGATAGAAAATCAACAAACAAACTAAAGGAAATTTGCATGTTTAATCATAGATAGCAATAAAAAAATACATGTGTTCCAAAATAAATTTCACAATCATATTCTTATAATGCTATTAATTATAGTGGAAAAAATAATGCAAAGTCTTAATTACAACTAGTGAAGTATTGCCAGCTGGGAACTGGTCAGCTTATCCATAGGACAGGGTGTGGTAAATCAACCACAAATATGTCAGTAATGAATACATCAATATTTCATCCCAGACACTTTTTCACCTTGATTTACAACAACTGTGTCTACCCAATCCTGCTTTATGCTAATTTTAAGTTTAAGGTATGTTAAAGTGTTTCAACGAAAGCCACCTATGAGTTTCAATGATTTAAGGATTGCACTGATCTAATTTACATTTAACATTGTAGACAATACATCATTGTTAATGTATTGTAAACTAAGGCTTTAACCATTCACAACTTTTGTATTTTACATAAAATATTAAATTAACTAATCTCATGCAGAAAATCAAGCAAAAATATTTATCACATCACAGACTTTGCAATATTTCTGTTTCCACAAAGCAGAATTTATACACATAATTATGTGTCATATTGTGACAAATATTTTTTATTATAGATGATTATATTGATGTTAACTTATCAATAATTTCTTCTGTGTTTATACAGATTACATCTGACACTTCAAAAGTAACTAGGTTTCATTATAACTCCAATAAGTGTGAACATTAGACATAACTGTTACCATAACAACAACAAATTCTGTTAAATCAGATTCATCATGGTGTCATACTGTCAGTCTTGTCACATACCTCTACATATTCAAGGTAACAACAATATTAAGTGTAAACAAGCACAGTCTTGTCGATGTAATTGTATTTAGAAGTGACTAAATTGGTATTTCAAATTCTTCTGAGCAGTATAGATTTCAGTATAGGAGGAAATTTATAAAATTGTCCAATGTTCTGCACATTACAGTTCATAAAAAGCAATATCTTAAACATTTTATTGAATCATTTTAAGATTAGAAGAAAATTTCCTTAATACAATTCTTCCTTTCCAAAAAAAAAAAAAAAAGAAAAAAAATGAACAATTAACACAAATACAAACAACCAGTTAACATACTTAATGTCAAAATCAGACTGAACCACAACAATAATCATACTAAACTTTTATCATTAACAACAATGTAGTCTATCACAAAATTATTTGTATTTGTAACAATTAAGGTATAAAGATAAGTACAATTATTTGTGTCATAGAAATGATTAATACACATAACGCTATTTTACAGTACTAGACCACAAAATGTCAACTGTGTGACGTTGCATTCACTTACAAGACTATAAAAGGAGGTTATAACACAAGCAATTAAATACAGACTTTTCCCACCACTAATAAAACCATCAAGCCAAATGATTTTGAGGTAGTTTCACATCAGCAGTGGAACTTAAAATCTTGAATCATAACAAGTGTTAACACTTCACTAACAATATGTTAATTATGTACAATCAGAACTATGAATGACAAAGGCAGAAGTCACTATACAGTATACAGCAACAACATTATTTCCCATTTGATGTTTGAAACTTGACTTAATAAAGATGTTACTAGATCTATACATATAGCTGGTCCAGTGGTTTAGAAAAAAGCATATTGTAAAAAAGCATATTACAATATTAAAACTATTAATTACACCACAAATTTAAAAATCACATTTTATAAAATATGCTATAAAATTGCATGTTTGATTAACCCTTAAAGTACAAAGGTTTGCGTACTTAGGATTATTGCACAAGCATGAAGTAGAGTCTTTGAGACAAGCCAGATATTCCACGGCAGGAAAATTCTCCATTAATAGTTCAATTCCTCTATACAGTAAATTGAGAAACTGCTGGAAGCAAGTTGTATGGGGCTTTAAAACATCCATGAATCTATTGGGATTCCACTTCAAAAAAAAAACATTCTGGGAATGCAAGTTGTACAAGATATGCATGTACAGATGCTGGTGGAACAAGACTATATTGAACTTTCACAGAGAATGAGATGGTTTTCTACAAATACTTCAAAGAAAAGATCAATGAAAATTTGATAAACATGGTTCCTTAAAAATATGTATATTGGTATATTGGAAAAATACATTCAAACAGATAAGGATTCCTGTAAGAATTTCATACTTAATGTAATTGATTTTCAACCAAGACACAAGAGATCTGTAGCAGTATTAATTGAATTCATCAATTTCATATCAAGTGATTTTCCTATTAGACAAGAGTACTAGATATACATGTAGAAATTGGACATGATGGGATGATCAAAATATAATGAGTAAAATCATATACTAAGTTAAAATAGTGGAGTTTAATGTAATGAAAAAGGTAAGCTAAGTAACAAGAATTTAACAGACCATAACTTTTGTGAAACTGACTTCAGACCAAGGTTTCTAATGGTCATCAGTTCAAGATATATATCAATTTACTGATGGTGAAGCTCAGGTCAAAAATTGGTCAGTGGAAGTTGTGGCAAGGATTTATCTCCAAACACATCCAAGGGCTCAACAAATCGACTGGTCTGCTTGTAATTACAGTAATTACAATACAAGTAGAAATTGACTACTTTATGGACAAGTTGAAATTGCTGTAGAAATAGTTAAAATTCATAGCTGGTTGTCCTACAGGATGGGGAGCCCCAAAAAAATAGTCAAGGCCTGCATCCACATGAAAAGTCTGTGAATATTAATATTCCAGATGCTTCAGATGTTATCTTGATACAAACCTTTATTTCCAACCCAATGATATAACAATTAACATATATCAAACTGTTATTCTTATTACATATAAACAAATCAAACGCATAAATAATGATATCAGTTTGCCAGTTAATTAATAATATCAGTTGATAATAAACAATATAACTAATTTACTTAGATTTACCCAAAAAGAAAACAAATCCAGGGCTCGACCAATTTTTGTCAGACTTCTCTTCATGCAGGGCAACCAGCTAAGAATTTAAATAGTTCTACAGCAATTTTAACTCATCCTGAGTCAATTTCTACTCACATTTACTAGTTGATGAGTGGATTTGTCAAGTCCTTATATCATTAGTGTCAATTAAAAACTGAAACCAGACAATTGTTTTAAATAATTTGCACACAATTGTGTAAGAGATATATATCATGAATGTACACAAATAACAACTTAATACCTAAGCTTCAATGAGTCAGTCATTTCTCTTTCTGGAAGGTCATATAAATGATAAACTTTTCAGTCCATTAAATTTGTATGCAGGGCTTGAACTAAATTCATTCAATTATTATTTGGACGCTAAACTATGAGTATAGATCATCATCAAGCTAAGAATCCAAATTAAAAAATACTAAATCATAGAAATATCATGTTAACCAGTTCAGTACCTTACAAAAAATAACATAACCGATGTAACTGGCAAACTATGCAAACAAATAAATTACATGTATGTAACTTATCATTTCTATCTATCAGTGACGGTGCAAACAATTAACAAATCCTACCAAAAGGAAAATATAGTTAAATTCAATAAATTTATATACAACAGATTATAAATAAAAAAACAACAGCCAACAATAGTAATTGGCCTTTCATCAGAATCAAATTGCTCTCAAACAAACAAATCTAAATGAGATATATCTTACAATCGAACTTATAGCGACACACTTCTCCAAATTTTCAGCGTTGGAATATCAATTGCTAATCACGAAAACTAGTGATAATTCGAACAACTTACCCATATATTAAAGCCGATACATGCATAAGCCAATTAACACACCATACAACTAAAAACACAATTGCTAGTCCGAGTAAAGTAAGTTCCAATGATTCCATTTTCCATTTCCATGTTTTATTTAAAATTCATTATCACAACGTTATAATTTGCCGGCGCATCCCCACTCAGTGACATCTCACCAGACGCTGTATGAAAACCGTTGCAAAATCGAGCGTCTGTCAACCATGGTGACCTCATAACCTTTCATGAGTCATGCATGAGTGTTCATCAATTTTTGCGTATCGGAAAATAAAACAATTAGTATGGTTGCGAAATACGGGCTTTTCAATAATATGAACTTTACTTTATTAGGACAAATGAAGATAATTTTATTACTACAACCTTTTTGAAGTGATGGAGTTTTAAGCATACATATCTAATTGTTTCCCTTCTCCCGCCAGTTTTTGGAATATACGAGTTACCCCCCTTCTACACGCAATATGATAAAGTACAGCACTGAAGTTAATTTTACTATCCAAATGAGCATTAAAAATATAATTTGGAAAGAACGTTTGTTAAGATAATTATTAGATTTTTTATCTCTGCACTTTTATTTTGCAAATATCGGATGAATTTAACATAAATATCCCATACATTATACGTGTTATTATTATTATATATTGACCAGTACTCGCCTTAAATCTATTCAAAGACTCTACATTACTTCTGTAATGTAGAGTCCCTGGTCTATTACATATAGAATGCCTGGTTGAACGTAATTTGTTGTAAGAAAAAGACAATGATCTGAAACAATAGTTTTATTAGCAGCAATAAAGATACAGACCTCAATGTCACTAAATATTCATGCAGGCATATCACGTTGTATAATGAGTTCTTTACAGGTGAATGTATACATAACTCGGTACGGTTTTCGATATATATTGATGAACTATTTACTCAGAGAAAACTCAGAATTAAGTCAAGGCCACAAAGAGAAATATTTAACAAACGATGTTAACAATGGCCTATCATTCGACCGAATTTGCTATGTTGAGCACGTTTCTGACATTTCAAAGCTATTTTGAGAATGAAATTATGCCATAATTCACATAGCACAATACGTTTGTCACTTGCGAATATAATAAGCATGTCTAACAGAATATTGCCTTAAGTGGAATTGTTTTCACTCCCTCATCCACTTCTTTGCGCATAACGCTTTAATCGAATGGGTTGAAAATAAGGGTCTACAGCGACGGATGGTGGAATTACTTGAGTCAAAGTTAAATGATAACGCAACAGCGCCCTTAAAAGTTCGGTATGGGCTGTGTGTTGCGTTTCAAAGCATTTGAGAACATGATTATATACACCTTATGCAAAGGCGTAAACATAAAGATCTTGGTTATATGAACATTTTATTAGTTCAAGCCTTATTCTAGACAAATAAACGCATACGATTTTCATAGTAAAAGTATTCGAACCTGTACAAACCTGTGTACACGGACAAAAAAATCAACTGTTTCTAATTTGCTATACATCGCATACATAGTTTATAATAAATCATTTATAAAATGCATGTTTATTAAACTATATTGTTGTCCAACTTTTTCACGTGCTCATTATGTCGAACGAGGACTTCGTAGTTTTGTTAGTTGTTATCTACGATATATTGTAAAATGTTCTACACATGCCGGTATCAGACCATTATAGAGATGGTGTTAACAAAGATACATTGAATTCAGTTTATCAGTTGAGTTATGCCATTTATCAAATGCACATTCATGGAAAAAGATCATATTTAGCGGAAGTATTTTCTCACTTTGTTTTAAATCAGTTTTAGTGAAGTAGAGTCTGCTAATAGCTAATGTGTGATGTACGGTTAATACTCCGTGATCACGAGCTTACTATATTAGATATCAACGATTGCTATAATTATACTAGTGCTTGCGGGAGAAAGGGACAGGCAGGCAGGCAGGTAGGCAGGCCGGCCGGCCTTTTTAGCAAACAAGCGGCTCTACATTACATGTAATGTAGGATCCCTGAGCACACGTACTTCTACAGGATAAATACACATACACATGAATGTTTAACTACGTATACATCTTGAAGAAAATTAACTACAAATAATATTCAGCATGCATATAACTTAACCTTGATGTACTTCTCTAACATATATTTTCAAGCTTACTTGATCATTTCATAGCTGAACTTTGAATGCAGCGAACGTCTGCTAATCTTTGTCGTACGCTTTGATCCCCATTTGCACGTGACAGCCATAGGTAGGTCGGCACGCGAAAGGATCCATCGTTTGTAACATTCCATTTTTTGGGGGGGGGGATGCACACCAGACATCGGTGATCGCAGCATACAAAGTTATCCCTCTGTTTTATTATTTTTCTCTCTTTTGATTTTATTTACAATACTGTTGTGTATGTATATCTAATTAAGGACGCACATACCTTTTGTTCGTGTCTGCAATCGGAACCCCGAAAGTGACACCATTATTTCGTTTTTTTACCAAATTTTATATTATATCTTAAAAAATGACGTCTTTTTATGACATTTTATTTAATGTCGGAATGAAACATGAATGCAACATTTCAAATGTAAGTGTCAAATGCCATTCAAGGGCTCTGTACATCTTATCATACTAAACTAAAAAATTGTCAAGTTTACGGTAACTTGACCAAAATAATTGATATTGAAAGGTCGAAAAGTTTTTAAATTTACAGTTAGAAACTATAGAGTTGGCACAAAAAAATAGGGTCGGCCAGGTGACCCCTAACATTAGATGTTGATAAATAAAATAAATTCCCGGTTATAGAATTTTACATCCATGATACGTTATTGCTGTATGTCTTTTTGTTGTAGTTTTGCATTTATCTCCCCTTGTATAAAATTTGTGACTATGATTTGGTGGCTTGCGTTCAGGATAAGCTTTTTCCACATAAGTATCAATATTTCTGAGCGAATGTTTAAAAAATGGTCTATTTTGTTCGTAGGTGCTATAGGTAACGATGAATACAATAAAAAATTACATTTAAGTTCGTACTTTGATATTTACACGAAACACCTTCCTTTAATCGTGAATTATATTGTACAATGAATATGTACACGCTTATCAATTGATCATAAATACATGCACCATAATTATATATTTTATTATTTTATTTTCAGACAATGTATGATGTAAAAGCCTGATTGATCGATGATTTCGAATCTGTGCTAGTAAATTAGTTGAACATTTTCGCAGCAATATTTCAAATCTGACTAATTCAAGTTATTTCTGTGTCAATTTTCAGTCATAGAAGTTATCTGTAACGAATGTGACTGAGAACAAAATCTTGAATTATATCTTGATTATCTACCTGCTTGTGCCATTAGGTAGAAGTTATGCGAATGGTTCGTTGAAACCAGTCAAATATGATTATTTTAAACTTTTGTCAACTTTAGTGGCGTGAATAGCGACCCCAATAAATATCAGCTTTGATGTTATATTCATTAAGTCACTGAATTGGTAAGTATTAATGCAGTTAATTCATTTATTGGTGATAAATATGCTCATCTACATATAGATAAACTTATGGTGAATTATAATGTCTGGCAAGTATAGCTCATGGCATATATCAAGAAACTACTACAGACAGATTTCTAACCTACTGTTCCTGATATGTCATACCATGGTCTAGTTCAATTCATTCAAATGTTTCTTTAAAAAATACTAAAACAGTACAAATAAACGTAGTATTAAACCCATGGAATCATGTATACACACACGTGCTGGTCATAAATGATACCTTTGTCGCCCCAAATAGCATTTTCTGCACATTGGCTGACACCATGAACTGATAAATGAAAGTAACATTAATTGTTAAGTCATTTGAACTAACAATCCTACTTACAACTAAAATCTACATTCTTGCACACGTTAATGATTGATTTTTTGTCAGAAAAAGACTGTCATGCCTGTGTGCATAATTAGTAACCTAAAAATGCAACCACACGGATGTTAATGTATTCTTGTATTTTGCATTTATAAGTCACACAACGTTATGTCGACTGAATTCTCCAGCGACAGAGATTAGGTATTGTCAGACATGGAGCTTAAATTGAGCATAAATAAAAACAAAACTAAACTTGTTACATTCAGAATACGAGTAGCTGAATCAGCTGACATTTTATAATGATATGTTAGTAGTATGCTGGCTTTGGAATAGGTTCTACAAAAGGTGACTTAATGACATTGAGACAAACATGACTTTGGGTGGTCAAACACGAAAGTTGTTTTTTTAAACGATGAAATTATCTATATTGTTTTACTAAAAATTAGTTGATCCTTTGGAGAGTTTTGTTTTTGAAAACAGTGTCAAGCCAATTTTATTTGCTCAAGCTAAATGAGCTTTAACAATGAAGGAAACCCTTGGTGTACTCCGGGGTAGAACCACTGACCTTCCGTAAGTTAGCTTAGCAGCCTCCTCACATGTGGAATTTGTCTGGTCTCGGGTGAGACTCACAACGTCGAGGGACCAGAAGTGATTAATGTAATCCTTTTATAATTTTATATCGTTATTTCGCAACTCAGCCCGTTCTCACTCGCCCTTTTGGAATACGGATCTACAAAGTACAACAACTTTTGGTATTTAAATGTTAATAATGGAATATTGACGCTTTCAACCAGGGAATAGACTTTCTTCTTCTGCATATTATATTATTTAAGTTGGTTACCACATACGCCAACTTACGCGAACGAATTTTTATGCATCCTCAATGGTAAAAAACACGCACCGTTGGAAGATATGTTTGCGTACTTCCTTCCGCGGTGTGAATTGTCCGCCATATTTGTTGTCACAAGTCAACTTCCGTCCTACGCAACTCTTTCGGTTGATCTAGTTTTGTAGAAAATGTGACTACTTATTGAACGTCCATCGATTTCTTTACCACTATTTTGAAGGTTTGTGATTTTTCTAGGGTATTTTGTACTTATAAACTGTCTATCTACTTTTGTTTAACGTGTAGGACTGCTTAACAGTCGAGTATCGTTCGTTCCAATTCGGGGCAAGATATCGTCACTCGAAGATAAAGGGAATCGGCGATTACTGTAATTTGGTACTGGTCACGTATTACGTTAATAGATATGAAGTATAGATTGTATAAAAACTGAACATTTGACATAACTGATGCTCAAAATTCAAGGAAATATTTGAAATTATCACTTCGGATCTTAGTCAAGAGAAAATGTTGAAGTATTCCGAATGTGAGTTTGTTTAGAAGTGGGCGGAGTTAATTGTCAGGTAATCCACTGTTCTTAAATAAGGATGCTGACAACTTCATCACTGAGAAACTACCGCATGCTCGTGTGTATTAATGATCAAATATGACCAAACAGTTTTACTCTACTTTGATTGCTATATTATTTTATTCAGTCATTTCTATTTTAATCACTGAGTAGATCATATAGTGCAAATTTGTTATTGTCTTTACTGTAACACTACTGTACAGTCTCACTTTCAGTTTTATTGGTGTACTGCAGGTGGGAATCTTGTCGAAAATTTCTCTGCATTTTGTTAGCAGGATACTTGTCACATATCCAACCGTCTTTGTTGTATCATGTTCTCCTCTTTCTCCTTATATTTCTTGACTCTTTCACTTGTATTTCAAGCCTTACACACTATTACATGGCACTTGTAACCTGTACATCATTTGTGCCTGATTTATTTGCTTGGAATAATTGTCAGCTGAATGGCATATAGTGTTTATTAGGCTGCTTTCTAAGGCAATCCATCAGAAAAATGTTATTGTAATGAAAACAAATAAAACAAACATTGCAATTATCAAGCTTAATCCAGGAAAATAGAATTTCTTAGTCCTGGTAAAATGTCAGCTTAAATTGTGATGTTTAAAACAGTTGTTTTAATATTTCATCTAAACATCTAATATCTGGAAATGTGGAATGTAGAAATAAGCCAGAAGCAGGAAAAATCAACTGGCTATTTGAGCATTCTCGCCCACTACTTTCCCCCCACAGGGTGTGTAGTTGCTTGCCCTCTGCTGGGGGGAACCCTCAGACCCCCATTATACTTATAGTAGCTTACCGGCTACATGAAAACATTCCTACACCTCTGAATATCAGTCTTTACATCTGGAGACGAACATAGAGAAAACTCATGAACTCCAGGGTGACGTAGTGCACTATTTGATGATCTCGTATTTCTAATATATTTGTTTAGCTAATGATGTACTTGTGTCAGTGGTATTGTAAATAATTAGTCATAGTCGGCAGCTAAAACAATTTGACTTAAGCAACTTGTCTGATGAAGTAATATTTGCCTCAGACAAGCACAGTTTTGTCATTTTTCACATGTATACAGTAATGCTCATACCATCATTCAGATTAGAATTTATGCATCTCTTCAGGGAGCAACTTACAAACAGTAGATATTACAGCAATAGTAAATGAGAACAGCCTGTAAAAAATTCATAAAAGTTAAGAGGTGAGAGGTTAATGTCTGTGGATGATATTAATCTTTCGTAATTATAATTTTGAATAATTTTTCTATATTCTTGTTAAGTGTGCATAAAACTGTCTAGTACATAAAATCATAATTTAGTTAATATAATGATAGAATTTTCAAATAAATGTGACTAGAAAGTAATGAAATATCAAAATACTGTATCATACTGATGTGGTGTTAAAATCTGCAAAACCTATCATAGTAAAAATAAGAATCATCAGAGAAGATCTGAATTTTATTTCACATCATTAAACCAACAAAAAATTCCTAATGTTTAAAATGATCCAAGTCTAATGATGCAATGTTAACTTGTTTTAACGTTTCTGTCCTAATGGAATATTTCTATAATCATGAATAAAATGATAATGAGAACAGTATTAGCATGATTGTAAATCATATTTACAGCAAAACCGAGCATTTATGAAGATTTTTGTTATGTATTTATGTACTGTGTGGTTACAATCTGAGATAACTATCCTTGTGAAGATACTTGTTGTTGACGATTATATTTTTTCAATTGACACAACTTTTTATACTTCGAAGAAATGAAATTTAATGCTGCAGTTGACATCATAAACTGATCAAGGAAAGTAATATCAAACCATTCAGAGTAAAATTTTATTGCTTAATTTCTCTAAAAAACCCAACATAGTCAAGTAAGCTACCTGTCCCAGTGTTATATTTACATGAACTAGTTTGTCAATACATTTTTATTATGATCCCATACCACACATATGTGGTACTACTGTTTTTTTTTCTATAACATACAGGTGTTGTGGGTCGGGTCTTAAACTGTGGTACTCACTGTACCAGTGTACTTAGCTCGGCCATTGTTATCTGACTGACAGACAATGTTTCATGGTTTTTGTTAATGAACTTGCCATGTAGAACTATTCTTTACAACTACATGGGATAAGTACTTATTTGCATTCAGTCTGACGTCTAATTTTTTTACAAATACCAATGATTTCTCATCCATAGAATATATCTTTATAAATGGAGACAATTTAAATCCCAAATGTTAATAAGCTGTCACATTGATTCCTATCTGGTTAATTTATATTGTCTTATTCTCATATTTCTTCTTATTAAAGGATAAAAATCTGATGATATTGTAATATAATAAGACATGATCAGTCATTAGACTAGATAACACATTTATATACTGTGATTGGGTGCATTTCAAGGTGACAGATCAGTTAAAAAACGCTGCATTTTTTACCTCGCTAATTCACCTTGGTTGTGCATCTGTTTGTTTTACCGGAGCATGATTTTAGTATGGTGGCCTTGGGTGGGACCTGACTGTGGGTAAAACTGGATGAAAATCTGTTGAATATATCGTTATGGTGTATTGTTTCATGTATCTTGATCTAGATCAGTTACTGTAATATATAGACTCTAAACATGCAAATTTTATTGCATGGTTGTTGTTACGAACATGCTATTTATAGTTTGACCCTCTCAAGAGGTGGGGTTAGACAGGTGGGGTAGAATCTTGTCCGTTCCGGCTGTTTCTGAATGACTTTATGTCTTAAACTTTAATGATAAAGTTTCATGGCTTTGTTTTTTTTTGTTGTAACTAACATTCTAGTATTTTCATTCCAAAGATCACCTTCAGTCTGGTATGATTGTATCAACTTTTGCATCTGGAACTTTCTGAGAATTTTTTTACTTTCATAATTTGACCTTTATTGGCTTCAGTCTTGTTTGCTTTAGGAATACAGTTCTGCTATTCTATTATTTTATCACATTTTCTTTGCATTTGCTGTCATTTTGTCATAATTTGTTGTCACTTTTCCAAGACTTTCGTAGAAATTGGTAAATTACCTTGTCTAGACAGAGTTTTAATTTTTGTTATTATTGTGTATCTTATTTTGTTTCTTCTAATTTATGTGTTGTTTTCATATTTTCTGATAATAGTGTTAATGTATCCTTTTTCTGAAAAAAGGAACAGAAGTCTTTTTATTCTAACGTTTCACTTATTTTGCAACACCTGTGGTACATACACTGGGAAAAGCATTATTTGTGTACCTGCGTGACCAATGCTTGGTTCTTTGTTTTATGGAAAATTAAGTTACATTTTGTGTTAGAAATATCACCCTCTTTGTTAAATTGTTGCTGTTTGTTTCATGTCAAACTAACTATGTCGGCATGCTACCAAAATGTTTTATTGTCATTGATTCATGTGAAATCGGGTGTGTAGTTAACAAAATGATCACCTGTCATTCATTCATTAACTGAAAACAAAAGACAGAGTATACATTTACATATCAAATCAAATGCATTGTTTGGATTGTTTTGCTTAAATGCTCTTCAAAAAGTTAATTATCTACATTGTTTCATTTTCCATGCTGACTACAAAGTATAAGACAGTTATATTATTTTGCAATGTTTAAATTTGAGATATTAATAATATTATCTGTCTGTATTGTGATAAAACTGTAACTCTAGGACCATTTTGTCAAGTGTTAAACTTAAGAGAACATTACACTATATAGTCACAGAACTGGTTTTACTTATTTCCAAAATTGCACAATCACCTCACCTCTTCACCAGGAACTGATTATTGTATTATTATTGTAATCTTTTTTTTCGCTCTGTTGCTATCTTAAATGTAACAACTTGTTACCAGTTTTGAGTTATTGCCCTTTGTTGAATGGAAGACTGTTGCATCTTTCACGACCTAGTATAAACGTTTGTTCCAGCGAAACATCCTTATTTATTGCTGCAATCAGACATTATATACAGTGTATATTTTACAGTGGAGTTTTGTTCTCATATAGACAGGGAAATAATTCACCGAGAAGCGTGTTGAAAGAATTCCATTCATGAGGGTAGCTATATGACAAGCTGCTGTTTTACTGTATATCATTTATGATATCATTTATGGTAATTTGTGGTTAATTGGAAGAATGAGGAGAAAGGTGAAAATATGGTTACATTCTTTCTAGACTAACCATATTACAGCCATCACTAATAGCAGTTCCAGCTGATGTACTGTGTAATTGTAAAATCAATCAGGCTCTTACGGTTTAATGATCAGATATTGGTATTCTAGGCTTTCATATTGCATTTAGAGGTTGTCGACCACTTTCAAGTGGTCATTAATGGTGACATGTCTAATTATTTTGTAAGGACAAATGTGTGAAATTGAAGATGTTTTACATTACTTGGCATTGATTTCCTATCAGGTAAAAAGGATAAACTAAGAGTTGCTTCTCTTGGTTTGTCTTACTGTCTGGAATGAGTTACCTTCCCTTTCCTTGACAATTTGAGCTTGGTTCTTTAAGGCTTCACACTTACTGAATGAACTTATGAAAAAAATCATGTATAATGAAAAAAAAAACAATACAACCTTATTACCTATTTAAAAATCAGAAGTCAAAATATTTCTTTGAGCAGACTTTTATTACTGTACAACTTAGTGATTTTAGTATTCTTCGTTCAATGTTCAATGTTGTTCATTCAACAACATCAAGTCTCCTTTACTGGTGTGTTGTCTGAAAGCCTCATAGTCTTACCTCGTACAACATTTTATACCTTTAATTGTGGACAGACTGTCTGTATTGTCAACTATTTCATATGTTATCGAGAGAACCCATACAAGTTATATGGAATCCTTGCTTGGGAGATTATGTCAGATTGTCATTTGTTTACTTTTCTATGTATTTGACTTAAAAATTTTTGCTGATAAAGGAAATCTATTGTCATTTCTTAACATTGATAATAAGTTCATGTCTGATTAGAAAGACAACTTATGGTTCATATCTGTTTAATAATCAGAAAGTAAAGATTGCTTGATTTAATATTGCACTCATAATACATGTATGTAAAGACTTGGTTTGGACTATAGATAATATTAGATAATAAACTTGTCTCCTATGGTAATGGCATTATTCCCTTTCAGCTGCTTTTTGACATTGCTGCCCAAGTTATTTAAGATATTTCACTCCATTTCAGCATCACAACATGTCACATTGCATCATGTCACATCACATCACATTTTTGTTGCGTGTCGCATCATGTCACATTACATCACATTTTGTCATATATCATGTCATGTCACACCTCATCATGTCACATCATATCACATAACATTATGTCATATCACTTCATGTCATGTCACACTACATCATGTCACATAGCATCACATCGTGTCACACCACATCATGTCACATAACATTGGGTGTCATATATCACATAATGTCACATCACATTTTGTCACATTATGTCATATCACTTCATCTCATGTCACATCATGTCACATCACATTAAACTATATCACTTCATGTCATGTCATATCACATTACATTTTACATTACACTCCTCTTCATACTGTATGTCTTAGCTTGCACATTTTCAGTATGATGAAGCTGTCTTAGATTAATCTTGTTGCATGACATGTTGTAACTTCCATAGAATGTGGCATTGCCCTTTCTGATTTGCTGTTTGACTTTTAACTATTTCTGACAATGTCTGTACATACTGGGTGTGTTCTGTGATGTAGGGGTAATGTTTTGAATGATATGATTATTTGTTCCTCTTGTTTTCTCATTTTCTCTTTCTCTTTTGGGAGAGGTACTGGTACCCATGAAATTTGGAAAATCGCATCTTTCCATGCTGAACTTTGGAATTTTTTACATGGGCATCAGTTTTGTATGCTCCTGTTCTATATTTCTTCACAAATATGCAATAACAGAATGAAAGTCAATGATTTAACTGTGTTTAAAGAAACAATTCTCAATTCATTAAAGGTCATGATGATGTATCACAGAAAAGGGTATGTTTGCGTCAAGTAATCATTTTTGAAGAACTGTATTCTTGAATTAATCAAGAAAAATCTTGTTATTTGTATTTCATTTGTTTTTTTTTTCAAAATTGGTACAAATGGTCACTATATTCGATTGTGAATTGGTTCATTTTATAAAATAAAAAGTCTCTTTGATATGTCACAAAGTATTTGTTTGTCATAAAACAGCCCAGCAATCTGTGATCTATGATAAACAGGATAAATGTGTTTAAATATATTTGTACATTAATTGTGTCATAATATGACTAAACTTTTGGATTGTCCTCTTTCAGTTTAATGTCAATATTTTGAATAGTTTTTGAAAGAAAAATTTTAGCATAGAATGTGCATGAGGACACTACCTAAGTATTTCCAAATCTTTTCTTTCCCTTTGATATGAAATGAATGGATTTAAATTCATAACAAGCTACATGTTTGTTGACTCAAACTGTGGCTTTTTCAATAAATATTGTTATCTCTTCCACTGTTTATGATTCGTATGACTTATCCTACACAGTGTCAGCTACAATATTTACTTTATAGATCTAGATTGTGTGAACTATGATTTGTTGCCGAAAATTGCTTTTTCTTGCCAACTTTTCCATTTAAAGTGAGGGAATTTGTGTTGACATTGGCCACGATTCAGTGAAATGAATGGTATTTACTTTTACCTGTATATCCGTTGACAAACAGGAATATATAAGAAAAGTAAAGAACGATCAAAGATCTACTGTTGCTGATGTTGTTATTAGAAATACTTACCTTTGACTTATGTGGTTGGTGGTCTATTATTTATATTTTAAGTGATAATTGTATTTATTTGACTATCATATGACCCTGATTTTGCTTGAATATGTTTTGGTGGTTACTATATTCCTGTATGTAATGAATATACTTAAGTGTATTTATAATTATGACTTAAAATTCTGCATGGCTACATTATTTCCTTCATATTCTAATGTTTTTATTTTTACAATTTATAAAGAATGTTTGAAAAATCTAAATGACTCATTACAATTATCCATTTTAATTTCTTTTTCAATATGAGTTTTATTCTTTTGTATTTTTTTTTTCAAAATAAATGTTCTGTCGTATAATATCCCTCCATTTAAAATCTTAATGTTCCCACTTAACTTGCCTTTCAGTTTCTTGGCAAAAGACCAAATTAGGTGCAATGTGACAAAGGCAAGTTTTTACCATTATAATGCCACGTTGAATAAGGGTTAAAACACTTCTACTGTGTTACTGAAAAAAGTAATCTATAATCGTGTGTCCACAGTTCCTTACGTCAATATGGTAGAAGAAAAGAAATGAAACATCTAAGTGTTCTGTTGACAATATGCGAAATATGAGAATGGCTTGTTTAAATTTTGGTGTATTTGGTGTCTTCCATTCTTTGGAAAAGTGAATTAATGTTTAATCAAATGATTTTTCTGATGTCCAAACCAGTCAGTACCTTACACCCTAGCAATGTCTACTCTTACTGGCTTAATCAGTTAAGAGATTAAATTAAAAAAAAAAATTAAATTGATGTTGCTAATCATAAAATATTGTTAGTTTTTTTCTGAATTTGTTCTTGTAGGATAATATTGTGGAGGCAATTTAATGGTCATGTGATCTTGTCGCTACATTGAAGGGTCTGTAATCAAGTTTTGAACTATTTTTTCTAGTATTTGCATAAAAATCCCAAGAAAAAAAACTGCAAGTTATTGTAACTTCCTTCTGCCTTGAGTATTTTCTGAGATAACAAAAGATTTGCAAACATGTAAAATTAAAATCAATCTTTTCAATTATTTGACTTATCAGTAAACACAATACTCTTCTGTATTCTAGGGTAGGAAATTAGTCTAAATTTGTTTGCTTGAATAAGGTTTTTATCTCCTATTTGAAGATCACCTTATGGAGGATTAATGTTTGAGGGCAGAGCACACTGTCTTATTGTATACCAACATTATGAAGCCCTTTTTGGAAGACGTTCAAACATATTGAGAACATAGTAATTTGGTTCAAATGAAGTGGTAAAACAATATTATGGATGAAAAGACCTGCAATCATTATCTTGTTTTGATTTTAAAAGTGGTTAATACATGAATGATAAATGTACAGTTTAATATACAACATTGTATGGTCATTCAAATGGAGTCATATCCTTAAGAAATTACTTTTTTCATTTTGTAACTGGCATTTAATATCATTTTGATTCATTGATATATGTATATATTAGTAGTGTGGCAAATTAGTTAGGGATACAAGGGGATCTGGTATAGGGGCTATTGTTGTACTTAATTGACAAGAGAAAATTGTAGTATTTTTGTTATTGTTTAAATCTCAATGTAGAACAGAACTGTCTTTCATCTTTACTGTAAGTATTTGCCATGTGTGTTAAAATTTATTTACAATATTGCTGGCATGAAGAAGGCTATACCTTGTGTAGTATAAAGTGTGAATTGCGTGATAGATCAAAGTCATATTTATACCAAAAGCATTGCCAGCTTTGTAAGTTTATATATATAGGATGGAATTTGGCCAAGTTGGTAAAGCTTATCAAGAGCTCCTCTCAAGGATTTTATGTATAACACATTGATTTAATGAAAACAAACATATCTATATGTATCCATAGTTTATTTTAGCTTCTCAAAACAGTTTAAGGAAGTTGATGAATTTGGGGAGAACCTGCTTTTTCTTCATGTCAAATACACATTGACCAAAGGACCTGACACCGAGACCCTGATTTTTGTTGTTCTAAGAATATTAAAGAGTTGGTAATATTCAGTGTAAAAGTTGATAACTTAAAGCAGTAGATGCCTTTGTACATACATTCTTTTTAAGGCCGTGGCCGTGGTACAGTGGTTAGCGCGCTGGACTTGTAACCCGGAGATCCAGGTTTGAATCCCGGTCGCAGCAGGTCCTACTCTTCTATAAAATTTGACAAAATGTTGATTTTCCTTCACATGTGAAGAACTTGCCGGTTCCTTGTGGAAGGGTATGTTTGTACTGGTTAGTATACAGTCCAGGAAAACTGGTTAGATGAACCAGTCGTTGTATATTACTGAAAAATTGTTGAAAAACGGCGTTAAACCCTGGTGACAATAAGTCACATAAAAACAAACATTCTTTTTATCACGGGTTTCACAGTTTGTTTTGGATGGCATTTTGTTTCAATGCTCAAAGTATGATAGCTTTTAATATTGATACTAAAAATCTAAACATTCATATGACTAAGGCATTCAATAGAATCATAACGTGTGGTAATTCTTTCAGACATAAATGGAATTCTTGGATAAATAATTTCTTGTCATTCTGTATGCCAGCTTTTTTAATATTATTATTGAAAATTAAGTATAGCTTTTTTTAGAGACACTGATGGTGATATCTCACATATGATGCTGGAATCTGCTTACATTTGGCTATAAATGACTGACTCTCTTGACTTCTAACTTTACAGTGTGATAGGTGTTCATAATGGACCAGAATTTCATATATTAGGACTGTTTGCTTTGCAGACACTTTGATATAAGTACATGCATTTGAAAAACTGTTTTTTTACATGTCAAGAAGCAAGCTTTACTCAATGTCTTATCCCTCTTTTGGAGTAGATTATTTTGTTTGGGTAAATGGCTTAAAGGTGAAGGTCTTTGGGGATGCAAATTACTTCTTTATTTGTATTTTTCCTTCCATTTGCACCACTGATGTTGCCTACAAATATTTCCTGATAAATGAAGATGTTACATTTTATTGATTTGATGTCAGTTTTTGTTTGTACAAATTTTTGCAGCTTGGGATATAATTATCATATGCAGAAATTTACAATGAACCTAATTTTTTTTTGTTTTTCTCCAGAAAGCTCGATACATTCATTTAGGGAGTAAAATTCTCTATATTTTATAGACATGCTGAGCAGACAAACTTGTTAATTGTTGGAGTTGAGTACTTAATTCAAATTACAGCTATTTTGTTTATTTGTGTTTTCTTTATGTAGAAATATAAGCTTTCCATTGAATAATAAATCACACTCTTTTACCTCGTTAATTAGTTTTTTTATCAAGATAAAAAGTTCAGTGTAAGACATATATAGAAGTTTAGGTGTTAGCTTTCATTAAACGATTTCAAAGAGCATAATTGTTTATGTTAAATGAAACTGTATGAATGAATAGATGGACTGTTTTAGGGATATTAAATGTACAAAATAGCAATATTATAAGTCTATATGCTAATAGATACTGTTGCAGGTGATTGATAGATTTTTAAGCCTGATTTACTTGAGAAGAGTTAAAATCTTACTTCAATGTTTTGTATAATGAATTTAATTGTTTCTGTTTTGAAGATTTTAGTGAAGCATAATACGGTCTGTGCAGAATGATATCAGGGGAATATCACAATGATAGTCATGGAGGGTGTGGTCTGATATAGTCTGTATTGTTCTTATGTTGTTCTTGTTTGTTTTAAAATAAAGAGATAAATATTTTACCTGATTCATGGTATTGGTTTGTTTTGTGCGTTTGATATATGGCTTACATTAATTCAAAGTTGGTAGATTAATGAATTGTCAGTCTGTATTGTCGCTACTTTAACTAAAGGACAAACATTGGTCTGTTCGAAAGAAAGGTTTTTGTAGAACAGTTTTCTGTAAGATTTTAGCACTGCATTTTGGGTGATGCTCTGGGTAAATAAGATTTTTGGGTCAGACATGTTTTTTTTCACTGGTCTGACACCATTTTTCAACAATTTTTCAATTATATACAGCGACTGGTACACCTTACCAGTTTTCCTGGACTGTATACTAACCAGTACTAACTTACCCATAAGGAACCGGCAACTTTTCCACATATGGAGGAAAGTCAATATTTTTGTCAAATATTCATAGAAGGGTATAAATGACCTGCTTTGACTGGGATCTGAACCCAGATGACTGGGTTAATAGTCCAGTGCACTAATCACTTGACCATGGTAGCAGCTACATCACACATATTATAAAGAGCTTGCTGAGTGGATCCTAATTTAACAGCAAGTACAGTTAAACCTGTGTTTGCAGCCACCTCCAAATAAAGGCCACCCTGTGAATAAAGGCCATTCTTTGAAATATGATCATTGATTATTTAGAGCAAACTGACCTCCAAATAAAGGCCACCCTGTCAAGAAAAAACACTTTTTGTCTTTCCAAAGAGTGTTTTTTGTTTACAGGTTAGACTGAATATTTTCTGGCAGTCTGTTTTTGGCCTGAAGTGACATTTTAAGACTACATATTGCTTCTTAACCACTACCAAGTATGGTCCTTTTAAGTCAACCAGATTTTATCATTATGTACAGAAAATTTTAATATAATGTAAAATTCTGCCGCTTGGATTTTTGTGGTGTTACAACATACAAAGAACATATTCTGCACCAAGGGCTAATCTCACTATAATCAAATGTCTTATTCTCTTTCTACTGAGCTAGTTGACATGCTAAGATGATTATTGAAAATTGTCCTTAGTAACTGCTGAGTAATAATGGGTAAAAAATATATAAAAAAATGTACAAAAAAGCTTTATTTTACCAATGTTGTAAAATCTGAGAATTGTTTAAATTTTAAGAAATTCAAAAGAAGAAATATACAGCTCATTGTTTACCATCTTGGATATGTGATATCCATCAAATGTCTGCAGAAATGTTCAGGTTGGGATGAACTAATTAATATTGATAAGTTATGGTTTGTATCCTGAACACTCAATTTAAAGATAGTAAAATATGTCAGTGTGTCAAGTACTGCTCTATTACTCAGTGATTTCTTGGCTCAACTCTGTCATTACAAGATTAAATCTATTTGATGGAAAAATATCTATGGAAAAAATGTTGATAAATTCATCTTTATGGATATGATTTATAAAAAATGTTGACAGCAATTATTTTAATAAGCTAATCTCTTTGTTTAATGTAAATTTGTTGTAAATTTAATCCTATCTATTTGGTTAGGAAGTATTCCAGTGTTACAAATGAAATATTGGTCATTTAGTTCTACACTTCATATCAAAATAGCATTTAAGACACGCATTATCTTTTTAGTCTTGATAGATCAATACAGACTTGTCACAAAATTACGAGACTCCCCGTTGTTAAAATGCATTCGGTGCTTATAGTTTTATACATAAAGCATTGCGTAATTTCCTTGTCTATATGATTGGCATTTGTATTGTAAATCCATGTCTTTTATTGTAAATAGAGACTGATCTTGTATGATGATGTCCTTTATAAAGAAAAGATTCAACTCGTAAGTTGTCAATATGTATATTCATACTTTTATGTAGTATCTTGTATTGTTCTTAAGTAATTGTTTTTAGTCAATTATTATAAAACATTTTGCCTTGTCCACTTTATACAATATGATCCATTGTTGGTATACTCAGCATTTGCAGTACCATATACAATGTACCCCAGCGAAATGATCACATTTAAACCATGGACAATGTTTTAAACACGGTATTCCATGTTTAATGCTGTCGTATAGTGTCATCCACTGTTTCATGGTGATCACATTTAGTTTTTTAATTAGCAGGACCATTTTCATATCATTGCTGAACATGGTCATCAGAAAACCACATTGACAAACATAGTAAACCATTGTCTTATCATTGTTGACCAGGTTTGTCAGAAAACCGCATTGGCACACGTGATAAACCATGGTCAAATTGTGATACATGGTCTAAATTAAATGTACCATCTTGGTATGAATATTGAGAACTTTGTGTCCTTTTTGTTTTGTATACCAAAATTAAATATGCTAGCTGTGTTTTGTGATTGGTAAATTTTTTATCAGGATTTCCAAAGAAAAAATTCTAGTTATTAGATTGGTGAATGCTGGTGGATTGCTTTAAATATTGATACTAAACATCTAAACATTCAAATGACTTAAAGGCATTCAATAGAATCATAATGTGTGGTAATTCTTTCAGACATAAATGGAATTCTTGGATAAATAATTTCTTGTCATTCTGTATGCCAGCTTTTTAATATTATTATTGAAAAGTAAGTATAGCATCTACAATTTCTTCTGCATGCAACTCCTAGGATTTCGACCAAACTTTCACATAATTATCACCACCAACACCCAATTGTATAAACATTGGTTAACTTTAACCACTGGGTTAAATCAGAGTTTTGGTTAAAAGTTTGATTAAATGTCCGGTTAGCTGTTGTAGAAAATTTTGTTTAACTTTTTGTTTTTTTGTTGTTTTTGTTAAAGCTCAAATAAATCTAACCCAAGTCTAAGATGCTGGTTAAATCTTTACATAGACGGTAATCAATACCAAAATGGCAGCCCCTTTTCAAATGATTTTTTTAATGGTTAGTAAACCAAAATGGTTAAATTTAATCTTGAGTTAAATTAACCATTTGGTTAAAGTTAACCAATGTTTATACAATTGGTCGCAAGTATCTAAGCACATATATTGGCGTGATTTTGTGATTTGATTATTTTTGGCAGAATTATGGCCCTTTGTTTATTTTCTCTGTATGAGCTATTTAAATCAAATATTGCAATCATGTTGCTAATTATTACAGGAACATTGAAATGTTTAGATGTTTAAGTCTGTGTTGGCATGTTGAGTCAATTAAGTGGTGATATACTACAGAAGTCATTGTCTCGTTTTGTAATACTTACATAACACTAAAACAAACAAAATGGCCCATTTTTTGTTCCTTTTTGGTCATTTTCTTTGCTGATATAATTCTTTGTGTTTTGTACATGAAGATTTTTTTCCTGTATTTCCTCTGATTTATTACTTGCATCTTATACACAGGTGTGAGGGATTATGATATGGTTTAGAAATAATAAATAATTTGTTTGTATATATTTGTCCAATCATATAATTACATTAAGTGTACGTTATATCAGTGTCTATCTTGTAGCAAAAAAAAAGACCCTACGATTTAGAAGGGAAACTTCCATTTTCTTCTTTAACTTGTTTATGCTGCTCTTATGTTATTAATGTTAGCTGATTGACCCAGTGAGTGACGTCCATATTTAAACTTAGTTCAATCTTCATGATTTTCTTTCCATCTTTCATTACATTCATATCGGTACCTTTGTATTATTTAAATGTCGTGTCATGACATTATTAGCAGTTTGTTTGTTCTCTTTTAAATTTATTTAAATACATATTTTCATTTCTATGCAATTCTCAATACTCAATTGTCGTTAGCTTAAAAGCTAATATTTCCAACCATAAAATTAAGGCTTTTAATGTTTAATTTGTTTTGATATGAAGATTGCACCATGATTGGATATTCACGAGAGATAATGATATTTTGTTAAGTCACAATTTTGTCCACATGAGATGTAATATCAATTTGCTACTTATAAAGACCATGATGTTGTTTTGTGGCTTAGACATTAGGACATGTTGTTTTCCTTACATGTAAAGTGAAAAAGGCCATACTTGTTATCTACCATCGTGCTTTATTTATTGCCAGCTGATTTATGTTAAAATTACAGCAATGAGTAATTACATAACCATATTAACATTAAAATTGCTGTCCAGCTAAAATAAATCTGTGCTATGAAGCACATGTTTTATTGATTTATAACCCCGGAACACTCAGGTTTTTTGTCAATATATGTTACCAGACATGCTGCTGTAAATTGCTCCTAGAGTCAAGCTTTGGTGTCCTGGGAGGAACTTCATTTGATTTAAGCTAGAGCATGAAGTATTAAATTTGAAATCTAAGTCTTACATATTGCTACATATCAGGGACGTAATGACTCGGTACTTAATCTGCTTCTACAGATGCAGTCCCCTTATGTCTGATTGTGTTGAGAAAAACTCCCACTATTGTACCTTGGTCCTGTTTTCTGTACTTTCTTACTTGCCTGATTTCTTTTATCAGTTGTAATTCTCATTTGTTTTCTATTTGCTCCAATTGTTCCCATCGAACAGCTGTTGTGTTCATGATGGCAATTTATTGGTGGCCAATCAATCTCTTTCAAGATCGGATGCAGTTAAGGCATGGATCATTGGTTCTAGACAATTGTCTTCTTGAAGCTAACTGAATTGATGAAAGTATATTTTACAGTGTTAACAAATGTGCTCTACTTACCTTTAAGCCACACTGTATATGGTGTATTTAAATCAGTTCACTGCTTTATTTTATTATTCCTAATTTTTATTCTACCTTTAGAGGTTGTGTAGGGTGGGCATTTTTTGTTGGCTTGGCCATTTTAGCTGTATTATGTTCAGAAATACCCATAAATCTTTAACACCATCCCCTTAAACTGTGTTAAACTGCTTGTCCTCATACACATCTTAAATTTTTTAAACTAGGTTTTTAGCTCACCTGAGCGCTTCATCAGGTCAAATTACTGGAAAACCTTTAGAACACTCAATTGGTCACAGTTTTGATTGGATGTTCACCAAACTTTGTCAGAATGTTTGACTTAATGACATCTTGGATAAATTAGGACATGGGTCATCTGTGCTAAAAAACTAGGTCACCAGGTCAAATCACTAGAAAACCTTGTCAACACTGTAGGTCACCGTTGTGATTGAATCTTTGCCAAACCTTATCTTAATAATATCTTCAACAAGTTTGAACATGGGTAATCTGGGGTCAAAAAATAGGTCATCAGGTCAAATCAGTTGCAATCTTTACTCAGGTGAGCATAAAAGGGCCAATATGGCCCTCTTGTTAGTTAAGAATCTTTCATTTTGCATGCATTGTCACTGTCACTGACAAAAAAATAATCCCTCATTTGTTACTGATACTGGGTTTCTCATGAAGTAGGACCCTTCCTTTATTTAATTTCTTTTTTAGAAAGAATGTTTTAAGAATCCTTCAAATTACAATCTATGCAATCAAAATTCATTTAAACAAAATTTCTACTAATTTGAAGAGCAGTATAATGTGATACTCTGGGGGCATTTATTTGGTGATGTTTGGTAAAATGCACTATTAGGAATGTTACAGCTAGACAGCGTTTTGATCATCATACTTGAGAACTGATTTCCTGATTATTCTTGAAACAATTTCACATGCAAATGTATGAATTTTTCAAACAGCATTTAAGGTGGTGATAATTATGTTTTGTTCCCAAAGTAACACATTTTATGAATAATTTGTACTGTGCATTGCTTACATAAAAATTACTTTTTAATTTCATAATATATTAGTGGGTGACATTGTGTGAGTTATGCCCCTTTTAGTGTAAAACTAAACCATTATAAGATAATTGATGTCACAGATTTAGGGTAATGCTTTGAAATGATTATTCTGATATTCATTTGATATGTAAAACAAATTTGATAACTGTAAAAAAATTGCGAGCGATATTTTCACTTTTGTTGAAATAGTTGACTTTAGCACTAACATTTAGAATAACTGTTTCAAGGGTTACCTCATATCTTATACATTTTATCAATATTGAATTTTTACTTACAAATTCGAGCTGGGGATTGAATAGTGAACAAACAGTTTGTTTGTGTTTGAATTGGTGAGATTGTTCACTGTATGGTTAAAAGTAGAATAAAACTGACTATTTAAATCAGTTTGATTTGAAAAAAAAATGACCGTATTATCTCAAGTTGTACTATAGTCTCTTAAAGTTTCCACATAGATATTGACTAAAAATGCAATCACTCTTCTATTGATTTTGAGTGATTTGATTGGTCAATCTTGTATGTTACGCATAAATGGAGTGCATTGTTGTCGGGAATGACAAGTTTACATGAAATAGATTTTAGTTCTTACTCTGTCATATTAGAAGTAGTGTAAAATTCATTCAAATCGGACGACTGGTTTTATGTAGAGAGAAATCTTTTACAGCGAATATTTAAGATATTTAATCTACATATATACCAGGAATACATTATACAATTAGCTAGATAACAATATTTTTTTTATTTAAAATAAACACATTGAAGTAGATTTTATCATATGTGTGTTTACTGAATGTGCTTTTGTTCATAGTTGATTATCATCAAATAAAACGTGAATACGTTCAGACATCCAGCCAATAATTAGTGGAATTTTAGTGCGAACGCAATCCTGCAGGAATAGTTTAATCAATAGCTAGTTGATTTTCTAACATAGTGGACTGTGTATGTGGAATATCTGATATAAATGTGACATTTTGTCAACAGAATATATAGTGTAAAGATTTTATGTATATAACTATTCGGTGTATCGTTGGATATTAAAGTTTTTGGAGTCTTGGAAAATTAACTATCAATTTCTTTAACAATTTATGTACAATGAACAAACCAGATTAAAACGGATAAATGTGATTTTTTTCTGAATGAAGGTAAATTAATTCCTTTTTTTAAAAAAATCCTTATTTCTGTTCACAAAAACATTTTTGGCGTTTGTAATGTGAATTTTGAGTATGTATGTTTAGATTTTCATTAAAATGATTAAATAGTTATAATTATGATTTTACTTTCTGTAACTTAAATTATATAGATTTTTATTTATGAGACTAATTTCAAGTTAGATGTTTGTTTGTTTAGCTGGTGATTAGTACCATTATTCTCATCCTGTCACTCTTCACATGCAGTTGTTTCTAGCCTTTTGCTATTTGTTATACAAATTGATAAAAGTCAATTTTTAATGGATTTATCTTGCTTTTGTTTACAAATTTTGATCAACATATATTAATTTAGCTTTTATGTTAATTTAAAAAAGTTTTTTCGCATATCTTGGTTAAAGTCAAGGCTGTATTCTGTTTGAGAGACCTATTATGATTACTATAGTTGGCATTAAAAAACTTACTGTTTTTTTTTAAAAAATAAGAGTAAGTTTTTCTTTTATTAATTGTGTATCTCATGGAATCTTTTAAATCTTAGGTTAAATCTAAAACAGCTCTGGAATGTTAATATTCTTCAAGCTAGAACGGAATAGAACTGAGTTATAACTTCTATGTGAAAATGAGCTCCTCATGTGTTCATCATTAAATTTCTTTAGTTCTTAATTAAAATATGAAGTAGTGTAGTCTCTGCTGTTGGTTTTCTTCTTAGAGGCTTGTCTTGATGATAAATTTTCATCAAAAGTCATGAAATCATTTACGTCAGTATTGAATGACATGATAATAAGATTGAATTGACGTAAATGTTTTAGTTCTATCTGCATTTCATCATGATAAAATAAAAACAATAATATTTTGCATTTGCTTCATGCTATGTTGTTGCTTAGAAATCTGTGTATTCTTTGTGACATTCCATACAAATATATACCTGGACATAACATGTTTTAAGAATTTCCTGAGTTTCATCATTTTGTTTTCATATTTTGCTCAAAAGATCAATTTATTGGTTATTTGTAAGAGTCAGTCTATTAAACACATTGTGTGTATATATACATGTAATCGATTGACCCCTTACATGAACCTAGACCTTCTTTAAGTTAGATACATATTTGTTATTTTTTAGAAAACAACCAGTTAGGATATTTAAATTTAATTTTAGTTATTTTACTTTCAGAGTTATGAGCAGTCGAAACAACTCCAGTAACAATCGAGCACAGGTACCAGGTCCTGGAGGAGGGATACCAGCTCTGAGGATTCAGGCAGATACCCCACAGCCGAATAATGATAACTTACGTCTGCCAGCCCTGCCGTCACAACGGTCTGTTATTGCCAATGGCAAGTCTACGCAAAATGGTTACATAGAGAAGTCCCCATTTGTTACTCCACGTGCCCCAGGGCCACATGGAATATTCAATGGGCAACGTACGAACAGAAATGGTAATTTATACTTTCCTTAATATTTATGCCATCTTTGGATATTTATGCTCTAGCATTGTGTAAAACTTCAGTAACATGATACATATTAATCATATATTCTACACAATGCTGCACATTATTGTCACTCAGTTTACCAGAATTTGACAACTTTTGTAGAATATATTTACTACAAAACATTGTAAGTTGTTCAGTTTTATTACTGGAAGAATGTTACAAAGTGTCTTTAAAATACTATGTTTGGTATTTTAAGATAATATCGTCCGGAAACATCGTAATTTTTACTGTATGATATTAACTTCACATTTTTCCTACCTAGGTGTAAAGCTAGTCTGTTTGATTATTCACAAGCATTGATCTTACAGGAGAAAATATGCTGTAAAATATCACAAATTAGGAGGATTTTAACATCTAGAATATCAGTTTTTGTTCCAAATCAGTGTTTACATTGCACTTGAGAATTTTTTTTAGCTGGATCAAAATGTGTGTCGTTTACTGATTGGCATGTTTTACAATTCATAATGTCTTCATACAGGTGATTTGATGATCAGCAGTCTTTGTGCATGTACACAAGCATATCACAAACATATAATGATATGTTATTTTTCAATGAATTTATGAATGATATATAAATGATGCGAAACATAAATTCTTGTTCTATTATTGGTTTACTTAGGATAGGCAGAAAGTTTTTTTATGAGTCTAGTAAATGGACAGACAGCAGACAAATCTTATTTACATCAAGTACAAATGTCATTGTTATGACAACAGTTAGCACTATTTTTGTTTTCAACTATTGGCACTTGAAATACATGTGTATAAAGGAAGGTTAGGCATAAAATATTAAGGTTGAATTCTGTTGGTGAAATATCAGATGGGTTTCTTCAGAAAACTTCCATCTATCCATTCCATCATACCAGAATAGATTTGTGTGGCCCTTTTCTATTTAAATAATTTATTAGCAGGAAGATGGAAATATTTGTTGTTCCCTGAATAAATTATTTTGAATTTGACAGCAATCATTATTTGATGATTCTGTGTTTTATTTACTTACGTATGTAAAAAAGCTGTCATTAATCATCATGTTTTGGGTGTATGTATGATTCTGTCATATTTCAAATTTTCCATTATAATAGATAATGTCTATGTGCCATCCATCTTTAGCAATTAAATGTTTTTGCCTAAAAATTATTATTTGGATGATACATACTGGTACTCAGGTGTGTGTCATTATTGTTCAATAAGTGGAAGGATTACAGATCATTAATTAGATATTGATTTGATGTGAAAATATGATACCCCAGTATTATGACACTTGTTCTGTAAATATGGACACACCTTAAATATTCTTGTCCTTGATTATACTTCTAATTTAGCTCACTGTATCAGCATTGTTCATCAAAAACTCATTTTAGCACTTATGCAACCAAACATCGTTCATTTTTCAAGCTTGTTATTCACTTGTTCACATTTTCTTTCATTTTATAATTGATTTCAGTGTGGTCCTTTATGTAAAACAATTAAGTTTACAATTGGTTGGATTCTTAAATGCTCGAAGTCAAGTCAGTGCTGTTTGAATTTTAGCCGCTCATGCATTTTAATCTATTAGGTATGCGTTAAATATTTATTTCTGGACAAACTGGGTCATGGCATAATTGAAATGTTCAACACACTGCTTAAATTGACTGAGCTTATCTTCCAGTAACCTTTTAAAGTTTTGTATTTAATGTATTGCATTTCCTTTTAAGAATTAATTATTGAACACCTTTACTGTGTTGACATGCATATTAACAAATTCTTCATTGAAAGAACTCGCACAACTCTTAGAATTCCAGATTTTATCTTATAGATTTTTATAAAATAAATTCAAGATCAAAGAAAATTTTAAGCAAAAAACATACTATGCGAAGTAATATTTACAAAGTAAACACTTGGATATAAATTAAAAGACAATTTGTTGTTTGATATAACAGTTTTGTAAATAAAAAGTGTTTTTTTTCTACATCATGCTATGTTAGTTTAGATATAAGCTTGGGTTTCAAGAATGATGAGAATATTTCACATATTGACCCTTGGAGTTTTTTTAGACCATATTAATTGCTGTTTTAAATGTAAATCTGGAGTGTTTTATCATTTTTTTAAAGTACATCTTTTAGAAAAGTTCTTCTGGATTCAAATTTGTATTAATTAAAAAAAATTCTCTGTGGTTCAAAGATAGAAACTATCTGACATAATTACATTTAGTTTATTTCCATATCAGTTTAATACTTATTTCTTGTATATATGTATGTTATATACTTGTGTATGATATCTCCATATTCTCTTCATAAACAGTTACAAAGTGTCCACAATTCTCTTACTTTCACAAAGAGCAGTTTACCAGAGTATTTTTTTTATTCTAATTTCTGTGACGTTAATGTTGCCATTAGTGGACCGTGCCTTCATTTTTTGACAACCTTTATCCAGGTCTTATTATTGTGAGAGCGACAATATTCCAAAATATTTTTTTAAGGTATTAAATTTTGATATTTGCTGAAGTGATTAAATCCTTTTTTCCTTGAAGAAAATCTGATATTTTAGACATGTTTTTGAACTGGAAATCTTGTTTTACGTAGGTCATATACAGACTTGGTACATTACTGTACCAGTCTCGGTATCTTGATATCATTGTGGTATATTGGAGGGTCACATGGTGCAAGATTGGTTCTAAACAATAAAAAAAACTTATTTAATTTATTGCTGTACTAATGGAGCTGTGATTATTTGTATAAGAATTGTTGAGAGGACAAAGTCAACAAAAAAATCTCATTTGTAATTATGCAGTCTGTATAACTGACCTGTTTGTGATTTCTATGAAAAAAATAATCATTTTCTCGAACAGTGAAACTACTTGAACTTGGTGTCATTATTTGTTAATTATAAAATTCATCCATTTTTTTTTTACATAAACCTTTCTATCAGAATGTAATCTAACTTAGTATGTCATTATTAAATTTAATTGAATACTTCACATTAAAAAGTCTTGACAATAGAACAGAATGAAGTATATGATATTTGATGATCATTTTTCTCTATGATAAAAAATGATGCTATAATTCACACACTAGGCAGATTTCAGTTTAGGTTAAACATTTCTACACCTTATTTGAACAGGCTTTTCATATATCAACATATTTCTGAATCCAAATTAAATAACAAAAGATATGAGTCTGTGAAATGTTCCTCTTGTATTCCATATGAAACTCAGCTGTCATATTTGCCAAGCTGTGTAAATAAGACGCATGTTGTATCAGTTGTTTATTTTTATTATATTTCTGCATTATGAAATAAAGTACTGCTGTATATTTTTTGCATTTGTTTAATTGGTCATATCTTCGATTTTCTTTATTCAGCTCTTTATTACAATGTGAAATATAAGCTGACTGTATTTATTGATTGGCCTACATTCTGGAAATTCTGTTGTTTAAAAACATTACATTGCTGTCATGAAGTTCTTGTAAAATACATGTCAGCTATCTGCACAATGCTGTCTGCCATAATTTACTCTGAATACTTTGTTGAACAAAGCTGAACTTATGTTTATTGTGAAACTGCTTCATTGGCATTTCCTTAACAAACAAAATGATTAAGCGTTATTTCAAGAACATGATATTAAGTGATAGATAAAGATATTGATTATGTGACGCTGCATTGTGGCTTAATAAATGCATTGTTTTTGCTGTTATTTTTAGATTTGAGGGATTTTAATTTACAAGGTTTTGGTGTGGCTCCTAAACAAAATCAGAGTATGGGACATCACAGTGCTGCAGCATTCGCTAATCCACAGGCATCTCAACTACATGTTCCTAATAGCAGAATGGAAGTTCAAACTCCAACACCCAGTGAAGTATCAACTATTCATTCAGCAAGGAATGTTCACACACCATTGTCAATGGTTTCTGGTCAAGGGAGTGAGAGAAATATCCAGACATCAATCAGCAGTGTTGACCGTAATTTCTTGGAACCAGGTCCCACAAAGGGTTGGAACCCCTACCAGCCTCTTCCTCATGTGAATAGTAACAAGGAATTAGACAATATGTCTATCTCTGACAAGCAGTCAGTTTCAGAGGCACCACATAGATCTTCATGGCATACACATGGAGTGGTACCCAGCAGTGCTACAACTCGCTATCAAACAAGTAGCAGTGGAACCAACTCCTTGTCACCCCATCTTGCTATGGATACATCTCCAACTGGATCTACAGCACTTGGGTCTAACTTTACTACGAGCCCACGCCACTCTGCCCACATGTCTAGAGCTCAGAAACGAGCTCATTCTTTGTCACCTCTTGGAGATGGTCTTGGTGACTTTGTGAAGGTCATAAGAGCTTCTCCTACATCACTTGCTTGTGGAGCCTCAAATCCCAGTGCCTCTCCAATGCCACAAAATCTTGCTCAGTGTGGACACTTTGGTCACTTGATTGCAAGAAACAGCCGCAACAGCAATGGTAGTCCATACTCTGGCTCTGCTAACAGTGGTAACAGAGGTTTCTCTCAGCTTAAAGCTGAACCAGGTATTGAGATCAGTGATATGCAAGATTACTTCCAAGACATTGTGAGCAACCAGATGGTTATGCCATTGAATGAGATACCATACTGGGAGCAAAGAGCAATTGCTGACATCCAGCAGTATGGTGCACCACAGTTCAATGTTCCACCTGGTAATATGGTTCAACCGCCTGGTGTTAATGGTAACATGAGTGGTTTCAGTAGTCAACATAACATAAATCTGAACCAGAACCTTACAATGAATAATATGAATGATGGTATGAGACCCCCGCCACCATATGACCAAGCCATTGGACAACAGAATCCTGGTATGATGAGGCAGTCACAGACATTCAATTCAGTGCCTACGCAGCCATTAGCGCAAAATAACATGAACAATATGAATATTAACAACCTAAACAACATGAACAATAATTTGAACACAATGACAAATCATTTGAATGAGACCTTGAATGATTATCCAGATGATCAGGAAGTTGATGAAAATGGGGAAAAGCAGCATATATGTCGTTGGATTGATTGTAATGTGCAGTTCAAGGAGCAAGATGAATTAGTACGTCATCTTGAAAAATCTCATATTGATCAGCGCAAGGGAGAAGACTTTACATGTTTCTGGGCAGGTTGTCAGAGAAGATATAAGCCTTTCAATGCCAGATATAAACTTCTGATACATATGCGGGTCCACTCTGGAGAGAAACCAAACAAGTGTACAGTAAGTATAATAAAATATGTTTAAATTAGTGTTCTTTTCAGTATGAATAGTACTTGTCTTGACATCAATATGCTTAGATTGTATGTTATATTGTTGTTCTGTAATGACTAAAGTGATTGCTCATGTAATAACCTAATTTTAATTTGATGGAAAATGTCTTTATTGTCATTTTTAAAAACATATGATATTGTCCTTGAATAAGTTTAGGAAGGAGCTTAAAATGCATTCTGATGTTTGTTGCTTTATTTAGCATTCATGTTGTTGCATAAAAACCTGACTCATTTTATTTACTTTGGTATACACCCTCACATAGATAATGCCATTGCTGGATACTACAAGGTACAATTAACCACTTGATCAGCTTTAAATCTGTGTTTTAAATATCTGTAAATGTAATAACTTTGTGAAAAAAGAACATTTTTCAAACTTGGGAGAGTGGATCAGTTTCAGATTGATTTATGTAGTACCAATCCGGGTGGTATTGACAAAGACAGAGCAGACGACACTTGGACTGTCACAAACTGGTCTATGAATGTTGCAAAATTATTTTTTGTTAATGCTGCAAAATCATTTCTGTTTAAGTATTGACTAAAATCATCAAACAGGATAAAAAAAAACATTTATTTACTTTTAATGATTGTTTGTGATCAGTGATTTTCATTTTACAAGGAATATAAAAAACATCAAGATTTTCCTTTAAAACAAAATGGGCAGACTTGCATGAGATGGTGTCAAGTTCAGTTCTTTGTTCTTTTAATTAGCTTTGTATTTTACCAGTGAAACCTAATCATTGTAGGATTGTTATTTTCTTTTTAAAATTAATCAGTTGGTACCTGAATTCTTTCTTGGTGACCTGTTTTTTTGTTTTAAACAATGAGACTAGTTCACCCCAGTTTTGACTTATTACGACGTATTATGAAGTTGATTTGGATAGCTGCATTCAGTGTTGTTCAATTCTCTTGTTAGTATGTAATGTTTTCACGCCATAAATTATCTTTGACAAAAGAAAATTGACAGGTATCAAAGCTGTTTTGTGAAATCAGACAGCCATTTTTAAATATTCAAAGTCTGTCATATACCTTGTATTGACTAGAAGAAGTCCATTTAAATATTATAAGGCTTGTTGATACATGACTTTCCCAGATGTACATTTCTGAAGAAGTACAACTATAACCAGTCGTATTCCAAAACCATAATTTCACTGTACGAAAAATTCATGTAAAAAAGCCAGTAAAAGTATAATTTCTCGTTTGTTAATTTGTTGCTTTGAGCATATCAGCTTTGCTAAAATATAGTTGTGTCTGAATCTCATAGACCAGGTAAGCAGAAGACATTTATAAAGGAACCTGTTTGGCTTTAATCATTTGTTATGTGCATCCTTCTAAGAAAAAAGGGTAACTAAATGTGAAGTGTCTGAATTTCTTATGTATAATATTAATATTTCAGTTTGAAGGTTGTACAAAAGCATTCTCACGGCTGGAGAATCTTAAGATTCATCTACGATCTCACACTGGCGAGAGACCTTATGTCTGCACACACAATGGCTGCACGAAATCATTCAGTAATTCCTCAGACAGGGCAAAACATCAGAGAACTCATCTTGATACGGTAAGATTTCTTTAGAATCTCTAACATCACAGATTTTTGAAAATGCATTTGTTCTGAGACATTTATACATGAATAAAGATTCTAACATTATGTAGGTAGTCATTGATGTCAGAATATCTTTGTCACATAGAATTGTGTCAAATTTGACAATCGCTTTATTTTAACACATTTTATTTGGCATTTAACTTTTGCGTTCAACACTTCTTTGATTCCTATGATGTTCGAAGCTTTAAATCGGTTGTTAATGTGACAAGATTAGAAATCAATATTAAGCAGGTATGGATGTTGTTTTACTGGAAGCACCATGGCAAACTTTTTTACACCATGTATAGCGAGGTTTATTTTATAAATATTCAGATATTCAATTTCTGTTTAATGAGTTCATATGTAAATAGTTTGATTATTTTTGTCTTGTTTGAAGCAGCTTCGTGTATATTTAATTTGGAAAAACTGTAAATTCATAGAAATAGAGCTTGCCTGATTGATTTTTGTATTGTAAATATTTGTTTACTTGTGAATGCATGTAATCTATTAACAGGTAAGTGAATATTGCTGCATGAAGTAAAAAATATAGAAAACATGAGTGCAAATAAAAGCTAGACAGAATGTTTGAGGAAAACTTTGATAATTGCTTGAGAATATTGAATGAACTTTTTTTGTAGACAGCATATACGGTACTAATAGCCAGACCTTATAGGTTGTTAAATGGTTGTTTTTGCTATGATTTTAAGATACATAGATTGTGTTCTTAAAATTAAATCATTAATAAATTAGATTTGTTTCTTCCATCATACAATTAGCATGGTCCTAATTGGTTTATTGACTTTCTAAACACTAATTGAGGTAGCTTTCTTTAATGTAATTGTTTCCATATTCCTCCTGATTACGAATGCGTTTGGAATCCAAGTACTGTTTAAGCTTTCATGTTCATGAGAAAGAAATGAACAATAAAATGGATGTCTGTAATCTTATGAGTGTAAGATACAGACTGAGGTATAAATCTTATATTTTTATGTTTTCTTTGTGGTGATGCATTTATCAAACTTCTGTGGTGCGTAGATCTTTGGTCTTATGTCCTGAACACACCCAGGTTTGGTTGAAATGTCTTTCTGATGACGTTTTTACACATTGTATGCAATTTTCCCATACCTTATGTTACACAAACTATTGTTGATCATTTATCTGGATAGATGAATTTGTTTGATTCATTTGTTCCGGATTATCATCCTGAAAAGACCATTTAGTTGATAAGAGGAAGATAATCAGTCATGAACTGATAGTGTCACTGATATCTGGATAGTACTTGATATCACTGTAGTCATTTTGTTACACAGAACTTATACCTGGATATATTACTTCAAAATTAATGATATTCGTTCAGTAATTTCATGCTCAACTTTTTTTGACTGCTTTTATTTGTGCCGTTTTGTCACATGGTCTTTTATAGGGATAAAATTTTATAATTTAAAATTAACCCAACTGGAAAAGTTTTAAAAGATTGCTCATTGTAGAAACATCATTCATTTGTTTTTACAAAAAAAATTATTTATTTTGATATTACTTTTATCGGTTCATCAAGCATTTTTCTGATTGTATGTGCTTGATTAAACGTCTTTCTAATGACAGATAAAAAATATATTCAGATATTCCAACGTGTATGAAAATTGTGATTTCTTTGTCACGATTCGTATGTTTTTCTATTTTAACGCTATTGACTTTTTCAAATGACTTGAAAAGTTAACCTTCGATTATAGAAAACGTTTTAGTTGGATTATTGGGAAGGGTCAAATGTGCGATATATTACAGCATTTTTACACCTAACGGGATTAATTGGCCCAGGTGTTAGTCAAGTCTCAATATGACAGACTGGTTTGTAAACTCTGTCAGTATTAAACCCTCTCTTCAAAAGAACCAGTCTAAATTTAACATGACTTCCTATCAGTATTTGTTTTAGATTTACCACAGATTTTACCCAAGAGATTTTGTGAGAGACTTTGATTATCTTTGAAAAACTTGTGTCCTGGTAAAATTGAATTTTCGTGAGGCTAAAATATTGAAATTTATCATGTTGTTACAGATGAAGATGATTTATTCTATCTCCAAAATATTGATGTACTGTATGACTTTTTCTAGAAAAGAAAACATCAAATATGTACAACATGAGTCTGTAGGTGTCAAATATGAACAACATGAGTCTGTAGGTGTCCTCTGGGTGTAGGTTGATAAAACTGATTTTCTCCTTAACCCAATATCTCTGTTAACAGGTGATCATGTCTTTGACAGTGTAACAATATCTGGTCATCACAATGTTAATATTTTTGAATAATTGAGATATAAGTATAAAGTTACTAATGAGTTAAAAAATAAATTTAATTACTTGGTACGCTTTTACTACCAGAAACCAGTAATATTCTTTACTTTGCCTCTATAACTGACATTATTTGTTAAATGATATGATTTTATAGCTTAAATCTCACCATCCAGGTTTATTTATTGTTTCTACAATCCCTCGAACATATTTTATGATAAACGCAAGTTGAATAATCTTAAAATCAATGACAATATAACAATAAAATTACATGAAGAGATATGAAGAATCAGGCATGGCTTTATCATTATCAATTTACCTGTTATATAAAACTGTTTTAATAAATTTCCATATTCTTTAAGTTGGTGTTTAAATATATCCTCTGTACTCCAACAAATCAGTGTGTAACAAAAAACAAGGTAGTTACAGGATACATATGTTTTATATGTATTACACATCCAGTATCATTCTTTAACAATTACTGAATTTTGACAGTTAATCACTTCAGTGATTTTTTTGCAATTTTTGGAAAGGGCGCAAGTCTGGTCCAATTAGGAAAAATGCACAGTTGGATGCCAAAATGGGGAATTATTAGGTTGGGAATTGGGGAAAAATGTCTTTATTTTCAATTGAGAGAAACAAAGAAAGAAAAAAATCACTGCACTTAGTAACTCACTAATGATCTATATATAATCCTATGGTTTTATATATTACTGTTGTTTATTGCAGAAACCATATGCATGTTCTGTTGTTGGTTGTAACAAGAGATACACAGATCCTAGCTCATTACGTAAACATGTCAAGAACCATAACCAAAAAGATACACAGAAAAAGAAGGTAAGCTTGTTTGTTCGTTTGTTCATTCTCTCATTCAATATTTCTATCTGTATAAGCAACTAAAATCAGTTCTCACTGTCCATGGGTTTATATTCTGTGTTAGGGTCATTAGCAAAATTTCTAATACTGAAGACTTTTGAACACACATCTCAGACCCTTACATGGGAAGTTGTACTATTTTTCCATTTTCTAATGTCTTGTCTTGAGGACAATGAATGATACTTTAAACTATATTCCATTTACTGTGTAAATATCAAGTCATTGAGTACTCAGATTTACCTATCTAGTTGGAACCATTGACACGGACTAACAAAATTTTGTCTTACTTTTTAGTTGTGTTGCATATTTACAAAGTTCTTTGGTAATAGAATTAGATGACATGAGTGTACATTGGTTTACTTTTTAAGTTTCAAACATTTACCTATGTATTCAAATTTTTTAAATAACATGATTATGATTCTGGTCTCCTTATGATCGTAACTATGTCCGTTTTTGGTAACAAAAATGAAGAAAGCTACAACTTGCAGTTTGTAAAAAGGTTGTATGAACTGCTCTTTGTTGATGTTTACTAATTTAGATGTTTTATCTTATTTTCTATGGTAAAGAAGACATGTGTTAATATTGATCTGATTTATAGCATATATTCTTATTGTATTCTTAAGTCAGAGTAAAATCATTTTGAATGATGTTTGAATGAAGAGTTCATGTAAGCTTTTTTTTGCCATATGATCAAATGTAAACATTTGTTTATATAAGCTTCCTGTTTTACATTTTTCTTATTTGCTTTACTTCATTCAGGAAATATTGGCTCAGAAATAGTTTGTTAATGATTTATTTATATAGAATGTTCTGTCTATTTTTACAATTGTGTCAACACAATAGATAATTGGCATGGATAGAATACTCTATAATTATACACTCAGTTTATCAAAGCAGCACATTGGTGCTGGTCATGTAATTAATTCATCTTGAAATAACAAAGATACAAATAATTAAATACAGTAGGATTACAACTGGTTCACGAAATCTAGCTTCATTCTGTATCTAACATAAAAATTAATGCTGTAAGTCTGGTGAGTTAGTTGTTCACAATTGTATCAAAATTTCTCAGATTTTTATTTCATGTTAGTTCATATTTAAAATAAGTCAGCTCTCATTTATTTTATTCAAACTTATTTCTTTCTCAAATTGTTTGTGCGCAACTTTATCAAATAATTAATCATGTTTTTAATTTTGAAAAAGCACTTGATTAATGTTAAATCTTTTATTGACGATGTTAATTTATATTTAGGGACACTCAAATATCAGATAGCTCAATGTCACGATTTGTTTACATTTATCTGCTCCGAGCTTGTTAATGTTTATCCAGTGAGTAAATAGTTCTCTCAAGTTGAAGCCTGACTTTTTTTGTCGGATGTAAGATTAAATTTTAAATAATTGAATAGCTATCCTTTTTGACTGCTGACAATCGTGGGAAGTTTACAGCCTTTGATTAGTTTGTCATTATCACATTATTGGAGAAATGTCATTTATTTTATTTAAGAACAATTACCTTTTTGTTTTGCTATTAGGGCTCGTATTAGTTATTGACCCAATGACAAAAGTGTGTAAAGTTCTCTATTCTATATGGGACTCAATAATCTAACTGTCCATTTATTCAGTTATTTTTATTTTATTTGTGACGGTTTTTTTTTGCAATTTGTTTTAGTCTTCTTTGAATCTGAATCTGGTTGTTTTGTGAACTCAGATGTATTCTTTTATCATGTTTGACTGAGTCTTTTATCGTATTTTGTCTTCTATTAATCTTAGATACATTCATGTCTGTTAAATTCTGCAAGCTTGCAATTTTGGATATAAAAGCAAAGTCTGAATTAATATCACTGCTAAGAATGAAGCAGATTGGAAGTTTTTTATAATCATTTTTGAAGAAAAGTTTCATTGGCATATCAGACAAGTATAGAACTCAGATTGCAAGACTTGATTGTATGTATTGTAAGCTTGGTGCTGAGTATGTACAAGTGTTTTATGGAAATAATTAAACTTAAGGATGATAGGAAATGATTTATAATTAGGATTTCTCTCTGCTTATGCTATAGTGGTAGCTTTAGATTCATATATTTCGATTTCTATACGTATATTGACTTATTTCACTGTATGTGATTAATTTTGATTCTTTCTTTGAAAATTTTCTTTTGAAAGGAAAGCAAATCATTTAAAACTCTTGATTATTTTGTCAATTTAGCTAAAAGTAATATTGTATAATGGATAATTCATCTAGGACTTTCAATTTATATTGTTACGGTGTAATGGATTCTATAAGTTATTTATTAGTTAACTTAGATATGGCTTACACAATGATTAACTAATGAAAATAGACATGTTGTCTGAATGATTGAAGTGCACAATTACAAATTGCTTATCAATACTTCATTGTGGAATACAAATCATAGAAATCATGAGCAAACAATGCATTTCATTTCTTTGTGATTTGTTGTATATATCTATCAGTTAACAATCACAAAAAACAAAAGCTGGTACGAAAATGCTTTATCATGGTAAGAATGGCACATGTAAACTAAGTACATATGACAAAGCAGGCTTGTTTTGTAATTCTCGCTATATTGTTGAAACATGGTTTTATCTGAATAATTATCTAGGGTAGTTCCCTGTTAGCTTTGTCTCAAAAATTGGGATTTATTGTTCCCCGACAGTGATTTTATTTAGTAATCTATGTCTGCTGCAGTTTTTATTTAATTTCCTCTGCATGACATAATTGTCACATAAACGATGCTGTTGTATCTTATCAAATGCATTCGTGCTCCTAAATAATACATAAGCTTATGTCTAAGATGTTGAGGCATGTTCTTAGTGCAGGTTATATTTCGTTACAGTAACTTCATGTTTTTCAAGAAAATAAAGTATATTATGCTAGAAGAATTATCAATCTCTTCAATAGTTTGTGACAGTGATTTTTTGCCTCATGATTCCAGTCTTAAAATATAATAAATACACAAATTTTTGTGCGATCCCAGTCTTGTTCTTTGTAAATTGTGAAGTAGATTTCGTAAGATTCACATCACTTATTTGGGATAAGAATTCTAAGCTACAAACTCTCCAAAAACTTAATTGAGTTTATTTTATGGTAATAATACCTAAAGGCTGTAAGTTTTTATTTGTCTTTCTCAAATGCATAATTTAAAGATCAGTGATTCCAAACTGGCGGATTTTATTCCAAATGTTAACTGTTACATTAGAACTCTTAAATAAATAGTGAATTATGGGTATAAATATATTACCAGTTAAATGTGAACTTCTTTATTGATCTATACTCCAAAACTGCCCTGAAATAAATTATTTTCAATTACATTAAATCTTACAGAAAAAGAATTATCAATGTTAATTAGCAGAATTTTTGGAACTTTAAAAAAATTGTATTTCTGTTTTTTTGTTTTTTTTTGCACTTGAAAATTTTTGTCAAATGATTTCAATTTTATGCATACAGGGTGTGTATATTTAAGCCAAATCTATGTGTGCTAATATATATTTGAGTATTTGTTTTGGCAGTTAAATGTTATTTGCTTGATGATATATCATGTGGTCTGTATAGAATGAGATTTTGTACTTCAAACATCCTTAAATGTCAGAAACTAAAGAGAAAAGTACCCACCATAAATAATGGGGATTGTGATATTGGAATACTTGATAGCAACTGTTGTGAGCAGATATCTTAAATGATATTTTGTTACTTTGTATGGTCTCTCCTTGTGTCACCTTGTTCTTATGTTGTACCTTAGCAACTGGCATTACTTAGTACAAAATTGCCATGTGATGGGTGAGCTTAACAGCTGGTTTTACTGAGCTTAACAGCTGGTTTTACTGAGCTTAACAGCTGGTTTTACTGACCACGCAGTTCTGTACTCGCTAAGATTGATGAATTTGTTTTCATCAAGTAAGGTTAAGTTGTATTTTGAATTTTTGAAAAGTTAGCTCAAAAGTCCTTGAATGTCCTCAACTTTTATCTATGGTCAGTTTTTAAGGTCATCAAAAAATGAGTATTATTCAATCACGAAAGGTACTTAAATCCAATCAGAAGAATAATTTTCAGTGAGGTAACATTGCCCGTAGCTTCAATAATTGTTAGAATAATTCAAAACTATGCTAAAATCTCACCAAGTCTCTGGAGTTTTTATAATGTAATGTAAACAGGATATATATCAAAACTTAATCTGTCAGTCTAAGTGAGAAATTGTCAGCATAAATATCACTCTTATTAACCTTTTGGTTCTGTACAATGGTAAGGAATAACTTCCTACATAGGTGTTGCTTGTTTCAGAAAAAGAGAACCCATAGTTCTCCGATGTACCTCGACAGTAAGTCAATGTTCGTTAAAGATGTTCCGCTGAAATAGCGGGTTCTGAATCATAGCGCTTTCCGTCTTTATTTGTCACAGGTCATATTTTTGCAGTAAAAATAATCAATGTTTGTGCACTTGTCGCTTATCTTCCTAGAGACGAAACTATTACAAGGGCTTAGATTGATTCCCATTTATAAATGGAAACAAATTCTCTACTCAAAGCTCAATGTTTTTATCAATTTTCGTGATACGATAACGAGAAATTCAAAGATTAAAACGTTTATTTTAATACAGCTTTATCTGCATATAGTTTAAGGGTTTTTTTGTAAATCTATGATGGATTTGAAAAAAAAGAAATAAATGAAATGTCTGTCATCTGATTTAAAAAATGAATATTCATGAGATACATTGTCGATATATTCAGCTACATGTAATGTATTATGGCTTCTATTTTAGTATTATGTTTGTAGATTCATTACATTAGTAGCCATGATAATTTATTTTAAGGAATGTGATGTTACTTAATGTCCATAGACTTCCTCATTGCTGGCAAACTGCCATTTTTTCTCTATATTTTCAGTGCCTTACTAAAATTTGAATTTGGTATAATTAAGAGTATGTCTATTTATAATTCATGTTTTCAATACTGACTTAAAAATTGAATACTTTGAATTCTTCTTGTTTACGACATTCCAGTTAAATCATTATCCGAAAGTGACACAAATATTAGCTGATAAGACCTAGTTCCCTTATGTTTTATTTAAGTCATCAAATGTAAGGTGTCTGATGATTCATACTTTATGAAGTAGCCCAGTCCTGATGGATGAACAGTAGTTTAATGTTCTTTATTCAGATCAAACTTCTGGCAAAACATTACTGGCCCAAAGTATAAATAAACATTAGGTGCCATGTGATATAATGTTAGAATTGGTAAAAGTGGCCCTTTTAAGTGACTCTTACCATGTGAAGTTATTTATGGTGTGACAATTTAAATGACAAATGAGGTTGTTCTTAATACTTGATTTGGACAGGATCCACTTTTGATCGTTTCTTACGGTAGATATGGAGTACTGTTAATGATTGTCTATATATGGTACATGTCCTTTGTGTCAATATCTCCCCCAAGTTTTACATTAGTATTGAGGATTGACTTAAAGTCTTTCTGTTTAATTATCATCATGACTCACAATTTACCTTAGCTTCATTTTCTGTATAACAGTATTTCCAGGCATACCAATAGCAAACAATATTTGGTTCTTAGTATATGGTAAGAAATGTTTGACTATAAAAATAAAGGTCTATAAAAATAAAGGTCTAATAAGTTATGTACTATTTTTATCGGAATTTTTTTTATTTCTGCGTGACTTCTTCATTATTTCTGACTGAATATATGCTATTGACATTCCCATATTTATACAAAAAAGGAACATGATTCAGATATTTGTTTGTAGAAAGTATTGATGAAATGTGACTGTCTATTTCATAGTTGCAGTCATCAAAGTAGAATGGTTATGGGTTGTTTTCGAACTTTATTTACATAAATATTTTATGTGTATTAGATATCTCATCTTTTATTATGTTGGAATGGGATATACTAGTATTCTCCCTGACAAAGAACACTCTAAATGTTACATATTCACACTGAAAAAAACTTCTATATTGCCTTTGTACAAATATTTACTTTGGTATGGTTTTCTGTGATTTAAATTTACATCAATGCTTGATATAGGTTACATGTATTGTTCGATTGATGATAAGAAAAAATAGTTATTGGCAAAAAAATGTTCTCTTCACATACATAATTGAAATTATGTCTTTTGAAGATATTCTTTTGATCTCAGCTAATGCATGTATTTGCTTTTTTGTCATTGTATAATTTTGTAGATATAGAGCATACATGTTTATTGATATTCTAAAATCATTAGATTGTTTCAACTATAAGTATACTTCAGTATTTTTACATTAATCATCTGCTGTGTCTGATATACAGACTGTTGTAACCCTGAATGTTTCCCTCCCGTTTGTGAAGTCTGTAATATGTACCTCATAATTTGACACCTGTTCTCATTAAATAGTGCAAGGACTCAGCATATTATTATTATTATAATATGGCAATCTGATTACAACAAGTCCCCTGTCCATCTTGGTTCAAATGATCGGAGAACTCCAGATTTGTACTTTAGAGGCAGAATCTGTTCATGAATATTGTTGTCACATTTCTCTAATGCCAAATCTTTCTGAGTTTGTCTCTTCATAATAAGAATACAAGATTACTAGTTTTAAGTATCACTGAATATTGTTTCTGGTCTTGAATTTTTCTGGGATGTACGTATCTCATCATGAGTTTAAATTTTACAACTTGTTTTGTCTGTTTCAGATGAAACGAGAAGGTGAGATGTCTCAGCCAGGCATGTTGGGTAATTGTCTCACAATACAACAACTCCATACAGGAAATGTTGATGGCACTGTTCAGCAAGATATTTATCCAAGTAAGTTTATCAAGTCATAGAACATAGGCATATGTAATCTACATGTTGATTCATGGGTTGTTTTGATGTTTTGTTTGTTTTATGTGACTTGTTGCCACTGGGGTTTATTGCCGCTTTTCAACAATTTGTCTGTTATATACAGCGACTGGTTCACCTAACCAGTTTTCCTGGACTGTATACTAACCAGCACTAACTTACCCTTCCACAAGGAGCCGGCAACTTCCCCACATATGGAGGAAAATCTTTTTCATTTTTGTAAAATTTTCATGGAAGGGTATGACCTGCTGCGACTGGGATTCGAACCAGGATCTCCGGATTACAAGTCCAGCGCACTAACTGCTGGACCAAGGCTGCGGCCATGGATTGTTTTGAAGTTTTAGAACAAAGTCAATATGATAAAATGAGGCCATTTCAATTATACATTATTTCTCTCCATGAGAAAAAAAGGAATTTTTCAGCTGTGAAGACGTCCATATTAGCCGAGTCATTATTTAAATGATTAAGTATGTTAATATTGTTCTAAAATGTAATTAACTTTGAAAATAATGTATTACATTTTGTAATGAAATCTTTTGATTTTTTTACTGTCATGTATTGTGCAGTATGGACCATTGCCTGATTTTTTTTTATAAAAGACAGTAATAATGAGATTTCCATGTCTATATTCAAACTTCTTAAATTTAGCTGTAAAATAAATTAATGACTGAAGAAAAACAAACATATCAGGTAAATCTGTGCTCAATATTTTGAATGTTGGAACATGTTCTTGTTTGTGACGTCAAATGTTATTCTACCTTCTTGTTTGTATGACTGTTCAATTGAACACTGGGTGAAATAATACAAAGAAATTTACTTTTTCAATTGTGATGCATCATTGGTTCGATTATTCACTGATTGACTGATATATGACACCAGTGATATATTCATATCTCATATGAACATTTTCTACTTTAAATGTTGTGATTTGTGTTACCCGAAATATGGCATATTTTATAATTATTTGTCTTTCAAGGTGTCTTGAAATTAAATTCTGTTTTAAAAATGAATGTTTTTAGATATAATTTGAGATGAGATTTAGTTCACTAACTTACATTGTTGCGGTATATGATGTTTTGTTGACATTATTCATACAAACCATAATTAATTTTGCTCACAAATTAAAAAAAATGTGGACAACAAAATTCAGGATAAGTTGATTGTTTGCCAGGTTTACATAACTTCAATGCCTAGTTATAATTCAGGTTTAAAATTTCACTGATACCTAGTATAACATTATTGTAATGTAAACAAGGGGACATAGCCTCATTCCACTTCATTTCATTTGGTAATTTGATAGTTTTCATTTTGGGAAAGTTTCATTATCAAAGATTTATTAGACTAAGATGAGTTACTAAAAAGTGTCGATCTAAATCAAAAGATTGTTGACTTAATTTGTTTCCTACATTAAAGCCTCTATAAATATGGTCTGTTTGGTTGAATCTTTATGTTTTGGAATGACTTCAAACAATGACTTCATTAAACTCTGGCATGATTTTGCATTTTTTTTAAAGTTATTGACTTGTGGTTGATTTTTGGTTACAAACATTAACCAAGGACAAACATTCAACTTCCTACAATGGTTTGTTGAGTCACTTTGTGTCAATTTATTTAGGGAAACATTAAGTCATGGGCGTGTATCATTATAAGCAATTATTTTCCCATTTAGAATATTAAATTTTGCTCTTTGAAGCAGAATATCTTTATCTATTCATTATATTGGAGGTTCTTTTATTGAAAACTAAATGTTAGTTTTTCAACCAGTCTTTATAAGTCCAATTATAGTATACATTCCACAAAGTAAGCTAATTTCTGACTTTTAATTAGATAAAAAAATACCTGACTAGTAATTGTTGTGTACTTGTGTGACATGATTGACTATTCAGATGAAAGCAATGATTTATGAAATACTTGCTTTTTAGCTCGTCTGTTTCTAAGAAAAATTTGAGCTGTTATGATCACTTCGGCATTGTCATGCAAAACTTTAATGTAGCCCTTTACTCAAACACTTTTGAAGATATGAACATGACACTTGGAACACTTGATTATCATAACAAGGCACAGTTGCAAGACAGGCGGCATTATTCTGAAAGCAATATTTTTGGAGTTATGCCCCTTTTTAACTTTTTTTTGGTCAAAATTGCTTATTAAATGGAATGATGTAAAACAGACGAGGGTTGGTGCCATTCTGCGGAGCTCTTATTTGTATTTTTGAAGAGTCATTACACTGAATATTCATAGTACTGGCCAGATTTTTGTGTACTGAGCATGCGATTATTCAGTCAATGATTTGTTCATACTGAAGAGTAAAAATACCGTAACTTATATGAAACTTTATGTATGGAATGTATTTATTATTTAATGTTATGAAATTTTATTGTATGATAAATACACCAATTAGAGCATGTTATAATATTACCCTGTGTTGTAGGTAGATAACTTTGAGATATATCTCGTGAAACATGTAAAATACCTTGTATTTAAATGGCCAATCTTACCAAGATGATGTTTTCAAGTATATTTACCATGATTAGATTTGGCGCCATTCATATGATAAAAATCACTTGAAGTATATAATGAGGTTATACTGTTTACCAAGTATTTATGTTCTGTCAAAACTGAAATACGTCCCAACTACTTAACAATTGAATACAAAGCACCAATTGTTTGAAACATTAATCATTTAAAAAAGGTCACTTGGTGGAACAAATGTTAAACTCCTTGATGAAATCCAGTTTTCGTCTTTAAACATTCACACTTCAGTTTAAATAAAGGCATATTTTGTCATTTCTTACTTGCTAATCATTGACCATTGCTTGAATTGAAATGATTTTACTCAAAGATGGCACAACATTGAATATGTTTATAGTGTAAAGTCATGTTTAAAATTATCAAGCAGATTTCATGCTGATGTCATCCTGTATGGTGTAGAACCATAGTCTTTAAGTGAAAGTGTACCTGTCTTATCTGTTTTAAAAAATCATCAGAATTATTGGATAAATGATAGAATTCCATTTTAAGACTAGGGACTTACCGGAATAGATAATGTAATCAGTTAAATTGTATTGATTTTCATTTGCGTAAAATGTCCATATATAGATAGTGAAATTTGTTTTGCATGTATGTCCATCATAAATTCTATCATCAACAAGTTTTTGTGTCCTGACATATACTGAGCAACCTCTCCAAAGCAACACCCTTTGGGAAAGTTGTTGCTTAAGAGAGAGCCACTTGGGAGAGGTTGCACCATAGTACATATAAAAGGTTGCCAAATGCTTAGAATAGAAATATATCAGCACCTAGTCAGTTCCTTCAGTAAAGTATTGATGTTCATATTATTACATACTTGATATATTGACCAACAAACGTGAAGGATAGGTAGACTGATTGATGGTTGGACATGAGCTTAAACAATCCCATCTTATACCTGAGACAAATGAATATTGATAGACAACACACAGCTCTCTGCTTGGTTCTATACTTCATACACTCAGACTCATCTGTTTTTGTTCAGCTTATGTCGAAAGGCTATCAAGAAAAAAAATACTGAAGAGTAAATTTATCAGACTGCATGTTTCCTGTAATCGGATGTTCTTCTCTTTGTGTAACCACTATTTATATGAATTTGTATAATGGTTTTTGTAATGGTTTTATTTAATTTGTTACTTAAATAAAATATCCTTAATATTTAGTTATCTAAAACATGATTTGCATTGAGCCTTTTCTTGAAACAGTATCATAAGTTCTGGTATTTTGTTTAAACCTGAGACAATAATAGACTCTAACAATTTATTTCCAAATGATATGAAATAATGTATTAAACTTTTCGAGCAAAACAAAAAAAAAACGCTGTGGTAAAAATTGCTTTACTTCAGTCTTAGACATGAAAACATTAACCTGAAAACAATGTGTTGTTTTTTACTGTGATGTTTGGTGTAATATGAAAGTGTGTACCTTGTAGTTCAGACTGACTACAGTTGTGACAGTATTAGGGTAAAATGAGTTTAAGACACTTGGCATGATTGATAGTATGTACCATGTGTTAATTTCTGTTGTTTTTTCAATGGTAACCTATCAAATATTAGAGAATGTTTATAACAAGTAAAATGTATCGAGTGAACAACAAGAATATTTTGAGTACAGATTTGACATTTATCTGGAAAATTGTTGTATGAATTGTAAACATGCATACAAGTATTCTAGCTTACTAGTACTTTAGTTTAGCTTTGTTATTCATCTGAGATTACAAAGTTTGCAGACCAGACTCATCCTCTGTTCATTCCATTAGTCCATATTGACACCAAGCAAAGAGCCAATTAAATGCATTGGTATGGAGGCTAGATCTCAATATTGTATTCTATTTGTAGCACATGTGTTGCTTAATATATAGGAAGTTTGAGTCATTTTTATCATTTTTTTGTTTTATTTTTCAGATTATGGACTTGGTGGACCTTCTGTGATGGAGCAATCTCCTATCAATGTCCAAAACAGTCCAATGAGTACAATGGACGATTCTCAGAGCTCAGCAGACAAGTATGTTTATAGTTTGTCCTTCCCTTGTCCTTGTAATATGTTCACTATCATTTCACATTTACTTTTTGAACTCAAACTTGTGAATATTTATGAATACCTAGTACCATGTAAACATGACCGGGTAATCAGGTGATTGTGTTAACCTTTGGGGTCATAGATAGTTTTATCAAACAAACCATAATTTTAATGTCCACAAATGAGTTGAAGGTGACTAAAATGTGAACTAACTCAGATATTTAATTATTTTATTATACTTGTAGGTAAACAGTTTAATTGTTCTTTATTTCTTTTGCTTGTATTAAAAATATGATCAAGGCTTCCAGAAATCAAAATGATTAGTAAAAGGGACTTGTGTGTATATCGTATTTTCAAACTGGATGTAAATCAATAACATTAAAGATATTTCTGAGTGAATTAATACCTAAGTGAGTTAACATTGACTTCTTTGAACACGCTAGTTAACTTTACACATTGTTTCAAGTCTTAGATACTTCACTCAAATACCTTGTCAAAAGTTGCAACTATAAATCACGTCGTTAACTTTTATTTGGTTCTAGATACATGTCTCTGTCTCTGTTCTACTTCTATATTATCAGCTGTAAATCAAACAATTAGTACACATGTCATGAAGTAGGTTGCTAATTAAGATGTTAGCTGTTGGCATCTGAAAATATTTCCAGCATTGATTGGTACTTGTTGTAGGTAACAGACAATGGTCATTATAGTTTAAGATGAGAATGTTAGAAAATCAATCGGTAACAGTGACCAAGACAATAAGCAATATTTTGTTCATCCTACAGGTTAAAGTTCTCATGTTGGTTATGGTAATCCAGGCTGAAAATAAAAGTTATATTTGACCGTATATAATTGCTGCTGCTGCCAGCATTGTAAGCAAATTGTTAGAAGTTCATGATTTTATCCATAAATATCATCATTGATGTAATGGCATTTTACATAAGTAAACTAATAGCACACATATGTTTATGAACTCTGGTAAACTATCACATGTTTGTATGTTGAGAACAGAGATCTGTCATCAATCAGAAACTGCATATGGCTTGTAATATCTACATTACATTGTTGCACTAGCTGTCTTGTGTTAATTCATCTGTTGGTTAAATATTCTCAAAATAAAATGTTGTTAATCAACTGCAATGAATGCTGAACATTTGTACTATTTTGTATTCACAGTTTACACAGCTTCTCACCTGCCCCACCAGACATGATAAGTCCAGGCAGAGGACGTCCACATCCTCACCTCCGTCACCGCGCCATGTATCCCAACATGGAACTAGGAATGATGCCTCCTGCGTACCCGCAGGCTGATGAAATGTATGAACAATGGATGGAGAATGGTGGACAAATGCCCCAAGCAGCACCAAGCAGAGTACCTGACATGCCAGTACCCCAATACACGTACAATAACTGTCGTATGCAGAATGTTGCCTGGCAAGGACAATTGGAAGATTTCAATGATATGCAGAGAGGCTTATCTAATAATGGTGGTATGTCTTATATATTTAGTTATGGTCTTTTTTATTGCAAAAAAAACACTGTTTATTACCATATTATATGATAACTTTGGAAATTTAGAAATATTGTATAGCTCTTCTTATAATATTTCTCTTTGTGTGATTTATGATACATCTAAGTGCACAAGGTAGAAACGAGTGTCATTTTCCAATTGCCAGTGTTTTTTACTGCTTAAAACTGTGGATTTCATTTGTACGTTTTTCAGGGTTTGACTTCGAGCATAACGCTTACCTTGGAATTCCACCTGAGGAGGTGCAGCAACAATTCCTGCAGATGAATGCAGTTGACAGACCAGTGAGCAGAGGAATCTTAGCAGACGGGAGTACATGAAGTCACATGATCAATCATGTGATCACACAGGAAGTGTGATGGACATTTCTGTTTAGAATAGCTAGAATCCTTCACAAAATGGACTTCATGTGATTAAAGATATGTTTATATCAACATAGACATTGAACAGACATTTTTATGAAATGCTATTGTTATGAAGTACGAATTAATGATAATGGACAATTATGATCTTTTTGATCCAGTTTTTACAAGTCCATGTAATACATTGTATCCATGCACACATATATTGTTTGTGGCACACGTTGATCAATTTAATATTGTTATATATACATTATGTTTTTGTTGAATGTTGTTCAAAGGGTCTGTGATTTATGTTGATATCAAAATGTGTTGTGAATTATTTGATATATAAATTTGTTTTAAGCAAATATTCTGTGATCATTACATAGCTTGATTAGTCTGTTATTTTCCTAGATTATTTACGTCGGTGAAAGACGTTTATTTCTATGGAAGTTTGTTTTATTGATTTTTAACGTCACATTCCAAACATATGATCATGTGTTGTTTTCTGGTTGTTGTTTCTTAACAACTTTTATTCACCAGACAATATTTTTGAAAATATATTTACTCTTCAACGCATTCAGTGATATTCACAGCAAAGAGCAAAAATTATACAATTTGAAAAAAATCTTCAGCAAAATTTAGGAGTTTTTGCACTAGAAAAATATATAATCAGCAATTTGTTCAGCAAGTATTGTACTACGTAACTCTTGCAATTTGAAAAAAGTAACTTACAAATTCAGCAAAATTTTGAAATCATGCAAAAATCGAAAAATCATGATTTGCAAATCATATCTACGTAAATGTTTTTCTGTTTTATTTTGTTGTTGTTTTTTAGCATGTCACATTTGAAGCCATCACTTCATACAAAATGTCTTTTCACATTCCTTGTAACTATCACTTCAGTACTGCTTGTACGATCATGTGATAAAATGTTCCGTCCATCACAATCTGTACATTCCACTTATATAGGATACAATTTTTATCATGTTATAATAAACTGAAAGTTCTGCTGAAATATATATTATCAATACATATATTGTATTACAACAAAACATTTTATTTTATTATACCATTCTCTCAAGTAATGAGTTTTTTTCTCCATTTATTACCCTGCTATGTAGATATCTATTTTTGTATCTAACATTCCTGAAAAGTACCAGATAATGCAACTTTTGTACTACAACTTTCTTCAACAGAACCATTTTATGGCTACAAATTGTGCATCTGTTTGTTTTGTTATAAATAAGTTGTTGATTTTCTTGGAATAAGAAATGTATAATTGTTGATACTGTGTGGTGGTAGTGTCAACTCTTCTACTGTTCACGTTACAAGTTGTACAGAATTCTCTTGTTGTCAACTGCTTGTATTGTTTTGTATCAAGTGATGTTAAATAATTGATTTTATTTTCCATTGTAGTTACAAAAGTTTTGAGTTACTTACAAATAAGTGCCAATGTTGTTTGTAATGTATAATTCATTATTATACATTGTTATATTGTATCAGTTATATAAAATGTTCCATATCACACTGTGTCCATTTTCATGATTAAGATAAGTGCTGTAGTTTTTTGTTTTGAGATGTTAAATATATGATATACTATATATATTTTTGTATTATGTGTAATCGTCAGACTTGTTGTATTATAACATTCTTTGCATGATGTTTTTTTTCATAAATATTCATATTTATTTTATATATGTCCATTTTGTGTGATATCAGCTGATTTGTGTATTCAAAACAATTGTGTGGCTTTAATTTCTATGGTGTTGCCAAGTTTTATGTTATTGTACTTTTTTGTAGATATGTGTAAAAACATTCAATGCAATGTATAAATTCTGTACGCAAATTGGTGTTCGGTGGAATATTGATCATGTTTTTACACATATTTACTTCTTTTGTAAATACATGTATTAATATCCAATGGAGTTTTCACTAAGTGTGAGTTGTAATAGTTTAAGGTTCAGATTGACTTTGGATTGAACATTTTGTTTTCTATTAGATAGAGTTTGTGTTTAGTTAAAATTATAACAGCTACTAACAAAAAAATACAAGATTTTGATCCATATTTCCTATAATGCCAAAAATTTTACACTCCGTCCAAATAAGTGAATTTTTCATGTATACGTTTTTTATTTTTCTGTATAAATATGTGTTATTTAATGTATATAGTTATATAAACAATGTATGCTCCATCATGATTTGTTTTCATAAAAAATGCTGAGTCGTGATACAAGGCATGGTTTATCTAATGGCATGTGGGTGACATGGAGGGTAGCTCAGGGTTGTGGAAGGTCGGTACCACTCAAGTACATGTAGGGGTTGGACATGACTATAGGCTAGATATGATATATCAGTAGTGACATTATTTATCATTTTGTGTGTTTTTTTTTTTAAATAATCAGGATTAAATCATTTCATTGCGATTCAGTGACCAGACTCTGTGTTTGATCTTTTCAACTTTTTGAATCAATATAAAATCACTAGAACTGATGTTCGTGTGAATTTTATCCCTGGTTTTTTCGTACTTTCGCAGATGAGTGAAAAGATCATGATTGACTGTCTGTGTATGTACTCTGTAATCATTCCATCGTTCGACAGAATCCTCAGTTATGTTTGTCTCACTTTAAAGTTCCTAGTTTTACTGTAAACAAATTAGACATGTGTACCTATTTGGTATGTTAAAGTGTTTTGAGTCAGTACAATTTTTTGCACAAAGAACTTTTTCAAATGTGGCAGTGATAAACACAATGCATTGATTAAAATAAAAGAATTTGTCCGTCACTGAAAGTAATAAACAGAAGAAAGCTGGTGCCCAGCTTTGTAAAGTTGTTCCTTTTCTGCCACAGTTTGAAAAATATAAATGATGACATCCCAAATTGGTCACTATGGAATTTGTTTGAATTTGATTTTCATTGAAAAGTCATGCAGTAACTTCCTGCAATTTAATCAGCTTTACATGCTTGGCCAGTCTAAAATGTTACCATTGAGTGAAATTCTTCTTTTTTCTTTTGAGATGTCATCATTTTTCAAGCACAATGTCTGTTGAAAAATGCACCCACCTTACATAATTGCTGAATAGTTTGTTTATATGTCAGTATAAATAGTTGAAGTGCTTTTAGTCATTGTATTATACTCTGATTTCTCTTTCATTTTTTGTTAGTGTTTGTCTTGTGCTATTTTTGTGATGTTTTTTTTCTTTTCTCTTTTTTGATGTGTTTGTAAATAGCATTTGTTGTTAAAAGTTTGTGTACTTTCTTTCTTACATCCACAGTTAAACACAAACCTCAAATTTAAATCAATTGATTTGATTTTGGCTAGACATACATGAGTTAGGCATAAATTGATCAATGTTTTACACATTTTAATAATTTTATTGACTTTGATAAAAACTTTCAAACCTGTGCCAAAGTTAATGTTTTCACTGTAATTTTAGGAGTATACATAGTGTATACTGCTAACACAAGTACTTCAATATTGAGGACCTTTAGAGACTCGGCATTTGGTGAAATATTTTGGAAATAATAACGACTTGAAATCCATCAAAATCCATGCAAGATTAAAGCAGCGTCTCATTTCGATTAAATATATATATAGATGCTTATGCATTCAGATTTAGATTTTTAAACATTTTATGTGTTTTTATGGTCACACTGCTAAGATGATTGTTTTATTTGATGCTATTTTTACATTTATTCAGTGGTGTTAAGTTTAACGCAATTACATTCCATTTCAATCATTTTTCCACTTACAGGAATCCTTGTAAACTCTGTAATTCTTAGAATATCTGCATAGCATGTATATATAATATGCTGGTGGTGTAAAACTTTAGAATAGTGTTTCATACAATTTCTTAGATTGTCATGGTTACATACTTGTTAAGAATTCTTGCAGAAAAATAATTGTGCTGTGAACAATCTGACTTCATAGGTTGACCCCAGTATTGCTTTATTAATGCAATGAAATGCTTTCTTGAAGATTACAAGTCAATATGAACCAGACAATCTGATAGGTTGATGAAAACAAGACTGGTTTTCTCCTGGTGAGGATCTGGTTCTGTTTTATTGTCAAGTGCCTTATGTTTTGTGTTGCTACCAGTCTGTTTCTATTTCTTCACTGTGTCATTGTTACAATCATGTTTAATAAACGGTCTGAGAAAAAAAAAAAACGGGTTTGTCATCATTTTGGACTGAGCAAGATATGAGCCTTACCATGTTAGTTTGGGTTATGTAAAATTTTGAAATTTTACATTACCCAGAAACTTGAGCAATTTGTCTTGTAAAGGATTACTCATTAACATCAAGATGTGATAAAACAAAATACTGACATGTTATAGAACCTGAAATTTATTATTTATGATCACAAGTTGTTAATGTTTCATCTAAACTCAAATCAGCTGAATCATGTAACATAACATAGCATAACATACTCACTGATGAAGAATGGGAGCAACTCTTCTCACTATTGTTATAATTTAATAGTAACTGTATAATTATTAGTTCATACACAACTTAGTATAGTAGAAAGAACTGCTCTGATATCTAGATCAGTAAATTACAAATTAGAGTAGTTATAACAGTATAATCTGTCTTGAAATGTTCAAATACCAGTAAACTCACATGAAGGAAATTTAAACAGAATTGGAATCATTTTTGTTTTCACTGGGATTTAATGTCACACAAACTGCCAAGGTTATTTGGCAACTTTCCAGGTTAAATCGTGGAAGCCCGAAGGTGAACACCTGGGTAGAACCACCAACCTTCCGTATGACTTCTGGAAAACTTTCTAATACGTGAAATTTGTCAGGTCCCAGATGGTAATCAGACTCACAGAGGGGTGATAATTGGAAACAACCATGAAGACCTCCAGACGAGTTCTGTTAATATACCAAATAAGGGAGAACTGTGCTCTGAGAACAGTAAAACAGAAATAGTGTATTTTATAAGTTGGAATATTGTGTTATGATTAACTTGATGTTATCTGATGTCAATAACAACACTTAATACAAACATTTCTTTTCACAAATGATTGTTGGTGTAATTTATCGTAATTAGAAATTGTATAATGTAACAAGTTAATGCCAAGTGGGTGTATTTCATAAATATGTCAACTGCTTACAATAGAAGACAAAAGATATATGAATGTGTGAACTCATGTGCTTCACGATGGAACACGAGTATATTGTATGAATCAATAACAAAATATCAACTGTCCTTACATATAAACAAGTCAGCCTGAAATGATTTGTAATGAACCAAGAATGTTGGTGCCATCTACAAGTATCTCCAGGATTTTTTGTTTCTTTTGATTTCGAAATATTACAGAAAAGATCCAAGGGAGGTAATTAATGGTCTATAATCTCAATCTCCCTTTAAATATTGGTTTGTTTTTTATGATAAGTAAATTAAACCTTTGAAACTGAAAAAGTAAAATGGAAAAATTATACATAATAATATACAAGGACATTATTACATTATGTTTTGTGTGTATGTATGTATGTAAATCTAATATTGGTCTGATTATGAACAAAACTATCTACTGCACTAATTAAATATATTGATAGAAAGGAAACCTATCATTCATCCAATTTGTAACTAAGTCTGTTCGAACAAGGCTTAAAATTGAAGTTCAGATAACTGAATCAACAAACTGATTTTCATAAAACTAAGTCTTGAAACTAAGAGACATAAGAATATACTTTAACAGCTGAGATTTAAATGCTGAAAGTTAGTAATAATTGTAAGCCCTGATCTGATGAGTAAATTATAAACAATTGATACACAAAACTGATTAACATAATCTGTGTAATTGACAAACAAAATATTGATAAAATTGTGTTACTGAAGAAACATTTGTATTATAATAAAGCTGGCATAGTCATAGTGTTGTTTTGCTCATAAATTTTGTTGCCTGTAAAATTGAGCAGGAAATAATATGTAAAAGACATATACCTGAACATTTTATCTCTCTCTAGACGATTAATTGTTTAGTATGATAACGCTTTGATCGTGCTGTGTCTATGAAACATACAGATGTAGATTATGGTACTCATGGGTTATTTTGCCTTAAATACATAAATATATTATGAAAATATATAAATCATATCTCACTGAATTATGAACAATAGGAGGTGGACAAATCACTTCAGACATAATCAGTCAATTTTACAGGAGACTCTATGACAATCTAGACAGGATTTAATTTCTCTGAATTTGTTGTTTTCATACTAACTGATGAAAATATTGATTAAACCAACCCTACTTGTACAGACATTGAATTATCTTGATTAATAAATTTCAGGATTTATTTTTGAAAAGAGAATGATATATCATAAAGGTCAATGACATAAATATTAATTTGAAAAAAAAAACAATACATGAAGAAGCCAAATTGTCTAGGTTAAGACAGAACAACCCCTCCATAGTGTCATTATCAGATCATACAAAATGCTGTATATCGTGAACAAATATTTGACAATATAAAATACTTTTACTACTGTTTAAATATGTCGACTGTCAATTGTAAGTCTATACTACCTTAAGACAAAGCACAATAATTCAGTGAATGTCCCCTACATAGCTATCATTGTATTTTGTACCTAATGACAAAATGTAAAACAATGTTCATGTGGCACACAATAGCCTTGTGGTTTGTCATAATCTTAGCGCATGTTGACACAGTTTCAGAACAAATTTAACAACAGTTTCTTATCTCAAAATAAACATTCAACGTTTTAAATAATATACAGGTATAAAGGATTTATTTCCGACACAAAAACCCACTTCAGTTTGCTTCTATAAATAAGTAAAATCAAAAACATGGTCATAAATATTTTATACTTTTAGACCTAGTACCTAGAAAAATGCTTTGTTCTCTTTGACATTGAAAAAATACTGAACCCATCATTAAAAGGTACTTAAAAATTCCAATAAGAATATGACATGTATTCTAATCTGGAACATTAAATCTTTTACAATTAAAATATTTAAGTACTAGTATATCATCCAGGTAAAAATAATTTGTCAAAAACAATTGGCGATAGATAATTTAAGTTCAAAAATGCATACTCAATCATTCAATCAACAACCAATAAAATTCCATACAAAGATTTCAGTCACTAACTAGAATAAAATGTTACAGCAGTATTTAGTTTGATTTAAAACGCAAAAGTTCAGAGTGAAGAGGGTTTCTCAGGTTATTTACAAAATGAAATTTTCAAAAAAAATTTATTAGAAATGTCCACTTTATGTTGCACATTTTAATAAGGGAAATAACTCATACAGTGTATGAGTATAAAGTATGCATTATTTCCCCTACCCTCTGTTCAAGAATATCAGAAATTGTAAAATTCTTAGCTAACACTGTATATAAATAATAATAAGATCAATAGATTTCCAGAAAATATCGATTATAGAATCTAGGACATATACTATACATTTTCCAGTGATATGACTCTGTCAATCAGCTACAAGTGTACGTACGATGGATCGAGAAATTCCAATAACATACACTTTAAAAATTAATGAAAACCTTAGCATTTGATTCTGATAGTCAATTTCAGGTCTGAACCAAGGAGTATCATTGTGTGGTTAGGATGAATGCTGTTTATAAATCTCTTATTTCAGAAGCATATGGTAGTCAGTTGACAAAAACATAGATCATAGATGACAAGCCATTACCAACGTTTCCTTCAAAGCAATTGACAACTTTCTCATATGGTTTAAAGATAGTATGTATATCTATGACATTTAATATCTTCCATCAAACAGAGAAAACTGAGAAACATATGCTAACCAGGGTGTGTAGAACTGCTGGATAATTAACTTCATGTATTCTGCCAGGGACCTATCAATTATAATTTCTGTAAAATCATTTCATTAACTCGGTGAACCTGGGAAAATGATAGTGAAGCCATTGTTAATGAATGGATGATGACACTAAAATAATACTGACTAATTACAATAGCTTAAGTATAGTCAAATAAATGGCAAAAACACAAATTGTGATATTCATCAGTCTGGACCAAAATATGACCTTCCAATTGAGAACAAAATTGTGAAACATTTTAAGAGGAAAGGTTGTAAAAGGTCTCATGAAATTAATCAAGACTGATGCTACATTATGTTACCTTAAATTCTCTTATACAGAGATACGTTAGGGAATCATGGGAAATACAAAACATAAATCAAAGCTCATTGCGTAAAGTGTATTTTTTTTAAAAAATATAAGTATACAGCTGTGGTACAATAAATTTGAATACAGTCATTCCTATTATAAAAAGAATATAATACAAAATATTGCAAATAATTTAAAGTCTGATGAAGTCCACACTGAACAAGGCAAGCTTTGTATTTGGTCCGACATACATTTAAATATTCAACACAAAAGAGAAATGCTCTATATGTATTTCTAAAGAGGGTTATTAATGTTTAAGTCTAAAAGTTGACATTAATCAAAAGCTTCAACTCAGACAGAGATTATGCAACAATGATGATGCAGGTTATCATCATTTCAGTATCATAAATGTTTCTCACTCTACAACCAATTATTTTTCAGTGTAAATCATTAGCATGAAGAATATAATGTTTAAAAGAAATAAACCGGTATACAAGATAGGCTTAGCTATATTACAATAAACAGCAATAAACTATGTATCACAACTCAAGAAAAAATATTCAAAGAATAAACAGCATGTTAGGTATGGCAGCCAGTTTAATGAGATATATGAAGTAAAAACCTCCATAATCATTAGGCAACCTGCTGGGTGATCTTAGAATAATATAGTCATAATGTCCTCTCATGTTTATAGTCAATGACACAGAATTACAAGCAGGTATGATTAAAATATACGAATAGCATGATTTCATTACAAAATTAAGCTTACCATTGCAATAACAGCAGTTTCACAAAAAACTTACTTTCAATTAGTAAGATATTACATGAAATGCAGGAAGAACAATGAATAGACTGCTGTAAAACAAATATCTACATGTATTAAGAATGATCAAATGAAGTAACTTATCTAATTATTGTCACTTTGTAGAATATTGATAGACAAATCCTAGCAAGTTGTACATTGCACATCTATTAAATATTCAATGTAGATCTAACAATTACAATACAACACATACAAATCTGGTAAGCAGGAGTTTTCCCCAAACAACCAATTATTTGTATATCACATAATGCTGTAATATACAACAAATCAAGTTATATCACTAATTAAGTTACTTGACTGTGCTCAATAGTTAGTCCAAAGTTTCCCTGATAACAAATATAAAATCTATAAAGAAAAAAAGGATAGTGTAGATAGTAAAACACAACCAACTATATAGATATGTCTAAATGAAACAAACATCACGATAAAATAAATAACAATACAATCAGACATGTCTAATCAAAGAAAACAGTATATTAGGCACAAAACATTGAAACTATGGCAACAATAACACAGTTCAGTAATTTTCAACGTATGAAAAATATATTTACATGTTGTTCATAGTATTGTTATCATCATGAATGTAAGCATGTTAACAGAAATGTAATAGTTTGCATCCTAATTTGCAACTAAAATATATGAATGTTTAAATGCAAATGAATTCTTGTTTGGTTCAGTATATCTGAAATGTAGTTTTAATCTAGAGCCAAAAAGTTCAAGATAACATAAAAATACAAATTATTTATCAAAAAAATACTAGCTGACTATTCATTAAAAGTGAACACAACCTAGTCTTGCACTCATTAGAACTTATTTATTTCAATGCAAATGAAACGTGATATCATAATTGTTTAACCTTAAAAACACACATTTACACAATGATACTATATATATACTGATCACGAGAAGTTTGATGTTAACAAAAATGTCCGCAAGCAGCAACATCAGTAGTGAAATAAATCATAAAACAGTGATAGGCATAAACCTGCAGTAACTGACTGAAATATTCACAAGGTATAAATGGGTAAGAATTCTTAGTACAAAAACATGCTAACACCCTGGTACCCTCAAAGCATTCCTTCTACGTACCTGACCACCAATTACAATAAAGCAGTATATAGGGTCGTTAGGTCTGCAAAACTTCTTTCAAATACGAGTAAGTTCTAAAACCTTGGAGATAAAATTCTTATGAAAATAAAAATATTGGCAAGAAAAAAAATACTGAGACCAAAAGTTCCAGGGTTGGCAGAAAAATTAGTGTCAGACAGGTTAGTGGAAATAAGGAACTTTATATTTAACACCTAACTCACAGGTACGCTGATTAAAAGCTTATTCCAAACTTTTTTTCACACAAATTTAATTCTAAAATGATTTTATCAGCCAAAAAAAGGACTTTTAATCATGTACAAATATCAAATATTTCAGTCTCTGGAAAAGAGACCAGTTCTCAATGGGCTGAGGACACATATTATTCAAATAGACCAGATTTTATGCCATTGATTTTTCTACCATAATTTGAATTTGTAGCATGAAGAAGACTTAATAACATGATCAATATCAGACCTATTCTCACAACAATAAAACAAACTGGTATCATTCCTTTGATAGTAGATAGAAAATAATAATAAGAACACTAATAAAACACACATATACAGAGATTATATAATTCTTACAACTAAAAAACAGAACAATAAAGCACCAAATACAGCATATATAACAAAACAGGCAAGAAAAAAACAAAGACACGGCATATCTATAAGCATGTATTCTTAAATTAATCCCCATGATGAAATACGCTACAGTTATTTCATTTTGTATACATGAACCAATGATGGAATGCGAAAATATTTGAATGCAATTAGAGGAAAGGGAGTATACTTCATGAAGGTTTGAAGCGATGGACATCCAGAGAACCTGTCAAAAGCTCATCTGAGAGCATTAACTTGCCAGACATATAAAACATTCTACAAGACAGCAACAAAACATAAACTAACAGAAAACTTCAATTGAATAATCAAATTATAGGTAAGGACGTAAAACTTTAAGCAGCAAGGACAATCTGGAAAACAAATCAATATAAACTTGCACAAAATACATAATTTGTGGTATAAATCTATCACATCATGATAAATGCTTTTTTATGCCCTGCACTTAAGAAATGTTTAAAAAAATGAATAATTATCATAATACAAAGTAATTAAAAGTTCCTGTTAAATAACAGTTTACAACACAAATATATTTTTAAAACCACAATGAAAACACAATTGAGCTACAGAAGGCCCTAATATAAAACATCATTTTATTTACTACCTTGAAGAGTACTAGTAATTAAAAACCAATTATTTTGCACTATGAATAAATTTATTTGGTTCATTAAAAAAGGATAACCAAATAAATATTAACACTTGATGAAATATTCAACACATATAGCAGGGTTTGCACTAGACATCAAAAGTTGAGGGTCAAAATGAACCTTGAATGATAATAATTTGAACAGTCAACAAAATTTCTTTGCAATTTTATTGTAAATTTGACCCTTTGGTACAAATTCTCAAGAGTCAAAAGCTTTAATTTACTAATTTCTAGAGTCAAAATGCTGTTTTAAGGGTCAAATGAAAGCCCTGATATAATATTTATATACAGTTGTTTTTTTAAGATTTTTGATTAAGAGAATACTTTCATATTCTTAATAAAATAATCTTAAATCATTGAACCACTCTGGAGAACACTAGTTTTATCTGAATCAATATTTTATTGGGAGCTGGAGCTGATGTGTACTGATAGAATGGATGTATTTTTGAATGCTTATCGAGAGTTTTGCAGTATTAATCAGAGTTTCAATACTTTGTCACATGCTTGACAATAAAACTAATGATTTGGAACACAAGACTAAATAAATTGATCAATCAGATAAGTATTTGGTAAATTGTTAATGACACAAACATATTATCCTTGCAAAGGATATTCTTGAGAGTTCTGGGAAAATGATTGGAACTGTGTTTGTTGTCCATCTTGTCTAGGTAACTGTGGAACACCTCGTCTGTATACCAACATGTTTAAAACAGGCTTTCGTTGTATATACTCCACTGCTTTCTTGTGCGTGACAACAGTAAAATCATGGCCATTGACCTAAGAACAAATTGTGCAAAAGTGTAAACAAACTGAAATAGTTAAGATGTATAAATTCACAATCACTTGTTAAAAAAGACATGGAATTGTCTAATACTTATCAGGAGTCATCTTTTATTCATGCACAAAAATACCAAAAACCATTTCAGTCTCACAATTTTAAACAAGAGGGCCATGATGGCCCTGCATCGCTCACCAGAATAAATGTTAATCAACTTGCTACTAAAAAGATAATAAAGGTGCACTAGTGTGCAAATAATGGGGAACAATAACAAACTCGATAAAGGACCATCAAAGGATACTACTAATAGGGGCCAACAATTTTTATTTCAGCAAATCTGATAGAACACTATCTACAGATGCTAAAAACCAAGTTTGGTAATAATCCATCCAAAGAATCATGAGAAAAAGTCATTTTAAGGTATTTCTATTTTTAGCTCTAGTGGCCCCTAAAAGGGGCCGACCAAATTTATTTGAGTAAACTTAAGAGAAAAAAACATCTAAGGATGCTACAGACCAAGTTAGGTGATCATCCATCCATTGGTTCATGAGATGAAGATGATTAAAGGTTTTTCTACTTTCAGCTCTAGCAGCCCCAAATAGGGGCCAACCATTTTTATTTGAGCAAATCTGATAAAAGTCCATCTAAGGATGCTACAGACCAAGTTTGGTGATGACCCATCCATTGGTTCATGAGAAGATGATTAAAGTTTTTTTTATTTTTAGCTCTAGTGACCCCTAAAAGGGCCCAACTGGTATAATATGAGCAAATTGCAGTTAGAACATCAAAAGGCTTCTACACAGCAAATTTGAAGTAAATCCGAGAGGCAGTTTTGGAGGAAAAGACCATTGTTGATGCCAGACGAAGGACAACGGACGCCAAAGCATCCACCTACCCATCCTAATAGCTCACCCTGAACCTTCGTTTCAGGTGAGTTAAAAAGAAACTATCTTTTAGTAGACCTATTTCCCATACTTGATCAATGAAAGCAGAATTATTCTAAATATTTGGAAAAATAACACATTAATGACAATAAATAAATTATCTGCTAACCAATATCTCAATACCTCAATATCTTAATGGCAATAGAATTGAAAAATATTACAACCAAATTAGCTACACCAAGAGTCTTGGTAAAACCACTATCAGGGTTTTATCAACGTTGACTACATCACATCTTACAAGAATAATATAAAGTACAATAATGACTTTACATAGAATGTTTTCAACACCATGAGAATGAGAATGAAAGTATTAAATTGTTATTATCAACTACACAGTGTTTGTTACCTGTAGTAATTTATCATGGACCTGGAGACCACATCTTGAAGCTGGTCCATTTTCATGAATAAATGTCACATAAATACCCTGAAAACAAACCATGAAAGAAGACACTAAATATCTAGATAAGAAAGTGCTTCTAAATCTAACCTATTAACCACCGAAATGGTCATCTTCTTATCAATTATAACCATTGTATAAAGTTTGGTGGAAAAAGGTGATATGATTCAAAATTTTAGATTGAAATCAAGGGTTTAATAAGCAAAAGAAATACATAAATAAGCAAAACAATTTAATCCTACTTTGAATGGGGGAGGCTAAAACGCATAACAAAGATGTACCAGATAAGTGACAAAAATAACGTAATTAGACATAACAAAGATGTACCAGATAAGTGACAAAAATAACGTAATTAAAAGTATTGATTGATTCTTTCAAGTTTAGAATCACTCTTAATTTGTCTCATCCATACTAAATAAGACATGGAATTTATCGTTCAAGAAGAAAAAATATGGTGTTTTTTCAACAAATGAATTTGATTACTTCGGACACATAAAAAATGCACTCACCTTATCAGGATAACCTTGTGGAGACTTAGTGTTGTCCTGATCTATACCACCACCAATTTTAAATCCACATCGATACCTTTGTTTACCATCTTGACCAATCACAGCATTTCCTTGATCATCCCGGTCAAGGTCTTTGTGTAAAACAATAGGAATCTGAATAACGGAACTAAAATGCATGAGTAAGTGACATGTAAACAGTGTATTTCAAGAACACTTTATCTAGAATGTTGCTTTGTCGAAGGATCAACAGAGTGATGGAATGAAAGTAAAGTCAATAAAATACACTATCTTTTACAATCAGAAAAAACACTTTCATCCAAGCATGAGCCTTATATTATAAAGCAATTCTTAAGAATTGGTAAATGTTGGACTCAGAAAATTAAGTTTGGGAAACAAACTAAATCCATCTTATTTCATGAAATAAAAAACATGAGCATCTTCAGAGTCCACATAATCTTGTCACAGGTACAAATAAAAAAAGAAATGTAATTTGCGAACATTTTGTAATAATTTTAGTATAAAACCATCAAGAAATGCTTGTTGACTCTAATTGATGCTACCGGTATTCTGATTCTATGTGCAAAGTTACATTTTAGGTCTGGGTATTCCAACAAAACATACCAATTAATCATAAAACCAGGACTTCTGCAGTCATACTACTAGACTATCAGACTACTAGATATCATACCATGATATACTCCCAGCTACAAACTTAACAAAGGGAGTCATTGTGTCAGTATGTACAAGTGTTTACTTCTACAAACAATTTAAGAATGAAAAATAAATGAATATGAATATATCTACACACACACACACACACAACAGGTCAGATTAGATAACGTTAGAAGATTACAAATGTTGATTTTAATTTTTATGTCATGCAAAAACAGGAGATCAGAAAATAAAATTTGCAATAATTGTATAAATGGAAACAAGAGAACAAACGCTTGTTGTGTTTGACACATGTAATATAATATCGAAAAGGAATGAGTCATCTTATAAGTAGCAAATTTATATGAAAAGTTTATCAGAATATTGATGAATGGATTCGTTTGTGAATCTACACCGGTATCCAGACAGTGCTGTTCACAAAGAGAAACCAGTAAATACACAAAAATATCACTAAAATGTACAAAAACATGCATGATATATAAAAGACACGCTTGTATGCGACAAAAGCTTAATGAATAAATAACATACGCTGAAACATTCCAACGGGTCACCAGCGTTGTGTCCGGCCATGTTTACTTTTTTCCACAACTTATAATCTCTATACTGATAGACAAGAAACGAAGAAAGAACTTGCTAGCATTAACTTAAGTATACATGTTATTATATATAATTATTTTATTCTTTGATTTTTTTATTGTTATTACCATTCCATTGATCAAATCACGTTTTATTTTCGAATCTCTCCAGTTATGAGAGTATTAAATGGCGGTCTCTTTAAATCACGGTAAATATTGCTAGATGACACCCAGTATTTGGCAATCCAATGCGCATGCGTCAAATGATGTGTCACAGAGCATCAATCAAGAGTTTTCCGTAATAGTGGTGTCATATTAACGCTAAACCAGGACCTACGTGTACATACTATCGATCAAAGGGAACTTTTTGAGTGTCGTCCATTCAAAATGTCAAAAAAAACATTAATGTTTTTTTTTTTCATGCAACTGCCACACACTTAACTTTGATACCCAAATAAGTATAACTATCTACTAGTTATATAATTTCACCATTTATGAAAAACTATGGACAATATATATATATTGTACATTTTCTTACATATCTCTCTATTCATATTGTGTCTTCGTTTTTTATTGTATGACTTTATGGTACGCATTTTCGTTCATAATATTTCCATACACATATTTTTAGCATTCAAAATTAATAGAGAACAGCTATCACCGCCACTGGCCCGTTTTAAGACGACTTGATAGTTAAATGATCTTATATTGCTAGCTAACCGAGGTTTTCTATGCTGTTCCCCTATCTGCCATATATTTGAAATATATTGAATACTAACAGTGAACAAAAACCAAACATATTATTAATAAACTTACTTCTATCATGTTAATTGGCTTTTGGTTGTATTATATTTAAACGTATTCTAAAAAAAATCAGAATAATAAACATTTAAATGGTTGATTTTTGTTCACTGTTGATAATTCATAGCCGTTATATTCTATTCTTTGAATGATTTATTTTAGCCGGACATGCCTGTATTAAGCGTCAAATCGTCTAATAAGCATTTTTCCAACTAAAATCCTTAGAACCAAAAGGCATAGCTTGCATTATACTGGCTACACATGTAAATCAACGAGTCAAATACAGAGTCACATCAGACATGCAACTTGGCCGGGATTTTAACAATACAAGAAACGTTCATCGAGGAAATGATATAAAATAAAATAAAATAAATAAAAACTCGTGCACTTACCATGACCAAATACCTAGAATTACCATTATTCTTCTTCATATCACTGATTTGTTCCATAATTATTTCGTCAATAAATGGTATTGTATTACAAACTGTTTTTTTTTCTTTTTTAGAAATATTTTGCCATGTCATTGTAGCAGCTGTTAAAAACAAATGATTTTGCGATTATTTTCCATGTACTTTGGTTTTCCGCCATTCGTTTTTACAGGGTAAAATTGAATTATTCGATGTCTTACGAATCCCCATAATTATGCTAATAATTGTTGCAGGTTATCTGTAAAAATCAGTACACCCAGATCACGTGCTACTCACATTAACCTGTTTAACCTCGCACATTGAATGTTGAGTAAGGAACTGCTTTGACCAAATGTTCACACCAAGTCACATGGTCATAATATTAATTAACTGTCATAATCTACTACACTCACAACAATGCTTGTAGGATTCTGAGTCTGTATCTGGTCAATCATGTTATAATACTGTTGATAATCAACGCTGCATACTGTATCCACGAGTGGAAGGTTACCTTCCTTCTGCCGAATATGCTTGGCAATCTGAAAGATTTGATTTTTACTGAATATAGTGGTAAGAATTGATAGGAGATCGATAGTCCCGGCATTCTTACTGAAATGCAAGCTCAATTCGGGAACCTCGCTCTTGCTGTATAGCGCATTTAACAGCGAGGTTCCCGAAAAGCTCGAGCATTACAATAGAAAAGCCAGGATTCAGGTAGGATACCGTCACTTCCGTCAATCGTAAAAATGGCGATTGACTCACCTTTTAGTTTTTCTGATACGCAGAGTAGCGAAATGACGTTTTTTTCTTTACAGATTTACGTTGTTTGATGAGTTTTGATTAAAAAATTAGGTATGTTCGGGTATATAAATCACGGAAATCGAGTGCCTATGATATCAACCGGTAGCAGACGCTTGGGAAAATACATTAGGAAGTTACCAAATGAAAAAAAAATACAAACGTGAAATAAAAACTATAGACACACGCTAAGGCCATACCAAATCGTATCTATGTTTAGCGTCCGCGGACGGAAAGGTTTTGGTCACATGAGTCAAATAAAAACAATATTGTAATATTGAATATTTGATCATTTGAAATATCTTTATTGGGCCATTACATACTGGAACAATTTGCTTTGTATCAATGTACCATCCAGTCGTCAAAATCCATCAATATTATGCTGTTGCTTTGATTTAAGAAATAAAACATATTTTTTCTCACTGAGTGACTATTTGAACTTTGGATAGAAGCTATTATTTTGCAGGAATTAAATAGGAAATTTGTGTTTTTTCCTGAGGCACTTGTTTTTTTTCCGGATAGCTAGATAGGTTTTTTAACCTCGGTGTTACGCTAAAAATAGACGCGATTTGGTTTGGCCAAACGCAACAAAGTGCAAACAACAAGAGCCGTGATGAAATTCAAACACATATTTTAGCAATAAAAAAAAAAAAAAATATCAACGGTAGCAGACGCTCATGAAAATATATGATGATGTTACCGAATGAAAAAAATGTTGCAAAGGTGAAACAGAATTACAAAACACACGCTAAACAGTTAGTTCAATAACAACTCGGGCAAAATTTAATATAAAATGGTCCCCGTTCCATGTTGCAATACACCGAAGGAACAGGTATGGACTTTGTATACCAGGGTCATCGGGAACCAACGGGTCACCAGTTTAAATTTGACGCTAACCTGGTACCCGTTGACTTTATTGCACTGGAAAATGGAACGGGGACCAGTTTAAATTTCATGCATGCGCATTGGATCGCCAAATGCTGGGTGTCATCTAGCATTTACCTTAAATCGCCGGGTTTTGATGTAAAACACGAATTTATACCACTAGGACGTAAAGTCACAATATTGATAGGCTGTAAGGTTTTGTATTTTTGGTAATAATTCATTATGGAGACAATTGATCGATGGTTCTCGAGAGAGGTGAGCAAGCAGATGTAAAAATAATCGTATTTCGCGATGCTTAATGATGAATATGTTATATGGGCTATGACATGAGCGGCAATGGTAGGGGCCGGTAGCCCGTCTGGAATATTCTTTTTGGACATTTTGACAAAATTTAGCGAAATAGGTACCTAGGTAACAGTCAAAATGCTCCCTGACAGTCATAATTATTTATTGTTGGTTTGTGACTATTCAATTTTGAATTTGAATAAGCTACTTGTCTGTATTCATGAGTAAATTTTAGCTTATGTTGTGTGACATGTACTGTCAATATCAAAACTCTTGACAAAGAACTACCAATTTTATTGCTGCAGATAGGATTACTTCTAAACTAACTTGAATGTTTCCATTTTGAAAAATGACTTCTGTCATAATTACAAAATTAGCCCTATTGAACATTGGAATTGAAGGTTTTCAAATTCAATGACTCAGTTTTTTTATACTTTTTTATCAACTCCCTTCTGGGGACTTAAACTTCACATGCATCACTGACAGACATGGTTAATTTGAAAAGAAATACATAGTGGTTAGAAATAGAGCTTATTTATTTTGTGAGACAGGCTCAGACTGACTCTGGGAGAGACAAGTTGACAAAATCTGGCGATAGAGCATTCCATTGGACAATGGTTCTTAGTATAGTATTGGAAACAGTACTTGTGATAATCTGAGTTTTGTCTTGTTTTACTGGAAGGGTTGGGAATGAGATAATTCTGATGTGGAATGGCAACATTATAATGCAAGATGTTGTTCAACATAGTCTTTCGTCTGTGCATCAACAGTGACCGTGAAGATGTCCCCATGTAGGGAAGATAAGACTGATAGCATGTCTGTAACATTGAACATTTGGCCATTGCTTTGCCCATGGAGATGCCTTATTCTGTACAGACTCGAGCTGACAAATAATAGTTGCTGTGTGTATAGGGACCAGACAAGTGGAGCTATCCTTAAAAAATTGTTTGTTTGCTGTTATGCAATCCCAACATTTTGTCAGTGGGTAGGTAGGTGGGGATTTTTTTGAGAATTACTGGAATTTCCACAACAAAATATCCAAGTATCTGTAATTGGGCGCAATGAGCTTCAGAGAGTTTGCGTTTCTGACTGGAATGATTCAATGTATGTTGCTGTGATTTTTATGAATCAGTTATATTACAGCAAACGTAATTTTTTTAAGGACGGCCTGGTGCTATATTCCAGCTTGGACCTGTCAAGGCTCTCTAAGGGTGTTGACTTGAACTGTATGTTGTTAATTGAAATGTTGCATCATAGGAAGTGTTTGCTTTGCTTTCTAATAAAATTGTATGATTGTTCCATTTTATTGTTGAGTCATTTGTTTATGTGATGCCAAAGTATTTGGCTGATGGAACTTTTTTGATTGTGCCTTGTTTTACTTTTGATAATTTGGATAACTAGTTACTATCTGGTTAGTTCATTTCCTAACTTTTCCAACATGTTATTACTGAACTTGGGTCTATGTTGAAAAACACAGTCACATAAAGATTGTTAATTTGCCTAACTTGACTTCTAACCTCATGTTGTTATATTTACTTTTTATGCATTTTTGTTACATTAGTTGAAATAAGATAAAATATATGTGTATGTTAGAAGTATGTATCGTAAGCATTTTGTCATTTCAGGTGATTCAATGGCGTACAGGAGCTTCAGTGGCATGGTCGGTTATAGTCCTTCCACTTACATGTTTGATTTACATGTTTCTATCTGGATTTCAAATTTTTCACCCTCTCCAGTCTGTTGGAGGTAATGAACCTATTCACCATGTATGAAAAATTTACAGTGAAGTGCACCAATTTTGGTTGTTATGATTGCCAATTGTTTATCAGTGTAAATTTGTAGCAAAATTCTGACACTTTCTGCCAATAAGCATGAACACAGTTTTTTTGTTAAGGCTAAATTGGATGCTTTTCATGTTTGAAAGAAGATAGTGTAACCTATTTCTGTTCATTTACAGAGTTTTTGACTGGGAGTTTTTCATTTGCATCTGTTAGCACTATAGTATTAGTGATGGTGGTTAATGCTGTATTCTTCATCTTCTCCAAGTCCACCTTTACAGGTAAATGAATCATTTATAAGATTTGAATTTTACCTGAGTCAAAACCTAGGCACAAGGCTTGTTCGATGATATTGTTTAACAGCATTTCATTCTTTTTGTGTGACATTGTCACTGGGTTTAACACTGTTTTCCAACAATTTTTCAGTTATATACGCTGGCAGGGTTCACCTAACCAGTTTTCCTTGACTGTATACTAACCAGTACTAAATTACCCTTCCTTCAGGAGCCGGCAACTTCTCCACATATGGAGGAAAATCAACATTTTTGTGAAATTTTCATAGAAGGGTTTGACCTGTTTGACTGGGATTTGAACTCATATCACCAGGTTACAAATCTAGTGCACTAACTGTTGGACCATGGTTGTGGCCATAATTTCATGTTTATGTAGATAACAACAAAAAAATTACAGCATTAAGTTTAATGAAATTGCGTTGACAGAAATGGAATTTTACATAAGCTTTACACATGCATTACTGTAAAACTATCGATTGAATGAGTCCTTTATTGGTAAGTTCCCTTTTAAAATTCACTTGAGCAGTTATGATTGATTTTACAATAAATGTATTTATTTATGTTCATATTATTTACTTCAACAAGTGTTCAATTGATTTGTCACTCATGTATATGAGACATTATGTATGTATATTTCAGTAATATCAAATGTGTCAGTAACAAGATTCTCCCAACTCGCTCAGTTGTTTAAAGGGCCAATTATTGTATATACTTGTGTGTGTGGTGTATGTGGCCTTGTGTTGGGTTGGGCATGTTCGTGTTTGATTGGTGGTCTGTATAGTGGCCTGTCTGTACAGTGTGATGAAAACAGGTAACATTCTTAATTTCACAACCTATAAATTACAAATTTTGGCTTAACACTTCTGATGTGTCATTTTCTTGATTTCTTAAATTAAAAATTTTCAGATTGACTTTGGCATATTTAAGTGAACTATTTTTGTATCATCTTATTCAGAATAACTTGTTTATGTTACAAAATTATGAGTCAGTTGTGATTGTTTTCTATTTCAGTGAAGTGTACTGTATTAATGAGCGTCATTTATTTCTGGTACTGTATGGTGGCTTCACAGGTATAATGTATGTAGTGTATCATTATATCGGACAGAACAATGTACTCCTGTTCCCTACTATTCAGGTAATTAAAAGAACTCTTTAAGTAATATTTAAAAAATGTTGGTGATTCCTATGGTTTGCTAATAAACTACATTACTGGTAAGCAAACAATACATAATTTTCTTAGATTTTTTTATAATTATATCAGGCTTCCCAAAAGTTGTCGGACCTGTCAGGCAAATTTCGAGCAGGTCCAATAACTTTTCGACACATACTGGACTAGATTTACAGTATTTATCACTTATTTATGATATATTTGGTAAGACAAAATTTCATTTGGTCAGACAGAAATTCTAACTTTGTCAGACCAAACGTCTGGCAAATATTCCAGCAGTTTCAAGAAGCTTGTTATACATACTGGTTATGTATCATTCTCTGCTGTTTGTACTCTAGATGTTTATTTCTTGACATACCTTATGTTTTGTTTTTATCTAGTTTGTAATTTGATAATTTATTTTCAGCAAGCTAAGTTCTTCCAAATTCGAGGAAAACTTTGTCAAACATGTTGGTCATCTTTAAGGCATGTGTTGTGGCAAATTAAATATTTTTATGTCCTGTATTACTTATTTGGTAAATATGAATTTAACTGTATTTAATAATTTGACTGAAGTTTGAAACTGAATGATTTGTTTCCTTAAATATTGTATATTCATCTGTATTTTTTTCTCCATTTTATGGTTGATATAAAGGCAGTCTTTGTCAAAATCTATGTTATGATGGTTTAAAGTAATATGTCACTTATTTGAAATGATTCACATTGAGGTACTACCATTATCTGCTGTGCGAATTTGTCTCTATGTGTTGCTTGTTATCAAATCCTTAATAAGAAAAATGTGATTGTAAATGTATATAAGTATTCAGACAAATATTTCTCTCTATACTTTACAAACTGTAAACCTAAGTGTCTGAATATATAGTTGAACTTGTAATATTTTTGAAAGATTGATTGAATGTTTTTCTTTATTTTTATCAGGAGGAATTCCTAGAGATTCTATTGCTGAAACCTTGTCATTGAAATATGGGTAAATATACCAATTTTATTATATTACGTTCTTTATTACATGTAATTGAATATGTTGAAATACATCATTACATGTCATGTACAATTAGTTTGGTTATTAAACATAAATATAAACTTGATTTCTGGTATTTTTCAGGTCTGGTTCACAGTTAGACACTTTATATGGCCTTCTGTTTAACTTTGGACTATTTTGGCAGACATTTTTGATTGGATCATTCATTCAGTGTTCATGGAGTGTTAGTGCACTTCTTTATAAAGTTTACAATTCTGAGGTGAGACTTTGAGTGTCCATATGTATAGAAAAGTATTTCTTATGTGTTAAATAGCTAATCATAATTTGAATTATGAAGAGTGTTACATATTTGTTTTGCATTGTCTATTGATGATATATAAAGTATATGAAGTATAACTATGTTTACCTAATGTTCAATTTTCCTCTTACAGTATTATGAGTTTCCCATTTCAACCATGTTTGAGAATTTCAAAAATAAATGCTTGGTTGATGCACTGTCTTGTACAAAGTTACCATTAGTACAGGTAAGTACATGAATTGATCCATCATGTAATTTGAATATTCTAGCACTAAAGGCATCTTTTTTACACAATATTTATAACTTAAAGGTCATATACACAGAAAAATATATAATTGATTAATTGTCGCTAATTTAATTGTTTATAAGCAATATTAAGCATGTATGCTATGATAAGGCTATAAAAATAAATTTAAAGAACTTTAAACGGAACATATTTTTGGGAGGTGTAGTATTTGTCAGTTTTTTATTTCAATTTATGCAGCCAGTTTTTATTTTTGAAAAGTGAAATTTTGTGTACGTATGAAAAATTTAGTATATTTAATAATTTCAAGCTTTTTTATAATTTTTCAATTATTTCCTAAAGCTACGAATATGAACTTTAATGTTAAGTGCAGTAAAACCTTGATCAAGATTCTCTACATTATCACAAATATATTTTTTCTGAGTTTTCTTAGCATGAAGAGTGTATTATTTAATATGGCTTGTACAGGTGTTGGTTTCAAATTTTTTAGGTTGAAATTGTTGACTTACAAGATTGATATTATAAATAATTGTTTGATGCTTATTAACTAGCGTTTGTTGACATCACTTTGTAGGCTCTTGGATTTATGGATTTAAACATTTTGTCAGGACATTCATTCTCTAGGAGAAAAGAATTGTTTTGCTTAAGTCAGCCGGGTAAGTTAGACTCATTCATAATATGTGAGTTCTGTAATACCACTGTGAGAGGTTTAAAAAGATCTGCTGAGAAAAATTTAGCATATATGATGCTTACAATGTATGTTAGTAAATTGTAATATTTCACATCAGCCATCGGATGTGAGAAAGTTTGTGATTGGTATGGTCTTACAGCTATCCTTGTGTGCCAATGCTTGCTTCATATATAGTAGCTGGTCTTATTGAAACGATCCTCGTCGAATATAAAAGAAACTATACACTATATTTTTTCAAACTTTCTGAACTTTCTTTGTCAAATATATGAAAATTAGTCTATGTATTGTGAAATTTGTCTCATATTTATATATTTAATGTTATATAGCCATGCATCCTGATCATTAAATTAATGAAAATGTGTCCTAATTACATATAAGGTGGTCATCCACACAATTGGAACAAAATACTGGCTGTATGTTTGTCTGTTATACAAGAATTGAATGAAACTGTACAAGAAGCAAACTGGAAGATTTTGGCTAATGCTCCAGTCAGACAACCTAACTCTGACATGTCTGGTAAGTTTTTGATATTCACACAAAACTTATAAATAATTCAAGGTATCAGACTATGAACCATAGAATAAAAGAAGCCAGACCCCTTTTTGATGAATATTTTTCTGACTTGTCAAGCAGGCAATTATCTGGTTTGTCTGATAGTTGTCAACTTTTGTTATTACAATGTATAACTATTTTGAAAAATTAATCCAATAATGTAGAATAAGATGTGTGAATTTATGACGACTGTATTTTGTGTCAAAAATTGAGTGGTAACAATGGTAGGATTTGATTGTGTTAGTGCATGTAGACTTTGAATGTAGACTTTTGTTACTAGTGGAATTTTGCATTTTCCAGCAATGAATGGAACAACAAATGGTTTAAAACAGAGACTTTCGTCATCAGATGACAGTAGTACCAAGTCTACAGCTAGTAAATCATCTGTCAAAGATAAGGTCAGTTCCCTTAGTCTTATGTTTTTATTCATGGAACATTGAGAGATTGCTAGTCTTTAGATCTGAGTTTGCACTCAACTATCTGGTTGATAAAAGTTATGGTGTTATTGCACGAGATGTGATGATCTGATAAAATGTGGTAAAAATTATGATTCCTGTAGCTTTGGACAAACTTTGATAATACTGGTTTAACTCAGCCTCTGTTCTGGTGAATAAAATTCATGTGTGAGAACATCTTTATGGAGTTATTGAAGCTTATAAGAATCTTTTTTAATTTGTCTGTTACAAAGAAAAGGTCAAGCTATTATGATCTCTGTGTCGTTGCCATGCAAAAACTTTAATGTTGCCCATTACTCAAACACTTTCTGACAAGATACAGTTGCAAGACAAGGGGCATTATTCTGAAAGCTATATTTTTTAAGTTATGCCCCTTTTTAACATAAAATTTTGGTCAAAATTGCTTATCAATAAAAATGATGTATAGCAGATGAGCATTGGCGCTGCTCTGCGGAGCTCTTTTTTGATATTTCATGTTCAGTTATTGATATGAAATCTTGTATTTCTTCATCTGGACACCAGTTTATTGTAGTATGTTATAAATGTTAATTTAATGAACATTGTGTCTCTGTTCATGTCTCTCAGTTCAAGATGTGTGAAAGGACTTACTCATGCAGCTTTCAATTTATGTTTTTATTCTTGTAGATTGTCAGTGGTATAAAGAAAAGATCATTTCTGTCATTTTTCTCCTCGGATACTCCAGATGTATCGCACAAAAACCTGTTTGCGTCTGCTTTTATACAGATCTGGGCTGTTGAAGGTTAGATAAGTTTTTATTGTTCTTAGTTGTGACATGGTCTTGGTGTTGTAAATTTTGAAATGTCTGCTTAGCTACCTAAAACATTTAGTTTAACAATTAGTACTGTTGTTGTTGTTGTTGTCATGAATTGTTTTTTGTAGCATGAATTACAGAACTTGTAGTTACATATGTTCTATATAAATATTTGTAATCACATATGTTATATACATGTATTACTATTGTATTCACACATGTTATACATTATTGTTGTAATCACATGTTATATATTACTATTAAAGTCAGATATTTTACAAGGTACTTTTGTTATCACATATGTTATGCATTATTATTAAAATCACATATTTTGCATATTACTTTTGTTATCTTTTATCTCTTATACTTTTGTTATACGTTATATATTATTGCAATCACTTATGTTATATGTAATAAGTTGTGTTATACATTACTTACTATTCAAGTCACATATCAGGGCTTGACAAATCCACTTTTAAGCTCGTAATTATGAGTAGAAATTTACTCGGGATGAGTTGAAATTGCTGTAGAACTAGCTGAAATTCTCAGCTTATTGCCTTTCAGGACGAGTGGCCTGAATAAAATTTGTTGAGCCCTGCATACTTTACATTTTACTTTCATAATCATATGCTGTATATTACCTTTGTAATCATATTATGTCATATATTTCTATTGTTATCACATTAATTCATGTGTATGTTTTTAATAACAATATTTTTTTTAATGTATTCTGCAATCAGTAACCTGTTACATTCTTAGCTAAATCGTCTACTTCTAATTGATTTACTATCTTGCCAAATACTTCTAGTGTTCATGATACAGGTTTTTTTTCTCAGCATTTTGGGAACATGACCTGACCCCCAGAATTGGGAATTTTTGTGACATTTTGGACAAATTGGAAAAAAGTCACACTGTGTAAAAATAATTAAAACAATTACATAAAACTAAAAAATAAACATTATGTTCATTTTTGTTTTTAGATATTGATAACTTTGATATTTGAACAATTGAGACGTTCAATAAACATTAGAACTACTGTAAATTAAATTTTTATTTTCTTTTATTTTTCTCATTTGAATTGGGAATTCAATTGCAATTGGGAAAAAACATGCTTTTTGCCATTGGGAAAGTGACCAAATATTGGTCATCAAAACGGCCCAAAACAAACCCTATAATAATTATGCTCATGTTTTTACAGCTCTGTCAACTTTAGTGGTGGCGTCCTATCATGAAGATTCATTTGGAGTTGTTCAAATGTCACTGAAGGACATCATTGTAGTTATACTTAACTTACAAGAGGTAATTTCTGCATTTTTCTTCTCTGCTATGTATTCGGAATTTGACTGAGTCTAAATCACCACATAAATGCTACTAAATCACTTAATGCTATGTTTATAGACTGAGTTTTACAGTTGTTTTTCTACCATTTTATTCTATATGTGTTGTTTAGGTGTTATAAAAGACAATATTATGTATATTTTCTAGAACATTGACAAACATTTCAAGTTGACTGGTGGTGTGACTCGACGAATACTGAAGGACCATCATGATATTCCTCTCAAATATTCTCTTCAAACATCACTGAAAAGTTCCATCTACAGCATTGTGAACACATTTGGTAGACACTTAATGTATGTATACAGTTTCCATTATTTACTACATATCTTAGGCGAAACCATTTACATTTTTAATGAAGCTTGTTTATCTGTGGAAGATAGTTCCATCCTTGGTATTACATTTATATACGTTAAATTATATTGTTTAATGCATGCTAAATAACCAAAGTTGTCAATGTGCTATAAAACAACATTAAACAAACATGTGAGCTAGAAATTGAACTTTATTTCATAAGGAGTGCAGAAAAATGATATCTAGTTGAAGTTGTTACTTTTTTACAATCAAAGATATATTTCTCCAGTTTCTTATTCTTCCTCTGTTTTCATAGGGATATCGACCTTCCTGAGGAAACTGAAAAGAAACTGCGCTATTTCTTGGAATACAGAGAATAATCCGGTTACAACAGTGAACAGCTAGGAATCAATGGAGCCAGTTTAAGTGATTGTGCACAATCAACTTTTGTGATAAAGTGACTGCAATATTACTTGTTATTATGCCTTAAGAGACTCTGTACGATTCTCTATTATTCTGATATTTTGACTAACTTGCCTGAACTAAATTATCAGAAAATCACAGCCAGAGTTTTGGTTGAGAATGAGTTTTTCTACTGGTATATAGATGTGAATTCAGAGGTGTTATTACGAAATGACTCTATCTTAATTAATTCTATCATTTTCCGGAACAATATAAAACTGGTGTTCAGAGCAAGTTTATTTCCATTTGAATTAAATTTCAGAACTAATTGTTTACTAGTTGTATTAGAAAACAGATTGAGAACATCTGTTTATACAGTAATTTTTGCCTGAACAATTGCACATAGATGTGGATCATGAATATGATGAATTGTGTGAGATGTAAACACAGAACCGATATAAACATACAACTTGTCAATTTCATTATTTTGTATTAATAATCTCAATGGAACATATTATCTTAATTTTTATTTTCTGTGAATAAGTCTTAGTTTTTTATCTACAGAATTTTTGTATTTGCTGGTTTATTTTGCTATGAAGTGCTGTTACACTTATGGGACAATGTCCTGTGCTTTCTGTTAGTATTTCTATCAGTGCATTTATCTCATTTGTCTGTCTTAATGTGAATAAATTGTTTGTTGAGTACTATTGGTGTTATATTGTTTTAAGAGTTTTTTCCACTTCAACAACCATGGTTCATCTCATCCTTTGGCACAAGATATAATCGGATATAAACATCCAGATGTTGAGACCACCTTTAGGACACAAATATTGGTCATAATAATGAGGTTGTCTCATTATCTAGTTGAATTATAGGGGAAAGAGGTCCAAAAATGAATGGTCATTATAACAAGGTGATCATAGTATTGATGTGGTCTCTAAGTGAAGTTTTACTGTATTTCCCATACAATACTGGTATATTACATAATCAATAGAAATAAGAATAAAATCAATCATTTTGATGACAAACTTTATTATCAAATGAGAATAAACATACACAAATAACCTCAATGAAAACCAGAAAATGAAGTTCTGGTCTAAAGTCTTTAGGATAACAAAAAAAGTACATTAAGCAGTAGTTAAAGATAGGTAGAACATAAGAATAAGAGGAATAGAACATAGCACTAAACATACATAATACAAACAAACGGTTCAAACATTCATTCAAAGACGTCAAATGATTATATTACTATGTTTAACAATGTGAGCTAAAAACACTGGTGGTGGTTTTAACTTTGACGAAATATATACATATCATTAAATACATTTTTATCAGTCCACAAATATCCTATCCAATTCACTATGAGAATACATTTGTGTTGAATAAACATGAATAATTACAGATCAATCCACACACTCCTTTTCACCAAAGTCACGCTAATAATGAAGATAGCATCACATAGAATAATCACAGGTTTTTTTTCTGTTAGTCCATGATACAAATACTTCACCAATAGAATGAGTTAGCAAGGAAATTTGCGGCTGAACTAAGCCATCCACCAGACTTAGTGTCAGATTTATTCTTGGCAATAGCTTTATCGTCAATTGGTTGCAACTCTTCATCATCTGGTAGGTAGTCAGGTAATTCTGTCTCATTCTCCTTGTCAATACCGTCACTGTGTATTCCAAATGACAGGAAAAGCTGAAAACAAACAAAAAATATGGTAAAAACAAATGCAAGCTTTACCCTTCAAAGAATATTAAATGATACAAAGCTAGGCTAATAAATTAAACTTGCTGATAGGACAATGAAACAAATGATAAAGTTCCTATGCACAAATGGCTCCATTCTGCAGCATTATATACAATAACTGCGAGCTATAACAAAGATGCCAAAACTGAAGCTTAAACATTGGACATAAAGTAAATAAAGACAGGGTCACAGTACCCAGTTGTTCATATAGTTTCATATACACTTACCTCATGTCCAGAATCATCTTTCACAACCTGCTGTGCATGAATAGACTGTGTCTTTGCTATGGACTGAACTAAATTCTGGAAAAAGTGAAACATAGGGTATGAGGAAATGTTTATATGTACAATCCTAAAACATATCATAGTGTATGTGTAAAAGTGTGTAAAACATCACATGAGCTTTTAAAATATGGTCATAAGTATACACAGTATACTTGATTATTTAAAACGAATCTCAATTTCCCAAATGAAAGTATTCTCTCAGCAATGCATGAAAAGCAAGACTTAAGATCGTAAAATTGTAATTTGAGTGATTTAAAATATTCCATCACAAATATAACCTAAAATAAAAAAAAATGGTAACATAATATGACTTAGTTCAAATGATACAGATTAGGGGGCAAAATTTTTAAGGAATGCAAATCGTATATAACCTAGAAGATAAACTGTAACTTAACATATATGCAGGTACAAAGTTTAAAACAATTAAGTCAAACAATCCCTGTGATATGTGTCACACTTCCGTGAGCTTAACACTACACCCCACCACCTTAAATATAATCAATCAAGATTGCTATTGACTAAATGGGACAAAACAGATGATGATATTTATTCTACAACAGAACAATTGAAGTTCATCACAGACTAGTCAAAATTTAAAATGAAACACACAAGAAAATGTTCACGCCATTCATCCATCTATGATCTAATGTAGTTTCTATGTCTGCCATAAGGTTACTGGACTTTCAACAAGATGATACAGATTTCATAGAGTAACAAATATCCCTACCTTATTTAGATAGTTTGAAAATATACAATTAATTAATACCTCTGGACGAACGTCCAGTTTTGAACGAACAATACATCTTTTCTTGTTCATATCAAACGTAATACTGATGACACCTTTCACTTGTAGCAAGAGTCTCATACATACATCTCTATCACACTGAAATAATTAACAAAAGATATTATTTATTAACAATCTTTTAACAATAAATTCATTTTAATTGTAGTCATTAGGATAAATGTTACTGATTTGAAAAATGCCATTAGGAGAAGGTAGTATTGTAAAACTATGGGGCTCTAACATTGATGTATGGCACAAATGAAGAAAAAGCATTTTGTATGTGAAAAAGAAAATACACACGCTTATTTAGTATAAATGTGGAGATGAATGAAACAATTTCTTAATATAGCAGATTAATCAAATGAAAAAAACAGAAAGGATTGATAAGCTTAATGGGAGCATTGAGATGTTTTACCTTGTTCAACAATCCTTTAAGTTGTAATACTATCAATTTCGAGTTTTTGATTCCACCGTGTAACATTTTCTGCATGCTGGTTCTTCTGTTGAAACACAATCAAAGAATATACATGTACATAAAACAACATGAAATGTTGAACCATTGTGTCATTTACAATATGAAAAAATACTTTCCTCCACCAGTAAATGTAAATAGAGTAATTCTGCAAATGATTCTTGAAAGTTTATCAAATGATCTGACACTTATAGGGACTACATACACAGAGTTCATATATATTTTAAGGTATTAGCATGCATTACGTTATTTTTAGTATGGGATAATTGCAGAAATATTCATTGTAGAAAGGTTTACAGTTAATTCTACATAAAATACTATTTCCTATGATTGTCTCAATCTTGAAACAGCAAGTAAACTAATACTGAATGTAACATTAAATACCTTGATGTGTATGCATTTGATGTGTTCAAATCTCTGAGTGGAGTTACATGTCCATCTTCTTTCAACAAATTGTACACATCCTTTGCTAGATGGTCAACCTCTCCACAATCTTTCCTGTAACACAAGATGTAATTAATTCTTAACACAATGAAATTGCTCTCATAAAGCAATGTTTTCATATTTCTTTTTTATTTATAGAATATGTAAAAAAATTATCAACATTCATCTGCTAATACTGGGGCACAAAGCTCACATGTTATTGAAATTAAAACAATGCCATGGCTCCTGTGTAAACTAAGTTACTTTATCATTTATTTGATTTTCAAATCAGAATAAAATTAACAGGATAACTTATCTAACAAATACTATATGTAATAATTCCTACCTTTCAACAAGAGATTCTAACTGATCCATCATACCAATGAAATTTCTCAACAAAGGTCTATTATCTTCTGTTTCAGCAAGTAATCGAATTGTCTGAAAAAAAAAACATAAAAATGTCTTTTTCCTGTTTTATGATGTATAATGGTTTCAGATGAAACTGGAATTGAATGCATCTAATTGCTACAGTTGTTACTTACAGTGAATAGTAGCATTCCATTCAAAGCAAGCACAATTAAGGAATGTGTACAATGGTATATTAGGGCATTAAATGTCCACACATACTAAAAAAAAAAAATTATGCATATTTGATATATTCATTAGGATTTAAAGGGTACCAAAACATGCTATCATCTTTTAGATTATCAAGTAGGAATACTGCACTCACCTCAAGAGCTAACTTGACAATGGCTGTGTCAGAATTTGATAAAACTAAAACCAATCCTCCAATGCAAGTGTTATCCTGAAATAAAGACATTATAGAAGTTCTATATAGAACAAAAGACACGAAAACATAACAGGTTAATCATCAGTGAGCAATTACTGGTTAGCTTTTGGAGGCTTTTATTACAACACCGCAACTTTTTCATGCATTTTATAGAATTAAATTCATAATGTAATGCAATGGTTGAAAAAAATAGACAAAATGATCGATAATCCAATGTAAAACTACACCCATACTTAGACACAATGTAAACATAAGTCAACAAATACACAGTATTTTTATACACCTACAGAGAATGGTGGCTGGGTGGTTTGGAAGGGGAACAATAAAATGACAAAGCATACATATCCTCCCAACATTTATTACAAATAGGGTAAAACCTGGATGGTTAAAGGCTACAAGGCTATTCTACAAGTAAATTTAACAATCTTTTAACCACAAATACCATCAAAGAAAAAATTTCTGGATTTCATAAATGATTCATGGGTAATACATAAAGTAACATGTAACATTACAACATACCTTAATCAAGAATGACCTTTTCTTAGAGTCCATAGCCATAGACTTCATGGCTTGAATTGCTTCACAAGACACCATTCTGTACACCTAAAAACATGAAGAGAAAACAATAAAACGATCTGATGGAAACATTTTTAATGCTTATATATGTATATATTATCATTTCTTGTCACAAAGTTTTCAGTTGGAACACAAGAATGTGGATGTAGTGGTTTACGGATGTTTCAGTAAATAACAAGTTTGGTAAATTAATTTTATATACTATTGTAACTGTCTAGGTCGTTTCGGTAAAAGAGGTGTTATTCACACTTTATCAGTAAATATGTACTAATGCACTATTTGGAAAACACCTTCTTCTTAGTTGGCAATATTTGCTAGTGTATATAAACTTTTGTCATGTGAATACTATTTATGACATTCGTTTTACTGTACTTAATGCTGTTACAACATTTTGGTATGTGAATATTGACTTGGGAATACGAATCATTCATAAATGATCACATACTTCGGATAGAATTTTCTTTTTAATATTTGTGTTTGAATTGTAAAACTGCATACCTACTCATCGTAATTTTATACTTAAGCAATGTACATATTTGCGCAACTTTAATGACTCCTAAAGAAATATCAACGCCTAGATTGTTCAGAGTAATCATTCACCGATAAGGTGTGAATAACACTTCTTTACACCTTTTTACAGAAACATCCAAAACAATCACTATATAAAATCAATTTACCGAACTTGTTATTTACCGAAACCTCCAGCATCCGGATATAGTCACTGCAAATATTGGCAAAATAATATAATTAATTTCCAACTAACTGCAAAAAATCAGGGTAAGGAACATTGTCAATACGCATTTAATCAAAAAACATGCACATGATACATACAGTACGAAGAATAACGTGTACGAAAGACAACGTTTTCGAAATCTGTATAATTCGAATTATTTTTTTAATAAATCTTAATCTAAAATTATCAGCTAAAAAATATGTAGCTCTTTTCTATAACGTCCAAAACTATATATTACCCAGTTTATGAATGACTCAAGTTGTAAACAAATCTTGAGGTTCAAAACTGCCACTTAACTCAAATTGAACACAATATATGTAATGGCGATTTTGATTAGACAATTTCTAAAACGAAGAATTTGATTGGTTACCATGAAAATACCGGAAGTGCTTACTACTTTCGTTTTAAACGTCAAGGCGCATGAAATATTGAAGATTATTATTAGGTTGCAACCGATGGTACGTCGACTGCATTGATATACAGGTTTGAATGATAATTATGATTTGTTGTCTTCACACTTTTTATTAGTTCATGTGATCATTATGGAGTTGAAATGTTTTTCGCTGTGTAAAAATATTTATTCGTCCTTTAAACTTTCGTACTAGTGACATTATGACGTATTAATTATAAGTATGGCACTAGTATGCCCATTGGTGTAGTAACCAGCGAACATTTCATGCCTCTCAGGCGTATTTTCTGACAAATCAGGATAAAGCAAAATTTGATCCCATGTATTACTTCTTTTTTTATATTGAACAGAAAATCAAAAAAAAATTTTTGGAGACATTTGAATAAAGATCACTCCTTGAAACCGCCCCGTCTAAACAGTGCTAAAATGAATCAAAGCAATGACTAGAGTCTTTCAAAAAGGTATTTGGCATAGGTAATATTGATTGCAATTGAAAATTATCCTTATTCAAATATCAGGCTCCCTTATTGATAAATCACAAAGACCTGCTTTAATTAAACCTGATTTCTTTTTCATATCCATTCCAATATCCAGGAAAATTGAAATTGCAATAAGTGGTATCATGGCATATTATGCAATGTAAATGCAATATCAATCAATTATTAACAACCAATCAATGATCTTGTACTGTGTTTAATTTTTTGAAATCTATTTCCTAAATCCTTTTGACATTTGACAAAAATTTGGGACAATAATGTTCAAAAGATTTATATTTGACTTAACAATCATAATTTGTTTTCCAATTACTCAATGTTATTTTATATTTGAATTTAATTTGCATATTGAGTGTCTACATATTATCTTGACGGTATTTGTTTTTAGATAGTTTACAAAAGTGGTACAATGTATCTAAATATCTACAAAATCTGCAAAAAGTGAAAAAGAACAACATGCTTGGCAACCACAGTAAAAAAGAGTTTCTCATTAAGAACAATATCTCCTTCAAATTACTGTAAATAAATTTAATGTTTTCACAAATAAGAAATTTACCATGAGAAAATCATGGATAAACTAATTTTGCATTAATAATAATAATATGCATGTTTTATTGATTTTTATGAACAAAATATTGTTTCTACTTACTGTTTGCAGATCAAGCATTTTCTGTCTCAAATAAATTTTGAACTTGACTGTCTTTTGCAAAGTGTATTTAGCTTAGTCTCTTTTCTTAATTTTACAAGTGATTCTTTCCACAAACAATTTGGTGATTTGTTTTAGTAAGCTAGTTCAAAACGTCCACTCTTGAAATCTCGATTGTGATTTCCAGTTAATGTGGGCATTGTATTTATTCAGTTTTATATGATGTATGTCACATGTTATCATAAAGTAGATCTCTACTCAACATTATCTTTCAGTTATATGCTGTTAATAAAAGAAAAGATGGTTTACCTTTGAGTAGATATTTTTAAGGCTTCCTTCTGTTCCATAATTATTTCTACAAATTGTGCTAATCACAAGTAAATTAATACTGATTGTCTGCTGGTGTTAATTAAAATTAAATTAATTGCATTGATGAGTTTGATATTCTTGATTCAGATGTTTGGTTGACACCTCGCAAACTTGTTACATGGCTGCAGTGTTTTTTACACATTTTCTTGTCCTAACTGCAGTTAGTGAAGTTCTGTCTCTTCAGTTTATTTGACATTAATATTTGCTTAATCATTTTTTTATTATGTTTCATACTATTGAAATTTATTTAGTAGTAAAGAATGACACTGCCATTAAACATAACTTGCATCTTTTTAAATGATCCATCAAAAGTATGATTGATTTTTAATGCGTGCTATTCTGCTTTAGTCTTGATATTGAGCTTGATACCCAATTTTTTATGTAAGATTTGAAAATAGTCATTTACATAAATTTGACTTTTTTGTACATTGATTTCAGGATGAACATATAAATCATGGACATATTTGAAGATTTAACAAATGCAATACGCTACATACTCAGTTACCTAGGCTTTGATGTCAATAATCTGGTAAATAATCTGATTTGAATTGATATGATGTATGCTTATTTTTCAGAACAAACATTTCAGACAAATTATTGGTAAAAATGTTATGATAAAAATTAGGAATTTGACTTGCAAATTTATTTAGTTTATCACAATGCGCTGTATGTTGTGTTCACAATATAAACATGATTATTTTATGCATTTCCTCTATTTATATGAGAATGTCTGGAAATCCAACAAGTTCTCCTTGAACAGTTTCCATTGTTTTATTCTGTACTAGGGCCAGATATTTCAACCATTACCAGTTAGACAACGAAACATTCGATATAGAAGTTTTGTGAGGAGGATTGGAAGTAGACTTCCCCTTAAAGGGGCACGTAGAATACAAGTACAGGTATTAGAAAATAAGATGCCTATAACTATCTATTGGCTTTCCATTTTGTTACGTATTCATTATTAAAATGCCTGTTCAAGAAATTTTAATGGGTGTTTCAACTTATCAGTATGTTATTGTATAAAATTAAAATATTTGTAACATTGACAAGTACTTTTCTGTAAATGTATTAAGTTCACATTTCTTTACAATTTTACAAACACATGTTTGGGTGGACTTTAGATGGACAGAAAGAACAGGTGCAAATCAAAATCAAATTGAAAAATCATTGTTCATCTTCAGTACGTTATTTTATAGAATGCATTGTTGACAGCCAGGAGATTTGATATACCACACAATGACAGCTTCTGTAGTGAGTTTTCCTACATGTCTAGCGGAGGTGATAATTTAGTATGGGTGGAGGAAGATCTTGGTAATAATTGTGTTATGGTCAGGTATGTATGGAAGCTTAATATTTCTTGAGAAATCCACAGCTTTGCTAATGTTTTCTCTTAAATTTACTGCACTCTTTTTCTGTTTATAATTTCTGTGACGTGATTCATCATTGACACAAATACTGTAGATTAGATTAAGTTACAGATTTTGTAAAATATGTTTCTTATGTGTTTTTGCTGTTTTAATACTCAGGTCATAATTTACCTGGTACCATAAATTGGTATTTTAATAAAAATCATCTCTCTATCATTATGCAACTTGGCTCTCTGTTGGATTTTGAAATTGGTTGTCAAACTGTACAATTTTATGTCTAGCTTTATGTAGATGATATAAAATATACAATTGTAGACCTAGAGACAGACTCAGAGATGAAACTGAAGAACCAGAGTTGACTGATCTTGATGATGGTATTGTCTTTGATCCGGTGCATAATAAATGTAACGAGAGAACCTCCACACCATTTGATCAATCTATTGGTTCAGTATCAGCGTATTCATCAGCTGATCCATCAACTCAACAGAAAATTAGTGACATGGAGGAAGAATTAGCTAGTCTTAGATCTCAGATAGCTTTACTCATTAAAAACCAAGAACATGTTCAACAACCTCCAAGTAATGCTTTTATTTTCCATTTTGTGTTTTCTATTGATATCTATTCTATTGGCAAAACATGTTTGACATTTGTATTCTTAAATATTTCTAACTGATTTCATTTCACATACTGAATTGCTTGTTGGATATATTGGCAATACATTTGTCTTATTCATACCTATTTGAAGGAAATGATAGCATGAAACTTGTTTCAAAAGATTAAACTGAAATAGGCTTTTATCAACTTTGTTATTGTTGTCAATATTTTTTTATTACTATAATTGTGGCTGTGTAATGTCCTGCTCTTGGTGTTGTATTACAGTACCATTTCCAGACATGACTGCGGGAGTTAGCTCAATGGCCCCACCTCCACCACCACCTCCAGCCTGTCCTCCTCCACCACCACCACCACCACCACCACCTCCCCCATCAACACCTAACATTGGTTTGTTCAAAACACCTAAAGCTGGAAAATCATTATCTGAAATGCTTAAAGAGGTAAGTTTGATACCTTATGAACAGTAAAAGTAAGAAAAAAAATTTTATTTTTTGTACTTTATGTCCATGATAAAGCTTGAAATATGATTATTTCACTGACACTAACCTATCATTACTATTTCTTGTCTTTTGTATCATAATTTATCAACTAAAGATTTATAATCTTATATGCCCGAAGCAATGATATTGACCAAGATATCAAGTAATTGCTGAATTGCTTGTACCATTTTTAGTCTCTGATATTGTGGAGTCTTTTCTAATATACAACTAAAAATAACATCTTCATGTGATGGATTATTTCAATACATGGCTTTATGTTATGGTCAGTATTCAAAACTCAAGAACTACTGCTCTTTTAGTCTATATGGTCCAATATTTTTTTAAACTTTACAGTTCAGGTTAATGTCTAATGTAATTCTTGAAATACAATGCAGAAAATGTTTCATTCAGCACTTTATGTATGTACTTTAGAATAAAGATAATCTACAGCCTGGTGATATTAACAGTACTGACACAAAAACTTCACATCCTCCATCAATGGCTGATGTATTGAAAGGATTAGGTACTGTAAAACTCAGATCTGTAAAGAGGTAGGATATATTTTATATGGATATAATAACTATGTGATACATTTCATTGTTTTTAGTTAGTGAGACTAGCTTCTATAAGAGCTCAGTGTGTTATTACTGAAGATAGTTAACTTAAGTTTTATAGATGACATTTAGGTATAATAAGAGGTAGATCTTCTGGCTTCCAAATATATGGCCAAGGATTGAATATGTCAGTAGTGAGATATTTCTAGATCTTCAAAGTCATTGAATTTGTTACAAATACTGGTTTAGTTAGTATTAAGGGAAGCAGTCATATAGATTGAATTGTATAGATTGTATACAACTTAAGAAAAATGTGATAAGTAAATAAATATGTTTTTATGTAAAATGAATGTACTTTTACTATGCGTTGATACAGTTTTACTGATATTTTATCCTCATACAGATCACCAGGTGGTACACCACTAAAACTTGATAAGCCTAAATTATCTGAGAGTCAGGATCCTGCTTCTCTTATCGCCATGGCATTAAAGAAGAAGTTTGCTAGTCGTATTCTCCACAGTCCTAGAAGTCCTCTCAGTCCTGATATAGATGATAAAGAGAATGAGTATGCCTCCCCTGATAGTCCTTTAGCTCCTGTAAGTATATCCATGTATTAAGTTTTCCAGAATTTTCCAGAACTACCATTTTTTTCCAGGTCCAGACCCTACTAGTTTTTATCGTTTCTGTGGCACTGAGGTTAAGATTTCTGTTTTTTGAAAATTTTCAATTTTCACTCATGTATGCAGTGAAGCTTTGTTTATACATTGTGTCTGGTCTATTTATACATACATCTTATATGTTATTTAAATTGATATTTACATCTGTATTCTGACTCCTACTTTTATGATTTGATAAATTCTTAATGTTCTAAAAATGGCCTGAGTGTGAATGTTTTATTAATTCATTTACCGTAGAATTTTTGCCTGTATTTTATTTATCAAAGAACATTATCTGGTGTGTCTCATCAATACAGTACCTAATGTATGTAACAACAATTTGTTGTACAAATAACATTAGCAATATGATTTTAAAATGTTTGATTCTGATGCTTTTGTTAGCAATTTCTCTGTATCTGTTGTAGTTTGGTCAGCAAATACTAAAGAAGACAAAGAAAAGATCAATGTTATTTCAAGAAAGACGTAAAAGTGCTAGTCCTTTACAGGAGAGAAACCAGTGACAAACATTTACAGTTGTTAACTTTGATACTAGAAAAATCTCAGATATATTCACCCAGAAGTGCTCATGTACTTGTGCCAAGCTTCTATATTGTATAACTACAACTGTAATTCAGATCTTAATCTTTTCTCCATTAACTTACAGTATGAATGGAAGACTTATGAAAGTATAAATGTGCCTGTCTGGTTTTTGAACTTACATTTGTATACCTAGATTTTTTCCACTGGGCCTAAACATTGCACCAACAGCCAGAGCCATTTGGTTACTTATCCAGTTTTAACAGCTGAGGCAGATCTATGCATACCCCTGAGTAAAACCACTCACGTTCTGTAAGCTATCTGGACAGCTTCCTCAAGTATGAAGTTTGTCTAGTACTTGGTGGAATTCAAATTTAGGGAGGGACTGGTGATTAATAGTCAGAAACCATAACCACTTGAGCACAGACTTTACAGAGACCCCTTAGATTATTATTTACTTGATATGTTCATTGTATCTTCTATGGACTGATGAATTGACTTCTCAAGGTCTACAATAATAAATGTGTTTTTACATTATTATATCATAATCTCCTTCAAGACTTATTCAGAATTAATTGACTTGACAATTGCTACATTAGATTAAGTTCAGTCTATTATATGCAATCTGCTTAATTGCATTACTTTAAAGTAAGATTTGAGTTGGATTTTCATAATGAAATGCAGATACTAGAAATTTTTACTTGAGAATGGACTCTGTACTTCAATATTGGGGGTGTAGAAATGTTTTCATGTAGCCAGTAAACTACTAAAAGTAGGAGGGAGGTGTGTGGGTTCCTTCCAGAAGGAGAAGAAGGGGCAAAGTCCCCTTGTGGGAAAAAAGTAGCTAGTGAGAATGCTCAAATAGCCAGTTCATTCTTACAGCTAGTTTCTACACCCCTGAAATATGATACCAAATGAAATTGTGAGCATTATAGAGTTGTGTTATTAACTTAATTAAAAATGAAATAATGATTGAGAAACTGCCTCCTTTTCCGTTACAAATTTCGTTAATTTCGTGGAGACCAGACAGACTGTGGTGGTTAGCATTTCTATAAATGCACTGAAAACTGTATATTTATATCAATGTACTGTGAAATCTTTATCAAAAGCATGTAAAATTCAAATATCATGGGTTCTTTTGATGAAGTACAATTGTGAAACATGTGTCCTAAATTATATCACTTCTGATACATATATTGTATTGTACATGTGTGCTTGGTGATAATTGTCATAAATTATTTCATAATTCAAGCCATTTAAAGTGCCTCTTTGATAATTTTTGGAAAAAATATTTTGTATATCATTACCTCAGTTATGTCAGTGACTTTGTAATACACATGTTTGTTTGAGTGATTGAATGATTCCTGTTTGATACATTTTACTGGTATTCACCCCATCCTCTACTGCTGTTTCATATTTCACCTCTTGTTTCTTAATTTTCTCAAATAGACTTTCATTGACTCATCTCTATATAACCTGTAAGTGCGCCATTATCTGTCCCCTCTTATAATAAGTTATTGTACTTACTGCTCTACCACCTATATTTGTATTAAGTGAGTTCACGATTTTATGTCGATATCAATTTTAGGATTATTTTTCTGTAATCTTTAATGCACGGATGTTCATAACTTACAGTTACTACCATTGAGGCATATTGACATGAGCGTATATAAGATTGTACTTTGTGATAATGAATGTCTTTCATTCTGTAAAATATTCCCATAATTTTGTCAATGTTTCTAAATCTTCTTGGTTTATGGGTAACCATATTTTTGTGTGAAAACATTCTGGTATTTCATATTGGAACTGCGTATTCAGAACAAAATATTGCTTGATTATAATTCAAGATATTGTGCTTTATACGGAAATTAGTATACTAAATCATTAGCATCATTGGTGATTTATTTGTCTGTAATGATTGTGATGCCATTGATGGAGTTTTTTTTATTAAATTACAAATACAACTGTCTTAAGTGTTCATTGACTCTCATATATTAATTTCAACAGTGCTTTAATATTCTGTAAGTAAAAAAGATCTCTAAAGTTGCATTACATAAAACAGGTACATGATTATAAGTGATTAACAGTGTTTTTTTCAGTGGTGTGAAAATGTAAAATTATCCTATAAGTTATTTTTGTGTAAATTTTATGTACCATAATAATTTGTAGAAAAAAAGAGAAAAAATATGATATTTTTTATGTGATATTCTGTATAATTGTTTCAGGCTTTGCTTATTTACAAACTGTTCGATAAATTTTTAGATATGTTTGTATATTGTGTTCTCGCTTGTAATTTCTAGTTGTAGCGATAATTTTTCTGTGTAAATAAAGACATTGGGAAGTTAATAATTGTTGTTTTGTCAACCTAAATTTCATGGCACTCAGTAATGACTGTATAAAACTGTACACATACTTGTTACAATAATGAACATTCTTTACTTTTATTGGGTTTAAAAATAATTATCAACTGTGTTTCAGTTATGTATGTTATGTTCATCTAATTAGTACTTACAGGTTTTCTTTGAGTACAAACCTGTTTCCATATAGAATCTACATCCCCTCTTGCAGGGAGAATTGAAGGTGGCCTATCTAAGTTCTCAATCTCATAACCTACTGATGGAAATTAGTTCACCTGAGTGTAACAGTTTGCTGCATATTTTGCAAGTTGCAATTAATTTTATGCTTTCTCCTACCCACCTATCACTCCAGGAAGCACTGGTTAGATCAGCTGATCACAAGGTTGATCTACAATGTTTTATCCCATGGAAGCCAGTACCAAATGCCCATGAACAATTGTATGTACAAGATCAAACAAGTTAAATATTGTCAATTAAAATGCTGAGCTCGATGTTAAACACATCTTGTTATCTGACAGTAAATAATCTGTTAGTTAACCTAAAATGTTGACAAGATGAGACCACAAAGTTATGTACTACATGCTGAGATAACAATTACAAATGTATATGATCATTCTATGAGGATGACATGACATGGAACATTTTATCCACTGGACAATGTTTACCCGGTTCTATTTGTATACTTTGCTGATTCAACGCCGAGGACACATACGCATGTATGATTATTTTGTCGTATTATGACTGAAATAGTAGGAAAACTCGTTCTGTCCATACATTTCATGAATTAGTTTTGCCGTTGGTCTAAACTGCGTTCAATAGTCAAGTTGAAAATAGCGATTGAAAAGGAGAAACATACAAAATTTATCTTCAACACTGACGTCATAATTATAGCAGCTGTGCTGAAATTTTTACGTAGATTCGTTCTTCAGTATTTCATTAGAATCGTAATAACTGTATTTTTGTGTGTGTTTAAAGCACATGTATCATTACTTACATACGTGTTATATTCTTATCGACAGAAGATCGATTATTTCCACTGTTTGCAGGTACATCGTGCTACAAATACAAGACAGTCATAAAGAACAAAACGTGTGTCATCTCATTGTTTGAAGTCTGTTAACTGTCAATATCGGCTTACATAATGCTGTTGATATGTTTATTCCACGTACGTGCAGGCTTGTTAACGCACGGCACGTATGATTTGATAAATTAGCGGTTTGTCTTCATGTACGGATAAATAAGCAAGCGCAATTTTTGTATGGGTTGAAATTGCGTACAAAAAGAGCTATTACCAATGAATACCGCATGAAACATTACTCATTAAAGCATGATTGAAATCCATTACTATGGTGAAATTCTCAGATAATTCAATATAATAATGACACATAATTGAGTAATCATACCCAGACATCATAGAATAACCTTAACACGTGTGATGAAACACGCAATGACTGGATTTATCACTTTCATAACACATATAAAACGTAAAGAACCATTGAAATTCCAACAACACAAAAATAAAATACAGTAAAATCTGTGAACAAAGGCCACCCTTATTGACAGATGACCTTTATTCGGAAGTCAGTTTGTTCTAAATACTAGTAATCAGTGACGGTTATTCAAAGACTTGACTATATTGACAGGGTGGTCAGGGTGGCGGCAAACACATGTTTGACTGTAGAATCATAATTGGTTGGTGCTGTTTGTGCTTGATATACTTTGTAATATTATTGCACCTATCATAATGAACTGTGCGTGCAATCAGTAGTTAAAACAAAGCCTTTGTTTAAGTTTGATAATTCAATTTGATATCACCGACAACGTGCGCTAAATTGTACATATACTGTATTTTATTAAGGACTTAATTTACTTTAAAATGAAAACAACATGGTCATTCCATCATTAAATTATTTAGATCCATGCACATGATATTAAAGAGTATTTGCGTATTCATAATGTACAACGTAACAAAAGAACTTCATGTGCAAAATACAGTGAAGCCATGCAACACAGAGCTTCCTAATAATGGGCAAATAAAGAACAAATTTCATACGAAATCATTGTATTGATATGGGGACTTCGGTGTTCCTGAATTTTGACGGCACATATCCTATAGTGAGGCTTGCATTTACTTTCCATATATTGATAATTTAAAGTTACAGCCTACTTCAAATAACCAATTATGAACATATACAATGCATACAAGTACATTTAGAGCATATGTTTTTATTTTATATCATTAAACACTGTTTATTTTTAGATGTAATTTTAAGGAGGGACTTGTACAAATGTATCTCATAATTTTGCACTTTGTACAATACACATAACATGCTTGTGACACAACTGAGCGGGAGCATTAAAGTTCGTCTGATTCAAGAAAAAACGTGGACTCTCAGGCGCGTGCCTTGGCCAAATTGAAGTGGATTCAAGAAAATGATATGTTCTGAAAGTAGTAAATTTAATCCCATTTCGGTCAAGAATTCGATTGATTTTAATTTCTAACTAAAGCTTTTTTACCGTCCCTTTTATTATTCATACCACATATTATTATTATTTTACTGTTTTTAATTCAGTTATTTATTCTGGAAAAATGATGTAGACTCAGCTGCGTAGTTGCACATCGGCAGGTACGCGCCTGACTATGTCACTAAATGGTGATCAAGTTAGTCTTTATGCATTTAATATGTGTCTCAACTCACGCTGTTTTAAGCGAAAATTTCCAAAGTATAAAAGAAAAAAATAAATTTCCATACATTGATACTTGTGTGTAACATATCAAGCAAGCGTTCCAGTCAACACGTTTTGTCAATTGCACGTTATTCACTATTTATTGTATTACTGACATAATAAATAAAGCATCAAAAATCAGGTATCACATTATAATGACCATTATATGTGGCCTTGGTCAAATGTGCTGCTTCAGACAACCCGCAACTTTTATAATTAACCTCGATTATCGAGATCATACTACATTAACACGGATGCTGTCCCTGATCAAATTCTATTGGATAAAAAGATACTTTTCACAAGTGTTCACTAGTGCAAAATATATCAGTAAAATCGAATGGAATGTTTATATGTTTATCAAGTTAGGTACAGGATTATCACACCATAGAAATGGTAACTATTACAACAGTTTGTTTTAAAGATGGTTTATTATATAGTTTTAATTAGATAAAGCAGCTTTGTTTATTCCACGACTCGTCATTTATTTCATCAATAAATCTATACCCTAGCTATAATCTCAGCGTTAGAAATATGTTCACGTGCATAATTTTTCAGGCAGTTCTTCATTGATAATTCGCATTTTATACTTCTTTTATGTTGTGTATGTTTCAATGCTCGTCGCAGAAGAGTTAATATCAGGGCTGTATATGCATGGATATAAATCGAAACTTTTAGTTCGGCATCATGCATAGAAACGACAATACATGTGAATAAAACACTTCAAATCGTATGAAAATGTCGATAAAATGTATTTTATGAAATGTTTGGAATTAATGATTCACGCACGAAAATAGCAAAAGTACAATTTTACTATTTGGAAGAAATGAATTGTCATCAGTGTCTGAGGTGACATAAACGTGATATCATTTGTGACATGTTTTGTCTATAAGCACACTTCGTTTGTCGTGCATGTCTCCTGCTTTGGTGCACCTATATCACTGAGTTAGTAAGCTCTTTTAAAATAGCTATGGCGCCTTAAGTGCACCACAAAAGTTTATTTAGTACTTTATTTGCATACAAAGTACGTTTGTGATTCTATGAAATATTTCTATCAGAAGTACTTGACAAAGTTCATTTCACACACATTTTCTTCTTTGTTTCACGCTTAAAACATTGGAGTAGTTTCAAGTGCTTCAACAAGCAAATCATGATATTAATATTAGTTTTATGCAGATGATGATTTTAACTCTTGATGATAACTTCATTTATTAATGGCAGCCAGCATCAACCATTCTAAAGATGGGGGTTGACAATGTACGCACTGATATACAGAGCATAATGTATTCAAAGAAATCAACATCAGCAGTCTCGGTTACCCAGTTTTGAGTGATGGCAATTAATCAAATTTCAATGTTCACTGAAGTAATTGCTCTGCATTAGAAAATTCCACCCAATGACTCACTTTAGGCAACTTAAGTTTCGACGCAAACATAACGATGTTCTTGCAGTAGAACTATCTTGGTTTAAGGAAATAAATCCCAGTGTAACATACTAAACTGGAATATCCGGTTAGTTGTTGGTATATTATTTATAAATAACTTCCCCATTAGCTATTCATTTAGACCATGCTAATGTCATGATTTGAAATACACGTATCTAAGATTCAAATATACGAGTAGTACTTAGACGATAGTATTTTCCAGAGAAGAATTGATGCTTTCCGTTATAATTTAGTGTTAGACAATATGAAGATTTAAAAGAACAAGAATGAATCGTTCTTTGAGCATTTATTACCATCGCAATGATAAGAAAGGTGACTCAGAAAATAAAAAAACATCAATTAATCAACAATTGAAAGTCTCGTATTTTAAACCATGTTCAAGTCTCCAGTCTAAAGTTAAATAAAAGTCTGCCCATAGAATCAAAAATGCTTATAGAACATAATAATTGTACGAGTTTTATATACACATGTAGTAAACTCATCAAAACAAAGTATTAATAAATGCATGGTTATATAATCAAATTGGATAGAAGACAACTGTATCGGTGTTTGACCGATCTGAAATAGTATGAGGAATTTTTGACTGACCACTATATGAATGGTTCATCGTATACATACAGATTTGTCTACTCTTATTTAATCATTCCCGAATTCTTGTTTGATTTCTCAAATCTTGTGACACGTTGTTACATTGTTAATATACATATTTACAAGTACTTCATTCATATTTGATCCTATCCAAACGTGTGATAAGTGATATCCTGTTCAATATTGCAATCGTTGTTGTACATCCTGATATTGTTGTAAACTTAAAGTCGGTTTCTTTAGCGCAAATCCTGACAAACTAGGACGTATGGGGCCAAATAGACTAGGAGCAGCAAGTTAATCCTTTATACATATTTGATGTAGACGGGGCTTATATTTACATCATGGGAAAATGCTAATTGAGAGCGATGTCTGGTCAAGTTATTTAATTTTGTTTCAAAAAAGTATGCTGGAAGACGTACGCTTTCACTTGATTTGACAGTCAGATGTGTTTTTATTCTGGATATTCAAAATTATGGTACATGAACACAGATTACTTTTCTCATTTTAAATACCTGTATTCGTACATAGTGGAATAAGTTTTAATTACGTTTCAGTAAAATATCCCTGCTATATGTTGTGGTTTTATTTATCACCTAATAGTAAAATTTATAATAAAAAATGGATCTAATCCTTGAATCTACGTTGTGTATGCGGTTGGTTGTATCTCATACATTTTTATGCATTTAATAAAAACATGTACTAATACTTGAACACTACGATGATAGTCATATGACGATATACAGTTTATGTATACATCTCATATATTAAGCTGAACTAGTATGGTTTGTTCCTTTCTTTAAAACATAGCTGTAAATGGTATGGTGTCTAAAGCAGCGAAAAGTCGCCACGAATTTCAGCATACGTGTTACTTCTCAGTATTTCAGTTCTGTAATTCAACATTATCCTTACAGTAAATATAAGTTAATCATAATTATAAAGACATATATAGATTATTGTCATTGCTCAATTCAGAATTACGTACAGTGATACAGCAATAGAAACGAATTTCAGACTGCGATAAATAATGGTCGTAATATTATGTCGTAATATTATAATTTGTATCAATAAAAATTCTTGTTTTGATCAAGCAACAAGAATTTACTAAAAATCAATAATAGGGCTAAAAATCTATTTTCCTTATCATTTATAATTTACGTTGATAATGGGTGTTTAAGACGCAATATCGATCGGTAAAGAAAATGAATAGCTGTTTTATGCTTGCAGTTTCTTGACGCGGAATTATTTTCAACACTTTTGTTTGAAATGGTTCTTCGAGTTTTCAGTGTTCGCTGTGGAACAGCTTGAAAATTACAAAAAACTTTGGCGCAGAAAGTAAATAAATCTGCGGTAATTTTCTCTGAGGCTCGGCATGATTTTAATTGATGGAATCTAGCCAACTTGTATCATCGACGTACAGCCAACTTCACTTAGAAAACAACACTGTGCTGGAACTGTTTACAATACAATAATTAAGTAGTTTAGGAGTTATGTGAAAATGTCACGATGGTGAGTAAGACCATTCTTTATTTGTGGGTTACTCTTCACATAAGAAATAGAAATATTTTCTTCTTTAAAAACTAAGCAGACGACATTAATTTCACACGAGAATGCGTTAAAGCTGTTATGCATCTTTTGAGAAATTCCAGTCTCTCGTGTGTGTTTTTTTAATTCGCCTGTATCTTAAAGTTGTGATTCGACGTGGATTATGTTACATCCATACTATTTATCTAATGACAATTCAATGTCAAACGCCAGTACGAATTTCCCCTAATATGCTTGAATACATTGTACAAATTGTAATCAAAATTATTCGGACTAATAAAAGCTCTGAGGCACTTCGAACTATTTTTAAAGATACGGAAATAGCTGATAAAGTGGAAATAGAAAACCTGTTATCACGTCCTTTTTTCTGCCAGCTAATCATGCACAAGTAAGTTGTTTTGTTGAAATGAAATGTATTAAAGTGTCCCTCTGTGATACACGCATCTTCACTTAGGTATCTACATACGACATAGACCAACGAATTCGTTCACAAAATAAAGAAATAAACATAAGGTTGGCGTGCATTCGATTTTTAGGAAAATAAACCTTTAAACTTGACTGATTTAATCAGTAAACACTACATTAACCTCACACTAAAACACAAAGACAGAAGTTGAGGCGACGGACTATTTCAATCGTTTCCATTTACAATGTCCTCTAGAAGTATGCGATGACTAACCATCCATAATAGGTTAAGTACATTCCTGTCGCTATTAATTTGATATAAGTTTATTCACCAGCATAACCAGTGATCGTAAGACGCTGACTGGTTACATAATCAAGACCAACTGAACCTATAAAACGTATAGTTCAGAAAATTCACTTGCTTTATCGAGTGCGAATCTGACATCATGGATTTATAATAATTGTGTCTGTAACATGATGTGATAAAATTTCGCTATAAAAATGAAAGAAAACATGTTTGTACATAATTCATCTCATTATTAGCCTTTCGGAAAATGCTATCCCACATGCCTTATCAGTTGATTAATTTACTGAAAACTAGAATATGGGTATTACGCAGTCTATACCTGTTAACGTTACATTTTCTGACAGACGAATTTTTCTTTGTGTTGTGTACTGTAGGTAACGAACCGTGAATCCTTTGTGTATTCCGTCTGACAGAAATCAGCTGAGTAGGTAAACAGACACACGTGTAGTGATACTATTTATAGTCAAGTAAAAATTGACGTCATCCAATCAATACGCTACATTCTCAGTCACGTGACATGACATTGAACTAAAATGGTGAATACACTATTGATATCGGTGATGGCGATTTAACGAAATAACAGGCAAGTAATTTTTGTTTTTCAGGATGATGAACCATTTTGACAACAATCTTGGAATAAATATTAATAAAATGAAAAAGTTTTTCTTCCGTTCAGTTGCTATTTATCGTTCATTTAATTGCGCAATGTTGGACTGACAGTAGCAGTAATGAATATTGAACCATGATAACATTAACACGCAGTTAATGTATGATAGCCAACATCTTGTTCGTCGAAACAATGAGAACATCCGTGACTTTGGCGACATTTAAGTTTTTTATTAAAAAGTGTGATCGCTTTTGTTCGGGCTTGCATCTAATATAAACTTGTTCCTGATACATGACTCGTGAATGAAAATGTTGCAGAATTGATTCGACCTTTAATACATGCATGTGCAGATATAATAAGATCTTTACATGATTTGCTAGAATTTCAGCATGCATAATTTGGTTTACGTGGAATATGAAGGGCATAGGTAATTCTTATATTATACAATAAACATTCTTGTTGAATGTATGACAAATTTAGTGCTTATGGTTATCATGGAACAGTCAGAGACGATAATTAATTCTGTCAAGGATAACCATTCACTTTGGAAAAGAGATAATTGCCCTTGATTAGTTAACCATGAACTGTTTTTTTTTGGACATTTAATATGGACAATTTCGATTTCTGGTAAAATCTGACTAATTGTTGTTAAGAGTTGTGGCCCTTGATTTGTAAAAAAATCTATCTACTGTATTTAACATTTCCTACTCTTTGGTATGTTCTTTCTTCATTTTTTTTATAATAATATATTTTTTAATTCACTGGATAAAACTCCATGTTTGAAAGCATGAGTGTGCTCTTTAATAACTAAGCTACAATTCAAGACATTACCCCAGCCCCTTGTGAGAAGTTGCTAACTAACATATCATACACCTTAGCTATACAAAAAAAAATGCAAATTTACATGCATGTCACTGTAAAACATATTTTTTCTCATAAAAATGATAGATTCCATTTTATATTTTAGAGAGAAGTTTTTGATTATCAACGGGACAACATGGGGTTTTTACATCAGCTGGGCTTGCTGCTGTGGAAGAATCTTACTTTGAAGAAGAGAAGTCCTGTAAGGAAACATTTCTATAAATTGACAAAATTTCTATGCATTTAATGTGATGAAAATTGTAAGTTTCATGTCTGACATTTATACGGTAGAGGTAATTTAGTTTTACGTAATGGACGGCATTAATTAGTTTAATTTGTAAAGCATTAGGTCTTCAAATATCTGGTTAGTTTTCACTGCACATTTTCTCTGATGATATAGTTGGAGTCTAGGGTCATTGTCCTCCACTGCTGATCATGTGGAGAAGTTTGCAGTTACTTGTGGAGAACAAGGTTAGGTTATTAATTGCCTGTTTGTATATAACTGAAATAATGATAGAATAATGTTGGATATAAACCTTAAAGAAGTACAAAATTCACTAGAATTTGATCTGCCATATATTGATTCAAACCTTTATCTGGCCTAAGTTTAAGTATAGAGTGGCTTTTTAAAATAAAACATATGTTCAAAATTAAGATTTGTTTTTCCTAGGCACCTTATATCATATGCTATGAAAGTAATCATTCCATCGTTTATTATCTTCAAGAATCATAATTTATCACAAGTGTCTTTTTTTGATCAGACATGTTATTTAAGCATAAGTCATACACTTTTGTTTATTGGTAGTGTGTCACGTTGATCTTAAACTGTTGTTTGTTTTCCTATTTTGAAAATATTTCATGTGAGTTTAAGGATCTTATGTTCAGAAAAAAGGGGCCAGTCAGATTGATCACTCAGTTATTTTAGAATAATGCAGCTGTTTTAATACTAAGCAAATCAATGTGAACAATATCCACTCACGTTTGTATGAAATATCGATTGAAGTTCTGTTTATTCCAGCTATTTGTAGCTGTTTTCAAGCTAGTGTATAAATCATTGTTGTTACTCTTAGGTAATTGTACATTGTCAAATTGATACATTATTCATTCGTTTGCGTAATTTATAAGAGAGCTATAATCTATGGCTCCATCTTGTAGGTTTTGTTGGTTAATCAATTTACATTGTATGTTATCTCTACCTTTTAACTATATAAACCATCTTTTAGTCAACATGTCAGTTTCTGTATGAAGATTTACATAAACAAGCATTCACTGTAATCAATATTTCAATGAATAAAGCCTTCATCATTACGAGATGGTTATATAGTTTGTTATTATCAGATTATTGGTAATGCCTAATCATAAATTCATCACCTTTATAGATCACGTTATTATTGAATATTGATTTTAATTTATAATCAAGCTAGTTTCGCTGTACATTATAATTATTTCAGTCTTAACTTTTTTAAGTTTATTTAGTTGCTGTCAATCAATTTTTGGATGTTCATGAGTTACTTCTGTACATTGTATACTGACTAATAAGACAGGATATCAGAGATCTTTGACAATATACTAACATTTTGAATTCAGTAATAGAATCACAATGTACAATGTCTTTAAAATACATGTAATTCGTATTTGAACACTTTTCACTCAGACTGGTTCTGTTCTTGTTTAATTAGAACATCCCCTAGCTTCAAATATATGCCTGCAATTATAACGGAATAAACAAAAATGGCTGATCTCTGATCGTATTATTTATGAAACTTAGTGAAAACTGAGGTTGCAAGCTGAAACAGTAGCTCAGACTATTACTGATATACAAAAACATATTTTGTATTATGTATACAGTTCTGCAGTGAAAATAACATTTAAGCTGTAAGTTTGGTTCACTGATTAGGCAACAGGGATAGATAGTTCACAGGGGATAAATGATATTATTTTGATGTCATTCATTTTCAACTATTTAGTAAACTAAGTACATTTTTGTATGGATATTTTAATTTTAGAAGTGTCAATGTTGAAAGTGTTACTGCATAATATTACTTAGCAAAAAGTTAAATATTTGACTTGAGGAAACATCTTACATTGCGTCTGCTTGCCATTTTAGCTGTGTTTTATATGATTCAGACATTTTGTTTTATATGGTTCTTTAATGAATCAAATGTTCATTTTATCTTGTATGTAATACTTGGTTTATGGGCGTTAAACTCTGAGATAAATAATTGTACAAATGACGCAGATTTATATTGAATGCAACAAGGTGAAGTTAGTCATCTGCTCTTAAGTGTGAGTCTTATTCTCTCAAATTGATGTAGACAAGAACAAAATTGTTTGGGGTTTATAAAACACATTGAATTTGAGATGATATAACCCATTTTAAATAATTTATGGATACTCACTACCTCTTGTATGATAGATAAATTTTCATGCATAACAAGCACATACTTTACCTTGGAATGACACTTTAATGTACATTAATAATTTGACATATTCATATGCATCCTTATACCATACAGGTTATTCTCTCTGATGACTGTATATCTAAATTAGATAAGGTTTACTATTCATATACATATACATGGTCGTTACCTGTATAAATTATAAAAGCTAGACATTATCAGTTGTACTCAGCTATGTTTGATATTGCTGTATGTCTTTTTATGAGGACAAACAAAGGTTTTAATGTTCTGGCCTAATGTAGTACAGAAAGTGAACATGTATTCATGTAAAGTTACTTCTTGTCAAACTTACCTGAGTGTTACATAATATGAATGTTACTCTCTGTGTTCGAGACCATAGTTAGCAGTACTTACCATTTAGTGTGATTGTTACTTGACCAATTAGCCACCATAAGTTATTGACTTCCAAGTTAACTTACTGACTGTTTATGGACTTCTTTTTCTGGCTGCATACTTATGGTCCATGTTAGGTTTGATTTAGACTTATGGTATAGTCTAATAAAGCAATAGTTGGATCACTAGGTCGTAGAATTCACTCATTTATATTTTACAAACTGTAGATACTGTATGTTGATAGGAAGCCGCTAACATTGCTTTCAGAACAGCTGTCTACATTTATTGATCAGTTTATCATAGAAGAAGAATCGAGTGTTTGTTTTCTGTTTATTGTAACCTATGAGTCATTTAGTTACCATGTCTGCTATGTGACATATTAATTGATATAAAAATCAACTTGTTATAAAATTAGAATTGCAATTTATTGTGATTTTGGTATATGATTTAATTTTGTGAAACATATTTTGTTTGCAAAGATCATATGTCAAATATGTCTGAAATAAGACAGATATGCTGAAAATATGCTCCAGATAAGTAATTTTGGAAGAACATATATATGAAAATAGTATCTTGAAGAAGAAAAATAGGGCCTTGTTATTTAATTGAAAATTAAGACATGATTTTGATATGATAGGAGGTCAGTTTTTGCACGAACTAGCCTATGGCAAATTCCATGTAAAATACTAGTACAGTGTATATGTAAGCAAATATCAAATTATTTGTAGTTATTATTGTATAATTTAATGAAAACTATTTATTGATCATCATTTTTGTTTATTTTTTGCTTTGGGTCGTTACATTTAATTAAGTTATAAATAATCTGGGGTCTGTGTTTGATATGTACGGATAAAGTAAATCCTAATGTTAGATATTGTTAGAGACATGTGACTTGAAATAGAAGGATGGTTGCTATATAATATTGCATGATTAAAAATCAACTACACACATTTGTTAGACACGAGCCAATTAATGTTATTCGGTCTAATAGTATACTAGGTAAACCTCTGTGCTTTATGACATTATTTGTAAATTTCTTGTGTGACAATTCATTTATATTTGGCTTGCACAAAGTTTTGTTTGTTTTTGTTTTAATGGCAAAAAGCCGCAAAATATCATACAATACACAATGATCATTGCTTTGTTGTGTGATGTTGAGTAATTATCAATGCTTGAAATATACACATTTATAAGCATGCATGTTAAATGAAATCCAATGTTATTGACTGGTTTTATGGCATGTTCTACCTGGAGGGTGAAAGTGCCTTATTTTCTTATATGAAACTTATGTATATGACTTTAATAGTGCACGTATTGACCAGTATATCCCATCTACAAATCAGTGTATACATCAGGGATATTGTACATTAACCATATTATGAGGGAAAGAAATAAAATTTTATTGACTATTGCGTGGAGCACTATAGTAATAACTTAATGCTTTGTCAACTAAAATTGTGGACTATTGACTAAAGTGCACTATGGCCATCTTTTTTATTGTTCATTGTTTTTTTTTTCTCACAAAAAATGTACAACTTATTCTTTGAAATCGTTGATATGTTAAGATGTGTTGACTTGTTGTTGGAGAGCTGTGTACTTGGAGTACATGTGCAAACATTATGATTGTACAATAAGATAACAGTAGAATATCTGTATATTGTTGTATGGTGTTGTATATTGGTATGTCAGAACAATGTACTTTTACATTAAAAGTGATAGAACACATACAGGTTGTGATGAACGTCTTTTAATCAACCTTTTAATGTTCTAATTAAGTCATTTACCTCTGTTACAACATCATTAAACTATTTCTGATAAGATTGGGTTAGTCTGATAAAATATCAGAAATGTACAAGAGGAGAGTAATAATGTACATACATGTATTATATCAATTATGTAATACAAACTGTTTGTTTAACAGTCTTTATTGTCTGCTATCAATTATTGTTAAAAACTAAGTAAATATAACCACTTTAATCTTGTTATTATACACTTGTGGTGTTTCTTATGATTTTTAATGTCTCCAGTTAAGTGCTCTTCATTCTGTGCAGCTTCATCATGGCCCCTTATTTTGTTAGCTTTGTCCTTAAAACTTGTTTGATGTTAAATAATGATACTACTTAGGACTGTAAACTTGTTTGTATCAATCCTTGGTCCATTGTCTTATGCATTTTATTTTAGGGATGTTGGTGAATGTTTGTAAAAGACTTACCTGATGAATCATAATTTTGTATAATAAAACATCAAGGTTTATCATAATACACATAAATTATGGGCCTCTGTGGTTGAGAAGTTATATTCTGTGACTAGTAATCACCTGCTCCTCACTGCTGGTACCACTCAGTACCAGTCATCACCAGTTCCTCACTGCTGGTACCACTCAGTACCAGTCATCACCAGTTCCTCACTGCTGGTACCACTCAGTACCAGTCATCACCATCCTCACTGCTGGTACCACACAGTACCAGTAATCACCATCCTCAATGCTGATACCACTCAATACCTGTCATCACCTGCTCCTCTCTGTGAGTACCACTCAGTACCTGTCATCACCTGCTCCTCACTGCTGGTACCACTCAGTACCAGTCATGACCTGCTCCTCACTCACTGCTGGTACCACTCAGTGCCAGTTATAGAAGGTCATTGGTTCTACCCGAGTGTAGATTAAATTGGAAAGTTGCCAAATGACCCAGGCTGTTGGTATGACATTAAACCTAGTGAAAAAAAACACATAAACTTGAGTCATAGAATTTTACTGAAACCGTTTATCAATGCATACGTTTGTCCATGTTATCTTTAAGTCTTGTGTGACATTCTGGCTCATTGTCATATAACCACAGTTTTATTAATGATATTTTGATGTAGTACAGTAATTCAATTGTATAAATAAGGTCATTGCTAGTGGAACCAATATCATCTTCACTTATATGATGATTGTCATAGTTGTATTCAATTTTTGTTGCCTGTACTCCTTTCTGCTAAAATGCTGCAATTATGCACTGATATGATATATTGTTATTATGCAATTTTACTGGCAACAATTATCTGGTAGATGAATACGAAACCCTGAGTCATTGTTTTAATTTCCTGTATGTTTGTATTACAACTTTAAATCAATGCTGAATGCTTGAATATTCTATGAGAATAAAGATTGTACAGCCCTGCAGGCTATAAAAGATGGGTTATTTTTGCCTCATTGTGTGTATAAATGTATTTATAGTTTATATATGACTGAATGTTTTTATATTTCAGTTTGTGCTACTGTTTGAGTTATTTATACCTCTGGTGCTGTTTGTTATTCTATTATCTATAAGAAAGAGAGAACTGCCATCACCACAAGCTACATGTATGTATTTTATGCGTTACACCCCCCCACACGCACACCCACACCCAGTCTGTGGTTCATTTTGCTTTCATTTTGTTAGTGTGTTCTCAATTCACCTATTCTTTATTAATAATCCATAACAATCAATCAGTCACTAGTACTCCTGTATTTACTGTATGGTACTATTCTGTAATTATCAATCAGTCACACTAGTCAAATCAAATTCCTGTCGCAGCTGGTCATACCCTTTTAAGAAAATTTGACGAAACTTTTTCTCCATGTGGAGAAGTTGCGGGCTCCTTGTGGAAGGGTAAGTTACTACTGGTCAGTAATCAGTAAATTCTTGCCAGTGTATTGTTTATGTTATTCTATGTAAATTTTTATTACATTAATATCCATAAATATTAAGTTAAACATGTGATGCTGAAGAGTTATGATTTAGGAAATAAATCCAGTGTTCACTCATACTACGCAGATTAACTGCACGGTATTACATCCTGGTATTTTGAAGTTCAAATACACATACTCTTCTATGATAGCAACAATTAAGCTACCTATGTGCACTAATCATACACTGCAACCCCTGGTAACCATGATGCCCTAAATGTAATCTATGAGTGTTCCGTTTCAGACCAATGGGGAACTCAAGCACTTCCATCATCTGGGGCCATACCCATCATGCAATCTTTCTGTGAAAAAAATAATCAACAATACAATGATTCAAAGCCACATTCTAAAGAAGACAGGTAGGTCATAATAGGTAATAATTGAAATTTGTGATAGGAATTATAAAGATGTTGGAATATGAGTGTAATTTTCAAATAAATGAATAAGAATGGTCTGAGTAGTATGAAATGTGGAGCATTTGTGGTGTACAAGATATTTTTTCACCTAAGTTTTACATCACAACAGAAGTCAGGGCCATTTGGCAGCTTCCCAGCTTAAACAGTGGAGGGAGACCATAGTATTATACCTGGGTAGAACCACTGACCTTCCATAAGCAAGCTGGACAGCTTCATCTTCTGTGAAAATTGGTTGTGGTCAGGATCAAACTCACAGCTGTGAGGGGCTAGTAATTATAAGTCAGAAACCATAACCATTGAGCAAAGAGATGCCTGTAAAAGACTAAATTATGTGAGTGCTGACAATATCCACCATTTCAACTTTTCTGTTGCAAACTTTTCTATTGATATTCATTCAGTCCCTAGTTATGTTTATGTTAGAGGTTATACCATAGCACAGTAATCATTTAAAATAGAATTTATGCCTACAAGTCTATTTGATTGTTAACTGATGTAAGAAATAACATTAAACCATTTAGTGATAGTTTCTAATTAGTTGAAGAAATGTGCAGCTTTTGGTTTTTAGTATTAGTTTTTAGGTGAACTACAGATGGTGGATCTATAATATTTTTTCTATGCATCGAGTGCTCTGGAATACCTTTTAACTTTCTAGATTGGTTCCTATGTTGTATGTATTGTAAATAAATTATGTAATATTTTGTAGTGCTACAAAGTTTCTACAAAGATTACAAACACTGGGTAGTCAACATAATTATTTCTATCCTGGTTATACTCCTAAAGAAATGGGACAACTACCTGTCATATACAAGAAAATCCTAGATGGACCAGCTTCCTTGAAGTATTCATTCCAAAATGCTACAAGTAAGTGTCACTTCACCCTTGTTTGCTTGAAAGTAGATTCTGTTGTTTTTTATTCTGAAAATTTTACTAAGGTGTAAAAACATTGTTTCAGGTTACATGCTCATTAAAAATAGAGTAGGCAGGTAGGGAAATCTTTTGGACATTTTGTATTGTTCTTGAAAGCCACTGTTGAGATTATTTTTGTGCCAAAAGGAAAAAAAGTGAGATGGTGGATGTACCTTCCTCAGGCGTAGTAAAAAGTCTAGGATCATGAGGAAAAATTATTGTAAGTCTGGTAACCAGACACAAATAATATTTTTGTATGCCTATAGGTTGTCTTACCATTAATACTGTAGCGATGCTGAACTCTGCATTAGTCTGTGTATTGTAATGTTCTTCACTGACTTTGTTGTTTATATCAATAATCTGAACCCTGGACAAATAATATGTTATTGTATATTGTCAGTGTGATGACTGCTCATATACAATGCAATAATACCACGCTATGATACCACACAATAATGCCACACAATAGTGCAATACAATTATACTACACTATAACACAATGTAATAATACTAGACACTTGAGCTACTCAATAATACAACACACTAATACAACACTATTATACAACACAATAACACAACACAATAATAAAGCACAATTACACATCACAATTTTACAGCACAATTTTTCATTGTGGTAATACAACCCAATTATACAACAGAAGAATACAGCACAACATTACAACACTGTAGTACAGCACAATTATTCAACACAATAATATAACACAATAATAAAAACTCAGGTAAACCACAATTTCAAGTATGAAGTTGATAACTTCAATGATCAAGGATTGACTGACAGTGCAGAATTATACATTGCCAATAAGTGTACAGGAACTGAATGAAAAGATTATAAATACGATACCAGTGAACTTTTGATTATATAATTATGTAGTAATAATTAGATAACTGATAATCATGTGATCATATAACCTTATATTTACTGCAATGATTTTATTGCATCACTAGAAATACACAAAGATGGCATTAACTTTGCTGCTATTTTGAGCTTTTTGCACCATGAAATATATAAGTGCATTTGTGAGATGATATTTCTTTTTTGAACCTTGCGACGATCACAACAGACTCATAAAACAAAGATAAACATTTTGCACACATATTGCACTGATATTGCATGTTGTTTATTGAACATTTTCAGTATTTATATATACAACACCACTTGGTACTTCTTTTTTTGTTATTCGTTTGTATGAAGTGTATCTATGTTGTATATCTATGTTTCAGATTTTCCGCTGAATTCCTTGTTTTCATCCACTACTGGTGTTCATACTTTCTTGAAGAAGAATTTGTCTGTGCCAGATAAGGATATAAATGCTTTGTTTAATTCTTCTGTTAATGTTAAAGAGGTAATACTTTAAAACTCCTTTCAGGAAGTAATGTTACTTTTGATTTTTGTTACTGGAACTTCCTAATTATGTACATTATATTATGATAGACTCTTGTTAAGACCAGTTCTTTTTGATGTTATCATATAAATTTCCCAGTACTGTTTAGAGATTTGAGCCAGAACCAGGAAAACAGGAGTGTTTGGTCTTGTTTCAGAGACTACGTGTGACAATTCTGCCTGTAGCCCTTTTTTCAGAAATCTAAAATCTGACAATGTCTTGATTATTTTTGAAAATATATTTATCTGAATTAAGACTCTGGAAATCTTGATTTTAACCTGTACAAACTCCACTTAGAAAAAATATCTTTTGTTCACCTATGTGTAAAAAAGTGAGCAGATGTTCCTTACAGCATGGCTCCTACTTCTGTCCAGTTAGTCTTTTATGTGCAATAAATTCAGCATGTGATGATTGTGTAACTTTACTGTATTTCTATTTAGGTTTACAAGTTGATCTTTGGTTCATATCCTGAAGCCATCGATTTTCACAGAATACGTCGTAGTTTACAAGAAATTTCACCTGTAGAACAAATAATGACATCATCTGATTCTCTTACATCAGTGGTTTTAGATCATTCTAGTCTTGTTTCATCAGTTCTGTCAGAAATGATTCCAGACTTCCAGAAGGGTATTTTACATGCATTGATGAATGAAACTGCATTATGGGAAGACAAACAATTCATGGGTTTTATGCTTCATTTTCTTGGTGTTGAGTCAGGAGAGTTTACTATCCCTGGGCAGCTGAGTCCAACAGAATTGGCTGAAATGTTGAAGGTATGACATGTTTGCACCTCACAATAATTAATTTTAAATATGGAGCGTTGATTTCAGGAGGGGTCTTGCACCATAGATGTTTTTTTTATCTAATAATGTTAGTAGTTGTGTGCATCACACAACATTGTATGAACATGCTATATGACAATACCCAGTGTGGGATCATGTAAACATTATAAGAAGAAGTGATAGTTTTCTGTAATATCGTTTCCTCACCTGTTAGTGACCTGTAATCACAGGCTGGACTTTTATCACAGACATGTCCAATGTGTCTGAAATATCAGATATAAGGGAGGGTATGCAATAAAAACAAATTTGTTTTTAGGGGCAGCATAAACTAGATGGAAAATGGACATGCAAATAGGCACGGGATAACAAATAGAATCAATCATTTTGATACCTGGTTCATCCTTGTTTTCAACATTTCAGGTATTATTGTTGTCACCAGATGTGCTCAGAGATGCAGCTTGTGATACAACAGGATTACAGAAATTCTTAATACCAAGTAATCCTAGTGATGTCCTTGATTTGGTAAGTAATTTTTAATGCCAGCTGAAAATAGTCAGCATTTATTCATGGATAGTAACATACATTTTTAATCTGTTGGATATGGAACCTATTGAAACTTGTTACAGAGCATGTGTTACATTTGTAAAGCCAGATAAAAGATAGTCATGTTTACAGTTACCCAACAGACCCTATTTTGGAGTCAACCCTAGTTTCCAATGGCAAAATGCACAGGATGAAAATATTGGGAAATGAATTATGCCCCTTATTCTCACAAAATGTGTTAAGAAAAAAATTGGAACAGAGTTTTCTCAATCTGCCTACCCTATTTTTGTGGTTAAGTTGCCCAAAACATGACTATCTTTTATCTAACCTAAGTATTGTAGTTACTAGTTTATTCTGAATAATGTTTGAAAGTTCTACAACCAGGGTCTAAATCCATCCACGTGAAATCTATATCTCAAAATGACATCTGTTGTGAAAATTTAAATTTCATTTTCATTAAAAGAAGTATCCCTACATTGTTACATTGGACTCATTAAACATTACAGGAGAATGCTGGGATGATTCTGTGTAACTCATCCGACCATGATTTTGAAGAATTATCTGAAATTCTCAAACAAGAAATCACTGATGATAGAATTGTGCAAATGGTAAAATTAAAATGGTAGCCATTGAACCTGAGTGTTCATACATATGATGACACTGTCATATCTCAATATTATTAACTGATCTGGCTGTAATCATTTCTTGGATTTTGTATGCAAGCATGAAAAAATATACAAAGTACGGGTATCGTTCTTCAGGTTGGTTAATCGCTTATGTAACCTGTATGTTGGATCTAAACCTAACTTGGATCTAAAATCACTATTCAAGTTAACATTTCATGTATGGATAGTTGCTGATAGTCCCTTTAGTGAGAGATATTAAATATTTTATGTAACTACAAATATTCATTTGGTTTCATATGTTGGTAATATTTACTGTGTAGAATGATGAAACTCCTACATTAAAATTTAAAATTCTAATTTGATATGTGTCTAGAAATAGACTTCGTACACTTTCAATTAGCAATAATTTATTATACTTAGACTTATGTTGTTCTCATTTCAATTAAATATGGTGTACATGTATAAACAGGATATGTTTGTTATACTTCCAGTTCCATTTAACTCCTTTGAACTTTTCTGCTGTGTATAGTGAAGTTGAAGAGTTCCTGACAGATGTAAGTTTTCATGATACGTCTGCTACTTGTAATCAACATCCTGATTACTTCATGTATTCAAGTTTTATATCTGTAATACCTTCACGCAATGTTATGCTCTTGAAATAGTCTTTAATTTCACTGAGTCTTGTACTAACACTATGTATTGACTAGTATTACAGTTGGATGAAATCTTTAGACCGTAAATTTAAATTAAGCTACTGTGATTTATTTGTGATGTTCATTGATTAAATCATTATCATGCACACGATGTCGATCTTTATTCTATTCCCTTGTTGATTATCTATGGAGAATTATGGTGAAAATGCTTCAGTCAATCAATACCATTGTCATTGACTGACTTTTGTGTCTGTATAATGAAAATATTTGTAACTGGGCATTGTGCAATCTGGCTCAAATGTTTTACTAAATTTGTTAATTTTTTTTGTTAAACTGAAAATCGACTTGAACTTTTTATGTTATTTTTTTATTTTATTATCTTTCTGATTTGATTAAAGTTATCACTTTTTTAGTAATTACATGAATATGCGTATTTTTAGTTAAAATTTTGTCTTGAATTTTGAAGTTGTTCACTCTCTGAGGGATCTTATGAACTTTTTGCTGAAATGGTTTCTATGGCAACTTCCAGGTTGAGAAATTCTACAGATTTCAGATGTATTTATTAGACTTGAGTGTTTTAGTTGAAGATTTACCACAAGATGGCTGTGATATTATGTATGAAGAAATTAATATCACCACTACAACACAATCAACAGGGTTAAGTTCTGATCCAACCAGAGTAAGTCAGTACTTGGCATTACAGGTCATCTCAATTCGTGTTTAATTAAAAAACTTTTACATGTATCAAGTGGTGTTTATGATTTTGCTTATTTTCTAACATTCATCTCATCTGTGGTAAAATATCTCTGCTGAAGGAATGATTTATTTTTTAAATGAACCTAATATTACCAAAGTAATATCTTAATTTCCTGAAGACTTTTTCCTGACGTCCTGAATTGATTTCTTAATGAGACATTTTTTTTTAATTATAATGAATCACTTCCACTTGCTAAGAGGGTTGTTGCTATTTAATGGAATAGTTTCATGTCTTTTATTGTTCCAGTAATTGGGTTTTAATGAGCATGGTTTATCAACTTGATGGATTTATTTGTAGTGTTTAGTACATTAAAATATTAACGATTTGTGACTATGAATAAAAAAGGTTGTTAATTCATGTTGTACATGTGGAAGCTTGGTTTTTTGTGAACATATTTGTGACTTTGCATTTTTGTATTTTGTTAGTATGGATAAATCAAAACCTATTTGTTATAGGTAACCACTTCAACACCTGATCATGATCCTGGACAGAAGAAAGCCAACAAGTTTGCTGGATTTCTGAAGTTTTGGGATGGTATGCAGCAGACGATATGTGGCCATCATCCACCTAACAGACATGACCATAATGGAAATCCAAAACATGATGATAAAGGTCATGAAGGTCATGGAACAGGAAGTGAAACAGACACCACTACACTCAAACCTCTGAATGACACAGATCTCAGAAATTCATCTTCTGATGACAAAAGTGTTCACCCAGATGTTAGTGTACACAAACGTAGAAAAAGATCTACAGATGATGACTTTGAGGATTTTGATATTCGTAAGTTTAAAAAAAACTGATTAAAAATGACTATGAGTTTGAATTAGTACTATTAGTAGACTATTCCAAAGAAGGAAGGAGTTAAGATTATATATGTTGAGTTGGGGTGGAGCATACCATACATTTATGTTACTAATTTGAAGCAATGATTTTGTTTTTCACTATTTCAGATGCACTTGGGCTGGATTATTACCAGAGGAAAAAACTGAAAATTTTAATTCATGTTTTGTACAGCAATCCAAAAGTGTTGTATGCTCCAAACAATACCGCAGTCAACCAGATTATAAGAAAGGTAAGAGATGACATGCTGGTAGCTAGATTTTTTATTTCATGAATACATACATTGGTATCATTGGTTTAAGATCCCTAATTCTCCTCTTCAAATGATAAACAGTCCAAAAATTTGTTAGTAATAATTATGAATTCTGGTTATATTAGAAAAATGAGTTGATGGAGAGTAATTTTTGGGTAAATGGGATACAAATGACTGTTAGTTATTATTGCCTAGACATTACAGTAATTTATTCTGTGAATTGATTTTGCAGGCAAACGATACATTCAAATTGATCGATTCAGTGAGTAAATATGCCAAGGAGTGGCTGGCAATATCAACTGATCTGCGCAAATATCTGAGTGAAAATTCTACGCATCAAAATATCAGAACAATTAAACAGGTAATGTGACATTTCTGTATGAAACCACAGATGTTATCAAATTGTGTTAATGATACTTCATATTCTTGTCAACAAGTAGGACTTTGTGTCCATTAGCAAAACACTTGTTTTTGACCAAGTATTTGACGTCAATCCCATAGTCAGTGTACATGTAGATATACTTAAATACTTGTATAAGGCTTTTTAGATAGATATATGTAATACTTACACATGCCTAGTTGATTGTTATTACCTATTACAAGTATGTATAGACGTACTAATGAATTAAATATTCATAAGCTTACAGTTAGCATATTATTTTTTTCAGATTCAAAAGGACCTGAGGGACAAGAAGAGTATTTTATCATATTTGATACATGAAGACTCACGGTCAGCACTGTTCCTTAACTTGACCATACCTGATGCTGAATTCTTCCTACATGAGATTGACTCTATAGATAATGCTGCCTGCACATGGCTTACTTTGATGTCTGGAATCAATCTGAATGTGTTTAAAGGATTTGCTAGTGAATGGGAGATGGTGGATTTCTTTCTTACACAACAATATCATCAGAATGTTAGCGCTGTTGCAGGTATGCTTCAAAAATCATCTGGCCATTATCTGTGACATTTGCCTGATTATGACTATGTATATTTTGCTAGTTGTAGTTTAAGTAGATACCTCGATTGAAGCATGAGACATGTTTTAATTGATTTCGGCAGGAACTACATAGCTATGTGTTTGGTTCAGTTTGGACAGCAGTTGATTAAGTTCAATTCTTTAGTTTGTTGGCAACTTGCCAACTGGAATGTCTTCTTGATAAATTCAAATCAAACATTTGTCAATTGTTCTTGAGGCAAATGTCTTAAACACAGTGCCAAGGTGTAAGGTTTAAATTAAGTTTGATTTATAGAAGTGTATGTTTTTTCTTCTAGGTGTTGTATTTGAGAACGTGAAGGCCAACAAGACGTTACCACCACATATAAAATATAAGATCAGACAGAACGCTACGTTCACACCCACCACAAAACGTGTCCGAGATAAATACTGGTTCCCGGGTCCAGGATCTGGAGAATATCCATATTATTCATTTGGATTTACATGGATACAGGTAACCGTTTGAAAGATTTGTGGGAATTTGCTGTTTTATTATTGTAAAATTATGGTAGTTTGTTAACTATATATACTGTCATTATTTTCAATCAATTAATTTCTTCCTGATAGTTTGACAGTGGTGAACATCCTCCAAGGCTCTTATTCTATTAGCAACATGCCTGTATATTCAAAATCATTTTGCCATCATCTCTCTTGAGTCATGTGTCCAAGTCTGAATGTTGGTTATTGCTGTACAGATGGTGGCAAGTATGAAACCTAGATGGGCAAATTATATCCAATGACAGTAAATCTTAGATTATTTTTAAAAATCTGTAAACTGCCAAATAGCTCAATATATCATTTTTAGAAATGGCTCATTTTTTAATTCATTGAAACCAGTGTAATTTACATGTAGTATTTCATGTTTACACATTTAAACAGGATATTATAGAGAGAGCTATTATCAATGTACAAGTAGGCAGAGATGTCGTAGAACCAGGATCATACTTCATTAGATTTCCATATCCATGCTGGTTATATGACAAGTATGTATTATATAATCTTTACTTTGTCTACATTTCCTTTTAGATATTTGTTCCATGATGGGATAATGGACTTTTCTAACTACATATATTTATTGTGCTGTTAGTCATATCTGTGTAAAAATATTTGCGGAGCAGAAATAATTGTGATGGGATGCTTGAAGGATTATAATTGATTTGTTGTTTCGTCTGGTTTTTAGTTTGTCTGTTCCAAAGAAAAAATCAAGCTTTTATGATCGATATGGCATCAGCATTGTCATTGTTGTGCAAAAACTTTAATGTAGCCTATTACTCAAACACTTATAAAGATATCAGCATGACACTTGGAATACTCTATTGTCATGACAAGGCACAGTTGCAAGACAAGGGGCATTATTCTGAAAGCTTATTTTTAGAGTTAGGCCTGTTTTTTAACTTAGAAATTTGGTTAAAATTGCTTATTAAATGGAACGATGTAAAATAGATGAGCCTTGGTGCCACTCTGTGGAGCTCTTGTTACAGTTTAGTGTTTGTATTGAATTAATCACTTATAACTGAAGTACTTTGTCCATAGGTTTATGTATATGTACACTTTATCTATTGATGTAACTGATTATGATACATTTATATAATTGTTTTACACTTTCAATATTTCAGGTTTGTTTTTATGATAGAACATGTGATGCCTCTATGTCTGACCATCTCCTGGGTGTATTCTGTAGCAATGCTCGTACAAAGTATTGTATACGAGAAGGAACAGAGGCTAAAGGAGGTAAAGACACAATTTTTACAATTCTAATCACAGTGTATGCTATATAACTGACTGAAACCACAGAAAATAATATAACGGTGTATTTGATCTGTAGATATATTGGTAGCCTGTCTAGCATAATTTCAGCAGACATAGTTCTGGATCTTTGAGTTATTTTTGTAGATTTAGATCGTGGGTTTATGGTGTTTTTGAAATTTATTTGGTTGAATTTGTTAGCAATTATTCTACATATATTGACTGGAAAAGAGGGGCAGTCTTAGTGATGTATGAACTGGTATATAAATAATATTTTATTGTGTTTATTGTAGGTGATGAAGATGATGGGTCTAAGTAATGCTGTACATTGGCTGGCTTGGTTTATTACAACATTTATACAGTTTACAGTCACAATGATTGTCCTCACTGTTATGCTTAAATATGGACGTGTTTTAACATACAGCAATGCTTTGTTAGTATTCACCACTTTAGAACTGTTTGCCATAGCAACCATCTCTTTCTGGTAAGTCTTTGAAACATAATGTACATGCATATATTTAAAAAATCAAGTTTTTAGGTAAAATATGAAAATAATGAAAATGTTCCATTTAAACCAATGTTAACAGCTGATTGAAAACTACACATGGTGTATGACTGATTTTGAGAATGATACAGTTTCATTTTAAAAAATGGTGTATGACTGATTTTGAGAATGATACAGTTTCATTTTAAAAAATGTTAACAGCTGATTGAAAACTACAGATGGTGTATGACTGATTTTAAGAATGATACAGTTTCATTTTATTTCACTGTTTACTTTATTCTTTAAAGGCTTTTGTTAGACATACATAATTGTATCTATTGACAAATAATCTGAAAATAGAATATATAATTTGGTTGAGACCTACATGCTTGCAGTAATGATAAGTCTCATGCAAGTGATTGTATAAAAAAGGTATTGATTGGTTGTTATTACGTTTATTATTTTTCTTCTTTCAGTTTCTTGATTAGTACATTATATTCTAAAGCAAAAGTAGCTGCTGCCTGCGCTGGTATTATATACTTCCTGACCTATGTACCTTACATGTATGTTGCCATCAAAGAAGACGTGGCTGGTGACAGTATATCATCTATTGTAAAAGCTCTTGTTGTAAGTTGTCTTGGTTTATTTTGTTGATTTACAGTATAACCTGTGTTTGTAAGATTTACAGTCTAACCCGTGTTTGTAAGATTTACAGTCTAACCTGTGTTTGTAAGATTTACAGTCTAACCTGTGTTTGTAAGATTTACAGTCTAACCTGTGTTTGCAACCACCTCTGAAGAAATACCACATTGTGAATAAAGGCTGTTCTTTGTGAAGCCATAATTGATTATTTAGAAAAGACTGACCTCCAAATAAAGTCCACCTGTCAATTAAGGCCACATTTTGTCCTTCCCTAGGGTGGTCTTTGTTTGCAGGATCTACTGTATACAAATATTGATAGATAATCATTTTGATAGTTGATAATTTAGCCATAACAGATTACATTTCTGATCTGCTTTTATGTCTTATTTTGATTTTACTTGGATACATTTTTGTGTCCTTTGTTTTGTTTTAGTAATCTGTTGGCTCTTATATAAATTTATTATAGCATATTTCTTGATGTGTACAAAGCAAAAGAAATCAATTTTATTGTGAGCAATTTTTGTTTCAACACAAGAAGTTTTATCCTGATTTTTGACAGCTGTGTAGGTAACTCTTTGTGTTTTCTTGTATGAAGTTGTCATTTCTTACAGTCCCTGTTTTCAACCACTGCATTTGGTCTTGGAGGGAAATATTTTGCATTTTATGAGGAGACTGGTGTTGGTATACAGTGGAACAATATCCATATATCACCAGTAGAAGGGGACAGATATAACCTGTTGATGGTTCTCATGATGATGGTGTTTGATGCTTTTCTTTACGCTCTTCTAGCTTGGTATATAGAAAATGTCTTCCCAGGTTTGTGTAACTTCTACCATGTTTGCCAATTCCACCATTGTGGTAATTGTATTGATACTAACTGTGTAAAGTTATAAATATTAGAAATTTAAACTTTCTTAATCTGAAATAATGTTGACTTGAAATATAATTTACAATCGCAGAATCACACAAGATTAATATTTTTATACATTTGATTGAACTTATGTTGTAGCTCTTTTGATTGTTTAATTTAGCTTGCTTCTTTTGAATTAAAAGTTTCAATAACATTAAGAAGACCCAAATTTCATAAACACTAACAGATTTGATACAAAAGGAATTATGAGAAACATACAACTAATTTTGATACCTAATTTTCAGGATCTTTTGGTTTACCCAAACCCTGGTATTTCCCATTTACACGATCCTACTGGTGTGGTGGTGTGATGAAATCCTATGAAAGTGATTGTTGTAATATATCCAGTCTGTGTAATAGACATCAAGGATTCTCAATTATGGAAGAAGATCAGGCAGGAGCTATGGGAAGGGACCCAGGTAAATGTTGTCATATGATAACATGTGTGGTGTAGATTAAGATATGAGATTATCATGTCGGAGATACAAGTAATATGTTGAAACAATATCAGTTTATTAGGGCAAAATTTTTTAGTAAAAATAATGAAAATATATACATATATACCTGTTTCCTTACCATGATGGAGGTGACTTGAAGGTCCTCTGTAGCTGCTAGTTTACTACGGTATTATGTACATTGATAAGTGTTGGCTCACTTTAAGTAATGTATAAGTTATTGTTATATTCCTGTACCTAAAAGTACCAGTGATTTATCTCTATTTGTCTGGTCTTAGTTTAAAATGATTGAAGTTGTTTGTATGGAACCTACAAGAAAATAATGTCAACACTGTGAAAATATTTGAAATGTAGATATTTTGTGCATAATATGTTGTTGATCACCTAATGGCGGTTATATTTCAGAGGAAGCCTCTAAGTTTGAATCTGAACCTAGTCATCTAACACAGGGTGTCTGTATTGACTGTCTCACTAAGGTGTATAAAACAGGGAAGAAGGTGGCAGTGAAGAACTTAAGTCTCAATCTGTATGAAGGGCAGATAACTTCCTTCCTGGGTCATAATGGAGCTGGAAAAACTACAACTATGTAAGTGATAAGGATATTTCCTTTTTGTTTCCTTTCTCAAACTAAGTTAGGTTAATTAGTTTTATTAACCAGACCAAAGTTTCACATAATTAATATCACCAAGAACCCCAGTACATATTGTCAGGGCTTTGTGATTAGATCATTTTTTGCAGAATTATGACCCCTTGTACTTTTTGTGCACGTGTAATATTCTGTGTGCAACTTCTCATGAAATCCTGGTTTTGTGACAGGTCCTATTATTTTGTTTATTATTTGTCCAGTTGCTTACTCTGGCCAATGCACAGTTTATTTGTGTAAATTTAGCTTGAAGTATTAACTTTTGTCCTCTTTTTACCTAGATAAAGTTCACATTTAGTTGTTTTTGGTTATTGTTCATTCTTTATGTTACCATGTTACTGTAGGTCTATTCTATCTGGATTTTTCCCACCATCATCTGGTACTGCCTCCATATATGGTAATGATATTCGTACTGACATGGAAGTTATACGACAAGGTCTCGGGATGTGTCCTCAACATAATGTACTCTTTGATAAGTTCACTGTAGAGGAACATTTGTGGTTTTATGCTCGACTGAAAGGCATGAAAACTTCTGATATCAACTCAGAAATGGACATGTAAGAAGATTCTGATATCTATGGTTATGAATTTAATGTTTTGTCCATTATTGTAGAGATCTTGTTTATATACTTTTGCATCCAAATTTTGGGCAGCACCATTTATTTGTTTCATTAAACTGGTAAGGAGCTATCAATAAGTTAACAGTATCAATGCAGTAAAATTTTGTGCTTTTTAATTCTAGATGTATCATTTAAAACATAGACCATATACTTTGTTCTTTAATTAATAGACTACTTTGTTGAAGTTTGGTGAGGGCTTAGAGTGTAACTTACAGATACAGATAATGTACTCTAATGTTTCAATGCTTCTCACTATGGTGTTCTCACTCTCTAATCAGAAGTCTGTTTTACTTTTAGGATGATTGAGGATCTTGGTTTACCAAAGAAGCGTAAAAGTCAAATAGATTGTTTATCTGGTGGAATGCAACGTAAACTTTCTGTTGCTATTGCCTTTGTTGGTGGATCTCGCACTGTTATCTTGGATGAACCAACAGCTGGTGTGGATCCGTATGCTCGTAGAGCTATCTGGGATCTGTTGATCAAATACAAGAATGGACGAACCATATTGTTGTCTACTCACCACATGGATGAAGCTGATTTGCTTGGTGATAGAATTGCCATTATATCAAATGGTGAACTCAAGTGCTGTGGAAGCTCTCTGTTCCTGAAAAACACATTTTGTGAAGGTTACCATCTTAAACTGGTCAAGCTAGAAACTGAAGAAGGTAAGTTACAATTACTGTTTAGTTTATTTTTACACTTGATTTGTCTTATCAAATTGTTAAGTATAATGTTGTTTGTCTGTATTTTGTTTTAGATGTAAGATCTGCAGATGACCTGGACACCATTGATGCTCCTTCTGGAGCATTTGTTTCCAAGTGTGAATCGTCAGTAATCACTCAATTCATACACAAATACGTATCATCAGCATACTTGAAAACAGAAACCAGGCGTGAATTACATTATATACTACCATATGAAGAGGCCAAGAAAGGAAATTTTGAAAAACTTTTCCAGGTAAAGAAATTTATGTAAAACCCTTTTATTTCATTCTGAATAACTTGACATCAGGATAATTCCACCCATCCAAGAGTACATATACAATTTATAATACTTCTATATTTACCTTGTGAATAAATAGAAAACTGAAGAAGTCAGTAACCACTTTTTAACTAACTGCAAATAGAGCTTTGAATATTTTGAATAGTTTGCCAGTTACAGTAAATACTCAGCCATAAGTCAACCAAATGAGGGTCCTGAGATTGTTCATTAAATTCAACTTGACTTTATGGACAAGTAACCAAAAAATCTAAAATGTCAATAAATCATACTTGTCATATTTTTTCAGGCATTGGAATTAGGTGTTGAAGATTTACATATAAGTAGTTATGGTGTAGCTGACAGTAATTTAGAAGAAGTGTTTCTTGAAGTTACAGAAAACGCTATCAAAGAAGAAGAAGGTGTTTTTACTGTTTTGTTTGTAGATTCTGTAACAGTAGATTTTACATATATGTTGCATGTAGTCAATATGGAATGTCCGGTCCATGTTGTTGAAGCTAGTGACTATTACTAAGTGCGCAAATGCTACAGTTAGTGAAGTAAGGCCAAATTCATATCAATATTTTAATTGTCCCTGATAATTATTTGTTGATGTAACTTAATATGATAAATTTACAGTTAATTTTATGCATTTTGTACTTATTATAGTCTACTGCTGCCAATCGGTACAAAATTAGCCCTGTCCAAAAAAAGCTTTTGGGGATCTATTTCTGACCAGCTTATCTTATTTGAATGACACTCTTTGAAATGTAATTGTTACATTGCACAGGACTGATGATAGAATGAATCAAGTTATTATCAAGGCTATCGCTATCCATTGAACATCTCATCAGCATATTTATCATGTACATATAATCTATTTCAGATAAAAATGAGCCTAAACCTTTGGAAACACTCAATCCATCTCCTGATCATGTGACCAGATCTGCCTCTCCACCATTGGATGAATTGCTGGATGAAGCATCTGGTGGCCAACCTGAACCCAGAGTATCAGCCAATCAAAATGCTAGTAACATATTGGAATTAGGCAGTTTAAATGAGGTACCATTCAATCAGACTGAAACTGAGCTTGGTCACATGACAGAAAATATAGCCAATCATAGAATAGAAGAACAAGTGAATGTTGAACCAGCAGAGCAAGGTATGTGTATGTGAAGATATGGAATCTTTGAATGGAAGTTATTTAATATTGTAGAATGTACTAGCATTTGTATTTTTTTATATAATTGTGCATGTGTATCTTGTTTGAGAGTCTTTGACAATTGTGCAATATTAGAGGAAATGCAGTCACTTAATAGAATGATATTATGCAAGGACTGTAAAAGTTTTTCACTAATAGCTTGTTTGTTTGTTGTATCCACTTCAGATACTCACAATAGGGACATGTTGTCTGGCAGAGGATCTCATGTTTTATCAAAGAACTGGTTATATTTCAATCACTTCCGAGCTGTGATCTTCAAACGTTTCCATTACATAACTCGTAACTGGAAGGGACTATTTTCTCAAATTCTTCTACCGGCATTATTTGTTTCCATAGCAATGACTGTAGCTCTCTCAGCACCTAAAGATGAAGATCTTCCTCCACTTGAAATGAGTCCATCACAGTATTTCAATGTTACACAACCTAAAGGGAATTATATCCCATATTCCAATGAGCATACCAGTGATAGAGCCATGAAATACTTGTATGATGCTGGGCCTGAAGATTTGATACATACATTCCATTTACCATCAGGTATATATTAAAAGTGTATTCTAAAATTTTCATTTACATTGTGCTTAATTTGCCAGTACATTTGTACTTTTTTTATTACAGTTAGAGGAATTTAACTTTCAGACTAAATCTGTTAAGATTGGAAGTGAAATCAGATATCCCATGTATACAGAAACTGTTGTGGGCCATTTTATTGTGCGCATAGAATTGCTGTTCCATATTTATGGGATGTTGACTTGTATACCAGCATACACTGGATAAAACAGTTGAAGTATAGTTGTATTTCACATTAAAGCCTAACCTGTGTTGCGGCCACCTCCGAATAAAAGCTACTGTGTGAATAAAGGCCATTCTTTGGAAAAACATCATTGCTTATTTATAACAAATTGACCTCCAAATACAGGCCATCTTTCAATGAAGGTCACATTTTGTCTTTCCTGAGGGTGGCCTTTGTACACAGGTTTGACTGTATATTGTGTTTGTTACTCATCCAGGTGTTGGTGCTACATGTGTCTTGAAGTCTGCCTTCAATGGTTCTATTGATGCTGATATCTTCAAGAATCTGAACTTATCTGATCACACGTTGAAGTTACTGTCTAGATACTACCAGCAAGGTTGTGAGAGAGTGTTTGTACCGGGTATAAGACTTGAGAATTACGTACCGCAGGTAGCTGTCATATCAGATAAAGGAAAATTGGTTGAAACACCAGAGTTTGTCAAACCAACGAGTGAGTACATCTTAAGTTACTATTGTAGATTTTCCTCTGTGTCATTCTTAAATGATTCCTTTGAAATCTCCTGAAGATTGTTTAAAGAAAATCTTAACAGTGATATGAATTTATTATAGGTTTCTGGTGTGATTGGTTAAATATATAAGATTCTTTAGTTTGTTGTCAAATAACGGGTCTGAAAAATGGTTTTTGTAGGCCATCATGGCCCTCTTGTTTGTAGGCCATCATGGCCCTCCTGTTTGTAGGTTCTTGACCAATATCAGAGTCTCTTGTCACTAAAATTGATTTTAATATATTGACAAAGATTGGTTCAGATTTTTCCATGAATTTCTTTCCAAATTGTAACTAAATAGTTTATACATTTTGAAAATGTATGGTATTATTAACAATCAATTTTTCATCACTTTGTAGAGAGTATACCTACAAGTTCCTATGAGCCAGACTGCGTCTGCAAACCTGATAACTCTGGATTTGAATGTTCGGCTGCCTCCACACAACCACCAGAATATCGTGTTGTGACTCGTGATATAATGCAGGATATCACTACAAAGGATATAAAACATGGCTCTGATGATATAGGACGATATTATCTCTACACAAGCGATGAATACAGACTTCATAGGTGACTGAACACTTTTAGCTATACCTCTTTTGAAGTCCTCAAATAGAACAACTTGGATAATTAATATACGTCCAATCTGTTATGGATGAAGACGTAACTTTTTGTCTGATCATTCTAAAGTCCATTCACAGATCTTTAAACATGTCTACTTACTGACTTGAAGGATTTTTTGTAAAAATGGAACAAAGCAATAGAACAGATTTTTCCTCTCGATATGTATGTACATATATTCATGTATACATACATACATGTGTATATACACAGTGTACTGAAGATATTTGGAATTACTGTCAGAAGTTCAAGGTGGACATGCTGTGTAAGATATAGTGATTAAATTTCTGTACAATATTTGTTGTTTTATTTTAGATATGGAGCCTTCAGTTTTGGCACGGAGAGAACATTTGTACCTGAAGATTTTGGTAAAGATAGTCCAACAGTGTTCAGACATATTGCTGTCCGAGGATCAGCATTGGTATGTACTTTATATATGTCATTGTATATAACACAGGTTGTTTAAATTAAAATCTGTTGACAATATATGTAAATAAATCTATTTTACAGTAACTTTACATGAATAACCTAACCATAACCCTTTAACAAAAGTCACTAATTTATGTGTTATTTAATATTTGAAATCCGTATTATTTTATATTTTCAGGCCTGGTATAATAACAAGGGGTATCATTCTATGCCAGTGTTTCTGAACACATTAAACAATGCTATACTTAGAGCCAACCTACCTAAAAATAAGGGACATCCAGCTGCTTATGGTAATGTTTGTTATTTTTCTACTCATGATATTTGTTAGTTCTTTTATTTCTTAGTTAGAATTCGTCATCCGTCCAACCATGCTCTTAGTATCCATAGACAGTGCAACCTGCCAAGAGCGGCCAACTTTTGAGCAACAACATCCTTTCAACAAAAGCATTATTTTTTCCCGCTGTATGATTTAACTATTAAACTAACCTTTCTGGAGCAACCATCTCTTAACAGCAACATAATTTTGCTTCTCCCAAGGGGTGTTGCTTTGGAGTGGTTGCACTGTATATTCCCATTCTACTATTCCTGTATTTTGTACTGATAACACTGATCAGGTTGTTTGTACAAATATTCTGTCTGGATGATTCTGAATTAATATGACGTGATTGTTGTCTTATCATCATAATATTAATATTAATAAGCTTCTATGTATTTTAGGTAGTTAGTTGTTGTGCAGGTTGTTCTTGGACCTGATTGTTACATCATTGTTTCTATGGTAACAATTGTTAATTTTTCAGGTATTACTCTTACTAATCATCCTATGAATCAGACAAACAATATTCTGAACATGGATTATATGTAAGTGGTTGGTTATATTTTCCAAATTGTCAGTTTAATTTAACATCTTATTTCATAGTTAATCAATACTGAGCATTGTTCATTTATCTAATTTAAAATTAATTAAGGGTTCTGTAGGGGTATTAGTTAAGAATGTTTGTTTAAGTCACAAGATGTGTTATGTGTCTTTAAAAAAATTGTATTTACATTGATGAAGAGACAGAACTTAGTCATGAGTTGTAATGGCAACATTGTCCCTTATGAAGATCTATGTTTTTTTTCAGAATATTTATCATTGGTTATGTATTTTTTCTCACATTCTACTATTTCAGTCTCCAAGGTGCTGATGTCCTGATAGCTATATTTATCATAGTAGCTATGTCATTTGTCCCCGCTAGTTTTGTGGTATTTTTAGTGTATGAACGATCTACAAAGGCTAAACATCTACAGTTTGTTAGTGGTCTTAATCCTGTTATATACTGGTTAGCAAACTATGTGTGGGATATGGTAAGATCTTTATTTATAACCTTACAATATTCCCTGAAGTAAAATGTATTACTGTCTATTAATTAACACCAATATTAACATGTGTGACAATAATCTGGTGGCTTTTGGCGAGTCTTAGTGTATCTTACTTTAAATATTCCATGAACATGTTTGATGAAATAAGGCATACATAGCCCCTGGTAGATAACTGGACATTAAAAGTCTGTATATGCATATTATGTATTATGTCATTCACAGTTGTGATACATATATGTTGTGTATTTTCAGTGTAACTATGTGATACCAGCTATATGTATCATTGTGATACTGTTAGCCTTCCAGATACCAGCTTATGTCTCTTCTACAAATCTACCAGCAGTTATCGCCCTTTTCTTCCTCTATGGGTAAGTGCTACAAATATATTTCTTTGAAAGAAAAATGCAATTTAAAGATAACTTTTAGTACAAAAAATCTAATAATATGTTGAGTATGCATTTCTGTCAATTACACTCACTTTTTGAAAACATTTCTTAAATATTTCTGAATAAAGTAAGAGTCACGATTTTTACTTGTTAGCTAACAGTTATAACACAGCTTAAAGGAGGAAGGCCATTGTATTTCCATTACTCTTAGAGTGCTGTTATTGTATACATATGTAGTATAAGTGTACTGTATATTACAGATGGTCGATGACCCCAGTAATGTATCCAGCATCATTTTTCTTCAAGGAACCGAGTACAGCTTATATCTTCCTTATAGTGATCAATCTGTTTACTGGTATCACTTGTATTGTGTCCAGTTTTCTTCTTGAGATATTCTCGTACGATCAGGTATGGTGATTTTAACATGTTAGTTTCACTCAGATTTAGTTGTGTGTATGCAGCCTAAGATTCTAGTCTCACGATTCTGGTGTTCTTCTTATACTTCCATGACAACAGGAGAAAATAGTGCAAGTTAAATGCAAGCAAAAATTATATGAATAGCTTCATATGTCGTTCCTTTCATATAAGTCTGATCTGTGGGTTCATACCGAACATATGTTAACACACCTGATGGTCATATGTTGGATGGTATGATATGATAACACACCTGATGGTCATATGTTGGATGGTATGATATGATAACACACCTGATGGTCATATGTTGGATGGTATAATATGTTAACACACCTGATGGTCATATGTTGGATGGTATAATATGATAACACACCTGATGGTCATATGTTGGATGGTATGTTATGCTAACACACCTGATGGTCATATGTTGGATGGTATGTTATGATAACACACCTGATGGTCATATGTTGGATGGTATGATATGATAACACACCTGATGGTCATATGTTGGATGGTATGACATGATAACACACCTGATGGTCATATGTTGGATGGTATGCATTATTTAATTGATTGGCAAATGAAGATACTGCATATGAAGTCTATTGTTTCTATTCATGAGTTCATCTGTTGTTTCTGCAAAAGTTGCTAGCCACCTGAAGCAGAACAAAGTTGAATATTAATTTCATGTAATTATATGTATATCTGTAAAAATTCACTGTTTTTCAGGCTCTGGAAAAAGTTCATAAAATAATGAAGGATGTGTTCCTGGTATTCCCAAATTATTGTCTTGGTCGAGGTCTCATGGACATTGCTTTCAACCAGTATAAGAATGAATTCTACTTTAAAACTGGTATTAATTATTTGTTTATCTTTTAATTGCCCTTCAAAACTTCTGTAATAATTTGTAATGGAGATGTTTCTATTGCTGCTTTGTTTTTTACCTTGAGCTGCATCTTGTATTTTCAATTTTTATGCAGTATATCTAATTAAGTTGAGAATTTAATTGTTGCTGTATTCATGTTTTATTTTCTGATTACTTCTTTCTGATTTTTTTAGCTTTTATTTTCCCCAATACATCACCAGCTAAATTGTAACATATTTTTACATTTGTTTCAGGACAGTATGATAAGATGCAGTCCCCATTGAGATGGGATCTGATAACAAGAAAATTAGTCATTATGTCTATCATGGGTCTTGTATTCTTTATAATCACCTTATTATGTGAATACAGATTCTTCATCAAAGCCAGGTTAGTACACAGTTAAACAAGGACTTGTGTAATGAAGTCGTAAGTTTTAATGTAATTTTGAACTTTAGGATAGACAATCCTTGTATGATAATAGAATTAAAACACCTAATGTTTGTTCCATGTTACTGGTCATTCATGCTGCATGTAGTTACAGTTAAAACATCAAATAACAACCACCTCAATATTATGACCACCTTGTGACAACTACCACTTATTTGCAGACTGGCTTCCAATAACTCACTTATAATTCAAATTGATGATGAGACCACCTCATTATTACTAAAAATTTTTGGTTCCAAAGATGGTCTCATTATTAAGGTTTTACTGAATTAGAATTTTAGTTCTGATCTGTTCTAGTGTCCATGCAGCTGGTCAAATTTTGGGAATATTTTGATATTTTTTTTTTGTTTTTCATAGTTTTTGTTGTTGAGTGGTTCTTGTATACATTAGTCAAGCCTATCAGTAGGTCAAGGTTACCAAAAAAGGATAATACACAGTTGACCTTTGTAGTTTTTTTATGAGTTTTATACAGTGATAATTTTCACATGGTGACCGTTCTTAGAAATTGGAAGTTACCTCATGTATTACTGCACTGTTAGTGTCCTTGCTGAAAATGTTTGTATCTCAGACTGATTCTGCTTGTTTTGTTGATATAAACTTATATATTTTGTTTAGATACTGGTAAGTGATATTTTTATTCCTATTCTTTCATTAAACTTTTCACAATGTTTCTCTTTAAATTGGTTAAAACTGTTTAATTTTAACCTGTTTTAATCAGAAAATATAATGATTTAATGAAATGGTGGTTTGTGCACCGTATTAAGTGATAAAATGTTAGTTACAAAGTAATAGAGTTTAACTAACACAAAACACAACATTGTGTGGTGATAGGAAATACTAACCTTTACTGTGTACATGTACTCCATACAGCAATATGTTGTATAGTTAACAACTGTGCAAGTGTCATTATAAATCTTGCTTGCTTTACAATAAGGACATGTATGCACTGTATTATATCTTTATATTAGATTCTAGAATGGTTCATACATATGCAGTCTGTGCGATGATATTATTGATACATGTATATAGGTAGAGTTTATACTTGATTAAATTATGAGGTTTAAATTATTAATAATGTAATTTTACTACATTACATCTTTAGCATATTGAAGCTCAAATATTTGATAATAAGTTATGCATGCTCAATTTTCATGTAAATATTTTTTCTGTTTTCATAAAAACTCTGATATTTTTGCACCTTATTGATATGTTATTTATTGGCTGTATTATTACATGTTTGTGACAAAAAGGTTCTTGTAAATTATATATTCTTATAAAAACACAATTTTGCTATCAGCTCATTTGTTACAGCATTGTAACATTTGTACATCACTATATCAATGTTTTAAGTTCATATTGCTCTGAATATCATGTTCCTGCACGTTTGAATTAAGTTAAACAATACCTGTTGTTTTGTTTTATGTTATATACATACTGTAGGTTTGCATAAGACAGGGTAGGTATGTAGATACCTGTTGTATATTTTTGGTGAAAATACCCTGGTCATCTCATAGATTGGACCATAATTGATAATTAATATGAACAAGTCCAAATGTCAAATAATGACTGAGACAAAAGTACATAGAGTTATGTTATAATGTATTGTAGGAGACACAACAAGTATGTACAGAATGGTGTCACTGATGAAGACGTGGACGTTGCTGCTGAGAGAAAGAGAGTTCTTAGAGGAACAGCAAAGAAGGATTTGTTGAGACTGGAGAATTTGACAAAGGTTTGGAAATATAAAATAGCAGTAACATGTAACCTTGGTCTCCATGTAATTTCTTTTAGATAATATGATCTTAGCTTAATTGAAATTTAGGTGAGGTACTGAGCTCAATGTATGGCATGTACCACTTTCCATTGACATTACTGCATGAAACATGTCAGCCACTAATAGTCTTCTTTAGATATTTCATGGATGTTATTTACTGTTTATATGTTTTATTGGCCTACAAGTACTTAAGATTTACTGGATATCTCTCTAATAGTCAGTTTGAAATGAATGTGAATTTTGTATGATTTACTGTTATTGCAGGTGTATAAGACCAGGAAGTTAGGACATCACCTGGCTGTTGATAAATTGTGTATAGGAGTGCCAGAAGGGGAGGTAACTATAGTATTAGATATTTTACACTTATATACAGGTATTTTTGTTTTGGTGTACTATGTGTTCCTGAGAAATATTCTATATTCTCTCATTTCATGGATCTTTTTGAATCATATGATAATAGAGGAGATAAACATTGACCTGTCATGGCAGAGTATAACCTATATATTACAATTTTAAGTCAGTGTGATGTTAAAATGACTCCAGGTCTCATTTTCTGATGTACTGTTTTTTTTTCTTTGACATACTTTTTCGTTTGTTGGTTGGTACTACTATCTGAAATAGATAGAAAAAGGTAGCTGTGTTTAAGTCACTTCACCAAAAAACTTGGTCATTTGGAAAAAAATTCTAACCTTTTTTTGAACACCTTTTGTGAGAATACAAGATACAACGCATGCCCAAATATGTTTGTACTCTGGATTTTGTCATTTAAAGCTATAAAGTATTCTAATTATTGTTACAGTGTTTTGGACTTCTTGGTGTTAATGGTGCTGGTAAAACAACAACATTTAAAATGTTGACTGGTGATTTAAGGCCTACTGCTGGTGATGCTTATCTTAATAGATACAGGTAAATATTTGTATCTGTTGTTCTCTATTTAAGGCCTACTGCTGGTGATGCTTATCTTAATAGATACAGGTAAATATTTGTATCTGTTGTTCTCGATCATGTTTAATGTTCCTATTCTTGTTAGCTCATTAAATTAACATGCATTTGTAACAACATACATCTAATGTTTCCTTCAAAATATGAGGTCTGAAAGCATATTCATCACAGCTCAGTTTAATAAAAAGACCAAAACTTGATCACGTTCATTTTGTGTCAATTGCTCAGTTGTAGAAAACAGTATTAGTTTTCATACTGACTTGACCAGACAATCATTTTATTTATTGCCCTTATTTATATTTATTAGTAATCATGTTTGAAAACTTAAAGTGTGGAAAATAATGAATTCCATAACATAATGTGTGGAAAATAATTATTTTCATATTCTGATGTTACAGTATTACTAAGGACATGCTGAAGGTACAACAGAACATTGGGTATTGTCCTCAATTTGATGCTTTATTTGATGAACTCACTGCCAGAGAACACATACAGTTATACAGTCGTCTGAGGGGGGTGCCACCATCTGAAGAAAATCAGGTGAGTTTGTTGGAGGATATTCAATAAGTTAACTGAATTCCTTGAAAATTGTTATATGTTTGGCTTAAATAATTGATAAGTATGTTAGTCAAAATTCTACAAAAGCTTGAACCTGTTGGTTTGACTATTACTGGTAACAGGTGGTAGAATACTCATTTTCCCCACTTAAACTTTTATGGTTTTGTGTTGAATAATGAAGAGAGTGGCTACATGAATGCTCCTTTTTAAGATGTTTGACTGATTATTTAGTCATCAGTGTCATGTGTAGCCTGTCTCTGGGATTAGGCTGGGTCACTTATCTATAGCATATTTATATTACTGTTTAGCAGAAATATTAAAATTTAATACATTATTTTCTTATGGTATAATACATTGTATTTTATTTTCTTGTTGTATAACCTGTAATGTTTATATGTCGTACAGATTATTGAGTGGGCGTTGAAGAAGTTAGGTTTAACAAAGTATCAGAACAAACCAGCTGGGACATACAGTGGTGGTAATAAAAGGAAGCTGTCTACAGCTATAGCGCTGATTGGACATCCACCACTTATATTTATGGTACAGGATTGTTTGTATTGTATTGTGCTGCTATCTGGTAGTAGACCTTTTCTTGATTAACCCATCTGTTCTGGATTTTTATGAACATGTATCAACAGGCATCATCCATTTATTTATTTTTTAACTTTCTGTTGGTTGTGTTTAATGTACATTCAAATATGCACAAACTGTATTTTCCTGATATCACAGGCCTTAAAAACTTGACTTTGCTGTATCCATTACTAAGGTTTTTCTTTATTGCATAAAAAGATATATTTTCTGTCTATACAACAAGACTTACAGCTGTTTTTATTGATGTGGTTTTATGGTGTACTATATGTTATATTTGTATTATTTATCAGGATGAACCAACTACTGGCATGGATCCTCACTCCAGAAGATTTTTGTGGGATCTTATTTTAAGCCTGATCAAAGATGGCCGCTCTGTGATCCTCACATCCCATAGGTATGCCAAGTTGTTTAAGAAATAACTCTTAATATAGTGTAATTACCCATATATTAAGCATATTTTGGACTCTTCCAAATTCAAAGCAAATGAACAAAACATCAATTTATGTAAAAAAATTGGGTAATTTCTCTTTGACATAGTGGAAAACATTGTGGCACAAGAAACCATTAATCATTATGAGCAATGGCTTCTTTTGCCACAATGTTTTCAAAAGTTGTCTGCTTGAGATGCAAGGAAATGCGGTATTATGAGGCAAAGGGTTAAATAGTTACAACTATATGTATACAGTTAGTGTGATTCTTAAATTTTGGACATGGTTGGATTCATTGTATATGAAAAATTACAGCAATTACTGATAACAACTTTTAAAAGTTAAGCAAATTTAATATATTAATCATTTATTGATGACCAGATGTTGGCTTGCCGATTACATATTTTATCACATACTTATATGTATTACAGTATGGAGGAGTGTGAAGTGCTTTGTACACGTCTTGCCATCATGGTAAATGGAAAATTCAAGTGCCTTGGCAGTATACAGCACCTAAAAAATAAATACGGAGATGGTTATACCCTGAGCTTACGTCTGAAAGGTAGATCTGATCTAAAACATGAGTGTCATAAAATAGTATATGATCAACTTGATTTAGTTAAATCTGTGATATTAGATAAAGATTTGTGAATGATTTGTTTAAAATGAAATGGAAATTTTACCATATGATGACCAGCTTTCAGTAGTTTAGCAAAGTCATTTGTTTTCTAGGGAATCAGGGAAACCTAACATAAGGGGTCTGTATAAGGGGCCAGAGTTAGTACTTGTATGATCTGTAAATGATGCCAATGTACTATTTATAAACATTTTGACATGTGAGCTTTATATTTTGTATTATGTTTCTCACATTCAGAGTTTCTTGTATGAATATGTGTTTAAAGTTCTATGTATTCTATTTCAGGTCCAGATTTTGACAGATCTCAAAGAATTGCCCAAAGATTTGTTCAACAAAATTTTCCCAAAGCTGTGATAAAAGAATGTCATTATAATTTACTGCAGTTTGAACTTACGTGTCAAGATTTATCTCTGTCTTACGTGTTCTCTAAACTGGAAGAAGCTCAGAAAGATTTAAATGTTGAAGATTACTCGGTCAGCCAGAATACTCTAGATAATGTAAGTGTACTGTGTATGTTCCATTTTGCAGAAATGTATTTTGATGTGCTTCTTTTCTTAATTGTCCTCAATCTTGTTGATTATCATTTGAACAGGGTACATTCTCATATAAGTTCAGTGTTGATTTACTAATACATCTAATAAATGTGAGGATTAAACTGTGATTTAACTCATCAGCACCCAATTGTATGAACATTGGCTAACTTTAACCTAATGGTTGATTTAACCAAGGGTTAAATTTAACCAATGTTTATACAGAAGGGTGCTGGTGGATACTTCAATTGGATCAAATCCTATGGCTACTCATTTTTTACCAATGGCTATTGCATATATATTTATGTAATATATATATAATATATGTATATTATATACATATCTTGGTCTATAAGAATCAGAACTTGTATTTACCTTTCCATGTACTGAAAATCGTGTACATGTTTGTTTATAGGTTTTCATAAATTTTGTTAAACAACAAGTTGAAATTGTACAAGAAAACGGAGATGTTAACAACACAGATAACAGTACGAGCATACCTGGTCAGAGAACAAGAGCGGTATCGTCTGCTTCAACTTTATCAGCAGACAATCTTGATGAAGCTCTTATAATGGAGGTAAATCTCACAGATTCTCAACTTGAAAATGAGGATGATGTCCCCTTATTGAACTTTGATGGCACAGGGGTAAGTAGATTTAGTTCAGGACAGATTGGTGCATGTTTCATGAGAATTCAGTGTATCTTCTTCTTTGTACTGAGGTATTTCAGATTTGTTATATCCTTGCTGCATGCATCAGACAAGACAAATGTTTGACTGGTTATGTATGTAAAATGTAATTACTAACAAAGCTGCATTGTCTGACTGGCAAACTGTTTCTGAATTTTGTTGTAAAGTTGTTGTTTTTTTTTTGGAAAGAAATCATGATAAATTATTCAAAAGAACATCTTGTCTGTCGCTCATGGAGTGCACTTTATACATAATATTATAAAGCACAGTTATCGCTTTCATTGCATATTAAACCCACACCAGATTTTCCATACTTGCAAGTATAATGTACCACTTCCACATTTAGCCATCAATGCAAAATATCCCATATGTAAAATGTATGTATTACCTAGAAAGTCATGTGAACTAAATAGAAACATGGTAAGCAGAATGTGTTAGCTTTTTTCTCATTTTGACAATTTCTGATAAAAGCTAGGAAGATGTTTTTTAGGATGTAGTTAATCTTATTACTGGACTTCTGTAATGTGTAGTGTTGATTATTGTGCTGTAGTTTCAGTATTTTTTCTTTTAATGATGTGTTTCAGATTCAGTTATTTATTTAGTTATTTTTTATCAGTACTTACCTGTCCTTTTGTCAGTATCTTAACAGTAACCATGTAGAGATTGGATGCAAATGACTTATGATTGTAATGTCTTTAGCCAAATTAGGGGAGATGAATATATATCTTGTCTTTGGTTTGGACCTGCAACTCTCAGATTACCTGTGGGAGACCCTACCTTCTTAACTATGTGAGGTTTCATTGTGACAAAATTGTTTTAAAATAGATTACTCTGATTCCAAATGATGTCTGTTTTAACATTGTTGTATTCAATATTTTACAGACACACCTCACATTTTTGAATATGGATCCATTAACAGTATGAAATCCTGAATGATTGAGTTACCATGACAATGGGAGAAGAAGGGACCAGCATATATAAAATAAAACACTGTGCAAATATGGAAAATAACCGAGTTCTTCCTTTCTTTCATAGATCTCATGATTTATTTATTTATATTTGACATTTTATGATACATGAACTTTAAATTTAGGTGGTTCTGTTGGAAATAATCGGTTTTTGCCATTTGTTTCTGCCATTATGTTAACTATTGTTATTTTATTCATATAGTGTTATATTATTTACTCACATTTAGACCAGCAATTTATTTTTACTACACACTCATGTAAGTAATTGTTTAACTAGAAATTTTGTGTTCTAAATTTCATGAAACAATTCTGTCTGATCATTTTATGCATTTTTTGATTTTATTGGTATACCCTGGTACATGTTCTTTACTGCATTTGTTATTCATATAAATAATAGTGTGATACCAGTAATGATTCAACATGATTCAAATCTCATTGAGTACTGGCTGTGAATTTTTGTATGAAGTTCATACTGTATCTTCAGACTTTCCAGCCTTCCATGTTTTGTTTTCCTATATTTTCTATTTTTTGTAAAAGTGCTGTTAGTTTTTCTTGAAACCTCCTTTTAATCCTACTTTTTTATTCCTTAGTAATTTTTTTAACAAGTCTATAATGTATTTAAATGTGTTAAAGAGTTTAAATTGCTGTGGAAGTCAATTAGGATGTTTAGCTGACGGTCTGATGCTGACAATGTGGTCTGATGTCATTAATGTATGGTCAAACTAGTAGTAGTCAATGAGAAGCATGTGACTGAGAAGCAGAAACACAGTTACTGTCAGCTTAACAGTCCCATGGCATATGTTTGTGGTAATTATACAGAAAAAAGGTTGCAAAGGTGACATACTTACTGTGAATTTACTGTGAATAATTTCTAATTTTTTTTTCTCAACACTCTCAAGTTTTTCATAGTTTTCTGTAAATTATTTTTTCTGTTTTTTTTCTTAGTTTTTCAAAAACACTGCTGGAAAGCCTGGAACATTTAGTCTTTTGTCTTTTTTAATTGTCATTATATGCTTTTGTGATAGTACTACATAGATCCATCTATAGATTTCAGTACTTTGTGTTAGTACTACATAGATTCATCTATAGATTTCAGTACTTTGTGTTAGTACTACATAGATTCATCTACAGATTTCAGTACTTTGTGTTAGTACTACATAGATCCATCAATAGATTTCAGTACTTTGTGTTAGTACTACATAGATCCATCTATAGATTTCAGTACTTTGTGTTAGTGCTACATAGATCCATCTATAGATTTCAGTACTTCGTGTTAGTGCTACATAGATCCATCTACAGATTTCAGTACTTTGTGCTAGTACTACATAGATCCATCTATAGATTTCAGTGCTTTGTGTTAGTACTACATTGATCCATGTATAGATTTCAGTGCTCTGTGTTAGTACTACATAGATCCATCTATAGATTTCTGTACCTTATGTTAGTACTACATAGATCTATGTGTAGATTTCTGTACTTTGTGTTAGTACTACATAGATCCATCTATAGATTTCTGTACTTTGTGTTAGTACTACATAGATCCATCTATAGATTTCAGTGCTCTGTGTTAGTACTACATAGATCCATCTATAGATTTCTGTACCTTATGTTAGTACTACATAGATCTATGTGTAGATTTCTGTACTTTGTGTTAGTACTACATAGATCCATCTATAGATTTCTGTACTTTGTGTTAGTACTACATAGATCCATCTATAGATTTCTGTACTTTGTGTTAGTACTACATAGATCCATCTATAGATTTCTGTACTTTGTGTTAGTACTACATAGATCCATCTATAGATTTCTGTACTTTGTGTTAGTACTGCATAGATCCATCTATAGATTTCTGTACTTTGTGTTAGTACTACATAGATCCATCTATGGATTTCTGTACTTTGTGTTAGTACTACATAGATCCATGTGTAGATTTCTGTACTTTGTGTTAGTACTACATAGATCCATGTATAGATTTCTGTACTTTGTGTTAGTACTACATAGATCCATCTACAGATTTCAGTACTTTGTGTTAGTACTACATAGATCCATCTATAGATTTCTGTACTTTGTGTTAGTACTACATAGATCCATCTATAGATTTCTGTACTTTGTGTTAGTTCTACTTAGATCCATCTATAGATTTCTGTGCTTTGTGTTAGTACTGCGTAGTTCCATCTATAGCTTTCAGTGCTTTGTGCTGTACTATATTTCAGTGCTTTTAATATACTTAATATTTTTAATTTTATTGTGAACTTTTAAGTTCAGAGCGTATATTACAGTGTATCTGTTATTTGTGCATTAGCATATTCAAACTAATTGATATTTTCTAGATCCTAATTTGGTTTGTTTTAACATTTATGTAATTAATAATGTTTACTCGACACATTTCTATCATGTTTTATGAAACAAATTAAACTTTTAAGTGTTTGTTTGATAAGCATTTATGTATAGTTAATGTTAATGTCTATTTATAATACAATAGAGTAATGGTTGTATAGTGCAGGTTAATACATAACATAGATGAGAGCTGAATTTGTTTGTGATCATGGTACAATTTATTCTCATATTTTGAATTTATTCATGATCATGGTACAATCTATTCTCATATTTTGAATTTATTCATGATCATGGTACAATTTGTTCTCATATTTTGAATTTTTTCATGATCATGGTACAATTTGTTCTCATATTTTGAATTTGTTCATGATCATGGTACAGTTGATTCTCATATTTTGAATTTCTTTGTGATCTTCGTACAATTTGTTCTCATATTTTCCTCAATTTACTGTGCTTACATAGATTTTATTGTATTCAAAGCATTTTAGCATTTATATTGTTGCTCTGGAAATATATTGTCACTGTTTGCGATTGTGTAGATTGGGTTTGGTATATATAATATTTGCTGACACTAGTCTTGTTATTAACAGTCTTGCATTTCAATACAGCATATAAGCTAGGTCACTGTGTTAGACCCTGGTATCTGTGTCATTCTACCTGAATATTTAAAAACATTGAGCAGTAATGAAACTGAAGATTAAAAATGTTTGCCTTTATTTTTGTGTAATGTTTTGTGAACTATTGTGTAACTTAAATGATGTCTTGATTATTTTGGTGCTAGCTTCTGTATTTATAAGCAAAAATAACATTTATGTTCCTCAATAGAAGATCATATCCTTTATTTATTTATTTTTTATCAATAAAGCTTTTTGTGAATTTATCTCATTCATTTACAAAATATGTGTAAATTATTACATACGGAATTTTAAAACAAACTGCAATGTTTGCCTGTACTGACCAGTTTATTTTTTGTGTCATATTTTATGTTGATTTGGCATTAATGTGTTTTACCTAAATACACCTTGTTATTGGATTAAGGCTGTGGTACATTTAACATATTTTATTAATTCTTAATTAGTTGCACATTTTGAATTATGATCATATGTAACTAGCTTTCAAATTTTATATCAATCAATTTTGTTACTTCATAGTTGTCATATAGATAATAGTTTTTTGTTTCTAACCAAATTAAAAGCAATACAGTAGCACACTATTATGAGTTCTTCCATAAACTGACAGCTATTGATAGAATCTTGCTCAGAAACTACACAGTCATAATGTCCTAAACAGAAACTGGAAATCATCATTATATCAAATCATATATTTAAATCTGCTGTAGCTTCCCTTTTGTGTTGTCATGGTGATGTTTTTATCAATTTTACTATTGTGCAATATTTCAAACATTTTCTTGCCACTTTTATTTTTAACTTGTTGCTCTGTATGAGTGAATGGTTTTACGATATTGTTTGGTCATAAACAAAATATTCAGTTGTTAATTTATAAAATGCTATTTGTATTGTTTATGTTATAGTGTTGTCCATCAAACTCTATCAAAATGTATTTATCAAGATTTGTTTTAGGAACAAAGTACTAATATTAGAAGAAAACATGTTCTAGAAAATATAAAAAAAATGTGACATATGGTGAATAGTTTACAAAGTATTAGTCTAGCTAATTTATCTTTCAGTATGATATGATCCTGTGGTTGCATTTAATTTCATTGCCACCAAATTTTGTGGATTTTCCCAACTCAGTCACTTTGTTGGCATGTAAATTCGTGGATTTTCAATTTTTGGCAAGGTGCCTTTTTGGATCCATTTGTAATTTTACAAGCATCTTAATTTATGGGTACTTGAATTCAAAGACAAGCTCACCTAAGAAATCCACAAAATATTCTATGAAAATTTTTGATACTGCAGTATACAACTCAGATATTGTTGTTTGATGTTATACTGTAAACCATGGTACTGATCTAGGATTTTTTCCATACAAATTTTTCTCACTTTATACATTTTTTTGTAAATGAAATCATCATTGATTGTATTAAATCATGATATTCCTTTTGAACAATTAGATATTAATCTTTGGGCAAGTCTCTCATGATACATTTAAGTTGGACTAAACATACATTTTAATACGAGTGTTCGATGGTATTGTACACATTGTATAAAATTGTCACATTTTAGATTAACAGACTAGGCTGTGATATTTGTAATCTGTTGATTGACTTCAATACTGGTCTCTCTGATGAGTTTGTTCTAATGAAAATAATGTAGAAGAAACTTTGACAGAGAAATTTATGCATTCCTCAATTACTGTGAATGTTCAAGCTGGTTATATCAGCTCTATTTTTCTATAATAAAATCAGTAATAAACAGATACAAAATATATATTTTTGGATTTTGTTACTATTCATGTTGTGTTAATGATACATTTCACGTTTTTATTACTCTTAGTAATGGAACTAAAGATAAAGTTGTTGTATATATAGAGTGTTATTGCTAGATGTTTTAGATTCTCATATAAGTAGTATTTTTCTGATGAGAGGAATTTTTGCTGTTTCTGTGGTATTATGTTTTTGTCCTCACATTCTTGTCTTTCTTGTTGTGTTTTGCAACACCAATAAAACTTTCATTCTTACATTGTGTTGTTTTGTCTCATGTACATATATTTTATTCAGAAGAATTTCCTTGTTAGACTATTCTATGTTACCATAGTGATATGGAGATACCAAGATAGACATGTAGGATAATTCTTTGTTACCATAGTGATATGGAGATACCAAGATGGACATGTAAGACAATTCTTTGTTACCATAGTGATATGGAGATACCAAGATGGACATGTAAGACAATTCTTTGTTACCATAGTGATATGAAGGTATCAAGACGGACAGTCCTGTCAGAAATATTTTATTTCTGGTCTGGTCTTTGAAATGAAGTCCAATAAAGTGTTATCAACTTATGAAAGTTTTGAATCATGGCATTCTAATTTTACATGAAAACCCTAAGAACATTGAATGTTATTAACCCCTATATGTTGAGTGATATTCACCTGTTCTTTTAATACAACAGTCAACATAGACTCATTACATCAAGCAACAATATGTTTTATACTTTTGATCGTTGAATGACTAGGTATAGATAAAGAAAGCACACTTGGTGTACATTCAATGTGTCATAAAAGGTGAAATAAAAAAAGTACATGTATGTCAAAGTTCAACAAGTATTTGATAAGGCATAACAAAACTAAACATGCAGCAGCTGTTTATTTTCTTTACATGTCGCGTGGAGTCTTGGGTAACATTTAAGGAATCTTAAAACTAGTCCATTTATTATTTTGATTTTTTCACTATGTTAGATGTAGTAAAATATTTTATTACAAACATGAATCCAGATTATGATGCATGACTTAAAAGAAGACATGTCTTCTTTAAGATTTCATTAACCAGTACATATGTATGTTTGAACACTTCCATGCACATGTATTTGTCTTCCTAATACATAAAACATTAACTATATACTTGTTATAATTGCAAAAGCTTGATAGCCAGATATATACTGAACAACCTCTCCAGAGCGGCCCTCTCTTGAGCGACAACCTCCCTTCAACAACAGCACGCTTTTCCCCCACTGTACGTAATGACCATTTATTCAACCTCTAGAGCGGCAACCTCTCAACAACGGCATAATTTTGTGTCTCCCAAAGGGTGCTGCTTTGTAGAGGTTGCACTGTATTTATTTATAATATAACATCTGCTTTATTCATTACTGTGAAATTAAATACAGTAATCCATGATAATGAGACCACCTTTTTACTTGAAACATTGGTAGTAATAATGAGATGGTCATTATCAAGTTGAAGTATAGGGGAGTTAATAATTAAGTGGTCATTATAACAAGGTGGTTGTAATATTGAGATGGTTAATGTATATAAATATACATTTATGTGTTTAGCTCCACAGCACTAAATAAAACAAGTGTCATGGGTATGTGATCCACAGTCTGTATCAGTGCAGGCTTCATGAGTCCATTATTTGGATCAGCTGATTGTGATATTACATGTAATCTGGGACCAATATATGGTACTAGATGTATTTGATATTCAATTAATAAAAAAAACAAGTTTACAAGTATATAGTCACAGAGTAGATGTTCTTTCAATTAGCCTATCAAACATGTATCAGTTCTCACTAGGTAACTAATTACAATCTGTTATGTAAAGACACTGTGACACTGTAGTTTGTTTATTTTTCATGAATACACTGTATTTGATAAATCTCATTCAGAAATATTGTTTTTTTTTCTGTCTTCAATCATATCATTGAAAAATGCCATATGATATAACCCAGAGAACAAACTGACCATGGTTTATCAGCCAGTCATAGGTTGAAAATCAATCAGATGAAGAATATATACCATAGACATATACCTGAGACCATTATGCACATGTGTGTATAATGGTCTCAGCCTGTACGAAGTCTTATTTATAGCAGGGCTATAGATCTTTGATCGTACAGTGAATTTATACACTGTGCTGGCATCACTCGGACGAAAGTACAAGTATATTACAAATTGAGATTCATGCTATTAATAGAAAGATGCATAAAGTCTGGTACCAGTATTGGTCAGCAGTTTATAAATACATGTAGTAACAACGATTAGTTTTGCCAAGGGAAATAACTCCTTAACGATTTTTGCAACGTACGTGTACACAGTTTAACACAAACCATTTATAAACATAAAATAATGAAATACAATATTTGACTTAACTTATTTATAATTTTGGATGAATTTTGCTAATTTCAATTAATGTTTTGAGAAATAAAAGCGGCAAATAATGGTACGTAATCCTCACAGCTTGGAAATGTTTTTTCTAAGTTTGATGTAAGGTGCATAGAATTTCGGACAGTTTATTCGGACAAACTTGTTTTTCTTCAATAAGTGAATTTTCAACATATTGTAAAATAGTCAAATGTGTTTGCTGAGTATTCCTAGTACTGTAAAAACTCTGTCTTGTAGTTGTACTCTCAACAATGAAGTTATGATATTGTAGTCTTACATGATCCTAACTTAATTGTAGAACTTCACCAACAGTGATTAGATAATGGTTTTGGGTCCTTTTTTCCAAATGACAGTAGTATTTTTTTTCATATTGTTTGTGTAGGAGAGATACATTAATTATATGATGATATACTGCCAAAAAGAACCCCCAAAAGGACCCTTCATTTTTAGATACTGTTATAGACTGTATTCACACTTCAAATACATAATCAGAAATCTTGATGTGGCATTGGGACTTTAGGTGTAACATTTTTTAAGTTTATTATTTTGCATAATTTTAATTTACATTTACTTCCAGCGATTAGTCAGTCAGAAAATTTGATAGCGTATTAAATTAAGATGTCTAGATTTTCTACACAGACTGAAGCCGAGCGCTACTTGCGGGAAATTCTTGGCATGAATGCCCCAAAAGGAGATAGCACTTGCGTAGAAATGGGAGACAACTCTCCTGGAAGTCTGAAAAAGAAAGAGAATCAAATCAAGATCCTTTGCCTGGATTTAACTCCGTTCTCAAGATCTGCCCAGTTTGTGCTGCTGAGCTCCGCAACCTTTTTCTTTTATCTCATATATGGTTATTTACAAGTAAGTTTAATGCTTTCTTTTCCTTATTTTTATGAAAAAAAATACTAGTAAACATTGCTGACATTTTATGTAATTGATCAGACTTTGTAAGGAGAGGTAGAAGCCATTGTTCATTTGGAATCAAAACTGTGACATAGAATGAAATGTACTATTCATTTACAGTCCTTAGCTCTGTGGTATTTTTGTATCTTTTACCATTTCTTCTGTAGTCTTTGAATTGTTGCTGAATTTACTATTTTAAATATAATGATAAATACTCCAATGTCAGAACTTGTACAGGGCTGGACATTTTTTTTTCAAACTACTTGTCCCTCAGGATGACCATCTTAGAATTCTAACCAGTTTTACAACAATTTCAAATTGTGCTGAGTCAATTTCTCTTGTATTAATTTTAATGCCATTTTTCAACATTTTATCAGTTACATATGGTGGCCAGTTTGCCTAACCAGTTTTCCTGGACTATATACTAACCAGTACTAACTTAACCCACCACAAGGAGCTGGCAACTTCTCCACATATGAAGGAAAATCAACACTTTTGTCAAAGATTCTTAGAAAGGTATTTAAGATTTGAAACCAGATTGCTGGGTTGCAAGTCCAGCGCAGTAACCACTGTTGCAGCTGAGCCAATTTCTGCTTGTAATTATGGCATACAAGTAGATTTGTTGGGGCCTGATGTGTTAGTGTTTCACTGCAAACTGGTTCATTTCTAGGAATTGATTTTTCGTTTGGAAGAATTTCGACCCTATGGTTGGTATTTAACGTTGGTTCAGTTTGCTTGTTATACTGGCTTTGGTTGTTTTGAAATGGCTGCCACAGGGGATACAACAAGAAAGTGAGTATTCATTTAAGTTGGAATTTCAGCATAGCTGTATGAATTATGATTGCTCCTTTTTTGTTTCTGTGAGTTTTTGCTTCATATTTCTGTTAGTAGATGCTGATAAATGTAAGTATTTTTTTCCTCAAATCTAATAAATTCAAGATCATATTTAGTTAGTAAGAAATACAGATTTTCATGTTGATTTTGGTGAAGAAATTATTTTAAGTTTTATTTCCAGGATACCACTAAAAAAGTATGCATTGCTGGCATTTTTAACAGTTGCTACTATGGGTCTATCAAATACATCAGTTGGTTATTTGAACTATCCGACACAAGTTATATTCAAATGTTGTAAACTAATACCAGTTTTGATTGGTGGAATGTTAATACAAGGTTTGTAGCTTTTTGTTTCTGTAATCATATAATCCTGTTTCCAAGTCAACTAGCTGTATGTAGAATTGCGGAGTATCTGAAAATGCATCCCTTACCTACAATCTGTTGTTGATATCTGCTATTGCCTAGGGCTGATATTTGTAGAAAGTTCTTTGTAAATTAATCATGTCCAGTAATACTTTACAATCATTAGGGCCTAAAAAAAAGGGTTTGTTTCTGGTTACATGCCCCGAAAAGTATGGATCGCTAGGTAGGTTTTTTTTCTTTTATGTTTTTTTTACATATATCGGAAACACTGTTGTGAAAATTACAATATAGCACAAGGATTTGGATGCCATAAAAACTTATAAGTTGACAGGTAAAAGATGGGTCGGTCAGGTAACCAGAAACAAACCTTTCTTGTTAGGCCTAAGAAAACTACAGTACTTTCTGACTGTTAAAGTTGGACATCACAGAGGGAAAGACAAAATGTTGATATCTGAAAGTTGATTATGAGTATTAGACATGTGATGTTGACTTGAATATTTTTTTAATGTGTTGAATGTAAAATTTCCTCTTTGATATAACTGCCGTCTGCTTTCAGGAAAGAGATACTCACTAATTGATATTACTGCCGTGTTGTTGATGGTGATAGGATTGATATTATTTACTCTTGCTGATAACAGTGTATCTCCATCATTCAATGCATATGGTAAGTTTAGTATTACAATATGCATCATGACACTGGAGTGTATATTATTTATTTAATCATTATAGAATTGGTGACTCAGATTTCATCGTTTACTGATCATATAGGCATGTCAGCTCTTTATATGTACATGTTCATTCATAGCATTTCAAATGAACTAATAATATTCACACTTCAGATGACAGAATTTTTATCAAATCCAATTATAAAATCATTCTGACTGATCTGCTGAAGAAATCTTCTGGTGAAGAAATCTTCTTGTGAAAGGTGTGATTCAGTGTAGAGCACGATCCAGTGAAGGGCTTGATTTGCTCTCATAAGTAATGAAATCAAAATGTGTATGTTAGGTATGAAAACTTGAACAATTCTTTGTAAATGAAATAATTGGTTGAATAGTCAATAATGCTAGTAGTTAATGAATCTTGTTTTCTTAGGTGTTCTTTTAATCTCACTGGCTCTATGTGCTGATGGTGGCATTGGTAACTTTCAAGAAAAGTTTCTAAAACAGTTTTCAGCTGGGAATTCTGAAATGGTAATTATTGAATATCACTTAGAAATGATAAATATGAACTGATATTTAATCAGCTGATAAAACATAGGTACATATCTATTTCTTTGATTCCATATATTTCGCATTTTATTTTACCTAAAAGCTACAAGAACTAAATTATTTGGTTCTTAGATTTTACTCCCCTGTGTCAAAACATGTTTTTTGTGTGATGCCATCAGTCATTAGTGACATCATTATGAGAGTATCTTAAATTCTAAAATATAAACACTTTATTCATGTGTGTCTCATATTCTATACAATATATGCTCCAAAAATAAATGTTTAATTCTATTTTACTGTATAAATGCATAAACTGTAAGGTTTTAATTGACACATAAGAGCCGTCCATGTTTCGTTGTACATTTATGTTAATTATGAGTTAATTTCCTTTATCCTAGTATTGGAGATTCTGCAAAACGTGCTACTATTGTAAATGATATATTTTGACTCATGTTTTACCAGATATCAGAAATGTTGGTGTCATTGATCTCAGTATATCAATGAAATTGTATTTATTCTCAAAGGTGTAAGACATACAGTTAAACATGAGTTCACAACCATTCTGGAGTAGTTTGAACTCATGATCTTCAGGGTCAGTGGCTGACACAGAATTCACTGCACTGCCAGTTCCCTCGTTTTGAATTTATTGTGTTATTTTGACTTTCTGTTAGTTTGTTTAGGTTATCAGGTTTGATCAGTGACCTTGTACTTGTTTCAGGTATTTTACTCGTACTCTGTGGGATTTATTTATATTCTTATCGGTGAAACACTCTCTGGAGAAATATTTCCTGCCTTTCAAGTTTGTCAGAAGGTTTGTTAGTTAACATCTCATAGCATTTACCATATAAACTTACTGTCTATATTGAGAATAATTATTGTCATAAGGTATAAATTATGAAAGAAAAACAAGGAATATTTTGTGTATTTTGTATTAATTCAGGTACACATTATCAAGGGAACTGACATACTTCTATTCATACCAAGTTAAGCTGTAACTTAGTGGCGCAGTCCTTGAACACCATGTTCCTCTTATTTCATACCTCATGCTGAATAATTTCTGGATAGTTATCATTACTGATTTACCACATTAGTAAAGCATATATTTATAGTGAAAAGTGCTTCACATAAATATGCGGACAGAATAAAATACATGACCAAAATATGATAAAATAGGAACGAAGTATGATAAAATGAACAGCTGTTGTTACTCTGTCATGTAATAACAACAATTTATAACAGACATTTCAGGCCATGTTTCAGTTACTGTAATAAGATCAAATCTGTTTGGTAGTATGTAGTCACAGATATGTAGTGTTATGTCTTTAACAGACCTTGAATTGATTCAACACATATTGATATTTGTCTGACCTTTCTCAGTAGTATGGGACTTACATATATCAGGTTTGTATTGATGATCTGTTTAAGTTTTTTTATCGATGGTAAAGTTGTGACTAAAGGGGTAACTTCAGGTACAGTTCAGAGTTAATGAAAATTGACCCCATTGTTAATGTCACAAACATATTTCACTGTTGTTGCTCCAGCGTATGTATATATACCTCTATATTATAAAATACTTGACTGTTTTAGTCTAGCCAGTAAAACAGGATTAGGCTTGTCTATTGTAATAGATTTCTCAAGTATATATACATCACCAAAACTCTACTGAGTGATCTCTGATATGTATTCACCATTGCTGAAGGCCAAATAAGCTCATACGAATTTTCAAATGAATCCAATTTTGTTTTTAAGATAAAAATTAGGCAGAAACCACACTAAAATCCAAACTTTAAGCACATAAATCTAATCATTACACATTTATACATCTTCATGTCAAATTGCACATGTCTACAAGGTGTATTTCTCTTTATTTAGCTCTGTTCTAGAGCTTATAAACACCTGGTGCAGCTATTATTCAATGATGATGAATTATACAATGTCGGCATTGATGACAATCTGACGTTTGTCTTTGGTACAGATTGATTGTATCATCTTTGGTGAATTCAAAATATTTACACTCAAAATGTTTGTCCTATTTATTTATTACTTTTTTGAATGAGACAGTCTCTAAATATTTGTGTTATATTCTTATATATATTACAGTAAAGCCTTGATAATGAGACCAAAAAAATTGGTTATAATAATGAAATGGTCTTATTATCAAGTTAAATTATTGGGAAGTTATTAAACAAGTCTGGGAGGTTATTAAACAAGTCTGGGAAGTTATTAAACAAGTCTGGGAGGTTATTAAACAAGTCTGGGAGGTTATTAAACAAGTCTGGGAGGTTATTAAACAAGTCTGGGAGGTTATTAAACAAGTCTGGGAGGTTATTAAACAAGTCTGGGAGGTTATTAAACAAGTCTGGGAGGTTATTAAACAAGTCTGGGAGGTTATTAAACAAGTCTGGGAGGTTATTAAACAAGTCTGGGAGGTTATTAAACAAGTCTGGGAGGTTATTAAACAAGTCTGGGAGGTTATTAAACAAGTCTGGGAAAAAATGGTCATTACAACAAAGTGGTCATAATATTGAGATATTGTGATGGTCACTGTGTGAGGTTTTACAGTATTTTATTTTTTAGATGTTTCTTTTTTTCAGTATCCATTAGAAACTTACGGTTATGCTGTGATATTTTCATTGTCTGGTTACCTAGGTGTAAATGTTGTCCTCTCTCTAGTCAGGTCATTTGGAGCCCTTGTAGCAGTCACAGGTATGTTAGTAATCATTTGTTCTCAATTTGTGAAAGTCTACTTCAATGTCAAAAATATTGTTTTTTCAAAACTTAGTGAAGTATCAGGATAATGAATAATATGTATAATGAATGTTAAATATCAGGATAATGAATGATATGTATAATGAATGTTAAAAATGTTTGATTTGATACTAGTAATACATCATATCCCGTCTCTTCTTTAAATCCATTTTATTTAGTTGAAAAAAGTAGTAAAGATTCATACAACATCACTCATTAAATAAGTAATCTTCAGAACATGTATAATTGACATCTATTTTGTAAGCCTTTTGATATATTTCCTCATGTCTGTTTTTATTGTCTGATAGAGATGATACTGTTTACTGTAGTAAAATTTCATGTAATTGTTTGTATATTTTCAGTGACAACATGTAGAAAAGCTGTGACAATCATATTATCTTTTCTATTCTTCACAAAGCCTTTCACATATCAGTAAGTACAAAATTTATGTTATTTTACTGTCATAGTTTTACATCCCTATTTAATACAGCATGTTTAACGAGGCTTTATTTACTTTGCCAACGTTGTTAACATGAAATTTTATATAAGACTCCATATACTATCAGTCTTATGGTGTTTTAGAAATAATTAAATGTTTGGTTTATACAAAAGATGAAAAATGAAACTTACGTTTCAACTGAAATCCTCAGTTTGTTTCAACTTATCTAACCATGAACAACCTTTACTATCTGAATTCACAGCTCTATACATTGTGTGACCTCAGTATTTGGTAAGGTCTACTGTTTATGTTAAATGTTTTGTATAAGGTACAGATTAAATGTTATAACTGAATGTCCATGCATGTTCAAATTTGTGTTATCTTTATATGAATTTGTTATACTTTCAGTTGCCATTATACACTGCGTTTTAACTCATACCCACCTCAATTATTGATATTACCTCTTTTTACTGACTGAATCTCATGAATAAATGTTCAAGTTGACAGTTTTTTTCTGAATTTACCCCTTAACAGATAATTATATTATTTTTTTGATAGTATTGTTGGTAAAATTAATTAATTTGTTCCTGAGAGAGCTCTTGTTATTTATACAAATTGTTCCATCACATTGTTTCTTCTAACTGTACCATGAAGTGGTTCAGGTATCCTAGTTGAGGAAAGTTTGAATCCCACATGTATCATTGCTGCTGATTGTTGAGTCAGCTTGTTAGAAAATGATCTCATATTTCCTTTTTCATCCTCTGATACACTGGAAGAAATTTAAGGAGGTTTAGCTAAGCTAGCTCAATTCAGATAAACCTTTCAGTGACTTGACTAAATTAATTAACCCTTAGCTTCATAAGCATATTTTGGACTCTTCCAAATTCAAAGAAAATATACACTTGATCAATTTATTTCAGAAAACTAGGTTATGTTTCTATTACAGAGTGGGGAATATTGTGGCAAAAGAAGCCATCGCTCATTACAAGCAATAGCTTCCTTCGCCCTAATGTTTTCAAAAGTCGTCTGCTGCAGAAGCAAGGAAATGTAGTATTATAAGGTAAAGGGTTAAACACTTACTGGTAAGTTATGATATATTCAGTGATTTGTTTTATATATTCTAGGTATGTATGGTCTGGTTTGATCGTTGTGGCTGGTATATATCTCAATGTTTACAGTAAAAACAAAGTGTCCTGGGATGCAGCTATATCAAACTGGTATTATAAACTACAAAGGAAGCTGGGAATGGAAAAGAAATATCCTATAGAAAGTGTTGCTAGTACAATTGTTTAAATCTGCTTGTGGAATATCCAAGATATTTTATAGAAAACTGTCAAAACATTTGATTGATTTAGGTAAAAACAACATATTTCAAAGTTCCTTTTATAAGCTAGTCAGGAGTTGTATAAATACTTGCTGGTATGAAATATGCTTGCAGAGTGACATTTTAAAGAAACTGTTCACTGCAGAAAATTAGGTTGAATTAGATAATCTGTCTGTTATGCTTTAATTAAAGTCTACATTTTCAATGTATTTGATTAGTTTATTGACGCTAAAATAGTTACACATGTTGAGAATATCTACATGTCCACAAGAAATAGGTAGTGTTTGTTATTGCATTTAGTCAATTTACTTTGTTTATTTGAGTTGTAAAAGCAACTTATTATTGCTTTTATTATTGTAAACACATATTCTGTCAGTGTTTTTCTACTTCAAGGTATCTGGTTTACTTCTGTGGGTATTTTCCAAACTGTATACTTGACTATTATTATACACATGTAGACTCATAACGATACTCCATCTTGTTGAAGGACACCTGCTACTCTGATATCAATATCAAGTTTTATTTTCCTGAAATTTTATTAAGTTTGTATGTATGTTATTTTTTTATTTTCATTCTGTCAATACTTTGTGACCATTTACCCAGTCGTAGACATTGTGTTCTAAATTTTCATCTTTTAGTTGACATAGATGGTTTAGTTTTTACTGCTACATACTGGTGTCTTGTCAAGACTGAACATTTTGCAGGAAAATCTGGTTTGCATTTAATTTTGTGTGAATAAAAGTTTATTTCTATAATAGTCAAAGCTTGGCATATCGATTGATTTTTCATGTAATTTTATCTATAACAGTATCTGCTTGACCCCTACCAGACATTCATCCAATAGTCCCATTTTTTTATCTGATGTTAACCTTATCTTAATTCAAAATTTATGAAGTTATTTTTATAATGTACACAGGTGTATACTGGTGTACACAGGTGTATACTGGTGCCAAACAGAAAAGCTCTTCCAAGGAGTTTAACATTATTTGTCCTAATTATGTATGATAGATCTTGATTCATTAAAACTTCTGTTCCTCTTATTAAGCCAGAGTAACTGTAGGGATAGATTTCACTACATTTTACTGACATTTACTCTACCAACATATAATCTATCTTGTGGTTTTAGTTGAGGCATTATCTTTTTATTAACCTTTTTTATCTATGCATATGATTATTTTAGGTATTTTATCTGGGTGGAAATATCATTTGGTGTTGACTTTATTGTGGGATATTTTTATGTGTAGGTTTTTATTATTTGTTGTTTAGTTTGTGTTGATTATTGTACATGATTAAACTTGTCATTTACAGGCATCCAAAGATAGTGTAGTAGAATAACTTTCTGTTATAAGCCGATTAGTTCAGTTAGCTCCTCCAGAAGAGTGTAAGAGAGCTTATCTTTGGGTTGAAAACGAGGGAAGTAGTAGGCACCTCTGTCTAGCTTTGTTTGTTGGTCTTTGATCAAACATCCATTTGCTTTAACTGTGTTCAATATGTTGAGATTATAGAGTTTTATCATTGCGCATCTATTTCTGTTAAGTCCTGTCTTGCATTTAAACTATTTCCTGTTTAGTATGTAATTCCCTATTTTATTTTTCTTGTATTTGTTGACCAGTATGTATACATATATTGTTAATATTATTTAGTCGTACCTCATAATATCAAAGATCTAATGTTTGTGATGTTTCCAGACTATTGATACCAAAGAAAAACAATACTGTTACTATATGGATATGTTTATTGGTATATCCATAAAAGCTGTGTTATGTTTATAATGACCCCAGGCTTCTCGAAACTGCTGGAATACTTGCCTGACATTTGGTCAGGCAAAGTTAGAATTTCTGTCTGACCAAATGAAAATTTGTTTGACCGAATATTTCATAAATAAGTGATAAATGCTGTAATTTGTGCCCGACGGCCGGACATCTGGTCTGGTACTTGCCGAAAAGTTATCAGACCTGCTCAAAATTCGCATGACATGTCCGACGGTCCGACAACTTTCGGGAAGTCTCTGATCCTATGCTATTTCTGGTACGTATTATACGTGATAAGTAGACTTATAGTGATAAGTAGCATGGTTTAATAAATACAGTGGCTTTATATACATGTGGGGAGAAATAAAGTTAATTCAATTTCTTGTTTGATGTAATGCATCCTGGAAGGCATGTTAACATTTATACACTAATGGTCAAGAAGAAGATCATGACACATAATGAAATATTAATCTTAGCTTTTTTGCAATAATTCTAGCTGAGCTATGATAGAAATCTTTCATTGTTACTTTGTAATGAATGTATTAAACAGGATTACCACATTATATGGTCATATTCGCAAAGTAGTACGTTGACACAGTTTACCTAAATGAAAGCGACAGCAGATGTTGCCAGAGTATAGATGGATACCAAACGAATTATATGTACAGTCACATCTAATGTGACTGATAAAAATCTCTCATATTCCTCATATGTTATAAACCTGGAAATAGATGTAAAAACAAAGAAATAAATTCAATTCTTTATTAATTCAACAAATACATCAGAGAGCATTGGTGATATCAACTGTTATTTAATCAACTCACTTTCCATGCTTTCTGATTTTAATACTATGAAACTAAAAGTTCAAAAAATGACAAATGCATCCTTAATGCCTGAAGTATTGATTTGATTGTGTCCATTTGATAATCTAACAATCCATTTTAATTTAATAAAAAAATACACTGAATAGCTTACATTGTTGAACAAGTTTTCATGCTACACTAATACAGTAAAACCCCTGGAAACTAGACACCCTGTAAACCGGAATTCTCTAAAAATCAGATAATTTTCTATAATCAATTCTTATCTGACAACTGGAATTCTCAGAAAACCGGACTTTTGGCCCAGTCCAGAATTCTCTAAAAATCAGATGATTTTTCTATAATCAAGTGCTATTAGACAACCAGATTGAAAAAACAGACTTTTGGCCCAGTCCTGAAAGGGGTCCAGTTTTCTGGGGTTATACCGTTATCAATGGATTAATGAAAAACAATAACAAAATTTTGTAGAATTATAGATCTTAGATGAGTAGCTAAAATCTGTATTAACTATTTACAAGTAAACTGATGATACTTGTGCACAATAGCACATTTTGCAAAAATTCTTACTGTTCAGAATTTTGATTTTTTGAATTGCATATCATTTCAAAGCAGCAATAAATGATACTCTTGATTACAAGAAAACACTGGATGACATCTCGCATTACCAATATGATAAAGCCAATAATCACTAAACACAAAATGTATAAAAATGATCGACCATGATTCTGTGTAACGAAACTAAAACATAGATTGTGCAACTCATGACCAGTAATCTTATGAATGAGACAAATTTGAAAAGTTGTAAAATAAATTCATAGAAAATAGTCTAAAATGGAATAACGTATCAGAAAATGATAGTAAAAAATTCAGTAGAAGACTTCATCAAGGTCATTTACAGTAAAACGTACACATTGTAATCTGAATATAAGTTCTGTACAGTAAGGAAATAAGTACAAAATACGCATAAAGCGAACAATGAATTTAAATAATTTATAAAATTTCTTTCGGTGTGGATTCACAACCATAGTGCACTCTGTTAACATACTGGTAATACTCTATTATTACTCTAGTTATATACAGGTACACAGACCAACATGTACCTAGGCTGTATTATTACATAACTACACCAATATATTCATACTCCTGCAAAACTTAGAAAGAATGCATTGCCATTTAATGCTTTTCCATTTTCAGGTATATAAATTAAAATTAATCGATACATGACAATTTCATGTATGCAATAAAAATATTAAGATTGAATACTGGGGTGACCAAACTAGAAGGTAAATTAGAAGAGCAAATCAATAGATAAGAGTTGTATTGTTGATGTAATATTGTAATTGAAGATATATTAAATATATATCAAAACAAGACAAAAAAAATTCATAAAACTATTTACAACAAGTCCTCAAACTATCACAGACTTCAAAAAATTAGAGACAGAAAATACAGGATATCATGTACTAGTAAAAGCTTCTGAATAAAACTACACAAATACATGAATATTTAATGTAAGGGTAATGCTTAATCATTTACCCTGTAATATGAGTATAGAAATAATATTTAAATAAACTGACACAAGCAATACAGTAAAACCTCAACAAAAAGATCACCTCAATATAATGGCAATCTCATAACAACCACACAATTCTGGACCAATTTTCGACATTTCCTCTACATTTGAACTTGATAATCAGACCACCTGGATATTATAACCACTCTTTGGGTCCAAATGAGGTATTAATATGGAGATTATACTGTACACTGAAGGTTTTGTTTTTCATCCCCACTAGAAGATATTCTAGTGATAAACATGTCAGTGTAGGGAGGCCTGGTTTTGTGAAAATTACATTTTTTTTCAATTAAAATACATCTTAACAAAGTCAACAATTATGGTATATGTATTTAGATATTATGCAAATGAATCTCAAAGGATTTATATAAAATGTGTCTAAATTCTATTTTTCTACATATCTAAACATTATACATGTTTATACTGACTGACTTGGTTAATAATGATATCCCTATAGCACAACAGAGCTTACAACCTCATCATTCAGAATCATCATTTCAAGTGTAAAAGAAACTTTAAAATGTCACAGATAAACAGTTACAAACATTTCTTAACAAATTCATCAACAAATCGTGCAGACATTTTCAGTATTAAAAATAACATACCTCATAGAACATTTGCCACCTAATCAACCTTAATTGTCTATATCATAAATGGTCAGTGAGTTGCACATAAACATTAGGCCAGAGAGTTCTAAATTTCACAAATGGGTCATGCATTCCAAAAAGTGAAACCACCCAGATAAATTCTTAATCTATAAATAAATAAGTTTGTATAAATCAATATGTATATCTACAGGTTTATATATAATCTGGTGAAGTTAAAGACAAAACAAAACTATACAAATGTAACAAAATGCAGAGATCTGATAAAACACAACTTGAGCGAAGTCTGGAAGGTACCTGATAATTACAATAGTATGATGTATATGTTCTTGCTAATTATATACATAATCTAGCTATAAAAATGTTTCCAATGAAGGATTCGTTCACATATACAATAAATATACCCACATTACTATGTTTAGGAACATAGTGGTTAATTGATTCATTGGAGAAAGTCAAGAATATAACGATTCAGGACTTCAATTTGCTATTGTTATTTCATTTTGTGTACTTAATGTCGGTGCCTGGATGAGACTGGATTAGATAGAAATATAGCTGCACAAACAGATCAAGTTCTAAGCTGAAAACCAAGTGAGAGACATTTGTAAGTTATCAGCACCAAAGTAAGTATATGATGCTATCACATACAAGATGAATATGCAGAAAACAGAAATAATGGAGTCAAAAACATTGAGGGCTATTGTTCATCAATGGCCCAATGTTGTTGGGACATAGCGTTAGATCTATCTTATTTGTAGTTTTCACCAGCCCAGTTTTAAGACTGCCCATACACAGAAAGGAAAACAAGTATCTGTACAAAACCTATTTATAAATGATTAGATAATGTATTTGAGGAAAATTTTAAATTGTTAAATTCACTAGAAAATGAATCTGAATATTTCACGACCCTCCAACTTGATATTCTAATTGCGCACCTGGTTATACCTTTTCCATTAATTGCCTACGTCATCATGTATACATGACGTCATCTAGCTCGCGAATGTGTTCTGTCGGCCTTTCAACTTTGGAATCAGGATGAAGAGGTGACGAATTTATTGCTCTTACATTTTGTTAAGTTTTATTAAAATAGTTTTCTTTTTGATAATTTAATATTATGTAATGATGTTGATAACGTTTTTTGAGGGGGGATGGGCATAATTTAAATAATGAATGGTTGGTTTATATGTTGTTTTTCATTCATGTCGTCTGCTCCGAGTCTACACACAGCGGACGGGGGTAGATCTAGATCTATTGGCCATTGATTTGTCTTATTTACAACGATAGCTAAATTAATATTTCATATAGTTGAGTTTTAGTTCGATATAGTAATCTAGATTTAGATTTAGTATTTGAATACTTATGTCGAGTCATTGTTTGTGACGTTATTTTCTCATCTGAGATCATTACGGTAAATAAGCTAGTGATAGTGTCATCTTCACTACGCCAGTGAATTCCCAATTAATTGATGTTACACGGAAATGACATATTGTGCGGTTTTAATGTGATATTTTAGTCTCAAATATTTGAACGTAATTTCAAGTTATGTTTCAAAGAGTTAGTAAATTTCGACCCTGTGCCGGTCTGGGCAGAGGTTTTAAATGTCGTGATGGCCGACCCAGCTAATATTGTTGATTGTTCTTGTCCGCAAACCACAATAGATCTAGATTCAAGTTAGTATAAGCCGTTGAATCGTTTATGACTGGAAAAGGCTAAGTTATTCTTATGTTCAGCTAGTGTCAAGCTAGTTTTATTATGGTTATTCATTATTTAGAATTTGGAATAATGAATGTACAGTGATAGTTTTACTAGATTTTAGATTTATTAAGCTAATAATCCATTCAGTAATTTATAATTATCTGATTTATTTTGAGATCAAACAAAACTACAATAGAGGAGGCCAGTGGGAGGTCCCGTTCCAGTAGGCGGAGGCAGGAAGTAGCACAGGCTTTGAAGGAGATATCAACCCCGTCCGCGGGAGGTGAAGCGGATGTTTTGGACCGTGGGACAGCTGGGGCTACCCTAGAACAGGCGTCATCTGTACATGTTGGTGGTGAGTCTTCGGAGGTGCTGACGGTGGAGCCTGTTGCAGGTATAGGTCTTCATAGTATTCATGGCATTACCAGTATCTATTCGGAGCTTGGCTCCAACGTGTCAGCGGCATTAAAGAGTAAAATTATCCAGTTACAATATATAGATTTGTCGCTATTGTTGGATAATGAAGTTGTCCAGGATGGGGCAGCAGGTGGCACACTGTCCGTTTCTGCTTCAGGGGAAATAACAGTTAAAAAGGTTCATAGTAGAAAAATTTTAGATATTGAAACCTGGACTGATGCATTTTTAATTTATATTGGCATTTTGTTAGAGACTCACCCAAGCAGATCACAACAGGTCTTGAAATATTTTCATACAATTAGGCTTGGGGCTAAACGCCACTATGGTTGGCTGTCTTATGATCAGCAATTTAGATATCGCATGGCTATGGATCCAGTAAATAGGTCATTTGGGAAAGTAGATTCGGAGCTTTGGCTCATGTTTATGTGTGCACCTGCAGCCAGTAACAAACTTGTTCAAACGTTTAAAGGAAAATGTTTCGATTACAATTACCGAGTATACATAATCTAGCTATAAAAATGTTTCCAATGAAGGATTCGTTCACATATACAATAAATATAAAAACAGAAATAATGGAGTCAAAAACATCCACAAAATGAGAGATTATTGAAAAAAAAAGACTTCCAAAAAGAGGTTACATAGTATTGTAAAATTATAATGAACATGAAAGCATGGTTAGTAAGTATATATGAAAATGAAATTAATACGTTAAACTAGACCATTAAATTTTCTACATAATTTGTGATATGTCAAGCATTGAAGAGAATCAATGATCAAGTAATATAAAGTACACGGTGTTAACATCAAAACCAATGAACACATGGTTACCAGTATCATGTCCTCTAACAACATCTAGGTAAAAAAATTCAACTAAAAAACTCAATAATTATAATATGCTTATATGTAATGAATCAATGTATACATAAATAATATTGGAAGAAATCTATGAAAAATGTTTTTTCGGGAATTAAAAAACAGGAAATCAAATGGAGGGAACATGATGCACAAGTTATCATGAACAGAGTTGTTCAACCATGATAAATGTGAAGTTACTTTTGATTCTGTAAAACTGCAAAAGAAATTCCTGAAAACACTTCAATATTCTAGTCTCAATATCATCACAAAGATACACAACATCTTGTGATAATTAAACAAAAGGTTTTAGAATATATCACAATCAATAAAGGAAATTATGACTGAAGAAGTGCAATTGTTTTATGGTTAAATGTAGGTCATTAAGATACTGATGATCATAAAATATATAGTAAGTGATGATCTTCATCAAACCCGCTTGGATTAAAATTTCTGACTTGCATCATCTTCATAAATTCTGTTGATTTCTTGCTTTGTGTATCTCACTATAAATATGTTTGTGTTCTTGTACGAAGAAAGACACTTATTGATTTGTCAATAGTGTGTATATAAATGGTTTATTAAAACTGCAAGTAGAATATTCAGTAGACAAGGGAACTTAATATGAACATAAATAATTTTGCCTAACCCGTTATAAAATACTTTGGTTTAGTTTCCAATTTATATTATTAACATAAATTAGAATATAAACTATAAATGTGAGCTTTGATCACCGTTAGCCTGGACACAATCTTCAAAACTAGATGCTTGTTGACTTTCAACTGAAAATGTCTGTTTCAATGGTTTGTGTACAGTTGCTTCCCTTCCTAGACTGGTATCGTGACAGCTGTAATCTGAAATTGGGTCTTCATCAACCAATTGACTGAGGCTCAGTCTAGTAGCATGAATACGGAAATGTAATCTCGACTCCAATAAATATCCTTTGTAATTTTTCCTGAAATTGCATTCAATTACAAAATTATACATGCTACATTGCTAAACCATTTCCTTTCAGTCAAAATAGTTAGTAGATGGCAGGTTAAAGAATCCATCATATATTCTGTTCATTAAAGGATAGCTTTTCAGTAACTTCTGGCACACCCCTTATTTAATGAGCACACCTTTTTTTCTTCAGTACTTAATTAAACTTACTGATACATGTACGAAACTATTAATACAAGCTATGCTTAAATCATAGCTGAATCAAAGCTGACAAAATGGAATACAAACAAAACAAGAGAAGAGGGCTCTCATGTACATGAAGAATTAGCAATATAAAAATTTATGAAGGAGGAAAGTGTTTCATGTTTGCTTGTTAAAGTAACTCATCTAGCTCCAATCTACAATTTTTAATCTTCTGAAAAATCAAAGGTTTCTTCTTGAATAAGTAAACTAGCATTCACAAAGGCGATCACTGGTTGAATTCAAGTACAACACACAAAGTTGGCAGACATATATGAAGTCAATTATTCTGGAATAAATAAACTGTCCCCAGGGTATACATAACCTCCTACAGATAACTTGTTTCAAAAGAATTTGTATCATAAACTCTAGCATCTTAAATACCGAATATTCAAATATCCTATGCATACACCATAAAGACGTGTAAATGTTCACTTACTTAGCATTCTCCAGGTAAGTTTTCACTTCAGGAATACGTCTATGTTCCAGGCATAGTATAGCTAACTCTACATTAGCATAAGGTGGAATGTATGTATCATACTTAATCTTCTTCTCACTGTAAAACAAACAATTACACTAAACAATGCTAATCAAATCATTCCCGAATTTGTTGTTTTCAATGAAAAAAATGCTCGTACAGCAACATAAAGAGAAAGAACCAAATGGTATCATCCTGCTCAGACAATCTGGCGTCTTTGATGCTTCAATGAACAAAAACATTTCTATTTATCTTCACAATATGATCTAGGCAATATATAACAATACTTTTAAACTCAGTGACATGGAAATTAATCAGAAGGTAATCAAAGTAAATTGCATTCTTGCTCACACAAACATTTTTCTACATTATTCACTATATACTGGAATATCGTACAGTAAGGATCTATTCAAGAGTTTTCATAAGTCAAATTAAGGGCAAGGACATAAATACAATATAAAACTTACTTGTCAAGAATTTCCTTGAAGCACTGTTCTGCCTGCAGAAACTGGCCTCGGAATTTCTGACACACACCTTTCAACAATAACACTAAACAGTAATCATCCATATAGTTCGAATATTTGTCTGAAAGTAGCAAAAATAGAAGATGACATCATCAACATATTACCATGAAAATTACCAGAAAATTAACATAGGATAATCCCAATATCAAATATAATATGAAGTCTGAAACAGTAATTCTGATTGCCAACAATTTAAAAAGAGTACGAGCAAAAATAAAAACTATACACACATACATGTAATATTCAAATGTGAAATCTTGTAAAATTCATGAAAATAATTATGAACCATAGTTTATGGTACATGAAAATAATTATGAACCATAGTTTATGGTACATGAAAATAATTATGAACCATAGTTTATGGTACATGAAAATAATTATGAACCATAGTTTATGGTACATGAAAATAATTATGAACCATAGTTTATGGTACATTATGCACACAGACATTAATCTTGAGTAAATCAGCTGTTCCATCATAAACCCGCAAAACAATACAAGAACAAGTTAATCATCAACTTTCTTCACTTACCTTTATTCTTGAGAATTTCATTTATTGTGGTTTCTATGGTAACGACAATTGGTTCTAAGAGATCTTGTCTTGTTCCTATTATATTAAAACCATTCCATGTGTATATCAACTCCTGCAAGTACGAGTGATTTAGAGTTATTTACAGAAAACAATACATTGTACATCAATATGTTGAATGTTCAGAAATTGCTGTAAGAACATAAGAGCTTCCTAATCGTTAACAAACAGTATTTTTACAAATGTCAAATAAAGCATTAATAACAAAAGCAAAACAAAGGGATAGTGAACTTGAAAACAGAAATTCTACAATTTCAGAGTCAATTTTGAAAGTGTAAATGTTCACGAGGTACATAAAGAAAAGTCAACAGATAAGACAGAATGGAAGTCCATGTTACAGTAATATAAACTGTAATTACATTAAAAATTAAAACGTTATCCTCTAAAAATGATGAAAACTAGGAAAATGATTACACAGAATAAGAAAATCCTACCAATGCTGGTAGAGTTAAGTATCCGCCTTGATCTAAGAATCGTTTAGCTTTGTTCACAGCAAATTTTTCTATAGGTATAGATTTCCCAGCTATTCTCTGTTTTAACTTTGGAACCTCGCTATAAAATAATATCAAAGTCTGTCTGAGATAGGTAAAATTAGAACAAGTATAATAGACAATCATTGAAAAAGTGTGCATTTGCAGTTTATAGATTTTTTTTAGAGATTTTGAAAAAATTTTCATTCTTTAGTGCAGGTTTTGGTTTTTAGAACAAACATATATCATAACAACAACAAAAATAAATGAAAAAAAGTGCCGACCCACTGTTAAAAGCTCAGGTTATGTAACTGCAAACCAACAATGCTTTTAAGAATGGCCTTATTGTCCATATTTACGATAAATACACAGAATGTCAATAGACATTTTAATAGTTTGACATACTAAATAGAAGATCTATCATAAGAAACAAAAAAAACCCCAAATATCACACACCCCATAAGGTACTCAAGATGAGACTTTGAGTCCTCCGTTTGATCATCACACATCATAAGAAACGTGGCTTTCTGATACATATACGTAGCTCTACTCCATCTGCTTTCCTTACACAATATCTCAGCATACTTCATACCCATCAACCAGTCACCTTTAAAACTGATAGAAAACTGTAACTAAAACATGTATCTAAGGAAACAAGAATGTTGAAAATTATTACACATGTAACAAAAAAGACCTTATCACATGAACCATATCTTTTTGACACATCAGACAATCAGATAGTATGTCACTACATACATAAAAAACCTTTTTATACTAGAACTGTAAGACTGGACAATGAGAAAAGTACTATGTTTGGATAAGTTTATATTAGCAATTTGTAATTAATAAAACCAGGCATAGAAAACTATCAGAATATAAATCATACCAATGACACCACATAAGTTCCCAGTAACATAAATGATGAAACTGTCTCCATTCCTGCTGGGATTCTATTGATTCTTCAAACTTTTCTATTGCCTGAAAGATTTAACAGAAGCAGCATCAGGGCTTCTGTAACTATTTTTCTCCAATAAAAACAGAAGATTATTCTGATTCCATACTACTCCACCAGACGGAGTAAAAAATCTTGATAGAATCAGGTTTGAAACGTAGTGAGGTACTGATATGACAGAATTCAATAATCACATACAGAGGATCAGCGGTTATCACGTTCTGGTGCTAACACTTACACTGTACAGATTCAAACAAAGATCAGTATACTTACCTTATTGATGTTCCCTCGAACTTCCTCCACTCTGCCAGCAAAGAAGAGGAACAGCGCTCCCTAAATGTATAAATATTTTCATTGTTAATGATAGGTCATAGAATATCCGTGTATGTACATATAGAAGCAAAAATTAAAACAATAAAAGCAGTTCTCAATGATAGTAACATAGTTAAATATATGTTGATCATTGTAAGAAACTTAATTTACATCCTAACCTTACATAAACATAACATTAACACAAACCCCAAAATAACAACATTATCTCGAGGAGTCATCGGAATAGACTAAATGCTCGAAATAAATGTGCTCGTAATAACGAGGTACTTGTTTCTTTGTTGAAAATTATACACAACGAAGAAGAAATATTGACAGGACTTTAAAAACTTCTCGGGATAAGTTGGGTGCTCATAGTATCGATGCTCATAATAACGAAGTTTTTCTGTACATACAAACTAATGAGACAATAAACTCAGTTTACCTTTGGATAACTTTCTAAACAAGGTTGTAACAATTTGTCAGCCATGTCTATATCACCATCAGCCAATCCTACATCATAAATACATAAGTATGCACCATACTATTAAATTAACCATAAATGATAATGCATACTGATAGCACTACTTTCAAGTTCTTGTTGTCTTAAGTGGTAAAAATTTTGTATGCATAAATATAAGACAATTATGTTAGTACATTTGAAATATTTTGTATTTGTAACTGGGATACCATCAATCAGACATTGTTACAGTGTACTGTAAATAAATACACAATTCACCTGTTAAGCTTACACAAAGTTACTTCCATCTTTAATTTCAAAGAGGATAAATCATCCAGTGAATTAAAATGTCAAGAAATGATCATATGACAATCAGAAATTTTCATAACCCCATTTTCGAACTTACACAATAAAGGTCAATAGAGCTGCGGCCGTAGTCCAGTGGTTAATGTGCTGGACTTGTAACCCAGAGAACCGGGTTCGCATCCCGGTTGCGGCAGGTTATACCCTCCTATGAAAATTTGACAAAAATGTCGATTTTCCTCCATATGTGGAGAAGTTGCCGGCTCCTTGTGGAAGGGTAAGTTTGTACTGGTTAGAATACAGTCCAAGAAAACTGGTTAGGTGAATCGGTTGCCGTATATAACTGAAAAATTGTTAAACCCCAGTGACGATATGTCACATAAAAACAAAAAAAAACAAAGGTCAATAGGAGACCATTTTACATAGTCCTGGTGACTCTACAGATGGTAACTATATCTCAGACTATCACAATGAAATCATGTATAAAAATAAGAACACAACATATCAAATGTCTGTGATAATTTTACCTTATATCAATATGCAAATTTTGTTTCATCACCATAATATGTTGTGCCACTGTACATGGAAATAACTTGTATTTTAATGTATTGATACACTTACCTAGAACATAACTAACAACTGTATGATATGCTATGAGTATAATAGAACACAATGGTCCACGTAGACTAGTAAACTGATCACTACCATGTTCTAATTCTTGTAAACCAAGATGCTGAAAGAAAGAAAACAGAAAAACAAATAAGAATGTGTCTAGGTGACTGAGGTTATTCCCCTTTGTAGAATTGTCTATTATAAAATCAGTAATAAAAAGTTCATTAAATTGTCAGAAAACTTGATTAACAAGCACAATAATATTACAGACACAGATCGCAAACATGTTGGCTATCTTTTCATTGTTTAATAACTATTTTGACATATTTTAAAATAAAATATATTCAGTCATTCATCCATACTTTTAGTAATCTTACCTTATTCCCTGAGAAGCCAACAAATTCTAATAATTTCAACACCTTGCCAGGTAACAGTGATATCATCTGAAATATATAAGCATACAAACATGTTTACAATTATTCAATTAAAATTCAAAATGACTACCTTTTGTGAATATAAGAAATATAAATCTTTAAATATTAAAGGTTTTTAATATCAGTTGAAAAAAAAACAATTTATAATAACTGATTAAATTTCAAGTGTGTCCATATCAGAAATTAGGCCACTTAGTATAATGAGTGAGATCTCATGAAAATTTCAGTGAAAATAATGACAAAACATGACAACAGAAGTCAACAATACATATTACAGAAGAATAAAAGTACAGAGATCTCACTTCAAGTTTTAACTATAAATTACATACAGGAGATTGTCACTGCAGTTTCAGTCTCATTTTAGCTCGCAAAAAATAGACACGATCTGTTTGATCATAAAAGAAATATCTACTTACAAGATTGAAAGAACCAACACCCATTTTGACACCACTATAAAAATGTTTTTTTTGTTCTTCTGATTCAAATTTTCTATTGGCTAATAATTTGGCACAATCTCTAGATAAAAACAAAAACAATATCATGAAAAACAGACAGCAAACAAAAAACAAAAATAAGTTTATGTAAGTAATTGTGGTCATAAACAACCATTATATTGTATACATCATGGACAGGACAATGTGTTACTGATTTACAAACATAGTGGTTTTCAGCACTTTCTACAAGACAAAATAAAAATGTATCACTAATCTATACCCATTAATAAGAAACACATGACTTTTATTATCACCTGCTAGTATGTCATTTTGATGTTGTTTGCATAATGTTAACCTTTTATCCCATTGCCCTAAATAAAAAAATACCCAAGCAGACCTAATGATTAGGGCTGTCAGTAATATTGTCATTCAAGTTTCATGACATGTCATGGATAATTCTGCAAATTGAAGAACTAAGGCCTTAGATATACCAGTAGTATAAAGGAATAACTGTTTATGCTAAAATGTCATTACAATAATACAATTAGTCAATTACAAAATCATTTCAAAATTGAATTCAGACAAATGTCAAACCCTTAACAAAATACAAGAAATTGCAGACAAGAATATTTCTTAGAAAATTCTTAAATCATAAAATCAATACACAGAGTGAGCAACAAAATGTAGAGGAGTTCACTTCAATCAGGAATATTATTATAAGTGTTCATGGACAAAATGACAGACGATTATTGAATGCAGGAACAAATTACCACACCAGTTTGTAGCTTAGCTTATGAAACTGGTTATCTAAAGTTGTAAAGTTCTGATATTATACTACAGCTCTTATGTCAAAAAAGGTATTGTGTTCGCATCCTAGGCAACAGCTCTGGATGTCTAGCAAAAGGCTTAAGTCACAGACTGATGTGTTCATGGCCTTGTAAAGTTTTAACAGAGAAAGAAACACTACATGTTTATATCAGCATAAAGGCTATGACCATATCTTTAAGGCTAGCTCAATGTTGATTGATTGATAGTTTATGATAAAAGACAAAATTGTGCGGAGTTTTTCATATTATAAAGAAAATGTGACAATCTTATAAGTTCCATTTACATGATTATAAGACTGGCTCAATGTTGATTGACTGATAGTTTATGATAAAAGACAAAATTGTGCGGAGTTTTTCATATTATAAAGAAAATGTGACAATCTTGTAAGTTCCATTTACATGATTATAAGACTGGCAGATATTGCTACATAACAAAATCATTCATGCTAGATAACAAAATCATTTAGCACAAACATGAGGAACAGAACATTGCCACACTGTCACTGTCAATTTTAGTACATGTATTGCAAACATTCAGCATACCCAGCAACAGCAGTTCATCCTACCAGCGTACATAAAATCTCTAAAAATTATTAAACAAAATGAATTCGAAGTTATCTGCAAATCTATCTGACATTTAACAGAGACCTCATTCCAATGAAAGTTAACAGAAAAGTAAGTATTATCTGAAGCATAATCTACTGACAGTAAGAATCCTGGAATCTTGATATAGTTACCCAATAATCAATACCCTCTCCCTTAAAACATCAAAATCTAGTTTTAACATGACGACCAAAACCTTATAAGTGCATTCCCTTGAAAATAGTGCCACTTTCAATTTGATCCAATTAGACTTCTAAACCACATTAAATGGCGGTAACATCGAGCTTATAAAGCCAACAAAGATTTCGTTACCTAATTTTATCCTAACTTCATTCATGACAATATGTAATCAATCAAGTAATGGGATTCTGTCTTTAAATAGATTCAACAAAAAAGAAGAAAAAAGGTACTAATCCTACACTAAATATAAAAAATCAGTACTTTATTGATTGGTCTAGCATAAATTAAACCTTCATGTTTCATTTAACAAAACCTTTGCCATTAATGCCTTACTTACTTGTATACTTTATAACACTCCCTGATTTTCAGACCACCTTTCACAAAGCTGATAAGATTTTCATCTTGTATAAATGTTAACAGTGCCCTAATCAACAAACATTCAGCATAACATAACTCAGCATGTATTTCCTCTGAAAATATTACATAATTCAGCATGTATTTTGTTGAAAAACGGCATAAAATTCCAGTGACAATAAGTCAAATAAAAACAAAAAAACCCACTAGATTTCAATATGTCATAGTTCATACAAGTACAGGATCCTTAATATAGACTAGAATTACAAAAGGTTGGCTTATCTTTTCTGAGCAAAAAAATTGTACCTAAACACAGTTGAATATTTTCCACAGGTGCTCTTTACCATATAAGCATACATAGTAATACCAGTTAAAATTATACGAAAGTAACATCATAAGGCTTCTTCGTTTTAAGAGTTGCAGATACATGTAGAGACTACAAAGCTAATTTGAATTGGTAAAATATTTCATAAATATTATACTGACACTAGAAACAGTAAAATGGATTGCAATAATTGTACATGTTAATTAGTGACTCTAAACTAAGAATATAAGTGCTCACTGTATAATTACTTACCATCAGTGAGTTCTGAATAATTTCCTTTGCTAGCTTCCCGACTAAATGAACCAAACATTGAGATCTTCCTGCGTTGTTTATTACACACAATCAATGATTTCTTAATTGCCTGGATGGCTGCTTCTATATCATTCTGTAACATTATAAAAAGTGACAGTCACTAAATGATGTTAATGATTAACATGTATAATCTGCAAGTAAGACATTGACAATTTATTGTACATATTGGTCACCTCATGGAGAACATGTTTATTTGTTTATTTCAATTAAACAAGTCTCTAGTCAGAGCCAAAATGTAAATATTATATAAATACTGGCCTTTAACTCAGATGGTTGCAGCTCACTTTGACATCTGTTTCTAAAGTACTTAAAAAACAGGAAAGCCTGCTGTATTACATAACAGATTTCATATGGAGTAAACTCAGGAATTATTGAATTTAAATCCACTCTGATGATGATTTCCTTAACAGAAGTGTGAAGAATACATTGGACCAACACATTTATGATAATTTTATATGTAGTTGCATGTCACAAATTTTGACAATGAAGAACATTATAACTTACCATATCAAATGTCATAACTGCTTGTATATACATGATTGTTCCATATCCTAATGCATGGTACATACTCCAATCAATACTGAAATAAGTTTAAAAACAATTTTCTTGATTAAAGCAGCACATTAAGGCTGATCATTTATCTTTAATCATGAGAAGGATAATGTAAAACCTCATTTCTCCAATTAAATACTAATTTAACATTGACTTTGTTGCTATTTGGTTATTATTGTCTACTGCAAATAATTAACCAGCTAGGTACCAGTAACCAAACTATTTGATCAATATCTTTAATAATCACCGAGACTTTTGATTAAAATAATACAATATAGAAGGTACATCAACTATCATTCCTTTAGTATCCTAAAAAATCAGTAAAACACAACTGCATACCAAAAAAGGGAAAAATCACATTACAAGGCCTATATGGGTCTTATTGTAATTTACAACACTAAAATCAACAAACCACTCAACAAACTCATGGTACCTCTTAAAATTTACAGAACAAATAAAGGAAACAGATCATGTAGATATTCTATACAAACCATGGCTCCATTCTGGTTTTTGCTTCAGTAAATTTGTTGTTGAGAAACAGTCTGAGGGCAACATGACAATCTTTTATACATGAATTGAGATCCTCTGGTTTGGATCTGAAAACAAACACATTTAATGTATACACCTACCTCACTATGAGAACTATTATGGATTAATATTAGAATGACAATACTACTTGGTAAAGATCAAATCAATTGATTTGATAAAACCTCTTGCATCAAAAGCAACCTGCAGTGGTGTGGCATAATCATAGTTATATCAGCAGTGTTGGACCAAATGACAATTAGGACATAAATTGAAAAATAAAGTAATGGTGACATCTTTATTGAACTTTGTTAAAAACAATTCTGTCGCAAAACACAGATGTACTAGTGTTGGTCAAACTGGGAATTCTGATAACATGCCAATATGGAAATACAACAAGAAGACAATTTAGGAAAATACTTAACATGAAAGGCATATTGAGAGAACTTGTGTTTTTTTTGGTCATTTGAACTGAAACCTTTTGCGGCACTGGAAAATGTTTAAACTTACTCACAATGAGACATAACTGAATGATTCATCAATTATAAAGAGTCAGTTTGTATAACTTCATTTACATACGTAAAATCATTGACTGGATACTCTGTGAAAAGAGATTTCAGGAGAGATTTGGTCAATGACCTGCAATCACGCATACCAGGACATCAGGACAAATATACCACCCAAATACAATTATGGAAATCAGACTGAAGTAATTGTATGATAAACTAGGAAATATGTTCGATGTACATATGGTATCATGGAAGAGAACATGTACATCACTTTATATAAACAATATTTCAAACATCCTTCATAAACATCAAAATTACATATCTGTGAAGTAATTATCTGTAATAAGTCAAGATTCCAGTACATTCAAATTACATATATGAAGAAAATGCTGAAATAATTATTTACATACAAGAACCTGATGGGATAAATTAAGTAAAGAATGTTCCAACATAATAAAATATTTAATGAACAACAAAGAAACAATAAAAACCTCAAAAACTCATCTCCAGTTACAATTCCATCATCTAAAACATGACCGCAAGCCATAGTTTTCAAATATTTGATTATCACCTTATTTTAATATTCCCAACTGATAAGAAAGTGAATTAAAACTGTATTTCCTACAAAGTTCAGGCAAATACCACTCCAGCCTTTCAGCAATATTCTCAATCTGTTAATGTGACATTCCCTTCATCAAACACAACAATGGGATTGAAGAAGATAATCAAGGAGATTTTTCCAAACCTCACCCACGTGACATTTGCATGTCTAATGGTCTAACAAATAATGAAAAAAGACGGCCCACTATCTAATCTTAAAATAGCATTAATTTCCAGTTCAGTTCATAATTTGAATACGTTTGAGATATCTGTATAATTATATTGTGTTCCACACATTCAGTCAGCTACAGACACTCTAACAGCTGGTGGTTTAACTTATTACACAGTTATTTAGCAGTAAGTACTTTCCATTACAACAGTTTATGTATCTGCTACAAAAACAAGCATGATACTTCACAGAGGAATTCACTTCAAGAATGTAGATTTCTTCGTAATGTTTTCCTCCAGGTAGTAGACAGGTACAAGTTGGAATTTAAGTCAGAATACTGGCACAAACAGCTAAAACTGGTTTATACTCAAATCTCTTAATTTTCCTCAAAGAATTATTAAATTTATGATAAAGCACTTAAGTCTCATATCAAATCATCATTTCACAACAAGAAAATTACATGAGTTATGTCCTTAAAATGTCATTCTGTCAGAGAAAATCTGTCACAATTATAGACATCAGTACAGTTATATTGCTAATGGTTCCATGAAGACCAAAAACTTGAATTATCAATTACACTTTTGATATATCATTTGATTTGAAGTCCAAAGCAAAACAATGATTTATATGCAGGTTTTATTCACTAACTATCAGTTAATTGTCAAGTTAAACCACCACTATCATGAATTCACATAAACTGTATTTTTTTTTACACTTTCTAAAATTAATGAAAGCATTCATTACAACTGTATTCAAACAAAATATATCCGTACATGGAATTTTCTGTTAATTCTGATAACAAGATAAATGATACCCGGCTGTATATCCTCTATCCTAAATGATGGTTTCAATCACCAAGAACTAGATAAAGTATGATCTATAAAAACTCCATAAACAAGCAGTATCTAATACAAGCAGTAAGTGTGGGAACATTTACCAGTCCCAGACTATACAGTGTTTACTACTGAAAGATATTCACGGAGAGATATTGACAGCACATCTCACAGAAATTCTATACTTAGTAAAAAACAATATCAAATATAAAGAGTTAGTTCGGTATGCATCTTTACAGCCAAATACCATATGACAAAAATACATTTGAAATACATGTAGACAAAACTGTGACATGTTCTTCATAACTGATGTAGATGTTTTCCTATAGAGATAACATGCAACAAACAGCACATTGACTCAGATGAATGCTGACAATATACAGTTCACAAGCATTTTAGCTTACACAATGTTTCTCTTATATAATTACAAGTATTTTCCCAGAAAAAGACCGAATTTTAATAAAAAATCATAAATCAATTCTTTATTTTATAATAACTGAGAATATTTCGTACATAGACATGATTCTTGCCAAAAAAAGGAACCAAACCTTTAGACAAAATTATTTATGGATTTTAACAATATTACATGAAAATGAAAAGATTAGCTAAGATAGGCAACACTGTTCTCCTACATCAAACTTTACTGAAACATGAAATAACAAGATTAACACAGAATAAAGATAAAGTTTCATTAATTTCTACTGAAAAATGATAGATAAATATGGTGTAGGTTTAAAGTACAGAAAGGCATAAAAGTAATTAATTATTAACAACAAAGTTACAAATACTGCCCAAACATCACTTCCATTTCTCCCCCTATTGATTAAAACGGCCTAGAAATGCAGACAGACATAAATTGGCATGTAGCATACGGTGTAATGATCATGGGAAATAGAGAAGAATATCATAATTCATCACCAGACTATCACAATATTCTAGAAGTAGTTAACACTTGTGTTCATAATAAATAACGGAATGGTGTAAGTACATTGAAGTAAAAGGTTCAACATTTATCTTCTATTATTAATGCAGTAAATAACATCACTCTAATGTGAGAACATTTGTGCATTTACTAAAATATTTACCAATTAAGTAAAGGACTAAAAATAACACAAACAAAAGTAGTGCATATACAAAATACCACATTCATATCCATTAAGCATCAAATTCATTAAACTTGCAGACAATTAATGGACAGAACAATCCAGGGTTAGTCTTTCATGTTTTTTATGGATCTAAATTAATAGCTATCTGTGACATCGTATTTAGTTTATTTACAGAATCACAACATTAAGGTATCAGCTCGATCTTAAAACTACTAACAGAGAAGACCATCTGTTACAGAAGACATATGGAAGATGGTAAAGATTGGTTTGTTTTAAATACCATGAATCCACTATATGTACTTAACATATTAAGAATTCAAATGTCAATCTATACATGTTGTAGAAATCTTTTACAAACTGGACAGAGGTGAATTCTTATGTAAGAATTACAGGATGATGTGTCTCCAGTATCCAATTAAACTAATAGCTCATAGCCTCATACTACAGGCTTATATCTAGAGTGAGATTCTGAGGATGGTAAAAGTCAATTTCAGGGTATTTCTGCTGGTGAAATGATGCGCTAATACATTCTAAACCTGATAGAGGAGAATTTCTCTATTTGACTGAATGTAGCTATATATATCACAATGATATTCAATGATATTTCAATAACATAAATTAAGTTTTAGTGAATGCACATCCTTAATTTAAACATTCAGTCTTAAATAATGGAGGCATAACAAATGAAATATTCATGTTGCTTTGATTGATTTTGCCATATCCACAATAAGGATGACAATGACAACGTAAAAGTTTGACCAAATAACAAAGTCAACAGACATACATATAGAAAAATATAAATGAAGATAAAGTTAAAACACTGAAACTATTTGTACAAGAAATCAATACCTAGACACTGATACAAAAGCCTGTAGTAATTTCCTACAAAGATTTGATAATAATAACATCGAAATAAGATGATGAAATAAAATGTGATACTTGATGAGTTAATCTCATAAAGGGCATAAAAATCTTTCATATTATTTCCAAGAAATTTCTTTTACATACATGTATATCTCTGAAATATCTCCCTATTAACAACAGAAAATCATACTTAAACAAGTCACTGTTGGTTTAATATCATTCTTCAAGAATCATACTTTTGTTATAGATGAATGTTGAACTGAAATACGTACACAGTTGAACCAACAGTTAACAGCATATTTTTTACCAAGAGTTTTGTAAATAAATGTACCATGATTTCAACAAATCTTTGTAAAAAATGAAAAGATAGTTGTACGTATTCAAAAGCATCAACTAAACTAGAAAACACAAGTAACAAAAGGTACACTTGTCCAAATACAGTATTCCAGCGACTTCATAGTTTTGCTATCTTAGTAATAACTGTAATTTTGACTTTCAACTCAGAATTGATATTCAAGGTACATACATGTATTCAAAACAAACAAAATGTATACAAAAAGATAACATACATATGAATGTCCTCAACAGCATCTTCAAATGCCTGTAATATATAATAAGTAGAGATTATTTGTAATAGATAATAAGTAGAGATTATTTGTAATAGATAATAAGTAGAGATTATTTGTAATAGATAATAAGTAGAGATTATTTGTAATATATAATAAGTAGAGATTATTTGTAATAGATAATAAGTAGAGATTATTTGTAATAGATAATAAGTAGAGATTATTTGTAATAGAAAAAAATGGTGCAAAAATACAATACAGATAATGTGTGGGTTTATAAACATAAATATAAAAAATTTAAGAATTCAAATATTGAACAAGTATTTCACAATACAAAGCAATAGTTCAGATACAAAATAATTTGAACATTATCTTGAAGAAAAAAATTGTGCCATTATTTATTGGTTTTAGCATAATGTTTTACTGTTTTTTAAGTCAAATTTGGTAATATCCCAAATGACATTTATATCAATGTTGTATATTCTTTTCCAAAAATGAAAAAAACATTCCAAGCACTTCAACACATGATGGTCATAGTTAAGCATGTAATGTATATCATACATAAAAAATAAAAAATGTCAATTTCTTTTTTTTTCTTTTTATATTTCCTCCAATTTACATGTTTACAAAAAATGTCACACAAAGGATTTTGATTTTTTTGTACAATAAAAGAGAATGAAAAAATGTAACTCACTCTCATTCACCTTTCATTTTTCAAACCAACTGAACACATTCACACATACATTCTTGCAAGACATCAGAGAAAAATGGGGTTTCTTTAACCATGTATCAAAAACGGAAAAATTAATGCTACAGTTAGCATGTTTAATCTATATTCATTTTTTTTTACTTTACTTAATGTTTGTAATGGAATACTATGTGTTTATAACATTACTGCTGTCTATTTACCTACGAAAGGATCCCAAACTTGTGTATAAATTTCCTACCAGTCATTCTTTAAAGGTTATTTCTTTTTTGACATTAGATTTGAACTTAAGGAAGTTTAAAAATATATCACATTTTAGTAACATTATTTTATCTTTCATTTTGTGTATTATGTTTTTGGCTATTAACAACACAAAATTTGCTGTGGAGATTTTGTCTTTGTCTTATCACGAATCAGTGTATCTGCTTTTGTATTGTAAAATGTATTTGTCCTTCAAGTAGGTATTAACAGCAATAGAATAAATATTCATTGTTTCAGACATTATTCAAACTCTGCAACTTTATTTTCTGTAGTAACTGGGCGCATGAGATTTCTATGACCTCTAGACATTTTGTACAACTGTGATGTTTATATGATGAGTAATGTACTCATTGGCAATAAGTATATATTATGATAAACAGTCAAGCATATATATAGCTACTCAGTTTTTTGAATTAAAAAACATTTCCACACAATAAAAATCAATATGCCCACCTAATGAAAATAGGAATACTACCAGTAATCTAAATATTAGTCCACTCCAGGTCACATCAACCTACATTTCTTTATTTTTATCAGAAAATGAAGTTAGTATGATGTTAAAAGTACCATTCTCTAAAGATTTATTTGGTTGATTGACCACAGACTTGTTCTTACTATATCAAAAATAGGTTACTCAATGGTATGAATTCCATGTAAATTGATGTGTTTCCATAGCATTTATTGGTAAAATTATTCAGTTAAAAATATTGTATGTACACTCAATACATAACAACAGGTAAAATTTGAAAAAAATATATACATACATCCGGCCTAAACCTCAATATCTCAAAAACTACTATCCTAAGAGTAGGATCGCTTACTGCATCACAATACTAAACTTTTGCTAGTATAAACCATTTAATAGACATTAAAGGGTGCATCAACTCAAAGAATAATACAAGTTTACAAGACTACCTGTTCACACTAATGTAACACTTAACAATCAAAACAGAGTCACAATTTTTGGTTTAAATTTGATACACACTCTGTTTGGAACTCAGAAGCCCATAAGAATCAGTTAAATTTTGTCTCCCTTGATATTATTCATTAAATCACAAACCAGTCTAACTCAGGACTTTTGAGTATTAAAGTGTAAACAAACATAAGTGTCCACAGATGAAAAAGTCCATTTTCTCTAAAACAATTACTGTAAACATTGGATATATATTGCACTGGGTAGAACTATATGTTTAGCAGTAGCTAGGAAATATGATCTTTTTTCTCTTAACTCTGAAGACTAAGCAGAACATTATCTAAGAGAATGATTACTCGCAGTGTGTGTTTGCAGATTTCAGGAGTTATAACAAATATAAATGCATGTAATGTTTTGGCATAATGAAAACTTACAAGGGTATCACAAACCGGCCTGCCTAATTCAATAATTGAAGACCTACATGGAATTGAAAAATCAAAGATTAAAATCACTTTATGAATGACTAAATACTGTTTTTTATCATTTACACATATTTTTGATGATGCTGAACCTGAAAATAACATTACATTTGATGTATATTTACTATATTTGTGTAGGTCTTCCCTAGGTCTTCCATTGGTCTTCAATTCTGTGTAGGTCTTCAATTAGGCAGACCAGTCACAAACAGGGGTAATTCGACAATATCAAATTTCTCTATCTATATGTCTGAATGATTGCTCATTGGTCCATAAGTACTTTTTTAAAATGAATTCTATCATTAATGTAGTAAATTCATGACATTCACATATTAAATTGGCAAAAGCATGGGTTACTATGTGAACAAGTAGCTAGGGATAATTTCTTCCACAAGCTTGACTAAATCACAGATTTTTTTAATCAAGTGCTTTTTTAAAACTTGATCATAAACAGGAAGATGATATGTTTGGCATTATTTGAATTTTATCCAGTTTTAAGGAAACATAACACATTCATCAAAACTGAAACTTAAGAAAACAACAGTGGACATGTTCGTCACTTGTTTACAAACAAATCATAAAACTGCATCAACGGATCAAGAGTGAATGTGAACAAAGCTAAGAATCTATGATGTTTTGTGCATAGAAGTGACAGAGTTTATTAAGAAAGATCATATTCAATGAAAATCAAGAACATCAACACCATATAATAACAATAAGTATTATAATTATCTACCTCTTCCGTATCACTGTCACATTTGGTTGCCGAGGTCGCCATTTTGAACGGTGTCTAGTAATTTTCTTACAATACAAATGTATCCTAGTAAGAAGGCGTTCAGGTGTGGCAGGGACTCTACATTACAATGTGGGAACCCAATTCCAAAAATCAATTACAGGACACATCTTTCGACCGTATCAGAAACAGCTGATACATTTTATATTCATTATTCTTAATTAATCTGATATTAAAACAAGGACTTAACATCACATGTATGCTGCGTATAGTCTATGTCCTGAGATCATTATATGTGCATAATGGTCTCAGCTATGTGACAGACATTTCTATCCCATGCATCAAATTTTTGTATCATGATCACATCAACTGCTAGTTTATCATATCATTAGGACCTTAATCGTTGATTGTTAGGAGGTCCGATGACCGGAACTTTCACTATAAAATGAATAGCTCCCAGAAAGTATGTCTTTATGTATAAGCTTAAAAAATTAAGCATAGGCCGTTTAAAACTCTGATTATACATACAAATCTACATTGTATTTCACGACAAGTCAATACGACGGAAATCAGTGTTGATACACCAAGGGACCAATATATTGGTCCAAGACGTTATGTTGATACACAGTGCCTGAAACACGTGTCCATGCAGTTGTCAGCACGGGAAATGCGAACACGTTAGTGCGGTAATTACTGTACGTTAAATGCAGAATTTGGGACATGTACAAGTATTGTATTATTCACGATATCATCAACAATGCTTTGATATTTTTATCGAGGCTTTGGACGAGAATCTCACCAGTGATTTCATAGTTATTGTCACTTGTGGAAAGACCACCAATGTTCATCGTTAAAAGTCAAGTTAATAAAGTTAGATTCTGCACATCATCTTTTCAAAAATCGGATGATTCTTTATTGTTATTTTCCTCAGTAAGTGTTCCTAAGAATATCTGCCCATTGTTCATGTAGCCATATGCTGCTCTAGGTTACCTCCATTTTGTGCGTTGCGTTTTGACATACAAAAATTGCATTTTTCCTTTTGCTGAACGTTCAATTCATATCTATACTCTTTCATTTTTTGACTCAGGTAATTGTGTACTCACACACCCTTTCTAAGTACATGTTGGTCGGTGACAAAACCCTTTAGAGTGATTTTTTAACATAATGTCAAAGTGTAATTCTTGGAAATTAATAGATTCCTGCATATTCGGTACGGACATACAGACCAACTTCTCAAACATTGATCGAACTTTTGATATAAATTAAAACATTCTAACACAAATTGTAAGAGATGGTGTTTATTTTTTCTTCTGTTACCAGTTGAATAGCCTCGGACATGCGTTGTTTGTGTGGAAGTAATAATCTCCCAGTCCTTGCTTTTTTCTGACTGGTGAGTACGTGTAAAATGATCATTGTAAAAATAAAGCTAAAGTTGTATGGTGAAACCAAGGCCTGCTAGTGAGAAAAATATCGTTGTTGTTTAAATATCGTATTAGACTGAAAAAGTAAAACTAGATCCCGGATAGCAGTTCTAACTTTATATTTTATTATCCAAATACATGACCGACTCAAATACTGGCACGGACATAAGCTGGATTTAAAACACAATTAGTACAATATTCTACATAACCTCGATGTATAATTTGGAATGTAAATGATAAAATAAATAATAAACTATAAAATTATTGTACATACATGTAAAAACGGCAGTGTAAAACTTCAATACATATGAACACTTACAACGAATATACAAAATTACAGTGTTTTCATTAAACATACGACATTTGAAGTCAAACATCCATGCATACGATAAATGCATCGCGTAAGTCACGTTACATATTGTATCATTAATAACATTGTCTGGGAGTTTTACTTTATAAGGAATATATATTAGTAAGTTAGATGATTGGTTAAAGTGAATACACGCTGCCAGTAAATTGGATATTGGGTGAGAGCGAAACACTAGTCCCAATATGGTATTTACAGGCTACATATATTCCATATTAGGTATAAGGCGTAAAAAGTTCTTCGTTTACGCTGACCCGACAAACCCTTTTTCTCGGTCACGGTATTTTTTTCTCTTGCTGATAGTCGATATTTTCATTTTCGTGAAAACATATTTGAAAAAGTTCTAGCTTGTATAAAACATAACTTTATTAATGCCAGAGATGGCTGCTCAGGGAGGTAACTCTTAAAAAGATCATTTTGAATAACTTTTTGTATTTACGTGACCGCTCTAATGACCAGAAATTAGTGAGAGGTAAAAACAATCTCTAGAAATGCATGAAGTGTAAAAAAGTTATACATGCAGAGATATTGTAAACAGATCTAGGGAGTTATAAGCAAATGTGGCTGGTTGGTTTTGGGAAAGTGAGATTCTTTTTTTTTTTTCTAGGAATCCTATTCTTATCTATACGCATTTAAGAATGGAATAAATATTTTAGGTGAGCCACAATGGACAGTTGTAATACCGACCCGGAGTTTACTTCTGCATCCAAATTAAAACTGCACCAGCTACTAACAGAATCGTATACTGTGTAGTATGATAATTGAACTATAGAGCACCTTGATACATTCACATTTATAAATATAAAAATGAACATCAGAACAATCTCAATCAATATTTAAAATAAAAGCTGAAAAATATCACCTTAAATTCAGCGTAATTTTACTGCTAACGGACTAACTAACCTTCGTGAATAGTGCATATTTACTGTAACTACATGTAACGTAAATTTCTTGAGTGTAAATATCGTTAATATTTTTGAAATAGAATAATCAATGTCAGCGTGTGAACATATCTCTTATTATTATTGGGTACATGCTGCTTTTACTACGAACTTGATGATTTGTTCGATAAATTGCAAACATTAATGCTAAACAATATAACTGATAACAGTTCCAGTGATCTCTGTGAGCAAGCTTGTTCTCTATCTATGTGTTTATTCCTGCATTTGGTACACACTGACGTCATTACAAAAACGTTCCATCACGAGCAGGCTGTTGCTATCCCAACAATATTTTACATGGATAGGCTTACTGAGTCCAGAGATAATTTGACCAAGCCTGTCACCAGATCTCTGTATCTGATGAACATTAGCGGACGTTAATCCACACAGATATAAGTTGCCCTCTTCATCTTTAGTACAACTTGTTGGTTTACGTAGTCCTGAGTCCATATACATAGTACGTACTTGCGCGGAAGAATCTATGATAACGAGACAACCATTAATGTCCTCAGTGTCTCCCTCTCCTTGACAACAGACGTAAATTTTGTCTTTCGTATCTACACAAACTGATATGGGCCATTTCATGTTCGCATCTTGGGAACCTAAGTTACAGGATATCAACTCATGTCCCTTCCTGTTTAAAAACAGTATCATATGGTCATCACTATTTGTTACTGTAACAAGTTTATCGTCAAATAAATCCAAACCCCAACACTCTAATCGTGTTTGTATACTGTCAGACACCTTCATTCCATCTTGAAGGCTGATAAAATGAATTTTCTTTTCTTTAGGTACAGATATAGCAACCTGGTTGTCGGCAAGTGCAGCAGCGTCAAATGTAGCACCTTCTGTTTTGAAATCCGAGATAAGCCGATAGTCTCTGTCTAATACTTTTAATTTCTTATTGTTGTAATCAACAAGAACGAGTCTACCATCGTCCATTATAGTTGAACCTGTTATATCACATGGACTTTTGTCATTGTGCATTCTTACACCAAAGGTGTTCACCTTTACAGCACACATCTCTACTGGTGCTTTCTTCACATGTTGACCTTTCTTTGGTGTTTGTGGTATGGTTACTATAGGTGGAGGAAGTGGTGGTACCTCAAAGCTATTCTCTTCTGAAACAACATCAATGGCATCCTTCAACATCACCATACATGCTTCCATCTTAGCACTTACCTAGAAATCATGGAGAATTTTTCAAAATTAGTTACAATTAAATTATTGTTCTGTCCAGTATTTTTTTATCATTCGTATTTAATTGTTCGTTCAGATGATCGTAATATGACATCAGGTTTATATTTGGATGCTATGTATTAATCGTGTGGTAAATATAAAAGTTGTTTCAGTGTTTAAAGTTAATGATGAATCAGTGGTAGAAACTGAAACTATGTTTTTTTTTAAATAGCAAACACGTCACTCTCTAGCTATGCATTATGATGTGCATGCCTATATAGTATTGTCCTTGAGCATAAAATCGACAAGAAAGTTAAACAAGACTAATTTTTAGGTTAACACGAATTATCTCCCGTAGTTTATCTATAACAACGTAGTACACATTAGAAGGAACGCAGCATTTTTATATCAACCTGCGTCACAAATGAAAGAATACAGTTTCTTACAAAATGGAGGAGGGAGAAAGGGTTAGTACTGGTAGGTAACCCAGGAACAATGATTAGGCAAACTGTCGAACTAAATTATACTCATTTTAGGAGGTTTTGAACTATAAATTCTATGATAAAAGAAAGCACAATAATGTGTGATACAAACATTTTTTAGTACATCTGGATAAGTTAATGTACATCTTTACTGAACCATTACAACGAAAAATGGTCAAGACATGTGTATTATTCTATAGATCTCACCAAAGGTTTGTCATGAAATAGAAATTTAGTTTAAAACCATGACATTGAGTATTCAACCATGCAAAATTTACTAGATAATGTGTAAATGTGACCTGTTACCATATACACACGTACACGTAATTCGGTAATGATGAAACGCGGAATTTAGAATTAAAATAGTAAGGATGGGAGGCAGAGTTAAAGTTCTGGAAGAGAATCATTCAGTGCTAACAAATTGAGAAAAATGATCATGTTTGTTCAAACTAGTCTTTAGTTTACAGAATTGCGTCACAAAATAGCTATACGAAGCAGATATACATAAACTAAGCTGACTATATGATATATGTATATGGATTGATTAAAGATTCAGCATCTCTGGATATAACTCACACTACTTACCGAAGTCTTAGCCTTGAAGTAATCAAAATATTTGAACTAATATAAACAGAATAACTGAATACAAAAATGATGTTAAAACTACGAAATGAACACTTACGAACAAAACTAATGAAATAGGAGATTTCGAATTGCAATCTAAACAACAATGACAAATGTATCACAAACACTATTGAAACTTAAGGTGATATGGATCTAAAAATGAAACCAGCAACTGAATGTGGCAGTGGTTCAGCTTCGGAAAAATGACACGAATACAGGTATTCTTTATTAATTTCATAGCTATTCCAAAATACTGTTATACCAGTACTACTTCCTTCACGATAAATTTTATAGCAAAATAATTATTTCCTTAAAACGTTTAATTTAAAAAATACAAGTAATTCTTAAACAGCATGCAATACATTTCTACATAATAATGTTATTTGATACTATTATTTATACAGTTACCATGCAATGATAAACGACCATGCACATTTATCACGTATTATTTATAATTACAATGTATGCTGAGTAATAGATTTGGCGCGTAACAGTACAATCTGGATTAAGTATTAACTATACATGTATATTTATCATACAACCTGTAGCTTGAAGCTGGTTACAGGAAGTGTTATATTTCCCATTTCCATGTCGACCATTTTGAGATTCGCCTCAGCTGTACGTAATGCTAGGAGACGTTTAGACGGTATATCAGAAAGAACCGATTCTTCTAGCTCATTCAGTGACGTTTCTACATCAGCTGTTAGCTCCTGAAATGCATCAAAAATGATACTGCATGTACCAAATCGTGGCCAGGAACCAGCACAATAACACTTACCAAGAATCATTGCATGCACCATTTATAAGGTCTGGCAGATCATATTGTGACTCACTTGCACGTGGCTACAAAAACATACGTTTAAAATGTATTTGTTATAATGCATCAACTAATACATGTATTCATCATATGAAAATTGTTATTACGGACATGAAATAATATCAATTAGGTTTCGTAATTATATTAATTTCAATACGCTGATTAATATAAACACCAAAACTAATAACATTTTAATTTCTTGAAATACACGCACACGCACTATTTAATTAAGTTGATTTCTCCCATTTCGATGTCTTAGGGGACATACGGATCAATACTTTGGTTTAATTTCTTTATCTTATGTCCTGAAATTCAATAAACTGGTAATAATATCTCGACAAAATAAGAAAACAGACTTTATTGAAAATCTGCAGGAAAAGTTCAATAGAAAATCTCGTATTGTGTTCCGTGAGGTAATCAATATAGAGTATACACGCTCATGTACTTCAACTTTGATGAAAGCAGTATTAATACCGCATGTCCATACTTGAAAGTATTGCCATATCCAGCTCGACCATAGTGAACTTCAGAAAATGTTCAAATCAAAATCATCGAAATAAATTATGTTGGTTTGTTTACAACTGGGTATATATATACATGTTGTGTATGGACTGTAGATAAGGCCGTGTTTCATAACCTAGCAATTATCAATGATAAATGTAATGTTTTACACTTCATTCTCGTGTTTTCTGTCGACTCATGGATTATACACCTTACCTTACTATATCTACCAACTTAAACTTTTCACCCTTATAGATCGATAAACTCATTTACAAAAACGTAACAAGATTTCAAACTGATATTTTCCATACAATTGAAATAGGCAAATATATGCCCATTCATCAAAGGGTGCAACAGGAACAGAATTCAAATTTTAATCAAGGATTTACATCATTGAGAAGATACGTAATGAAAGGGTATAATCTGCAGGAGCCATCAGTACGAAGCAAATTGTCCCGAAATTAAACAAAAAATACAACAACATAGGTTTGCAATGTGTTCCAAACATGTTACACGAAGGTGTTAACGCTAACACATTCTATCACAATTTTTATGAAAGCATCCCCAATTATACATTTATCTCCATAGAGCTATCCATAACGTATACAAATAATACTGTATAGATAACAAATGAATATCTCACCTCCAGCATTGTCCTCTGTTTCTGTAAGCAGGAAATTCCTTGTTTTTTGTATGAGGCACCTTTGTTAAGTATTTTCTCTTCTAAAGAATCAAACGCTGCATTAAAACTTTCTCTGAGACCTTTAAGCTCCACCATTAGATTTTCTTCATCTTTGGATACATTTTCAATTTTATGAGTGATTTCCCCTATAACAATACCTATATGATTCTTATAACGTTTCAAATTTTCATTGATGTCCCCACACTTGGCTGTGTAGTACGTACTCTTCACGTAATCATTCATGTCCAGAACTCTACAATGTCTATGGTTGGTCAAGATACATTTACTGCACACCAGAATGTCGTGTGTCACGCATACGAGGTCAGCGGTTTTCTCTGGATGAAGTTTACATTTCGGCCAATCATCGCTATGTTGAGTGATGGCGTCCATCATTGACAGGACCAGGCGGTTTATAGGAAACGCAACGACTTGTATCTCAATACTGCTAGCTTTTGGCAGTTTTGTGACGCTTCTACAAACTGGACACGGAAAATCTCCGTGATTTTGCTCCAAACGGTCCATGTTGGATATGAGGGTTTTTAGACAATCATGGCACAGACTGTGTTGACACGGTAACGTACGTGGCTGACGTAAAATCTCTTTGCATACAGGACATAACAGTAAGTCACCGATCGTTGACACAAGTGACGCCATTTTGATATGTCGATTCTAAACTTTTAAGCTCACGTTAAAGGATGTCGCTGAAGTGCAAACAAGACGTGATATCACAGAATCTGTTACAGCTTTCAAATTAAACCTTTTGGGTTCATGATGGAATTTGAAAGCAGTACAAACCAGTGTCCAAAATGTTGATGACTTTATCCTAAGATCCAAACTGAAATTAATTAATGAAGTGAAGTGAATTCATGAAATTATATCAAAATCACTGATTTTATAATCCAAATCGTACCAATATTTATCATGTAGACTAGACCTGTATATATGCACACTAAATAGAGTATGAGACGTAAACAGTTTGTATCTGTTAATCGCTTTATTCCATAGTCTAATAAAGAGCTTATAACGTCAAATACCAGGTAAGATTTAATCTTTAGAACATAACCACTATAACATATTGCACGAACTCTTCAATACCGCATGCACCATTTCCTATAAAGCAGATCAGCGTAGTAAGAATACCACATAATGGCATTCACGGTCCGGTCACATCGCACCAAGCCTTATTGTTAACACTCCATTTGTTCAATACGTACCTTGTTCAAAGTTGGCGATCAAATGAAATAAAATATAACTCCCGATAAATCTATAATGAACACCGTTGAGATATTTGATAAAGTTAAGGTGAATAACAAAAGATAATCTGATCAGCCTTATGTTTTATATAGACAAATTTTCTATTTATGTCAATAATGTACCTGTTTTAACCAATCAATAATTTATGAACTTTGAATGAGGACTGAAATTGTAAGCCGAACAAACGATAAAGCTCCATTCAATCATTAAACGTGACTCAATGAGTCCTGAAAATGTACATACATGTACTGTCAAAGGAGATGATGGAGTTGTTTGCGACAATGGTCTATTTTACAATCCCGACATCAAGTGGAATAACTAATTGCATAATGTTACATGCGGTTTTACAACACAGTCAGATTCCAATCTTTGTTCATTTCATTGCTTGCATATTTCACGAACCATTATAAACACAACCCATTGAAACAGTGAAAGCATCGCTTCCAAAGTATAATAACTTTTGCAAATTCATATTTTAATGAAATTGATTAAGTTAAAGTTAAGATTTTTGTTTACAGTAAACTAAAATCCATGGCGTGAAAATGAATTATAAAAGTGATGAAACAATTTGTGGTACATGTATTTTACAAAAACGTTGATGAAAAATGACTAACCTTTGAATGCAAAATTCAGAGAAACAATTTCGTCGTTCCACACATCCAGGAAAATATTAAATACTAGTATATAAAAGACGTCCACATGTTTGTGAACCAATATGTTCAAAATTTTACAGTATTTTACACAATATAACTTTCACGTTACGCCCATAAACAGTATACATAAAAGCTATAGAATGTAGAACACACAACTATTTAGTTCTCTTGCGACACTTCAATAAGTCATTGTTGTATTTATAAATATTTTGTTGACAAACGAGTCATGCAAATAGAAAACTCGCGAATGAGAATTATTGATATTTGCCTATAATCAGGCTTAAGTAAATTCTATTTCGTTTAAATATCGAAATATTTTGAGAGCGGCTCATTTATTACTGTTATGAGATAAGATTGAATTTAATGAGTACGAGTTTACTGCAAAATCCATTAATTCAATTAGACCTGGTACTGTGGTGTATTTATCTGTCTATTATACATCAGGGTAGATCTAAGTATTTAAAATGTTCAATACGTTGGAAAGGATTTCATATAATTGGGAATATATTGAATTTATCATAGTAAATATTGAATGGTTGCATAATTAAATAAATCATTTGGCGCAGACAGTTGATTTCAGGAACGTAGCCAAATCCTGTAAGGATTGTCTTGTTTATGTCCCTTATGTGTAACAGGGTGAGGATAATACAAGTAATTTATCAACTAACCGTGAACACAAGAAAAATACCAAGCGAATGAAGTCAACTATACACTAACGATTCTGAGGTAGGGACAGTCAGACGCGTACCCAGGCTAAACTGAAGTGAACTTAAGAATATGATACCTACTGAGAGAAATTAGTTTAAACCCATCTCAGTCAAGAATTTGATTGTTTTTAATTTCTTATTAAAGCCATTTTACCATCCCCGTATAAATTATACCACATATTACTTTTTTTTATTTATTTCGTTTTGGAAAACGATGTGGTCTCAACTGTGAACTTGCGTGTAGTCGGGTACGCGCCTGACAGTGCAATATAACGATACTATACCTATAAATGCTTAATGGATTTTAATTTGTTTGTTATGGCAGACAAGGCGGTCAGAACGAATGTTCCATGTTTTTATGACATAACACGCATCAACGCGCTTTCTGTAATACTGGCGCTTCTAGAATCATGCACATGATAACAAGTGCAAACAAAATTTTAATAAATCACCAGCAAGTTCAATACTGCAAACTAAAAAAAAATTCCGAATCGATTTTGACTTTAACGTGTTCTGATACGTTTAGTTAAAAACACTTCAACGGTACAAAAAGGGAAAAACTCAAATTGATTTATTGCATACTGATAAATACAGTAATTTAACGGAGTATTAATTTATAATATGTCCATAGGCGTAGGAGAAGGTGAGGATTGTTCCCGCCTCTAGATTCCATAATTTATACTTAAGATGATATCATCCAATCAAATGTCCATGTTTCATAAAATGATATTAAAGGTAGAAAATTTGTATGACTGCAGCAATAGCTTTTTACCTTATTCGCGAAGGCTCAACTAACAAAATATGAGACACGGGAGCTCACTCTTCTGTACAGTTTTGTGAACAAAATTGACTCAGTAGTCCCCCTTGTTTATTGTACCCGCATGCGAATCACGAGTTTTATTAACTGTGCGCCGTAAATTATTAAAAACTATACAAAAAGGGAATATTATTCCGAAATTACGGCGATAACACAACAATAACGATCTTATGTATAAGGGTAATCACCGCAAACCTCTATAAAAAATAAAGCAAATTAGAATAATAGATTTTTGTGCGTATGTTGCACTCCCTTAGAATTTAGAATACATTTTTGTCACTGTAATTGCAGGAAAATTATTAACATTGATTTCTTACCTGATATAGCGTTTTGAACGAGACATAAATCTATACCAAGACATGCATTATTTGGTTTGCTTCTCCTGGCATTCCATGTTCGTCTAAAAGACCCAACCGCCCGACAACCACTGCATAGCACATATTGCTTTAACACCGTGATTCCTTGTTTGAAATTCATTAGAGGTTCTATTATAAGATTGAAATATACATGCATTTCCGTCACGACAAATTTTCACTTTTTAAAGCATGTATCTACTAATATGGAATAACACTAAAGTTAGTAGGATTTCACAAAATATAAAAAGAATAAAATAATGGTTAATGGTATATATTGGTAACAAAAAATAACAATAACTTGTATAAATGTGACACTCATAGCACGGACTTATCATTATTAGTACATATTGTGATGTAGTACGAGTATTCAGGGGAGCTTATACAAACATTTACACAATCATTTTATTTGCTGGTTGCTTCCCATTTTCCATTCACTGTATAAATGCTTTTATTGAGAGACTTTTATGACATGTTAAGTCATACTGTCGTAAATAGTGTCCGATTATTAATATATGAAGCACACACTTTGCAAATACACTCTTTATTACATCGCTTTAGAATCAAGTGCAAGCAATATTTTTACATTTATTCTTGTTGATCAAATAAGACATTAAAGAGTGATTTCAACATTCAACAATTATGAATACATTAACTTGTCTTTTTGATACACTTAAAGAAATTAGCAGACAGATCACATTATAGGAAAACAAAAATACCCAACCGAAACACATTAGATTCTAGATTGAAAAATAAATTGTTAATTAAAATTGGCAATTTGCTGAGATTTATTTTTTCTTCTTTATATCGGGTATTCCACGTTCAGTCACGAAAAGATACAGACATTTGTCAGTAATATTTTGTCAGAAACGAGCTATAATTTATGAATGGAAATTGTTCATCATTTAATGCAATTTTAACAAAATGTGTTACTGTCGCATGGAAAAGAAATCCAATAAATTTATAACTTCAAAATGTCGCATCCTTACCGCTCGAACCATTAAATACATTCACATCATTATTTCTGCATCCGAGCCCGTACTGTCTAATTAACTAATTGACTGAAAAGAATATCCTGAATAACCTATAAAATACCTTCTTATATTACCATTTGTGTGGATGTCCGAGAGTAATGCATCCACAGGTTAACTAAGCTAATAAAATGCACGTTTCCATTACATTGGAATTTAAAGTCTACAACAGAATCCGAAATTACAAAAAAATGTCTAAAATTATCAGTCTTACATTAATTATTATGACATGTACTTTTTTATGTTGTCAAGATATTTTTCTGAGAGGACAATTTACGTACATTTTATATATTTATATAGTCAGTTAAAGCGCTACTGTAATAAATTTCAGCAACAAGTCGCACACTCCCATTCTTCCTTTCTTACTGATTGGTCATCTAGCATCGTGTATTGAAAGTATATCTGCGCAATCAAGTGACTGCGCATCCGTATGTGAAACCGAGGCTCAGAATTTTTCACGGGAAATATAATAGTTATACTGAGTTAACTTTTCGGTCTAATCAAATCGTTACAAGTGGATTTTTTGTGGAAATATTCTGAAAAAGGTATTTTTCCGAACAATTTTTTTGATTGAATAACATGATTTCAATCCGATCGCAAAAGGCAAAAAATATCATTTCTGAGATTTTTACCAAAAAAAATGTCGTCAAGTAGATTCAAGTAGATTGCAATGATTATCTATGATATAAAGGTTCAAATGTATTTTGCTAATAAATAGAATATATAATTCCTTTATAAATGACAGGTAAACGTACTATTTTGTCTCACTTAGGTATGTTTACTCATGGTTGAAAAAGTCGTTAAATATTTGATAAGTAATTTCATGTTTGCAAATCTTGTACCTTGATTTAACACCGTAAAGAAAGTTCAATACAAATTTATTCATAAATTTATCGATTACAAAGCTTGATTAATCACGTTTTATCGTGAAATTTTATCCTACGATTTTTTTTTGGGTCGGATCGTCAATGATAATTTATGTAAAATGGTGACAAAACGAAAATATACTTATCAAATATTCAGACGGGAAAATCGATAAGTTGGTTCACATTTCGTTTTGTGGATAACAACAAACTTTATACTTATTAGGTTTCAACGTTTTATTGAAATGCATGATACATATTAATGGGTGTGGTCGCCGTCGGTCTGAAATTGCATGTCCACGAAAGGCATTTCTTAGAGCAAATATACGTACCAGAGCCGGTCAACCTCTAACCATACATTTATGCACTAATCAATACCACAAGGGACCCTAAACCGTCACATTTTAATTGATTAATCTGGAGAGAGGGGTCGAACATTGGTCTGGAGTTCAACAATAAATATGTGGGTCATTGCTGTTCATGAAAGCTCGTAAGAAATGCAATATTAATCTGGGAAACCCAATGTTTTGTAAGACGGGTGCCTTCAGAGTGCTCCAGACGAAACAAACTGTCCAGCCTTCTGCTTCGTTAGTCAAGGACTCTGCTGGTTTGGTGTTTGTATACGTTGTTAACACAAATTCTCTTACATGTAAATATTAGTGCTCTCAAAATATGATATTATGAAGTACATTTGTATATGATATTTATTCAAGGATGAAATAACTACATTAAGTGGTGGATGATAAGTGGGATATTATAAATTTTATGATAGTGTGGCAACTTAAGTATCCACCATTATACAAAATCTAAAGTCAAGTATGATACTTTGTTCACCATTTACTGCAATAATTAAACATCTCCCCCATTTATTGTTTCAGTCACAATTAAAACAACTAACCGAATGGGACCATTAAAATTTACTGAACAAGATAGGTTTTAACCATTATCATACAAATTGTGAACAATCGATCCTAGTCATTAAATATCCAATGATTCGTCTTATGATTTAATAGTTTGTACATTGAAGTATATTTAAACATCTTCTATAACAGGTTAATACACATACTAGCATACAAATCACTACTGAAAATAAACGAAAGTTTCAGTAAATGAGATATCAAACAAGTGTTTTGTGTTGAAAACTGTTCGATTTTTGGTTGATTTTCAATGCTAGAGCTGTTGATTCGTGATAAGACTCTGCGGGAAGATGTTGAGAAATCATTTCAGACACATTCCTGCTTATGATAACCGGAATCCACTGATAACATCTCTGATACCATCCTGTACAAACCATAAAAATATCAACATTTTAGCAAAATCATTAAAAGTTGTTGAGTGCAAACATGCAGTATGTAACCCGTCGTATCTTGTATTAGATCGGTGAATTATTATGTTATAACACGTATATAACTAAATATGATACACTTTGTTCAAAACAATTTTTCGGAATCAACAGATTGATCTTATTAGATCATACATGCATTTGTGTATTATAAATGTATTTAGGATAAACAAACATTAGATGTGATTTATGGTATTCGTACACCAGCATGCATAGTATACCAGTCACTACCTACCTGTATGTAATACAATATATACATTATCATGATACGAAGTATTGATTGTATTGAAGGAGCTTTTTGCATCAGTTTAAAACTTAACTTCATTTTACGTAGAAAATTTACAAACAAATGAACAAGTCAACATGTATATTATACGTGCTGCATGTTGCTTTTATTCAAGTGTCTCTTAGTGATTATACATGGGAAGAATCACATTGTTGGTCATTGATGTCCATGGGGTATTTCTGTCCCACTTTCAGTGTCGTTAATCAACAAGTATATTGAATTATTAATGCCTGTAACTCATAATACTGGCTCGATATGAAGTTGTGACATTTATCTCCAGTTATAACCAACTATATCATCATATGACTAATTTCAATGTGTACAAATGGGAATTACCTTCCGGCTAATGAATAATTAACATCGGTATTTTGTCGCTTGTAATGTTCATGATTAAAATGTTGTGGTTAATGGTTGCGTGTATTATGTCCCCATTCTTTGAGCTGAGTGAAGTTTTATAATCTGGGATTTATCCCTGCTGCTGATAATGAACTTATATCGATCTGTTGGTGGTGTATCTGACGCGGGGTCGCTCGTACAAACCTTCAAGGCGAGATGTCGTGCATTTCAAAATGAATATTTTATCTTAATTCTGGAATTTTAATGCGTCGTGCTACCAAGGCGATATGCCTGAACTGAATACTGAGAGCAGTATCTTCGGATGATGAATGTTTTTCTATGAAACCAACTGAACATATACTTATGTGTGCCACATAGTTGATACATGCATTTCGATTTATTTCATTACTTGTATAAAAATATCTAACCTTTATATAAAATTAGGAGATTAGGATAAAGAACACTGCCTTTGATGCATCGTGCATATTTTATATTGACTTAAATTGAAAAAGTTTGTTCTGTGTTGACAGAATCATATTCAGCATGAATTTGCAGGCCAGCGAAAAGTGAACAAATGCCAAACGTATCCAAAGTTTATTAAAATAAAATATTGTACAAAAGTCGGAAGAGCGTACATTTATATCAATATAATGTATAAATAATACGTGACATGCTATACTTCGACCCTATTTGAATTACCATCTAATTAAGATACTCATCATGATGAAGAAATAGTTACATAATAATGAATTTAAGATGGCTTGCAGGCAAACATACATTAATTTATGACATTGAATATCTGCATATGTATATAAAATGACAAAATGATAACTTGGCATATTAAAATGAACATTTTAATCACTTGAATATTAATTACCTAACAATCCTAGCGGAAGTATTAGATTTTACGTTTTTTTTTAATTTGTGATAACTTCGACGGAGGACATTTTGTGTGGATATAAACTCATTAATTCAGTATACCCGGCGGGGACATTTTGTGATGGATATAAACTCATGTAAGTTAGTATCGCTGATATCAGGGTCGATCTTTGTGTAAGATAGTCACATCTGTAACTGTATAAATACCATATAGTCACATCTGTAACTGTATAAATACCATATAGTCACATCTGTAACTGTATAAATACCATATAGTCACATCTGTAACTGTATAAATACCATATAGTCACATCTGTAACTGTATAAATACCATATAGTCACATCTGTAACTGTATAAATACCATATAGAGAGGTTGGATATAAACCACACTCACTCCCTGATGATGTTATAATTATTTTAGCAAGTTATGCATTTATAAAGAAACAATAAACTACTTCCATGTACTGTATGAGAATGAAGTCTCACTATACTGGTGTAAGTGTGACCGATAAGCGTACAAGACGCCTGATGGCACTACGTTCAAGTTGTCAGATTGTATACACTCTACGATGTTCGTATCCTTAAGCAATGTGTGCGTCCATCTTTCAAGCAAACTTATTCTGTGTCCTGATCCACGAAACAATCGTTCTATGATCTAAGCGACCGTTTTGAATGTTTAGTTCAATCAGATTTTTTTTGCAAGGAAACGAGACTGGAGTATTGGAGCTTCTAATGATTAATTGATCTGTTTTATACTTACTAGTATATTATCTGTTGAGTACATTTTTAATACAAAAAGGCATCCAATTGGCTATTGTTTATTGTTTAAAATATAGTCATACAATACATCTGATACCAAGTACTTTTTATTACAAACAATTCATATGACAACATTTTTACAAACATGCTGTAAGAAGGAATAAGATATGTATAATGAAAGTTATCACGTTTTAGTAGATTTACATTAGTTGTTTGATCATGATTTCTACTGTTTTATGATACTATTATCCTGAAACCTGGAATCATGTGGCTAATTATGATACCTGGAACTCTTCATTCACCGTCAACATGTCAAGATATAACCCGAGCATAAAATACATCTACAACAATGCTAGATGTGACAATAAAAATGATTTCATTACTCTTCCTGTAATCACTTACAGGATGATGACTTTGTATCGATAAGAGACGAGTTAATGTCGTCTGATAATTATTCATCTCTCACATGTGGAGTGGCTACCGTCTGTATCTAATCAAAAATGTAATAAAACTTGTACTTATACCATCTAATGCAATTTGTTAGACAATTGATATACATGAACATTAGATATACTTTTTTGTAATAAATACATTCTCAATAATGTTGAGGTAAGAAAGACAGAAAGATTCGGTAATTGTACATGTTTCTTATGAGTCAATATACAGACCACCATCCATCCATATATTGACGAAAGATATACAGAAAATACAAATTTAGATGTATAAGTAAATGTTTTAATCTTATTCAATGAATCACTATAAAACTACATGTACATGTATAATTATTTGTGCGCAATATCACGTACATAGCAACGGTAGATGAAAATGATACGTTAATTTTACTGTTGGACTACGTTTTATGGAGAGACAGGCCCGAACCGAAATTCTAAGCGTGTCCACATATTTTGACTGGAATTTCAAAAACAACCATGTCTGTATTTATACTTTCTCCGTAAATTAAGCGTGAATACTGGAACTTAGAGAATCGAAGTGAAGGTGTTGCCAAGTTAGACTTGAAACAATAGTATTCCTGGCAAACAATTCTTTGGTACCCATACAAGTTGTCTGCCAAGGTAATTTCACCTGTCAAACAGTATGTATAATAAGAGCAAAACAAAACAAAAAGTTCACTACACGAAATGTACGGAATCAATATATTCATTTTTGTGTTTGATTTAGTTTAAGTAACAAAAATATGTACGCGTACAGCAGGACTACTAAAATATACCTTCATGAAAATTTCAAACCCAACATTCGTCTGGAGACATTTTATAAAGTTAACTTCGTGTAATTTAAAACTAATTGCGGGTATTATATTTCGATCATTAATCACTTTTCGCCCATCTTTAGGATACAAATTAGTTTCAATTTCGCTCGGCTTGATTCGAATTAAGTCTAGTACGGGATAACTGAATCGTAGCCTCTTCTACATTTATGGTCGTTTTAGAAGTGAAATTACATGTACCTCGGTTTGAAAACAGTGTGCTTGCTTATCAAAAAATTTAAGACCAATATGTGATTTGGTGCCATTTGGACGGAGATACTGAAATTAGTTATGTAATGTGCCCCAAATGTCATCTTTTTAACGACGTAAAATATTTATGAAAACATATCGTTGTTTAACTATCAGCATCCTCAAAACCTTATATTTTATTCAGCTTAAACATACCACACAATGTCCTCCGATTTTTACATTTGGTCAGTTGATAAACCTTCAACCCTGTAGCACGTCGTCGAGGATTAGTCAGACCTTATGATGTAAAAATGATATCAGTTACATCTTTTATTAAGCGATGAAGTAAATCAAAGTCCGACTCGTCGACTTGTATTCTAATCGTATGTATATTGTATCTAAAAACAATATACAATACACAATATACAATATACTTCCTGGCGGTAAAGTTAGAGGAACATGTTCTGAGTAGCTCTAATGGTCGGACGATGAGCCATTTCCGGTAATAGTCGTATGTATTGGTTGACTACATGTATGTGTGTTTGATGTATGACAGTGTCATACCATTCAGTTTGATGTTAATTATACATGTATAAAATGAGCAGATTTAAGAATTTAGAAGTTATCTACATGACGATATTAACTTCACATTATTTCACTTATTTTGGTTGTTTTTTTTATCTGGTCGCGCCTGGTGAGAATGACGGGTCAAGCGTCTATAATGATGTAAGTTGTACAAAAATCATTCATTCAAATTCTTTCTATACATTCACAAATCTTGAATTCTTTTCCAGCGAATGTTGTTTGAACTTAATGTTTACTTGTACACAAAAGCTTCTCTTCACCTGTAAATGTAGTCAATGCTTATCTGTATTCCATACGGAATATATCGGCACTAATCGGAACACCTGAAGATAAAATTGTCTTTTATCTACATCTGCCATCTAAATAAATGCACAGTATTAGGGTCTATCGTTCAGTAAATAAAACTAATGGATTTCAAGCTTGTATGAAATATATACGAGAGTAAACAGAAATATCAAGATGTGAAACATCTACAGTTGTACATACCGCCGGGGGTCACTGTGGCTTGATCGTTCCCGCCTTAATTAAACATGTAGCTATTAATTATTATGAACGTTTCTGTCGAATGTGTTCGCGAACTTACGGTGTTACCTAGTAGGGCTGATTGATGTCAAACTGTTTAAGGCTAATTTGACTCTAAGTGACTAACATACAATAATTTCAATATTGAATAAACATTCCTGATGTAGGAAAAATATAACTTGAGATTGTTATGTAGTGTTGTAATTTGAATCTTAAAAGGTCCTTAAAGATATATATGATACACCTAAAATCATGACTTAACAGTACTACAATACATTACATTTCCATTAATTACAACTTTATACAACAACGAGCGCGCATACACGTTCAGTTGTATCTCTCATTGAGATACGTTTCCTCACGATTAATCAATATTGAATAAATTTTAAATAAATATTGCAGTGCGTTCTTCATATTTTAAGTGATGTGATAATTTATTCACGATGGATGGCTGGATGAACACGAGCACTGTGGATTCTACACACTTTCGTAGAAATGATTAAGTCTATTCTTATTCCGGACTCCGACTAACTCTGGCATCCATTATGGTGTAGAATTTTACCATTATGCAAATAGAAGTAGATAAAAACACCAAGTTTATTGTCTGCTGGTCGTCTGACTTAATTTCTCTACAATACTCCCAATTGACTCATAACTCGATTTAAGCACATTTCTGTAATGCTGATAATAACATTGTTCATCTCATCGTTCTGAAGAAAACACTTAGCCTGTTCAAATAATTCATGTAAGGCATCGATCGCTTTTAAATATCGAAGAATAATACTGTTGTACTCCGAAAATTTAAAATGTTTTTGTTGTTGTCAAAAAGTTCGACTTTAAATAACGCGAAATGATACCGCAGTTTGATTGACTGAATTCATCTTTGATAGGCCGGAAGTAGTCAAAATTAACTTTAAGAAATATGTTTCTTACACAGAATTTAAATCTGAAAACTGTAAAATAAAGGACATTCCGTCTCTTTCTTTAAATGTCCTTCTCGCCTTTTATACGACAGAAATTATGGGTATACATGTATGAACATTTTGTTGATATCCACGTTTGGACAGTCTCACCAAGCAACTATTCTGCGCCGTTTTATCGAGCTTACCTGGTTTATTTTCAGTTTAAAGTCCAACATGTCACAAGAGTTGGTCGATCTGGAAGAATTGGTTCGAACCTGGGTGAACGACTTTCCTCTCGATAAAAGTCAAAGGAAAGATGCAGACGATATAATATCTTCAGACATCAACTGGAATCACATGAGAATCATACACGGTAAAACCGAATACTATGACCAAATAAAGCAGACGACGCCCAAAACACACGTGCTGTTTTCAGCGCATTTCTCAAACGACACGGATCAGACACAGGTTTATACGTTGAAGACTGAAAGACGAACAAAATCGACGTGTAACATTTCAATGGAAAAATGCTATACAGTGGGTTTTAACCTTGACATTAAACTTTGTCCACCGAATCCAGTGATAGAAGCGAACGCTGGGTTCAAAGGTGAAATGTCTGTGAAAAAAGCAGACGCTGAATCGTTTGAAGAAGAATTGGTCTGGTCTGTTGACAATCAAATAAGTGTTCCTCCAAAGTACAAAACAAAAGCTGACCTTGTTCTCAAGGAAGATGAATATACGAGTCACTTTAAATGCGAAACTAAATTTGAAGGAAAAATCCACGTAACCTTGAGAAGCAAGAAGGATAACTCTCCAATAACGACGTTAACCGGTGATGTACGTCACATTTTCCGCGCTGATCAAGGATTCCGAGTGGATAAGTCTGGAATTTATTATACGTCACAAGGTCGATGTAAATGTAGATTCGGAATTGAACAATATGTTAAACTGAGCCAAAAAGAATTGAAAAAATACGAAGATTTGGACGAAAACGAAAATACAGAATAAAGTGGATTTATCTCTGAGCCTACTTAAGACTATATTCACGAAATTGTAAGCCGATTATGATTCGTATTATTAGAACAAATAATCAAGGATGTGACGGGTGATAGAGTGCTATATTTGACCGGACCCCGAAATCTGGATTTATGACATTTTTCATATATTAGATCAATTTGTGATATCTTATTCGGACTTTCTTTTAATACATGTATTGACATTTTTGAAGGACTGTATAATTTTGTAAGTATACAATAATTATATTATTTACACCACATATACACATTTTTTGTTCTTGAGTTAAGGCACCTTCCTGACAAAACTCAACAATACCTTATGACATGCACAATGACATCATAACATGTATATCAACATTTAACAAACATAATTATATCCATGGACATCAATAGATTATCTTAATAGAATTCATGAAATGAATGTTCCGTAAGTAAAACCTAGATTATGCGGCATGCTGCGTTATAACACTGACATAACATTCTTCATTACAAGAAGATGGAACTATCAAATGATTTCCAAACTTCCTTGTATATTCATGCAATATACCAACATGTATATCACGAGTCAAAACATTCAAAGTTGGGATTGTCACGTTCTTTTCTTCACTGGATTATCCAACTGGCATCGTATTTTTGAATATTCTTAATCTTAATCTTATTCTTAATGACCTGATTTTATTGATATCTGTATGGAGAGTTACAACTGTACGTTGTCCTTGAGTAAATATAAGAATTAATTACGGACCATGAATCCGATCATTTTAAGCTGATCAAATACTAATATCGTCTTATTTAGGCTACATCACATGAAATTAGCATCATCAGAGATTTAACAATCAATTCTGATATTTATCATTTTTTTAATAAAACCTTCTGATTTACGAAACAAACGCTTCAAAAATATTCTTTCATCACTGGATACAAGCAAAACTTAATAATTCTTGTGATTTAAAATAAACGATTATCTGATGTCATGTGAATTTTGCCATTAAATACCTCTGTATATAGAAGTACAAAGTAAAAGTCTTGAAAAACGGCAAATATGCTGCATGTTCATGTGTAAAGTTTTTGAAGAAACAAATTCTGTTATAATGCACTGCTGCATGGAGACCGAGATAAAAATCTAGACTCTTGAAAAGAAGAGTTGCGCATGTTGTAGTTTATGAGTTGTTTGATTGCACCACCAAAAGCCTAATTGATTAGACTTCATGTTGAATACATTTACATACTGATGTATTAGATTGGTTCATCGAGATGTTTCACTGGTTGTGTAAACATGACAAGAGCAACCCATGTTTTAAAAAAGCAATTCATCACAGCCTCTTAGGAGATTTCCGCAATTTGTCGAGAAGTTCTTAATTGTTTTCTTGGAAACAATTTTCGTCTCTTCTTATTATTGATTTTGTTGTTTTCATGAGTACAATGATTCTCTCCTGAGAGATAGCATTAACAGAGGGCAAGCCAACATCCTAGATTAATTCTGACACTTTCTTGTGGTAATTGTAGAAATATTCCAATAGAAAAATCTTCAGAAGATAATATATGATCTCACTTGCCTTCACTTTTCTGCTTGTCAACGGATTCTGTTTCATAGTCAGTATATTAAGATATCAATGTAATCATGTTTGTCTGATGTTGATTCACAAACGTCAGTTTGCTAAATAAAACTTCCCTCAGTATTATGTCACAGTGATCAATACATTTATATAATTCCCACGCGTGGTTCATACAAATTATTAGTGCAGGTTTATAATTTGTAAATATAATTCGTACAATAATAAATCGTCCATGTAATTTATAAATATATTTCGCGCATATTAATTATTAGTAAATGTAATTCTTAAATACTACTGCAATTTAATTGTTTACATGATTCACACGTATAATTCATTCATGTATTTTGTGCAAGTGATTCGTAAATATGATTCGCAAATGTAGTACGTATATATCTTATTCATTCTTATACATACGATTTAAGAATTAGTAGATATAGACCATGTGAGTGAGAAAGGGCAAACAGCCAAAGTTTCAGATTGTCCTTGTTTGATTCATGAATGTGAGTCGTTTTATAAGGAACCTTATCGTAAATTTCAAGTATAACCTTCATCATAAAACAAAATATTATTTTCTACATTTTTACATACGCAACAAATGTTGCATGAAGACAAAAAGGGTGATAAAAGCAATAAATGTCATGGGTGATAATTGAGATATTAACAGCTCAATGAAGCAAAAAAAATTAAATGACTCACGAAATATGTGAACATTTCATATTTTATGCATTCGAAAGTAGACCTTTTTAAATATGCATGACATTGTCAGTGTGAAGACATGGTCTGTCACAGATAGTGTGTGTCATATTGTACTAATAAAGCATGCAATACTGCAGTATTGTCATTGCATATTGAGCAAATTCTATCAATAAAAATCGTTATCAATGTTGATACCATATGATAAGACTACTATGTTTTATACATAAAGTGCATAAAACTCGATGGTTTAAGGTACTTTTAAATACTGAGTAATAAAAATAGATTAATATATAACTATGTGCCACGAATCCTTCAATTCATTAAAAGTATGTGCTGCATTTCGTTGGTTTCAGTATAACTATGTGTCATACTCTATAGGTCAAGTGTATAACTATGTGTTATGCCCAATGGTTCCAGCATATAGCAATGTGTTGTGTCTAATGGTTCTAGTGTATAGTAATGTGTTATACCACATGTACTAGTTACTTGCAGTTCCAAGTCTAATTGTTTTCAGAGATAAAATTCAGTAATAAATAGTTGTGTTGTTTAAGAAAGACAAAAGCTAACAAGGTTCATTCAGTACCTATTTTTATTTCTAAAACTAATGCATATAAAGTGCATGGTTATATAAAAAATAAACCAAAGTAAAATAAACGTAATTGCACAGAAATCATACATTCTAATCACTCAGTTGAAAATACAATAAAAACACAGATCTTGTTTCCAGAGAAGAGAGCAAATACAAATTTGTTTTTCATATATAATACTTGCTGTTTCTCACCCAACACTAGGTGGATTTACTGAAAAGTAGATCAATATTAGACTTAAATAAAATACTAAATACATGTAAAACTACAGATATGCAACATAGGCTCGAACTAAAATGAGTACTTTATAATGTATAAAGTAAAAATCATGAAATCATCAATAAAATCCAAGTTGATCAATTTCAGCAAATCTGGACATAATTCATACCTTGTATTTGACTCAAACAAGTCTGAAGATTCTAAAAGTATGAATTAATGATACACTGCTAATGATGAGAAAAATCATGAAGTTTATAGACACTCATTTTGAATAGAGCATATCTTAGTAATAAATGTACATGTTGGGGATAAAGACACACAGGACCACGCATACCATATATACAACTAGATCTTACTGTAGTTCAAGAAATACTATTTGCAAGTAAGAAGAAATCAATATACTTTTATACAACAATTTTATACAGTATATAACAACAACTAACTAACTTTAAAAATAATCATCAGCAGAGCAACAAGATAATTTTAAGGCCAATGATAATATTCAACAGACAAAATAAATTTCAGTTAAATACATAAAACAACTGTGACCAGACAGAAATTAACGAGTCAATAAGAACAATACTAACAAATACATTGTCAAGGAGTACATGAATATCACAATTATATTTATACAATAATACAATACAAAGAGGTAGCCATGTATTAGTAATGACTTCTAAATCAAGAAAATCATTATAGAGAAAGTATAAACACTTATTTGTCCATGTAAAGTACTTCGTATCTACATTTGTATCTGGTTTCATTTCTTTGAATTCATAAAAAGTAATTACTGTTCAAAAAGAGGGAAAGCTATGTAACTTTATTACATAAGCAGATGCAAAACCATCCAAACTGTGGAAACAAGAATATTTGGTGACCCATATTAGCACAATCAAATAATTTCATGGTCTAAATAGATGTAAAATTGAACACAGTCTAAAAAACAAAGGCAACTCATAAGTAATTGCACAGTCATAGATTTAGTACATATATAAATGCAGAGACTTCATTGCATATAACAACAGTGATACAAAAATATGAATATACAATAAGCCTTAACAGTAGGAACACACGTAACAATATGTCTTGTCATCTAACTCAGCAAGGAACAGCGTAAAAGCAGATCAAAAACAGATCGAATTTTATACAACATTAATTAAGTTTGCTCTAATATTGATCATCACAGACATAAAGATTTTGTTTCATAATGTCATCAATATATCAAACATAATGATAAATAAAAATCTTTAGTGACACCTCACACTTAATGTGAAAACTATGTTTTGAATTCATTTTATTTGACCAGCATTTACAGAGACATGGTTTCAAAACATAACATGAAGCTACCCTAGTATTGAAAAACAATATCAATAGTTAAGAAGATTTTCAACAAGTACTCATTTTTGAATGTTTAGTAATACTGTAACAATTCAAGTCATTGATTATTTAGATTCAACTAATAGATATACTTGGGTTGTTCATAAAATTCTCAATATTCTTAGTATAATAATTTCTAATCATTGTGAACAACCAAAGTGACTTTCATTTCAGACAGTGTAACGATATGTTTAGCCTTACAGTTCATAACTCAATTTTATTTTAGCCTCTCATGAATGCATTGTTCTTAATTTCACACAATGCAAAATTTATAGAACAGTTTACTCTGTTGTTTCTTTTTCCTCCTCGTCCTCAGCAGTTTCTAAACCATTGTCAAGTTCTGGGTACCAGGATTTATTCTGCTTTTTGCTCAAAAACACCAATACTCTGTCTTCATCCACCTATAACACATGCAAAAGATGAAATAGCAAAAAAGACATTTGAAGAATATTAACAAAAAATATGAAATAAATACAATGTAAGATGCTTACAATTTCTGTTACAATTTCTGTTACAATTTGCACACTTTAAGAAAATCATTTTTCAAAATTTATCAGAATGCCATACTTTTGTGAAAGCAACTCAAGTTCTCTTTTGAATTATGACATGTGATGGAATTATCATCAAAGAAGAACAATATTCAATGATGTTCATGTGAGTATACCCATACTGATTCAGATAGCTTAAAATGAAACATGATACACATACAGGCTATATGATATGAAAATAGTTGAGTCCCAAATAACACACATGTAGTACATATTAGCATCAGGTATTGTGTAGTGTTCATCATTACCTCATGGTAGCTTTTGTCAGGGTCTATTTCATGTGGTAATCTTTTGATATTCAGTTGATAATGTTTTCCCTTTAAGTCGCCTTTTTCACCGTTAATAGTCAGGCAGAAGCCTCTGAAGATAAAAACAACAGATTGTTCACAAACAAAATGAAAACAACAGTAAACAATTCAAGTCAGATCCAAAATACAATTGGACAAAGGTTTGGATTTTTTAACAGCCTTCAATTATGCAAAGCTATGCAAAAGAAACGAAGGAGCAAATCAACTAATATAAGTACAATTTTGACCTAAGGCTAAATTCAAGAAGTTAAAGAACACTGTCTTGACACAAAAATTGAGCTGTAAGTTAACATTTGAATGCTTTTTACCACAGATTGAAAAGCGGGATGAATAAGACCATGGTCAGTCCCACGTGACCAAAACCCTTCTTGCAAATAGGGGCTTGGTCTAACAGAGAATTTCTTCAATACTCATGTGAAGGACCTGTTCATGAGGCAAAATCACTATATAATGACTACAATAACTGTTTTTGAATTTCTTACTGATTTTCAAATTCTATGTGTAATTTCGCATTGGATGCTTTTTTCACAGTTTTTGGAAGAATTCCTCTTCGGACAATATCTGTAGAAGTTTTCAGATTTTTAACAGCAACAATTACTCGAATAAAGCCATCTTTCTTTTTCTCATCACATGCTGAAAGAAATAATGGGCTGAAAATTATAAGCATGCAAATAAACAAGAGTAAGTCATTGCTATATTTCTAGGTCTTCAAATGTTAAAGATTGTTCAATGAATTACAGTGTATAAGAAAACAAAATAAAGTAGCATGATACAGTCTAGTGTATGGTCCTGAAAAGTACCCAGTGATAGCAGTATACTGTAGTGCTGTAACCTGTAGAGGTGTGCAAAATAAATCAAGACATGACAAAAGTAGTTGTCAAGCAGTTTTATGCAGAGCAAGCCTGTCAAATGTACGAGATATTGGACACCAGGATGCAATACAATAGTACAAATGGACATGAAATAGTTGCTTTTCATTTTCTGAATTATACACGAAGGGAGATAACAACCATGTACCAATTTTATTGGCATGACAGAGTGAACGATATTGTTAACTATTAAATACGACATAGTCGATAAATTACTTATGTTATCTCAAAGAAATATATGTGCATTCTATTTCAAGAATAAATAACAATCAAGGTAAAAGAACCCGTAGCAGGTGTTATGTAAACAATTTCGCCTTCGCCAGCCATTGCAGCAGACTAAACAGAGTTGTCGTTTTACACTTCCGTGTATAGAGTTGGGTATAAAACGCAGGTCTACACGAATTACAGTCAAATTACGGCCCCAAGTCAAATCGGCCCCCAAAATTTTTCTATTACGATCTTAATACACATCTACTATGATCAATTTTTATGTTGTTTTTGTTTATAAAGAAAAAAAAATTATTCAAAACTATATTTCTCAACAGTCAGTATAAGTTTGATCTTTCGTTCATTTAAACAAAACCAGTGCTGATAGTATTATAAAATCCATAATTCCATAATTTCTTAACGAACAAACAAATCACGCAAACAAATCACACAAACAAATCACATAAACAAATCACATAAACAAATCACACAAACAAATCACATAAAAAAATCACACAAGTCGCACAAACGAATCGCACAAACAAATCACACAAACTAATCACATAAACAAATCACATAAACATACCACACAAACAAACAAGCAAACAAGTCACACAAACAAACAAGCATACAAATCACATAACAAATGACACAAACAAATGGCACAAACAAATCGCACAAACAAGCAATCACACAAACAAACAACAATTAATGAAACGCTTTTAATTATAATTATATAACCATTACACTGGAGATTAAGGTAGCGTAAGTGGCTACAAACGTAAAAATAAGCGAAAATGACATTTTAAGTTATTAACAATAATTAAATATCATACTATCATACCATGCAACAAAAAAATCGATCCGAATATGCCAAAATAGTGTTTTATCGCGATAAAAACTGCACCCCTATATCGACTCCACTTTATCAGCGAGAACGATCTAGGAGGCGGCGTTGTAAGGGGCTCCTTAAGGGCAAATTTGTATCAATCGATATTAAATTTGGTACCGCTTGCCGTATGTTAACACAAGTATTTGAAATTCGACAGTTTATCAATCAGGCAGATTAAAATGGGAAATAAGAAAAATAAGGCTAAGCAAGGTGTTAGAGTGTTCTCAAAAAGTGAAAAATGTAGTTAGAAATCTCTTTCTCGCGGAAGTTGGTTTACGAATGCTAAAGATACCGAACTGCATAAATCTATATCCAGTAAAACACTTGACCATAGTGACGTGACATATTGTGAAAATTGAAACTTTATGAATGGAAAATTACGTAATGAATATATAACGGCAACAATCATTTGATGTGCAAGAAAGGTGTGAATTCATTAACACCTTGGTCGATTGGACTACTAGCATCTAATGTACTTTTAATATAAAATATATGATGAAATAACTGATCCGGAACGGTGATCTTATTGAAGTGTGATATCGATATCATACTCTAACGCCTTGCTAATTATACTATCAATATGGGTCAATTTAGACCTTATATATGTCGCATCACACATTTCTTTATGTTTTGGCTGAAGATATAATAAACAGCAATATGGTATGCAGACACTCAATGCACCTTGCAATAAAACGCACACGATAAGAAAACGAGCTGTCAAAGATTGTTGCCCTGTTAATGTTATGACGTACCATTTTTACAAGTTTAATTAAATTTATATATTCTAGAGTCAGGTTTCAAACAAAATTAAAGTTATAAAACTACAATATATTTTAATTGCCAGTAAATTAATACAGGGAGACTGGGTCAGCGAAAATTATTATTTTCGATATTTCATCGATGTAATCAATAAAATAAAGTTATTTCAACGTGAACTTTTATTAAGCAACTCTGAACATTTTAGTAAAACATTGAAAGCTATCAAACAAACAATAGGATGAAAAACAGTAACGTCTTATGGACATCGGATGTGCATGTTTTTCGAGAATCTTATTTTATTCTGTTATATATCAAATTACCTTTATATATTAGTATTTTTTTTAAATGATTACATTAACAGACATAAAACATAGACACTTTTCTACAAATCAATCACGTCTTAAGTTCTTACTTTTATACTAAATGCATGGCTACCTTTCATTTAACTTATTTAGCGGTTTCCCCAGCCCTCTTCAACTCGATTTCCCTATCAGCCGTTTTCCCCGTTGAGAGCCTCTCTGTTAACGAGAAATCTGATGTACTGTGTATTGCATCGGTACGATATGATACTATTTTGACAAATAATTCGTCATTAAACTCTTTAGAGTCATCAAAAATGGTGGGCGGTTTCACTAATTGATCCGCTAACGATGTACGAATTTGATTGGTTATCAAACTTTAATATCCTGTATTAATTTATAGGATAATTGTTGATTACACGAGGTGATAATGATCTGACACTTTTATTGTTAATTTCTCGCTTAGAAAAAAACGCAGTGGGTGCTATTTTTGAACAAAGATTGCCGACTTATTTGATGATGGATTTCAAAGCGGTTTTCGATATTTTGTAGCGGAAATGCTTATCTAGGGAACCGTGTCACAGAATTTTGATATTTATTTTCGTTTTTTATCTATGACGTATTACGTAATTGTCAGCGGGGTTCAGGCTACGGAATTTCTTTAAAGTCAAATATCTATTGAATGGAGGACGTTATCAAAAATCTGAGACACGGTTCCCTGCATGATACCATGATTGTTATTTTAAGTCTAATTGTTGTAATATATCCATATATACAGAGTAGTGATCTTTATTCAAAAATATGAAAATTACGTGCGATATTGGTTTATAGAAGACAGACCAAGTACAATATTTGTTTCAAATCACTTGCAATAGACTCTGTATAGTGGGCTTATTAATGTATACAATTATGGTTGACTTTTTAAAACTATAAATTAGTAAAACTTGATATCACCATATAGCCACTTACGATACCTTAAACATCAAAAAAAATACCATGATTATAACTTCATTGTGTACATCAGTTTGTCACGTTTACAAGTTCTAAGTATAAATGTTATTTAATTCCCAAATATCGAACTTTGGGCCGATATGATTTTTTGGGGGCCGACATGACTATAATAAAATTACAATTAGGCTGTTTGCGGTCGTCACAGTTCATGATGTAGATTTAGAGCCCTGCTAGAACTTGGATGGGTGACCGCCTGGTACTTTTATTTTATTTTCTCAAGATTTTTGCTGAAATTTCACGACTCGGAAACTACAAGTATATTCTAACATCAATCAGGTGAAAGTAGCCATCTACCGATTGTTTTTGCGCATTTCAAGAAATTAGGTGCAACTTTTGCACGCACAGTATCTAATTTATAGTTTATAGTGGCAGAGCGTTCGGTGCTTGTTTAGAACTAACAAATAGATCTACATTCCCTTCCCGACCGATACCGACTTGTACTACCGCTTAAAATGATAGTGCCATATCGAACAGACAGAGATACGAGGACCATGCTTGAAATATTGTTAAAGTAACGGACACTGCGTTCCTTAGAAAGGTGTGAACATGAAAGGTTCTACAAAATTTTGCTCCATCTTTACACCATCGTCAATTTGACATGTGTATTCAAGATTATCAACGGATATCTGTCACATGTTAGGCCAATTGGCAGTATTTTTACTTAACTAGTAAGATATTTCATGAAGAAAATGACAGAGAACAAAAAGGCAAAATATACTTTTTTTCCAAAAAATCAAAATCCACGAATTTACGTCGACATGAAACAGCCATTTTACCAAAAACCACGAAAATTGAGCCCAACGAAAATAAATGATACCACAATATTTTCATCTTGCCTGCACAACCACAACGATCCGCTATACGTCTGCACCCCTCGTCAAGTCAGGTTATGATCCAAGCACCGCAAAAGCCGATTCCGTCAAAGAGTGCGGTGCATAGATAATCCGGGAAACCCTGTGTGACATGCAATGTTCTACAGTGTGGTTGCCTTAGAAAAAGGTATACTCCCTCTAAGGACAACGTTACCAACACTAAGCAGCAAATTTACACTTTCTGTCCGACAACAAAGCGGTCAACCACAGCTATGACCACTTTTAAAAAGTTGTTGATGAAATTTTAATGGGCAAAAAGTAAGCCACTGTGTATTTTTTTCATTTCAAATTGTATTGTGCTTTTCATTCCACTAATGTGTTCATTCAATATTTAAATGCAATGTTTACGTTGTGTCTTATGCATAAGAATCTCTGGCCATTGCTGAGGCTGTGAATAGTTATTTTAATAACATTAGACAGATTTGCTATCTCCAAAACAATTAAGCATTCTTCGCACATATTTTTTGACAGCGTTCTGGCTCCTACTTGAACTCAGACTTCTCCACAAACTGTGAAGTGTTCTACATTGAACTACAGAAACCGTTAAGTCAACAGTGAAAATGATCATTTTAACTTGGAGTGGTTTATTACAATGAATGATTACCTATTAATGAGAATTGTGTGTTACCCATTGAGATTCATTACTGTGAATCTGATATTTGTAGCCAATGCGACAGAATGCATTAACTCTTTGTTGTAACTACATGCCACCTTGTTGGCATGAAGCTTTGTTCTGTGAATTTCATCTGAAGTTTTGTGTTTGTGCCAAATTTGACGGACATCATAGTAGTTGTAAAGCACTACACTGCTATTGTCTGGTATTCTGCAATGTAAACAATTTGTGATTTGGCTGTTAAATGTGCTGTGAAATTTATATGATTTCAAAACTTTGTGTGCCAATTTTAAGGAAATCAAGGACATTTTGGTGACAGTTCACGCCATTATTAATTCACCAGTTGTGTAGAAGTGCTTTGAATTTTGCTGACAAGGAAGTGCCTCAGTTGTTAGAATTCCGGACAGTTATAAATATCACAATGTTTGAGATTTTACAATATGAACATTTATTCAGTTTTATCTTGTCATAGCTTATTATGAATTGAAGTCAGTATTGCTTTTATTTTAATTTTGAATAAAAGATATTCATAATTATTCAAAGCTCACACAGTTTCTTTTTATTCCTCTAGAGCGTAAAAATATATGTTTGTTTCTGGTTACCCGACAGACCTTATTTTTCCCTCGACCCTAGATTTTGTGCAAAAATGTCATTAACGATTTCATAGTGCGAGTTAGGCAAGGCAAGTTGCAGAAGGGACGTCACCATGAGAACGTCATAAATTATTAAATCACACAAAAGGTACTTTTTCAATAAAAATGATATAAAATCAGTTATATTCAACAGAATTACTCCATTTTTTTTCACAGAAGAAGTATGAGCCTATGAAATGAAAAAAGGCACGGACTATACAATCCTCCTTACCAGGTGAGCTGTTAGTATGGGTGAGTGGATGCTCCGGCGTCCGTCGACTGGCGTCAACAAAGATCTTCTCTGAAACTACTAATCAGATTAACTTGAAATTTGCTGCATAAAACTGTAATTTGCTTTTAGGGGTCACTGGAGCCAAAAATACAAAACCCTTTACACATTTTTTCTCTTGAACGAAGGGATGGATCGTCATCAAACTTGGTCTCTAGCATTCTCAGACAGTCTTTTATCAGATTTGCTCAAATAAAATGTTGGCCCCTTTTAGGAGCCGCTTGAGCTAAAAAAGAAATACCTTTAAACGTCTTCTTCAAATGAACCAATGGATGGATAATTACCAAACTTTTTGTAGCATCATTAGATGGTCATCTATCAGGAACGCTCAAATAAAAATGGCTGGTCATTTTAGGGGTCCCTAAGGCTAAAAATACCTTTAAACACCAATGAATATGTATCATCACTATACTTGGTTTGTTGCTTCCTTTTATGGTCCTCTTTCAAGTTTGCTTGAATAAATTGGTTGGCCCCTTTTAGGGACCACCAGGCTAAAAATAAAAATAATTTGATAATTTCAAATAAAATCAATATTAAATACTATATATAGGTGATCCCCGCTCCTGTCTATATGAATATGAACGATAACCGGTTGATGGGCATTATTCAACTTCCGTCATCATTGGTGTAAAAATATTATCCTTAACATGCCTAAATAAATCCCAAATTATATGTAAAAGATTTCTTTCCAAACCCATTAACTGTTGGAATTCTAAAGCATACGAGGTAAATCAGAACCGAATTTTGTATAATGGAAATAATCTTGCACAATATTTGCAGAAATAAAATAACAATTGAAATATCTATAGAATGGTGCAGAACCTTTGTGAACTTTAAAAACATGATTATGAGTAAGCCGTTCCACCCTTTTCTCAATTGGTAACCAACCTTGCAACACATACAAAATGTTGAGAGCTAATATGACTTCTGTAATCAAGATTATAAATAAGTCTAATAATTTTGTTTTGTACAACTTGAAGTCTTTTTTAATGTTGCTATTGATGCTAAAATAATGTGTTTATGTTTGAGAATTATTTCAAATATTATGTATATGATGAGTTCATGTCTAGCACAAATGTGGGGATAAAGAAGCTAAGAACATAAGTGTGTTTCTACTACAACTTTATTAATTAGATGAACTGTCGCACTGGCGGGAAATCGACAGATGTATATTAGAGACTGACCAATGTAGCAGAGCGTGACGCAGTGGAATTTTACCAGAGTAATTCAAGAAACATGATATGGTTACAGCATTGAATCAAATACATAGCAAGAAGTTTCTTTAATAAAGTAAGCGGGTGAAAAAGTATTAGAGACAACTCTTTAGTGTATGTCTGATTTAGATAATGGAGTTGCTTCCCGTAGAAAATTGGTTAAGAAATTAGTGGCGATAATATAAACAAGTAGCCACATGATCATGAAACAGCTATTATGATTGGTCGAAATTTGAATTGTCATGACGACTATTGTTGTGTTGAACGTGATTGGATTCTTCTCCGTCACGTGACTGATATCCCGTATTACGTTCGATTTCAAACATGGCTGCCGTGGATAATTTTGTGTAGCTGATTGGACGAGTTTTAACGTTTTATTTCTTTTATTTGGATTATTTCTTTAAACAAAAACATGATTAGCTAAAAAACTATATCCTTAATAGCGATAGACCGTCATATTCTGCCAAAGTCTTGTATTTTGACGCTGAGTCGTGAACTTTTGACCCAACAAATTCACCTGGATCATTTTGACATATCGCCAAATCAAACTAACTTCACAGCTCAGTTCTGCATTAAAACATGGCTGACGAACAAGATATCATTGGTAGTGCATCAGAATTTATCAAAGGTGAGTTTGTGCAACATTTATTAATCGTTGAATGTGTTCCGAATTCGTTGGATTTGTCGTAGTAACTAGAGATATTTATTCGGTTGACCTTGGTTTTCTTCCTTATCAAGTGTTTCTTAGTGTTGTGACAGACACAATCATATATTTGTGTGTTTTATGTTACCACTTAACCTTCTGTGTATTTTGAAATTGTTTTTTCATATATATTGCTGCTCATGTTGGTCATAAGTTCTTGTTTTTGATAATCTTCTGTAATAATCCAGTTTATTATAGTACTGTACTTAGTAGTTTCTTACAAAATATTTAAATAATTTCTTGACTTGAGGATGGATACATACTTTAGATGATGCCTCTTATATACCAGGGATTTCACTAGACATCAAAAGTTGAGGATCAAAAATGACCCTCGGCTGATGATAATTCAAAGAGTTAACAAAATTTCCTTCTGATTTTATTGTCAACTTATCCCTGAGTACAAATTCTCAAAAGTCAAAAAAAAGCTTTATTTCGCTGATTTCAAGAGTCAAAATGCTGTTTTAAGGGGTCAAACGAAAGCCCTGCATACCATGCTAATATGGAACATCTTTATGCAATTGCTGATAAAAAACAGCGATTTTTTCCCTTCTTTGTTTGGGTCTGGTAGTGGTAAACAGACCCTTCCCAATCGAAATTAAAGATATTTTTCCCGATTCTGACTTAAACATTCCCAATTTTTAAAAAGTATTGTTCACTAGTTCCATTCTAAGTTTAACATGACTTCCTTATGTACTTGAATTTGTATTTTCAAGAATAACTGTGAACTTCATTACCTGAAAGAATTTGGTAGAAAGTCTAATTATTCATGTAAGATTTTTCTCATAACCAATGATAATTTTGATATTGAATAATACTTAATATTAATAAATAATTTACCTACTTTGAAGGTAAATTGTTTATCATGATTAATGCCTGCTTTTCCTTTTAGATCGTCTGTATTTTGCTACACTACGAACAAGACCACGCTCATCAGCACACACACATTACTTTTGTATAGATGAAGAACTTGTATATGAAAAGTAAGTGTATGGTGTGACAAAGCAATATAATTGATGTTTAAAATGTTTTGCTCTTAAAAAACATTGGAAGTGTATGTTGTTTTATCAAGTTCAAGTTACCTCATGTGAAGAATATATGAATGTCATGACTACTATGATTATATTCATGTATTTAAATTCTATTTGTTGATATAGATTTCTTTCTTAGGTAATGTTACAGGGAAATTGATGTACATAAAATTGCATCTTTTGAACTATTAACTACTGTATGATGAACATGATTTTTCTAAGACCATAATAAGCAATGAAACCTTACTGTGATGGAGGTTGTTACTACATGTATAAACATATGTTTGTTGTTGTTTGATTATAAGTTTAAGAGTTTTTATATGCATATATGCCTTTGTGTTTCAGTTTCTATGCAGACTTTGGTCCACTGAATCTGTCCATGTTATACAGATATTGTTGCAAATTGAATAAGAAATTAAAAGTAAGTATATTTTTATTCCAAAGCATTACAAGAACGGGAAACGTAAATTCATATATACAATGTTTCTCCAACTCACTGGTGTTTTGCACTCAGTTTGTTTACAAACACTTCAATGATCTCATTTACCTAGATAATGCAGCCATACAAAAAAGGTAATTGCCTTCAGGTGATAATTTGACATTTATAAGTTGGATATTTGTTGTTACACAACTTAAAGATTGTATCTTTTGTTGGAGTTATTTATTAATTTTGCCTTAAGGTTGAAAAGCTTCACTTCACTTGATGGTATCTTTTACAAGTTGGTCATTTTTTAAACATCATTTACTGTCAATTAAATTTGTTGATCTTATTTGCTCAGTTGTATACTGTATTTAGAATTGATTTGTTTTGTATGAATGCAAACTATTTGATGATGTCATTAGATGTTGAAACAATTATTAACTGATTTATTGATGAGTGGTTACTGGCTGGTGTGTACAATTGTTTATTATCAAAATCAGGTGTCTCAAAACTGCTTGAATACTTGCCTGACATTTGGTCAGGCAAAGTTAGAATTTCTGTCTGACTAAATGAAAATTTGTCTGACCAAATATATTACAGAAAAGTGATAAATGCTATAACTGCCGGACATCCAGTCCGGTACTCACCGAAAACTCATTGGACCTGCTGGAAATTTGCCTGCCATGTCCTTCGGTCTGGCAACTTGCAGGAAGCCTGCAAAAGTATTTGTTAAGGCCTAAAAAAGGATTGTTTCCAGTTACCCGACTGACTCAATATTTAACAGCCAACTCATGAGTTTTTATGGCATCCAAATTGTGGTGCTATATTGTAGTTTTCACAACTTATTGATATTACGGCACACACATTCCCATACAGTGTTGCCGATTTATGTAAAAAAAAATAGCTACCCACCGACCCATATTTTTTGGGGCTTGTAACCAGAAACGAACCTTTTATTTTTTATTGGCCTAATTGTTATTTGCAACATTTTGCTGTCTTGTGGTTTGTGTTTGTTAATTCTTGATTGTATACTATGAGTATGATACATACAATCATACATAGATATAGCCTATCCAAAACTTTAAACTTAGTTGGGATTAAATTTAAATTTATTTCATTAAAGTTCATTAAGAATTCAACAGTCAGAGGTCATGACCATTGATTGTTTTGCTTAATTTCCATGTTATAATCCAACTTAATTCTTAGTCATTGTATTTAGGAATGTCAATTATCCAATAATTTAATTGTCTTCTTGTGCAGTTTGAGCAACATGTTTGACTTTAAACTGATATTTCATTAAGAATTGATGATAGACTAAGAAGATGACAGAAAAGAAATCCTACTGTCACAATTTCCACCATCATTACATTGACATTCAATGATACTCAGAATGGACTTATGTCAAAGACTTGTTGAATACCTATGATTTGAAAATCATAACATGATAACTTTATACATCGAGTGTCATTTACTCTGTCAGAATTTAGCTAGGTAAAACATGTACATGTATTTATGAGTATAAGTAACATGTATTATCTACTGACAACTGTTGGCTTAATGCCATAAATACTTGTACACTAATGAGATTGTATGCTGTTAATTTACCTTGTACTCCTGATGCAAATTATTGACTGGTTTAGTTATTGGGAATCAATCAGTTACTAGGAGAGAAATTCTTGACAACCACATACTGCCGATAATAAATCTAATAAAAAATGCTTGTTTACCATTGAGTATATTGTTTTGTGGTAATCTAGGTGAACTGTAGTACATTGTATGTTTTTATTTTTAGCTTACACTGGTTATGTATGATATGTCAAGGTTAATGATAAGAGCAGAGTGTGGGAAACATTTTCATCATAACTTATTCTAACTGTAGTGGCAACAACATTTCATGTGTTTGAATTGTATTTTAAATATCTGTTATAAATCCAGTTACTTGATGCATATTGACTTGAATTGTTTTGTAACAATGTTTATCATTCATTTTCACCAAAGTTAACTGAAACATCATCAGTCCATATTGTGTCTGTTTTGTTATTGTTCTTTTCATGTTAATGTCAATGTAGTTGTATGGGCGGCAGCAACAAATTCAAGTTATGCAATGATAACAGCAAGATTGAAGACTCACATTCATCAGCTATCCTTATTAATAGTACATTTTTACTTACACATAAGATAAACCTGTTAGATCATAGACATTGTGACTATTTAAAGAATTTATTGTCTGATACTGTGACAGTACCATACATATTTGTTTTTGTTCTAGTTGTTTGTGACTGTGGTTGACCCAGTCAGCGTGTTAGTTAATTAGTGATAATTGTTTATTGTAAAATTATTCAATTGTCCTATATTTTATGTTCATTGTTCTTCGTTCTTATCAGGAGTATTCATAAACACTTCATTGTTCATTCTCACTGAGGTCTAGTTATGTGTACACAGTAAGTAAATAAGGTACATATATGTACACTGCTGAAATATCATTTCAGTGCATTGACATGATAATTGAATTATGGTTGTCCTTATGGGTATAGTCCAGCTTAGTGAAATCAGTACAAGTTCTCACAGGAAAAATACATGGTTTATTCTTTCATGTTTTAGATTAAAATCTATTTATTTCAACTATTAAAGCAACATCCACTTCATCCTTGATATATTCTGACAGGGCTTATACTGGTTTTAAAAAGTATTATCTCATGAGGGTCGCATGTTTTCATTGATATTGTCAGTGTAATTGATGAGTACCTTTTATTCTGTGAGCAAGTCAGACTCGATAACTTAAAGGTTTTATGGGTCCATAATAATTTTCACTGATGACTAGCATCAAACTAGTGGCTAAATTCATGGATTGATAGTCTATTTGAAACAGTCTTAAGTATGTGTCAGCTGGCAGACTGACAAGTGCATTCAAGTTACAGATATTAATTTAAGCTAACTTTTGTCAACCAGTCTTTTGAAACAAATTAAAGGAACAGGTCTCAGTTTATTAGGAAATTTTAAATTTGTAATACTTGTTTCAGTTGTTTCTTACCTTCCCAACAACAACTCTAATATTAATTATCTATATGATCATATGTCTGTCAACACTCTAAACAGAGAAATCTTTATGTTCAATCTGGTATATAAAAACTAATAGGCTATAAACATGGGTGTTAAAACATAAATACCTTGTAGTTCACTTGTAGATAATTGATGTGATAACCAGCTTATGAAAATAATTGTTAATATATTTTTTATAGAACTTTGTAATAAAATTAAAATCACTTGATGCTGTTAATGGTTGTGATTTTCTTATTTTCAGTCATTTTCTTTGGCAAGAAAGAGAATTGTTCACTACACTAGTTTTGATGCAAGAAAACGAGCAAATGCAGCTTATCTTATAGCCAGTTATGCAGTAAGTAAAATCTTTTATCTTTAAATTTATATGTCACTAAGTCTCCAAGTGCTATATTGTTAGTGATGTTGCAACACATATTTGGGTACACATTTTAATGTATCTACAATAAAACCTCACATTGCAACCACCTCAATATTGCGACCACCTTGTTATAGCGAACTTAATTTTTGGACTAGCTTTCAATATCACCCCTGTAGTTCAACTGGATAATGAGACCGCCTCATTATTAGGAATGATTTTTTCAGGTACTGAATGTGGTCTCATTATCAAGATTTTACTGTATTGTTAAATTCTTTCTTTGTGTGTTTATTCTTGCTGTGAATTGCCTTGGAGTTTCGTATCATGTTTCTCGTTAATTAGAAATTTGTCCTATTCATTATTCGCAAAGCAGCTTCTTGTGTTTGTAAAATATTTTATTGTAATGTTCTCAGTTTATGCTGACTCCTTGCCAAATATTTCACAATTTGTGGTTATTTTTACATGGTAAATTTTGTCATGTGTGAAGTTAATTTAGATTTGTTTGACAATCTGTTTTTTATGCCTTTTTAATTGTTTTCTTGTTTTATCAGGTATTTGTTAGTTCTTTTTTATATTAAAATTGATGTCTTCACATGCATTATACATGATAGGGAGATTTGGGGGCATTGGTTGAATTTATTTTACAGATTAATTAACTTGACAATGATGTATTGCTATACAAAAATGTGATAAATACAATAGATGATAAGTATTTTGCAAACATGTAGATAAAGATAATGTAATCTTATTGTAATTTATAAATCATCAGATGAGTAAAACCATTTATGCAACTGAAAATGGTTTATCATTATGTATATTAAATGTAAAAGTTGGCCATAAATAGAGGGTTATTCAGTGCTGTAAGAAGATTTTAAGCGTACACTACTTTGCCAGTATTCAATTAGAATTTTTAATGATTGCCCTTGTATATTTGTTCTACTCCCCACCCATTCAATATACACTTGAATGACCATTTGCATGCCTTATCTAATACAGTAGTTCTCATCCCTCTGTGTCATAAGTATTAGTGATATCTCTTTTATGCAAAATGGTTTCTAATTGATTGTGTGAAAAGGGAGAAGGGGAAAAAGCTTATTTGTACTGTATACGTGTCTGTCTAAACTTGTCAAATACTGCACACACCATGAAATTTTGTGCGTATTTACCTTGCTTAAGTCACTAGATGGCTAAATGTGGAAAACAAATAATGTTAAGCTGTAGAACCAAGATAATTTTAGATTGACATTTTCTATGGCAATAAGATTATAATTTAATATAGCTTGGTTAGGTGGTTTGAAGCTTTATGATAACTGCTGTAGCTAGTGTAAATGTCAGTAGGAACACTATGATATTTCCTCTAAACATGCACTTTACATAAATTATACTAAATTCATTCTGAAGAATTTTAGATCAGTTTGCCAGTTTTACTGTGCTTTCATATTTGATTTTGTTTACATTTCACTTGAACAAATTCCTGTTGTATTCATAAATTGTATCAAACATTTAGATTTGTATGTTACCTATGCGAGATTTATTCAACGATATTGTTATTGAGCATTAGATCAGATTAGGTGAATATTATTGTACATGATAAATCTTGGTAAATTTCAAGTACAATATAAGAATAAGTGATAGTCATCAATGAATTTGATGACTGCCAGGCCATCCTGTAAACATATGTTAGTGTTTATTATTTTTGTCCATACCAGTTGTGTCTTAAACTCTGACACTTGATACAGGTTTTTATTTATAGCAAGCGTGTGTGGGGTTTACTAAAACTACATTATATAAGTACGACATTTATAAGCTATGTATAACTGACCGACATTAGTTTAATGATAGCAAACATACAGTTATGTATGGCTAGACATTATCTTATATGTAAAGAATTGGTTTTGCATGCAAGTCACAGTGTTGCAATTGATGATAAGACTACTGTATGAATCATGAGAAATCTTACTCAGACATACATAGAAGATGATTTGAATCTGGATCCACATTATATGAGAGCGAAGACTCCCAATTATTCCAAGTTTAGTTGTTTTATGGAAGTTAAACTACCTACTTGATACAGGAATATACTTGTCCATTATTGCTATTAAATTTCCTCGGAAAAGGAAAATTCATTAAACCATGCATTGTTTTGACTTTAATTCTGTATGGAAAGGTTTCAAAACCTCTAGAATGAGATAAGTATCTGGTGTACCTGTACCATATTTCTTGTGTATTGTACAGTTGGCCCAATAACCCACAGTTTATTGATTTTTGTTGATCTTTGAACATTATTGATTGGTTTGGCATACAGCTTAAATACTTGTACATGGGATTGTCATGTATGTACCCAACTTCTGGATTATACTGTACATACTGACTAGAGATTTATTCATGATATCAGGCTGGTTTACTTAGTGTGAAATAGTGAATATTTATAGCAGATTGTTTGTGAACTAGACAATTTCTAGCTTACCTGTTGAATTTCACATTCTGATAGTTACCCTCACGGACTGTATGAGAAAATTGATGCATGTAACATGCTGTTTTTCAGATATACTCATTGTAGTAATACTTAAATTGATTGAAATTTTTCGTATAATAAATTCACATTTCATTGCTTATCAGTTTGAGTATTAAGTTGTCATTATTCAGTTGTAATGTAGCCTTGTTGAGAATATCATGTGTCTATTGTATTAAAACCCGTATAAAGAAATAAATGTTTTTGTTGAAACTATACTACCTAAAAGGGTCCATACACATTTTAATAGATTAAACCTGTTTTCAAGTATTACTATTTGTTCAATATCCTCCTCTCATGAAGTACAGGGCTTGACAAATTTTTTTTAAAAGCGACTTTTTTTCTTCTTTGTTTGGGCCTGGTATAAAATGGACCCTTCCCAATAGAAAATAAAGACATTTTTCCCCATTCCCGACCAAAAATTCCCAATTTTGATATCACACCGCACTTTTTTCCCAACTGGACCAGACCCGGACCCAAAATTGCATAAAAAATGAGAGGACAAGCGAATTTGTTGAGCACTGAAGTGCCTTTTATTACTTACTTGTACATTGGTTTAAATCAAATGCATGGGATGCCTCTAACTTTAATCAGAGACCTTGTTTGGAAGTTTTAAAGATCACTTTATTTTCACATTTCATGTTTTTGTCTTTGTATCGATTGCATATATAATAAAATTTAATCGATTCCTAAATCAATTTAAACACCCACATTCAAGTGAGATTTGTTTGTTGTCAGACTCCTGTTGGTATCAATATTACATGGTCTGCAGTAATAAAAACAGGTTTAAACTGACAGTTTGGTTTAATTATTTGGCATCAAATGGAATGTAATCTAAATTGAACAATCTCTTCTCTTAACGTGCAGTCACTGGTAACAGAAAATATTCCTGAAAATGTTCCTGGATTGTGGTCTTTGATTTTCAAAATTCATTTTATGAATGTATTGAGTATTGATATTTTGTCCACCTGCTGATGTAGTATTTGCTTTTTAAGGTCATTCTTTTGAATGTTTCAGTGTCATTTATGTTTTCTATTTCCAGATTATTTATTTAAAGAAAACCCCAGAAGAAGCTTATAGACCATTGGTTGCTGGATCCAATCCACCTTTTTTACCTTTCAGGTAAGTTTTTCAGTCAGTAAACAAAAAAGTGACATCTATAGTCTGCTAAAGTCTACTAAGCCTTTGTGTTGTATAATTCTTTCTTATATTCAGGTAAAAAGTATTTAAGTTGTCAAATATGAATCTGATTTTGAATACTCACTAAAGGACCAAAGACCTCATGACCCCTATAGTGGTTTTTACAATATCATCTTAAGAGAAGAATTTGACAGGTGTTGATAAATCTTATTGTGTATTCAACCTCTGATATATTAATTCATGTAGATATTTATCATGTAATGAATTATAGCCAAGTGCAATACTGTTGGTCAGTCACACTCCGGTATGAATTCTACCTGAACTCTGTCAGGTGTAATTTGATTAGGCCAGAAAAAGTCATGTTTCCAGTACCTGACTGAATATATTTTTCGGGCCGACATTAAAGTTTCTAACGGCAAAACAAAAAATGATCATAGTATTACTTAACTGTTTGAGACAAATCATGTAAGTATGGAAAATATGCTTAGGGAAAAAAGATAGGTTTTACGACCTACCTACCCTGTTTATTGGTCAAGTAACCAGAAACACAATTTTTTTCTGACGTTATGTATAATGATCTGGATGCTGTTTAAATAATGAGGTTAAATAAATTTTGATGGTGATATTACAGTATTACAAATGACACATGACATTGAATAGCATTTATGAATGATTAGGTTTACTGAAATCCTCATGTATTTCTACATCTGCACACTATGGAGTGAAGTGTATTCTTTCTTTTTTTACATGAGCCATTTAGAATATTGTTCTGATTTGATAATATATTTATGTAAATATTACTTGTATAAATAAATACTTTGTGACATCACTATTCAGACTGTATGTGGTTGGTTTATTATTTTTAAATTTTGAATTGTATCCAAAAGTTTCCATATCATTGAAGAAATGTTAATGTTGTCTGTATGACAGTAATTGTCAATTCTTTATCTGATAACT